>JAGSMU010000001.1:3868500-5158000 GCA_029286865.1 Teinopalpus imperialis | reverse complement strand
CCTTCCCATCTCGCCTACTGGCGACTTCCCAAATCCCTAAAGGGGCACCGCCCAAACAATGCCTCCCTTTAGCGTCCTAATAAACCACCCGCCTTCTTAGACGAAGAGAAAGCCGAATGTCTGGCTGACAATCTCGAGCTCCAATGCTCACCGAGCACACTACCGATCGACGCCGCTCACCTTGCAATGGTTAACAGCGAGGTCGACCGGAGGAGTAAGGAACCACCTCGCGATTCCGTCACTCAAGTTACATGCACCGAAGTTGAGTCCATAATTAAAACCTGCGACCACGCAAAGCTCCTGGCCCCGACGGTATCACCAACAAGGTGATGAAACTCCTACCCATGTCCATTTTACACCTACTGGTGATAATCTACAACGCGGCTATATCCAAAGGCACCTTCCCGAACACCTGGAAGGAAGCCGATGTCATAGGGATTCTCAAGCCCTCAAAACATCCAACCGATCCATCAGCCTATCGACCCATAAGCCTACTCAAAGTCTTGGGTAAGGTATATGAAAGGCTCATCCTCACCCGCCTCAAGGACTTCATGCTGTCCCGAGGGCTGCCAATCAATGAGCAGTTCGGGTTTCGCACCCAACACTCATGCACACATCAAGTGCACCGCATCACGGAGCACATCCTCAGTAAATTTCTTCAGGGCTACCAAACTGGGGCACTTTTTCTCGACGTGGCGAAAGCTTTCGATTAAGGTCTGGCACAACGGGCTCATATACAAACTATATGAGCTCGGTGTGCCAGATCGACTCGTACTTATCATCCGAGATTTTCCGAAATCGAACCTTTCGTTACCGCGTCGAGGGAACGCGCTCCGAGGTTCACCCCATTTGTGCCGGAGTACCACAAGGCTCTGTCCTAGGTCCTACTTTATACACACTCTACACCAACGACATACCGCGCACTCGCGGTGTAGAGCTAGCCCTTTCGCCGATGACACCGGCCTCTACGTGTCTGGATTTAAACCAGACGCTATTTGTAAACGCCTCCAATCTGCAGCCAACACCTTAGGGAAATGGTTTCGAAATGGAGGATCGAGGTTAACCCCACCAAAAGTGCAGCCATTTACTTCTCTCGGCGCAACAAAACGCCGCATCTCCAAACTATAGAGTTATTTGATCGTCCAACTCTGGGAAAAGACAGTCAAATACTTAGGCGTCACATTAGATGAAAGACTCACCTTCGGTCCGCATGTCAACCGCGTACGGAATCGAGCAGCGTTCGTCCTAGGTCGTTTGCACCCGTTACTTAATAAAAATAGCAAAATGTCCCTGCGTAATAAAATTACACTTTACAAAGCGTGCATCCGACCCATAATGACATACGCAAGCCCTGTCTTTGCGCATGCCTCCCCGCGTCACATTCACCGACTTCAGGTAATACAAAATCGTTTCATGCGCAAGGCCACCGGTGCGCCGTGGTTCTTGCGTAACGAAAATCTACACATAGATCTTGAGCTGCCGACCATAGCTCAGTACCTGAAGCAGGCTTCGCCGATATTTCGACTCTGCCGTCACACACCGAAACTCCTTTGATTGTAAGTGCCGCCACTTACAATCCCATCGCGAATCACAGATTTACCCGCGTCCGTAGGAGACCGAGGCACGCCCTCGACGACCCTGACGACGCAACCACCAGGGCCCAAGCCCTTCATAAAACACAACACACAAACATTGCACTCATATCGCCCCGCCGACGGCGAGGGCGTCGCAAACAAAGTTATTCGCGATACCGCCATGTCACTGGCCGGTTCTCTCCAGTCCATACAGATAGAAGCGTTGCTGGAGTTTCTTGCGCCACTTCTTCTCCAGCGCCCACGCATTCTGAAGTGGTGGTACAGGTAGTTAATAATAATAGTGATATTAATTAAGATAATCCTCTGTCAGAAGCAACTGACCGAGCCGAGGTTCGGCCCTCTTGGGCACCCTCGAGTCAGACGCTCTCGCGAAACAGGGTAACGGTCCGCCGAGGCTCCTCGGGAGCCCTTGCGCTGGTTACCCATATATAGAGGTCTCGACTGAGAGCCATAAGCGCTCGGTCACCTCTCAACCCGGTGAAACTGTAAAAGCCCTGGGGCTAACAGCGGCCATCAGCCCGAAAAAGAGAGGGTGAGACTTTCAATGTCAATCCTAAACGGTGATACTCATCTGCATATTGACTTTTTATCAAGTTATGTTGTGTATAAGAATCGCTTCTTAGTTAAATTTTGTGTTCATTTTTCACCTTGATGGCATATGCCATACCATATTTAGCCAGATGCCACCAACAAACATGTAAAGTGTAATGTTTCGAAAATAATGACATAAATTTCGTAACATGTGTGGATTTTGGGTTTTGTGCCAGTGGAAGCTGAGCACTTTTTCAATTCCTAAGGCCTGTAGATTTATACACAACGGTTTCATTCGCGCACGTGGCAGTTTTGCGGTACTTAAGATAGCAATTAACAATTTTATTCGAGTAGGTTTGAAAAGAACACGGCCATGTTTAAAATGGAATCTAAAAATCATATGCAGTCTGAAATAAAACTCCGGATCCACGATTCGATTAGTTGGAACGATCATATTGTCTTGTATAAGATATATATATATAAGAGATATATACAACCGACGTAAAAGTTTCATCACTTCATCGTCAGAAATCACTAGAAACAACTATAACGTAATTATTTTCAACAATAGTTGGACTGATTTTCAAGGAATTTTTTTATTAAAATTCAGAAAACATGTGTTACATGTTGTATATGTGTATCACTCATATTATAAATAAATAGTACTGAAAATTATTATATTTGAAGTCTGTATGTATAGTTTATAAATGTATTGTTGTATATGTACGAGAATTATTATGATATTCCTCAAGAATAATCTAATAAATAAACTCCTGTGAAGAAATGTATTGATATTCCATATAAATTATTTAAGTCGAAGTTTAAAAAAAGAAGCCACACTGGTTGTACACACACGATATAACAAAATTGTGAAAACGATATACAACCTTAAATTTATATATTTGGTTCGTTGATATAAAATTGCATGTCACGATACGATTTTTGTCATGAATCACCAAACGGTGCTAACCAAAAACCAACGCTGGATTTATAGCCAGCATGTGCTGAATTGGGTCCGTTGGGAACTCATGACAACTATCTTTTTAATTCATCGTTTAATTGTACATTCTAGTATTGGTTGTTACAAATAAATATATTCCTATTATTTAACAAGAAAAATTAATCTAAATTCAAATAGTGCACTTATTTTGTAAAAAATTAAAGAAAACTTTAATTAAACAGGTGTGTTGAATTTGTATGAAGCATACATTTTGTAGAAAAACTTCACTATTATGAGTGCCATGTATCTAGTCTATCGATATTTTTATATCAAGCTATGTTTTTAAAATAAATAATATTTTTTGCGCTCAACGTAATTCTAGCCATGGTATATAAACAAATAAACAGGCTCAAAAGTAATACCACTATTTGGTTAACCGCCATCTATCATTTTGACTGATGCCATACAAGTAGTTTTAGTTGCCTACTCCCACCCTTTAGTATAAATATTAACAATGAAATATTATTGTTGGAATTATTTATTCAGCTACTGTATTAAGTGTATTCACCTGTATTGTTGTTTGTTAATTACTTTAGTTGATAGATTACTCTGTTATGTTACCCTTAGACCTAAAATAACTTTTATAAACTTGATCTATATCGTTTCAGCTGCCTTAATACCATTTGAATAAATGTAGCAGACGAAATGTCTCACTCGCTTTAACCTACAACATTGAAAACGAGTGAATTGAAAGAGCATCGCATTAGACAGAAATAGCAAATACTCTCTCCATTTCACGTCGGCCTCGTGCCAACGGTATTGCTCAATTTTTAATAATTCTTCCTTTTAATGTAAAAGCAAAGAAGCCTTAGCAAGTATACTTAGTTCTACAGCTTTTGATGTTAAGAAAATCAGAGTTGTTACTAATTAAGAAATACTAAGCTAGTTCAGTTCTGTTAATTTTAAAGCGCCATCGAATGACTGGTCCTTAGTAACTATACCTAACGAGGTTATATATTTACCAAATACAAATTGACGGCTGTAATGAATAGTGGTTAGACTACTTGGCTACTGTGTTGCGCGTCCTGGGTTCAATTCCCAGACGTGGAACACATATCTGTGTAAGACAAACTGTTGTTTTTCGTCTTTGGGTTTGATGAATGTATATCCTGAGTGGTTGATACTGAATTTGAATTTTCTGCAATCAAATGAGACGATCAAAATATACACATACTAGAAGGTATTTGAACAATGAAGTCAAAAATATATATACCTTTATTGTTTTCAACGTACAAATCCCAAAGACAATGTAATTTTTTTTTAGTAAAATGTATCTAGCGGCTCGAGAATTCATTGGAATTTATTTATGTAAATGTTCTTTAACCAGTTGTGAAAGCGCTCTTCAAAAATACATTTCACAACTTGAGAAAAATTTACCATGCTACTATGAAAGGAAATATTCTTTACTTACGTCCATTATATTCCCTTTATAGTTTAAATAAATGCTTTTTCTCAACCTGTTTTTAAAGATGAAAAGCATGGCTGGTACTCATTGCCAGTAGTTTTGCCTCTTAACCGAAGTTCGTCTACTTTCTTTGTGCAAATTATTTATACAAATATTTCTCTATATGTTTAGTGCCTCCACGCTAGGCGAATATCGTTATATTTTTCGTAAAAAAAAAAAAGAGCAATTCATGAATAAAGCTATACTTAAAGCATGCTATATCACACACAGTGGCACAAGAGCACACAATTCACCGAATCGTAAGTGATGTGACACCTCGAAATCACATTGCAGATGCCTCTATCCATGTGGATGTTCATGGGTGGCGGTAATCACTTACCATCAGGATAGTTGCTGGCTCGTTTGCTACCTATTCCATTAGAAATAAAAGTAGAGTAAGAGAGGTCCTATTCCCTAATAGGGTCAACTTTAATACTCCACTCAGAAACGATCAACCACTATTCTACGCTGGTATTCCGTGAAAGCATGGAGCTACGTACGAGCGTTTCATTATTTAAACAAAACAAAAAAAAAAAACACAAAAAACTAGGCACAAAACTAAAGGAAAATTGGTCACTATCGCAGTAACTAATATTTATGGTGAAAGAACTACTCCGTATCTCATACCACGCATTCTTAATGATTTGGATGCATCTTTCATTCAATGCATCACAGTTAAAAACATAAAGCAAAAATTTAAATCTCATAATTTCTTGAACAACCTGTACATGCATTGAATGCATCGGTGCTCTTTCTACCCACCTTTACTTCTGTGTGTGTAAATTAAGATCTTCAGTGTATTATATTTTTAGTTATTAATGTAGGTACTTGCATGTATTGCTCAACATTTTTATTGAAAATATTATTGTCAAGTAACATTCTCGACAAACCTCTGTGGTTTTCTGAATGTTATTTTTGTATTTAAAATGTTATGTACTCTTATTATAAATAAATAAAATAAATAAATAATTCATACTACAGCTATAGTGACTCTACCATTTAAATATGTTATTTATAAATGTCAATTAAGTACTTTTTAGATCGTAACGCAATGAAATATATCTCTGTATTTATGTTAGATTAAAGTTATCGAACGCGATAAATCGAGTATAGAGAGAGAGCGAAAATCGATATAGAAATACAGACAGAATAAAATTCTTAATTATAATTGGTTAAGGAAATCGGTTATATCTTTTAACTATTATTTAGAATAATAAATGTATACTCAATATCGTTTAACGGTAATCAAATTAATTTAATATTAACAATCAGGTGAACCGTATGCTCGAAACCCTAATATTGATAAAAAAAATGTCAGGTCCAGGGTTTGATTCACTACCTAGCCTGTTGCGGTAGAAATCGTATTTTGGTTTAATCGTCATTATTACCTTAAATCTGTGATTGTCAATCCAACTGTCGGTCTTTTTTTTTTAAGAAAATAAAGGTGGTGATTTTTTTAACAAATAAACGTGTACCGTTGACCTTATACTGATTACGGCCCATACATCCATGCCCTATATCTATCCTTAACAAAGATTTTAAATACACATGCGTTATCACCGTCAAGGATAAAGATGGAATATCTCGCTACCAGAACCTGGTCAGATCCCTACACTCATTTAATGAAACTCGCTCTATCATGTGAAGGCATTGTAAAGATAAGATAAGCTGATCTTTTCCTACAGTAGCTTACAAACAAGCTGTACCATTGTTAAATTCGTGAAATATTTATTGATAATATTACTTGTCTTTGGGTACAACGAAGAGATTATGTAATTCTTTTGGAACACGACCGCTAAAACTATTAACGCCAAAGGGCTTATTTTAAATGCTTAATGGTAGTAATTTGCTCTTTGGCGTTTTACAAATTACAAAGAAAGAGAAAATTGAGATCGACTTATTTCAACAGTAATAAACGTACATATTTTTTACTGTTAAGCATTTCATTATCTTATTTACCTGTGTAATTATATATTATTTTCTTTAATTATATATACATTAATTATCTTTTTGGTTTCCCCGTTTTATCAGCATTTTACCTCCTTTAAATACAATTTAAAACATTTTTTTTTTTTAAATTCTTAATTATTAACGTAAATTTTTGGTATACGTAAACAGACGAATAATTAGGACCTTCGATCCTACAAGGCTGTGAAATTAAGTTTCGCATATTATACACTAAACAATTATATTCTAACACTACACAAAGCAAACACTAAAATGCTTATATGCAAATATAACATCAGTTTAAATGAGTTTCGTTATGCGTTCCTGTTTTAAGCGTAGCGGATATGACTACCACTGTTCTATCGCTTGTCAAAGTTGACTAATTATAATTTCTCCTCACAACCAGCATGCCTGATTATGTTCGTAGAAATATAGCGAGTGGTGGCTTACATAGAAAATATCTAACATTAATAATATATTGTTTCGACGTCAATCAGGTCATTACGATTTTTAAACGGCTCTGCTTGGAGGAAGTCAGATATTTTTAAACTATTTTATTTTTGCATCCCTTTTGTGAATAGGTATTGATAAATGAGCACACAGTTACTATCAGTAAGTGATGCCGCCCATGCCACCCACATTTATCCTCAATATTATGATTTCATTCATCATAATGCAGATGCAACCAGTACGACTTAGGGTCCTTCAAGAAGCGAGCCTATTCCTTTCATAAAGGCCGGCAACGCATGCATTTCCACTGGTGTTGCGGTTATCCATGGGCGTCGATTAGCACCTCGGTGTTCCCGCCGCTCGTTTGCTCCCTTTTCTCTATAAAAAAAAAGATAAAATGCTTTGCCTCCACTGCGGACTAAGACGGATCGCGTTGCCACTAGAAATAATATCTTACATCCGTTTCACTCGCCAGACAAACAACAGCAAACCCTATGGCACTTTTCAAATGGCAATCCTATGGCAATTTTTAATATCGGTCTAACAATATTAAAAATAGAATGATTGAGTGAAAGAGACAAAGCGAACAATCGTTGCCATTTTTTGTCTAAAATTGTAAGGAGTTGTCATCGGTATATTTAATAGCCTGACCTATTAAAAGGATAGACACTCCGTCTCTCTCTAGTAATCTCTCATCTTTTTGTGGCGAGTAGGCAGTTTATCTACAATGACCTAACAGAAAATGAATTAAATTATTTCAAAATTTCAATAAAACTATTAAGCATTTATTCATAATTTATTTGATAAAATAAACTGAAAAAATTCTTCTTAAAAGGTTAAGTGTAAATACTTCCTAAAATTAAGTCAACAATATAAGAGTATCTTAAAAAAAATCACATAAAAAAATTTCCACCATTTTTTATATAATATATTACGATTTACCAGATTACGATAAAAATACTGAATAAAATTTACATATTCATTGTGATGCAAAACAAACCGCAAAATTTGATATCGTTGAATACGTAGCACTTTATTATTTTGTGTTTAAATGAATAATTCGCAGAACCAGTCCAGCATTTCGCTTTGAACGGTATTGCATTAATTACACAATTATAAATGACGAGAGATCAAATGACATAAATTTTCAATTATATATTTGAAACTATGTAACGTTACATTTTACATGTTTAAAAATAAGCCTTAGCTGATTTATGATACAATTATATATTGTAAAATAGTAATAATATTTACATTTTTATTCAATATATGAACGGTAAGACTACATTGCTGTTCTCTCATCCGATCACTAGTCCAATGCTGAACGAAAGCCTCTCCTGTATTTAGCCACCGAGCTTGGTGCTTTACTGAGTGGACTGCAGGTAACCAGACCCGGGGCTCATATGCATCCACATTCCACATTGCAAAGATTACGCATAGGCTCTCACTCGTGTACACGAGTGAGTGCCTCTGTGTAAGCAAATGCTCAAGACCCTATTACATATCCTAAGCAGTTGATGTTATTTTATTTTGATTGTTTTTCGGTCTGATGGTCGCTGTTAGCCCTCAGGCTTTTACAGTTTCACCTGGTTGAGAGGTGACCGAGCGCTTATGGCGCTCAGTCAAGATTAATAATAAAAAATATTAATTATTAATATAAAAATATTAATTAGTGGCTATCGAGGCTATCGAGAGGGGAGAATCTCGGCTTGGCCCGTTACCCTGTTCCGCGAGAGCGTCTGACTCGAGGATGCCCGAGAAGGCCGAACCTTGAGTCAGTCAGTTGCTTCTGATTAAGGATTATCTAAATGAATATCGCTATTATTATTAGCTGTTTGTACCACCACTTCGTAATGCGTGGGAGTTGGAGAAGAAGTGGCGCATGAAACTCCAGCGATTCTTCTATCTGTATTGTTATTTGTATCTGATTGGAGAGAACCGGCCTGTGCGTTGATGTCATGTCAGATGTCAAAAAAAACGCGCCTGGTTTTAAATGGGTTATTACAAATTAATGGTTCTTCAGTTCTATTTGTTGATAGTCGTCCTATAAAATAGAAACAAAATGCAGCATCACTCTCTTAATAGTAATTTTACGCTATTATTCTCAGAAAGGGTGATCGTTCTCCAACCAACTCAACTCTGGTCTAAATATTACCATCAGGACGCTGTCTATGTTTCTCTTTGGTAACTTCTGTAACTAGTATAAAATTAAACTTCACCCATCGCCTAATGGCTTAGTTGTGAAACTTGACGAAGTAAATGCGAATCTACCATTCAAGTACTGTCGAAGCATCTCCTAGTACAACCATTCAAGCTTAGTTGAAGTGGTTAATGGAAATTTATAGTAATGCTGATGACATTGAGAAAATTCTTTTTTAAAAGCAAAACTTAACATATTTTGACGTTTGTGTTTATGATATGGTGATGACAATCGATCGTTTTATCAGATGTTGGGTGAACAGATCGGTCCATAGCACCTACATGCATCTTCGATAAGGATTCAAAATTCAGCGTAATGTTAAATGTATTATTTCATAATTCTCAGTTCCATTAATTCAACACACTCAGGTATACCGGATCTGTCACTGAAAGAAACACAGCTGCAATGTACTGCCATTTATAATGTGACTCATAAGATATCGTGATACTTAAAAACTATATAATAAAACCAACAATTTGGTCTGTAAATGATTCTCTAAAATACAACGAATGCGATGCAACTGGACGTAGCCAATATTAGCCTCGGTTTTTATTGATCGCCAAGCGATCGGAGTCAGGGCCGCGTACGTCACGAGTGTTATTATACCAATTAGACACCTAGCCGATTAACTACGAGAGGAAAAATTATTGCCCCGTATTGCGCATAGCGCTAGATTGATTACACTTTTTAATAAGCGCAAAGATTCATTTAACATATCAATTATCGCTATTAGCTCTTCACAATGCGTTTATAGTGTGTATGTTAATTTTAATAATATCTAATAATTATTAGTGAACAAATATTCCATTTGAATTACTTAATTAAACATAGCTAAGCAATTCCTCCTAAGATTGTCTTAAACATTTTGAAATTAACAATTAATCTGCTACAAGACGGGTTGCTTCATTACATCAAACAAACTGAATAGAAAACTTATCTTCATCCATTTAAGCAATCTTATCTTCATTAATTTGTAATAATTATTGTGCCGGGATCACTGATATTAACAAATTTACAGTGACATATACGAGTGCCTTCAAGTAAAACCTTATTTTATTATGTAAATATGAGGAACCCTTAGACTTTAGCTGTTAAAGGCTGCGACGAGCTTTGGATTCCACTCCAAGTGTATTTCGATATTTGTGGATTACACAAATAATTAGTATTCAAGTCTGTGTGTATAATAACTGTTTCGTAACAATGAAACAGCTTGTATCCAAAACCTTAAATTTAAGATAAGAGAAAGGAAAAATCCTTCTGTGTCATCAAATACCAACAAATACTCAGTAACTTCACACATATTTTTCAGAATATTTGTCACTATAAGGTTTAAAAATGACATAACTTAATCTCTGTTTGACCCAAATATAGGCTCGTAGGCTGCATTAAGTCCGCCATTCTGTAACTTGTATATGTGTCTGCAATTTGAGCAAAAATATAAAAATAAATATGTCTATTACTTACAATAAATGTCTGATTTTGGTGTTAACAACCGTCTGGTAAGTGTAGGACTCCGCTAGGCTATAACCGTGAACCATATCCTAGCACAAGCATTTTAAGCTTAGTTGGACTGGTTAGCCGGAATGTAATTAAAGTTTATAGCACTTCTAGTATTCAAAATATAAATCGCCTAGTGGCTAAGGGCAGTCTGTAAAACTTTATTATTCCGCTCGACCGAGACCTTTGATCATTGGTCTCGGATTTCGACCACCCCGATATATTTTGATTATTACCAGAGAATGCATAAACAGTTTTTTTTTATTATATTAAAAATATATGTTTGTGTATTTGTGTGTGTGTTTATAACAGTTTTTTTTTATTACTTCGAGAGTAACAAACGAGCTCACAGTTCACCTGATGGTAATGATTCCTGCGGCCCATGATATCAACATTCATCTGGGACAAGGATTCATAATGCAGATGCATTGTCACCCTTTAGGACTGAGAAGGAAAGCCTTGTCACCAGTAATAAAGGTCTCCGGTCCCTACACTCACCAGACGAAGTACAGCAGCATTATGCTCCTTTTTTATACTCATATTCTACGAGGGCGTTGTCCTACCCCGGTCGAGCCGACCCATTCATTGCGCACATAGAAACAAACTGTAGTTTAGCTCTACCGCTTTCAAAAAGATTATGAGAATTTAATACACCGCCGTGGTTGAAGTCGACCAGGCATGCAGTATATATTATTAGGCGCTAACTTGTCGTTTTCTATTTTCGAATCGAATGTTATGCATGAAGGCTCGCAGGGTGGCTCAGATGCAGTGTCAGGGATATGGTGCATACATACAATGATGCAACCCACACTTATACCAATATGTGTGATACAGAAATATTGTTGTTTGGCTGGAAATCGCACCCAGAATCTAAGACGTGGCAGCCAGGCGCGCTCACCTAGCTGCTAGACTATTAATGATTATATTTTTTAATTATAGGATTCTTTTTAATCAAGAAATTTCAGTTCCCTACTTATTTTTTATTAATGATTTTTTATAGTAGCCTGCAATCATAAATGCTTTTTTTTCCATTATCATATTTAAAACAGGTGACTGTTCAAATGGTAAAAATAGACGGGTAAATCAATTATGTCACGAAACTTCCGGTCTTCGTGACGCGCATGCGAAGATACCTATTTTATGGGATATCAGCTTATAGTACGAACTAACTAACTCTAAATACGTATCAGGTTATAGTACTGGGTAAAATTAACTTTTATATGTAACGTTACTTTATATCCAGTTATGAGGGGAATAAAATAACTTTCTTATAAACAATTCTCGGATAGTATTAACCATTATTTTACCCTTAAACGTATTTTTTAAAATAAAAAATTAAGTTGGCCTAACCTGTATAATAGGAAGATTATATAATTCTCTCCAAATATCACTCCGAACATGAATCGAACCACCTTTTAGTTACATTGAAATATGTTTTCCAACTCTTTATCATATAAAAGAATTATCATATATTTTTAAATATGCATTATTACTCTCTAATAATAATACATAAAATCATTTGGTGTAGGACAAATGCACCGAGTATGTTCAACTGTATGTCTGTATGTACAAAATGTGTTAAATAATGTATAAGTAGTATATATATATATACATATGGGTGGCTGCAGTCATTACATACCATCGATTGCGTGCTCGTTTGTCACCCTTGATTGGTAAGAGGTCTTATGAGGATATTTACCCACGTATCTATTGGATACTGATTGGTTGGGCAGTTATTATGGTTCATTTAATTTGTTTATATTAGGTTTAAAACAAACAAATACACACAGGATGTGATACCTACATACTTTCTGGAAAAGGAATCATAATACTGCTTCGTTGTCCCTTTTAGGGGTAAGATAGCATTCTACCTTAATCCTCAGGGACTCATCGCCAGTAGTAACTAGTAATCTTCAATTTCTTTTACTAACCACATTACAAAATAGCTGTAAGCAAAAACTTTCACTGGAGCTCTGTGAATGCTTGGTCGTTCCCCGATCGGCCTGACCTATTTGTGCTAGAGTTAATTTATAGACATGGCGTGGCTCTACCACGTAATGTTACAAATAATTAAAAACACAAGTCGTGTATGTATGCCATATTAAACATTTTCATTAAGTTTTCTTGGCACATATGTCATTTAAATTTTACATCGCATTTTATTTGTTGATTACATGCATGCTATATCCATTTATATGTTTAAGGTTTTAACCTTTGCCTTATTATATAATATAAATATGATTGAGCATTTAAACTTGTTGCAGACGGTTATAATTCCATAACAGCAACCATCATTTTACATTGTGTTTTTGTACATTGTACACGGTCCGCAGTTCTCACAATGCGCCAATGGCATACACATAATAACTGACAAATTACGCAGCCTTTTCTTTCTTACTTCTTTTTTTATTACATTCAGATCAATAAACGAGCGCACAGCTCAACTTATGGTAAGTGATTCCTGCGGTCCATGACATTTACATTCATCCTTGACAAGGAATCATAATGCAGATGCGTTGTCACCGTTGAGGAATGACATGGAATGCATCGTCACCAGTACAAAAAGTCTGCGGATCCCTACACTCACCAGGTGAAACACAGCAGCGTTATGCTGCAATTTCACGCGAGTATGTGAGGGCATGGTCCTACCCCGGCTGAGCTGACCCATTCATTCTGCATCTAGAAACAAACTGCAGAGTAGCTCTGCCACGTTAATTTTGGCCTTAAACACGTATTACACAGATCTGAGATCCACTGATAACAAATTAAAAAACAGAATATATTCACTTCATATATATCATCACAAACGGCATACGCGAACGGCTTATTACCCAAGGAAATAGTAAATCATTCAATAGTATAAAGTGGACGATTAGATTGTTTGGGGGAGTGTATGTTGAAATTACATAGTTTAACTCCTTCATCCCCGTTCCATCATAAGAACGAGACGACCTGCCACGCCCTTTCAAATGCACACAGCAAGGGACTGCATTAGTTTGCTTGCGTCTGTATTTCCTTAGCTTGAGTGTCTTCACGGCAAGAGTGAATAGTTTTTTACTTAGCTTCCAAAAAAATTCTCGTGTTACGCCTCTCATGGATTGGAAGCCAATGAAACTTAGAACGATAGAAGTTAACGTATTACGCAAGCTAAAAATTAACGTGCCTTCTTAATTAATTGATGGCGCACCAGTTTGTTTGGTCATCTAGGGCTATATAGCCACATCCCATCACGTGGGATAGTACTCAAGCACTAATCGGCTGTGATAAAAATTCCGTAGTCAATCTGCTTTATACGCTCTCAAATATTATATAAAGACTACTGTGTCTCATGTGATGAGTAAAAGAAATCGGAGAGTGGTCCTTGTGCGAAGTTACTCCATCTCAGCACTCAGATGACAACGCTTTCATTTTGATTCGTTATAAATTTATCTAAGAACAATGTTTCTATTTCCTATACTAACTTTCGTAAATAAAATCTCCAAAGATACTTCACTGCATCAAACTATCGATCTGTCTTGTTAGAAGCTTCAACTTGTAATCGCATTCAATCTTAAAGGGATTAAACTCGAGAAGAATCTATAATTAAAATAGGAAATGCAGTAAGGATCGCGTTAGCCTCCCCGTGCATAAGACCTGGCCGACTCTGAAGTAATTTAAACTGTCACGGTTCAGTTAACATGGCTTTAATTGCTAAGAAATGGAATTACGGAAAACTAAAATACAAAAATCATTATCGCATGTCATGTACAAATATTTTAATTAAAAGATTAATAAGAAGATTATTATCATTATATATAAAGTATAAATATGTATATATATACATATATATGTATATATATATAGTAAATATATACATATATATTTATAATTATTATATATGTACATTTAAAGACAAAACGTGCCTTATATTATAAAGAATAAGGTTTCTACATACATATAAAATAACCGTAATATATGGAAAAAGCAAAAAAACTATTATAATATATATATTCAATAGAAGTATGTACCATTATTAACTATCCACTTTCGCCATTGTTTTGGGAGCGATAATCAATAAAATCTTTGAAAGCGGTTTTGACTGCCTCATCGGGATTGAATATTTTTCCATGCAAGAAATTGTCCATTTTCCATACAGCACTGGTCCACCAAACACTCACCAGTACCCTTTTCTGAGTCAACTTGGAGGTTAAAATCTCTAGGAAGGAAAAGTTGGAACCAAAAACGTACCGTGTCTTCTTTTACAGTAACTTCCGCATCATTAATCCTTAGAGCTGTTGCAGCGCTGGTGCCACGGTGAAACTCACTTTTGTAAATAACGCGATATTTCAAGTTTTCCGTTTTGTTAACAGAAGATTGTCAGAGCAAAAACAAATGAATCACTAAATTCTAAACAGAAATATAATACAGAAGCCTTAATTTTATATTATTTGATTTGATTGATTGATATACATTGAAATTTGGAATTCCTAACCAAACGCCAGATTATTTCAAAATCTCCAGTCAAAATGTTCGACCAAACGCCAATTTCATATGTAAGGAACTAATATTATACCGACAATAACTAGGCATATGAATCGATTTCGAATAATAATTACTTCTGTGCACTAAAAAGCTGTGGTGCCTAAGAGTCTAAATTGTCACCAGCACCAATAAAATTGTTGATTGTAATTATAAGTGTTGCTTCACTTGCTTAACGGTGAAGGAAAACATTGCTAGGAATCTTATAAAGACATTTAAGAAAAATTTTTGAAGATATGTGGAGTCCACTTCGCTCAAATACCCTGAGAGAGGAGGGCTATGCTCATCTGTAGCATCTATATACCCTGCCGGCAAAAAGTTTAAGACTGCACATAAACAACATAATTATCCATCAATTGTAATAAAATCCCATTGAATAAATAAAAGAATGCACATATGCATATTGCTATTGCCATTGCTATTGTTAGTATCGAATATTTAAAAATTCATTTTTTTGTTTACTTTCAAGTTATTGGACAATAAACATCTATTGTTTTCAAACACCGACAAACGCTGCGCTAGAGCCAGGTGGTAGAGTCGTAATAATATTTTTATAATGTCCTCATTACTAATTACTTTGCTTTGGTTACGTATTGGTCAATAGTTAGGATTATTTAGCTCCTGAAAACACGTGTTTCTGACTTATTATTACCCGAGTTTACTTGGGTTTGTTCACAAACAATCTCATTTAGTCTAAACTGGTTTCTTCAGTGATGACGTCATAAAATGGGAAAAGCTCGAGAAATTAGCAGTGAAGTGCATTCTGCCATCGTTGTTTTACATAAAGAAGGCAAATCCGAACGTGAGATTGCTCCACGACTGTCGTTATCGAAGACTTGTGTTCAATGGCACAATAACTCGATACAGGGAGACAGGCAGTTTGTTGCAAGATCGTCCACGCTCGGGAAGGCCGAGAGCTACCACGTCTTGTGAAGATAATTTCATTGTTGTTACAAGCAAGCGAAATAGACGCTTAAGAGTACCAGAAATCCGCGTTGAAGTAAACAAAATCCGAGTTAAACCTGACTACAGTAAAACGACGACTGAGAGATGCGAAGTTATATGGTCGCGTTGCCGTTCGAAAATCTCTGCTAAGGCAGCAAGAAAAAACGGATGCAGTGGGCTCTTGCCCATCGAATTTGGACTGAATTTTTTTCAAAACGTAGAGTTTACATTCGACGCAGTGCCCAAGAAAAGATGATGTCAGATTGTGTAGTCCCAACAATTAAGCATTGTGGTGGCTCAATTATGGTCTGAGGTTGCTTCTCTAGCCAAGGAACCGATTTGATTAAAATTGAAGGAATTTTGAAAAAGGAACAGTACAAAAACATTTTAAAACAAAATGCTTGTGTTTCAAAATGTTTCTTCCGGGTTGCGGTCAATTGGAGATGAATTCATTTTCAAACAAGTTATTCCAAAGCATAAAATTATGTAGAGGATATTTAGAAGAGAAACAGATATAAGGGGTGTTAAAAACATGGCTTGGCCTCCACAGAGCCCGGATCTCAATCCCATTGAACTTTTGTGGCAAGAGCATGATAGGAACGTCCGTAATCGTGACCCATCCTCGCGAGAAGAAATCTGGAATGCTTTATACGAAATTTAGAACAACATATCACAAGACACCATTAACAAATTGATTGCCCGTATGCCGAGACTTGTGAAAAAAGTCATAAAATGTAAAGGAGGATTTTATGATGAAAAATCAGTTTAACTAACTATAGTCTTTTGCATGGACTGTTAATATTTCTTTACTGTATATTTTTTGTCAATCAATGTTCTATTAGATGATTAAACAAGTTGTATAAAAATTTGATATTTATTGGAGTTTTACTTTATTTTCCTATTTTCATTAAGGTGGTCTTAAACTTTTGGCCTGCAATACATATATGCTGTTACATGTTTACTTTACATGTATACGTCGGCAGTGAATACTTCTTCAGACATTTAGTTCATAATATACTACATTTCTTACTAAATATTGTTCTAAAAGAAATAGGCTAGTTAGATTGGCCCACAGATGGGTCCACCTAAATCAATGAATAATTATAGTCATATGCTTTAAAGATATTTGTTTTTGAATACTACCAATATTTTTGTCATCAAATTAAGCTTAAATGCTGGAGAACGGTTTACGAAAATATTAAAATAGCGGTTGTGTGGTTTTCGAACCAACAACATTAAGTTTTACAGATACACGTAAAGAAACAGTTTAGTACTCCCATGTTTCGTAAAGTGAAAGAGACTGGAGGCGGTATCGAAACATTCCATTAACATCAAGAGTAGATACTCCCGTAAAACTTAGAATTATTTGTAAATAAGTACCAAAGTATCAAGTACTGACTAGTGAATTAGATTATTTTAATCATATCCTGAAACAAAAATCATATATATAAAATAATGCAATTTCCTTCCAAATATTAATTGAAAAAAAATACACAGATTTTTTTTTAAATGAACGTTAATAGGAGGTTTATTAACGATAATTTAAAAGAAAAACTGCGCTCAATTAGTTTTAATTATTAAATAAGAAGGGCATATTATTCGACAATCTGAGCATACACAATAAAATTTATACACTATAAGCTTATTAACAAGTAATAAGCTTAATGAAAGGGGATTAGTGTACCGCAGTACATCAACCACAAAATAGACCTACAGCTATCTAGAAACCGAAGGTACTAAACTATTATCGCTTCGCCCATTAATATACATATACTCTTTATATCAGCACGTAAACTAAATATTATTTATTGGACTTATATTTTAAATTAAGTATATTATAATAAATTTATAATTGATGAATTAAGGAAAAGTAACAATGCATATGACTTTATAAATTATTGTTCTAAAATAGACACTTTAACAAACTAAACAGCTTTTGCGTTAAGAAACTAATTTCTAGGAAACGTAGCGGTGGCAAATATCTAGGTCACCCGGCAGACTGGATAAGATGCATCGATCTGACGGGTGTCGCGAGGGAATCTCGGCTATCTCCCTACACTACTATACTGCTTAACTACATAAACTGATTCAGTTATATTTCTCATATAGCTAATGCCTCATATTTATTATATAAAAATCTGTTATAAAATAAAGATGAGATATAGAGACACAAAGTTACAGTTTATAACTCGTTTACTTGTGTTTTTACTATGTTACTTTTTTATGTTATAAGGGGGTAGGTAGCAAAACCTTTATAATCCTTAATAGGATATCATAATGCAAATGGATTGTTACTCAATCTGTGAAAAATTGGCCCGTCGTATTCGTGTTACACCTACTTTATTTTATTTTATTTATTGATTTAAACTTTATTGGTCACACCTTACAAAGAGGGATACATAGGCGAACTTAATACCTTAAGGCATTGGCGTGGAGAGACATTGTGGTAGGTGTAATGCATACATTGTAAAAAAGAAGATAAATAACTTCAACCCTAAATATATATATATGTTATATAATAATGCATTAGAAAAAAATCTACTAATAAAAAAAATAAAACAAAAATAACATACTATATAACTATATATTTATATACTTTATAGCAGCGTCGTGCCTTAACTACGTTAACTTTATAAGACAGAGATGTTTTTACTAATGGGTTGACATTAGTACGAAATTTATTGACCTAGTTTTGAGACTATCAAGTAAACGGTACTTCATTATGGCAGGCAATGGGTTGGCTAATTGCAACGTGTAAATCGTAATCCAATACTCGATATTCAACGCAAACCCGTTTGACGGCTCTCCACGGGGACTGGAAATGTAGCGCATAACATGGAACGCTGCATCATATGCCTATAAACATAATTTTGAATCGGATATACAAAAATTGTTAACTTTGCAAATACGTACATGTTTACAAAAATATTGGTAAATATTTCGATATTTCGATTTGCATATTAAATTGTTCAAATTGCTCAAAATTCAGCGTGTTTCGTGTTTAAAAATGCGTACCATCGTAATCCTTTTAAAGAGCGAATTATGAGTTCGAGTTTATTTTTCAATAGTGTAAATATAAAATGTTTCTGTGAAGTTATTTTATTTCCTATAACATCAGCTACATATTTTAGCATATATTGATAATGATATATTGCAGATTGATTTGATTCACGGCGATTTCTTCAAGTTATCAACCAATGAAATGAACTGTGAATATTATAGCATCATAAGTATTCGCTCTAACATAGACATGACTTATCCCGTTCCTCAAAATTATGTAAAGCATGTACAATAAGATATGAGGAAGTTGTTGACATAGTGTCTAAGCCTTACGAAAACCAACAAATCGTTTACTAGAAATACTGTTTATTACATTGCAATTGAACCCATGATCCGTCTACAATATATAGAAACCCTTTTAATATTTCATGTTTTTTCAATCTAGCATTACAGTAAGATGAATAATATGATAGTATGATTATATTATTTTTAAGTGCATTAAGCGTTATTGCCCCGAATATTGTAAGGTGACGAACAAAGGCACAACGGTGTGCGTTTGCAATCCATAAGCGGACGGACTGGCAGTATTTATTATGGCTGATTGCCACTATTAGTATATTTCGGTGCGCTAAAGCAGGCATTGTACTGGCGGTGCCACCATTTAGCGTTTTCGAAAGTCACCAAAAGGCGAGATGGAAAGGTTCGATAGTAGAGAGGTCGTCATCCCACCGATCGTTCCTATGTGTGATCGTGGGCACGAGTAGCCGCATTCTTGCACCTCATTGGGTCGTTGGTTTATGTCGTTTGGCAGAGTCCATCAGTAGGTATCCACCGTAGGAACCCACTTCGAGCAGTCCTCGACGACAGTATGGATAGGCCTAGTGAGAGCATGAACTGCGAGGTTCGTGGCGTTGACAGTTGTGATGTTATTGGGTATAGGATCTGTGGTGGTTTCCTTGATGGTGTTCCTGAGTTTATGCCAGTTGATTAAAGTTTTGGTGAAAGGTGAGGCTAACCACTAGAGGCGGAGGGCCTTAACCGAAGAAGAACAGGACGTTTGGTCAGAAACGAGCTCGTGGGGATTGTCTCTATCCCTGGAAGGCGTGACTGATGTTTTACAGATGAAGAGCAAACCTCAGTAGCTTTGTCATTTTAGCGGGTGCCTTCAATAGCAAGGACAAACGATCCACCAAAAAACTCACCTTCCACCAAAACTTTAATCAACTGGCATGACTGCCCTTCAGTAGCTCTGTCATTATCCTAACCTCCGCTTCTCCGTTTAAGTTTCTTACGGCCTTTGCGAGAGCTGAGACGTCGGCACCGTTGAAGATAATGGAGAAGCGACAAGTTTTGGCGAGGTCGCTTTTGTTAACCGACTCGGTGTATTGTTCTCGGAACAATCGGTGCGCAGGTACTCACTTGAGGGCAGGTTGTGGCGGGGCGCCGGGCAACCGTTTGGATGTAAAAGAATTATTCTTTAAAAAAGTATTTGATTATTGCTATTATAAGTATAGTTTATATATCCATACTGCGATTGTAAAACGCCATTTAAAAACACAATAGGAATTGTGGTTAGTAATAAATACATACCGCAACGTTTTTGATTTTGCTTCTAAAACAACACTGCGCCATAAATTAAAACGAAGTTGACGGACAAATTCGTTAGTTTGTCATATTTTATTTATCTCTTTATTGTTATCGTATATCTTAAAATAAAAATGGTTATAATGGGTGGAATTATTTGTTTCTTTTTCATTCTCTTCATGATAGAGGAAGATATATATATATATATATATATATATATATATATATATATATATATACATGGAAATGCATATACCTATATGTGTAAAAGCTATAATAAGGTTTTACACATATAGGTATATGTGTAAAACTACTAAATTATTAAGATTGAAGTCAAAATTTCAATAAATCTCCAACGACTGTGGTTAATTATCGGTATTATTTATAAATATACATGCATACATATAAAAAAAATACAACAGAAATACTGTACTGCTAACTGTACACATAGACACCAAATAATAATTCTGACCATGTTCATCTATATAGCTTATAAGCTGTCCGAATAATTCATATAGGAATAAACCCATAGACGACATCGCACATATTGGATAAGTATGGATATATTGTCACAAACTAGATAAAGATCTTTACCGATGGTGTTAACAACTAACGACTTGCATAGAATTTTTGATTACATTGTGAGTTGAAACGCTCACGTGATTAATTCGAAAAATTTTCCTCAAGTCAGACCCGTACAACTTTTGAGGATGCAATAAAAACTTTGTAATATAACGAAAAAGTACAACTACGACGTGAATTTGTATTCGATTACTAAGCAATTAACAACATTTTCTTCTATACTTACTTTAAATAGTATTAGTTATGTATACTTGACCAGATAATGACTACGTTTACACACAATACCATCTGAAAATTGTACCCGTGTATCTGTTTGATGACTGAAAGATGCTGGAAACAGTATAATTAATCAACTACGGAAGATATATAGTAGTGCCGTAATCGTTCGCGGATTATCTCGTCAGCCTTTTCTCTAATCCATATGCAATGAGATCGCAGGAATGTTCAGATATGAGTAGAATCAATGAATGTAAATTTAAAGTTGGATTATTGACTTCGCATACTTACTTACCTGTATCCGGATTAACGGATATTGCACGTTAGAGTTAATTGGAAAATTAACTAGTATTTGCGTCATTTCAAACAACTTTTCAACTTTTCTTTTTCCATCAGAGTTATGAGAAATAATTTCTCAACTCTGATTCCGAAATTAGTGAAAACAATGACATTGTTTTGGTAGGGAGCGAGCAGTTTAATTAAAGACGACAAGAGTTGGCGAATTCTTTTCGAAACAAATGACGAAACATGATGTGATTCTTTAAAGTACTGTGACATAAAAGTAGTTTAGCAAAGATATTTTACTTTGAAATCGATACAAATTTCTCTTAGTCTAATATTGTGACGCACGTTGGTTCAAGGACTCCCCGACGTATCACCAAACATCTCAGCTCTGAACGTATAATTACACAACCTAATAATAATCACAAAATCTGTCAATATTTTCCTATCATGTCCTCCTTTTTGTAGACATTTTTACCTGTGTACCTGGATCACTGGATTTAGAGGTCACACACATAATTCAAAAAAAACCTTGAAAATCTTTAGAACAGATAACTACGGGGTAAACAATAGTAATATATAAAATCATTCTCCATCTGTAAATTGCACTTATAATTATTGCATTGCATATTCATTGTTTTTTAATGCATTTGAGGCTACAGTAAACTAAGGCATTCATTTTTAGTTTATATGTACCCAATTCTATTGTTTTATGCCTGCAGATGCACGTGCTAACTTAAATTGTTATTAAAATATGATCGCTAATACATCACTTAATTAATCTGACATCGCATATTCATATATTGGACCAACGAATGCAACTGCGACTTTACTCAAATATCTCCCCTTTGCCTCTCTTTATATCAATACTAACGGCAAGATAATATATTCTCTTCAGTTGACATCATAAAACGAAGATATGGTTCCTCACAATAGGAAATTATCGCCTTAACCCTGGATATTTCATTATACTCATCATAATTTTTATCATCACTATTGTCTTTTTATACGAGTGGCTTTAATAAAATTTAATTGCTTATAACTTTTTTTTGCAGTTAATAGTAAAAAAAAGTAGTTTGTATTATAGATAGAATAGGCTTTTGTAATTCCTAAAATCTGGAATAACCTACCGTTTACGTAAGTAACATACCGTACATTTTACGTAACGTACGTAACATTTACATAAGCTAGTTATTTAATTTAGACTACCTGGTTTTTGAAATTTTTATCTATCAACATTATATGTTCAAATGCTGTATATTCTCATTTAATAAAAGTTGTAACAGAAATTAATTCCGACTGTACGTCGTTACATACATTGATACATACACGTGCCCTTGCGTCGACCCCCGTCGACTATCGATGAGAGGCAATTATACAAGAATTATCATTTAGCTACGCTTCATGTTCCAATCAATTTTAATTTTTATTCGATTCATTTATTTAGGGTTATCAGCATCTCATCAGTTATTACGATGTTATGATGATGCTATGATGACGATTTATCGTCTTATTTTCACCCTATTTTTTTTCATTATATTATCAATGGTAAGTTATTTCTGCGTCTCAATGATAACTGACAATCATAATGGTCACCCCTGAGGATTATGATTGAATGTCTCGTCATCATTAAAAAGGGTCTCTTTTTTTGCAGTTAATTTTGAATATTTTACTAACCATCTTGTATGTCTGAATCAGAGGATATAAAAGAAAATATTTAACTATCACAAAATTAATGGTAAGAACTGTCCTGTAGCGGCAAGTTATTAGCGAGATAATCTACATATCTAAAATATATATTAAAAAAATACTTCGAAGATTCACATGTCTTTTTATAAACCTTCAGTGCACTTACGCAGTGGTCTATGCTCTAACATCCTCTCTAAATAGGATGTCTATGAACAGGAGCGGGGATTTATATATATTACTTTATTTCTTTACTTTACTTACTTAACTTAAATTTTAATTTATGTCACTTAATTTTTTTTCTTGCTATATATAAAAAGGTACACTCCACAAATGTAAATATTTACAAATAATATAGGAACATCTATAAAAGTAGGTATAAATAGAGCATAGCTTATATAGGCAAGCTACACCGTATGATACAGCCATTCGCAAATCCTCCTAGCAAGAGTGCCGATAGCAAATAATCCGTAGAGGGTTTACGGGACGTCTACTCTCAGAAATGGAATATTTTTATTGATTAATAAGGATTTGATTAATGCTGATTAAAAATATGTTAATCTAGGCCATCATTTTAAATATATACCAACTTATGTTTTATTCTGGAGCTAATCTGTTAATATAAAAGCAATTATATTACTAAAAGTAAAAAATTAAATTAATAAGAATTTTTAATTCCGGTTTAACTTTAGTTAACATTAAAACACAATCAGAAAAAGAGAGAAAAAAGTTTACACGTAAATGCCAGTCTACAGGAAACACTGTGGCATAAATGAGTTAATGTAATAGGGTCATAGTGTCATAAAAAAAAATATTAATATCAATTCAATGCTACTACTAAGACATATTAATCTAGATATCCTTAGTAGAATATGATCCATTAGCCTCTTTATTTGCTTATCATATTTGTCCTTAAAAATTATAAACGCTTGATAACAAAATAAAGATTACAATTCTATCGTTGTGTAACCGCCAATTGCACAGATATAACTTTCCCAATAGACGCATCGTGGCGGCCTGTTTCAACTTCATCTATTGTAGTCACATTGGTTTAGATAAGCGGCGCTTTAATAAACTCCTGCTTGACGCATTCCATCTACGTTTGTAGTTGCCTATATTAAGTTTAATAGAAACCATTGCACAACAAGATTATAGTGAAATTTAGATACTTTATCTCATATGTAAAATCCAACATTCATAGTTGAAAATCCCAACTGTTTAAAAATATATATATTTTATGTTCATTATTTTATACCGACGGCCGTGTTTACCGCTGCCCATGAACATTCGCAACACCAAAGGTGTTCCAGATACGCTGCTTTCTTGAAAGCGACGACCTTCGCTCTCTTTTCTTGAAGGACCCTAAGTCCCATCGATTCCGAAATACCAATGGCGACAGCTGATTTCACAGACTAGTTGTGCTTTGTAGATAGTTTTTACGTAAAGCTCAGAAGTGAATTGCTAACCATTCAGATGATGAGGATGAAATTTTGAATACTTTCGTGATGTACGATGTTTAAACTAAAATTTAGAATTAATCCGAAGAACTCCTTAGAATACTCTCCATGATATATTGCGTAAAAAATGCAAAGATACGCAACATCTCTTCGCAATGCCTGTGAATCAAGCCGATTGGAAAGTACCTTATAATTCATAGTCTTATTATTCAAGCTGTTCTTGAATGCGGCCAAATGAGCTGCAACTGGAGTGCTCCGGCCCTGAGCTAAGAACAGTATTCCATGTGAGGCCAAATTTCCACTTCGTAAATTTGCAGGTGGGCCGACACGAAATACTATCTAGCTCTATTAAGAACCCCCAATGTCTTCCGGCACTCGTTGACATTCTAAATATAATACTTCTAATATTGGCTCAGCCAATGTATAACGTATCCGCTGTGCTGTCGTCGGCATAGCAATTTATGATATTAATTTGCTAGATGTAATTGATATGCAGAAGAAACAAGGTAGAAGACAGCATACAACCTTGAGGAACACCAGTAGTCAATGGTTTTGAGTTGAAGATTGATGCCGCGGTTCGTCAGAAAACTGATGACCCACTTGCATAATTAGCCGGGAAGCACATAGGGAGGATGCTTTGAAAAAGCGCTTTGTTGCTAAGGCCTCTCCCTTGGTCTCGACTGCCTACACCCAACGATGAGTCAAGTAAACCAGAAGGTCACCAGCTGAGTGATCCGGACGGAGGCCGTAATGTCAGTCACTGATCAGCTTGGGTTCCTCTAGGTTGGTCGGTTGGTTGGCCCTACCTTATTAGGTGGCAGTTTACAATGGATTCCATTATTTTCGATAACAAAGGAGTCAAAAACAATAGTCCTGTAGTTAGACGATATGAGCACTTTTTTTAGAGATCGAGTGCATGAAGCTGACTTGCAGAAGTTCGGTTCTACGCGTAAAGAAGCAGTACCGAAAAAAAGGCGTCGTCGTTAAGGTTGGAATGAAGTCCTCTGATATTGCAGAAATGCACGGTGAGCTTGGCTGGGTCTGTCGTAGCCTTTTTGCTCCGTTTGCTCCTGGCAGGAGGACGACCGCAGTGTAGAAAGGTTTTTTTTAAAAAAATTGCTCTAACAAGTTTTTGACAAGAACTTGGAGAGAGAAAGACTTAACAAGAATTTGGAGAGAGAAGAGAGGGTGTGCCTCCGGCTACCTCACACATCGGATGAAACGCAGAAGTGTACGATATATGGACTTTACGCCGGTATTCTGTAAGGGAGTGATACTTCCCCGCTCGAGCCCATTCATGCAACAACTAAAGATGCTTGGCTAGTGGTAGCACTTGCAAAAAAAACTTCTAATTGCATCGCAAACCCTAACACTGATACGAACCCTAAAATACGTAACCCTAACACGAACTTTATGTTAAGTTGCATCTCTTTAGGCATAGAGCATTTACTCGTTTGCCTTATATGAAACGCTTTTGTATTTATGTCAAACTGCCTAAAACATTAATCCAGCAAAACATCATCACGCGGCCGTCAATAGACAAAACTGCTAGCTAGTTTCGAACAACTTTCCAACATATTATATGTACGTCTCAAATATTTGAATTGTATGCAATTTATCTTTACACTTTATTTAGGTCACATTGATTACATTATATTTGGCAACTAAGTGCAAAGTGTGTAAAATATAGTTATTTGAAACATATAATATATAGATGCTCTAAACGATTAAATAACCTTATTCCGTAGCAGAACGGGTTTCAAAAAATTTGACTTTCAAACTTTACCGAACCAACAATACCGTCCCTTATGCGGTAAACTGGTAAAGGTAACTGCACAAGAAATTCCAAGTACAACTAGTTGCTGTGTCAACAATGTTCCTCGATCATGGACTTCACAGAGTGTCAAAAATCTTCAAGGCAGATGGTCCTTGACTCATGTGGACAAAGACAAGAGACCATGGCGCAGTTTAAAAAAATATGTGAAAGTTCAATAAGATTACAGCGCTTATCAGAGATTTATCTGGTGTTAACATAGCGTACTTTTTAATATATAAAAATATGTTTTTAAAAGCTTAAGAAAGTTGCAATTAAATAAACTAAAAATTAAAAAAACTTATACTTGTTAAACTTTTTAAGATGCATAATATATACATGAATTTAGTGCGTTATATGTTCATAGAATTTTCTACGGCATATAGCAAACGAAATAGAAAATAACTGATTTGAGAAACGTAACGTTCATTAATTATTCGTCTGTCGCCGTAATCTTCCTACCACAAGCATTATAAGCTTAGTTGGAGTGGTTAATGGGAATTTTATTTATGTATACCCTTGCTAACATTCTTATTTTATAAAAAAATATTATACCTGCGAGATTTTACAGTAAACTGTTCTTAAAACTTAAAGTGGATTTTGAGGATTTCTACTGTAATCTACCTACCATAAGCATTATAAGCTTAGTAGGAGTGGTTAATGGGAATTTTATTTATGTATAACCTTGCTAACATTCTTATTTTATAAAAAATATCATACCTGCGAGAATTTACAGTAAACTGTTCTTAAAACTTAAAGTGGATTCTGAGGATTTCTACTGTAATCTACCTACCACAAGCATTATGAGCTTAGTTGGAGTGGTTAATGGGTATTTTATTTATGTATACCCTTGCTAATATTCTTATTTTATAAAAATATATTATACCTGCGAGATTTTACAGTAAACTGTACTTAAAACTTAAAAGTGGATTTTAAGGATTTCTATTGTAATCAAATCATGTTACTTTTAATCTTAAAAATTATTTCGTTTTAGAGCATTACACAGGCGCTCTAAAGCCAGAAACGAGCATAATAGCTGCAATACGATTTAATATCCGTCAACATGGCCTCCCCAATTCGGATTCAGATAGCATTGAAAATAAAGTTGCAATTCCACAAGTCATTTAACTAACATTCCGGGATGAACTTAGTATTCGTATATAATTAAACTAATTCGTATAACGTAAACTTCAAATCAAAATCAAAAGGAATATTATAAAACCACAGCAATACAAAAACACTTTATATATTGTAAACTTTACATTTAATTTTGGTTCTAACCACCTATGAGGTATAGTTGGTGAACAAAATTGAAAACCCTATATAAACCTATATGTTGTGTATTTATTATGTAGAAGAACTCTTTTCAGCCAAAAAATCTTGCTTTTCTTCGTTAGTAGGGTCAGCTCGACAAGACCTAGACAAAATACCAGCCTCAAATATTACCAGCCTCAAAGGACATGGGCCACTCTTCATAATTGCACAGCCCACTAAACGAAATTCAAGGACAGTAATGAAATTAAGTTTAAATAACACACTATATATCCCTTTTATTATAAACAAATTAAAATCAATATTGTTTATGGGGATGGGGAGAGATATTTAAAAAATAAGATAAGAATTTTAGGTTATATCATATGATTTTGCTGTCAATACACTGACACTTTAACATCAACATCAGCTTAAATATTATTTATATTACTATACTTTATGACACAGACCTAATTCAATAAACGCCAAGACTTTGATGACAAGTATGTAAAAATGAAATGGTTTTTATATAGATATTTTATTAATGTCTTGAGAGCACGAGTAGCTGGGCCGAAAATGGCCCATGTCCTTTGCTTGTCACTTCTGGTTGATGAAGGAAATCGGAAATCCAACTCGTTACGTTACGTTAAGTTACTTGCATACCAAAGTTCCCTCCCCCACTCCATCTTAATCCATGTGGTAAACGCTTTTATATCTTGATTCCTGATCGAAGATATATGGCGGCACGGGACGCTGGGATTTTCTTTCATAAAATATATGCAGTAAAAATTTGAAGTGTGTGTGTAATAAAGAGCGAACACCTACGCCTATACTTTAGTGATGTCACCTTGTTACATCTGATATAGGTATACCGGATAATGTATCTGGACGTAATATCAGGAAGTCCGTTGCATATTGTTCACTAAGCTATTTATATAACTGCGTGGTCGATCCGAGCTCTGTATGGATCCTCAGGGATGGTAATGCAACGCAAATGTTTATAAGCAGCAACGAAATACTTAACATCAGATGAACTGTGAACTTCATTAGTCACGCTTTTTTACAAAAAAAAAGTAGTCCTAAATTTTGAAGATTTTATATAAATAATAAATTTTGTAACCTAATTTCTCTAAATTCTATAAGCCGTCAACGAATTGTTAAAGGATTCAAAATACACATAAAAACACAAGGCCATTTATTATTGTATATAATATATCAAATTTTAAAAAGTGTGAACCACAGATATGTGAGCTAGGCTCACACTTGGCCGTCTTTTATTAGATAATAGTGTTACGGCGGACGGAGATCAGCGGCTAGTCAAAAGTACATTGAGCGTCGGATCTTTATCGTTAGTTTCGTATTGTTAGCTATTGAACTGTTATTACCAATTTTACTCATTGTGTAAAAGAACACAATGCGTTCCATTAAAACGGTATATTTAGGGTTGCCGAAGAAAGATTAAACAATAACGGATTAAAAGTATTAAAATTTCACCAGCCACAAGGATAACTTTAGGTTGGATTACATTTACTGTTAACAGACATAAACAACCGAAGATTTTTTTTTTCGGGCTGATGGCTGCTGTTAGCCCCAGGGCTTTTACAGTTTCACCGGGTTGAGAGGTGACCGAGCGCTTATGGCTCTCAATCGAGACCTCTATATATGGGTAACCAGCACAAGGGCTACAACCGAGAGGGAGCCTCGGCTTGGACCGTTGCCCTGCTTCGCGAAAGCGCCTAACTCAAGGGTGCCCGAGAGGGCCGAACCTCGGCTCGGTCAGTTGCTTCTGACAGAGGATTATCTTAATTAATATCACTATTATTATTAACTACCTGTACCACCACTTCAGAATGCGTGGGCGCTGGAGAAGAAGCTACGGAAGATATATTATTATACCGTAAGCATTTTAATCTATAAGAAGCAACTGAACGAGCCGAGGTTTGGCCTTCTCCGTCACCCTCGAATCTGTCGCTTCCGCGCTCGGGGTATAGGTCCAAGCCGAAGCTTCCCCTTCTTGGGAACATTTATGCTGGTTACCCATTAATAAAGGTTTCGACTGAATACCCTAAGTGCTAACCTTTCAAATCTGTGAATGTGTAAAAGCCTATAAAAGCTTCGAGTGGCTTTCAACTCGTTAACTTTAAAAACGTAAGACAGAGCCACTCATTACTTCCCTCTTACAATGACAATGCAAGTAATTATAGCGGACGTTGAACGAGTCATAATAATTAGCGTCGTACTTATCGACTTTGAACATCTACTTGGCGTCAGATAATAATTATTATGCTGATACAAATATTTCCGGAAACTAAGAGGCACTCGATCGTCGTGGCCCTAACGCGTTGTAAGGCGAAGGAAAAAAATTATTTGTTTAGATTGGACGCAGTGACAGGATATTCACTAACGCAGAGCTAAATAGTTTGTTAACGAAAGATTCAATAACAAACTTTTTATGTTAACGTAATACCGAAATGGTAACCACAGCAGTTTACAGTGGTAGAGTTACAGTGCATGTATGTTTCTAGCTGCAGAATGAACGGGTCAGGACCACGCCCTCACAGAATAACAGCGTAAAATAGCAGTATAAAGCTGCTGTATTTCATCTGGTGAGTGTAGGGATCTGGAGACCTTCATTAACGGTGACGAGGCATTCCATCTTACTTCTCAGAAGTCATTTTTCAACTCATTTTAATTACGAGGATCCTTGTCGAGGATGAATTATCACCTTATGTCGTGTGCCGCAGGAATCTCTTACCATCAATTGAACTGTATGTTCGTTTTCTACCCTCAATACAATAAATAAAATGACACGCTACCGTCAAACCCACACACTCTACGTTCAACTTGGTATAAAATATTCCTATTCCTTTTTCTTCTTTTATGAAATTAAGGATGACAAACGAGCACACAGTTCACCTGACGGTAAGTGACATAACATCTAGATCAATCCTATGCTATGATACTGTACTGTAATTAACGATAGCATGAATTAGTCTACTAGACATGTGAAGGTCTATACTAAAGAAACTATGATATGCTCAATGAGAATACCATAACCAATGAATAAATAACATAATAAAATAAATAACACAGCAACACTGCGGTATTTCGTATGGTATGAGGAAATATGAGACTCGGTACGTTAACGAGGCATTCCATCTAGTCCTGAGAAGTGACAAGTCATTTGAATCTTGTTATCTTAACCTGGATGTAGAAGACTTTGAATCGTAGGTTTGAATTATCAGGTACATTCACGGCGTTATTTATTTATTAATAAATGCCAGCTATTAACTAGCTAGATAACATAAATATATATGTCTAGTTATTTATGTATTTTATTATTACGCATATGTTGTTGTTTTTATATAATAATCAGTAATTTGAATGACGGGCGAAGACACCTGTACATAATTTTTCGTGTAATGTACTTATTTGGTTTTGGTTACAAATCAAATGTAGTTTAATATAATTAGACTTCTAAGCTTCATGTCAAATAAATTTAATCGTGGTAGACACATTACAGTTATAATCTTGCTGTAGCACAGCTAAGACCGCTCGAGTAGGGAAAGCGCTGCTGTGGTCTTTCCAATGAATGAAAGGTAACCTTATAACTGGTAACTCGGCATGACATTTCAGTCCAACATTATGATTCCTTACCGAAAGGAAATGTGGGCATCATTGGCCTTATGAATCACTCAAAATCAGGTGTGTGCTCATTTGTGCACCCCCTTAATTTTGATCATTATAAATACGTTGATAATTAAAACAGTGGATACTTATAGCTAATATCACTACAACTAAAATAAAAGAAACACATTTTAATACAATGTATGACATAATGAGTTCCTCGCCACAGTTTGTTCAAACAAAAAATAGAATATTTTAAAATGTTCACCGTTATAGTCATTGGACACAAGTTCATTTTCTTCAGTTATATTTATTTCTTTTTTAATAATTTTTTTATTTTTTTATATTTTTTTTTATTTCATTTTATTTAGTTATATTTTGTCAGATAGTAGTATTTGAAAAAAGTAATGGCGTCGGCTAATAATATAACATTCATCTTTTTATTTTATATTTTAAACTAAATGTTTTATTATCATAAATTTAGTTACCGTTTTGATGAGGAATGTACACGTAGCGTATACCCTGCCGGCCAAATGTTTAAGACCGCACATAAACAACATAATTATCCATCAATTGTAATAAAATCCCATAGGATAAATAAAAGAAAGGTACATCGGCATATTCTATTATTAGTACGAATATTTTAAGAAGTCATTCTTTTGTTTACTTTCAAGTTATTGAACAATAAACATGTATTGTTTTCAAACACCGACAAACGCTGCGCCAGGTGGTAGAGTCGTAATAATATTTTTATAATGTTCATTACTAATTACTTTGCTTTTGTTACGTATTGGTCAATAATTAGGATTATTTAGCTCCTGAAAACACGTGTTTATTATTACCCGAGTTTACTTCGGTTTGTTCACAAACAATCTCAATTAGTCCAAACTTGTGGTTTCTACAGTGAAGACGTCATAAAATGGAAAAAGCTCGTTAAATTAGCAGAGAAATGCGTTTTGCCATCGTTGTTTTACATAATTAAAGCAAATCCGAATGTGAGATTGCTTCACAACTGAAGTTATCGAAGACTTGTATTCATGGCACAATAACTCGATACAGGGAGATAGGCAGTTTTCAAGATCGTCCACGCTCGGGAAGGCCGAGAGCTACCACGTCTAGTGAAGATAATTTCAGTGTTGTTACCAGCAAGCGAAAAAGACGCTTATAAGCACCAGAAATCCTCGTTGAAGTAAACAAAACCCGAGTTAAACCTTTATCATTGACTACAGTAAAACAGCAACTGAGAGATGCGAAGTTGTATGGTCGCGTTGCCGTTCGAAAACCTCAGCTAAGGCCGCAAAACAAGAAAATACGGATGCAGTGGGCTCTTGCCCATCGAGATTGGATTGAAGCAGATTTTAAAAAGTGCCTTGGACCGATGAATCCAAGTTTGAACTATTCTGTTCAAAACGTAGAATTTACGTACGACGTGCTCAAGAAAAGATGATGTCAGATTGTGTAGTCCCACCAATCAAGCATGGTGATGGCTTTCAAAATGTTTTTTCCGGGTTGCGATTAACTGGAGATGGATTCATTTTCCAACAAGATAATGATCTAAATAGCATAGCTTAAAATTATGTAGAGGATATTTAGAAGAGAAAGAGGTACAAGGGGTGTTAAAAAACATAGTTTGGCCTTCTCAGAGCCCGGATCTCAATCCCATTGAACTTTTGTGGGAAGAGGAAAATTAACATATTAATTAACTTACAGGAACGTCCGTAATCGTCGCCCATCCACGCGAGAAGAAATCGGCTTTATGCGAAATTTGGAACAATATATCACAAGACATCTTTAACAAATTGATTGCCCGTATACCGAGACTTGTGAAAAAATTCATAAAATATAGAGGAGAAATTTTTGATGAAAAATCAGTTTAGCTAACTATAGCCTATTTTGCATGGACTGTTAATATTTCTAATTTAATTATATTGTTTGTCAATCAATATTCTATTAGATAATTAAAGAGGTGAATTAAACATTTAATATTTTATTGGAGTTTTACTTTATTCTCCTACTTTAATTAAGGTGGTCTTAAACTTTTGGGCTGGAGGTATATATTATCAACCAGGGTAGGACCACGATTTCCGGATTACAAGACAATACAGACTCAAGTAGTAGTATAGCTTTACTATCTTCGTCTGGTGAATGAAACCGGAGACCTTATTACTGCTATTATTATTCGAGACGTTCCACTTTAGTCCTTAGGGATGACGACGCATTTGCATTATGATTCCTTATCAAGGTTGTACATATGTTAGTGTCGTTGGCAACAGAAGTTGCATAGGGCTAAAATGTGTAAGACGAATTACATTTATCTAATTCAACATGGAAGAAATGTAGATTTAATAGTATTAATAATATAGGTTCTCTTTCTATTTCAGAATATCTTTCCCCATCTAATAGTGTTCCTATTAACCGCGGTTGCTTTGATCTCGGGCAGCGTGGTCAAATCGCCGAGCAATGGCAACTTTGAGCTTCTAATACTGCACAACAACGACATGCATGCGAGATTTGAACAAACCTCGCAATTGAGCGGCGCTTGTACCACAGCTGATAGAGAGGCGGGGAAATGCTATGGCGGCTTCCCAAGAGTTGCTTATGTGTAAGTATTAAATATACATATATTTTTTCCGGAGGAATGATGGCTGACCAAGATCAGCTCAAACGTAAAGGTATAGTGGAAGTGTGTGTGTGTACAACAATGATATTAATTTAGTTCATCCGTCAGAAGCAACTGACCGAACCGAGGTTCGGCACTATCGGGCACCCTAAAGTCGGTCACTTTCGCGCACGGTGTAACGGAGCAAGACGAGGCTCCCACTCAGGGGAACCCCTGTGCTGGTGACTTATTGATAAAGATTTCGGCTGCCCCAAGCGCTCGGCCACCTTTCAGTGGCCATCAGCCATAAAAAAAATTGTGTGTTCAACAAAACTTTTGATGATATGGAATGATCCCACCAGATGGATTGAGAACTTATGCAAGATTGCGGGAAGGCGATGAATGCCAATGTATCAGGATCGTGTTTCGTTGGCAATCTGTGAGGAAGGCCTATGTTTAGCTGTGGACCATAATGTTGATGATAATAATAAGGAGAACAGGAAAAAAAAATCATAACTTTTTTTTAAAGAGTTCCCGTGGGTTACATGTTTGGTTCTTCCCAAAAGAGTCATCATAACCGACAATAATCGTTAGTAGATTAATATGACCATACTAAAGGTAGCCCACGGCAAAGGCCAGTTCGAATGAAATTTAGGTTGATATTCAGTTATATACTTAAGTTATCACATAACTTCAAGGCCTAGTGATTAGTACTTTGTAGCTTAGCCGCTCTCATCCCTAGAGTATGCTTACTTAAAGCTTATACCCATTAAATAATGTAAATAAAATAAATTGTTCGTGCTAAACTGCGCGTATTTATGCCGCAAAAACGAAACAATGTGGACTTATTCTAAATTTTGTTTGCGGTACACACTCCACAACACTATTCCAAACAAAGCCCACTTTATTGCAAATTGGAACAGCCAACTCCGATCAAGTTACAATTTGCGGAAAATTGCAGCATTTTGTTATTGTTTTTTTATAAATATGTATTGTGTCAAAAGACGAAAGTATACAGAAATGTCGATATTATTACAAAAAATGTGTACTGTAATATTTTTTAAAAGTCGATTTTGTAATCAAGTAACAACCAGATGTATCCCTCTGCTTAGTACTAGATTACACCAACTGCACATAATATACTACCGTTATAATTGCATATGCAATAATAGCAAGGTACAAATTTAATGTCAGGGACGTACGAGTGCATACATACAACATAACACACAAGCGAAAACCAATAATTTATCACGCACAAATATTGTTTCTGGGCTGGGATTCCAACCCAGGACTCGCAACGCAGTACCTAGAGTACCTCTCAAGGCATTACGGCACGCAAAGTGAATGATCAGATTTGTTTTTTTTTATAACATTAATCTGTTCATACATCCAACTGAGATATGTTTAATTTTGAAATTATATATATACGATTCTAAAAATAAAATGTAATGATAAATATACTTAAACATAGCATATTAGGGGTAGCATATTACATAATATTAGACTGCTTACAATTTACATCTATGTTCACTTCATATCTTCTTTTACATCCATCCTTAGAGGACACCATAGTCTGGCTTACGTTTTGATATTGAACTGATAACAGTTTTCTATGTCGGTACTCATTATTGATGTTAAAATGCCTTAAAAATTTAACAGCCCACAGAGGCAATCCGTTAATGTATTGCAAATTCCTTTGAAAGCAGATGAATGATCTCTTTGCATACGCCATTTCAGCAAATACTTCGGTACCTTGTAAAATATAGCGACAAATTCCAATATTAAAGATTCCAGTATTCATTCGACCGTAAATGTATATTACATTTTTTTTATTTAAATGTAACTATACTACACCAGACTTCAATGAAATCTTCTTAACACAATTGCAATTTCATCCTCATCATCTCGACGGTTGGCACTACACCACTGTGAGCTTTACGCAAAATTTTCTGCCACGCACAACTACTCTCTGGAATCAACTGTCGCCAACGGTATTTCCGAACCGATATGACTTAAAGACCCTCAAGTAAAGAGCCTAAATTTTCTTAAAGGCTGGCAACGCATCTGCGACTCCTCTGTGTTGCTATTCCATAAAAAATAATCAATTTCGTTCTAACAATTTACTGCACAGCTGTCAGTTGGAGTTATGAAATGACTATTTCATTGCTCTTCGATCCATTGCCCATCATAGGATTTTATCCATCCATCCATATTCCATCGTAGGCAAGCTTTCACTATTGAAAGCTTGCTATGGATGGCTTACAATGGAATACTAGCCCCAATTATCATTTAAACCTTTGACTCAAACTGATCTTACGTTTGTAGTTACAGTGATGTTTACTTTAAAATCTTTATTACTCTTAGTTTTATCACTGCCAATTTAAGGTCTATAAAGGACTTACTTTTTCTTTATACTTCATATTCATTCTTATAAATAAATGCTTATACAACTTTTGTTCCATGGATTCACGATGCTTTTTTCACACACATTTGTATGTGGGTACTCTCAACTTGACATTTTCATTCTTTTCTCTAATAAAGAAATAAACTAAGATATGTAGGATAATGTTTGAACACAGATGTTACTTGTGCTTTTTCCCTTTACACGTTCCATTATGAATCTAATGTACAGAATCCTCTTAAGCCCTCACCTATACCAATCCAATTTACTCCAACCCTAATTATCACCCGACACGAGTTTCCTCTCTCCACGAGGAAATCAAATCAATCAATCAGTGGGAGAGTTGAAATGAAATCCTAGCAAATGTACAATCCACCGAATAAGTAAAACTTTGTTAAACTGAAATATTTTTAAATTAAATAGCTTAAAAAAAACAATAGCCGAAGAACAAATATAATTAACATTCTATAAATACCCTCTTAAACGTCGTATTAGAATTAAAACTAGAAATTATTTTTTAAAACTCATATGTTAAAATGCCACTTAATATTTCACAAAACTAATAATATATATAGTATTAATAATAATAATATTAATTTAATTATTATTATTATTAATAACAGTTACGGCATCGTTAAAATTCGAAAGCACAGTTTTAGCAACGCTTAAGCCACCGTTGGTGATCCCCGTTATATGGTTAACTGCTATCGAATTAATTGCTCTTTACTATAGCAGTAAGCCATCTAAAATGTAATGAGCTTAATGGTTTATACCAACCATATTGTCATATAAACTTTAATGAAAGTGAAAGCTTGAAACCTCTTTACGTTAAAGTTAAAACAAAATGAAAAATCCAAAAGTGAAATAAAATAAATGTAGATTTAACCAACAATTTTTATTTAATTATTAATGAACATAACGGATTACAATAGTGGGAGATTCACTTTGGGCTTATATAGAAATAAAATTCAAAGCTTATAAAAAAGTCCATGAGCTTCATTGTGTTTTTCGCGGAATATTGTGTATGAAAAGACTAATCGACGCGCAAGCTTTTCTTTTCACTTTTGGTTAATAGTCTAAATAAATGATCTTATTGTAAGTTTTTAACCTCTATAAAGAGCCACCTTATCCATTATATTCCATGTGAGTCCTCAGAAATAACAACGCATTACGATCCCGGCTTCGAATCTAAGATAAATGGATGGCATGGTTTGTAGGATTCATGGATGATAAGCATCGGGTGAACTGTGTGCTCGATCATCCTTAATATAACTAAAAAACAATGGAATTGTTCATTGCAATATCCTCTTGCCGTTAGTGTTCCTTTTATCATATAAGTGCAATATAAAATTGTGGGGAAATAGCTTAAGATGAGTGTATATTGATTGTTTCTACTGATTATTTAAAAGCAGTCTTGGGACTTCATTTTCGATATTTTCAATTTAAAGTAAGATAAGCTTTCGCGCGTTTTATCTGACCTACGTTATAACGAGATAGTAAGTTTTACCTACATTTCCCCTTGAGTGCTTAACATAACCAGAGGTAAAACTAGATTGTACACCGGGTAAGAATGGTAGAGAATAATATATTTGTATAATCCAATAGATTCTTTACCCGATTTCGCCCTCTCTGATAAAAAGGGTCAAAAGAAAAAGTTAAATTAACTATTTGTTCTGTGTAATATAATAATAATAATAATACAAAACGCTGAATGAAACCACCTAACATTTACCATCTCCTAGAGAAAGCGGTCATCGTGAACACCCGTCCTATTGTATAGAAAATTTCTACAAACTGACCGATACAGTCTTCAAGTACTTGTTCTTCCCCCAACCAAACCTAATAACATATTCATTCCCCACTTTATGTACACTTGCAAAAATATATATAAAATTATTATAAGTAAATTTTGAGTCCAGTTAGTAACAGTATTTGATACTTCGAAACTACAGTTAGTATTGATCACTGAAAGAACGGTCTCATGTATGCTGTATACGCAATTTGCAACAGTATCCATACTTACTACATGGCTATCAGTATGCGTACCTGTATTTGCGTCACCAGGATTGCTATCCGCTTACGTACAATCCATCCGTGTGAGCATCTGCGAACATTGCGACAAAGCCGAGCTCCAACAATGCCCTGAGAGTACTGTTGTTTTTTGCTCCTAGTGTGTACTGTTGCGAGTGGACCAACAGATTTCAGGTAGGTAAAGGGCTATGCAGAAGAAGATTTAAGAAAGGTTTTTTTGATCCTTGATCCTTGATTTGATCCTTGGTGGCATAAGCACCTAACTGGTAACTCTACAACTGTGCTGTCGTTTTTTCGTGGCGGCACTTACAATCAAAGGGTTTCGGTGTGTGACGGCAGAGTCGAAATATCGGCGAGAAGCCTGCTTCAGGTACTGAGCTATGGTCGGCAGCTCAAGATCTATGTGTAGATTTTCGTTACGCAAGAACCACGGCGCACCGGTGGCCTTGCGCATGAAACGATTTTGTATTACCCGAAGTCGGTGAATGTGACGCGGGGAGGCATGCGCAAAGACGGGGCTTGCGCATGTCATTATGGGTCGGATGCACGCTTTGTAAAGTGTAATTTTATTACGCAGGGACATTTTGCTATTTTTATTAAGTAACGGGTGCAAACGACCTAGGACGAATGCTGCTCGATTCTGTACGCGGTTGATATGCGGACCGAAGGTGAGTCTTTCATCTAATGTGACGCCTAAGTATTTGACTGTCTTTTCCCAGGGGATTGGACGATCAAATAACTCTATAGTTTGGAGATGCGGCGTTTTGTTGCGCCGAGAGAAGTAAATGTCTACACTTTTGGTGGGGTTAACCTCAATCCTCCATTTCCGAAACCATTTCCCTAAGGTGTTGGCTGCAGATTGGAGGCGTTTACAAATAGCGTCTGGTTTAAATCCAGACGCGTAGAGGCCGGTGCCATCGGCGAAAAGGGCTAGCTCTACACCACGAGTGCGCGGTATGTCGTTGGTGTAGAGTGTGTATAAAGTAGGACCTAGGACAGAGCCTTGTTGTACTCCGGCACAAATGGGGTGAACTTCGGAACGCGTGTGCTGTCGTCTGCATACCCAAAGATACCGGGTTTCAGCTGATCATTAATATGTAGCAGAAACAAAGTGACAGAGAGAACAGACCCCTGAGGAACTCCAGCATTTATCGCCATTGTCTCAGACGAGCAGCCATCTATGACTACTCGCAGAGACAGCTCCTTCAGGAAGTCAGCTGCCCAGGTGATCAAGCCAGGTTAGATGCCATACGCTGGAACCTTGCTGATAAAGCTATCGCGCCAGACCCTGTCAAAGGCCTTCGAAACATCAAGTGAGACAGTTAGTGCTTCACCGTTGTTCTCGAGAGCCTCACCAAAGAGATGAGTGGCGTGCACTGGAAGATCGCCAGTTGACCGGTTTCGACGAAATCCGTACTAAGTATGTCATTATTTTCTAGGTATGCACATTTCATACATATTCTACAAGGCGTGTATTAAATATACGCTCTATGATCTTACAAATAATGGGGATAATCGAAATTGGTCGATAATTAACAGGATCGGCGCAGCTAACTTTCTTGGGATCGGGTTGCACATTCGCAAGCTTCCAGGACTTAGGCACAATTTCGGTCTTTATGGAGAGACGGTACAGGTGTATTAAAACAGGAGACAACTCCGGAGCACAAGACTTGAGAACTATCTCTGGAATACCGTCAGACCCATTGGCTTTGCTCACGTCTAGACAGTGCAACCTCTTGAGTACCTCTTTGTTAGTGATGTGTACCTCTGGCATAGAAATATTACTGGTGAAGTAAGGTAAGACGAGACCTATTAGAGTAGTCGACTACAGACAAATCTCTATGCAAAGAGGTCTGCTTTCTCTTTTGCCGTGTGGGCCAGAGAGCTGTCAGGCTTAAACAGCGGGGCAGTGGGGACCGACAAAAGGTTGCCTCAATCGCAGGCAAGAGACCAAAACGCTCTACTACCAGTTGGCTGGGCAGAAAGTTTTGTACCAATATGTTAAATGCGATCAAGGCAAGTTTTCTGTAATTCCTTTTTAAAAGACTTGGCGGCTTGGTTAAAGGCTTTCTTCTTCGTTTTGATATCCGAAGATTTGCGGTTTCGAGCATCATCCCGGAATAAATATGCCGAATCCTTAAGCTTTTCAGCTTGGACGCACTCAGCTTTAAACCAAAGGTCAGCATTGGGTACGTCAGCGTGAGGAATAAAATATTCCATGGCTTGACTCACCACATCGGTTATAGCTTCTGCACATCTCGACGGGTCATTGGAAAAAAAGCATACCTAGCGCCATGGATAAGATACAAAGAAATGCCGCATCGCGTCCCAATCTGCTAACTTGTAACGCCACATTCACCAGACACCACGAACATCGATATCCGATGGAGAATGTGTCGATTCAGATTTCACCAGTGATCAGAAGTTCCCAATGGTGATGAGACTTCAGATAGACAAAGTATCTATCTGGATCAGAGGTCAACAAAAGGTCCAGGCTATGTGTCCAGGTTATGTGTTAGGGACAAGTTCCACGCATCTCTCCCAGCATGGTCGGTCTTCTGGTATAGGAATAACCAATTCAGATGGCAGGCATTGAAGGCCTTCAGAATGTCTGCTATTACCCATAATGTAGAAAAGATAGGGTCTTCAAGATGACGAAGACGTAGGCAGCATATGTCATTACGGACGTACACACAGACTCCGACTCGAGGGCGGAAGGTATGGTCCAATGAGTACCCAGGATAGTTGAGGTACGCCGTATCAAGAGGACAACGAATCTGCTTCTTTCTCCATCAGGAAAAGTAAGTGCGGCTTTTCAATCTCGAGGTGGTGGTGAACTGCATCGAGATTACAGTGCAAACCTCTGATGTTGGTAAGGAGCATTTTGAGTGAGAGGAAGTGCAACCGCTGTTAAACCTTACTTTTATTGTTGGAACGTTTCATGTTGTGATAGAGTGAATAAAATGAAATATGTAGTTCACCGAGTCATTAGAATGTAGAATCTGCACAAGTAGGGGCTTGATCTGGAGACTGCGGGGACGCCCGAACCCCCCTCAGGGATTGCCATCGGGTCCTCTCGTCCGGTCGCCAACCGGCACGACGAAGCCACCCTGGGATTTTTCGCAGCTGGCGGGGCAGCCTTTCGGGAGTGGCTTTGTCGCTACTTGGGCCCCCAACTATCTGCGGTCGACCAGCGGAGAACCGTGCTTCGGATCCCGCTACCCTCCACGACCAACTTCCCAGCACGTCTCCATCAAACACGTTGTACTCGGTTATTAATCACAACGCTACTGTTCAGACCCATCCTCCATAGGCTTCATCGGACATCATACCGGAACGCGACATTAGTCACTTGGCGGTATGGTTTTGTCCGTTGTAACAGAAAGCCTGCAGCCGAAGCCTAACACCGGAAATCATCACTCCATCCCGATCCCCATCGCCCAATCAGCTATCGGTTTTGGTAATTACTAAACTCTAGATGAAATATGGATAACATTTACTTGTTATCATTTCATTTATCTGTTTCTATTGTTTCCGGGATAAGAAAAATGAACGTTCAGTTTATTTTATTTTTATTTGAAAACAATGTTACACAAATATACTTATCAATATATATTCCACGTGTATATAACTTCATTAGAAAGTTATGTAAACACAAATATTACTTCAATGCAAATATTTATTCCTATGCCATTTGCATTCCTCCTCCTTCAAGGTAAACCGAAGCTGTCCAATATTATCAACATGCCGCTGTGTTTATTGAAGACATAGCTTCACTGGCATTGCTAATAAATGCAATATTAATACTGTATCTACTACAGACAGGGTTTTTTTCAAAATATAATATATTAATATTTTAGAAATATAATATATTATAGGCAGATATATATAATATTTACAATATACGAAAGCGTACTCAATATACGAGTATATAAGGTTATTTGTTCGGTTTACTTCCTGCCGCGTGATTTCTCCATAACAGTTGCTAGCTGGTATAGAGGAAGTATTTCCGAACAGGGAATAGTTTTTTCCCAGATAGGGCCTGCCTTAGGCACTGCCTCCCTTTATTGATCCCCCTTTGTACACTTGTATAAACAATAAAATAGAGATCGGCTTTTGTTAAATTTGTTCTCGCATCACACAATGAATGAACTCCCACATATTTATACTTAATACTCACGCTAATATTCGATTATTCGTGGAAATCCAATATTTACAATAAAAGTACACGGTTATCTTCTTCCTTTGCCTCTAAATCGATAAATAACATATGCAAAAACACAATCAGTGTTTCACGATAATAAATGGCCACTGATATTTTCAAACATACAACAATCTAGTTGTCTAAACCATCTTTGAGTAGGAATTTTTATGTCAAGAAATAATTGTATATCTGTTGCCGACAAATCAACCGATTTCCCGTAATAGCTTAAGAAGTAGGGTATCAGAATATCAGTTCAAAAATAATTACTCTAACATTATTGCATCCACTTAAAAGCGATTAGCTGACCTTTTATAACGTTTGGACATTACAATCTTTAAAAAGATGTGTGTATGTAAAGAAGTGTCCTATGTATGCATATATTTACCCGGTTTGTAATAAAAAACTTAAGGGCTCATTTTCTTATGATGTCTTCCTGGAAGATTTCGACCATGATGATATCTTCTGGTTATAACCTAATGATCATTGCGTATGATATACAATAGTGAGATAAGCATTTCATTAACAAAATCGTAACATAAGTTATATTAACATTCCAGTGTAAAAGAAGCTAGAAAAGCAGCTGCATCTGGTGATGGACCCCCAGTATTGTATCTGAACGCAGGTGACACCTATACAGGGACAGCCTGGTTTACTATTTATAAATGGAAAGTCGCCGCTGAATTCCTCAACGCTTTGCAGCCTGACGCTGTTGTAAGTTTTAATCAATCTTTTATTATCATATCTATTGACATCAGATGGTTATGTTGAGATCTTTTATTGTCGTACGACCATGTTGTGTTTTTGTACAAGTGAAGGTTTTTGTTTATTTTTAATAGAGTAAATGAGCTCTTTCATAATATTTTGGTCTAGTAAACCTTCAAATTGAAAGGGGCATAGGTACACGGTCAAAAGTTGACGGGTACTGAACCGAATATCGATCCTTTTTAATAAGAAAAGAACCCTGTGTGTAGTGTTTTATCTACATTTATTCAAAATAAAAAGTACTATAAACATGTTTCAATAGTTAAAGCTAACGCCCAGTTTGGAATACAGATATCTAATCAAAAGAGCGGTTGAAAAACAGCAGTTACTTTTTCATAGATTGTTTTACATAAAGTAGCTATCTTACGTAAATAATTCTAATAATTTGTGTCGCTCATATCGTTTTGTACCGTATAGTATGATTTAACTAGAGAACATTTGTAATGAGCTCACTTACTTTAACTAGGGCTTTGCCCAACTGGATTGTGTCTTTGTGTGTGTCTGCTTTGTAATCTTGTCGCGTAGTTCATAACTAGTGTAGGTTATTAGCGTAGGAAAAATAAAACCAATTACCAGCTTTATTGTGCGTAATATCATTTGATAGGGAATAGTGAATTTTTACATCGATTACCACATAAAACCTCGTTAACTTATTTCCTTAATCCTCGCTGGATATCCTCGTAAACTGTTTTAACTCTTAAATTGAAAGCTTTTTTTTTATTTAAGCTTATCAATTTTTATTTTATTAAAAAAAATACACTTCATTTTCCATTTGTACTCAGCAGATAATTTCGCCACCGAATGGAATACAGATTATATTAAGTGAACGCTTACATACGTACCGTATTTTAATTATACATACTTATATTTTATATCCCTTAAAACGATGAAATAATCCTTGTATGACGTAAATACAAAATATCAACATAAGCGTGTGTTTCTTTCTTTATTTTTTACCAAAATTCCACATTTATCTGATTATTTGCTATTCAAAGTAAGATCACTGCGGCTCTCTTTTTTACAAAAATAAAATGAAAAGAATAGACGTTTGAGATAACTTTTACGAATAGTATTTAATTCCTAGCGGATTAATAGTTGTCCATAAAAGCAAATGGCTGAATTACTCCTTCGTTTATATTTGACCGTCTTTCAATTAATGTTTATCGACAAACAACACGCATATAATAGAAGTATATTGATCAAAGATTAACTCATATTGTTCTAAAAATTTACGGAGCATCTGCTTATATAATATAATAAAATAACAATAATATATTTCATAAATATTTATTACTTTTATGAAATTAAACAAACATCTATTTATCTAAATTCGTTTAAAAAAATATAAAACAGTATCTAATATAGTCCTTTAAAACTACCATTTATACATATGCATAAAACGAAACATAAAATTCAATTAAAGCAAAATAAGTAAAATATTATTCAGCCACTTAATTTCAGCGCGCAACAAGGGTCGAATGTCAGTTTGAATAAATCGAGGCAGCCGACCAAATGCAGTCTGATTTTCATTGCTGGAAAATTTTCTAGCGTTGACAGCTTTGTGGCGGACCTATCCTATGTATATTTAACATTATGTACGACGCATACATAAAGCCTTATGTACCATCGGAAAATCAATACTTGACAACTTGTTGCGTCACGTTCGGTTCCATGGAGTGAAGCGAAATGTACCGCTATAACCGACGTAGTATAGTCGCTGCAAAAATACAATTTAGTTATTTGTAAAACTTAAGTTTGATAACATAGTTAGTTTAATATTATCGTCATAATTATAATGCTAAAAAACTTAAGATTAAAGTGATACAAAAATATTTGTATTACTTTTATAAAGCTGCATGTGCTGTATTAACTACTTTATGTAGAATGGATCGGCTGGACCGTGGAGAAAACTCGAATAATGATAAAGAAACATTCCATCTTAGCTCTCAGAGAGTTACACCATCATCTTTTCATGTCAAGAATAGATAGATGGAATGATTTCTTATAGTCAATTAAGGAGCTGTTTGAAAATAACTGTGCCATCTACGTTGAGCGAGAATAAACCAAAATTTCAAAGAGTATATGGTATAAAATAAATTTTCTTTATTAGTAGACATCTAAAACACTATACAATAAATTCTTTAGTGCTACAGTTAACGTTTGTGTTGATAATGTTATCTAATGGATGGAGATTTAAGGCTTACTGAATATCGTAAAACGTAAGTTTACTTTATACTATTTTATCTTGTTACTAATATTAAATATAACATTATAAAACTATTTTTTTTTCTAACAGACTAATACTTATTATCATACCATAATGCAGATAATCGTGTAGCCTAGTCTAGTGGCTAGTAGGGGACATTATTTGGAAAAAAACATAGTGTGTATTTACAGGTCTAGGTGTTTATACCGTGTCCCTGGATTACTAGGGCTACGCTGATGGTGACGGTTTGCATATGGGATAAAGGAAGACAAGGACGAAATAGTGCCTTTGTTTTTATGTTGTTGTTATAATAATCCCTGTAATAAAAATTTGCTAGGACATCTTATCGTTATATGAATACTTTCTAAACACAACAAAGGGTGTTAAACATAGTAATTTAGAAGAATAATGATATACTTTCAAATAACTTGGAGACAATAATATTCCTTTATCAAACCATTCTGAAGTGAGACGATTATAATAAATATGCCAAATATTTTTATTATTTTTAAAATTACAACTGACAATATATACTTTATTTTGATGTAATTAATTTTCATGCCTTTGTTTTGATTTTTTTATATTCACTCCGTTGTTATAATAAATAATAAAATATAGAGCTTTTGGTGACGGTTATTATAAAGCTTACGAAGTGTAAAATAAAAGTATGTTGTATAGTCCCGGCATAGGAAATGTATAGTTCTATTTGTTTCTGTTTGTCCATAATCTATGTAACATTATTTATGTAATAATTACATTAAATTTGCTCATTTAATATTTATGTTTATAAATCGAACTAAAATAGCTTATACAATTTTGAAAAACATTGCTTATGTATACGCGCTTTAAAAGTTATACTTCTTTGGCGCATTATTCCGCATGCCAATAGCTTCTTAATTGGTAAAACCTTAAAATTATTGAAGAAAAATATATATATATATATAGATATATATATATATATATATATATATATATATAAATATATATATAGTTATAGAAAGATATAGGTTAAAAAAAACATTAAAAGCATATAAATACTTATTAAAATTAATTTATATGTACATATATAATTTTCGTGAACGACCAACCGTAGAGTTATCGTTGACTATGCAAACGCAAATTTCGTTGCCTACTAAAATTTTACTCTTGTCGCACTAAAAGAAGTATAACTACTAAAAGCATTAAAAACTAACATTGACGTATCTCATAGATCGGCTAAATTAATGCATATCCATTTGAATACTGATTTTAAAATGGTTATCAAATTTTCAACAAATCAAAAATTACATTTTAGAAAGATTTCAAATGCATATCAAATTTAAACGAATTATGAAAATCAGTATTCAAATCATTAAATGTAAATTCATATAATAATTCCTACTTATTTTTCAGTCACTCGGAAATAATGATTTCGAAAAAGGCGCTGCAGAAATATCAAATTTACTAAACAATATAGAAACCACCGTGTTAGCTACTAACATAATTTTGAATACCGATGCTAACCAAAAATTGCAAAAATCGGTTATATTTGAGATAGATGGAGTTAAGGTTGCTATAGTTGGCTACCTTACACCAGAATCGAGCATGCTTGATAGCGATGGTGCTGTGGAATACGTAGACGAAATAATAGCCCTTAAAAAAGAAGTAATTAAGTTAAAAGAACAAGACATTCCCATAATAATAGCTTTAGGTCATGCAAACATAGATAAAGTTGTAGACATTGCAACGGAAGTTGATGGCATAGATTTAGTAATAAATGGTCATAAAAATATTTACTATGGGAACGGAACGACAATTAACCACCCACACAATAATATTAAGAGCCAAACAGTGACTCAGCAAACGGGTAAACAAGTACCAATTGTTCAATCGTATGCATACAACCGAAACTTAGGCAAAATAAACGCAAAGTTTGACAATCATGGTGAAATATTTGAGTACCAAGCAGAACAAATTCTCCTCGACTCTTCTTGTCTTCAAGATTCAAAAGCTCTAGAAATAATAGAATCATATAGGGCAGATATTCAGGCAAAAGGCCAGGAGATAATCGGTAATACAGCAGTAGTTCTAGACGGAGATACTTGCAAATTGGAGGAATGCAATCTTGGTAACTTAATCACAGATTCCGTCATGTATTATTATGCTGCCAGGTTCATAGGTGAATATTGGACCGATGCACCGGTTGCTATTCTTCATAGTGGTGCAATAACTGCTTCCATTGCTCCCGTAAACCGCCCGGCGGTTGTCACTAGAGCTAATTTGTTATCCGCTTTACAAACTGAAGGTAATTTAGTTGCAGTTACTATGAATGGTACAATTTTAAAGCAAATTCTGGAGCATTCAGTGGCTGACTACAGACTCTCGAATCCATCAGGCCGATTCTTACAATTTTCTGGGATACGAGTAACATATGACTTAGCTAAAGATCCGGGTTCTAGAGTGGTAAACGCTGTCGTGAGGTGTTGGTCATGTTATATCCCTGAATTTTACTCTATCGAAGATAGGAACGAGTACTCAATATTAATGCCTTTATTATTGGCTAATGGTGGACATGGATATTCAATGCTTGTTGGACTTCCACGCCAGAATCTTGCATATGACGAATCTTATTGTGCTGCAGCATACATTGCTCAACGTAGTCCAGTATATCCCGAGGTAGCAGGGCGAATTATCTTGTTAAACACAGATGCTGCTCCTGGATCTGCAACTATCTTTAAACCTACACTTATTTCCTTGTTCATAATGTTGATAATTCTTTTTTCATAAATTTATATTAAGTATTGATTTTGAAACAGTACTTTATTAAATTAAATAAATTTCCATAACGACTTTTATTTTAAAGTAAACAAAACTTAATGACAACAATGTAAAAAAATTACAATTCACCCTACACCCAATAATATATTCGACTTCACACTTACTTACTGTTACTTCAATTGTAAAGATAAATTCAAAATATATAACCCAGTTGAACATAAGAAAAGCAAAATAAAAAACGCAAATGTAAAAAATCTTACATTGGGAAGATTTGAATACAGTGCATAGTTTAAATCACGTTACATCGACGTCGTTTTCAGTAAGTATCACAAAAAAACCAATGGGGGTTTAATTGAAATAAGAAACTTACAAACTAAAAATATTGCATGCTTTTAATTTTATATTATTAATCGATTATACAATAATATTCTGTATTCTTTCAATTATTTTGCATTTATCTGTGTCTAATAATAACCTGACACAGATAAAAATATATTAATAAATATATTTTTTATGGGTACCAGTAAATGTATTTTATTAAATTTGCCTTTGGATGACCTCAAAACTTTTCTCAATCACTCTAATTTCATATTACCTTAGTAAACATTTTGTCGTAAATATACATATGAAACGAAATTAAAAAATTTTTCGACGTAAGAAATTTTAGTGTCACCATTTAAAGAATTTCTACCGTGTTTTCAATGTTGTTCCTCTGAATAGCTAAAAAATTCCCTGAAATTATTATGGTATCGGCTACAAGACCTCGGCTAAAAAGAAACACACAAAATGATGAATCATCATAAACAGATTTTTGGTCTCCATTCTTTAAAAAATAGATAATTAGGTTTACATTAATAAAATACATTTATAAATATGTGAGTATTATTAACGCTTACGACTATTACTAAGTTTATTTACATATATTTCCTTTATTGCCATATCTCTAATATCCTTCAATTAGTCTCTTTTAATATATAGTTTACTGCATTTGCATGTTATAATTCTATTATTTCCTCGCATGACATCTTAACATTTCGAAACCATATTATTCATTTTCTTTGTTTCAGTCTCTGGGCAACCACGAATTTGACAACGGCGTCTCCGGATTGACACCATTCATCGAGAATATAACATGTCCCGTACTCGCAGCAAATCTTGTACTCGAGAAGGAACCCTCTTTACTAGTCGAACAAAACTTAATGAAATCTGTAATAATTGATATTAATAAAAACAGAATAGGAGTCATAGGATACTTAACTCCTGACACTAAAGTACTAGCAGTACAAAATAATGTTGAATACATAGAAGAAATAATAGCCATCAAGAATGAAATTGATAAACTGAAAAATGAAGATGTTAAAATTTTTATAGCTTTGGGACACTCTGGGTTTATTAAAGACTTAGAAATAGCTAAGGAAGTGAAAGATATTGATCTAGTTATTGGTGGTCACACAAACACATTTCTGTGGAATGGCACAACCCCTGATACAGAAAGTTCAGATGGCCCGTATCCTACGCTAGTTAAGCAAGGTTCGGGAAAAATAGTACCGGTAGTTCAAGCATATGCATATACAAAATATTTGGGAAAATTGCATGTAATATTTAATGGTAAAGGTGACATGATCAGCTTCGATGGTAACCCTATTCTTTTAGATAATACAATACCACAAGATCCAGATATTTTAAAAATTATAAACAAATATCGTGAAGACGTCATGAAAATAACCGAAGTAGTGGTAGGCAATATTTCGGTTATTTTGGATGGACAATCTTGTCGTCTCAAAGAATGTAATATGGGCAATTTGATTACAGACGCAATGGTTTATAAATATGCATCGGAATATGCAGGAAATGGATGGACTGATGCACCTATTGGTATTATTCAAGGAGGAGGAATTAGAGCGTCTATTGCTCATATAAATCTCCCAACTACTGTAACAAAAGGTGATCTTTTGACTGTCATGCCGTTCGATGGGAACATGGCCAAAATATCTATAAACGGATCAGATATTTGGAAAATGCTGGAGCATGCTGTTGCACGTTATTCTTCTCTCCGCGCTCCTGGTCAATTTTTACAAGTGTCAGGGCTCAAAATCGAATATGACTTTCAGAAACCTCCTGGAATGAGAGTTAAAAAGATATATGTACGATGCGGGAAATGTAATATGCCCATGTATTTTCCGTTAAACAAAACTTCCATTTACAATGTGTTAATGCCTTCATTTTTGTCACTGGGAGGCGATGGTTTTGACGTATTTGTTGATCTTCCCGTAACTGCCTTAGATTATGACGAATTACAATCAACGATTGAGTATATACGAAATCATAAAAATTTGTACCCTGCTGTTGAGGGTCGTATTGTTATATATAATGCTGAAAAATTAACAATAAGCTCCGCAACTTCGACAAGAGTTTCATTGTATATCGCCATTTTTTGTTTGCTATTCATAAATTTGTAATCAATGTCTCAAACAACTTTATTTTTACTTTTATTTTGATTATGTTATATTTATACAAAAAGAATCAACTTTTATTTGTGGATTTACCTGCTTGAGTGTAAGATACATAGAGGAAAAATGTAGTAAAAAAAGTCATAAATATAAAGGTTAAGCATAATTAACATTATCCACGATAATTAACAAAATTAAGTTGTACAATCTATAATTATTGGATTAAGTTATGATTTAGGTATGCAGTAATAAGTCTTAAATGTGAAAAGTTGAAGACTGTGATTTAGGTACGTCTTTTCATATTTGGTTATATACTAAGTGCTAATTCGGCGTTGCATTTATAATGATATCACTTCATATCTTTAAAAAAATGCCCATGCTCAAAAATACAGTGCACGAAATCATTTACTATTTTATTAAAGTAATGACAATAACGTACTACCCGCAAGAGTTAACTTGAGACTTCGCTCGGATGACGTAAGAGCGAGGTACTGAATCACAAAAAATATCGTCTATTTGTCAATTTTTTTTTATGGTTAATTGTATTGTTCTTATAATAGTGTGGTGTATAATTAATTATACACAATATTTATACAAGCAGAAAAGTTAAAAGTTTTTAACCTACTTAAACTATTTACTTTTTTTTACTTTTTTATTTTACTTTATCTATAGGTTGTATTCCAGATAATTCGCAGTCAATGCCACTGTCATTGTCTGTAGCTGTCACAATCTGAATCACTCTCGTATCTTAATTGAATGATTAGCTCCTGTTCGTGTGTTTCTTGGATTCGATCTTTTACCCAAGATTCTCTGTGTAATATATCTACGTGATTGACCTCTTTTTCCAGTCATAAAAGGTTATCACTTTTAAAATAAGATTTCGTTCAGCACTGTCTTACCCATGTTTACTTAAAACTACCAAACTGATACCATCAGGTAAAAAAAAACAAATGAAACCAAACGCACGTTCGTTAATTGTGAGATTGCTAACGCTACTGACGCTTCGATGGGCAGAGCGGTAAGAAGGCGGGGGCCGGGAAGGGAGCGCGCATTCCTCTCAGGTCTCAAGTTAACTCTTGCGGGTTATATATTTGACAGATTATAATTGTGCTTGACTTGCATGCTCTGTTTTTCTTTACAAATTCTATTGACGCTAGACAATATTTTCAAAATATTTATTAATACAAGAAGCTTTTTCATGAGTAAGTCATGCTCATTAAAATCTCCATGCATGTTTAAGGTATATGTATATCTAACATATTATTATAAAATATTTAAGTATGACTAATTCTAATCTGCCTGCATATATTCTGTTGCAAATATAAAATTGATATATCTTTTTCATAGACTAAAATTTAAAAACAACTAACAGGTTTCTTTTGCTGTGTATATCTGCATCTGCAATCAAAGTCGTGATCATAATGTGCACCTGACACTCACGTTTTTTATCGGATACTGTAAAGAACATCCGAGACTTGACCTGTCTCTTAATAATTAAAAAATAGGGAATACTACGCTGATAAAAGTTCATAGCTTGAATAACATTAAAATCACTAAATAACTACATTCGCTTGATTATTGCACGTTATCGAAGAAATATTTAAATTTGATATTTTAACTATATAACGATTTTTCCCCAGGTTTGATACAAAACCTTAAATAAAATGACACTGTATTACAGTTCTTACCTCTTACGTCATGCTCAAGTTTAAGCACTTGCAAATATAAAAATATTTACTAGCTAGATTTTTAATTTTTATCTACAATCAAATACGAGTAGAAATTAAATACATAAACATAGCCTAGGTGTTGATATATAATCAACACGAATAATTAATTTCAGTACTTCTAAACCTTAGTTAGTTTCTTGTTAGACCGTCAGGAAATACGCTTCCGAAGTTAGTATGGTAAGAAGCCTTTAAAAAAATTAAGTAATACTGAAGCAGAGCCGCTGTTACAATAATCGCCCTATAAATCATTTTTCTAAATTATCTGTGTAATAATAATAAATATTAAAATTATTATTACATTACTCTTTTTTATTTTTCTATCAGAATGAATGTATGTGATAACTCTTTTTATGGCACGTTCACCTCTATCTATAATGTTACAAAAGCAAAGTAAATTATATTTTATTATTTATACGTTTATAATAACTATGTAAAAAAAACCTTTAAGTTGTACAGGTAATTGTGGTATTATGAACTTAATAAAAGACGCGCCTTAACAGAATTATGTTACAATGACGGTAGGACGCCCATCCATTGCCATGTAATGTCACATTGCTCTCACTAACAAAATACAAAAAAAAAAGTTAAGTAATAACGCTTGGCTGTTTTCTTTGTTTCAGTCCCTTGGAAATCACGAGTTTGACAACGGAGTTAGTGGACTCACTCCATTTATACAAAATTTAACAGTACCCGTTTTAGCTGCCAATCTTATACTAAATAAAGTTCCCGAATTAGCAGTAGAACCTAATCTTAGAAAATCTGTCGTATTTAATATTTCTGGTGTAAAAGTAGGAGTAATTGGATATTTAACTCCAGAAACTAAGATGTTGGCAGTTCACAATAATGTTGACTATATAGATGAAGTAATAGCCCTTAAAGAGGAAGTAAGAAACTTGAAAAATGAAGGTGTCAATATTATAATAGCACTTGGTCATTCAGGCTACTTAAGAGACATGGAAATAGCGAAAGCAGTTGAGGGTATTGATTTATTGATTGGCGGACATTCAAATACTTTTCTTTGGAACGGCACAACACCAGATTCAGATGATATTCAAGGTCCTTATCCTACATATGTCACACAAGCATCAGGCAAGCAAGTACCAGTAGTACAAGCTTATGCTTACACAAAATATCTTGGAAAACTACACATGGTGTTTGATACTAATGGAAATGTTATTAGTATAAACGGCAATCCTATTCTATTGGATAATACCATCCCTCAAGATCCAGAACTTTTAAAAGTAGTCGAACGTTACAGAAGCGATGTCCTTAATATTACCGAAGAAGTTATAGGAAACACTACAGTAGTACTCGATGGTTTGAGTTGTCAGTACAAGGAGTGTAATCTTGGAAACTTAATAGCTGATGCTATGGTTTACCGTTACGCTACAGAATACAAGGGAAGGTATTGGACAGATGCTCCAATAGCCACTATACAGGGAGGCGGTATAAGGTCTTCAATTACTAACACGAAAACACCAACTAACATCACTAAAGGGGACTTATTAGGTGTCATGCCTTTTGAAGGTATATTAGTTACAGTCAAAATGACTGGCAATGTGCTGTTGCAGATGCTCGAATACGGTGTTTCAAATTACGATCCATTAGATTACCCAGGCGAGTTCTTACAGGTATCAGGAATAAATTTAGCATTTGACTTAAAAAAGCCTTCTGGATCCAGAATAATAAAAGCAGAAGTTAGATGTGGGTTTTGTGACATACCTAGTTATTCAAAAATTGAACACAACCAAATATACAAGGTCATAATGCCTAATTTCTTAGCAAAAGGTGGTGATGGGTATTGGATGTTTGAGGGACTACCGACAGAAGCTTTGAATTACAATGAACTTGCTGCTACAATTTATTATGTAAAACGCCATAGTCCAATTTTTTCGGGTGTCGAAGGAAGAGTTATCCTTGTTGATAGTAATGATATGAATTCGTCAATATCCATTTCTCCTTCATTATTTTTGTTACTTCTACTTTTTATTCTTAACTATTTAACACAATGATTTTAAGATTGTTTATAAGATTGTTAGATTGTAAAATGTTGTGATGTAGGTAAAGGGGCATTTAGTGTACAGTATGAGATCACTATATTTGGATAAATTGTGAAAGTATATCCCGTATTTCTAAACAAGGTTGTGATCAACATATATTTTAAAAGTTGTTACTAATTAGGTATTATATAATTATATATATAATTAGATTATTATTTCATCTGCGGAATGAGAGCCATTACCTTTTTTACGAAGATATGGGTTATAAATACATATATTAATTAAGATAAAAGGTTTTATACAAAGAGCTTTAAAACAAGAATTGTTTTATTTTCTGTATTAGTATAAATAAACTTTCTAAAAACATGTTTAGTAGTAATTAAATGTAAGATAAGGTAATAAGCTGTTATGTCAATTATGAATGAAGTTTCTAAGAATTTGAACATATGTAAGATTTCATCAAATTTATATTCATATCAATTTTGGCAGATAATTAAAATGTGAAATAAAAAATAATGCAAAATTATTTTAATTAAAATGATGTTTTATGGAACAGTATAATTCATTTATTCAGAATATAACCTTCATCTATGGTCCTAAAATCATAGTAAGTGCAAATATAGCAAGAACTAAAAACAAATACATATAAAATAAAAAAACAAATATATATATATTACAGCACTTTTCATTTAACACAAACTTTTGTGGTTTGGTTTGGCACCATTTATATAATATACACTTTTTAATTCTATATTATATCCTTGTTCTTCTGTAAAGAATGTGGACCTATATTATACACCATCAGAATCGACTGTGCCAATTGTCGAACTTAGTAAACATACATACTAAGTGTAACTTAGCATGCTGACCGAGCCGAGGTTAGGCCCTCTCGGGCACCCTCGAGTCAGACGCTCTCGCGAAACAGGGTGACATCCCAAGCAGAGGCTCCCTCTCAGGAGCCCTTGTGCTGTACCCACTAATAGAGGTCTCCATTGAGCACCATAAACGCTCGGTCACCTCTCAACTCGGTGAAAAAATAAAAGCAATTGGGTCAAAAGCGGCCATTAGAACGAAAAAAAATACATAGCGAGCTGATTTAAACTAGTCGGTAGAATAGTCGCAATTCTTGGATTATTAAAGTCTTAGAAGCTATTTTTAAAAGTATTAACTTCTTATAAAAGGAATGGGGAACGCACCAAAACTTTTATTTGGACTCATACATTTACCCAAGTATATGAAATTTTCTAGTAGTTACCCATTATCAATGTCAGGATTGAAATCAATCAAAATTATTTGTTATTATAAAATTAAACTTTACCATCTTGTGTTTTAAGTACAATACATAATATATATAGTCACCCGCCTTGTAAAAAGACAAAAGCGCCATTACCCTTTAGTTTTCTAGCGTCAGGGTGACAATATTATAGTATAGTATAAGACTGCAATACGTTACGTGGTATTTCTTATTACCAAAAACTATCATTTGAACAGTAACTTGGTGCACTTTTAGTTTTTGATTTTAGTTTCACATATGAGTAATTTGATATACTCCAGGATATTTCACATATTCTTTGCTAATGTACCTAATGCTCAGTAGTGAAAGAAGATATGGTGAGGAACCCTGCATGTCTTTGAAATATGATAAAATATGTCTTTATATGTACTTTAATTATCTCGTATTTGAATATTTTTACAATTTATAAAATATAAAGTTCTAGCCGATAGAATAGGTTTTATTTATTAGTAAATTTAATTTTATTACTTCCTACTACTACAGACAGTCCTCCTTACTGAAGAAAATATTCAGTCAAAGTAGTTATTGAAGATTGGCACTTTGACTTTACGTCAAATTTGTTCTCAGATAGTATAAAAAGGCCTTTATACGGTAAATGAAAATAAGGAAATACTTTTTATGTAGATGGACGAGATACAGCATTGGCCTGTGACTACTAAACAACTATAATGCACCATAATTTTTTTTCATTCAGTACATGTGTACGAACAATAAAATGAATAACCACACAATATTATATCATTTGCATACTGATTAAAATTGATCTTGGTCCGATTACAGATATTACCGCATGCCTTTTTTCAACAGTGGTATTTTTTCTTTTTCAGTCTCTTGGAAACCATGAATTCGATGAAGAAGTGGACGGACTTGTACCATTTATTAAAAATCTAACAACGCCTGTATTAGCCGCAAATCTGATACTAGACAAAGTGCCTGAATTACAAAACGTAACTAATTTATACAAATCTATTATTTTAGTAGAAAAAGGAGTCAAAATTGGTGTGATAGGATATTTGACGCCCGATACAAAATTCCTTGCACAGAAAAACGATGTAGATTATATAGACGAAATACCAGCCATAAGAAACGAAGTAAAGTTATTGAAGAAAAAAGGAGTAAACATTCTTATAGCACTCGGTCACTCGGGTTTTCTAAAGGACTTAGAAATTGCTAAAGAGGTCGACGGCTTAGATTTAGTGATTGGTGGGCATTCGAACACTTTCTTGTGGAATGGCGACAATTTTACGGAATCACCGGAGGTTCCACAAGGACTATATCCTACAATTATTGAACAATCATCTGGAAGAATCGTTCCTGTAGTACAAGCTTACGCTTATACGAAATATTTGGGAAAATTGCATTTAATTTTTGACTCATCAGGAGAAGTTTTAAAATATTACGGCAATCCAATATTATTACACCAGGATATACCAAACGATGGGGAAATTATGGAAATAATACAAAGATATCGCGGCGATATAGATCGTATAAACAACGAAGTAGTTGGTAGTTCTCTAACTTTTCTTGATGGAGAACAATGCCGTTTAAGAGAATGCAATCTCGGAAACATTATAGTAGACGCAATTTTAAATTACACAAAACAAAATAATCAAGATAAATACTCAGATGTAAAAATTGCAATGATACAGGGTGGACGAATAAGATCATCCTTGGGACGACCCGTAACACCATTCAATGTCACACGGGGAGATTGGATCACAGTATTGCCATTTTCTGACACTTTAACTATTTTAACAATTAATGGTTCTTTATTAACCAACACTTTAGAACATTCGATCGCAGCGTGGCGTACAATAGATAGCTCGGGACAATTTTTACAATTGTCGGGCATAGAGGTTGTCTACGATTTATCTAAGGAGCCTGGAGCACGTGTTAAAACGGCTAGAGCAATGTGTACTAAATGTTCTTCTCTCGATGACATTCGCGACGATTTAAGTTATAAAATTATAATCCCAGGATTCTTGGCAGATGGCGGAGATGGTTACAGCATATTTGAAAATATCCCGAAAGAAATTCTCCCATACAATGAAGTGAAATGTGTTCTTGATTATGTAAAAAAATATAGCCCTATAAATCCCAAACAATCGGAGCGTATTACAGTGCTTAATGAGGATAGAATTATAGAAAATCTAAGAATTGTTATTAACAGTAACGACATTGAACCTTCCAGGTCTAGTGTCATTCACTTAAATTTACAGTTATGTGTCATAATATTAACTTGTTGCAGCTTTCAGTATAATATTTATTTGTAGTTTAATTAGCTCGGAGGAAATATTTCCCACTGCCAGAATGAATTCATTAATTTTATTGCTTGGTCTAAATAATAGAATTTTATATGTTTTAATATTTTTTTTAATATTTTGATATATGAAATGTTATAATCAAATTAAAAATAATACAAATCAAACACACTTTAAATACTAATTCAGTAATCAAAACGAAAATCCAATATAAGATTAATAATCACAATGTTAGTGAACAGACAGTTTTAATGTTTTCTTTCATTGAATTAGCTGCCAATGTGTTAACAATACTTAGTATAACATTTTAATTAAATCTATGAAATACAGAGATATAGAATATATACGGACTTTAAATTATTGAATTAGAAACTCTTTATTACAATTGAAAAGAAATTTGAGAGAAACATAATTCCTAAGTTAGAATTTATTCTCTCTTGTCTTGTATTTTTCTCATTGTCTCTTTTTAGAATCATCATTGTTCTCACAAACACCATCAACATTAGTAATTTATATATTAATATTTCCTAATATTTTTCAACATCTTTGATAAAACCAGACACAGTATTACTACATATTATAAATAAAATATGTAAAATAAGACCATGGACTAATTTTACATAAAAATAATTAAGTATAAATCTAATAAGTCACTCAAATGTGATAATGACTTTGTTATATATTTTATTTTTAAATACTTTTTATTATAATATTTTTAAAAGATTCATTGTTAATAAAACTATATAATTCTAATAAATTCCTCTTTTGTATGGACTTTAAGTCCATAATAAGGCACATTTGTAATAAAAAGGCATTAAAACTTTTACTTAATATAACTTGGTTATTTCACACCTACACTACAATAAAAAAATTTAACATTTCAATCAGACTACATGTATATTGTCATTCAATTTTCATGTGGTAGAACTGTGATGCAGGTATAAACTATATATATATAGTATATACTATATAGTAAAAATGTATATATATGTATATATATATATATATATATAAACAGTAACATGTTAGGTACATATATATTTATAATATAGAAATACCCTGTTATAAAACATTAGGAAAAATATCTAAAGATATATTTATGCTTTAATACAAATATTTAATGTAAATATTATTTATAGCCTCTATATCTGAACTTTAAGCTTTATATAAAAAGGAACTATTTAAAATTTAGACCAGGTCTGTTATAATGTAATGTATATATAACTGTAACATATTTACTAATCTAAATTGACAAAGAAGACCTAAAATATTGGTGCAATAATTCACTCCACTTTTGAAGAAATTACAGTTGAGGAGGTATAGCACTCCATGGAATCAATAGTTTATTTCCATGAGGCAGTACACCACCAAAAATTTCTAGACACTGTTTTAATGCTTCTTGACAATCGGACAACTCCATACAAGGTCCATATGGTTCAAAGTTCTGGCAAAGACTGCATATGGATCGAAACATCTTGTATGCAGTATCAAGATCACCTTGTTGTAATTTATTGATAACATTTTTGCTTAATAATTTGTTTTTCATATTTACCAATTTCGCAGGTATAAAACGAGAAGGACCCATGCTCAAGTATGTGGGCCAATTGTTAGTACAAGCTTCACAAACACAATAAAATTTATATTGAAATTTCAGTGATGCTCGGCGTGACTGGCAATCTTCAAGGGCATGATGGGCTCTGCAAATATTAAATATAATATAGAGAAGAAGTCTTAACTTGAAAGACTTATATAAGCATATTAAAACTACAATAAAGCTCTCGCATAAGTTATTACTTTTCAATTTTTTGTTAGAAATTTAATGATTAAGAAAAAAATTATTCACCTAATAGTAAATAATTAGTGACCCATAAACACCCATCTCCACATCACACCAAACACCCTATATATATTGCCAACCTGCCTAATTGCCTGCAGATTCTTTGACTTGCCATTCTTTTTCTTTAAACAATAGCAGGGATAAGTTATATTATGCAGGTGTTCTGTGAAGGATTTGTTTACTCCAGGCCCCTTTCATTCTACATTTTCCTTTAACTTCTAAGTGGTTCTACCATACAGTTTTTTTTATTATATAACAAACATTGTTGAAAATGATACATTTTCAATGCAGCATTTTCTACTAGCTTTTTATTTTACTATTATCAGTGAAACCTGTAATTGCTGAATGATTATGACTGATTTCTACAACTTGTACACTCATTAAAATATAGATCCAGTAATATGGAAAAAAACTATATGTGAATTAATTATATATTAGCTGGACATAGTGATGGTCACTATTTATTTTTTAACCAGTTAATCAGACAGCCTTTAAAAAGGCTTTCAAAATGCTTTACTTTTTTTAAATCAGAATAATAATAATCATTTTCAATAAAGCATTGAGAAATATTGTTATATCTAAGAACAAAGAAGATATGTCTCTTCACAAATAATCCAGTCTCCGGTAACCTTCCCTTCAAATGTAAATCCTAAAGAATACTACATATAGCTACAATAATGCTATGATGTGAATGAATGGGTCGTCATTCTTGAAGATCCATTTCAAAATTTGAAGTAATCTATATATGCTTACCCATAATTATCGAAAAGTTGCATGCCTTTCTTAATAGGTTGTAAGGCAAATAAGGACATTCTCCCAGAGCCAAGCTTATTGAATCTTACTACATTAGGAGCACAAGAATGATTCAATAGACTATGATAAGCATAAGCTGCACATGCTAAGCTCAATTGCTCAACAAAGATCCCATTAGTCTCAATATTTGAGCTAATTCCATGCATGTTGGTTGGACTTATCATTAAATGAAGTAATAGTGTTCCAGCAACACATTTCCTTATTCTTTCATATAGCTCATTATCCTCAACTTGTAAAAATGTTGTATCATCGGTTAAAAACTTTAAAAACACAGCTGCTGTAACAGCTTTCTGGAATATATCAGACACAGACCGCTTATCAATATTGCTTTCTAATGTATGTATTGAAGCATAATGCTTTGAATCAAAAATCCATTTTCCATTATCTTGAATATGACCATGGTATTCAGTATTCATATTGGCTTCTGCATCGTCAATTGTTTTTAACAAACTCTCCCAATCAGCATGGTCAGTTCGGGCTTTTATTACTGTTCTTAATGCCAGTAATTCAAGTTTAGTAAAATCCATATCAAATAAAGTAGCCATTAATGGACACTCAACAGCATGATAATCTTTTAAAGCGTTGTTCCTGCACTCATTGCTGCAATAAAGAGCATAACAACAATTTTGACATGGTAATAAGTTTAAACTCCTAGAAAGGCAATAGCTGCAGCTGAAAAGATACTGTGATTTTAATAACAAAGTAAAGTAAGGATCTTCTTCAACTAGAACTTCGCCAACATCAATATCTTCTTTGGCAACAACCTGGCGCCCCATCTCTTTTGTAAACACAACTTCCAACTTAGTACTTGCACTCAAGTATTGGGAATCTTTATGGGACTTCATAGACAATAGATTATTTAAATCAGGTTGGTCTTGATTCTTATATGTCTGCTTCAGTAAGCTCTCTTCACATAATCTTCGCCTCTTAGTCAGTTTATCATTTAACTCTTGTGGATAGTTCATTGAAAATACTTTATCAATATCCACTAAACTTTCTTTATACTTCTTCATATGAAAAAATACAATAGACCTATTTGACAAAGCTAAGCAAAAGTCATTGGAATTTTCAATTGCATGTAATAAGGCTAAGTTGTAATATTGCCATGCCTGATGATTTTTTGAGGCCTGGAAACACTTGTTACCCTGGTTACGGTAATATGTAGACACAGTATCTGACTTATTCACTTTAATTAGTACACTAAAAGAAACTAATTCACTTAACAGATTGTAAACATATATCACTCTTTCATCATTGCTTTTCAGTGATAATAATATATTTGAGATTTCCTTTATTTTTCCTTGTGCCGTCAATTTCCCAATAACATTTTCATACAAGTGATCGATAATCATTTTCGGTATTATATATTTAGTGCAAAAAATGTCCCACTTTGCAACACCTTTTATAGTGATTAATCTAGGTTGCGAGATGATTTACGTTATAGATCAGCGTTTGAAAAGTCAAAATATATCAGTGGATAAATCTGAGAGAGGTTAGTTTGTTATGATCTGTAATCAAGAAAATTAAATACATATTAGTAATTAGGAAATATATGTGAATGTATATAATACAAAGATAATAAATGTGTTCCAGTGCTAACCGATATTGCTACGGTGCTACTTCATCCTAAACTTCAGGAGGAACTATTTATACCACAACCAGTGGCAACTCACTCAGTCATTAAACAACTTTTGCGAGACATATCAGCCACATCAATCATGAAGCTTGACGAGTACTCCATGAATAAATTGTGGGACTTAATAACTATGATCTTCAAATGGCAAATATCAATTGCGAATAACCAGAGCATTTTTGACATTAGTCGCCGACATTTGAAAGGCATAGCCACACTTGTACCAACATATTATCCAAAAGATTTTATTGAAAAAGCCTTAAAAAAAATTGAATCGATACGAGGTAGAATTACAGACGACGACTACAAATGCCTATATAATACAATGATACTATGGTTTTCGGAGTATCACACGAAAATATCAATTTTACTTAGGTTAGGTTTACAAAACAAAGACGGTACTTTCAATTCTTTAGCTACTTTGAATCCTAAGTTTTCTGAAAACTTCGGAGAAAATGTTTATAAATTTGATAATAAGAAGAATCCTATTGAAGAATATGATAATCGTTCTGCGAACACAAATGAAATAAACTGTCTTTTATCTCACATAGAAATTGTGAAAATTAATAAAAAACAACCTACTCTATTACCAATAGAAATAGGAAAAAAATTAAAAAAAAGAATTCTCGAAATAAACAATGAAGTTTATTTTGAACAAATTAAAACTAAAGTAAAAGGTAAGGATAATGATTTATCTTTTAGTGCTGATATTCCGAAATCTACCCAGGAAGATCTTTTAGAATTATTAGGTGATATCTAAAACTATAAAACTTGTATGTAATGATGGGCTTGTATTTAATGACGTATATTTTTAATATAATTTAAGCACAAACATATTTCGATATTTGTTTATTCCTAAAATTATAAGCAATTATAAAAGACTGCCCTGTTTCGTCCAAATATTTTAACAGAGCCATCTACCGTAATAGAGGCTTTATTAGCTTAAACACCACTAGATGACGCAAATATTAATAAATAGAAGACTATATTATATATATATATATTTAGGAGCTTTAAAATTGCTTGTATGTTTATATGCTTAAGTCGCGATTCATGTAATTTAATATAAAATGCATAAAATGTGCAACTTTATAATTCAATCAGCTATTTTTTTTTAGTAAATTTACTATATACGCTGTACACAATTATAAAAAAAAACTCATTTGACTATAAACCTTTTTTATATAGATCATTGTCTGTTATTAGCCTTTATTGTAATAAAAACAAACGTTTTTTTTGATGTTCTTAATTTTAAAAAAGTTTTTAAAAGTTACCATAAGAAAAAATGTTAAAGTTCGATAACTGTTTTAGCATTTATTTTATCTTAAAATGTGAAGTTTACAAATAAAAATGGGCTTATTATTACTACTCTTCTAATTTTAATACTTTTTAAGTTATGGATATTATATTATGTGCACATAGGACATTTTGATTTAAATAAGGAGTCCTGTTATTAATTAATAAAAAACAATTAAGTACCGAAGACTTTCATGGGCTATACAATAAACTATTGCTGATTAATGTTATATTTTTTATCAATCCTTCAAGATTGTAATTAAAGTACCTATGTTGATATTCTCCAATTTTTTTTAATGTACGAAGAGATAAAACGAATTCTAATATTAAAGAAAAATAAACTGTGGACAATACTTTTACATTATAAAATGAATGTATATAATACATATGTTTAATACACTGATGCGAATTGAAACAAAGATAACCAAGGTCTAAGGGCTTCCAACTTTACCTTATTATAAACACTATTCAGCGAACACGCAACACACACACTAACAATATCACAGCTCACTACCTTAATATACGATCCTCGATCTCTGAATTCGGAGTAGGGGAAAGATTAGGTACATAAATAGCTAATAATGTTGCTGCATTTTATTTCAATATAGTTCAATGATTTTTTATCTGGCAGATGTTTACTATCAATAAGTTTGCACTAATAAAAATTAAATAAATTTTAACATAAATGATTACAACTGGCATATACATATAGTAAGCGCAAGTATACACGGATCGGACTATCTTATTTCTCGGTTAGGAATAAAACCCAGGATGTGGCGTCAAATTATATTTTAAAACAAATAATTTGGATCGGTCATAGCCATGGTTTACGGTCAGCGAAACTTTTGGTCGTGGGTTCGAATCCATCATTCGACTATTGTCGTGGACCATCTCCTAGAACAAGCATTAGCTTAGTTGGTTTATCGCAGAGGTTCCCAGACTTTTTTTCACATTCAAAATTTTGTTGGTTCCGGTGGGTCCCTGCAGCTAAATTTCTACCATATTCCCAAAACTAGACAAAACGTCAGCAATATTAGTTTTTTATTTTTTCGGATTTTCTACAAAATTAAGTGAAATTTGATTTGAACACATAAGGCAACCCTGCTTATTTATGCTCGATAGCGCTGTACGATAAACGCTTCTTCAAGGAGTCCCCGAATATAATGAATGAAAATATGGAAGTGAATGAAGCGAGTAGGGGAGGGAGGGGGAATTACCTTTCGCTATTCACATGTTTTACTTTGTTACGCCACTTCTTATTTTATTGGTTCGATGTAGTCTTGTGCCTAATTGGACATCTGCAAGTTCGCACCGTACTAGTACAATTCGTACAAGGTACTAGTACGCACTATTAGTACTAATAATACAGCTTTGTGTGTATACAGCGCCGTGTTTTACTTTTAAATGAGGGTTTTTTAGATTACTTCACATTAAATTTTAAGCAGGGACCAACATTTAGTACAGTTTTAGAAACAATAGAATTCGCGATAGCAAAAGTTTGATTATCGACTTTTAGCATACGTGTTTGATGTTCCTTCATACTTTAACAGGCTAAGGATTGTCATTCTAGATTTAAAAATACGCAGTAGTGATAAATTAGCTTAAAAGCACGATATGGATTAATGACTAGAATGGCGTATTTAAAAATCAAATATGTATGTACAATTATTGAATATTTTTTATTTTACTTTTATATAGATAGGTTAGTAAGTATACTTATATTTTTTATTTTTGTTTCTTTTTTTATTTGTGTGACAATTTCGATGGCTTTTATAGTTTACGCCTACTTGTTATTATTTGGCCTGCTCCAGAAAATATGCGTTCACAGGCAACATCGGTGTGCCTGAATGCACATCCTTTTCAAAACTAATTGAAATAAATATGGATAAATGTGTTTGCGACTGTGCCACCACTTCAAGGGATTCTCCTTTCGGTGTAGGTATTCCTCGTTCAGGTATTTGTCCAGCTCCAGTATATACCAGCAGCATCGGAGTTTTCTGGGCGAACAACTTGACTCATTTCCGTATCGAAGTCATCCCACATACTATCTAAATTTACGGGTGCGGAATTTGTATTTGAACATGCACAGAACATTTTACAGACGACTGAATTGATTCGTATACGGCTAATCCTGCACCTTAAATTCTCTATCGCTTTTTCGTAGCTTGTAAGAGTACTTGTAACAAAAAGGGTTTCGTTTTGTTTAAATCTGGGGTCGTAGAATCGGCATATAAAATGTTCGACTCTAGGTCAAAAAGTCCCGCTATTATTTACGTTTTTAATTTGTTTAATAAATCAGGTATCACGGGGTGCTTATAGGTTTTGAATAATATTTTTGGATATTATTTGTATAAATACAAAAACCTTTGAGAGGGTAACGTGATTTTCGTTACTAACTTCTACCGTCATTTCAAAATTGCTACTACGGTTTCAATTACTTCCAATGTGTACTTTGAAGATTGAGCTCATTTTTTGTAAGAGCCAAAGCGCTTATCACAGCATCTTTTAGTTTTAAAATTCTTTCTAATATCTCGTAACACGAGTTCCAACGTGTTGGACATTCTTGTTTAAGTTTTAACAACGGTTAACCCATTTGTTTTAGTGTAGATTCTAACTTCGATTGTGCAGTACAACTTTTTTTGAAATATTCAACTATGGATTTCACTTTACCTATAAAATCAGATATTACTTTAAGGCCGTTGTGCACAATAAAATTTAATTTATGAGCGAAACAACACACAGGCCGCCATTCACCTAGCCTGATCGCAGCTTGGATGTTAGCTGCATTGTCACTAACGACGCATGTCACTTTATTTTTAATCTGCCAATCCTGCATGATCTACCGTAAGAAGGCAACTAAATTTTCACTTGTATGCCTCTTATCATAATTAATACAGTAAAACAGACTGTATCTTAGTCTGTTTTACTGTATTAATTCTCTCTAATTAACTAATAAGATAACGTTTTCCTAGTTTGTAGTTGATAACTGGGACATGTTGACACCATATATATAAATTTTTTGAACTCCGGCTTCAACTTGAAACTTGAATACACAGTGCAAGCTGCTGCCTGGCTAGTAGACAGCTACTAGGCTTGTCTACTGGCTAGACAACCTCGCCTTTGCTGTCTACACGACACACGACACCTAGCTACTGCCCAGTCCGAGTCGAGTCGCGATGTCGAGTGAACTTGTTTTAATAAAAAACGGTGATACGCTCTATGACAACAATATTATGTCAGGAATTGGAAAATATCTATAACTATAGCCAATATCAAAAACAAAGAGCGAAAGAAAAGGATTTAGATTAGAGATTGGATTTGTAGAAGATCTTTAGGGGGCAACACGTACGATTCTCTACGAGTTTTACCATGAAGACCCCAGAGAATATAAAGCAGTGATGAGAGTGACACCTGAACAAGTCGAAAGAATTATAAATTTGATAAAAACAAAAATAGAACGTCAAGACACATTGATGAGAGATGCCATACCAGCAAGGGTAACGTTGGAAGTAACCCTGTGTTTCCTAAGCTCAGGTTCAGACTGCTATCAGTATTTTTCAGGATTTCTAAAGCTTCTACATCAAAATTTATACCAGAAGTTTGTGATGCTATTTCTGAAGCTTTGGACGAACATTTTCAAGTAAGTAAAAGTTAACATCTCAATGATACATGACGTGTGACTCATTCATTTATTTTACCAAAGACAAATTAAACCATAACTAAAAACATTATTGCATGTTGTTCACATTAGCATATATCATCTCTCTGACTATCATTATCATCATCATTCAGGATCATTAAAGTCAATAACGTTGTATGACGCACTTGATGATTGTTCTGGTTGAACTGGCTGCTGCGCAGAAACTGTGTCTGGGTTGACTGCCTCGTATGTTGCATGTGATGATGGGTGAGCAACTGTATGAAGTGGCTGCTGCACGGAAACTGTTTCTGTAGGCAGATAAGTTGTGCCTGGGAATGACACACTGGGTCCTGGTGATGGTGACGGTATGTAGGACTGTGATGACGAAGTACTGTATGAGGAAAGGGCAGATGCGTTGCGGGCGTATATAGCTCTTTTTCGGTATCGTGAAAGTACTTGTTGAATTTCATCTTTATCATCTATAAAATCCAGTAATGGGAACTGTCTCAATTAAAAAAAAAAAAAAACGACGTGTTTTCACAACGAAGATTCTATAGTACTGTTTAGTTGTTTCAGCTCATTAATAGCTGCTGTAATTCCACTCATATCATGTGATTTTTTAGCATTACCCGGGTTTTTTTTTTCAATGTACTGTCACTGGATCTATCATCAGATTTATCAAGAGTTTTATCACCCGTTTTATCATAAGTATTTTCATCAGAGTTATCATCCATGTCTTGACTAACATTTTCCTAATCCACCGGTGTGTTGTCTTTCTGCGATTAGAATACAAAATTTATTTTTTTTTTCAGGTACCAAACAGAAAGGTATGGGAAGACATACAAGTAGGATTTCACCACAGGTGGAACTTTCCAGGATGTTGTGGAGCCATCGATGGCAAACATGTGGTGATTCAAGCTCCCCCCAGGTGCTAGTGAATACTACAATAATAAAGGAACTAACAGCTTGGTGTTCCTAGCGATCGTGGATCATGACTACTGCTTTAAATATGTGGACATAGGCTAATATGGGCGCAATTATGACGGTGGTGTTTTCCAAGTTTCCACATTGTATCCAGTGTTGGAAAATGGGATATTATTGCCAGAAGACGGATTTGTAGTGGGAGATGATGTTTTTCCTCTTAAGACGTACTTATTGAAACGCTATCCCAATGAGACCAAGACAGCTGAAAAAAACTTACAATTACAGAATCTCTAGGGCAAGATGCATAGTAGAAAATGGATTCGGTATTTTAGCATCTCGCTTTCGTGTTTTGGGAAAACCTATCCAGTTGCAAGAGGAGACCAAAATAAAAACTATTCGAACTACATGCGAACTGCACAACTGGTTAAGGAAATCTTCACCACACATCTACACTCCTGGAAGTGTAGATTATGAAGTTATTACAAATTTCACTGTCAACCTTGGAACGTGGAGATCAGAAATAAATGTGTTACCGAGTATCGCCCGTTCGCCAACAAATAACAGATCAAAAGCAGTTGCCGAAAAATTGAGGGAAAAATATAAAAAAATCTTCCGTAATGACGGTGCTGTCTCCCGGCAAAGTAGCATGATTAACATCTAGTTTTCTTTTCTTTTAAATTAATTGTTTTCATTACACCTCTTCTGCGCTAGCGCCACTCTTGCTTTTTTCGATTTTATTCACTCCATTCATGTCATTAAATCGTCGTATCAAGCTGATTCATAAAACAGTGAGCACGTGCACTGAAACAAGAGTAACCTTTGGGAGTGACTATTCGACCTGCTAACGAATTTATGTGCATAATACAAAATTTACACGAGTATAGATGTTCCCTACTCAGCGAGCCTACCGCTCGCGAGTCTAATTAGATAAATCTGTAAATGTCTTGGACCAATAGCAATACTCACACAAAAAAAAACTAAGATGTTGAATGGCTCGATGAGAACGATGTCGTAATTACAATATAATACCACGAAAGTAAGCACAACGTCGAACAGGAAACATCCAATGTCAGCGAAAATTTAGTCATGTATGAGTGTGTCACGGACTGAGGACTGTCGGACTAATTTAACTTTATATATCAACATTTTAAAAATACAAATCAAGCGAACGTGTTCATCTTTAATATATTAAAATTATAATAATCGAATTACCATGTCAATAATTTGCTTTGTGTGTGGGAAATTCTTCTATATTATGCTTATCTCTAGACATGATACTAAATGAATAAAAAATGTTAAACAGCCCCTTGGCGCTTATAAAACTTGTTGAAAGGCTTTAATTAGAAAAACAACATTCCACTAAAAATTTTAACATCGAGTGCATAAGTACAGGGATTGATAAAGATATATGTATCCATTGATTTAGTAATAAAAATACCTTTTATTCACAAAAACTTTTTACAATTCTCCTTATAATCATAGTCACAAAATATATACACATAATTGTTAATCAAATAGTTGTGCCTAAATAGTCAACACGCTTGTTACATAATGGCTAAATATGAATATAGAATACTTTTAACTTAAGATATTGTTATAATTCAATCGTTAGCAAATAATTTCTTATTTTTTAAATACTTTTCACATAGAAAAAAGCCAATTGATGAAAATATCATTTTCATTATAATGAATCCAGAAGTGATGAAACAGGAATGAAATACTTATAATTTAACAGATTAGAAACTTTTCGAACTATTATATTTATTCCATGACTACCGCAAAATAGCCTTTTTGGTAATTTCCAGAACTTATGAACATATTACATTATCAATAAAAAAAATTTTTTATAATTCATTGTTGCAAATATTTTAAGATTCAGTATTGAATAAAATCCAATAAACATTATCACATATTCACTATAATACGAAGGCTTCATCTTAACATAGACATTTGCTTTGAAATAAATAATAACTGACAAATGAATTCAAATCTGTACTATCGATATGAAACTACCGCTACATATCACCAGGTACATAACAATTCTGGTGATAAAATTTAGTCATAATAATGATAGAAAAAAGTAATGAGGCAGGATTGATTTCGATGAATTATTCCATCTTAGTCATCAGAGTCCTTCTTGATCCTTTTCGAGGATGGATGTGTTGATGATGATGCTATTATCCTGGTATGTTGACCACAGTGATATCTATATATTGCCAGATGACATTAACTGCGCAAATAATTTTATATGCTCACTCGTCGTTCCCATGCATGTTGCAAGATCTGAGGAAGATTCGTTTCCAAGGACACGGGACATATATATAACACAACCAGACCCGAAGACCACGATTTGGTGATACACATATAGGCGAGGAAATGAACCAGGTACCATGATGCAGCAGCCGGGTACTCTATATCCACTGCAACATGTAACCGTGTCATGGGGCACAAAGAGCATAACTTAACATCAGGCGAACTGTTGCTGTTTCATTGTCATCTTGATATTTAAAAAAAATATATATGACAAATGACAACAATCCCTACACTCCTAATAACCCCTAACACCCTAATAGATTTATTTTTGTGTTCTATAAAGTAATTTATTTCACATGCAAAGAAAGAACTCAATAACAATTATACTTATGTCCTATAAAAAGTTTGTACCGTTTCTTATCAAGTAATTACTTATTAGTAAGACAAACATGAAACAAACGTTTAGATTATAACATTGTTGTGCAGTTAAATGAATTCTGAGAATTACAATCATATTAATGGCCAGTTTTTTCTCAGTAATCTGAGTTGACACAACTTGTATGTAAATGTAATAAAATATGATGATTTTGTGCTCAAAAGAAACCCTGCCACCCACGAGCATGCGCAACACCGGAAGTGTTGCATGTCACCAATTTTGAAAAAGGAATAGTCATATTACTACAACATCAAACGGTTGGAATTAATGCACTACCACTACCTACAAACTTTGGGTACTCGGGACAATTAGGTACAGATAACTAACAATAATAGAGATATTAATTGATATAGATAATCCTTAGAAGCAACTGACCGAGCATAGGTTTCGCCCTCTCGGACACCCTGACTCGACAGAAGCTTTCGCGAAACAGGGTAACGGTCTAAGCTTTATAAAAACTATTATATTTATTCCATGACTACCGCAAAATGGCCTTTTGGTAATTTCCAGAACTTATGAACAAACTTACATTATCAATAAAAAAAATTTTTTATAATTCATTGTTGCAAATATTTTAAGATTCAGTATTGAATAAAATCCAATAAACATTATCACATATTCACTATAATACGAAGGCTTCATCTTAACATAGACATTTGCTTTGAAATAAATAATAAGTGACAAATGAATTCAAATCTGTACTATCGATATGAAACTACCGCTACATATCACCAGGTACATAACAATTCTGGTGATAAAATTTAGTCATAATAATGATAGAAAAAAGTAATGAGACAGGATTGATTTCGATGAATTATTTCATCTTAGTCATCAGAGTCGTTCTTGATCCTTTTCAAGGATGGATGTGTTGATGATGATGCTATTATCCTGGTATGTTGACCACAGTGATATCTATATATTGCCAGATGACATTAACTGCGCAAATAATTTTATATGCTCACTCGTCGTTCCCATGCATGTTGCAAGATCTGAGGAAGATTCGTTTCCAAGGACACGGGACATATATATAACACAACCAGACCCGAAGACCACGATTTGGTGATACACATATAGGCGAGGAAATGAACCAGGGGTACCATGATGCAGCAGCCGGGTACTCTATATCCACTGCACCATGTAACCGTGTCATGGGGCACAAAGAGCATAACTTAACATCAGGCGAACTGTTGCTGTTTCATTGTCATCTTGATATTTAAAAAAAATATATATGACAAATGACAACAATCCCTAATAAACCCTAAAAGATTTATTTTTGTGATCTATAAAGTAATTTATTTCACATGCAAAGAAAGAACTCAATAACAATTATACTTATGTCCTATAAAAAGTTTGTACCGTTTCTTATCAAGTAATTACTTATTAGTAAGACAAACATGAAACAAACGTTTAGATTATAACATTGTTGTGCAGTTAAATGAATTCTGAGAATTACAATCATATTAATGGCCAGTTTTTTCTCAGTAATCTGAGTTGACACAACTTGTATGTAAATGTAATAAAATATGATGATTTTGAGGTCAAAAGAAACCCTGCCACCCACGAGCATGCGCAACACCGGAAGTGTTGCATGTCACCAGTTTTTGAAAAAGGAATAGTCATATTACTACAACATCAAACGGTTGCAATTAATGCACTACCACTACCTACAAACTTTGGGTACTCGGGACGATTAGGTACAGATAACTAACTATAATAGAGATATTAATTGATATAGATAATCCTTAGAAGCAACTGACCGAGCATAGGTTTCGCCCTCTCGGACACCCCGACTCGACAGAAGCTCTCGCGAAACAGGGTAACGGTCTAAGCTTTATAAAAAACGTATATTTATAATAAATAATTTTGTTACTTTTTGAGAAAGAAGGTTCACAGTCTATATTCGCAATTACCTACATAATTAATTTAAAAAATAATTTCAATCACTGTACCATGTGCTAATAAATTCACCAATTTTGTATTGTGAAGAAAAACATGTCTAGTTAGGACATCGGACGTATTGAAATGAGATATTGATTAATTTTAAAGTAAGCATCACAACACTGCGTGCGCACAAAATATTGCATGGTATTGGATGTGAAAACAAAATAAAAAAATATATATTTATGTTGCTATATTCATCTTATAAATTATTTGAAATTTAATTTCTTGGGAGTAGAAAATAATTGACGTTCGCAACATTGCCTCATCTGCGGCCCTTCTTTCATGGAAAGCATATTACTTATGCTATTGATGTACAAAATGAAGAATTCAAACACTCAATAATTTACGGAAAAAGAGCACAGGACAGTTCTCTCTATAAAATCTCTCGTGAATAAATAACTTAACTATTTTGGAATTCATTCATGTCAATAAAATTTAGGTAAAATTTTGACGTTTACTAAATTAGAGAGTTAATTATTTAACGTAATTTTTCTATTCACACAATCACTGACGCTTATCAATTTATACGTTTTATTAGTAATTTTTACCCATTATATGGATATTTTGGTATGTAGGTATTTTCGTATATTGATGATTTACCATAACTAATGTGTCAAAAAATATATTCTAGTGTAGTGTTACAATTTAACGTAGTGTTTATGGTTAATAATAAGTTTATGAATAATAATAAAGGTTATTAGCCTGAAATAAACATAAATATTAAGTTTTAAATTTTTTTTATAACATTTATATACTAAATGTATTTCTTTATAATTTTATGTCCAACTTTTAATCGCCTATACTAACTTTTAATGGGGCAGCCTTTGAACAATATAAATTGTTTTTTGTTCTCTAAATTTATATAAAACTATAAATCATACATCTACGACTGCTATTAGTTATAAATATTTATAAGTTATTTATTACATTCTTTATTTTCTAAAAATGAATCATATTACAATAAGTGATACAAAAGAATGATTTTAAAAATGATTGCCCTATTATTATGCTTATTGTTAAAATTTACTAGAGGCAGTTTCATATTATAAAGGGATAATGTTAAATATAATTTACAAACACTTTGTAGATAGGAAAACAAACTAGGGTAATATTTATTAATCATCAAAATTCTGTACCGTTTTTCTTCATTGATAATTTACTACAAGACTATCATGTCAACTAAAAAATAGGAAAATGAAACAAAACTAAAAATCCTATTTGACATCAATTATCATTTTCAAAAAGCACAATTTTAATTATTTAATGAATTTACGAAAATATATGCCTGCCTGCTATAGGAATCTAGAATGCATCCTTGTAGAGTTTGGTGAAAAGCTATTGTCTGGCAATACACTGGCATCACCATACACTGGCGCGTTTGGTACATTTGGCCCATTAGACGCGTATGGACTCCGCGACCATGTTCGCGGACGTGGCACCACGGTTGGTGATTCTTGTGGTAGTACAGTTTGCATTACTGGTTCTGTCGGCATTCGGATCTTGCTTTTGCTCTGGAGGCGTTGTTGTACTGTAAACATATAAAAAAAAAATGAAGAAAAGTTGTAAGATAACAGAAAAGGACTGGAATTACAAAATTGTAAATAATGTTCTGACTAAAGAGTTGAAAAGGAAACCGCCTCAACATATATATATATAGCTACAACAATTGTGTTACTATAAGCAAAATTTAAATAACAGTAAGAAATATAGAACATGAAAACAAAATCATAGATTTAAAAATCATCTAGACAGAGTATTAAAGAAATAAACTCACCATAAAGATATGCAGCAGCGATTGCAATGATGGTAATCAAGGAAGGCATATATGGCATCAGAATTGAGAAAATCGCACCCAAAAGCGTCTCACACGCAATATCACATTCCCTTTCCACTTCTACAGTTACATCTTGAGCAGTTAACCTCGACACAATATGCACATGTCCAATACCACAAGTAACAGTTTCACTCTTAACAATAACTATTATCTCACTATTCTTGGAACTCATTTCTAATTTTAACCCGGGCGATGTGGTCATTTTGACCAGCTTCAGTGCGTGCGGGTGGCCAGTTACAGTGAACGTGGCTGGTGGATTGGCCAAGGAGACTTTATTTTGGGAAATTCCAATTGAAGGGAGAAGAAGGACTTTTGTGCATGTTCTCATCACACCCCATTCGGCGCAGAGTTCGATCTCTGTCGAGTCAACGACCACCGGCACTGCTGGTATTATTGAACAGCCCAATTGACCTGTTGAGAAAAATTATATTAATTAAATATTCCTTGTATTTAACTGATGACAATGAAGCAATTAATTGTATAGATATTAAAATTGGAATGATTAATGCATTGCACACAATGGAGATTAGAAAAAGATGAACGGTTTTGCTTTTGTACCAGGATATAGTAAGGGTGATCTACAAAACAGAAGCTAGTAAAACATAAGCGACTATCCTTTCTTAAGATTCATGCCTATTACTTTTGGCAGGGTACTGTATGTTTGACTACCAAAGATTTTTATATTTTTTGTAGACGTTCTTAAACATTGTCGTGTCATAGCACATATATACTAAAATATATATAATCAGACGTTTCAAGTATAAATTCTTCGATATCAATTAATAAAAAGCATGCTGTTTGTCTCCATTAGGATGCACAAGGACATTATCGTAATATATAAAATGTTAAGTGATTTCTGCAGTATCATAGATTCTTACATCCAACCATTTCATGGAATTGAATGGAATGCCTCATCACTAATAATTAAAGTTTAACTACAGTTCTAAATATTTTACATGTTTTATATTTTCTAATTCTGCAAATTTATAATCAGCCGTCCCCAATGTTTCAAGTACTTAAGGCATTGTATGGAAATTTAGATTTTGAAGGTTCATTTTTAGTATATGATAACTTAGTTTGCTTTTTTATTTATTTTTTCGTTCTTAAAGGTTTGCATTAATAATCTTACCATTAATTACATCAAGTACAGGCTGTGCTGTGTGAGGAGTTTTAGTTCGGCATGTGTAAGGAAGTTCTACTTGTATTCCCTCCAATGCATATTTTTGTTCTTCGGTGCAAAGCAGTGGACCAGAAGTAAGACCTGTTGCTTCTAAAGACAAAGGCACCATTGAGTAAGGCCATTCCCCGGGAAGAAATTCCATCTGGAAAACATAATAATTTCTACATTAATCCTGAGATTTTTTTGAGTCACGTTGGGTATAAGTTTATAATTTCTAAGTCTACAAAACCTATGGTATGTAATCAAACTAAGCACTGTTATATAATATAGTGAAGAAGATTGAAATAATATTGATAAAACACGTTTTTTCATTAAAAGAATGATATAAAAGCATGCAGCTCATACAACGGTAAACGGCCAAAGTGAGCCATAAATTCGCCAGTGGACCAAAATGGGATGCTATCAAACTAATGATTGGGTCCAATATGTTCTTTGTTATATACAAAGACCGCACCCCTCCTACCTGCTACTGTATCTATTGTAAACAAGGAAACACAATTTGAAAAAGAAATGAAAATTGTATATTGAGGTCCAATGTAGCGGGACAGAGAAAAGTATTTTGAGTCCCAGTTGAACTCAATCAGAAGAAAAGGTATGTATGTAAGCGAGTATGAAAAACGATTTCCGACAACAGACCTTGTTAAACGGAAGACAAATAAATTGATTAGATGACTTATCATATTGGAAATTTATTTATTTTAATTTTGTATATTTATTTTTTTGTTCTAAATATATTTAACACATTCCTAGATATATTTTTGTTACAGGGAAATGGTAGCGATGGTAGGTGGGCCTTATCTTTTAGAACTAAACTAGGATCTCTTGTTTTACACTAGTGCCCATTGTCTGATACTTTTTTTTGTTTATGTGTCTTGCTGTTGGGCCTCAAGGACTCTCTACATACAGCTACACCAGAACAGACTCTTGAGCAGGGGGTCCGTGAGTAAGGAGTACGACGACGCTGCAACTCCGCTGTACTCCGACCCCTGTGGAAGAAGAACGACAACGACGACACTGTCAATTTAGAAGCGTCTGCTGCCTGTCGTCTTTGTATCCTATGTTTAGTGGGTTGGCTAGCTGGTTTAGATACCGATATAGTACAATAGCAGAGCCACGCTGCAGTTTCTTTGTGGCTGCAGCATAAACGGGACACCACAGCCTCACAAAACACTCTCTTTGAGTCTTTGAGAATGTAGAAGTCTGTGACCGTAGTCATCAAGTGTGCTCGTTTGTCAACCCTAACTTGACTAAAAATATATATACAGTGCAATCTCTATAACTAGAATGTCACGGGACACGTAAAAAAAAATTGAATTATTGAGTTTTCGACTTGACAAGAATTTCGAGATACATAGAATTTAACTGCTAAAATTTCGACTTAGAAAGGCGCGATTTCTAAGTATACTTTTCGACACGTAGAGTCAAATTTAAATAACAATACGACTTAAGTTTTATGGTATATATTTATTTACATATTAAAACAAATTAAATATTACTGAAGTAAACTCTACAAACAACTAAAAAAATCTATTATCTTCTTTTGATTTATGCAATTTGCACAATTTTTATTTTTTCACATAGAGTTAAAGTCTTTAGTTTCCTTCGAGTACTCTACTCACGTTGTTTTTGGTTGACAGCCAAATAAGTACTAACCGACAAGGAACACACATAAGTTTAATGAATGTAATAATTCATTGCATGTGTACAAGGCACATACAATATCCGATCAGAAAACCCGAACATTCCTTTTGTATTTTATTGCTATGATTTCGGTGAATTTCAATACGTCATTATATTTTACTAACAACGACCTACGGAGTACCTTTTTGAAATTCGAATTATAGAGTATAAATATGTCTGTCTCATTAATACCTCGCAGGGAAATAACATTTTATTCCAGTTATAAGGTATAAATAATTCCAAATTATCGCGTAGTTATGCGTTCAGCGGAAGGGAATGGCACTTTTTTTGAGATTCGACTTATAGTTATTCCACCGTATATTGTTTTTGAACTGTGCAGTGCCTCCTAGCTGCACACATGCAGACGGGCAGCTCTTGGGTTGAGACCGCTGCATCCAGCGTCGTCACTCTTTAACCTTGTGCAGCGGCGCCTGGTGTAGCGTAATCGCAGAGAGCGGACGGTCGAGGCGCAACGCGTGTCGCGCTATCGCGTCGCGCGTCAGTACACATAGCGTCACACCGCTGCCGGGATACAGGGCCACGCCGGCAGACGCGCGCCAACCGACGCCCTCTAAGCACACCGCCCAACCGCCCGCAGCTGGAAAGTGATAATTCAAAAAAAAATTGTAAGATACAGTTAATTTGAAACTAGTTACTTTAGATTTTTTAACTTAGACTTTTTTTATTATTTCATTCAGATTATTCTGCAGCGTAGCTCTACCACTGCGCTACCATATTGTATATAAATATATTTTATATGTACACATGCCAAACAAATCGGAAAATCCTTAACACAAAATGTTTTATATTCCTTCATTAATTCATTGATAAAAAAAAACATAAAAGATAAGTGGATTATTGTTTAGAACGACTCACCTACAATGCGGTTGCCAAGCGAATCGGATCCAACGACTAAAACTTCATCCGTAACTGTGACACCGCTTGCAGTAGCCTGGAAGCTCATGAACGATCCCGAAACGTCCAAACCGGTAAATACAATTTCGCTACCCGTGACGCTGGAAAAAAAAGTAACAACATTTGTATAAATTCCGAGTCGGATAAGAAATACAAAGATGCCATATGTCGCGCCATCTACCCAGGTTCTCATTAGAAAATTCAATACAAAACCACAAGTTCACATTTTCTCAAATTATCACTTTAGCCTCGCGAAGCAATTTTGGATACACCTTACGCAATACGACGTACCCAATAAACGACTGTTTTAAATAAATGATTTTTTTTTACATACGACGTTTACTCTGGAAACAATAATCTCTGGGTTGTCATCATACTTATGGAGGGAAAGACCTAACTCAAGTGTGGTAACCCAAGGGACCTAAACCTTACATAGTAGAGTTGTGGATTACATTAGTATCTCTGTGAGAATTTATATATAAAAAAGTTATTTCAAACGTAAGAATTCCTTCTCGGAGTACATCTTTAAAATTACGAAATACTTCAGTCATTTTAGGTGATTCCAGAGAAACCAATGTAGTTTTAAGAGGACCATCTTATAAAAAATTTAAACTTTGAAGTTATCCCTTTTGGTAAATTTGAAAATTTTCACTTAGTTTACACTTTCTGAGATAAATGTTAAGGCTCTGTTATATACTAGGTCTCAGTTTCTTTATTCATACTAATATTATATATTTATTTTTATTTGATTGCATTTAGAGTAACAAACAAGCACACAGTTCACATGATGGGACACGGAGTCATAATTCAGACCCGTTGTCACCCTTGAGGACTGAGATGGAATACCTCGTCACCAGTAATAAAGGTCTCTTATCCCTACACTCACCATACGAAACACAACAGCGTTATGCTGGTATTCGCCGTTATTCTGTGAGGGCGTGGTACTACCCCAATAACATTACTAACATTCCGGTGCTACTTCAACTTAGCTAAAAATCCTTGAGCTAAGATATGGTTCACGACAATACAAAAACGGTGGAGTCGACCCACGAACATAAGCTTGGCAAACCTCATCCTATTATATATTGTGCGATGTTGTATACTCCAAGTTACTGAAATAATAAAAATTGTTTATACAATTTTAGTTACCATTAGTTTATACAAATATGCAGTCTTGAGATGAATAAGTAAGTAAAATAGCAGATTATTGTACTTTTGATTTACCTGTTAGCCGCCCGTCTAACGTGGACCGGTACAGGCGATGTGACGGATACATTGGCCTCCGGAGCGAGCAATTCTCTACCGACAGAGTTTCTCATAACGACTCGTAAAGAAGCATCATCCGAGTCACCGGATGGCTCTGCTGTGCAATAATGAGGTGTTGCCACTTCCACGTGAGTTATCTGAAATGTGAAAATATTGAATAAGTCTCTGTAATAAAAAAAAAACAAAAAAAATCAAAAGCCATCTGCAAATAAGACAATATACAAGTAATGCACTAAAAAGATAGAAACGAGATTTAGAATAGAAAAAAAAGTTAAAATTAACTATAAATGATTAAATCATCATTTAAACATACAATTTATATATATTTTTGTGATCCCCTTTTAACTTACTATATTTTGATCCTACTCAATAGGTTTGGTTAATTCTTTATATTAATTTATTACTATTTCTTGCCAAAAACCCATCATTTTGTTTTTTTTTCAAACACATATCCAAAAACAGGTAATAAAGAAGAAATTCACAAATATACATACATACAAGAAACGCGTGAAAAACATAACCCTTCCTTAGCAGTCGGTTAAATATAGTAGACTGATTAAAATCCTTCTAGATCCGACTTGGATAGCTTAAATACTGTTAAACTCCAAATACAGATTGGTAGGTCATATTAAAAATTGCTCAGGTAAAATCCGAGTTAAAGTTTTATTTATTTCCTCAATATTCCAGAAAGTTTACTGAGTTCTATTAATAGTGCCTGTAAAGGTGAATGTTTTATGTTTTTCATTATTTTTTCTGTGATTGATAACTAAAACTACATATTTAATACAAATATCCGGCATTTTTAATATTTATGTGTCAGCCCTTTCCATCCTCCTCCTATTCTGGTTACAGCATCGGCACTGGCACATTAAGAGACCACGGAAACTGAATTTAATACATGAGGAATCTGAATTAAAATTGTCAATTACCAGTATTTGCTTCAAGGTAGCACATCTACCAAATTTAATTGAAATCAGTCTAACAGTACGTACAGTACAGTGCTTATGACCGACACATACGCAGACATAAACTTTCTTATATATATAAAAGATTGGAATGCTATTGTTGGGCAATAATTCAGTATAGAAAGTCTCATTACATTCCTGTAGTACAGACTAAAATAAAAATAATATTATATACCCACCGTTTCTCTATAAATATTATTTCTATCGTCCTTGTGTTGCGCTAATATCACTCCATGACCGGGTCTTAATGCCTTCACTTCTCCACTAGCGCTAACATCAATCACTTCCCCATACGAAGTCCAAACACATCTCGGTACAGACTTTAGACGTAAAGTGGAGCCGGGAGCAATGGCTAGTCTATCACCTGCTGATAATTCAGAAGAAAATCCCTCGATTGATGTACGTATATCTGCAATACCGAGGACCTCGATTGTGCTGTCCCATGATCGTGTTTCAGCCACCTGCAATTTTTTTATTAATAAGAGATAAGGTTTTTGTTTCATAAAAATGAATTTAGTTTCTATCATGGACGCCTAGACATGTGAAACAAATTAATTAAAAATGTATGTCCTATTTAAGATTTTTCTATATAATAGGTGTAGCAATTTTGATTTTAATATTTTGATAGTTATGAGTTCAAAGTAACAATCTTAATGTCTCAATGTCGGACATACAAGTTGGTTGTCTTTTCCGTATAATGTAGCATAGAACTCCACGCAGCAGCATTGCGATTGTTAGGTAAGTTTGCATTTTTAGGTTTTCCCAAGACCTTTCATCATTACAAAACATGTTTCAGACGTGTTTAGTAGGGATGTTATTCTTAACATTGTAACATTTTTTTTTAACCATTTTTAATTATAGCCATAGTTTATTTAATAATAGAATTATGGTGTGTTTTTTTAACATTACCTGACCCATATTTCTTACTCGGACATCAATGGTTATGACACCCGGTTTTAAAGGCACCACTCTCACTGACAACCCCTCAGCGACTGATCTCTCTAGCAAATCTAAAAATTAGAAATTCAAATCTATAATTCAACAAAATACAATAGATGTAGTATTCATTCATTTTATTTACTGAATGCATATGCAAATGTATGGAACTGTTATAAGTTAATTTAAATTCAGTAAATGACGACCAAGGGCTTGGTCTTGAATCTTTGTTGTTGTTTTTTTTATTACTTTGAGGTAAGTGATTCCTGCGGCCCATGACACCTACATTTACCCTTGACAAAGAGTCATAATGCAGATGCGTTGTCACCCTTGAGGACTAAGATAGAATGGCTCCATACCAGTATTAAAGGTCTCCGGATCGCTACACTCACCATTGTGAGGGCGTGGTCCAACCGCGGTTGAGCTAACCCATTCATTCTGCAGCTATAAACAAACTGCAATGTAGCTCTACCACTGAGTTTTGTTTCTTGCAAACTTGCACTCCCTTGTCATTTTTGGGACTTATACATCGAAAGCCAAATAAAATACTAATAAATTTGAAGCCTATAAAATGTTATCTTTGTCAACGGTTATCGAGATTTTTTTTACAAAATTGCACATACGGACATAATACTAGTAGTAATCGGAACCAATTATAAGTACTGAACAAACCAAAACGGCCAACGCCGTTATGTAAGTGTAGCTTTAATATAACTTTTTATATATTATTAATTATAATTATATAAAGAAAATATAATAACGTCGAGTACGGATAGTATTAGACGAACATATTTATCAATTTAAACTACGTTAAAAATAATTAAAATCATACACACCATCAGCATGTCCAACATAAAGCCTCGCAATAGTGGAATCCCGTAGCGTCCAAGTGACTCTCGGAGGCGGTTGTACGGCGGACAACGCAGCCGCCGTCAGACCAGCCGCTTCTACCCAAATTGGAGTGGGTGAGCCCACAAGCAGACTCTGTGTTGACGCTCGTACACGGAGACCGGAGATGGGTACCACCTGAATACAGAAGTTATTGATCACTATAGGGTTATTGATCACTTTTGTTTTAGTTAGACGGTGGTGATAACCTCAATTAAAGAAGATATGTTTGTATCTCAAAAAGCTCTAAGTGAAAAAATAAAAAAACTAGTTTTCAGTATCTGATAGATAACACAAAATAAGAGACTTTTTTAATTTATACAATTAAAAAAGTTTCTAACATTAGCATAGTCAAATTTAAAATGTTCCAATTTTACTTTTTATATAGGTCTTATATACTTTCAAACATAAATACCTCTTTTGGTTAATAAAAAGATATTTGTATATTATTAAACATAAAAACATGTTGTATGTTAAATAAAAAATAAAATTTATAATAATTTTCCATATACATGGCAAACTGTAATAAAAAATGTTATAACTTACCTCAATTTCTGCTTCAGCACTGGCCATTTCAACATTCCCTATATCTGTTGCCACTAACTTGACACGGGCAGTTCCCATCGCTAGGCCATGTACTAGTCCAGTGGAAGACACCTGTAAAAATAATATTATTGTGTTATAAGTGGCATGGTTTTAACAGATTATGATAATGATATATTGTTATATTCCAAATTAATTATCTTATTTTAATTATAAGTATATTATGTATAATTATAGTAAATCGAAATCGAAAACAAACCTTTAGAGATTACATTAAATTTTACAAACAAGAAATGAGTTATTTTCAATCGATTTTGGATTATATTTAAATATTGAAGATGGGATTATCGTATTTTGGACAGATGAAATTTTCTCGATTTTCTTTTCGAAATTTAGATATCCACAGGATGGAATTGTGAGGTGGAATTTTTCTTCTGGTCTAGTAATCAGACAGTGCACAACTTTATATTAAGTAACAGTCTTCTCTAATTATTCCTTAGAAAATTAGAAATTATCCTTAGAAATATTTTTCTACCTCTAAGCTAGTAAGTTCTAAGTTTTTGTCTATTGAATATTTTTTAACCGATTGATATGAAACAAATACTATGTACGCTTAAGCTTATCTCATTACACCACTAAAACACACATCCAAATTGATGTACAGACAAATCAACCAAGTCTGTCTATGATTATATTATTACATTTCATCGCCATTCTTATCAGCATGCAGCGGTAAACATAGAATCTTCTTAAGCTTACAATAATCACCATGCTTGCCAAGCAGTGTCGCAATTTCAGAATCAGATCCTTCCATCCGTATAAACTGACCTACTAGTGCAGCAGTGCCCGGCTAGTATTTCACTCTGGTATACTATGAAAACATATTTCTCTAGTCAAATCAGCGCATTCATACTAAAGATAGTGTGTTGTGTTTATTGGTCACATCTTACAAAAAGGGATACAAAGGGCCGTAAGGCATTCTCTACCAGTCATCACCTACCACAATGTCTCTCAGAGACTAGTGCCTACATTGTAAATAAGATAAATATTTTATATATATATATATATATATATATAAATAAATATACATACATATACATATTATAATGATATATAAGGTAATTGGTTATCTTTGCTACACCCCACCACACTACCATTGTCTCCATACAAATTATATAAAATAATTAAATATTGGAAAATAATAATAAGTAATATTCTCACGTCGAGTCGATCAGTGGGAGTAACTTGACGGTAGTGTAATTCTGCGAGGTGCGAAGGAGGGCCCCCAGTATGACGCAGTTGCAAACGTGCACCGGGCGGAACACGGGCGATTTCCGGTACTATCCGCAGCGCAGGAAACACTATCACCTGCAAATATATTAATATTTATCAAAAATAAGCTCCACTTCTTCATTGATATTCACTATGCAAAGTGTGAAATGTGGAATGCAAATGGAGAGCACTAAATGAAATTGCGCGCTCTTATTAGTAACAGAAGATAATCTACCTGTTCTTCATTTTGTTGATTAACTTAAAATTGTGTAATGAAGGTTATTTAATCAATTCAAGTAACATGTGATCATTCGACTTTATTTTTAGTTTTAATTATGGTTCAATATTTTTAGTTTGGAACACTCTCAACATGAAATTTGTTAGTAAATGTTTATCCCAGAGTTTGTATATATCTATTTCTTTTTAAGAAATACGGGTGACAAATGAGGTAAACTATATTTGTTACAGAGTGTATAGTTTTGGATTTATCTTAGATGCTATGACATTTCATCTGATGTTAATTTTTTTTATCTTTTAAAAGTAAAATCTTTAAACAACATGTTTCTACAAAATCGTTTGTGGCTCGAACAAAGATGCGGAATTAATAAAAAAAATTCTAATTCAAAATTAACATTTTTAATTTTTTATATGCTATGTATGGACAAAAAGAAAATGAATTAAAACAAAAGATATAAGACATACCTCCAACTCTGGACTCCAAACCCCAGCAACGGAAGCTCGTACCCTGCCTGCCCCTTCGTGAAGCCCACACAATTTTCCATCCTTGACTTTAATATTGCCGACGGTTCGCCATTCAGTGGGGCGACTGCTGCCTAAATATCGATGAGACACGCCCTTGACAAGAGCGCTGATAGGTATACAGCCACCGATGCAAACTGCGCGCGCTGTTATCACTTCCACGCTTAGAACTTCTTCTATGTTCACCTGTAAAATATATTTTTATTATTTATTTGTATTAGTTAAATATTTCCACAACAGAAAATGACAATGCAATAATCGAAAAAATAAAAAAAGAATCATAAATATTTATAGAAGAAGATAATGGTTTCCGATTGAATGTAATCCTGGACATTGAATATTGTAAAATTATCATGTTTATAATGTAATTTTCAATAATTGAACTCTCTACCTATATCCGTTAAGTTTACAAATGAGTGACAAGTAAATGGATATTTTACTAAACTTAATTTAAGTGTGCAAAATTAATCTATAGTCTGATTTTTAATTCACCGGAATTATGACAGCTGTTATTCTTTAATGATTCAGATAATATGAAACTTTTCTGTTTTGAATTTTTTAATATGAAATATAGTATAGTCTTTGTTCTATGCATTCAACGCACACTAACTAGAATGTAAAAATTTGATGTCTAAATGGAAAAAGAGTAAAACAACATATTTCTTAAATAAATATATACATATTTTTTTGTTGCGAACCTGCACATCTTAGCCAGAGAAGCTGACTTTGACTGTTTCACCGCATTGTAGTAACTTCTATAATATGATGATAAAAGAACCTATTACCATTTTGGAATTATTACAATATTTCTAAGTCTTAATTTTTCTAATTGAAACGTTAAATTCAAGAAAGGTTATTTTTTTATTGTGCTAAAAGGTTTTCCGTTTTTAGTGGGAATGTTTCAATGTTGGCAACACTTTTTAAATGTCAAAATTCCGTCGAATCAAAAATCAGACTATAGATAATAATTTGAATTTTTAACCGGGGGATATATAAGTTAGAAAATGATGATTGATAAAATTAATTGAGTCTTATCAATTGCAGCCAATAGCCGAATACATACGTTAAAAATATCACGATGACTTTAGTTTTTAGGTTATTGTAACTGTATTTTTTAGTTAATATTGTGTGTATTATGAAAAAAAAAATACTGAAGAGTAACCAGTCCAACATACCTCAACGACTTGCCTCTCACCTAGCACACACAAATCGGTGACAACCAAATCGTATGTGCCAGGGGCTGGTACCGCAACCATCAGGGTCCCGTTCTCAATACTTGCGACTACACCCTTAGCTGATTCTACTGCGTACTTTCCGCTTCCTCCTAGCACAGTGGCAATGCTTGACACTGATTCACCCTCCCATGCGATGTTCGTCTGCGGGAATAGTATTTTTTACGAAACAATAATTAACACACAAGTGGTTAAGTGTATTATTTTATGAAACTTAACCTGATAAACAAGCATACAGTACATCAGAGTTTTTTTTTTACATTGAGAGTAACAAACGAACACACAGTTCACCTGATGGCAAGTAATTCCTGCGGCCCATGACATCTGCATTCATCCTCGATAAGGAATCATAATGAGATGATGCGTTGTCACCCTAGATGATGAGATGGAATGCCTCGTCACCAGTAATAACGTTCTCCGGATGCCAACACTAACCAGACGAAACACAGCAGTATTATGCTGCTAATTCACGCTGGTTTTCTGTGACGGAGTGGTCATCTGCAGTGTAGCTCTACTACTGTTAAACAACAATCCTCGATAAATAATCAGATAGATTAACTCATTTAATAAGAGTCTTCATTTTATTTCACTCACATAACAGGACGAAGTGAGAAGCTGCCAAACGCTAGGTTTCTGTATCATAAATAAAGTGACAAATAAGACCTAAAAAAAGACCTGATAAATCTATCCAGTGTATCAGATCTTACAACACCCTTTTTCAGCATATAATTAAAAAAAAACAAACCTTGATTGGATCACATTGCAAAGGTGCCACAACTTTGGCTGAAATTGAGGCGGTTGCCTCAGGGATGCTGGCTTTGATGGAACCCGTCCATCCTACAGCTTGGTTGTCAGCAACCACCAACTAAAAGAATAATAGGTTATGGAAATTTTCAAACATCATAATATCTTTTTTTTTGCGTATGTGTATTGATTGCTGATGGCCCTAAAGGCCTCAGGCCTCTATTCACCGAAAAGATTAGCAAGTGAGGAGTATAACACCGCTGGCACTCCGACACCGGTGGACCAAGAACGACAACGCGACAGGGGTTTGGGGTCGGGCGAAGGGGCGAGTAACGGTCCGAGGATCTCTTTAAGTAAGCAATTGATCTCGACTCTGGTCGTTATCCGAATGGGAGACAGGTTAATCCAGAAGTGGTCTTGATCACAATTAAATATCATGAAGGCCGTTGAATTTTTGTAGTGTTGTGTACTGTGTGCGTAAGTGGTTTATAACTGGCACATGTAACGCGCTCTCCGCAGATTGTTATGAAGCACGACCCTAACCCAGTTGCGTACGACGTTCCGTAACTCTCCACTTTCTAAATATTATTGTAAAATTACAAATATTTATGCTATAAATATATATGAAAGAGGTGTAACGCAAATTTTTTTTTGTGTATTTATAACTGACGATCACACAGTTAACAAAATGGTAAGTGATTTAATCCAAGATAAAGAATCATAATGTACCCAGAGGGTTAAGATTGAATGACTCGTCACCAGCAATAAGAGGCTCTGAATCCGTACACTCAACAAAAAAAACACAACAGCATCATGCCGGTATTCTGTGAGGGCGTCGTCCCTCCAAGGTTGAGCAGACCCATGCCGCAGCTAGAAACAAACAACGTGGCTCTACAACTGTTCGATAATTGCATCCATCCATGATGAAGTTACGGATAGGGAAATAAAGTGGAATAATTTGGGAATAAAAAAAGATAATGTAACAGCCTCACAGATACATAGATCCCAGTGGCATCATTGAGCATTTTTTTTTCATTCATTTTTTCAGAGCATTCATTTCTTTCTTCTCACGATATATTGCTTCACCGTCCAACACATGGTAGAGCAGCTATTAAAATTGCCAACCAGGCATAACAACTAGGAACTTATTACAAAGGAAGCAGGCGAAAATTCGTATTCGAACTAAACTAAAGGTCTAAGGCCTAGTTACTTATTAAACCTCTTTGGAAGATATTCATTTTAGAGAGCTTAGAAAAAAGTTTAATAACGTTTTTTTGTTTTTATGGCATTTTAGTGGAAAAAACCAACTACAAGATACAAATTAAAAAATAACGTTTTTATAAATCAGAAGAAAAAAAAAGATTAAAATTGATACTTTCTCTTAATAAATTGTTGATGTTGCATTTTTGACTTATTTTGAAAAAAGCTAAAAAACATGATTGCAACTCAAAAATGGTTCACTTTTAACACATAACGCATATGGGGATTAAAACTATCAAATGTAGTCGCCCCTATTACCTCCTAACGGGAATACGTCGAATTACCAATATCCCTGTATATATAAAAAAAGAATGAAAAAACAAACTAGCGCACAGTTCACCTGATGGTAAGTGACTCTTGCGGCCCATGACATTCATCCTTGACTAGGAATCATAATGCAGATGCGTTGTCACCCTTGAGGACTGAGATGGAATGCCTCATCTCCAGTAATAAAGGTCTCCGGATCCCTGCACTCACCAGACAACACACAGCAGCATTAAGCTGCTATTTTATGCTGGTATTCTCTGTGAGGGCGTGGTCCTACCCCGGTCGAGCTGACCCATTCATTCCGCAGCTAGAAACAAACTGCAGTGTAGCTCTATCACTTTAAAATAAAATTGTTTAAAGATTAGATTGGATAATAGGTTCTGACTGTACCTCTTCGTGCTACAGCCACTTCTGAGCTACTAAACTTATTAACACTAACAAGATTTGTAATAGATTGATACCTGATAATATTTATGAGGGACCGGCACAGGTGCATATTCTGGATCGGTTTCAACAAACAGTCTATCCGTAGCACTGAACAATATCCCTGCACGATTAGGTTGTAATTCCCACGACACCCTTGGACCGTGTTCATCTAACAGTTCCCTTCCAATTGCATCCATTAGAGTAACTTTTACAACCACTTCTTGCTCAGCACGAAGCCATAACCTACAAAAAAAAATAACATCTTTTATATACTCTACTGTAGGAAATTAGAGAATCAAATATAGGAATAAAAAATAAATCTCTGTATAAACTATAGACATAATTATTGAGCGTACACACACATATATATATATATATATATTTATATATATACAGTGTACAAAAAATGTGGATTTCAGGGTGATATCTTTTGCGTTATTGCCAGATAAAAACTTGCTCTAATAACAAAAGGAGATTCACTCCTCATCCCCTTACCTTAGTTAGTAGTAGTCGTTTAATAATGTAGTTCCCATGCAATTTTAAACACAACACAACCTGATTAGAACACCAATAAATCTAAATCAAACAAACAAACAACCAGGCAGTCAAGTTGTATGGGAGCCAATAGACGTTTTAAAAACACCATTTATTTAAATTTTAATACATGTACACAACATCGGAAATTAATTAACACTTATTAAAGACTCTAAGACTGTTAATACGATCATGTGTTTTTAACACCAGAATTGTATTAATTTGCAATACTAAGCTTACAAAGTATTGCTAGAGTGACCGCCCAGAAGCATATCTGTTTCCGTCAATGCACCATTTATAATTAAAATATCTTGTAGTGTACATTCGTAACCCGTAACTAGGGTACTCTGATCACTAAGCCAAACCAATTAGTAAGTCATTTAAATATAAAGTCTAAGAATCAGAAGTAATTTTCAATTTAGCTATGGCATACCAAAGCAGCAAGATGTATACATCTATTTATTTACTTTTTATTTAAAATGTTTATTAAATTATATGCTAGTCTAATAACAAAATTAGATTGAGATTTTCTAGTAAGCAAGAATATGCTTGTGTCAGAAAATCTCGCTCCTCCAAAACAAAGTTAATGAAATAAAACAAATTATACAAAAATAATAATAAAATTAAGTAGTACCTGACCTAACCTGAGTAATTCTCTATGTTAGTTAGGTCTAGGATGTATGATAAATTTAAGCTAAATGCAAACACTATTACTTTATTCATCAGCCGTGGCACCAGTATTTTTTTTTTATAAATTATAAACTATTATAAAAAATCTCTGCACTGAGATCGAGTAAATTAATAAAGATGAAACAAACAATTAATTTATTCATTACTATAATATTGAAAAAAGTAAAAAACAGCCTTAATAATTTTAAATAATAAAGAAAAAAAAAATAAGAAAATATAAAACAAAATAAGAATAACCACAATAACAATTACAAAATGAACGAATAAAAAAGCAACAACAAAAGAGCAATTGACTCAGCATATTTCACTCCATACCAGTATTACCGTAGCACTGTAATTCTGATATTATAATTACAAATTAATAAGGCTCTTTATGAGTGCCCAACAATTCGAATACTTACTTAGGCCCAACTGAACAGTTCCCATGACTAGCGGGTGGTTCTAGTCGTATCCTGGACACATGGGGAGCACAAGCAACTTCCAATTCAACAGATTCACGCTCCTCTTCCGACTGTGACGATATCTCCAGACGGGCGTCGCCTTTCTGTAAGACAATTTAAATCTGTTGATTATATTCTAGCTATACGTGTCTCAACATTTTCTCACAATCATCCAGGGTTGACTGGCAGAGAATGGCATCGGGCAGTATGTCCGCCCCTGTTAACCTTATGTAAGGGATATAAAGAATGAATAAATGGAAATAAATAAAAAAAAAAAAGAAAAATAGATAATTGTACAGCAACAACTCTTGGTGTCACAAGACAATAAGAACATTATTCATAAATCAGTATCTGAATAGATCGTCTAACAGAACTTTCAAAACTATCAGACATATGATGGAATTGCTATTAACGTAATATTTTAAAAAACATACCCTTCGACACCTGAATGTGAAGAGTTGAAGGTCTGGATATTTGTGTGGCGAGGGTCCATCTCTATTGACTAGCTCTGCCACGCGAGTGTCACTTGATGATGGAACTAGGGCTTCTCCTTCTGCTAACACCTAAAAGATATATTAAACAATGATTTTTATACTATTATATATATATTTATTATCATATATCAAATAATTTTAATGTTACTCGTATTATTATATATCACGATTGATGAATTTATTCAAGAATTTATGAAATATTTTCAGTTTTTTTTTATTTTATTTTCCGGAGATTCTATAAGCAGCCAATCTATCTTCAGGGAAGACAACGAAATATATAGGCATCATCGATCTTGGATGGATGTAGATACTACGGTTGCTGGGTTCGCTTATCATCAGGTGGTACAGCTAAACTGCAGTTTGTTTCTAGCTGCAGAATGAATGGGTCAGCTTGACCGGGGTAGCAAAATAATGCTGTTGTGTTTCGTCTTGTGAGTGCAGGGATCCGGAAACCTTTATTTGTGGTGACGAGGCATTCCATCTGTCCTCATGGGTGACAAAGCATGTACATTATGATTCGTTGTCAAGGATGAATGTAGACGTCATGGGCCGCAGGAATCGCTTGCCATCAGGTGAACTGTGTGCTAGTTTGTTACTCTAAATGTAATTTAAAAAAAAGTCACACGGTTCAACGGATGGTCAGTGATCCCTATGGTACACAATAGGTAACATCAATCTAGAAATAGAATCATGATGCATATATTTGCCCACAGTACCGATATATAATAATTCAATTTACAAAAGACGTTTCAACTGCGTGCTCGTTTATCACCTATATTACCGTTAAGAATAATAATAATAATAAAAGTTTATTAAAAAAAGAAATATTAACTGGTGCGGTAGCGGATAGCAGAGCGGCGGCATGTGGAGGCCAGTGCAGCCGCGGTGCGGCGCGTATCGCCACGCGTGCGCTGTCACCCGACCGGCCGCGCGAGATGCGCACGAGGGATACGCCGCGGCCCGTCCATACGCACTCTAGTACGCAGCAAGCGCCCTCTGCGAATGGTTAATAAAAAATTATATTTATATAAAGTAGGTATATTAATTCAGTAGGTTAATTAAGTAAATTAATTAAGTTGTTCTTTTTTTTTTCTTTCACAAAGGTACAGAAAGATAATAAGAAAAGTTAAAATAAAAAAAATAATAAAAATAAACAACGGGAAAAACTAAAGAGTCTGCGAGTGAGCGTCTAATTGTGTGATGAGTGAGTATATTGTGTGTCTGTGTGTGTGTTTGAGAGTTATTAAAGTTGTATGATTATAAGTATTAATTCTAAAGTTGACGAAGTAGCAGGTACTTTGGGTTCGGTTTACCAGCGGACCCACAAAATTTATTTATTTATTGTATAAGCACAAATAAAACAAACATTGTGTACAAAAAGGAGGAGTTAATGGCAAAAGACATTCTCTTCCTTTGGGCTGAGCAGAGATTATGTTGTAGGTGCAAGAAAAAACTTATTTCAAGAATATATAAATCTTATACATAATATACATATATAAGTTTTTAGACACACGCACACAAATATATATACGCATATATATGTATGTTTATATGTATATATATATATGTGTGTATCATAAATTGTTGGATATCCAGTATAAGTGTGTGTTGTATGTTATACGCATTAGAGGTTAGAGAAGGGGTCGACGATAGAGTCCTTGTGCGTAAAAACCAGAATATATCGATGTGGTGGTATAAAAAAGAAACTAATAAAACAAGATATATTTAAATAACTAGAATGTATAAATAAACTCTTACCCACTGGCTGGACCCATGTAGCAGCCGTCACATTATGTGGTTCGGGGCCTTCTAACAAAGTGACGGCAAACGAGTCACAGTTGCATCTACATAAAAAGACATCAATAGTTTTTTTTAATTTTTTCTTTTTACAAACCAATGGGAATTCTAAATCTAACTAGTATTCTTATCTAAACTTAAGTAATTATACGTTCCTATTTTTTTACGAAGTAGACAAAGGGAATCATGTTGAAGCCTAAAACTGGGTATTAACATGAAATAAATAGGCATATTCGGAAAAAATTACAACTTGCAGTATTTTATTTGGTTACTGAAAGACATGGTTAAACTAATATTATTGGTAAATGTGGGCAAATATCTGCATCATGATTCCATTTCTATATTGATGATACCTATTATGGACCATAGGATCCCTATCTATATCCCTATACTGACCATCTGTTGCACTGTGTGCCTTTTTTTAAAATTACATTTAGAGTAACAAACTAGCACACAGTTCACCCGATGGCAAGTGATTCCTGCGGCCCATGACATCTACATTCATCCTTGACAAAGAATCATAATGCAGATGCGTTGTTATTCTTGAGGACTGCCTTTTCACTTACTTCTGACCTTTAATTCCATAAAAAAATATAATAACATATTATTTATAGTTAATAGTTTCAATTGTGTATTATGGAAATTTAATTTTAAGCAATGAATGAAAACGCATTTTACATGACTCATTTCACAATCAATCGTCTCTTTAGACAGCATAAACTTTACAATGCATGTATAGAATAACTAATGAAGATCATGAACAAACAATAAATAAAGCAATCTTACAAATGGAAGTTATACAGTTCCCCGGTTGTGGGATCTGTGGCGGTGAGAGCTATGTGCAAATGATGTGGACGCCCGATACGAGCGTGACCGGAACTCGACACCTGCACTAATTCCGGTACTGCCGTCATTACTCTGAAAAATATTGTAATATATACATTACATTTACTTTATTTTTAAAACTAAAGACCCTTAAAGAGAGGAAGCACATGCCTAGCTCATGCTATATATCTGATCTATATGGGCTAATCTATCTCTAAATTTGGTTTCGACATCAGGATTAAATATTTATTGGAAAGTAATATGTTTTTGTTGTAAAGAACAGACTTGATAAGTACCGAATTTAATTAGCCATATGTTTGAAACTATATAAAACATTATCTTACCTTCCAATACCCCTCACATGAGGATACTTCTTCAACTGAACTTTGACTTCAATTTGTCCCAAGCCCCGTACGGTAACAACACCTGTGGGTGAGAGCGAGAGAGCGCTCTGCAACTGTAGTGCTGTCTCACTCTCTGACCAAATCACTGGCTCGTCGCCTCCACCACGATGTTTTAATGGTATATCTCTGTTATAAGATAAAAACATTTAAGTAATTTTTTTACACAACTTGATAATACATATATATAACATTGGTGTGACAAACATAATGAAATATTGTTGTCACACACATGTTACATATTGAACACTTGTAGTTTGATATTTGGTGACCTAGCCTGCAAAATTGAACAAGCGGTAAGAATGTTCCATCACCAATCATTGGGTAAATATTATAATAATAGTAATATTTATTTGCAAACAAATTGCTATTCTTTGCTTCAATTCAATCGCTATTCTTATTGCCACTTTGCAATTTATTCTCCGTAATCAACTACCATATTTTAAAACATTCATAAAAAAAATACTCACTGAATATTTTCAGTCCAAGCAATATAGAGATCAGGTGGGACAATTTCCAATGGCTCTATTGCTGTTGCTGAAACTTGCCCTTCCACCTGAAACATCAAGGAATTAATTAAATAATAATAAATCTAATAATAATAATCAAAATTAATTGTATTAATATTTAAATTAACCTAAATAACAGTATACAAAACATAGTTATAGCAGTGTCCCTGCACCAGGTAACACTGAACCATGGAGGGCATAATAATATACCAATGAATCAATTGAACACAGTTTACTTTAGGTAATGATTACCTAACATGATTGTTATTAATATAATTTTTTTGTTTACATAGATAAATAAAAATAATAACTAATAAACATTTTATCGGAAAATTGACATTTTTTGTGTTAATTCACGATTTTAATAAATATAGACGTTCTACACTTAATTTTAGCATTTTTAAACATTTTAATTGCCTTAATAATACATAACTCTTCTCATATATGATTTTATCTTGAATTTTTTTTTTATTGTATTGGGGATAATAAACCAGCATGCAATTCACCTGATGGTAAGTGATTCCTGTGGCCCATTACAGCTTATATGTTTAACATAATTTTTTACAAGCCTAACAGTCGATCACCTGCCGGTACATGGTGACTGTAGACTACATCCATCCCCAATGAATATTCAAGATACCTTGTCACCTCGGAGGACTCAGTATATTTGAAACACTACACTTTTTTTTTTGTTATGGCTGATGGCAGCTGTCTGCCAGAGAGTATTTAAATTTGAAAGGTGGCCAAGCGCTTAGGACACTCAGCACACTACTATTACATACTCGAATTCTGTAGACGTGATTCTTTCCCGGTCAACTACTCTACCACTTTATCTTGGCTAACATAACCAATTGACACAATTAATTTTAGTTGACATTCATCATAAGTATAATTATTTTATAGGTATATTATTTTACATATATTATACATTTTGATAATCATTGCCTCAGTGGGGAAAAGATCTAAGCATTATATTAACACTATGAATTTTTAAGGTTTTTATGTTGTGACTATTACAGCAACCCTATTAAATAACAATTAATTATTATAAAATGAAATTGATCCATAATATTGCAAAATTTCCACTACCAAGATGATGATTCAATATATATATTTTTTTTGAAGTGGAACTAGCAAGTTCGACAATTTAAATAATTTAATGCGATAATGAATAAAAGGAAAGATTTACCTTTGTAATCAAAGTCCTGCCAGCAATTGAATACAATCTTGCCGTTATCGTAAATGCTCCTGCATTCTGAGCTATTGCATCAGTTATTGTTCCATTCTCAGTTGATCTAATTAAATCAATATTAGCCTCCCCATCCACTGACAAACGGATTAACATTTCATTACCAGCAGTTAAAGCTCGTCCTTCTGCATCAAATACTACACAATGAACCGCAAACACTTCACCATAAACAACCAAATTGGCCGGCCTTAGAGTAACTCGAATGTTGTGAGGTTCTGCCACTGTTAGTAAAGCTGTAGCTATTTCGGTTATTCCTGACATTAGGAAGACATTGGTAGTACCGATTTCTGTGCCTTTTACTAGACTTATAGCATCCTCTAATTTGGCAATACTATTGTCTGGTACTCTTAAAGTGTATAATGTGTCTATTACATTCTGTATGGTTAGTCTACCTGCTCGCATTCTAACAACCCTGTGAAAAAAAAAATGTTAACTAATATTTCAAGTGTACTTCTTAAGTTTAGTTTCTTATACAACAAATGCTGACAAACATACATAACAATGATAGTCTTATTACTTTACTTTGTGTGAAATGATTATATGAATTCATTAAATTGAAGCATTATATTATAGGTGTTTATATTTCATTGTATTGTCATGAGTGCCATTTTTTTTAATATTTTTAACATTGGTTACATGCCTTTTAGTCAAAGGAAGATTATTAAACAGGCAGTACCAAGACAGGAAAATCACTCCCTCTTCTCTTTTCAATAAAGGCTAATAAAACATGATATGATAAGATTGAAGGTAAAGTTTGAATCATTTTATCGAAAAACTTAACTTTTCATTAAATATGCTTATTGTTGTAATATGTTAACTACCTATGGGTACATATTAGTAATTTGTGTGGAAAATATTATTGACGTTCTAAATACAAGATGCAACATTTTATTATTTTGCTAGTAGTTGTTTCAATGTGTTCTCAGAATAATAGCTTATTATCTTATTGATCAGTACCTCAAGTGCATTATATATGATCTTATGAGATAGAACAGTTTGATATACATAATAGGTAAACTGAATACTGTTTATTGCCAGTAAGTCTCAATATAACATTTAGTGATATTTATTTCATATTGTTACATATTCATCATGAGAGTAAAACATTGAAGTTGTCATGGAGTTTAAGACAGTCAGCGAGCTATTGATTTTCCTAAATAGCTTAAGGTCATTGGAATTAAAAAATCTTATAAACACACATACAAGGGAGCATCATTTATAAAAATAACAAACAAAAGAGGCTTGAAGTACACCAAATGGGAGAATGGTCATTTATTTTAAGTAGAAGCATAGCAATAAAATATGTACCATACAACAAGATTTTAAAACAAGATAGTTGAAGAATGGTTTACTATCACAAAGGGTTTTGGCATTCCCAGTCAAGGCTTATATATAAACAAACTATTTTTTTTTCAAGACAAATTCAAGTGGACAGAAGTATCAATTTTTTTTGTGATTTTATCATTACTATTCAGTTCGATGATAGATGTAAGATGGAAGTCCATTTTTACAATTTACAGAGAAAATGGGAATAATACTAATTCATAGCATACTTACTTATATCTCAGTGTATCACCAGGCACAACAAAAGCTGTGGCTGGGTATAAAACAACACTAGCCACAACTTGCAAGTTAAAGTCTGTGCAAATATCCTCAAGGCACACTGTAACCTGGCATTCTCCCATTGCCTGTCCATATAAAAGCACTGAATGTGATCTGAGACCCTTAGCCTCTAATTCCGTAATTCCTGTAGGTGCTTCATAATCAGTGTCGCGCCAACGAACTAGCCTGTTAATAAAACAAAATCTAAGATTGATGCTTTACATAACCATTATTTTAATATTTCAAACACACATGTATCTTATATGGGTTATTTAATTAGTTTATTTTTATGAGTAAATTAGTGGTCATAGGCTTCTCACTTATGACATAGATGTAACAATAAACAGGTAATAAAAGATTATACAAATTATTTCACTAATAACTTACGTAACTAAAGGATCTTCACCAATGTTATTGCCGAGGTTCTCTATGGTCCATTTAAAACTGATTCCTTCCAGTGAAGAGAATTTGTTACCTAAATTTTATTTATTTATTAGTATCTAAAAATTATTAAAATAATAATTTTTCTTATTGATTAGAGCATATATAAAATATATCCATAGTATCTCTATTAAATCTTGCAGATTAAGGTTAAGGTCAGTGATATATAATGCTTGTTAAATCAATTTAATGTATTTGGGATATTGTTTGTTCCATTTATAAAATAAAAGTCTAGATTTAAAAAATATTTGTCATTTTCTGCAATATCAAATGATATGGATATTCTTTTTAATATAAGTTGATTGACTATGGAGATAGCTCTTCATAATTAGAAGTCAATTAAATTATTAGGTTATTTTAAAAAACATCACCATCTCAGCCTATCATTATTTGTTAGCTAAACAGGAATTAGGGAGATTACTATGAACCATAACCCTATGCCACCTGAATGTTTCAATTTCTTCCAATAAGTAGAAGTTGTCAATAATATAAATATTATTGAATTAAAATATTTTAGGTTTAAATATTATAAGAATTAAATGGTCTAATATTTCTGGGATATGGCACATGGATTAAATCTACATGTATATAGTTTAGTTAGTAGAGAGTAAGACCTCTATTGAGCCAAAAGTTTGCAAAAATACAATTGGTATATGTCCATGAGGTACCTGACATTTTTTTCATTTATATTGTTTTTAAATTAGGAATTACCTTCATCATCAAAAGCAACAACTTCAAAAGCCTCTGGTGCCTCTTCTAGAAAGAGCTTCCAAGTTGTGCTTGATATTTTCAATGAACTGATTTTGTCAATATTAACATCACCACGCAGTATCTGAAAATCATAGGCATGGCCTTTACTCACTTTTCTCTGTTGGTTCTACACATATGTTAGTAACATACTGAGTGTTTAAAACGAAAAAATATATAATCAATTGGTATAGACACAAAAGGTAAGAAAAGATAACAATAAATTCTTCCACATATCAAACAAACTGCAGCAGAATAACACTACTAATTTATGTATTATTATATTTATGAGGAAATGGGAGAATCCGAAGGAGGAAGCTGCAATTTCCCCAAAAATACCTGTACAATTCTTATTATGCTTAAATACTTTTGCCATTGGTTAGTAACAGAAGGCTCTATTATCACTGACTAAAAATTATGTTCAGTGTATATTATGTTAATATAATATATAAAAGTATTTAACTAAAGCAAGCTTAACAAATTAGAGGCAAATTTTTATATTACACATAGTAGAATAACAAGTCAGATATTCATTATTTGTTTGCAAACAGTAAAGTAAATTCCCGCCAAATTTATACACACGCGCTTACCTCACCAGTATTAACTTCTTCAGCGAGTATGATAACTGAACCAGGTGGTATACACATTTTGGAGACAGAAACCCGAGCAGCCCGAGAACAGTGTCCCCAAGTATCGTCGTAAATGGCTTCAAGATCGATGATGTCATCGCGAGACAAACTCCTGCACGAAAATATTTATTTGTTTACATGAAAAATCTCCGGGACTTAATCTACACTGATTCTTAATGTAGCTTACCATGTGTAACAACCACCTTCAATAATTTCAAAAGTGAAATTTACGTATAAATTTTCGAACCATGGTAGCAGTACTCTTGGAGTGTTTATTTTAGCACTATCACACACATAAATACTTGTAAATAATGTTAGCACAAAAAGTACAACCTTCTGCACTAGTTCCATATTTATTTATGTAGTAACAACATGGAAAAACGCTTTGATTATACCTTATTTTTAACGCTTCTAACCTAAAACCTGAACTTGCAAATTTAAATCTTTGACATATCATTATTGTTTTTATTTCTAGTTTCTTCCCTAATACAAAAGGCAAAAATCTAAAGTCCATGCAGCCCCTTTTTCTTTTTCTCTTTGACATTGTAATTTTTATCAAGCGTTAGGCCTAGTAGAACATACACTTTTTTTTATTGTTTTCTCTAAGAAGAGAATTGACCGCACAATAATAAATATCTGAATTAGGGGGCTAAATAATTTAACAGGATAATAACCTGTTAAAATCATTTAGCAACTTTCACCTGAAGATTTTATTGAATGTAAAGTAAATTTAATAAACATATTAATATGACTGTAACATCGCATACCTTCTCAATTTTAGAACGCAAAAGATTTTGAAATTCACAATTGTAGGTCTTCGTAATTTCAGAACGCTTAAATGTCAGAATGTTATAAATGGCTGCTTTGTGATCGTCTATGTAATTTGTTCCGTATTTAATGTGAATTATGTAAAATGGAATGCAAAATGTGTTTCGTAATTAATGATAAAATATTGAAATAAAGATTAAGATTTAATTAATTTTGTTGAATTGCCATTAAAGATCATTAGCAGTCATGTCGGTCGACAAAGCTTTAGAAAAAGGCAACGAGATCGATAAAATCAAACGTCGTCATAAAACTGACGACACTGTTATTGCGACAGTGATAAATAGAGGTGCAGAAGATACAATACCCTATATTAAAATGGAGGAATTAGATGAGTGCACTGGAAAACCAATGGACCTATGTTTGCAAGGAAACTCTCATTTAATTTCCAGCACAACTAGCAGTTTGGCTGATACTCCCGGCGATTCTGGTGTTTTGTGCCTCGATAGTGAAGCTTCTGAAGCTACAAGCCAAGCGCTCATGACTCACAGTCTTGTAGGAACTGAGGAGTTAGCCTGCGACAGTCTATATGACGCTATACCTTCGTGTTCGCAAGACATGATCAAAAGCACTACAAGCAGTATTATGACCCGTAGTGATTTGGATAACCAAAATTTGGGCGTCGGAGATGATATTGTTCCTGAACTGCTTATTGAGACAAATAAAAAACCACCAATGTATGAAAACTTACCAGATGTTGTTCTAAAAGCCTTGGAAAGTGAAAAAGTCAGTACTGAGGAAGTTAGGAAGCCAGCTCTGAGGACCTGTGAGCCAAAGAAGTCATTATCTGAAGATATAGTGTATAGAAGGAGGTGTAGAAAGAAGTCACAAAGTGGTCCAAGTTCTCAGAAAAAGCGTGTATCATTCCATGAAGACATTCTCAACAATACTAAAACAGATAATATTCATATAGAGCGTGGTTTCATATCATATAGACCAGACAGTTTCTACTGTGATAGATTTAAGCAAAAGAATATTGTTGCCAATGATAGGTTTTCATGGTGTGCTTCTGGGGATCAAACCCCCAAATATGCTGCTGATGTTGCTCAACAGACTATGTCTGATATTTTATCTTATGGTGATGCAAAACATGATAGAAGTGGTATATTTGAATATTGTCAAGCTCTTAAACCAAACAACATTAATACAAATAACAAGGATAAGGACAACAATAATGTAACACAGCCCAGTGGTAAACTATATGGTTGTGATTCCAATAGCTCTGATTCAAACTTCAGTTGTGACTCTGAATCATCATCAAGTGACTCATCTTCTTCACATTCCAATAAAACAGAAACATCTCCGGTACATAGAAAATGTGATAAAGCCCAAAAATCCTATTCATGTGATGAGTTTTCTAATAATGGCCATGTATCATTTATGAGAAAAACCTACTTTTCTGAGGCTGATATTGACCAAAGTCATGACCGGATGAAAAAGCCATTAGAAGTACCCCAAAGCCCCGTAACAGTTAAGTCTGTATTAAAAAAGAAGCGTTACATAACAACCAATATTGTTGAAGAAAGAAAGCAAAACAATAAGGTCCTAAATTTGCTTGATGCCAACAACATTATAGACTCTTTAAAGAATTTTTATAAAAATTTTAATTTCAATTTCACTCCCGAGAAGGGGCTTCCAGAAACCACTTTTGAAATCAACAATGTTGTTGAAGCATTACCTTGTGATGTAAATCATAACAAAAATTTGTCAAAAAGTTTAGATTCCGGCTTTCAAATTGATGATGATGAGGATTTTGTAGAAATCAACCTCAACACTCAACAAGAAGCCGAGAAAACTAAACAAATACCAAACTGTTCTAAAAATCCAATTGCTGGTGATAGAACTCCCAATGAAGGTTCTCCTCGTCACAAATTAACATTAAATATGAAACCTCAAAATGATAAAAAACTTGTCAACAAAGCTGATGCGTTTCCACCCTTAAGTAAGTACGTTGTTAACTGTGAAAGCACGGTTTATGAACACAAAGGTGTATCATACAGCTATGTCCATGACACTTTTCAGACAGCATTTGATGCACCAAAAGAATCATTTGTTCCAATACCCGAGACCACCCCAGTGATGGAACTCATCACAAGTACTAGTAAGACTGATTTAAATGCAAAAAGTGATGACGCATCCAGTAAGACCTCGACACCAAAGAGGCAATTCAATAAAAATGTTCAGGATGAGACTGAACAAAAGAATGGTGTGTCAAAACACTTGTCCTCACCAAAGAAACAAAATGTGAACAGATACAGTCGTAAATCTGCATCTACCATTCACAAAGTAAGTGATGAAACAACAACTCAAGCGAACAGTGATAATTGCTCCAATACTGACAATTCTACATTAAAAGGAGCCGATGATTTTAATGAAGACTATTTCGACAGTCCTGCCAATCAAAAACTACAAACAAACAAGTCCGCTCTACTCAATAGGTACCTGAAAAATGTTTGTCAAAAGAAGGATCTTGAGCTCAAAATCAAGAATAATAAGTTCTTCCAGTTTAAATTGCGTATGGAAAAGGAATTTCCAAGTATCATATATCCATTTAAAAATGTGGCGGAGACATTCAGCGTATCAGCTGAAAAGATGTCTCGTCTCATAGACAAAGAGGTGATAGAGAACAAAAGACTTTCCGTGCGCCTACTGACAGCCGAAGAGCCGTCGTACTTTGACAGTTTCGAGGACAACGTCGCCATTGAATGCAGTGAGAAATTGAGGCTGCAGCTATTTTCCTACCCCAACGAAACCTTGAATAGGGTATGTTACAAATTAATTACTATTTGACAACCAACTTAGTTTGGATGTATATAGCTAGCTTTAAATATTACATGTGTGTATGACTCTAAATTTATCATTTGCTTAATATATAGTTCACATGCTCACAGACATCCTCACTAACACGGACATACACACACTTTTTCGTTTTTTGTGTAATTGTGATGCTGTTGGTCCAGAGACATAAATGTCCCTCTTGCGAGTCTACTTAGATAAAACTCGCTGACTACGGAGACGATGATGCTAGCACGAGGACTGCTACTGCACCATCGTTATGCTCCGACCCCAGTGGACGAAGAACATCGACGACAACGAAGGGGGGCGATATACTATCCTAGGGCCCCTGGAGGTTCCAACCTCGAGTCAGTATCCAATACGTAGGGACAGGTCGATTTAAAAGTGGCTTAGATCGCGAGTGAATCTCGTGTAGGCTGCAGAAGGAGGAGCACCAACACACTATACCACAAGTCACGATTCAGTTATTGTTGCAAGTTTCGATCCCGAATGGAACAAAATGGGATGAGAATGTATTTGTTATTACTCGCATAACCCTAGGGCGCATTGTACACGAATCACTCTTAAGCTATTTCTAAACTATAATTGTAAAATTACTAAACTGTGACCGCAGATGACAAAAACCGCCTTGACATCCCACCGGATATTACGATAAGTATAAGAAATAGCCATTGTTCATTTTGTGTTTCATAAAGCGAATAAAATATAAGAATCCCTTATTGACATATATATTCAATAATCAGTCAGTCAATATTTCTCATAACAAGACGAACAACAATAATCCTCCGTTGTACATGCTTAAAATTTTTGAGGCTTTCGATTTGTTTTAGTACTTGCAATATTTTAGTAGATGGCGCTTTTGTAAAACGTCCACGCACTTATATAACGAACCAGCGGCTCCGCCTGGCTATGCCAGTGTAGATAATTTGAATCTCGACAAATACTGCTAAAACTCAACTCCTGTATTCGTATTCGATAGAGCATATATTGATATAGATCCGTTCAATGGTTCTCTGGATTAGAACAGTCATACAGATATTTCTTTACAGTGGTAGAGCTAGCTGCAGATTGACTGGGGTACGACCGCGCCCTCACAGAATACCAGCATAATGCTGCTGTGTCTCGTCTGGTGAGTGCAGAGATCCGGAGACCTTTATTACTGGTGATGAGGCATTCCATCTCAGTCTTCAAGGGTCGCGCATTGCATCTACATTATAATTCCTTGTAAAACATGAATGTAGACGTCATAAGCCGCAGGAGTCACTTACCGTCAGGTGAACTGTGTGCTTTTTGTGTGCGGGTAACTTGTAATAATAGTTCGTATAACTAATTTCTGTATAGAGGGATACTCAAGTTTGACGTTAAGAATTATCATTCAATGGCCAAATGTATACTAAAACTAAACCTATCTACCGAAAGCCTACATAAATTTGTAACTTATCGTATAGGTAAATGCCAAATGCCAATTCTGCTGTCGGAATTTTGAGGAATAAAGATGCGTCAAACTGGAAGAGTAGAATCAATCGTTCTTGCTCCAGACGACCATTTTTTACTACATCCAATATGGCGTGGGTTCACCTGGTAAGCTTAATAACATATGTTAAATATATTTATTTGTTTCAGATGATGAAGGTACAGTCACCATACAACATGGAAGATGGTTCATGGACTCCTTTGCTAGTCTTTATAACTGACTACGCTCTTTACGTAGCTGATGTGAAACCAGGAGGCACGGAGTACGAACTGTTGTGCCGATTGCCGCATAATGAATTAGACGCTATAGCCGTAAGTGAAAAGTATGATTTTATAGGATGAAATTAACCCACAGTTCTGGTGAAATGGATTGTTGATGACTATAGTCGACGCATTTTAAACTGAGTCGTCGGGCAATAAATGTCACTGACAGTAGGAATGTGCACGCAATGCAACCCGTTATCGATACTTAGCTACCTGCGCACGCGGGGTCGATGCGTCATCGTGACCTTCATTAGCACTGGACTCCTGATTGGTCGTTACGAATAAGGGTTGTTGTTGTCTATAAATATCAGATTTTTTGTTATGACACTCCTCACTACATTACTTACGCTTCGTTACGCAATACACACAATGGAGAATTTATTTTCTAACGTGGTTTTGAAGAAATATTTTCAGATAGCGAAAAATTATTCCTATTAATACTTAACATAATTTAGCATATCGATCGTACCTATCCCGTTATCGATATGCACCTTTACAATTCTTACGCACAACACTACACCTCTCCAACAGACCTGTAAGTGCGAGCGAGACAGTTAGATAAATACGATATATGACCCGAAGCTTCAGTTCATAATGCGTCGACTATAACATAGAGCTGTCTTTTTTATCTACTTCAAAAAGACAGAGGTTCTATCGATGGGTATGTTTTTTTTGTATGTACACTGCTTTCGACTAAACAGCTTAAACGGATTTGGTTTATTTATGCTGCATCTATTAGCTAGATCTCGAGATGGTCCTGTATATTTTCTAAGAAAACAAACAAAAGAAGCTTTATTCAAGCAGTTTATACAAAACACTTTTGAATCGTCAAGACAGGCTAATAGGACCACTACTTCGGAAGGCAATCGAGAAGAAACTTCAAGAAACTCGACTAGTTGCCCTTTTTTTTCTTTTTTTTTAAATAATAATTTACAAAATGCCCAAGAGTTATATCCAAAGCTCTAAGCTCAAACTCCAGCATATTTTTCAGAGAAATATTGGGACAAGTAACATTTTTTGAATAATTGGTTATCTATATCGCGAAACATGTTATTTTGCAGAAAATCGGGATAAACACACTCTTTATAAGATTGGCATAAAAATATTCTGTTCTACATAACGTTATATTACCGAATTATCCCCTTCACGTGTCTGTCTATTCGTTCGACTTGCTGAACATCACCACCGCTCGACTCATGCGTTACAAGACGTTATAGCTTGTACATGCGGTGGTTTGTGTGTGGCGAGCTAACCTTGTAGCATACTACCTATCACCTATCAGACAAAAAAGATGACCTTAGTAAAAGTGTCATATTTTCCAGATGTATAGATTTTTTACCTTTACTAAAAACAATTATTCTGGAGTATATATAATGGTATGAAGACCCCCCCCCCCACCTCTGTTAGTACAAGGCATATACTTTTGTTTTTTTTTCGTTATTTGTATGATGCTGTTGGTCTTTTGACCTCTACAGCTTAATCGAAACATACTCGCGAGCGGGGGCCCGCTCCCGAATACAAAGAAAATGAATTCTATCATATTCAAATATTTTTTTGATTAGATTCGCTAGAAAAACGACAAGATATTTAAAAAAAAAACGAATTATTTTCTTCAACTTTTGTCTTCGGCGGGGAGTAAGTAAATTACTTGCTATTCAAATGAAATAACTGTAGGTTATAAAACTACACGAAGATGGTAGCGTTGTGGTGTTACTTCGCGCGGGTATTCCGCGAGCGTGTTCTGAGCTGGATGGCTCCTGGTAGTAATCGAACTCAGGTACCGGGATTCTGCAGTCAGGCCCTCTGATCAAACTTTAGATTATTTAATTTCGCTATACATGAAAATTTCTCTTCGTCAATAATCGTGGTCTAACCGTCGACGGTTATAAAGCTACTAGAGTTATAACGAGGTTTCCGATTTCGAGTATTATGCCCCATAGATATACGACTCACATTTGACACAAAATATCAATGGAAAAAAGTGAGAACGTTTGCCAACCTTATAAAAGCAAAGCTTATTTTTTAATGATAATTCGTTTCTCAGGTCGGTCCGGAGGCCCAATACATTCAAATAATAGACGTAGCGGGGAACATAGCTTGTTCCGTGGTGACGGCCGAAGGTTCCCTGGGGGCCCGTCTCGCCTCGTCGTTGGAATGGAGCGCGCGGACGTCCCCCTTAAGGATCCAACGCCCGCCCGCCATGTTGCCGCTATGTTGCAGGCAACTTGCGTCATCAGTTACAAAAAAACGACATGAGAAACGGGTAAGGGAAAAATATATTTTTTTTATTTTATTATTTTATTTGTATATATATATATATATATATATATATATATATATACACACACGCACACACACATGTATGTTAGAAACTTCACCCTGTACTTCTCCGTAACTCTTCTGATGTTCTTAATTCTATCTTCGTTCAGTTATTTGATGTACAATCCCACCGTCGAGGTACATGTATCTGCATATATTGCAGGACATTTGTTTAGCTACGTGGACAGAATTTTTAGGATATTATTGGAAAACAATATTTCCGACCTTGGAATGACCATGCCCTCTACGAATACCACGGTGCTGCTGGGCTTCATATGATGACAGTAGAGAAACGGAAACTAAATTAATTAATTACTTCGCTCAACCAACAACCTTCTACTTCTGTGTCCTTCTCATAACTCCGACTTCCTCCACTCCTTCTTTTTCAATCCGTTCTTCTCTGGCATGCTCTCCCTCCCGAAGTCAGGGCGGCGACAGTTTAAGGTGAAATTTCGGGAGATATTTCTTAACACATTGCGGAAACTATATCACACACAGACACACATCTCGATATTAGATAATTATGTATGTTGAGTTATATACACTGCCGGCCAAAAGTTTAAGACCACCTTAATTAAAGTAGGAAAATAAAGTAAAACTCCAATAAAATATTAAATGTTTAATTAACCTGTTTAATCATCTAATAGAACATTGATTGACAAACAATATACTTTAAAACGGAAAGAAAAATTAACAGTCCATGCAAAAAAAGGCTATAGCTATAGCTAAACTGATTTCTCATCAAAAAATCCTCCTTTACATTTATGACTTTTTCACAAGTCTCGGCATACGGGCAATCAATTTGTTATTGGTGTCTTGTGATATATTGTACCAAATTAGAAAAAAAAAAGTTTCAAAAATAAATAAAAAGTCTTAGAAATAAATAAATTAACGATGACGAGGCATTTCAATTTAGTCCTCAAGTGATAATGCATGAGCATCTTTAATCACCTAAGTATTTATGTAGGTGATAACGGTCTGCAGTCAATCACTTAACATCAAGTGAGTGCTCGGTTGTGCTGTAAAAGTACTCGTATCAATTATATGTTCATATTTTTTAAAATAAGTATATTAGCAATTCTATGAACATTACTAATATTCCGGTTAACCACTCCAACTAAGCTGAAAATGCTTGTGCTAGGAGATGGTTCATGGCAATAGTCTAATGGTGGACGCGAACCTATGACCTTAAGTTTCACAGACCGTACCCTAAACCATTAGGCTATCGACACTTGAAACTTTCACCATTCCTTTGTCGACCTGACACATGATTGGTGCAGCTGAAAAGAATGCCGCATTTGCAGCATGACCAGTATTCCTCGCTATTTCATTTCACGCATACGAAACACTGTAATCTCTCATTTTACTGGTTTACCGTGATAGTTTCCTGGTCGAGACGACCTGTCGATGCAATTAGTTTCTAATCACGTATATTGTTCTTCAAATAGATACGTGTCGTCCGCAAATTAATTATTCTTATCTTACATTCTAAAAATTTATATGCTAATTAACATTCTTAATAGTATTACAGTAGGTGATCTACGAAACGAAAGCGTAACGGATGCGTTTGAAGGCCAAGTCGGCAACTGACTTGCACATTCTACATCTAGTCCCCACATAACGAATATCATATACACTCTTTTCCTTTCTAAGATGATCTGAGATTGTGTGGACCGTGCGATGTTTTATTCGACTATGTTGTTTTTACTAGACCGCCATCATGTTTTATATTTTTATTCTTATCATATCCATAGTTGAATGGATTTTTACATTGTTAGTTTTTTTTTGACCCAGTGACATGTCCTCCTGGCCGATTTTGACAACAGTTTTAAAAGTTTGATTCGTGATCACTTACTTAAGTTATCTGAAGTCAGATAAATTTATCATCCACATATGAAATTTATTGGTTTTAGCTACCGCTATTGTATTGTATACGATTGTGTATGTATATATATATATATATATATGTATATATATATATATATATGTATATATATATATGTATAATTTATATATGTATCTGTGTATGTATTATTATTTACTTGTATTAGTTATTTTTAGTTTTTTCTTCTTTTATTAATTAATTTATTGCTACACCTATCATACACATATCTCAGCACATGTTGGGTTGACTGCTAGAGAATGCCTTTGGCATTAAGTCCGCCCTTTGTGAACATTGAACTTTGTTAAGGTTAATGCAATAAAGAGTAAATAAATAAATATCTTCTGGTCATTACCCAGATGACATCCACTACGCAGAATGCTACTTACTATAGTGCTGTTAACCTGCGCAGAAGCAGAAGCGTTAGTTTTTTTTTTATTACACTGAGACTAACAAAGGAGAAAAAAGTTCATCTGATGATAAGTGATTCCTGCAGCCTATGACATCTACATTTATCATTGACAATAAATCATAATGCAGCTGCCTTGCCCCCTTGAGGAATGAGATGGAATGCCTCGTCACCAGTAGTAAAGTTCTCCAGATCCCTGCACTAACCAAACGAAACACAGCACCATTATGCAACTGTTTTGCTCTGGTACTCTGTTAGGGCCGTCCTACCCCGGTCGAGCTGATCAATTCATTCTGCAGCTAGAAACAAACTGCAGTGTAGCTCTACCACTGTCCCCTTCCGTATTCCGATGTAATGCATGTGCATTAAGATCGGAGGAAAGTTCAAAGATACGGGACATACACAGTTCCTAGACTGGAATACTACCAATTTTTTTTATAATTTGTAATGTGTAATTATTTTTTGGTTTATCGAGCCCAAGAACCAAGCAGTCAGCTGCTGATGCGTCGTAGGTCTAACCACTACACTATGCTTTTGTCAAACGCAAAGTCTCATATGTACATACATAGATGATATCACAAAAAGTTATTTTTAATGAAAGATAATATAAAGAAAAGTCGTGTACGCCCGTAAGGCAATCATAAACTATTTAAAAGCACAGAGAGAAAAGTAGGTCGACATGCCCCCGATTTCATTAGTCTGAATAAAAGGAGAAAGAATTGTTATTTATGGTAAAGTAAATATCCAATGAAGTTATTGAATAATATGATAATGCGACTGTGTATTCGTCCACGTGTAACAAATATAATTTTTTTATTGACCTTATAAATATGATTAAGAAATAATACATTGAAGAAGATATATGTTGTAACAGATATTTCTTCTTTAATGAATTCATAGCATTAAATAAAAAAGTGGCTTGTTTTAAACCAAACAGAAGCAAACCTGCCCGTTGGAATATTTAATTGATGCACCATTAGAATTAAGAAAGGTTTTGTTTGTCACTCTCCAGAATGAAATGCTTTGATTGCAGTAAAAGGGACCTAGCTATTTTTTTTAATGTATTAGAGATGACAGAGCAGCACACAGTTCCCCTGGTGTAAGTAATTACAGCTAAATCCATTCCCAAAAATGTATCAGAATGCCCATGTGTTGTTAATGTTAACCCTAAGGACGGAGATAGAATTCCTTGTAGAATTTTCGTTCTGTTGTTCTAATTTAATATAGAATCTGTACTATAGTTATAAAATTTAGAAATATTGACAAAACTTCTGGTTGTGAGGCACGAGTGGAATCTATCAATAGAACAGTGGAAAGTTGTAAAATCATTCAGTACGGCGTACAATAGAGCGGTATCGTGGCCTTGTAGCTTAGGTCAATGTAACACTGTCCTAAGGCCCACGAATCAATGTCATGTAGTAATAAGAACTAGTTATGTGCTATTTTAGTTGTCTTACGACGTTTATTGAAGAGTTTTACTAAGCAAACATAGATAACGGTGATGTGAAAAGTTTAATAGTTACACAAGAGCGTCTAGTGTTTAAAAAAAAAATTCGAGACACTTGTCTATTCTCTTTGGTATCTTATTTCACATCCATTTTGTTTATAATTGGTGCAAATTCAATTATGCCCCTTTTCTGTAATGCATTTGATGTAACGTCATGTCGATGCAAAAATCTTAAATACACAGGTACTATTATTATAGTGTGTTATGTTAAAAGACTGCAATTGGCGAAATGAAGATAAAATCCAATAATCACATGTCCTAATTGAGCTATTACACGAAAATTCAACTTCAATTACGTGAAGTTTTTACAAACGAAATTAGGAAAAGTTGTATGACATATTTATCAATAAAAAAAACCATACAAAAGATATTTTTTTTCTTATCTAAGTTTTAATAGGCAAAATAAAATCACATGACATGACTTGTCCTAATTGAGCAATTGCATGAAAATTTAAACTCAATTACATGTATTAAACTTTTTCCTTGATTTCATTTGTAAAACGATTAAACGTTTTACAAATTAAATCAAGGAAAGTTGACATATTTATTAAAAAAAAAAATGTCGTTTCTTTTCTACGTCTAGTGTTCTACGCAGGTCTCAGCAGGTTTAATATAACTAGAATCCAATAATCACATGTCCTAATTGAGTAATTACATGAAAATGCAACCTCAATTACATAAAGAAATCAACAAAAGTTGTATGACATATTTATTAATAAATATAGCGTACAGTTTCTTTGCTTAGTTTTTGCGGCCTTTATTGAATCGACTCAGCTGTAACTTTTAATATTTACTTTCTCTTTCGGTACATATAGTAACTTTTTAAAGTTTCTCTTACATTTATATATATGTACATATGTTTCAATTCTTCATATATTACATACAACCTTAATTAATGTTAAGTATTAAATACTATTTCATTAAGTAACAAATATAATTTTTGTAATTATAAACAAAAATATATCAATAACTTTCACCTTTCAACGATTACGTAAAATGCCAACCTTTTATTTATATATTTTTTTTGCATATATAATGGCTAATCAGTTGGATATATATTTCCGGAAAAATCATGGTGGTCCAATATTGTAGTGCTTATATATATTTTTATTTACTTTGACATAATGGCGTCTGTTTTTGTGACATCACAATAAGCAAAAGCACATAATAATAAAACCAGGTTAGGTTTTATTGTTATAACCTGGGTAGCTGTTACGTCACCGATGTGTTTATAACGAGAGAAGTAAAGAATACCATACTTTAGCAGTTGGGTAAAATATAAATATGGAAGATTCTAGATCAGGGATTCCCAAACTATTTTGTGCAAGAGTACCCATAGCCAAATTACGTTAAAAATCGCGGTCTCTAGTTTTTTTCCTATTGATACAAAATACTAATATAAATTACTAATATAAAACTGCGGTTGGTTAAGTGAGTAAACTTGACATCATTTTCTCATGAAAATTTAACAAAATAAATAGACATAAAATTGCCGATTTTTTCATCTTGTACGAACTTGTGCACGCTTATCGACTAATTAAGTTTTTAAAAGTACAACAATGATACTTCCTACTAAAATATTGGTCACTCTTTTATCAAGTTGGTGCACGAAACACAACTTATACATTAACTTGAAAGTTTCAAATAAGAACTTGTGTTAATTAATAGGGATCAATTTTTAAACCTCGTCAATGCCCCAAAATCAGTTTTCGCTTATGTCGACCTCTGGGATACCGATATCGACCCCTATATCAGTTTTATAAACGAGGTTCTAGATGTACTGCCACTTTCCTGAATAGCAATTTTGATTTTAGCAATTTAAAATCTATTTTCTTTTTATAGTAATTAACCAGTTACCTGAAGTTAAGGAATTACTGAACCATAAAACTACGCAATTATTTTTAAATAATGAAGGTACAGATTCGGTTTAGTCCCGGAGAGAAGAGATGCTTTCTTGGATGCTATTTAACGTTTTATGCTGTAAAAAAATATCAATGTTGTAATATTCTGTTACTAATGGAATATATTAAAAGTTTCTTCATCTTTTTTATTGAAGACCTCGTACCGTACGCCGAGGTTATGCTCTAAAATCGGTAAATAAAAACATCATTTAGCTTTAATGATATCTACACATTTTAAACAATACTTATATATGTATTTACCGATACCTAAATAGTTGAATATTATGAAAAAAGACATTGTATTTAACATTTTTTGTTTAATATCATTTTATTCAGATTATTATAAGTAAAATCTATTTTATTTTATTTTTGCGGACGTTTGGTCTATATGTTGATGTTCCCGGGTCCAAACGTCCATAGGTGTAATAGAAATAACCTGTATTTCAGGATCTTTAAAAATAAATTTACGTACGTACCGAACTGATATTGGCAGAAATAATAATTATTAACTTTAATAAAGTTAATAATCATAATTATTATTAAACAATTAATTTAATGAAAATAACAGAAGCATAAGAAATTATTTTTGTATTATTATTTTTTTTGGTGTGCTGGTATCCACACAGATTGTGTTTTTGTCCCATAAGTGTATAATGAAAGAAGTTCCGTTTCGTCGTAATGAATTTCAATGAAAGATGAAAATTAACGGAAATTATAATATTTAAAGTCAGCGTAAGAGCGCGTACAAGTCTGAATAATTATGTCATACTGACACTTTATTAACATACTGTTACGGGCCTCTAGGCGTAGACCTTTTTAAAAAAAGAACTTTATAGAACTGGAATGTGTATATTTAAATGAATTACACGGAATAGAACAAAGATTTAGAGTGTGTTATTTGTCTGGAGTTGAACTGAGCTTAATTGTAATGAGACCGGATACAATATCAAAGCTGACAGCCCCTTTACATACAAGCAGGCAAACAGGGTGAATCAGCCCTATTATATACAAATAATATATGTATATAATAGTACGAAACAATTAACCATTCCTGGATAATAATCGTTTTTTTTATGATGTCGTTTTGGTCGATTTCGACGGTTATATCTAGGTTTATCTAGGTTTTAGATTACATGTGTCCTCTTCATTACTGATGTAATGCACGTGAAATAATATCTCGGGAACGGTCAGTTGCAATGTCAGGGACACGGAACATACGTGCAAAGCACCTAGACCAGAAAACCAACAAATTGTATTCATCGAACTCAAGACCAGTGATGGCACCAGCTAGGCACACTAAAATTGCAGTTTGAAATTATTGTATTTATAATGTTTACGTTTCATTATATTTCTAAGTAATACGAAATAACGATGCGTAAGTTACTGCTTTTTTAAGTGCATTAACGTCGAAAAACGTGCACAATTCACCTGTTGGTAACGAGATTCTCACGATCCATGATATCTACGTTTATCGATACGGAAATGCATTGTCATTTTCAACTGCAATGCTTCGTTACCAGTAATTATATTACAATTTATAGGTTGCTGATCTGATGCACAGGGTCATTGGCAGTTTTGTCTATTTGTTTGTTACGTATAGATTCGAAGATTACGATCTTAGTTCGGTAATCAAAAAAAAACCATATTCATGTCATAGCCATCTCAATTCTATGTGACTGAAAAATGATATAGTTCCATAAATAAATAAGTAATACTGTACTGCCGCCTTCGGTTAAATCATAAAATTCACATAACTAATAAATATATACATTAAAGTAAATAACACGACAAAAGGTACAGCTTATTGCAGCAAAAGGTGTACAATCTCTCTCCCAACGCAAGGATAGATTTATTTAAGCTGAAAATGTTCACCATACGCTTTTGCAAAACAATTTAAAATACAAGAAAAATACTAAGTAGAAACAATAACATATGTAGTGTAGTGCGTTCTTACACGATGTGGGCATTCAACGGAATAGACTCATTATATACGTTCATAACTACAGAATTGTTTGGTGGTTATGACTAACGGAGAGCTGAAAGGAATTACCGCCGAGGCCGTAAGCGACAAGAAAATTGACGTGCTATTGGTCAATTTCAACCACATCGATACTTTCTGATTTTAACCAGATGATAGCGAAATAGTACAGATATAATAGGGTATTAGGCATTCGCGTAAGCGGGGATCCTTTCAACTAACAGTGGTAGAGCTACGCTACAGTTTGCTTCTAGCTGCAGAATGAATGGGGAAGGACCACGCCCTAGCCCCCAGCAGAATCCAAATCTCGTTATTTTTTGTACCTTTTTTGCGAAATTTAGTACAATATTTCTCAAATTAGGAAACCTATTCATGTACAGTTATATTTATGTCATTAAATGACCTAGTTGGTACACACAACCCGTAAATAAATTGTCTTCATAATTTGATTATTTATGGTATAATTTCTTCTTCTACCTAGCTAATTATTTTGTAAAAACTTATTTAATGCAATAAAGTAATTATTATTATTTAGCTTAATTAAAGGTATTTTTCGTAATCCTTTTAAATTATTTAGCTATGGTAGAACGTGGTCTCCTGCCACATGCATAATATATTTAATAGGCTCCAGTCTCTACAAATCTTTGTTTAGATCGAAGCAGAATATGAACTTGCTTTTACTTCGTGAAAATTTTAAAACTCTTCATGTCCTCAGATTCCTGAAATCTTATACTACGGCAGGGCGTGTTCGGGTGACGCCGGGGACCGGCTCATCGAAGCCCCTGGGGCGTTTGCACCGCCACTTGAAGGGTATCTCATGTGCAGGACCGACAAGAGCAAGCGGTTCGAACCCAGCTATTTTTTACTAAGGTATACTTATATTTTTATCCTTGTTATTTGTGTCTATAGAAGTTTCATGTCTTATAAACAGATCTAAAACAAATGTTAATTAAGTTACGATATTATTCAATTCGAATGAAACCCAAACGTAACCTTTATATGAAAATATTAATTTTCAGTAAAACATATGAATTCCTCGCTTGTAAAACGAACAACTGTCAAGGAATATTTTTGTGTCAATTGGGGTCAGATTACAGTTGTTTATTATCGTAATTATAAATTATTTAATTAGCTACATATAGAGATATCGGGAAGGTGATTGATCTCGTTGCGGCTCCATTATCACCTTCAGCCTGTAACCAGTCAGCTTGAACTCTCAAATTGTGGTCTTCCAATGAGCGTTTTACGTGGTAGAATCAAGCCCCATTGATGAACTAGCTGTAGGGCGAGTAGTTGGTCGTGACCGGGTAGGGTCATTCTTATCACAATACTGTGTTTTTAGTCTGGTGAAAAAAAGAAACCGTAGATCTTGTTATTGGTGATCAGTAATTACATCCTAATCTTTAGGGTTGAAAAGGCACCTGTATTATTCCTTATTGAGAATGAATATTGCTGCCATGCCGTCATAGGCAGGATTCAGCATCTAAACTGTGCGCTCATTAGTAACATAATAAAGAATTAAAATCAAATGAAAATTATATCAAATTTTACAAAAACATTTAGTAGCTTAAAGTATATCCGAAACGAGCAAACACTTTAAAAACTTTGACACAGTCTTAATACACAGTCTGTTTTCAAAAGGTGATAAGGTCATATAAAAAAAAACCTATAATACATAAATCCCACCTCCTCGCTGGTGTATAATTATATATATACCAATATTATTTATTTGATATTTGAAATACTCTATCAATAGTCTATATATTTTTTTAATTTATTACTTTTTAATCTGTTACTTGACATTGAATATTGACAATTGCCATGTTTTTTTTTTAATATATAGTGACGTTGTAATGATAATGTTGCTCACGCACAAAATAAATGTTTGCATGTCATTACGGTACAATGTGCTGGATACTATGTTAATCAGAACATGTGTATACAACACATATTCATGCAAATAAATATTATGTTTAGAGAGGGTTAGGGCATAGTCCACCAAGCTCCACTGCTTTAACTAGACATATTTTTAAGATTTTTTTTAAATTTTATTCAAGTGCACGGTACATCGGCATTTAAAATAACGATTAACAATTTGTTTGCGATTAAAATTAACAAATCGTCGATATAGGTTTGCTCGACGTACCATATAGGTAGGTACATTACAAGGCAGCGGTTAGACGCTTAAAACTGTCACTGCTAATTGGATAATATACTGAAATGGATAGGATAGGGAAGCTTATTAGATTGCTCATAAACAATTGTACACTACAGAGCTGGTGTTCTACATTGGGGACCTCATTCCCCGGACGGGACCTCACCGTTACCTCACAACATCGCGCTGCGTTCGGTGGTCGGTGTAAGGCGGCATTTGGACGCATCACGACGGCCCCATTGCTTCGAGATAGCTCTCGGAGATTCGAGCCGCTTGCTACTCGCTGCCCCCGATGATCCTACCGCATCATCCTGGCTACAGTCACTCCTGTTACACGCTGCACAGGTTAACAAAACTTTTGCCCATGTCATATGTATACATAGAAACACTAACGGAAAGACAAATCACATACATACATCGTTAGTGAGGTGATTGTTAAAAATAATTATTTTATACAACGGTAGAGACACGTTTCAACTTGGTTTTGGCTGTAGCATGAATGGTTTGGCTCGACCGGGAAAGGACCACAGACGACGTCTACAGAATACCAGCATGTAAGCAAAGGTTCGGGAGCAATTTGCTCTCAACAGCAACTCAACAGATTGGCAGAATCATCTCAATATTAAATGATTATGTATTTATATATATATATATATATATATATATATATATATATATATGTATGTATATTTTTATTTGTTATATGTCTAGTGATATATGTATTTTATAATTACGCATATATAATGTAATGCAATATGTAATGTAATAGTATTTTACGACAAGTTCTTTAAGCATACACCTACCTCATTTCATCTCAGCATTGCCCTAAGGTTGACTGGTATAGAATGCCTAAGGCATTAAGTCCGTCTTTATATATATTGTATATGAAGCTTAAATAAATAAATAAATAGTAACATAACGCCCCTATGTTTCGTTTGGTGAGTGTGACGGGGTAATGGTCCACGCTGAGGCTTCGTCTCGGGAAACCTTGTGCTGGTTACCCATAAATAAAGGTCTTGGCACGGTGAAGCTGTAAATGCTCTTGGGCTAACATTGGCCATTGGTCATTAAAAAAAGTGTTGTATTTCAAATATGGAGAGATCCAAGGTGACAAGGCATCTTGAATCTTTATTGAGGATGGAGGTAGTCCAGGCTACAATCATCACGTAGCGTCAGGTAGGTAACTGTATAAAATCTTTATTGAGCTTTTCTGTTGTTCTTATTCTGATGAAAGGTAGCAAGCTGAAGCTTGATGCAAAATAAATGTACAAAACCATGCTCAGTGGAACACAAAATCAATCATAACATCAGCTATTACCATCTCTTCACAATTATATCGTATATGTGATTTACGATCAAATTATCGTTTTTTTTTATAGGCCTTAGAAGAAAAAGACGGTGCAAAGAAGGCAGATCCGCGCGCCGGTGGGCCCCCGCCAGCTTGCACTGTCCTGGTCACACCCCACGAGGTTTTCAGTGTGCGCGATAGCATGGACCTGGCGTTCGTCGCAGGAGCTGCTGCTTTCCTTAAGGACAGGGGTTCCGATGCTTTGCTTAAAGGTAATCTTGAAGAATTAAGTAAATGATGGAGAAACCCATAAAAACGTACTGCAAGAACACCTCTAATGTTGACCATAAAAATGTTAGAGGTGTTTATTACTTCATAAATAAGTAAAGTAATAAACCTATATATATAGATCCCACTGCTGGGCATACAGGCCTCTATAGAGAGCTTTAGGATCATAGCTCCATTGCGTATTTGCGGATTTTATATGTGTAAGCAGGTGTCCGTAACGATGTTTTCTACATTGTATATACAGTACGTGGTAATTTAGCAGTTGAAAATGCAAATTAAAATTCCATTGATGCTGCCACTGGGAATCGAACGCGGTTTGCTCGAATACTGTAAATTAACAGCGAGCGTAACCAATAAAATATCATCCAAATCAGCAATTTTCTCGCGGCGCGGGAAATTTTTGCAAATAAACCAATTCCAACATTTTAACAGTACGCTGATAAATTAATGATGATAGTATGAAAATTTTAAAATGATACTGGCCATCACGGTACGATTGGCAATTATGGCATTGATAATAATAATAATATAATGCAGAAGGCGGTGCTCCTCGACACCGCTCGTATAGCTCGCAGGTTTCTCTCCCTTTCGCCCTAACCTGGACCGTTTGGACTCACCTGTCGAGGGATACGGTCCTGTTTGTTATTCATTGGTCATTGTTTATTTTGTTGTATTGTATATATTTGTTTTATTATGTTTCCATTCAGTGTGAAGCATAATCCTGACATGTTTCTATAATAGAATATTTTCTAAGGACTTAAACCAAATAAAATTAATTTATAGTAAAGCCTCTGTCTAGAGTTTTCAGAACAGAAAACAAAATTATTGCTGACCACCAAAGTAGAATTAATTCCTGAAGAAGGAATAATTAGGAAGGAAAAATGTTATTCCTTATCAGGTACAGTGATAACAATTAAACTCTTATTATTTATATTTACTAGAATTTAAACGAAGAATCCTGCTTGGCCGTATTTGATAAAATTTAAAGATGACAGATCTATAAAAGAGTAAAGACCTCATAATTAAATTGTGTTAACAAAACAGATAAGTTTATGATCACTTGTTTATTCTTCTTATAAATGACTTGTTTTAATAAACAAGGTTGATATAATATTGGACTAATAATTGGCAATTTGTCCGTTACACAGCACAGGTTAACCTCATTGTTAGAAAACATGTAGCTAACATGCGATAATAACATGACATCTTACAAATTTGTTTCTCTTAATATTGTTACACAAAATCACCATATCAAACGTTTTAAAGTTGATTTGAATAACGTAATTGAATTGAAAGAATTGATTATAAGGTAGACTTTTTTTAAAAATTATATTGAGAGTAACAAACGAGTACACAGTTCACCTGAGAGCAAGTTACTCCTGCGGCCCATGATATCAACATTCATTCATTTAATGATGAGGCGTTGTCACCCTTGAGGGCTGAGATGGAATGCCTTGTGACCAGTAATAAAGGTCTCCGGAAAAAGTACCATAAGGTTGAAAATACCAAATTAGAAGGTAAATATATTCTCTACAATATTTTATGCAGTTATAATTTTGGTACAAAGACTCAAATTATTTAAAATATATATATATATAAATATATATAAATATATATAAATATGTATAAATATATATATATATATATATATATATATATATATATATATATATATATATATATATACACTGCAGGCCAAAAGTTTATAACCACCTAAATTAAAGTAGGAAAATAAAGTAAAACTCCAATAAAACTTTTAATGTTTAATTAACCTGTTTAATCATCTAATAAAATATTAACAGTCCATGCAAAAAAAGGCAATAGTTAGCTAAACTGATTTTTCATCAAAAAATCCTCTTGTTAATGGTGGCTAGTGATATATTGTTCCAAATTTCGCATACAACATTTTATCTCGCGAGGATGGTCTACCATTACGGACGTTCCTATCAAGCTCTTCCCACAAAAGTTCAATGGGATTGAGATCCGGGATCCCTTGTACCTCTTTCTCTTCTAAATATCCTCTACATAATTTTGAGCTATGCTTTGGATCATTATCTTCATCTTCTTAAAAATGGATCCATCTCCAATTAATCGCAATCCGGAAGATTTTGTTCTAAAATGTTTTTATACTGTTCCTTTTTCAAAATTCCTTCAATTTTAATCAATTCGTCAGTTCTTTGGCTAGAGAAGCAACCCCAGATCATAATTGAGCCACCTCCATGCTTGATTGTTGGGACTACACAATCTGACATCATCTTTTCTTGGGCACTGTGTCCAACGAGCTTCACTGTAGAAACCACAAGTTTAGACAAACTGAAATTTTTTTGTGAACAAACCCAAGTAAACTCGGATAATAATAAGTCAGAGTAACACGTGTTTTCAGGAGCTAAATAATCCTGATTATAGACCAATACGTAACAAAATTAAAGTAATTAGTAATGAGGACATTATAAAAATCTTCATTATCAAAAGGCTCTAGCGCGGCGTTTGTCGGTGTTAGGAAACAATAGATGTTTATTGTCCAATAACTTGAAAGTAAACAAAGGAATGACTTCTTTAAATATTCGAAACTAACAATAAAATATGTAGATCTGCATTTCTTTTATTTATTCTATGGATCCCGTAGAATAAATAAAATCCCCATCATTATTACAATTGATAGATAATTATGTTGTTTATGTGCGGTCTTAAACTTTTGGGCGGCAGGGTACATATATCCATTCACCTCAGTCGTTCCCGTTCATAAGCATTAACCTTTCATTTAATCGTCAACCAATCCTTACAATCATACATATATATCTCTTATAGTATCCGTTTAAAATGTAGATAATTCTTAGTCAGAAGCAACTCACCTGGCCGAGGTTTGGCCCTCTCGGGCACCCTTGAGACAGACGCACTCGCGGAACAGGGTATCCATGCAGCCCAGGCTTCCTCTTGGGAGCTCTTGCGCTGGTTACCCACTAATAGTAATCTCCACTACACTAATAGGTCTCGACTGAGCGCCGTAAACGCTCGGTCACCTCTCAACCCGGTGAAACTGTAAAAGCCCTCGGTCTAACAGCGGCCATCAGCCCGAAAAAAAAAAGTACAGATGGTGAGATAGTATAAAAATGTAAGATATAAGCCTAAGGTGTCTACTCTATCTGAGGAGACTAAAATAGGATTACGAGTTCGCGGGTGATCGATTGCGGGTCAAGAGATTTTAGTGGGTACAAATTCCACATAGCCTCGTCTTCCCTCCGCAGGCATCTTTTAAAGATTCCCCCCCACTCCCTTGCACAAAAACACAACTCGGTTTCTTGACCAAACTTGGTTATCTTTTAAAGTTATTAAGCAATTACTATGTTTCTTATTGTTACATACCTATCTATATTTTAATTGCAGAGTACATAGAAGAGATGCGAACGGACATTGAAATATTAGCATGCGGATCCATCAAAAATCTAACGGCCTTTAAAATACCTGACACAGATGAGAATTGGTGTTGCTTGGTAAGTTACTTCAAATATATATTTCTGTTGTGTGAAATAATTTTATATGGTATATGGAAAGAAGATTATGTTGAGGAGATAGCAGGAGAAACATGTCATTCATACCTACCGGTGATTTTGTTAAATTCTTCTGGCCACTGTTAGCCCGAGGGCTTTTACAGCTGGACCGGATTGGAAAGAAACCTTTATTAACGGATAACGAGCACAAGGGTTCCCGAGAGGGAGACTAGGCTTGGACCTTTACCATGTGCGCGAAAATGACCGACCCGAGGGTGGCCGAGAGGGCCGAACTTCGGCTAGTACCGGTGATTAGTTTAATTTTTGTTCGTCGATATATTATTGTATATTTGGCTTATCTTAATAAATAGTTTAAATATATACAGCTAAATACTAAAAAAACTCATTTAAGCATAATATAGTATATGATTCCTTGTTAAGGATGAATGTAGATGTCATGGGCCGCAGGAATCACCTACCATCAGGTGAACTGTGTGCTAGTTTGTTACTCTCAATGTAATAAAACTGTATATAACTTGGCCCTATCACATCAATAAATAAATGATATATATTTTTTAAAACTTAAATCTTATTTACGACTCAATCAGCCAGGATGCCCTGTTGAGATTAAGGCAATAATTATTGACAACTAATATATTACTTATAATGGTTTATAAAAATTTTATTAACTTATATAATTATATTGAAATTTATGTCGTAATTAGAACGACGGTGCAGCACAGATAAACCAGAGTTATTTCAGTGTTGTGTTATAAAAATAAACACTTTAAAATAACAAGCTCGTTTTGAAATTTTATTCGTGTAAATTTGCATATATATTTAATACAAATTATGGTCACGTTAACCGGAAGCTGCAGTGAATACTATATCAAGTAACCGGTTAAAGGGTTTCTGTCACATACTGCCTCCAATTCTGTCGACACCGGCCATTGTTAAATTAAGACGACTCGGTGACATATACAAAGGTAGTCTCGGAAATTTGGTGTTACAAAAACTGTCTTATTTCTATGTTTACATTATGAGATTTTTATTGCGCCAGTGATAAATACACAAAACTTAAACTATGTAAACATACCTACTATCTGAGTGGCTACACATGCATGCCATTGTCAGGTTCCTCACATGTAATGCAATAATAATAATAAATCATTTATTTCAGATTAAAAACAATTACAAGAGAATCAATTTAATTATAATAAAATCCATATGCGCAAATTAGTCATCTTTAAAGTAGATTAAAGCTAAAAATAAAGCAAAACACAATATCAAAAAGTCAACAGATTAAAAATAATTAAAAGGTGTATATGTGGAAAAAAAAATTGTTATTTGTTTGTTTTTTGCTCTTAGGAATGGAGCGTGTGCGAGGCCCGCGAGCGCGGCGCCGGGCTAGCCCTGGTGTTGGCGAGTGGTGCCGAGCTTGAGAGGTTCATCGCTGCGCTGGAGAGCGCCTACTGTTCTCTCACCGTGAGTACCTTGCTTGTATAAATTCCCTTAATAATAACAATATTGTCTCAGATTCAGATCAGTACAGATCTCACAGCGATGAATAGTATTTGTGAGAGACTGGTGTCTATACTAGGATGCCCTGTATGACACATCACCAGGTCCTCACCTTACGGACTAGTTTCCATTTGTACAAGGGATAAATTCAAAGAAACATTTTATTTATTGTACTATATTAACTAATAATTATATATACGTATAGATAAAACAATCAATCCAACTCAATGAAAAGGTAATTGAAGTGTGTGTACATTGTGTGAGTGTGAGTTTCGTGTCTTTATGTTTAATAAGTGATATCGTTGAACCAAATTCTATTATCATCATTATAATATTTGCTTCTTCTTATGTGAACAATAGAACTGTAGAACATCCTTTACATTCGTAACTAAAGGGAACTTTAAGATAAACAATCTTTAACTCACTCATAACTTATTGTTGGCGGCTTCTACTACAAGTACTTGTGCTAATTGTGTGTACGAGAGAGTGCGTCTGCGGAAGGGTGAAGGGTGACAGTTTCTAATAACGGTATAGTTTACATTTCATACTTTAAACAACTCTTCCGTCGTATCATAATCCAGGTTAAGCAATGTTGTGTTTTTTTTTATTTGAACTTGGGGTAGTTTAAATAGACTCAAAGTGAAATTGATTTTGTCATATAAATGTGAACCCAGGAAGCTAAAGAAAAAATAACTTATGTCTAGTGTGTCTAAGGCACAAGATTTGCCCGTCTTGTGTTTAAATCCCAGCTTGATTGAATTCTAAACTAATTTTATCTCGATTACGGATACTGGTGACTTTATTTTCTATTTGTTTTGGCCTAGTACTAGTTATTTGTTTGTTTTTGCTCTTAGGAATGGAGCGTGTGCGAGGCCCGCGAGCGCGGCGCCGGGCTAGCCCTGGTGTTGGCGAGTGGTGCCGAGCTTGAGAGGTTCATCGCTGCGCTGGAGAGCGCCTACTGTTCTCTCACCGTGAGTACCTTGTTTGTATAAATTCCCTTAATAATAACAATATTGTCTCAGATTCAGATCAGTACAGATCTCACAGCGATGAATAGTATTTGTGAGAGACTGGTGTCTATACTAGGATGCCCTGTATCACATCACCAGGTCCTCACCTTACGGACTAGTTTCCATTTGTACAAGGGATAAATTCAAAGAAACATTTTATTTATTGTACTATATTAACTAATAATTATATATACGTGTAGATAAAACAATCAATCCAACTCAATGAAAAGGTAATTGAAGTGTGTGTACATTGTGTGAGTGTGAGTTTCGTGTCTTTATGTTTAATAAGTGATATCGTTGAACCAAATTCTATTATCATCATTATAATATTTGCTTCTTCTTATGTGAACAATAGAACTGTAGAACATCCTTTACATTCGTAACTAAAGGGAACTTTAAGATAAACAATCTTTAACTCACACATAACTTATTGTTGGCGGCTTCTACTACAAGTACTTGTGCTAATTGTGTGTACGAGAGAGTGCGTCTGCGGAAGGGTGAAGGGTGACAGTTTCTAATAACGGTATAGTTTACATTTCATACTTTAAACAACTCTTCCGTCATATCATAATCCAGCCATAAAGCCATGTTTTTTTTTTTTTACATTTGAACTTGGGGTAGTTTAAATAGACTCAAAGTGAAATTGATTTTGTCATATAAATGTGAACCCAGGAAGCTAAAGAAAAAATAACTTATGTCTAGTGTGTCTAAGGCACAAGATTTGCCCGTCTTGTGTTTAAATCCCAGCTTGATTGAATTCTAAACTAATTTTATCTCGATTACGGATACTGGTGACTTTATTTTCTATTTGTTTTGGCCTAGTACTAGTTATTTGTTTGTTTTTTTTATTTATTTATAAACCCAGCTTATTTAAACGAATATTACGTTTTATATTTTGAATTTTATATTTTGGAATACGGATACTGGCGACTTTAATTTGTCTCTGTGTTGGCCAAATTGACCAAATATTATGTGACATGGTTGACTATGTTTAAAGTGTTATCACATGAACTAGTTATTTTTTTATTTATTTATTTATAAACCCAGCTTATTTAAACGAATTTTACCATTTATATTTTGGAATACGGATACTGGCGGCTTTATTTTCTCTCTGTTTTGGCTAAATTGACCAAATATTATGTTACGGGGTTGACTATGTTTAAAGAGTATTTATGTGATCTATTTATTTGTTTGCTTATTTATTGATTCTTAACCTTATCACTTACTGCATTCTTAAACGCTATAGTCCCTCATATTGAATATATCGAAACTAAAAAAATATTGAATATATAAAAATCGAAAGGCGAGAGGCGCAACTGATACAGTTTGAACTTATTTTTTTCACAGAATTCAGAAATCACTTATTTTTTTTAATTACTTGCAGAGCGAGCCATTTCCTCTGAGTGTGGTGGATGCATCAAAATCAGCTTGCAGTATGGCGCACACCAAATACGAAACCGCCTGGTCGCATATGCTACCGGCACAGCAATAAAACTCAACCAACTATTACGGTATTATTATTATGATATAACTCGTTACCAAACGATACGGTACATGTTAAATTTAGGAGACAGTTCAATAAAATCCTTATACCGGTTAAAGTCACGGATATACAAAAACAAAAATGAAAAAAGAGTGCATTTGTGCGCTCGTTTTGTTCAGCTTCAAATCACGTTCTTCTCATGTCTCAGGTTCGATTTGTGTTGAATCTTGTAATCTTGTTTTTTTTTTGTTTTTGAGTTTTACAATACTTAATATGAAATGCATAAGAATCTATGTGTTGAGATTTTGTATATCGATCTCAAAATGTTAAACTCTTTATATAATGTAAACTAAAAATAGATGCTTTTTGAACGTCAAATAATAAACGAACTTCTAATACCAGATTCCAATGAGCCCTTCCGGATGATTAATACTTGTTTATGTATTATAGATCTTAATTTTAAATATAATGAAAGTGGAAAGGGTTGTTAAATTATAAACGTAATTATTATGTAATTATTATCACAATTTTCTTTTATATATTAGTATTTCTCTTGTCAATAGGACCAGTTAAAGCATATACTCATTGAATATAATATACACAATAATATCCCCAGTTATATGGTGTAGTAACATAATTCTTATATGAGATCAATTTGTTGCGCAAAATATCTTGATAGATGTTTTGGATCATAATTTTATCTGTTAGAATGGCATAATATGGATATTTCGCTTTATTTAGTCTTTATGGCGCAAGTGCCTTCGTATAAACTACACTCGATATGTAGTTGAGGCTAAAATTAAAACGATTGTAATCTGTGTCTATGGTTTTTATTAACTATCTTTCGTCGAAATGGCCGTCTAATAAAACGCGGTTTACACGAACGACAAACACGTATGGAATGAAGTCATGCGTTATTTTATCTATTTTATGCTTAACACCTGCTTTAATGTATTCTGCGTCTGTGTGTATCGCGTTTTATTTCTAACAATATGTAAAACGGATCACGTTAATTTTTTTAGAAAATTGACATTTTATCATTTTGTATACAGACGCCTTATATCGTTGTGATACATTGTAGGACTCGTTACACGCGACAGTGTTACCACAACGAGTGTACATCGTTAACGCTACGTTTACAGTATAGTATTTTTCATCACGAGACAGCATGAGAAAAAATAAGAAAAAAAAAAGAAGTAAAACTGAAGTATTACACGACTAAAATACAAATGAGATACATTCTACGTAAAACGTTTACGACAACGTCACTTCCTCATTTTCTATTTTATTTTCTTTATTTTATTTCACATGTTATCGCGAAAAGAGTATGTATGCTTTGTTTATTCTACGATTACATTTATAAAAATCGCATAATTTGTTCACATCTATTACAATTGCTTAGACTCTGTTAAACAGAGGACAAACGGGAAGCACAATTTAGTTTAATTTTTTTTTAATACAACGTTGGGACGCAATCGGACTATGTTAAGATACTTCTAATGAAGTTATAGGACTAATTATCATCATTCATCATCCGGTAAATTTAAGGAACACTGATGCTTCCGTTATAACCTATACCTATATTACTATATCTGATACGTCTATTTTATTTTATATGTGATTGTTGTTTCTCATTTATAATAAATGCTAATTAAAAAAAAAATCATATTTTGTATATTTTCATATAGTGGCAACACATGAAATAGTTTTATTAAACAATAGCTGTATATACGAAACTCAGTGTTTCTTAAATAATAACTTGTCAAACGTTAAAATTTATTTAATAATGTGAGATTGCGTTCTTACGTCTGTTTATTTCAATATAAATAATAATAATTAATGTAAAATATTAGTTACTTTACAGCAACTGTATATTGTCCTACGGCTGCGTAGATAGGCGGTTAAAACATATTCGTAGCGTTAGGTTACAGCGTAGCTAAGATTTCATAATAATCGAATATTTATTCGTAAATTAATCCATATTATTCCAAATTAATGTTATTTAATTAAATCCTATAATATTTGTAATATTTATGTATCTCGTCGCTCTCAATTTTAGAAAAAAATATGGATTACATATTGGTATTATGTAATTGGCAAAGGGGATATTTGATATAAAAAATAACATAAGTGAATGGCATCCGATACTTGATGGGGCAACGGTAATTCTTACCCGCACAGGTATCTATTTTTTTGAAGAAACCAGTTTGTTTTAATATGCTATGTTGCAATAGATGGCGCTGGCCTAAATTGTCCACTAATTCACTGAAATAGCTATATTCAATTAATCTCACTTTTGATGGTGAAAAGAAAGAACTAAATCAATTCAATATAAATGTAAAAGTCTAACAATTTTTTTTTAAACTTCAAATGAATCAGGTTCAAGATGAATAGTATATATCAAATACTATGATTTCGTTCATAACGTACAAAAATTAGAACGATTCTAAAATAGTCAGGTCATGGAGTTACTGAATATTACTTTAGTGTTTTAAATATAAATATATAATATATCAAATGTATACAAATATAATCTTGCATCAAGCCATGTTTGTTAACCTTGTATTGTATAAATTATTCCCGTTGTTCTATATTGGTATAGAACTAGAAACTATGAAAACTGATAACTTTCATCATACAGCATGGTTGAAATATACTTTTGAAGATGTATAATACATATTTCGTAATTTCATCTAAATACATATATTGACATGCCCTACAAATGATCTCGGCAACGCGGAGACTGCTTGCTATCGAATAATTATCATTATATACGTATATGATTCTATAGTCGTAGTTCATAAGTAGGTATATAATATGTTTTCCATAGTATTTGTATCACAATTCGGATATAATTAATAATAGAGTGCGTTATTGTTTTCAACATTAAATCCTGCAGCGAGTTGTACACATTCTCACTAGTCTGTTTTAAAATGTATTGAGAATTTTCTTCATTGAAATCGTGTTGAGTAAATGTGAGGACAATATCTTATACAAGAACAAGAATCACTCGAAAGTTTTTACGTAATAAGACTGCTTTGAGTGATTTGTGGCTGGCACTGGCTTGGCTTGGCTTGGCTTTTGGAATTTTAAATTGAGATATGTAAAAATTAATTTATTTCACGAGCCTTTTGTAGCTTTAGCGTTTTAAAGCTTACTTTAATGGTTACGTTGATTTATTTGTTAGCTAATTTTGTTTTGGTATGTTGGTATGCCTGAAGATTGTTGTTACACGGGTCGGATATGAGTTGCAATATTAGGGAAGGAAATGGATGTATTGTGCTAAAAAAAAGCCTTGTCTCTTAAGTATTTTTATTATGAGAGCAAGACTATAGGCATTCTATTTTTAAAAATACTTTTTTTTTACTTTAGCAACAGTTTTTTTTTCATATAATTTTTTTTAAATATATTAAAATTTTAAATAATTGAAATGTAAAAATATATATCTAAGCTGGACAACGACCAAATATATTTACATTAATTTACTGAAATCTTATTTTTTTAAATATGCCGTGCGATTCTTAATAAAAAAAAGTACAAAAAGCGAAATGATTCAGTAGCCGACATATGTACATCATGCGTTAACATTGCTATCACGGCGCATTGTATTTTTTTTATGAACATAAATCCAGTGCACGTAGTCTTGCTTCAGTGAGGCTGTTAGCTTGTAGCGTATTAAAGTTGATATATAAATATTTTTAAATTCAAGAACAATTGTTTCCAAGTGTTATCGCTTCGCTTCGTTTTCTTAATCTAAAAATCAATAAGATACCAGTATATAATTGTGTACGTGTATTATTGGGCTGATGTAAGAGCCATGTGATATTAATGTATGTTTAGGATAGGGTTAGTGAATCAAGTGTGCCTCAGAAGCGGGAACTTTCGACGTGTTAAAAAAAAAATTAAATTTCACATAAGCGTATATCGCTGACGTTTCCTTTTATGTATTGCGTAATAGTAAATAAAATAATGAATAATTTTAAGAAACACTAAAATGAACGTTTTTTATACTTTTTTTACGATTTATTTTCAAAGTTTGTATGTCTGTACTTAAGTGTATATTTACCGTCACTTATTTCACATAAATATTATTATATATAGAATCTAATAATGCAATTCGATTATTATTTTATATAATATCATTCGTGGAAGTTACGTCTGAGGTGCTTTTACACAATCTAGGGGGAAATTCATGAACTTATTAAGCTTATGTCTTGGTGATTATTTATTTTAATTTATACTCAATTGAAATTACTATAACCAAAATTATATATGATGATAATGTGTTTTATAATTTATTTGAACAATGAGAGTATTATATATTGATTTATAACGTTTGTAAATGCTTTGGAGCATTGTTTGGGCATCTGTGATTAGTGTTGTTCAATATGTTGTAGTTTAAGAATAATTTTGTCGGTTTTGTAGCTATCAGTGTTTACATGTAATTGTTCCTAAAATTGAGATAATTTCATGTACCCTACACATATGAATATTCTACTAATATTAAACATAAATAGTCCAGTCATGTATGGTTAATATTTATTGAAATATAGGCTTCCATATAAAAGGTTATAATATCACAAAAATCTTAAAAAAAAATATATTAATATTGTTACAAATTATCCAAAGGTTAAAATTATATTTCTTGCCCATATTGTATTAACACAATTGTAATCTGTACCCAAATGAGATAATAATAATTATTTTGGTTTTGTGTAGCATGTTAAGTATTAATAAGACCAATAATAAATTTTAAAACTTCAGTATATATGTATTAGCTGCAACCTTTTAAACTTGACAATTACGACAAAAATACATGATGCATGCACTCAATGCGGATGAATTGTTGCACAAATGTTCACCTAAAATATACATACGTGTTATATATGAGGTGAACTTTATAACATGTGCATGTTGTAACCGCGGACTGATCCACATGTGTAACATTTATCATGTAGTTTTGTGTATTTCGAACATGTCACATTGTATATTCCATGTAGATGTTATTCTTGTCGATATTACGGAGAACTGTACTCAAAAACGTTTCGATAATCAAATATATGAACTTCACAAACGCTATGTTGTTTATATTTATTACCTCTAGATGAAGTAAAATATAAATGTAGACGTGGAATGCTGTATTTTTACATATATACTTACTTTCTTTAGGAAACTAAACGAAAGAGTGTACTCGATCACCTTATTAAAAAAAATGATTATTTCACAACCTAACGATCGGTTACATGAATCAGTGCTTGGAATATCGTTTTAAACAAGTATTTACTTGTCTTTGATAGGAAGTAGTCATAACATAAAGCACATAGACACTAACATTTATAGTTGACAAAGGTTCAAGATACATATTTGTGCATTGTGATTCCTGAATCACGCACCAACATTACACAATCAATACACGTAAACTCAGACAAGGCACACAGATTACTGGTGTTCTAGGCCGCTTTTAAAAATCCACCTGTTCTCCCTTTAGATAGCGACCCGAGTCGACGTTTCGAACCTCCGCATGAGGGGACCTCGGATCGTATTATCGCCCCCCTCTGTTGTCGTCGACGTTCTCAGTCCACGGGGGTCGGAGTGCAGCGGTGGTGCAGCAGCAGTCTCCGCGCCAGCTTCGCAGCATCGTCGTTGTCTCCCTACTCGGCGGACCTCCCGCTCGCGAGTCTAATTAAATAAAGCTGTAGAGGTCTCTGGACCAACAGCAATACTCATACATAAAAAAAGACTCCTGAAAACTGAGTAGAGTTGCCTGAGATGCCTTCTCATCACTCATACTGAAGCACATAGCCTTTAAGAAAGATATACTACCTTTCTTAAAGGCCGGCAGCGTCAGCACTTACCATCAGGTGACCTGTTTGCTCGTTTGCCAGATCGGGGAAAACAGTTTCTTCGTATTTTATATATAAATACAAGATATTTATTTATCATAGTTATTTACATTTGATCATAATACATATGTGCCAGTTTCTTCGATAACTTGTTGGCATTTTGTAGGTCGTGACATAATCCCATTCATTGCTGTAGAAATTTTTCCTAAAAATGCGACAAATAGTTTTGACAGTCATCTTTTGATGTTAACCTAACACTACCTAGAGAATTCTGAAGAGACCGAAACAATAAGGTGTAAATCTGAGGGTGGAAGGTCAGGGCTATATGGAAGCTCTCTCAATATTTGCTGAGTGGTTAAACATGCGTTAAACAACTTGGGATTGATCAACAAAAACCACACCCTTTCTGTTGATCAATTCCAGATTTTTCTCTCTATTTCTTACTTAATTCTCATCAGCTGTTGACATTACAGATCCGAATCGATGGTTTTGCCCGGCGGCGAATGAACGATGCCCTTCCATTCCCACCATACACAGCATCACCTTAATGCGAGTTAATCCAGGTTTTCCTATAGTCTGTGGAGCGTGATTGCTTTATGACCATGATCTTTTTCGCACGGTCTTGTCATAGGTTCGGTTTATTATATTTCGTTTATATTTAGGTTTATTAGGTTTCTATCAATGGGCTCGTGTAGCAAAGAAATATCGAGCATTTTTTGTATATCCAGACTTTCTCAATTGGGGCAAAACTGTTTTGTGCTCAACCCCTATATCTTCAACTATATCATAACTACTAATAACATCAAAATTCACGGGTTGTGTTATTCTTACTGTCGTCATTAAGTTTTTCATCGTTATATTGACTCATTTTGGTGAACAGAATAACAATACAAAAATGGCGGGAAATCGTTGTTAATTTTTATTTTCTGTTAAATGTCATCTATTTAATAGTATCCAAACCAGCCAGATACAAACAGTACAACCAAAGAGATTTTACCGCAAGCTTTTTACTTATAAAATACGAAAAACTTTTTCCCCGACCCATAATATAAAAAAAAAGTATTACGATGGGCTGTGAGGGCGTGGTCCTCTCCCGATCGAGTCGACTCATACTGCATCGTGGTTCACTATAGTCCTATACTGATATATCTTGAATGTTTATTGAGGATATGTCACGGGCCGCAGTAATCGTTGGCGTGTGTGCTCGTTTTTCACCCCTAAATTTTAAATAAAAAGTGTACCATTGCCGATTTTAGTAAAGGTATGTTTTTTTTGATGATCTGTTTAATTGCTATTTGTAATTACTCTGTTGTTGACAACACTACATATTGCGTTGCATGCAACCTCAACTTGTGTCTTTGTAGACCTAGGGGAATTTCTGTTGTAAAAGTGGACAGATGTCATATTGCCGTCGATATTAAATCTTATTTTTAATCCACTGATGAATGTTTTATAATTGTTATATAGTCCGACTATATAACAATTATAAAATATGTTATATTATTATTTTGCTAAAATTGTAAGATATTTAATACCTACAAAATATTGAAATGCGACGGTCGGTCGGTGTTTATTATAAGATGGAAACCTGTTTATTTACCATACTCGATATATACGCAAACCAGTAATGCCACGACCTGTTGTGATATGCCTTTAAACTGTCGCGTAAATAAGATTTTATATTTTACATTCTCTTCATACTGGAATTAATCTTATCTGTGTTTTCCATCGTCAAATCTTCCTTTATTTTCAAGTTATCAGTCTATTTCTGCCTCTGTCAATTTTTTTTATTTAGTTAAATTTTATGACATAGAAACAGGAGATTCCTGTATCATCCCTAGTTAAGAGGCATTCATCTTAGTCTTATAAATTATAATTAAATGAATTATATATTATTTTCTATTTTATACTGTTCATATGTTATACTAAATATAATTATAAAATATTACAACACTGAACTTAAAAAAAATTATGACGAGTGAAAATACGGCATATAGTTCATCAGATGTCTTGAGAGGGTCTTGACTGTGACCATAGTCAACAATGTGTAAACATAGTCAAAAATATTTAAATTTTACATGCATTGTCATCCCTGAGGGATGAGATGTAATGGCCCCGGTACACTGGTCCTCCAGTTCTGTGCGCTCTACAAATAGAATATGGTTATGCTGCTCAATCTCGCTGGTATTCTGTGATGACGTGATCTATCCCCAGCAGTATTTCAAAGAACTGAACACCCGATTATTAGAACGGACTGACGTTTAGGACAAATTTCAATGATTCACAGCGATACCACGTAGCAAATAGCCTCATAAATTTTGTCATATAATTTTTAATTTTATTTATGAGTAATAAAAGTAGGGCGTAAACGATAATAACATTTCTTGATTAATTTAAAAGGATAAATACAGATTACAATAACATATTTACAACAATAACGACCTATCTTTAATTCAAACAAATATATGGATTAAACAATACTAACAAACAATCTTTGATAAACACCATTACACTGTAAGCACACTATAGGCAATTACTATAAGCGGGCGTTCAATATTTTTTTATATAAAACTCAGTGATGATACCAGCCCATAAACATTTACGTCCCTACTCAACAAAGAAGCAAGATGCATATGCACAACCCTGAGGACTGAGATGGTATGACCGGTATCGTACACTCACAAACGAACTGCAGCATTCAGCGTTATGCTTCTATTTCACTCTTGTTTATTACATTGAGAGTAACAAACGAGCCCACAGTACATCTGATGGTAAGTGATGCGGCCTATAAAACCTACATTCATCTTTGACAAGGAATCATAATGCGTTGTCACCCTTGTGAACTGAGATGGAATGCCTCGCCACCAGTAATAAAGGTCACCCACCAGACGAAACACGGCAGCATTATGCTGCTATTTTCCGCTGGTATTCTGTATGGGCGTGGTCCTACCCCGGTCAAAGTGACCCATTCATTATGCAACTAAAAACAAACTGTAGCGTAGCTCTACCACTATATAAGGGCGTCGACCCACTTTTAAAACGTACAATACTATTTTATTTATTATTATATTTATTTTGTTAATACAATTCTACCTTTCTATACTGACATCATGATAAAAGAGTAACTTAAATGCTTCCTTGATTTATAATTTAACAAATAAACACCATGAAAATTATAACGATAATATTTTGTGGAAAGTTAGTTCTGGTTTTGTTTTAAACATTTAAATAATATATGTAAGTAGTGCAAAAGACCTAATAATTACATTCAACTATCATTGAGAGATAATGCGCCATAAGTCAGTTTTCATACCTAACTAATTAGGGTTATATCACCCTGTAAAGTAATGTATTCATTAATTAACAGACTTAAAATGCCTTGCTCGATAGCTGACCGTGTACTGCTAGGCTTATCGAGAATATAAACAAACTGGATACATTTGCATACCTGCCGTCATTCGCCATAGTTTTAGTATCCCTCATCTCTTCATTCCGATAAGTCTACTCGATTGCGACAGTTACATTGCGCACAATGACGGAGTTGAAAGTAAGTATACGTTTTCTTTTAAATATTATATTTGCGTGAAACAAACAAATATATTTGTAATTTTATCTTTCACATCTGTTAGTTCGTATACGAGAGATAAAACTTATTTGCAGAGAAGATAGTTTAGCCCAAAGTACGCTTAGCTTAGTAATAATATTTTTATAAATTAAATACACGTAGACATAGATAGATCAGAATGTTATGTTCATAGGCTTCTCATCATGATTTCAGTGTACATTTTTATTAATGTCTTATCTAAAAAAATAAGTGCCAAAAAAGTTATCTCGATAAAAACAATGAAAGTATGCTATCTTTGTACACTTTATTAACCTGGATGGGTATGGAATTTTTGTCGAAAGATACATATTTTATAGTTACGGGTTAAGGGATAAACCCTTATTTTACTATTTATTTTTTTGTACAGGTAAGATTGATTAATTCATAATGAGTTTTCTTCCAGTTAAGCAGTGAGAGTTTATATAACTTGGATAGCTACTTTTAATGACATTTACCTTTCAATTATTCTTACTATAACTTTAGAAGTATTTATTATGGTCTGTGATAAGCTGTAGAAAGTAAATAAAATAAAAGTTGCTATATTGTATAGTTTTAACTACAAGTATTGAAACTTATGTCTTTTTATATTAAATTGTAAATTAAACGCAAAAAAATTTAATATTGTATTTACGCGTTTCTCAATGAAATATTCAAGTTTTTATTTTCTAACAAGAACAGAGTTTCTTCTATTATTGCAATTTAAACTTGCAATTGATGCTTCTTCGTGAAACTATATATAAACATAAAATGTGTCCGTTCGGAACTGTGTAGTTTGAATTAAAGTGAAGTGAGACGGGTAATAAAAACATTATAATATTTTATCGATGAAAAGTCTAATTTTAAATGTAAAAGTATGTTTAAATTCTATTATTTCTGGTATGGAGACAATCCAACCTAGTTCATACGAGTTCTCAAATTCAATCTAAGATTCATGTACAGTTTCTAAAGTATCGGAAACTTTTTTAGTATTACTTACGTATGAGGTATTATTTATCGTCAGGTGAACCGTTCTCTTGTTTGTCATCATTAATTTGGGAAAAAAAACATAATAGTAATGTGCATTATCCGCAGTATCTTTCCGGGTTCGGATCAGAATTTAGTTCTGAAGATCCGCGGCGTCCCAGCGCACTGCCAGTGGGTCAGAACTCTCCACAGAGGTGCCCGTACGGACTCTATGCTGAACAGCTGTCGGGTTCCGCATTCACTGCGCCTAGAAATGACAACAAACGCTCGTGGTTGTACAGGTAGTACGACATGACTAAGCAATTTTAAAGAGCTTCGAAGTCTTGGTTGTCAGTGGTTGTCTAAAAAGTATATTTCTATAATCGCGGGTCTTAGATTAATTCAAGCTCACATTTTGGATATCATGTAAAATTTGCTCTTTGTGCTTTTAATGACATCATATGGCTGACACTCTATTCAAACCTTCCTGCTCACTCACCGGATAGATTTTACATTGCATGAAGGCGAGCTACACTAAAGACATTCAGCATTATCTTAAGTCAATTGGAAATTTCATTATCTGGTAGACATCAAATTCTAAATAACATATATGATTTTTTTATAGAATAATTGCCAAGCAAGCAGCCCACCCGATGGTAAATGATCACCTCTACCCTTGAACAGAGGAGTAGCAAATGCGTTGCCAGCCTTTAAGCAAAGTGTATAGGCTCTTTTCTCGAAGATTCCCAAGTCGTATAGATTCGGAAACACCGCTAGCTGATTCCACAGAGTAGTTTTGCATGGTAGGAAATTTCACGTGAAGTGCACAGTGGTGGATTGCCAACCATCGAGATGATCAACTAAATTATAATAATTTAAAAGGAAATCCAATTACCGCTAACGAGGCATTCCATCGCAGTTTTCAGGGGTACTCTTTGTATCCTCAATGTTTATTGAGAATGAATGTATGTGTTTACTTGTCTCAGTAATTTACCATCAGTGGAACTGTATGGTCGTTTTACTAAAACTATACTAAGATAGACCTTACATAAATCACTACATATTAACCTAATGAAATATACTGGCAATAAGTTCCCATGAAAAGTATTTATATTTCATATAAATGATGATGACTGCTGTTCGATATTGACCGAGACGGTATTTTCGATTATTGTCAGATCAATTACGTTGCACACAGCAGGATATGTTAGTTCCGTGAAGATCACCGCTAACGCAGAACCACTCTCGTAGTCCTCCCTATTTCGTTATAATGCATGCGCAAGAAGATTCCGATGCATTATCACGAAAATTTATTTTTTACCAACAATTTGTGATGCATAAATATCGTTCATCGGCTGAGATAGGCCATAAGATCTGCATTGAAGCAATGAAGCACCTCTGCACCCGCTGTTGTCAAGATAAAATACTTCTAGAATAGGGATGGAACAAACGTATTATTCGAAAATCAGAAAAGCAAGTCACTGACGATATCAAACAGTAAAACCCTTTTAGAAATTGGCAGTCGAGGGAATTATACATCATAATATAAAAAAAAGATCTCTGGCACCCTCGAGTCAGACGCTCTCGCGAAACAGGGTGACGGTCCAAGCCGAGGCTCCCTCTCGGGAGCCCTTGTGCTGGTTACCCATATATAAAGGTCTCGACCGAGTGCCATAATCTCGCTCGGTCACCTTTTAACCCGGTGAAACTGTAAAAACCCTCGGGCTAACAGCGGCCATCAGCCCGAAAAAAAAACCAAATTTTTCATACGGCTCATTTATATTAAAATTTTTATCCCGTTCTAGGATTCGTCCATCCGTCGTTCACCAGCCATTCAAGAAGACTGATGTCGCCAAACACCTTACACACAAATGGGATGAAGAAGAACCAGATCCTAACCAGGTATTTGCTACTTGTTTACGTGGGAATTTAAAGATGTGAATGAAAGAAGCGGATATGCCGATAGAGAACGATCTTAAAAAGAACGAACCTACCATCATGTGTTGTATCCCAAACCAAATAAAAGGTCTCAAATAGCTCAAATTTGTATTTGGAAATCAGTACAGTACACTATTGTATGAGGATTTGAACCTATGATCACACATCCAACATCCGGGGTCCGCTTCGTTATCACTGCTGTCCTACAATCGACCTAAACGAAAACATTATTACACACAAAGATTCCAGAGACCTTTGTTACTGGTAATAAGACATTCCATTTCTTTGCAGTATTATTCCTCTTATATGATTATTAATGTCGGTCTCATGGGCAACGGGAATCACTTAACATTGACTCAGCCTAGTGCTTTGCTAGTATGTGCGTAACCTGTAACAATATAAAAAATATTATAGTTTATCTTAATATCATCACGGAGATCACGTATCAGCGAAGACAGTGTTGATTGAGTGCGATTAACTCATACAAAACTTTGTCCTATAACTTAGATAAACTTAATCATCATATATTTAATTTTCCCTTTAATAGTCCCGTTGGCTGCCCTTCGACATTCCGCCAGTGGAGCAGAAGGTAGACTTCGTGGCCGGTCTCCACACAGTATGTGGCGCCGGAGACGCCCGAGCACGACATGGGATCGCCATACATGTTTACCTCTGCAACACTTCCATGGACAAGAAAGCATTTTACAACAGCGATGGGGACTTATTGATAGGTGAGGAATTTTCAGATTATACGCGCATGAAGGTGTCAATTAAACTTTTGCTTGTCGCCAAATTAAGTAAAAAAAACCAGTTAATGAGTTTTCGTCTTTCGACGAGTAATTTCGACTTATAAAGGATTTAACTGCTAAATTTTCGACTTAGGCGCGATTTCTAAGTAAATTTCTCGACTTGTAGAGACAAATTTAAATAACAATTCGACTTAAATTTTGTGTATATATTTATTTACATATTAAAACAACTTACATATTAGTGAAATAAACTGTACAAACAACTAAAACAAATTTCAGTTTATTGCAATGATTTCGGGGAATTCCAAGTAAGACGTCATTATATTTTACCAACTACGACTTACGGAGTCTCCTTTTTGAAATTTGAGTTATAGAGTATAAATATGTGGAAATAATATTTTCCAGTAAAAACGTTAAAATAATTCGAGATATCGCGTATTTAGGGATTCAGCTGAAGGGAATGGCATTTTTTTTCGATTTAGTCAGGATTACGACGAGAGTCTAGTAGTTCACCCGATGGTAAGTAATTACGGCCGCCCATGAACATCCGCAACATCAGAGAGTTGCAAATGCGTTGCCGGCTTTTAAAAAATTTAGTTGGACAATCTTTGAAGGGGGAATAGGTGAACTATATATATTAAATGGATCACTGACAATGTATTAAGAGTTACACTATTCCCTAAAAAGCAGCCGGTACATTTTTAATCCTTCATATGATATAGTATTTTAGAAGCCTATCTTAACCTATCCGTTTTGATTGCCTTCGATAATTGTCATTTCTATTTAATCATGTAGTACCACAGCAAGGAAGTTTGACGATCACAACGGAATTTGGAATAATGGAAGTATCACCCAACGAGATAGCCGTGATCCAGCTAGGTATGAGATTTGCTGTTGCTGTGGATGGACCGACACGGTATGCATTTAATCTACTGTAATCACTTATATCGATCTTAATAGTTGATCTTTACTCTGAGAGAAGTGATTTTGTTGTCTGATTAAGAGGGACACACTTTATTGTCATGGGCAAGCATCTCACCTGATGGTAAGTGTTTACCGTCGCCCTTGGACATCCGCAACACCAGAGGAGTTGCAGATGCGTTGCTGGCCTTTAAGAAAGGTTACCAGTTACACATTTTTTTTATATAATATTAGGGATAATAAACGTGCACAATGTATTCCTGTTGGTAAGTGCCACAGCTGCCCATGAGATCTACATCCATCACCAACAAAGACTGTCACCCCCCAGGGACTGAGATAGAGTGCCTCTTTATCTGTTATTGGATCCCCTGATCTTTACACTTACCATACGAAACACAGAAGCGTTATTCTTCTTAAATTAATAAAAAAAGTATGTAGCAGTGCTATAGATATCACTGACATTCCCGTTAACCACTCCAACTGAATTTAAACGCTTGTGCGAGGAGATGGTTCACGACAGAAGGAGGCTGTGGAAAGGGAGAGAGAGAGAGATTCATTGATCTCCCAATCCGCAGCCAGAGAACTGGGTATATCACGCCCTCCTTCAACCCCCATAACCTACAATTTTGTAACCTTGTCATTCATTTTTAAAATCATTGATTGATTTAATATTTTTAATTAAATTTTTTGAATGGTACTTGATTTCAGGGGATATATTTTGGAGGTGTTTGATGGTCATTTCAAGCTGCCTGACTTAGGGCCTATTGGGGCGAATGGTTTAGCTAATCCTCGGGACTTCCTTACACCTGTTGCTTGTTACCACGACGAAGAGATACCTGGTACGTAAATAAAAAAAAATACAGAAATACAGCGAGTGTACATTTATTACTTTGCGGTCTATTTTAAAACTATCTTAACGTGAGTATCAGTCAATGTACAAATCAAAATATCTTATAAAAGTGGTACCTTTTGTACCCTTAAAAAAACATTTGTGTCCGGAACAAACTTGGTCAACTCTACCGGGGAGCATCAAACACTCTTACATTAAAATAAAATTACGTTATAAAGATGTTGGTTTTAGTGCAGGTTACGAAAATCAGAAGTGTAGTTACTAGCAATGTGCCATCTTAGTTGTCTGGAGTTCAATGCTCTATCAACTCGATAGTTAGCCGCGAATGCAGTTGGGAGTAAACAAAACTATCGCATACCAAATAATCTTTATGTTCTTTTGTTATTGATTATGCAAATATATGATTCAAAATACAGGGTTCAAAATAATAAGCAAATATCAAGGCGCGCTATTCGAAGCTGTACAGAACCATTCGCCATTCGACGTAGTGGCATGGCATGGGAACTACGTGCCCTATAAATACGACCTGGATAAATTCATGGTCATCAACTCCGTCTCGTTCGACCATTGCGTAAGTTACTAAACATTTAAAATTCGCCATTTAAATCACTAATTTATATTTCAATTTGCCTTCAAAGCAAATTATTTGTCTATATGTCCTTAATGTTTGTTCAAGCTGAGAATGAAACACATAGTTCACAAAATAAATGATCTTATATGCTGTGTTTTGTTTTTCAACAGGACCCGTCTATATTCACCGTGCTGACATGTCCGTCAACGAAGCCCGGTGTTGCTATTGCTGATTTTGTCATTTTCCCGCCGCGGTGGTCAGTACAGGAGAACACTTTTAGGCCACCATATTACCATCGTAAGTGATTTTTGTGAAAGAACCAATCATTATGAAATATAATGAAATTATTTTTTCAGCACACAATAATATAGGTAATTAACATATTTTCACAATTTATAATTCTGAAACGTTTAATTTAGGAACTAGTACGCGTGATTGTACCTCAATTCAGTTAAAAATTATAAATCCCACACTCGTAATAGTTACTTAAAAATTCATAAAATTCACTAAATGTCCGATGAACGCTTATATACTGGTAATAACAGTAATGAAATACTGAGTCATGTTTTTTTTTTGCAGCATAAAATATTTCCTCTCAATATTAAAAAAATATATCACTGGATTCTCATTCAATTCGTTTTAATTTGTTAAGGTAACTGCATGAGTGAATTCATGGGACTGATCCTTGGTTCGTACGAGGCGAAGGAGGGCGGATTCCTTCCGGGGGGCGCGTCACTCCACTCCATGATGACGCCGCATGGGCCCGACGTGAAGTGCTTCACAACTGCCTCCAATAGCGAACTGGTTCCCCAGAAGATCGCAGTTGGCACTCAGGTTGGCGTGCTGTACACTTTTATCTTGTTAACGCTCACATGCTCTTAAAGTTTTAACATTTGCACGTTCGAGTCAAAAATCCAGTCACGTAACGTGATTGTCACAAAAGGCCGGACGAATTTCCTGTATCTAAATTACACAGTGTAGTTTGACGGGAACATCACCTTTAAAATGATGTTGCGAGCGACGACAATGGGAAATTCCAGATTAAATTTCTAAATGGCAATTATCAAGCCGTCCCATCGTATAATGCACCAAGATGTTGGTGCATTATTTATACCTTATTTACCTCAACTTATTTCCTTACTTATAAATCGAATAATAACAAGAAATATTAAATGTAAACTTTTATTATACACAGGCTTTTATGTTCGAATCGTCGCTAAGCATGGCAATTACAAAATGGGGCCTAAAAACGTGCCAGAAACTGGACGCCAAGTACTACGAATGTTGGCAACAATTACCCAAACTGTTCTCGGACAAGATAAATGTTTAATATTTTCAATGTATTCTTACAATTAAGTTATGTAAGTGTATCATCTGACAATTTTGTAAAATAAATTTATTAAGATATAATATCAAAAATGTGTATTGTTACAATGACATGATTCCAAAAGCGTAAGAAGCATATCTACTTCCACATCCATTATAACGTAAAGAATTTTGTGCATATGCTTGTAACAAACCACATTCTACCTCCTTTTTTAAAATCGCGGAATAATTCGATATTCGGGTCATAAAACAATTTATTCCTGGTGTAACGTTCAAAGAAGGCCCCTCACCTCAAGAGCATTAACCGTGGTTGTGTTGTGCACAGAAACAATTGTAGTGACAGTTTTGTTGAAATTTGTTGCGTTAATTATTGTTTGTGCAACATTTACGATTGTAACCATATCAGTCCTTGCAGGTTCTACCTTGTTCTGATCCACATCTGCTTCCCAAATAAAACTTGACATCAGCTTACAATCCATTCTCGTTTCTTCGTATTCTCCGTTACTTTTACTGATACTTAATTTACATATCTCTCCTGGATTCCCTCTATATTCTTTTGGCGTGTGGTTGTGTCTCTCTGACATTCTGCCTAGATTATACAGTGCTAGGCCTGTGAGAAGGTTATCGTATCTGCTTCCAGAGCCTCGATATTCATAAACATATACAGGTGGATTTGTATGATATACTGGATGATTTACCGATCCATAACTTATATACTGGGGTGGACTATAATTGTAAATATAATAGTTGTAATACACTTCAGTTTTACGCGTGTAAATTGCCGTCTGTGTGTGATTCTGATAAGTTGGACTTCCATGATTATAAGTCTTGCCAGACACCCCCGTGTACCCGTTTGATGAATGATAATGACCGTATCCTCGACTGTGTATACCCGGTTACATAGCGAACACAAAGGCAATCATTTTGAAGCTCAGCGTTAGAATGCGGCCCGACATGATATCGCAGCTAGTGAAATTATTGAACTGAATTCGTGTTGTGATAAAAGGCGCTCATTAGGTGTCACATAAACAGGTGTGGTGCGTAAACACGGGCAGTTGACCCATCCCATTGACGTCGGCAGGGTTATTTGTACCTACAGGGTTAAATGTACCGTGATTTGAAATATGCGAACATGATCAACTTAAATCGTATTCTTCTTTATATTAAACGAGTTCGCTTGCCATTTATTTCATATCTATATATATATAGTCATCATCATTATATTAAATCTATTTAATATTTTCAAAATATATGGAGCCAAGAAATATATGAGCCGTTTTCTTTATATTCTTATTAGAAAGGGGGGCGATAGAAATAGTCTCAAAAAAATCCTTAGTCTGTAATATCAAAAGGCATTTTTTTTTAATAATCTGAATAACGGAAACTCATGAGCAACAATCCTTAAGAACCGCTCCTTATAACCATGACCAACAAGTTGTAAATCGAACATTCCCGCTAGAGGCAGTCACCGGTTTCACTATACCTAACTGGTCAATATTACAGCTATCCTAATATTCATATACTCGTGCACGATTTTTAAAAAAAGGGTGGCCAGGCAGGCACATATCACCTGAAGTTAAATGAATTCCCAGACACTGAACATAAGGAGATAGCAGTGCCATTATCATTGCCAACCATTCCGTTACTAGTTAACCACTCGAGCTACGCTGAAAATGCTTGTGCTAGGAGATGGTTAACGGAAATGGTCGCTGGCGAATTTGAACCTAAGACCTTAAGTTTCGCACACCGTGTACCCTAAGCCTGTTGACGCTTCACATTCAGAGGGAACCAGGCCTGCGAGGAATTTGAAAAGATTTTGGGTTGTGTAATTTGAGTAATTGTTTTAACGATTGTATCGATGAATTAAATCGTGCGTACCAAATACTATTGAATGTAAGAATCATTTGCTGCGAAATTTTTGCAGTAAAATGAAAGCACCAACCAATTAAATAATATTATTCTAAAATTTCTTGGTAGGAAACGAGTTAGTAATACACGACCTTTACGATTACTTTGCGATTGATTGTGAGTACGGTGCTTTGGTGCGGTTATATCGTGAAATAGCAAGATTGCGTTCAAGAGAAAATAAAGAAAAATGCCAGAAAACAAAAAGTAAACTTTCATTTGAGGAAAATAGATCAAATAAAAAAACGAAAGACATGATGAAAGTTATGGTTGGCTAGAATTAGTCCCTGAAATGCCTTCAGAAATATTTGAAGAGAAAATCATGTTTCTTTCTGAATTAAAACTATCAAAGTCAAATGCTAAAGAGCTTGAACGAAGTACAATTGGCCAGAGTGAAAACTAATTGTGGTTAATAGAAAGACGTAAGCGTATAACGACGTCAAATTTTAGCAAAGGTAGTCTCGGAAATAACCTCAATTGCCGGAATATTTAAATCATTGTTATACTCGCAATTTAAATGTACTCCTACGAATAATGAAGATGAAGCAATGCAACAATTTTCAGAAGAAACAGGATTACAACGGATAATTCTGTTTCTTTCTCTAATTAGTCGACAACAGTAGAAGTGTCTGCTGTACTTCAGAACATATTAAAATTGAAAAGAGACCGTAATTATTTTCATGAAGTCCAAGGCCAGTTGCAAATAACACACCAAAAATTTCGCTACTTTATTTTGAGGAGCCTAAGGGAAATAATAAAAAATAAAAATAATAAAATAACTAGAATAATTGAAAGAGACGATTTTTTTTCATTGCATTTAGAGTAACAAACGAGCACGCAGTTCACTTGATGGCAAGTGATTCCTTCAGCCCATGACATCTACATTCGTCCTTGACAAGGAATCATAATGCAGATGCGTTGTCACCCTTGAGGACTGTGATGGATAACCTCATCACCAGTAATAAAGGTTGCCGGATCCCTATACTCGACAGACGAAACCATGCTGCTGGCTGGTATTCTGTTTACCCGTCAGAGAAAAGTTGACAGAATAAATGTACATACCTATTTATTGTTATTATTTCTTTGTTTGAATAAAATACCTACAATCCCCACTCCTCCCACATCCATAAAAATTTAGAAAGGTACATGGAACATGGTACAAGACCAGTCGTTATTATTAGAGCAGCAAAATCAAGTAAATTGGACTATCATATCACATAGTAGCAACTACAATAAACAGTATCAAATGCACATTACAATCACACAATTCAATAAATAAAACAATATAGTATACATACATATAACATCAACATTGATGGACATCACAAGAGTATCGATAAAATTATCGACAATGGCGGCTTCCCAAATTTTATACGTGTATCCCTGCCTCACCTCAAGTCTGCTCCGCTGTTGAGTGCGATAGGAACAGCTGCAGATCAGACAAAAACATTGACAAAATTAACGTTTCTCACTTACCACAAAACGGTTCCTCACTTACCACACGAAACGAAATCATACTAACCATACGGAACAGTTCTCACTGACCACACAAAACAGTTACTCATTTACCACACGAAACAGTTTCACACTTACCATACGAAACGGTTTTCACCTACCACACGAAACGGTTTCTCACTTACCACAAAACGGTTCCTCATTTACCATACGGAACAGTTCTCACTGACCACACGAAACAGTTTCTCACTTTCCACACGAAACGGTTTCTCACTTACCACACAAAACGGTTTCTCACCTACCACACGAAACGGTTTTCACCTACCACACGAAACTGTTTCTCACTTACCACAAAACGGTTCCTTTCTTACCACACGAAACAGTTTCCCACTTACCACACGAAACGGTTTCTCACTTACCACACAAAACGGTTTCTTTCCTCCCACACGAAACGGTTTTCACCTACCACACGAAACTGTTTCTCACTTACCACAAAACGGTTTCTCACCTACCACAAAACGGTTCCTTTCTTACCACACGAAACAGTTTCACTTACCATAAAACGGTTTTCACCTACCACGAAACGGTTTCTCACTTACCACACAAAACGGTTTCTTTCCTCCCACACGAAACGGTTTTCACCTACCACACGAAACGGTTTCTAACTTACCATAAAACGGTTTCTCACTTACCATACGAAACAGTTCCTCACCTACCACACGAAACGGTTTCTAACTTACCACACGAAACAGTTTCTCACCTACCACACGAAACGGTTTCTAACTTACCACACGACAGTTTCCCACTTACCACGCGAAACAGTTTCCCACTTACCACACGAAACGGTTTCTCACCTACCACACGAAACGGTTTCTAACTTACCACACGACACAGTTTCCCACTTACCACGCGAAACAGTTTCCCACTTACCACGCGAAACAGTTTCCCACTTACCACGCGAAACAGTTTCCCACTTACCACACGAAACAGTTTCCCACTAACAACACGCAACGGTTTCTTACTTACCATCAAAACAAATTCACACTACAGGGCGTGGTCCTTGGTCGAGCTGACCCATTCATTCTGCAGCTGGAAACAAACTAGTGTAGCTTTACCACTATTAACTTACCATACGAACAAGTCCTCATTTACCACACGAAACGGTTTCTAACTTACCACATGACGCAGTTTCCCACATACCACACGAAATGGTTTCTCACTTACCACTCAAAACGGTTTCTCACCTAACACACGAAACGGTTTTCACCTACCACACGAAACACTTTCTCACTTACCATAAAACGGTACCTCACTTACCACACGAAACAGTTTCTCACTTACCACATTGAACGGTTTCCCACTTACCATACGAACAGTTTCTTATTTACCACACGAAACGGTTTCTAACTTACCACACGAAACAGTTTCTAACTTACCACATGACGCAGTTTCCCACTTACCACACGAAACGGTTTCTCACATGCCACACAAAACGGTTTCTCACCTACAAGACGAAACGGTTTTCACCTACCACACGAAACGGTTTCTCACTTACCACATGAAACGGTTTCTCACTTACCATACGGAACAGTTCTCACTGACCACACGAAACAGTTTCTCACTTACCAAACGGAACAGTTTCACACTTACCGAACGAAACGGTTTTCACCAACCACACGAAACGGTTTCTCACTTACCACAAAACGGTTCTTCACTTACCACACGAAACAGTTTCTCACTTACCAAACGGAACAGTTCTCACTGACCACACGAAACAGTTTCCCACTTACCACACGAAACGGTTCCTTTCTTACCACACGAAACAGTTCTCACTTACCATAAAACGGTTTCTCACTTACCCCACAAAACGGTTTCTCACTTACCACAAAACGGTTCCTCGCTTACCACAAAAAGGTTCCTCACTTACCACACGCAACAGTTCTCACTTACCATACGGAACAGTTTCTGACTTACCACATAAAACGGTTTCTCACTTACCACAAAACGGTTCCTCACTTACCAGACGAAACAGTTTCTCACTTACCAAACGGAACAGTTCTCACTGACCACACGAAACAGTTTCCCACTTACCACACGAAACGGTTTCTCACTTGCCACACAAAACGGTTTCTCACTTACCGAACTAAACGGTTTTCACCAACCACACGAAACGGTTTCTCACTTACCACAAAACGGTTTCACTTACCACAAAACGGTTTCACTTACCACACGAAACAGTTTCACTTACCATACGAAACAGTTTCCCACTTACCACACAAAACGGTTCCTCACTTACCACGAAACGGTTTCTCACCTACCACACAAAACGGTTTCACTTACCACAAAACGGTTTCTTTCCTCCCACACGAAACGGTTTTCACCCACCACACGAAACGGTTTCTAACTTACCACAAAACGGTTTCACTTACCATACGAAACAGTTTCTCACTTACCATACGGAACAGTTCTCACTGACCACAAAACGGTTTCTCACCTACCACACGAAACGGTTTTCACCTACCACACGAAACGGTTTCTCACTTACCACAAAACGGTTCTTCACTTACCACACGAAACAGTTTCTCACTTACCAAACGGAACAGTTCTCACTGACCACACGAAACGGTTGCTCACTTACCACACGAAACGGTTTCTCACCTACCACACAAAACGGTTTCTTTCCTCCCACACGAAACGGTTTTCACCCACCACACGAAACGGTTTCTAACTTACCACAAAACGGTTTCTCACTTACCATACGAAACAGTTCCTCACTTACCATACGGAACAGTTCTCACTGACCACACAAAACAGTTTCCCACTTACCACACGAAACGGTTTTCACCTACCACACGAAACGGTTGCTCACTTACCACAAAACGGTTCTTCACTGACCACACGAAACAGTTTCTCACTTACCAAACGGAACAGTTTCACACTTACCGAACGAAACGGTTTTCACCAACCACACGAAACGGTTTCTCACTTACCACAAAACGGTTCTTCACTTACCACACGAAACAGTTTCTCACTTACCAAACGGAACAGTTCTCACTGACCACACGAAACAGTTTCCCACTTACCACACGAAACGGTTTCTCACTTGGCACACAAAACGGTTTCTCACTTACCCCACAAAACGGTTTCTCACTTACCACAAAACGGTTTCTTTCCTCCCACACGAAACGGTTTTCACCCACCACACGAAACGGTTTCTAACTTACCACAAAACGGTTTCTCACTTACCATACGAAACAGTTCCTCACTTACCATACGGAACAGTTCTCACTGACCACACAAAACAGTTTCCCACTTACCACACGAAACGGTTTTCACCTACCACACGAAACGGTTGCTCACTTACCACAAAACGGTTCCTCACTTACCACAAAACGGTTCCTCACTTACCATAAAACGGTTCCTCACTTACCACACGAAATAGTTTGTCATTTACCACATGAAATGGTTTCTCAATAAACATACGAAACAGTTTCTCACTTACCATACGGAACAGTTCTCACTACACGAAACGGTTTCTCACTTACCACACAAAACGGTTTTTCATCTACCACACGGAACCGTTTTCACCTACCACACGAAACGGTTCCTCACAACACGAAATGGTTTCTCACCTTCCACACTAAACGTCTATCACATTGAGAGTTATAAACGAGCACGTTCACCTAATGTTAAGTGATGCCTGCGGCCCATGACATCTACATTAATGCTTGACAAGGAAACGGCAGATGCATTGTCACCCTTGAGTACTGAGTTGGAATGCCTCGTCGGCAGTTATAAAGGTCTCCGGATCCCTACACTCACCAGACGAAACACATCAGTATTATGCTGCTATTTCACGCTGTTATTCTAAGGGCGTGGTCCCTCGACCGTGGTCCGTGGACACCGGTCGAGCTGACCCATTAATTCTGCAGTTAGAAACAAACTACAGCGTAGCTTTACCACTGTTAACTTACGATACGAAACAGTTTCTCACTGACCATACGAAAATCTTAAAATACTAACCAAGTTAGCATTTTTAGTTTTTTTTGTCATTATATTGTATACGATTGAAAAACTAGATCCGAAGGTTTAGTGTATATTGTTTTAATATACTAGCAGGGAAGATCTATAAATTTAGTGTGATTTTTAGCTGTTCATATTATATCAAATAACCATGTCACTATTGGTTAAAACAGTGCCATCTACATGCAAAATTACTAAAGTACTAAAATTACTGAACTCATCACTTCTAACCGAGAGCAACCAAGAAGTAATGCAATGTCTATCATTTCAACACACTAAAAGAAACTGTCAAAAATATTATTAATAAGAAAGTAGCAGTTTCTTATTAATAATTTAAATTTTAATATATTATACTCAAAATAAATTATTCTGACACTGCCTCAGGTGTCCTACAAAACTTTTTCACTTGACCGACAGTATAAAATTAAACACACATTATTAAGATAGTCTTTTATCATAATATTTAGCACAGCTTAAACATACATTCCTTTACTGAACATTACAATACTAGCATTCATTCGCGTCACTGACGCAACATCTTCGACTAACGGAAAGTATACCTTGCAACGTATTTTTTACGAAATAAATTAAAATGGAATTCACGCAAACGGCCAACATAGTTATTGCGTTTTAAAGAGGCGCCTTTCACATCTACATAACAACGTGGTTCGTGCGCACGTTGAAACAGAAATCACAATTATTTCATTTTATATATATATATATATATATATATATATATATATATATATATGTAAAAAAAAATGCTTGTTTGTTGACGACCCTTTGAGATTCGAGTGCGCACAACCACCACACATTCGCCCCTCCAACCGGAACTGCCCATTGATAGGAACATTATTTAGTTAATTAATTTTTAATAATTTTTAGGATAAAGTTAGTAATAAAATTCATCTATATGATGATACACTAACAATGTCCACTTACAAAATCAATATTGTTAGTAAGAGATCGAAATGAGATCTTATGGAGAAATCTAAATTCAACTAAAGTCATTAGTAGCTTTTTTTAATTTAATAATGAACTATTGTTGAACACCGCTAATTAATTCAAATTACTGAAAATATAGATATGCTTTATTACAATAATGCTGTTCCTATCATTGGACTATATGACCTCACACTTTGACCACTTGAGTATTGCAAAGAATCTATTGATTTGTTTAACATTTACACAATGCTTTGAAAAAGTATATGGACATGACAAATTTTCTGTATGTGCGACAGTTTTATGCATGATTACAATGCACTATTTATGATCTCTTTGATCACATAGGTGATAAAAGATATTATATGCAATGAATTTTTACAATGTAGTTACGCTTACTGCCTAAAAATCGGTTAACAACTTTCTATTTACTTTTATGCATCGATATGTTAAAACCCGAGATACACGTTCAACGATCCAAAAATCTACGCAAACATAACACAAAATAAAAATGACGACCTCACCCACCAATCATATAATTTTCATTAGAATTCTAAGATAAACGAAACAATATGATCACAAGGGTGATAATTATTTTTTATTTTTAGGAAATTTTAAAATTATTTTTGAGAACAAAGCTTGAAATGTTAAGGAAATTAAGAGAACATTTTCCAATGCATACTCGGTTGTTGGAGCGTCGAAACATTTTAGAGACTTGGGACCAATGATTAAATATTATATAACACACTTGAAACTATTATAATTATGTCCGTGCATGCGTGAATGAAATAAAACAGCGCCATCTACTGCAATATAGCAACTGTAATCTTTTTACCATGGGCGACTTAAAATTACATGTCCTGTCATATAAAGGTGACCTCTATATCAATGGTCAAGATTAAATTCGGTAATAATTATTTGGCTTTAGTCGGTTTGACAATAGCGACAAAATTTTAAACTAAAATTTATTTGTAATGGGTGTATCCAGGATTTTATTACATATCAATGCCTAGATGTATTTTTATCTAATACCTCAAATTTAGACAATTTTATTTCTATGTGACTTTATTATTTAATTCATTAAAACCTTTAAAAACTTAATTTTTTTTTTCTACAACTCAAAATCTAAACCATCAGAACTTTAATAAATTAATGTATAGACAAAATATGGTTATGTGTGAATGCTTTAAAAATATTTTAAAAGAATAATGAATAACTATGGTTATCTTAGAGGAATACTATTTATCTAATTTATTACGAAATAAAAATGCAAGCATTACAAGATATTTTCTATAATAGATATTTATCTAACTATCATAATAACTAGTATTACTAATAATTAGATATTTAACTAAGCATTTGCGCAAACACAGATCACTCACTGGTCCCCTTCCCTATTCTGTGTGTAGTGGTAATAAGACTGGAGACAGACTTTAGAAGGAAATTGTTGTCTGATGCTGATGATGTTATAGGACAGGGAATAAACAATACTAATAAACTCGTGATTCACTCAGAATAATGCATAGAAGCTAGGTTACTCTATGTACATACAACTCACCCAGAGCCGTGAATATAAATATAAACAGTTACAGAATAAGTAGTCAAATAAATGATATATTCATCAAAAAAAAATTGGAAATTGCCAGAACTGAAAAAGAGAAAATATGAATATTGCCAATTTTGAAACTAATGGATTATGTAGTTAAATTTTTTTTTGACTTATTTTAGTCATGTTTCCTTTACTACGATTTTAAGAAGTAATATTGTATTTAAATTAGAATCCAAATTGGTTGTGTGTGAGTTCACGTGGGCATGTGTTTCAGTCTGTCAGGCTAGCCGTGGTTAACATTGACGCCTGATTCCAATTCCGAAGCCGGCGTTTCCGGCTCTTCGTCGTTGTATATATTCTCTGCCATCTGCCATACCTAAGGAAATATATAAAAGTAAAGTAACACAAAAAAAAAATAGCCATGGGCTTTTAAGTATTGTGTCATTTTTATTATCTCCTGAACATTCTCCAATATCATATGATATACAAGGATATGGATTAATTTCTTCATTTTCAAGGACAAAAGAGTTAACTTTAACTTAATTTGCTGTCATCACACAATGTGATGTTTTTTAAATGTTTTGAAACTTTGGCATCATCACCCCAGCCTATCTCCAGTCTGCTGCTAATCATATCTCTCTATACAGACTGAATGGAAGCATGATCCTGAGCCACCTGCAAAGTGGGAGGTTGTCCTTGTGATAGCCAATATGAAGTTGCCACTTGAGAGAGAAGTGAGAGAAATTAAAAATTCCTACACTAGTATTACCTACCTGCATAATGTTATCTTCTGAAACAGAGCATATGACCCATGGCTCATTTGGATTCCATGAGAAGTCTGATATCTTAGCGGTGTGACCTCCATGAATAAACAGAAGTTCTGGAGGACCATCTTCCGCATCCTCAGCTGTTTGTTCTTCTCCAATCTTAGATAGATCCCAAACATGTAATCTGTAACAATATAAAATATATCAATAGTTAGTTAAACAATTTATATGCTCTTGAGGTCATAGTATCTAGATGGTAAGTTCTGGATCTAATGTTTAATACCCAAATAATACAAATAATTATTTTATACTTGAAATTATATATTTTATTATTTCAAGTATGTGTAAGTGAAAACTCAAGAAGCAGTACCTCAATGCCATAGGTGGCTATGGGCTAAAGATTTAGGATTTTACCTTCAGCAAACAGGATACAGTAAGACAAAGACTTTATCCTAGATGAGAAGATAACCATGATCACCAAGTTTGACAGCAAACTTGACGATTGCAGGGCCAGTGATGCATGCGCAATCACCAAGTGTCCATCAATATTGAAAATTCTAACAGGCGCGTGCCAAATACACGCTGAGGAGCAGCCATAACTTTATTCCAGTATATCGCATTTCACTTCATTTGTACACAGACATGTCACGAGTTATGAATACTAATGCCGCTGGCACACAATACTTTAACAAAAAATTGGTTATTATGTGATTTCCTATGCCGTTTCTGATAATAAATAGCATCATCGTTATTATATTTAATGTGCTAGATCCAGATGAAAGCTAGAAGCTGATGATTTATACAATATACCGTTTATACAAATACGTCATCTAGTTATACTCCCACAATATTTTCGTTATCACAAGAATAAACTTACATTTTTAATTTGGTTATGATACATACCTTCTGTCCGTACCACTGCTGGCGAGTATGGTCTCATTATGCGGTGACCACTGCACTTGGAATATTTCATCCTTATGCGATTCGAATGAATGCAGCTTAAGTTTTAGATTGCGCAGGTCCCATAGTGCCACCTACACATATTTATTCACATTAATCATGTCAGTATTAAGCTAAATTGGAGTGTTAATAGGAATGTTTTTAATATTAATAGTATCACTTGGATCTTAAAAAAAGAATACATAAAATGTGCACCACTGAAAAAAAATGATCCGAGTTGTAATAATATAATAATTGTATTGCCATAAGAAGCACATGTTTATCAGAACACAATATTGGAAAACAACTCTTAGCAAATGTGCCTTCCCTCTATCTATATATAAAATATATATTTAAAGCTACTGTCAACACGTCACGTCACATTACTGCCAAAAGCTGCCACCTTCTGTCATCATAGAAGCCAATATGAATATTATTTCAGAATTTTGTTGAAAGATTTAGTTGAGAGTAAATAATTCTGCATTATCAGTTTGAATTCAATTTGAACAAAACACACATCCCACAGTATAGTGCAGTGTTATTGTTATTAATAAAAAAAGAGAGGGAATTGGATGTGTTATAGGTGTTTAACAAGGTTCCAGCATCAGGGCTTATGTTCCCACTTAAGATGTGTATATACTATAGAAGAAATTAGAGGAAAGAATTTTCTAAGTATAATTTATTAGTAATAATTGGAATTATTACTCATAAAAATATTTAAACAACCCCTTATTCTCTTAACTCTCTTGCAACATATGACCATGATTTAATAATGATCAAGGTAGTAAATCTCACATCTAACTGCTATGTATGGGAATTTTGTCAATTCTCCTAACATAGTAATGTATATTATTATTAAGCAAACAATGGTATAACTTAAGTTTCAAAACTTAAAATATTAAATACTATTGCAGTTTTTGTTGACCTGCCTTTAAAAATTAAAAAGTTAAATAAAACCATACTATGTACAAATATTTGTAACGGACTTACTGTTTTATCAGCACTACCAGTGGCTAGTATAAACTCTGAGTAGGGGTTGAAGCTTAGACAGTTGACTTCTGCTGTGTGAGCATCCACTGTGTGTGAGGGTTTTGATGTATTGTTACACCTGGTGGAAGTAATATTGATAACTTCATTAGAATTTGAAAATAAGTACACAAGCTTAACACAATGTTAATACCAACTTTGAATTTTTGTTTGATAAATATGATCATATAATTATATCCTACTTTTTATTTAACTAAGGGTAACAAATGGAGCCTATAAGCTTCATCCTTAAGAAAAAAATTCAGCCTTGTCATCCCAAGGACTGTAATAGAATTCCACATTACCAGTAATTGGTTCCCGCAGTCATGGTAGGAAACAGTGTTATACTACATGCCATATAAAAACCCTCAATCCACACTGTAATCCAGAATTTCATCAGCAAAGTATATATAATTTAGTTTCTGTACTCCCTTAGCTTTTATGGTATGCAGTAAACAGTATTCCATCCTCAGGGCCAGACCATACCAATGAAATAGTTCATTAAAATTTTAACTGCTGATTTACTGTGTTTGGTGAAAGGAAACAATGAGGAAACCTACATTTATATTAAATTTAAGTAAGATTTAAAAACCTTGGCTCTTAAATTATTTTACAGATTATTATTAAATCAAAACCTGGTATCCCAGATCATGAGTTTCTGGTCATCAGCAACAGAGCCAAAGAGTGACTCATGTAGCAAATGCCATGCTACATCTTCTACTACAGCAGTATGCCCCGTGAAAACGGATTTTGCCTCTATCACACGCCCTTCTTTAGGAGTGGCATTGATGTCCCAGAGACAAATTGTGTGATCATCACTGAAACAAGCAAATATTTTATTATAATAAGCTGCAATTAGAAAATGGTTGCATAAGTAATTTGATGAGTACAGCGGGAACTTACTCTCATAATTAAAATAGTATTGCTAAATTGCACATGGGGGAAGAGGAATGTGAGAAATCACCCTCAATATATTAATCTTAAGGAATACTAGAGCAAGAGCAGCTCAAAATCCAGGTACATGATTTTAATTTATGGTAAAGGTATAAAATAATTCTTGGTACATTATAATCTAAGAAATAAAAAAGAAAATTGACACTATATTCCAACACCCTCTCTATAGAGATCTATTCCTAGCAGTTAGACCTATATAAATATAAGATATTTTCCTTTACTGTTTTTTACTTCATAAGGAACAAAATTGCTAGAAACTATTAGAAATTCAATTCACCTGGCAGATAGAAGATAGCCATTTAGATTAGGGTTCCATGATAAGCCATAGCCTTCTTTTTGGTGTCCTCGTAATCTGTAAAAATGTTTTAGTTATTAGTTTTAAACTATCTTATGATTTTTATAAAAACCACATAACTAAAATGTTTTGCACTTTTGCATTTTTTCAAGCAAATTAATTGCCATATTTGTTTTACTTAGTTACCTGAGATCAGGATGACACTCGCCGGAAGGCTCTGGTTTAGATGGGTGCTTTGTGTAATCAAACACAAGGACATCTGATGAAGGAGTCTTGGTTGCAATAACACAGGGATTCTGGGGCATATAGCGTGCCCTGTTCACTTCCCCTTCATGATTGATTTTGATTTCTATATCTATTTTTCCCGATACTGAGCCAAAGCCACCAAATTCTGAAATATTTAATTATATTAAATTAATATAATTTAAATTATCATGTTTACATATGAAGTTCACCATGCAGCCTTTATTATTACTTCTATAAGAACACCAATAAATTTATACATGATGATAATTGAAGAAAATATACAAAGGCATATATAATTTGGAAAGTATACAGCATAAATGTTACTTACCGCCTTTATCATTGTCATAATGGCTTGCATCAAACTGAGCATCTTCATTAGGAAGCTGGACACTAGCAATCAGCAGATGATTTTGCTCATCTGATGTGTGTGTGCCCAAAATCAACCTGCAAATTTTATATATAATAATTGAACAAAATGTACCATTAACATTTTCATACACACATTCACTATATATGTCGCTATATATACCCTGCCGGCCAGAAGTTTAAGACCACACATAAACAACATAATTTTTCATCAATTGTAATAAAATTCCATAGGATAAATAAAAGAAATGCACATCTGCATATTCTATTGTTAGTATCCAATATTTAAAGAAGTCATTCTTTTGTTTACTTTCAAGTTATTGGACAATAAACATTTTATTGTCCAATAACTTGAAGCACATTGTATTCAAGCACTGACAATAAAAAACAAAGCTGCCCTAGAGCCAGGTGGTAGAGTTGTAATAATATTTTTATAATGTCCATGTTACTAATTACTTTGCTATTGTTACGTATTGGACAACAATTAGGTTTATTTAGCTCCAGAAAACACGTGTTTCTGAATTATTATTACCAGAGTTTACTTGGGTTTGTTCACAAACAATCTCAATTAGTCTAAACTTGTAGTTTCTGCAGTGAAGACGTCATAAAATGGTAAACGCTCGAGAAATTAGCAGTAAAATGCATTCTGCCATCGTTGTTTTACATAATGAAGTAAATCCGAATGTGAGATTGCTTCCCAACTGTAGTTATCGAAGACGTTATGTTCATGGCACAATAACTCGATACAGGGAGACACGCAGTTTTCAAGATCGTCCACGGTCGGGAAGGACGAGAGCTACCACGTCTAGTGAAGATAATTTCATTGTTACCAGCAAGCGAAATAGACGCTTAACAGCACCAGAAATCCACGTTGAAGTAAACAAAACCCTAGTTAAACCTTTATAATTAACTACAGTAAAACGGCGACTGAGAGATGCGAAGTTGTGGTCGTGTTGACTTTCGAAAACCTCTGCTAAGGCCGCAAAAAGAGAAAAAACAGATGCAGAGGGCCCATTGAGGTTGGCCTGAAGAAAATTAAAAAAAAGTGCTTTGGACCGATGAATCCAAGTTTGAACTATTCGGTTCAAAACATAAAATTTACGTTCGATGCAGTGCCCAAGAAAAGATGATGTTAGATTGTGTGGTCCCAACAATCAAGCATGATGGTGGCAATTATGATCTGGGGTTGCTTCTCTAGCCAAGGAACTGGCGGTTTTATTAAAATTTAAGGAATTTTGAAAAAGGAACAGTACGAAAATATTTTAGAACCAAATGCCGTTTCTTCCGGGTTGTGATTAAATGGAGATGGATTATTTTCCAACAAGATAATGATCCAAAGCATAGCTCAAAATTATGTAGAGGATATTGAGAAGAGAAAAAGGTACAAGGAGTGTTGATAAACATGGTTTGGCCTCCTCAGAGCCCATATCTCAATCCCATTGAACTTTTGTGGGAAGAGCTTCATAGGGACGTCTATAATGGTGGCCCATCCTCGCGAGAAGAAATGTGGAATGCTTTATGCAAAATTTGGAACAATATATCACAAGACACCATTAACAAATTGTTTGCCCATATACCGACTTGTGAAAAAAGTCAAAAAATAGGATTTTTTGATAAAATCAGTTTAGCTAACTATAGCCTTTTTTGCATGGACTGTTAATATTTCTTTATGCATTTAAAGTATATTGTTTGTCAATCAATCTTCTATTAGATCATTAAACAGGTCAATTAAACATTTAATATTTTATTGGAGTTTTACTTTATTTTCCTACTTTAATTAAGGTGGTCTTTAACTTTTGGCCTGCAGTGTAGGTTGTAAAAAGGTTAACAAAGTAATTATAAAACGATTCTGATAATATAAATTGTAAAGCAAAAAAAAGCAAGAACTTATAGTTATACAATATTCATATATTTACTACATAAATGTGAATATTATTTTATATAAACGCAGAGAGTATTTCACCTACTATGATATATATTGACTTTGATTGAACTAATAAGGATGTCAAATTGGCAAATAAAACTAGGATACATAGACAATAAATTTCATAAAACTAAAACTATTTGGTATTTGGAGATAAATACATTCAATTAGCAAACTTTTACTGGCAAAAATAGACTATGATAATTATAAGTTATGCTGGAATCCAGTAGACATAGGTACCGGACTTTACATTTAAATTGTGTTAGCAAAGACGGAATTAAACTCTAAGATAGATGATAAAGTTAGGTAAGCATTTTAACCCAACACCTAACAATTTAAGCTTAAAACCGATAATGAGAATTATAATATAACATGTAAAATTTTAATGTGAAGGAACCAATCACGGAAATCAAAATTATTAAAAAAAACATCCCATGAAATTTCTCGATTTTACTGTTTTTTACCTATGTACAGAATAGTCTTTTCCTTCTGGTCTAGTGACATCTGGAAGCCATTGAGCAGTAAGCGAGGGCCATTCCAGGGCATGGGTCATCACCAGGTCGTATAAGAATGGTGTATTCTTCTTCCATATTTTATATTCTTCATTTATAACTCTCTCTTCTACCGCATCATCGAAAGTCTCTAAAATCAAAAATATATATGAAAACTATAAAAATTCTGTTGTTCTGCTAACCAAAAAACAAAAGGCAAAAGCTGTCATAGAAAATCTTTTCAAATTCAAAAAAAGCATCAATATTAGAATTACTAATTTACCTCCATCACCTTTGTCACCCATTTTCATTTAATAGCGAACTATTATTCGCCTTTAAATAAATGCCTAAGAATTTAGAAATTCCAAACGGCCCCGTAAAGGCGCCAAACAACAACCTTTTCTCGGCGTTACCGTTCAACAGATAACATACAAACTTCCGGTTGTGATGTGGGGGAATAAAATTATAACAGAATTCGGAATGATATATGTAACGAATACATCTTTTCCGACTATTTTCGTAATTACATTATTTAACACAATATATATGATTTTCATATTTTGAGTGATTTTTCATATTTTATTATATAAATCGAAATTATATAATAAACGATTTTACTATAAATATTTTTACCAAAAGAAACAAAAGTAAATTCAATTAACATCAATTAAATTCATTTTAACGTATCTTTATTTTTCAGTATTTCCTATATTTATATTATTATTGATGTCAATCTACATCTACTTAGACGTTCAAGATTTTTCCCCTTGCCCCTGTATTTATCTTCAATATTATTGTTGTTCGAACTGCAATCTACTTTATTCGATAAGTTTGTAACCCTTTCTCTTCTCTTCATTAGGTCAAGCATACATGGCATATAATGCATATTTACATTATTTTTAACTGGCACATGATTTATTTCTGAGTTACTCTCGCGTTGTCCTTTCATTAGATTCCCGGTTTTTAACAAACTAATAGGTATGTTTCCAAATTTTCCTTATTATAGTGATTTTCTACAATATCGATTTCCTTTTATTTTCTTCATTTTAACTGCGGGGAACGAAATGTAGTTGTCAATATTAGTGTTCACATGTGTTACTTCAATGAGCAAAAGGTTTCTTAAAAGGCATGATAGCCCCCAAAGATAAAATAAATTTGCAAATATTAACCGGTCGAGACTTAAGCTTTCCCATATACATTTTAACAGCGGTAGAAATACATTGCAGTTTGGTTCTAGCTGCAGAATGAATGGGTCAGCTCGATCGGGGTAGGACCACGCCCTCACAGAATACCTAAAATAGCAGTATAATATTGCTGTGTTTCGTCTGGTGAGTGTAGGTATCCGGTGATCTTAAATACTGGTGACGAAGCAGTCCTCAAGGGTGACGACGCATTATGGTTCCTTGTCAAGGATGAATGTAGATGGCATGGGCCGCAGGAATCACATACCATCAGCTGAACTGTGTGCTCGTTTCTTGCTCACAGTGTAATAAAAATAAATATATCTATACAACCTTTGAAAACTTACTCAGTGACGTATAACCATTATAACCTTTGTCACTGTTATATAGGTTCAGCACAGGCGTCTTTTTAGATACTAACTGGCTCACAAATCAGATAAAAGTAGTCCTTCCTACTTTTAAAGAACAACGTACTATCTTCGTACTGCTTATGCTTATATACTTTTTTCACAATCTTATTTCATTTTTCTAAACTTAAAGTAGCTGGCCACACTGATAAAACCATTAATACTCAAACAGGCAACATAAGTTTTAATAGTCAAATTCAAATTGGTAATATGGCTGATGCAGCAACAACACGTCGTGAGGCAAGAAGACGAAGAATTTTAGAAAATTCTCATAATAGATTGCAGCTTATATCAGGAAAAATAGATGATGACTTATATAAAGGTATCTTTTTGTTAGTGATGCATTTATTCAGTTTTATTGACATTTTGTAGTTTCACCAATATTTCTTTTCAGATTCTCCCAAAAGAAGTCCTATCCCAGATCAGAACGTTGTCTTACCCGTTATAACGGAGGTTAACACTATCAATACTTGTTTTTTAAATAATGGTGGGATCAATAGTGAGGAACCATTGGGATTCATATGTGAAAATGAATCTAACGAGAGAGAGGTAACCAATGACTTGGCAGCTTTAATATCATCACCTGAACTTACTCCTGCACAGAATTCTTCCGTGATTGACAGATTTGTGAATAACAAATATGACATAGTTTTTTTATCGTTATTAATACAGTTACTTCATCAATTTTCCATTTTTACGGTCCAGAGGTCGTACTTTTTTCTTCCGTTGATTTTGTATTGTGTTACGAAATTAATATTTATTCCCAAACAAAGTAATTCTAATATAACTTATGCCCTTCTACTTTTAAATGGTATTTCTGCAGAGAAAGTGAAAATAATTTTGTATGTTATGCAGATGATTATGTTAATTTCAAGTGATGTTGGTGTATTTTTGTTTACAACAATATGCACACAATCTTTGTTCACCATAGTAAAGGATAACTTAATCACATAGCTTATACTTTTTCAGAAATTTACTCAGATTGGGCCATTGTACTAACACAACAGTTTAAGTTACAATTATTATTTGTAACATGGGTTTTAGGGAATAGGTAATACCGTCATTTGATTGCTCGTGCCTTTAAAGTGAGAATTTGTGACAAGTGTGCGTTTTAGTCACATATTGCCATTTTAGTTTTAATGTTAGTAAATTGTATATATTTAACAAGTAAATTTCTGTTATTCAACATATATAGAATTATTCAAATTTTTATTTCTGAAACCAAAATTTACTAGACAATATAAAACTTCCTTGTTTTAGGTTTTGATACATTAAAAGGTATTAAATTTCTAGATTCCCTAACAATCATTATCCATTGCATTATCTTTATGAAAATATATAACCATATTTCAAAATTTTTGTGTCACTAACATAATTATTTTTATGTACTTTTGTTCAATATTGAATGCTAATATCAAAGGGTTTTTGATATCTTAAAATAATTTTAATTTGTAAATAAATTTTGGTTGGTGTGAATTTGTTCATCTTCTTAATACATTGCATTTAAGGTTATAACCTTCATAATAAGCACAGTTCATCCAACTATTAAATATTTTTGTATGTACATTTTAATATTATATCCTTTTTTATTTTAAAATAATCATATAATAAATATTTAAGGTTAATACTTTTGGAAATGTAACCATCATAATGAAATTCTATAATGAATGCATGTAACAATGTTTGGCAGTATAAATCCAATATACATTATGTAGTAATCAGTATTATAAATACGAAAGGCTCAATTGCTAGATAGTGTATTAGTTGCTGTACTTTATAATGAAAAGAAATGAAGTCCTTTCATGACCAGTCAAAGTCAAATGCGGCTCTCTGATCATAAGTAACATTCACTTTGTTACTTATAGGTTGTTTAGAGTTCAAATAGCAGAATGATTACATGAATATGCAATACATCTATTTGTAAACTTTTAGTCTTACTGAAATACTACTATGTATATATTTAATGCCATTTTAAAATTAAAATTTATAAGCACTGTTTATGAATTTATTATAAAATGTTTGTACTTGATTGGTAATTTAAAAAATAAATATATAAATATGCTTTCATTGTATACAGCAAACTTATTATAAATGTGAATTCTACTTAAACTGAGAGTAGAGTACCAATAAATTTGTACCAAAGATTTATATCCATAAGACAATTACAAACTTTGTTATTTCCACATCATAATTTCTTATTCAAATTGATGTCAAATATGATGGTATATTTATTGTTATTATTGGTGAATCACATATAGGTTCAATAGTCACTTATTATGCAGATAAGTTTTAAACTTGTCATCACAATAAGAAATTTATTTATGAAATATTGTCATGTTATGACATAATAGACAAGTATCAATGCAGGTCTGTGATACTTGTTAATGCATAATATTAAAACATTATTCCTATAGCTGTGATGAAATAAGTGTTTTTCTAAATTTATTATTAACATCGAACACTGTATGGCAGCAAAAAATAAATCATCAAGGAAAGCCTCTTGGTATACCTATCAAAATGTCTCTACTTGATATACTTGACAATATATATGCGCCAGCTTAGTTCATGTTGTCGTGTAAAAAATAAATAATAAAAAAATCTGATTTAATTTTCAATAATATTTTGTAAAATTTTGAAATAAAATAGTTTTAATTCATTATTCTTGTGTTTTATTGTTAGTATTCTTGAAATCATGTTGAAATATAAAATCTTGGTTTATTCAGTTTTAAAAACTAATATTAGAAAGAAATTAATATGATTTTTATTGTAAAACATTATATTCAGCCAATATTCAGAAGGAATCATAAATTCTTTATTTTGTGATATATTCACAAAGAAAGATTATACAAGTGTAAAGCCCCATAAATATACATTTGGATTATGATTATACATAAATTAGTAGCACCTATTAATTGTTACTGGTTCTATAGTAACTTTTGTGTTATTCAAAAAAGTAATAAAAGTCAATTTGGTATCAGCTTAAGCAAAAACTTAAACAATAATAATGAATACCAAATTTAATGTCTATCATATATATTTATGGCAATTTCTAGATGCTACTGAATTTATATATTACACATCATAGTATGTGGTAAAAAATTGTTGCAGCTAGTTTCTAGTTGTAACATGAATGGGTTGGCTCAACCAGACCCTCACATCATACCAATGTGAAATAGCTACATTGTGTTTCATATGGTGAGCAAAGGCATATAGGAACCACAGTTTCTATGACAGTGATAGAGCTATGCTGCAGTTTGTTTTAAGCTAAAGAATGAATGGATCAGCTTGACCACAGAATATCAGCGTAAAATAGCAGTATAATGCTGCTGTGCTTCGTCTAGTGAGTAGGGTTCCAGATACCTTCATTACTGGTGATGGGGTATTCCATTTCACTTCTCAAGGGTGACAACGTATCTGCATTATGATTCCTTGTCGAGGATAGATGTAGGCATTATGGGCCACAGGAATCACTTGTCATCAGGTGAACTGTGTGCTTGTTTGTTTAAAATAGAACACTCAATGGAGCTGCATACTAAGCCAAATTCAACAAGCTATTTAGAACCTGACCAGTTTATGCACTAAAATTGCAGTGGGTTCCTTTAGTACATTTGAGAGTCTACCAATTGTGGATAAAACATCACAATAATGACCACTTTTCCTGTCGATATTCCACCCTATATAATAAGAATGTAACTAGAAAGCCCATTCATGCAATATACAACTCATGAATAATAAGCAAAACACTTGTAGTTCAACTTTTACTATTTGGGGGTTTGTATAATGCCTATGTGTTCAACACTGGCAATGGATAACAGTTGGTTTGTCAACCTAATAGCCTAATGGGAGTATCTGACTTTGTTTGATTCCTAACGAAAGTTAATGTTTTTGCAGGAAGCATTGCTTTCCAGGGCATTGGAATTTTATTTATTTATAGTATATTTTATTAAGCTTGTCATACCTTCCTCCGATCTTATTCCAAAAGTCTTACATTGGTTTAGGATAAATAATAAAGTAATGGATCTGTGTTTACACTGTTACTTCCAATTATATTTTTTGTGAATTTGTGTAGATATGAAATAAACCCCTATAAATAATAAAATATATTTATATTTTAGTCTATAACTAATTTAAATAGATATCTATTTACATGTTAATATTACATAATAAAATAATAACATTCTAAATATTATACAAATATATAATATAAAGACAAATATAAAACTTCCAACACAAAATATTACCAAATGGTGAAAAATAAAAACCACTAATGTCATTCTAATGATGATATATTGATTTTCAGTAACATGATTTTGAGATGAGTGAACAAAAAATCATTTAGTTAACCAAATTTGCAGAAAATAACTAAAATGTAAAGAAACTCTTAATACTATCCATAATATTCTTACTTCGTTTAGTTTTTGACTGATTTTGTTCAGTCTTCATTGCACCCGTGCTCTGACGGTCTATTGACTCTTTATGAATAACTTCTTCAATACTGCTCGGAACATCACTTTGAGTTAACTCTTGTGATTTACTTGGACTAGTGTTACTATGTGTATCCTTATGAATACTTTGTACATCTAAAACGTTTTTCTTCATATTCGATTCTACTGTCAAGTCATTGAATTCGTCAGAGCACCCGATTTCCTATTGCTCTTTGACACCTTTTCCTTTCTTGGGTTGTCGTATAGGTTTCTGCCGTACCAAATCAGTACGTCCAATCGTGACCATTTTCAATTCCCACGCCTCTAGGTCCTTTCTGTAATTAATATAAAAGTAGAAGTACACCTATACAAATTTTATAAAAAAAATATTATGCATCCCTAACAAACACATGATACACCTAATGGTAAGTGATGACTGCAGCCCATGACATCTACATCCATCCTCAACAAAGAATCATGATACACATGCCTTGTTACCCTGAGGACTAAGAAGCAGCGGGGAAGGAATGTTATGCTGTTATTTCATTTTTGTGAAGTCCTTATGCTATCAAGCCAACCTAAAAATTTTGCTGCTTTAAATTTATATAGCAAATTGTTGAACTTTAAATAGCAACCTACTGAACCGTAAATGCTACAGCATGAATGATTGACCCACCGATACATAACCAGTGTAACATAAACATGTGGACTGTATAGACACTGCAGCCAAATCCATCTCTCATCCTATTATATGATTTAATTATAATCTTATCCAAATTGGAAGGCAAAGTCAATGATTTTGTATTTGTGCGACTGCTTATGGCACTATAAAAAGGATCTGAAAGTGACCCTTTGATTCAAAATAGATTTGAATAAATATATATATATATAAGAAATACTTAGGTATTTTATAGATTTTATATTTTGTATGCCACTATAACTAATATTACTTACCTATATTTCTCCATTAGTGTTTGAGCCTGTTTCTCATATTTTGTTCTCTCGTTTTCTGGCAACTTTAACCAGTCAGCTTTAATTTGTTCCTGGTAAAGCTTCATATCATTACCTTTGAATATATCTTTCTTTGTTTGTGTAAAAAGGAAATATGAGGACATTGGTTTTTTAGGCTTCCCCATTTCTTTTAATTCCTTTAAAATAAACCAAATGTACAATATGTAACAGTTGAAAAATATTAAACATGTTACTTTCAGTCTATATTACTTTAATTACTTAATTTATAAATTTAGAAATACTAAATACAAAAAATGCAGTTTCCTTTCAATAAAAACTCAGCTATATGCTTACACTATTAAAACTCATAGAATCCAAAAATAAAATGTGTGTGGCAATGGCAACTAGAATACTTTGACTGAATGCAAAATATGCATTTCTAAGTTGGCTATTTCATTTCAGTTCAATGGAATGTGCACAAAAATAAATCAACAATACATAAATATTTTAATAAAGAAGTTTTCACTAGAAAGTTTTCAATTTTATAGATATATATTTTTGTCAAAACAGATGTTGATAAAAACTGCTATATTGCAAATTATAATATTATATATAATTCCTGAACAAATAAAACTATTTTAAAACAATTATTACATTTTGTTCAATGCAGGAATGTAGATAATAATAAAAATTGGTAAATTTTAACACATGAAACAGATTCATCGGAGCTATTTTTAGTTCAAAGCACAGTCTTTCCCATAGCAATCTATGGGAAAGATGAAAACATAATATGTTCAATGACACTGTTTAACTGCTAATCTGCAATTTGCAAACAAAATTGTTTATTAAATCAAATATTATTATATCACCCTAAAGCTTAAATTTTATGTGTGATTTTAAATTACTAAATGAAATAGTTATGAAGTTTTTTGAATTCCACTAAAGATAGGTCAGGTTAGGTTAGCCATTTCCAGCCAGTTTTTTAAATTTTATAATATATATTTTGATCACATATACTTTTAATTCCATTTTTAAACATAACTTACAGCTTTTAATTTTCTCTTCTCTTTAACTGCAGTCATTTCTGCTTTAACCCTCTTTATGTCTTCTTTTTGTTGCTCTGTTAGTGAGGCTTCATAGATTTCTTTTATCTTCTTATAGTCTTCTTGATCTTTTTCATATTCTTTAACCATTTGTGCTTTTGTCTGAAATTTATGCATCCTTGGAATAAGCAAACTTTATTGTGTTTGGAAACTAAACTAATTGTGGTGAAGATATATATAGCAGTTAGAGTATCAGGTAAAGGTTTTTTTTAAAAATAAATACAGAGGCACCTCTCATTTAATTTTTTTTTTAAGATATTGACTTTATATAACATTGGCTGACAAATAAACATGCAGTTCACCAGATGGATTACCATGGTGGCAGTAATGATTGCAGCCAATAACATTTAGATACATCCTCAATTAAGATTCAAAGTGCATGTATGCCCACGAGAATGGTAATACCTAGTTGTCTATATTTGTGTCCCTGGTTTCCCACACTCACCATACAAAATAGAGTAGCATTATGCTGTTATTCTGTGAGGGCATGGTCCTTCCCCAGTCATGCTGACACATTCATGTTGCAGTTAGAAACTAGCTAAACACTGGGTAAATATATTATATATGTGATAGAATAGTTTGAGAGTTTATGCTATTTTAACTGCCAGGATTAAATATATATGTCTGCAGTTTTCAAATTTGTGACTTTAGTTGAATTTTACAAAAGTTTATATCCAAATAAGCTTGAGAGTTTATATCCAAGTTCTTGAGATATAACAATACTATTCATTTACACCTCACTATCCAGTTGTTGCCAATGTTTTGAAATCCACGCAATAGCCTCTTTAGATGTGATTCCAGGATTTTTAGCTAGCATTGCAGGCCTCATTTGCGTCATAAATTTGAAGAAAGGAGTCAAAGGTCTTTTTGGTTTTTCTATTCCCAATTTTTCTTCAGCTGACTTCTTAGTGTAACTACATACTTGTATGCTATTTAGCCAATTTGATCTGTAAAATTGCAAAGTAACAATGCGATAGGAGTTTAATAAGTCTATATATAGTTCATGAAGTTTTGTATTACGGGTCTTATATTATTCAAGTAAGATCCGAAAGTGCGGTAGAATAAATTAAAAAAAAATATTGCTTAATTTAACCGTTCACATGAAGTCATGAACAACAATAACAAAATAAGCGTCATAACCTATAACTCACCTTGTGTGTAAAACTGTTTTATAACTTCCTACAAAGTAATTACTCAGACGACATATCTGAGTAAATGAAGACATTTTCTCTTATTACATACAGAATAAAAGATTATAAACTTGTTGATATTCACCAATCAGTCAACCTGTTTGCCAGTTGCCTTGTCTTGTAGTGTATGTTACTATATAAAACTTACTTTTACGTTGTGTACAGATAATTAACAGGAAGAAACGAAACGCAGAGTCCTAAAAAATATAACTTCATAATTACGGACTATTTAATCCTAATAATTGTATAGATTGAGCGAATGTTGTTATAATTCACAAACTGTAATACATATAAAACGTTTCATTTTGGAATAACTTTAGTGTAGTTTTTTTCTGAATACAATGGCGTTGTTTCGGGCGACTAAGGACGTGGTGGTGGACGCGTATGGATATGTTAAATGTCGTTAATAATTAGGCGGTGAAAAAAAGACTTTTCACTAAAGAAGGTAAAAACTTTACTCTATTTCATAGCCCGGTACTTTTTTAACTGGTTTCAAAAATTCTTATTCGTAATCCAAGGTCTCTTGCAACCCTCCCATTATAAACAACACGCACCGCATGGTTCGGTAGTCTTTTTTCTTTTTTATGGCTGATGGCCACTATTAGCCTGAGGGATTTTGAAACTCTTCGACGGCTTAGGGCACTCAGAAGAGTCCTTTATTAATGGGTAACCAGCACAACGGTTCCCACGAACACAAGGGTGCCCGAGAGGAGAGAGTACCTTGACTCGGTCAGTTACTTCTGACGGATTAACTATATTAATAACATTATTATTATTAACGACATTTATCACCACTTCGGACGGCTTTGGCGCTTGGGAAGAAGTGGCGCAAGAAACTCCAGTGATGCTCCTATACTAATAAGTGAAAACTAAAACTAAAATATGGCGGCAACGCGAATAATTCTGTTTGCGACGCCCTCGCCGTCGGGGGCGGTAAGTGCAATGTTAGGTAAGGGCTATGGTACGGGGTGAGATTCCCCGTACAGCCCCAATGGGAGGACACTTGTGTCCACCAAGTCGAATCGTTTTCTTCGGTTGGGGCCTAGCGAAAACGATCGGCGCACACAAGCAGCTGGGCCAGGTGCTCAGCTGCAAACTGGTTAACGAGCGTCGGACCATCCGTCAGGAATGGTCGCCCGACCTCCATCGGAGCGGGGAGCTCGGTACCAAGTTCGGTCGCTCTGTCCGGGGCTCAGGCTCCGGGCGAGTGGCCGATAAAATAAGGGCCAGTGCCGAGCCCACGGTGGTTGCGGCCAAGTGCTTTAAGCTTATTTAAGCGCCTAATTCCCCATACCATCTAGCAACCACCATCTACCATCAATCGGCAAAATGCTGATACCCAAGCCTCAAAGGATGGGAGATGGGGACAAGTGGCGTCTCTCGTGGGTATCCATGATGATTATAAATCACGTCGCAACGGCGATGGTATCGTGATCGGTAGAAGTGTAGTGTTTGGAGCAGGGCTTGGGCCCAGCGTCGTCGGGGTCGTCGAGTGCCTCGGTTTCCTTTGAACGCAGGTGAATTTGTGGTTCGAAATGGGATTGTAAGAGACGGCACAATCACAATCAGCGGGTTTGGATGTGTGACGGCAGAGTCGAAATATAGGCGGGCCGCCAGCTTCAGGTACTGAGCTATAGTCGAGAGCTCAAGAGTTCGGTAGCACTTTCCATGTATGAAGGCAGTTAAAATATTCGAATACAATTTGCGTTAATTAGTTTTTCTGCTTGTTAGAACCAACCTATTCGTGCTTCTGCTATATTAGACGTGGCCTTACTGGTATGCATTTCTTTAGCATGTATACATAAACTACAGCTTTATTAAAATAATTAATTAACAAAAACATAGTGCGGTCGTGTGTCTTAATAATTTCTGTTGAAACTTAATTGATTTTGTTCGCCATTTCTATTGTCCGTTTCTGTTGCTGTAAGTGATCGCTGAGAGGGTCGCTCAAAAATAAATTATATATTCAAATATTATAAAATTCCCCAGATTCTCTCGAAAATTATCCATTTACAAAATAAAAGTGTTTCATTTACAAAGTTCAAGCAAATAAACATTCTTTAAGATGGTGTATAACTTACCCGTGTCAAACAAATAAGTATCTAATTCTTTTTGGCATGACTGGTGTATATATAAATTTCTTGCCTCTGTTATGTTAATCCTTGTAAAAGATAAAAAATTTAAACGCTTACCATACAAACGTTAATAATATTAACCTCCAACATTCAAGTGCCAAATGTTACATGTTTTCGATTTGCCATCGTTTTTCTGCCGACCACAAATGTTAATGAGATTTTTATGGGCATGAGTTCGAAGCACGGAATCTTATACCTATATAAAATCCAGTAGAATTACAACAACTGGGAAGGAAGGGATCAGTGAGTATGCCTCCGTTTTTTTTTATAATATTTCTTGCATAGTTGATGTCATTTGGTTACTTCTATGGTCGTAAACACCACACAAGGACTTCATTATGACAATGACTAAAACAAAACATTAATTTTTAATTCTTTATTGCTATGTACATAAATCTCGGTTCATAACTAATATTTACATCACACATCTTATTTACACTCAGTCACTATTTTGGTTAAAGGTGGGTTTCATGTGACTTGTATTACATCTTAAATAATATTCTTTTTGAATATAGAAGCATTTTTTACAATTGTATTTAATTTTTAAAAGGAAGTATTTGTACATGTTAACTCGTAGAAAAGTATGATTTATTTTTGTAATGTTATATCCCAATTTTTAAACATGAAAAACAATAAATATTTTTAATTATAGTAAAATACGTCACTTTTCGATTAATTTTGTATCCTCTCACGTATGTACAACATTCAGTTCGGGTTGATTGGTATTTTCATGCAAAAATAGAAGGTTCAGTATTGCAGCTGTTTTTGTTTGTTTGATACTACCTAACAAGTACTTTTATTAAAGGGTACTTCGAATATTCACATTTACCGAAGTATCGCTTAGTCGTACATCTCGTATATAATTATATAAGATATAATATGAAATTATATTATTTCAACAAAAAGAAGAACCTTCTATTCACACCATGCAAGATTTATAAATCCTTGCAGCTATTTTGACGAAATTATGCACAACATAATTATGATCAATCACTTGTTAGTTAAATATACATGTATTTATTACTACTATTTACATTTTTATGCGTATTCTTAAGAACTATTTATTTTGTACAATACTGTAATCAAACATATAAAATAAGTAGTCAAGTTACATACGTTATGTTTGAATAAGGTGATTTGTCTTGTAACTATCTTAGCAGGCCCAAGGCGTCATCGTTTGTTTTTTATATTTGGTGTGGTTTATATTTTTATGGTAACAGCAAAGGATTTAAAGACTATTTGCCGGTATCAAAATCGGGAACTATTTAGATTATAAGTATCAATGTTACGAGGAAGTCACTTCTGTGTGGCATATTTTTTTTAAGGTATTATTATGGATAGTTGATAGAATTAACTTCTTATTCAATAAGTTGTTATATACAATTTAAAACACAAACAATCTTATCTGTTTAATCATGATTACCACAGCTTTTACAATATGCGACTTAGAAATTACGTTATTATTAACAGACTTAAATTTCAATGGCACTAATTATTTTTCTCGACACGATTTATTTGTAAACACGCACGCAATTTCAGGTGATTGGTTTTGTCAGAAAATAGTAAACGTTTTAACGTATTTTACTACACGCGGTCATAGTATAGTCTCACCGGCAGAATAATGATAATGCCTTGGTTTCCTGTACGATTGATGTTGTGGTGGTCTATACGTCGCGTATTTGTGCGGATGTCGTGGTAGAGAGTGTGAATGGGTTGCATAGCATTGTAGCGTTAATGGCGTTGGTGGTGGGCCCGTAGGGCACTTTGCCATAGTGGGCTTTCTGGGACCTGAAATTCTTCTCCACAGCGCTTTTAAGCGCGGTGTTGCAATCCAAACTGCTACCATAACGCCCAAAATCTGTGTCGCAAATATTCGAAACAAAAAGACCCAGAATGCAGGACGTGGTTGGGTCGATGGTTCTGTTGATGGGACAGGAGCTGCTAACCAATCTTCACGCCAAGTATATTCGTATACCCAAGTGGCTAAAATACACGTTGATGGTACAGCGTAAAGCGCTGCAAATGCACCCAATCTAAGCAAACTTTGATCCGTATGTGGTTGTGGAGGAGCATTCAAAAGCGCTGCAGGTGCTGGGACAGGCGTCGGCCGCTGAAGTATAGCACGAAGACCCGACCCCAAGAACACGCAGCCGAGAAGCAAACAAATTGCTTCGGGGATGATGACTAAAGCTAGCAATGATTTACTGGACTGGTTCCCAACGAAACACGTACCTGGAAAATAGAGAGTAAGCTTAAAGTCGTATCAAAATATCATTTATATATGAATACTCGTTGACCCGAAAGCTTGGGCTGCATACGTTTCCAATATTAATTATGAAGAAATAGCATGTATATATGGTGTTCCTGTTCTCAGTCAAGTGAACCCTGGAGCCTAAGAAGAGGAGTACAAGTTAAGTTTAGAATAATGGGATTAGATATTAAATTTAGATTAGATTTTATTATAAAATTAGGTTTTGGTTCTAAGGTTGTTGCCAGCACATCGTCAAAATTGGCTATGTATGAAAACATCAAAAGGAAACTTGCATGTCTAAGTAAAAAAATATTTCGAAAACATGTTCCCAAATGTTCTAAGCTACAGTAGAGGATCTTCTAGAGGCCTCAGTCTATGATCATCAGTGAGACATATATATAAGCAGTTATGTAATGTACTAGCGGATATGGACCCTTTCTCTCGAGTACTATTTATCGAGCTGAATAACATTCCGTTACCCTATAAAGCAGCTCTCAAAGCGAACACCTACACAACAGCCTAACAGCCGGCGAGAAAAAAGGCTTGCATTAAAGCAGCGCTTAAAAGGGCCGATTTAAAATTGAAATACGATCGTGCGAGGTGGAAAGGTGTCGTATTTAACGGCTCGAATAATGACCGAGCATTTCTTTTGGCCAGTATAATGGAAACGAAAATAATAAAAATAAATCTACAAAACACTTGGCCAGATTGAAACTGCAAAAGGCCTGAGAAATGTGCCCTGTGGCACTTCACTCGCTCCGTATATAAAAAAGAATAATAAAAGTGTCAAGACCTATAATAATTAAGTACAATGACGGTGATATGAAGGTTTGGGCGTGAATACATAAAAATAGTTGCTTTAATATAGAAATCGCTATATGAAAAATGTATATAAAATGTTATTTAAAATATTTGAATGCTTTTTAAAATCGATCGTTATAGTTCTGACACAGAGTCACGACTAACAAGTTCTGTATTTTGTGACCATAAAATGTTCATGAAGCAACAACGTTTTATTGGTGGGAATGATCGAATAGGGACTCTTCTTGAAATATTTTAACTACAGACTATAAATAATTGACATGCAAATAATAGACATGAAAAAACCAATTCTCAAGATTCAATTATTAAGATGTGAGAATGATTATTAAGAGAGATAAGAAGGTTAGACCCCGAACTACGACATACACCTTTGATGCAAAGAATAATAATAATTGAATGCAAAGGAAGTGGGACCATACGGTCACTCATTTACCACCACACATGCCACTACAATGCAATTGAAATTCTCTGGGTCCATTTTAAAGATTTGTGTTATTCCTTGAGTTCTTGTTTTTATTTTAAAATAAAAGTACGTTTTATTATTATTAAAAATAAATTTCTTTTTATATCAACGTCACGCATAGCATAGTTAGACATAGCATAGAACCGCCTTTAACAATAAATAAAATGTTAACATTATTGAGCAAGGCATGTATGTTCACATTATTTCTGATAATTAGAAGTAGAAAAAAAAAACGAGTGTAGAAAAATGATACAAGAAGTCTGGGAGCGCGTTGTTTACTTTGAGGACATATGTCACCGAGAGTTAATAAGTCATCAGGATGCTCCAGCATCTCCGAATCTAATTATGTCGTTGATGATGATTTGGGATACCTTTATAATAATAAAATCATGCAACCTATATGATTAATTAACAACCCAACAGTTTTTATTTTAGTTTCGGTAAATTGTTTGACCTATCTGCCCAGAGGAGTCAATTACGTGTAAATCCTAAAATTTTTGGATAATATATAATATCGCAAACATAGCTTAGAGAAAGAAAAATTGGATTTTCGAGCGTTAAAAGCATTAAACTAGGAAAATTACAAAATAATATAAAAACCAATAAAATGAGATAAAAACATTGGTCTTAATAATATATAAAAAAAAAGTTAAATATATTTATTGCACCGCTATAGAGATACCCAGAGAAAAGAAACAAGTTAACATATTTAGAAGAAAAAAAAATCCAACGCCTTTTTTATTCACACTTAGGAGTAACTGCAGCCTAGGCACCTGTACCGCGATGGCTAGTTATGAATACATTTTATTTTATCTTTAACACCGGCACGTCAATTATATCGTTAAGAGTAGTTAAAATAATCTTGTAACTATTATGTTTTGGTATATTTCAATTTATACTCAATTCAATATACAACTATGAGTAGTCATAAGTATAATTATATAAATAGAACTGTTAATTTATATACTCACATTATAAATACATATATATATATAAATACATTTCACGAAGAAGTTTTTACGCTTTGATGTCCAGTACATTTTCAGTATCCTCATAACTGATCGTTGCCAGCCAATGTTTGACTATAGTTTGCGCCTCCTCAACAGTTTTTGACTTAATGGCACAGTTTCTAATAACTATGTTAAACACTTGAGCTCTATTAAATTGTCCGAAGCGTTGAGAAAAAGGAGTAATAACGTATGGAGTGGGAACACGGTAAACTCTTTCATTTCATTGTACTCCTTTAAACACAGAGTGGATTTGTGGACTGCAACAGCCGTTTTCAAGATTGTCTAACATTAACCACCCACTCTCTCTATATAAAGATCTGTGGTATTATATATCTAAATGGTTTTTTAACATTACTTTTAAAATTGATCTTTGCGCTCTTTCCTCTTGAATTAACAAAGTCTTGGCAACACTGCCCCAGCAACTTATGCAGTACATAACAAGAGATTGGCACAACGCAAAGTAAACTTTTTTCAGCGTATTTAGAGATGCCGCGTCCCGAAGGTTTCTCATTATCCCAATAATTTTAGGTACGCAACCTGAAAGAGCTGCAACGTGATTTTTAAAATTCAGGTTTCCTTCGATTAAAACGCCTAGGTACTTAACCACATCGCTTCTTACATAATGGACTTACAGTCACATAAGCCGCGTGTACTTATAATACATAAAGGCTTATGAATTTTAAGTATTGGTAAATTTGATGGGGCTGTTGCAGAAGTTTTGTAGAAACCGACATATGTAGTTTTCTTTATGTTTAAAATCAGAAGATTGCGTGATTCAGAGCCACATCCCACGAGGAACCATGAATAACAGTAGCTGTATCGCCTGCTTAAATAACATCTCCATTTGTTAGACGTAAATCATGAATGTCATTTATGTAGAGATTGAACAGCGTAGGTCCCAGAATACTACCTTGAGGAACACCATAGTGTATGGTCTGGAAGCTACTCAACCCTTGACCAATATTAGTACACTGTCTTCTTTCTGATAAATAACTTTCAAACAACTGATGGGCTTTGCCCCTTACACCCAAGCAATCTAATTTTCTCAGTAGTATGGGTACGGAGACTGTATCGAAAGCCTTGCCAAGATCTAGGAAAAATCCAATACAAGCTGTTTTTTGTCTAGTTTTAAAGAAATAATTGATGTCAGTAAGGAGACTGCGTTTTTTGTGCTCATCCTTCTACGAAAACCAAACTTCTTTGAGGATATAATACTGATTCTAAAAAGTTTATAAGACGTTTATTCACAATTTTTTCCAGCATTTTAGAAAATGTTCCTAAAAGCGATATTGGTCTATAATTTTCTATAAAGTACAGAAATATAATTTTATTTATATATAAAGTCTCTTAGGCCCTCTTCGTGAACAGGACTAACTGATGCAAATTTCTAGTCAGTTCGGAAAGAACCACTACTAAGACTCAGATTATAAATTGATGTTAAGATAATTACTAATATAGATAAGAAAACTTATCTATATTATTAATTACCTTAACTATAGTTGCACCGGACATAATGTAAAGTAGACCTGTCTCACTTTTAATATCAACGGCTCATATTGTAATCGGGTGGAACTGCACCAGAAGTACATCGTTCATTTTAGGCACTTTCATCCCGCCACTACCCGTTCATAATTAAAAACACTGTTTCTTTATAAGCTGATGTAAAATAAATAATTTTCCAGTACTGGTATGCTCATAAAGTATGAAGTACGTTACATCGACGTAGACTACACTACTATAAAGTAAGAGTGGCAACCCTAATCATTCTTCGTATTGATCTGTAGACTGAGATAGAGACCTGTGATCGGGTCCCTGGATCCCTATACCCACCCAAAAGGGTTAAGCTGCTATTTCAGACTAGTATTCTGCCAGAGCGTGGTCAATGTAAAATACCTAGTGTAAAATACCACTGGATTCTTATCTTACATACTTTCAGTCGCTGGCCGCCTGCGTCGGTATAATATCAAAAGAAATCAGAAGTTTTAAGATCATGCCCGCAAGACATTAATCTAACAAAGAGGTGTTACAATTTTGGACTATGATAACTGTTTTTCACGTACTTAATTACGAGACTTTACGGAACCTTATCAGTGCGGCACTTTTTTTATTAACGCACGTGTTTATAAATTAAGAACTAAATCGTCTGCAGCTTAAATGATAAGGAATTTTGTATAATAAACTCTAGTATGTTTTGTTTATTTTTTTAAATAAGTCTAAAGATATAGTCAGCTGTACATAGTGAATATATGTATCTGTAAAAGAATGTTATAGTTTTAAATATTTGATTGCAAAAGTGTCAATTTATATCAAATAATAGTTAAAGCTTGTATAACTTGTATGCTTTTGCCAGTAACTGCTAAAGTTCCTTCATAGGCAATTATGTAATTATCAAGATTTTTTTACAGGTTTTAAGACCCAGAAATGAGCGCATGGTTCATTTGATGGTAAGCGAACCCTATGGCCTAGACATATTCACCTAACCTAGATAAGGAAACAAGATCTACTAGATGCGTTATTACCTCAAACGACTACGATTGATCTCCGGTTACTTACAGCAGTACTAGGCTTTTAGTTAATTCTTCTGATATACTATATAATAAAAACAACAATTTCAAAGCCAATTTGAGTTATTCGAACCCATCACAATAACCGAATATATGTAATTTAGTAATAGAATCAGTTTTTTTTTTTAAAAAAAAAGAAAAGCTCAGGAGTCAGCATTATTAAGAATCCGAGGTTGAATAGACGCGGTTGGTACTTGAAGACAAAACGTTCAATGCGGTTGTAGTATGAATGCATGCTCCCGCGCACTCGTACAAGATTTAATCACTTTGAAAACGCCGCCGATCAAATACTTAAGGAGGGGAACATTAAACCGAGAATCGCCATCGCCATTGTGGCACGTCGATACGGATGTATGTTAGAATTGTATTGATTCATTGCGTTCGAATAATGCAATCATTCACTACCCGAATACATTTTTTTGATTAATTTTGAGAACGCTTATGGAAACTACACAATTATGTTGACGAAAAATTCCTATAATTAAAGTGGAAAGAATACAATACAATATGATGTTTTATTAAATTTTAAAATTAATGTATATGCAATGCATAGGAACGTGTTGAACGATGCTGTATATTCATTGACATTAAATTAATGTATAAACACCTCCTATACCTCTTTTGTCATTGACGTAAATAAACTAAATTTAACATTAATACTTAATCCTTTTCAATACATGAGATGTTTAAATTCAGACAGATTACTATAGGCTTTTAATCCTCACGCACACGCATTAATTTAGATAACGTCAAAAGTAATCCCTTCAAATTTTTAATCTGTAGTATTTTATTTAATTTTAGTTTTTTTTGAGCTTTGAACTTAAATGCAGAAGTGATAAGATTAAGAACGCGACTTCATATTTAGGCACCTTGAAAGGTTAATGTTAAATGTTTAATTATTTTATATTACGATGTTAAATGAAGAATACATGATATTTAATGACGTTATTTAAAATACCTATTATTTGCTTGTTAATTTAATACAAATATTGTTACATGGTAGTGGTAGCTTGGATAGGTCGACTTAACTAGAAAATACTAGGATGGAAAACCTGTGTAGAAAGACATTAATATTATTACTATAGTTTGCATGATGAGTGACAGATTTATTTTTCTTTAAACAGTATTTATGGAATAGAAAATCTCTTACCAGTAAGTTCATCAGCGTCTACGTCTCTGGTGACGAGAACGGCAGCTGCTAACGCGGCGGGTACTCCCCATGCTGCAAGTTGCAGCAAGGACGAGTGCCGGTCGTTGCGAGCGACGCCAGGAGTCTGCGGTGGTCGGAGTACACTCGCTCGCCATGCACCGGCTACTACCACCCACCTGGAAAATAATTAATTAAAAAGTAAGTAAAGTAACAGGTTAACGGAATGATGTCAAAAAAAAAAACAAATGAATCACAAAATACGAAACACAAATACACAAGCCTAAATTTGTACACTAAATATATCCGGTATTCTGATCGCCACATGGCCTAATGCAATGAATAAGTCTTACATATTATTTATATATATATATATTTAATATAAAGCAGAAATAAATTTGTGTTCATCTTTAAAGTTCAAAGTCCAAAACCAAAGCATCGGTGCGTACCAACTTACAGAAGCTTATTAGCAGTACTCCATCAAATTAAACTGTTTAATAATGAGGCGTAATAACGTTTAATTGAAATTGATTACACAAACGTAGTAAAAGATGCTTGTGATAAATGTATAGCAATTATAGTAATTATATATTCAATGAAAAGGTTTAAGTATAGATGAAGAATAAAGCAGGTGTATTGGCAAGTTTTATTACGATAATAGAAAAATCTTATTCGTTCTGTATTTGGTTCCTTTAAATACGACGGTGATTTATATTAACCGGGTAAGATTAAATTATTTTAGTGTTGTTGTAAATTTAATCTATACGGCTGACCCGTAGTAATTTGATGCGCTATTTGGCTGCACAGACAGTGGTGATCAAATGATGGTAATCGACAAGATTATAAGAAAAACTAATATACGGTCTTCTTCTGGCATTCGTTTTTAGAAAGAATTAAACTGAATTCTGAACGAAAAAGTTTAATTATTTTTCAACCCTTTGTATGAAACTAAGAGTGACAAATGAGCACGCAGTTCATTGTAAGTTTTGTTTTGTAACCCCTGTAGGCGAAATGCCTCGCTACCTGCAATCAAGTCACCGGTTTCCTACAGTTACCATACAGCAACGTTCTGCTGATTTTTCACTGTGAAATTCTGTAAGGGTGTAGCTCTTCCCTGACGCGCAGAACCATTCACATGGCTGGAACCTAGCTACAGATGCACCATGGTTCTGCCACTGTAAGCTATATTTTTGATTGATATATTATATGATCTTTAAGATCATTTGCAATAGATACCATATTTTAGTAGCGGATGAACAATCGTCTTATTACTGGTTTATTATTATGGTACTAATATCTGGTTTATTTTTTTTTTGTTTATAGTTGACTCTTACGACACTCACGGAAAGAAAAGAAGTATGAACCCACCATACTATAAGTGTAAATGTAGCAAAACTTTACGTCATCATTTTGGCACAATTTTATAATAGTGAACACTAATACTGATTGCGCTAATGAAAAGAGAACCCTAATAAACATGTTAAAAAGATTTATTCGTTAATGTTTCAAATATTGATTTTATATACGTTGTTAAGTGCTTTATTATATCTATATTTACATTGTTTTTTTCACTCTGAAAAACTAATTTAAATTGCCGCCTTTAGTCGTGTAAGTGTATTCCTCGTTTAAAATATAACCATAGTCAACCCCTTACTTAGCTCGATAAAAACTCTGACAGGTAAATCCATTCCACCTCGAATGGGAAAGGTGTCGCCTTGTTTTAAACCGACACCAGTGATGCTGGACCTCCCCTCAAGAAATATAATATGGAAAGTACCAGGTCGTTAAACAATTTTTAGGGATCGCTTTAATCTGGACAAACATCCAGGCAGTGGCGTGTCACTAGCACTTGAACAAACAACATTCCTTGTTTGAACAGTACCGAAAGTGGCGATAGTCCAAACATTCTTGTTTGTTCGCTTACCCGCGTGTTTGATCCGGCCTCCGACTCTAACACATGTTGGCCAACATTTTACTAATGTTTGTACGATTTGCATTGTGACAATTAGGTATTTATATTATTCTTTGTAGCAGGTGTCGTTCGTAAGTCTTCCACAGCAAAGAAACTTTTATAGAATAAGCCTTGTTGTGTTATATTGCTTTTTTTCAAGTAACAAACATAAAACTTTTTTAAACTGTTGGTATTCATTTGTACACATAAATTTTATGCAGATACTGTCTCGGATGCAGAAGTCATGGGCTAGCGTTGTTTGGATTTGTAATGAGAAGGGAAGGTCGTACTACTACCGGAGTGACAAATATGAATGTGGCGGGAGTAAATGTCAAATAAAAAGAAATTAATAAAACCATACCCTAAGAAAAATATAAGACCTCGGACCTGTAAGGGCTAATGATATAGATACTGTAATAGTTTATAATACAATAATGTAATAATAATACTTACATGAATAAATACTTTAATAGGTAAAATATACTATGGCATTTTAAATTCTAATCGGAGTAGATAGCGACAGTATATATGGGAGCATCAATTACCAGTAACGAGGAATTCCTTCTACAAGACATATGCATCCTGAAACTTTGTTGAGAACGTATGTAAATTTCATAGGCTTGTCAGCATATACCCTGATGGTAAACCGAGTGCACGTTTACCACAATATGTTGTTAGCAAAGAAGATTTCGAAAGAAATGATTTGCTGCAATTTATGTTGGTGGAACGTACAAGATTATTTGAACTCTTCATATATTATATTCAATAGTTGACCCAGTCGTCCAAGGCAGGGAAGTTTGTAACTGTAACTTTGTTTGTAACTCCTTGAAAGTTTTAGTTTACGTTGCAAGTTCGTGTGATCGTTCATGTATATGGAAAATAGTGCTAACACACTACTCTGTGGCAGTCCATTCTTTTGGAGCCACCATATTCTTTTCTCCGATAATAAATTTACTTGAAAGCGATGATAGTGGACGTGTACACTTAAAACACGAACAAACTTGACATCATTCGTAATATTCTCCACCTTCCAGAGCAACCTGTTCAGGTTGACTGTATCATACGCTACTTATAGATCTAAAACGACCCTCGTGATTACTTGCCTCAAAGTCGTTTACAAAACGCTGAGTCAAATAATTTTTCACGACTTCAGAACACCTCAGACAAGATTTTCTCCACATGTTTTATATTTTCGTATACGCCAAACATGCGTCGAAGAGGTAGAAACGCTGATGACACTACGACTGGTCCAAGATCCGATGATGGAGGAGGACGGAAAGCTTATGAAGATTAGCGGGACTTTTATAAGTTTTGCCATTTAGTAATAGCTGGTTTTTCTTTTGTTTAAGCATGTAGCTTATGGAGTGTCGCTATTAAGTTTTTGGATTGTAGACCATGCGTTTTGGTGTCGTGTACTAAATCGATAAAAATGTATCCATTTTTCGGACAAATTATTGAATTTCTGTGGTAGAAGTATCATATGTAAGATATACGATGTTGTGATGTTAAACAATCAACACGATGAAGGATGATGATGACTGCGGCATGATACATCCATCCTTGATAAACAATGAAAATATACCGCCGTGTACGCTATGTACTAAGCTTCCCTCATGAATGCCTCGTTTCCAGTCATGTGACAGCGTAGTATTTCTCATATCGTATCGATCAGATTCTGATACAGCCAGGTTCTAGTTGTATAGTGACACTACCATGGTTAAAAACTAATTGATTTTAAAGGTTTACGTTGTATATCTATCGCAACTAGATGTAAACAATCAGTGCTGGTCTTCCAGTTTTCCAGGACTTTTGACTAGTTTTCCTCGTATGCTCATCCTCCATGTAAAAGAAAAACATAGCGAAAACGAAGTCGAGACTATGTTATTGCGAATACTTAAATGAATTAACATATATAAAATATATAACTAACTAATAGCAAATATACCGAGTCCGGCCGTAAGTTCTGTTACAAATGAAAATGCATTTTTTTTAATGAAGTTGTTGTTTTTTTTTTTAATATTAAAACTATTAAAAATTAGTCAGTCAGCAAAAAATAAAAGAATATTCTATTCGAAATGGCCACCTTTAGCTTTTATACAGGCGTTTAATCTGTTTGGCCACGAATCTATGGATTTAAGCACTGTTTCCAAGGGAAATTTCGCCACTGCTTGCACCAAAGATTTTTAAGAGACTCAATGTCGACGTGTCGTTTAGAGCAGGCCATGTCCTCTAAAACTAACCATAATTTGAAGTCCAAATGGTAGAGGTCTGGGCTAGATAAGGTCTTCAGCTTTTATAAAGTCCGGAACGTTGGTTTCAAGACAGGCTTGGGTAGTTCGTGCCCTGTGACCAGGTGCAGAGTCCTGCTGGAAAGTCCACGGTATATTTTTAAAAAGTGTATTGATGAGAGGTTTCACAACATGATCCAAGACTGTATCTTGATACACTTTGGCAGAAGTTTTCACTCCTTTTTCACAAAAATGTAGTTTTGTGACTCCTTGATAAGACACGCCCACCAAACCATCACTGACGCAGGATGATGACCACGATGTATCTTTCCGACCACTTGAGAAGTTTCTTTAGAACTGTGAGCTTACACTTTATCATTTTGCTTATTGTAGTGTTCTTCAATCGTGAATTTTTTTTCATAAAGATGATATTTCTGTGCCTTTCACCTGCGTATCGCGACAGAAGGCGTTTTGATCGATCCACTCTCTTTAATTGTAAAGATTGATTTAGGGCATGTTCTGTATATCGACGATAAGCACCGAGCTTCAGGTCTTGTTTTATAATACGCGACAGAGTCCTAGCGGGAATCTTCATTTTTTGTCGCGATAAGATTTTTTGTTTCCTAATTGGGTTTCGACGAATTCTGGCTTTAACAGCCTTTGTAGGTCTAACAGCACGCGGCCACCCCGATCTTTTCTGGTCTTCGATAGAGGAACTGTTGTTGTATCTGTTGATAGTGCGATATACGAACATACGGCTGATACCAAGGTTTTGAAGTGTCTGGAATATGACCGACGGCTGGCGACCCACTTTGTGCAAGGCGATCACTGCAATCCTATTTTCTTTAACACCCCATTCCAAATTGTAATTTGATAATGAACACGAAAAAATATGTGAAATGGTGCAAAATCGAAAGAAGTTTTTAAAATAATATACGTGTTCCAAATTCAAATAATTAAAAAGTTGAAAAAAGAAAAGTTTTTATGTAACAGTATTTATGGCCAGACTAGTTATAACTAATATATAATACATACTCTGTAGTGCTGCAGAGCAATTACGAAGAAATATGTATTCATCAATTTCTGAATTAACCTTTTCCCGATCTTATCGCTTCGTTCTGTGTTTGTACTAATACTTACTACGGCACTGTAATTATTCCTGCTCGGTTATGTCATCTGATATGATAATCAGCAGATATCCCCGTGGTCGAAATCGACCAGGATGGCATCGTCATCATCATTAGGCTAATAAGTTTACAAAAGTTGAGATTTTTAACAAAATTAGCTCCGATTAATGGAACTGCAGTTTTAACGGCCATATGTAACACGTCATGCAATCTCAGGGAAATGCAAATGATATTATGGCCAGGCGAGAAAAGACGAGCGCATTAAAGCTCTTTTTTTATGTATTATGTGGCGGGTGTCGTGTCTTGACTCAAGTGGCCATTAAAAGATAACGTTATCTTTTGGGGTGCGTTTGGTTTCACGCTACATATAGCTAGAAGATTGGATTACAAGTGAATTATTGAGACAATAAAAGCGAATAATTACATAAACCGTATCGTGACAGATCTTCGATGAGTAGTGTTTTAACATTGTGGATAGCTGTAGCGTCGCGGGTTTTGACTTCAATTTCCATCCGAGGAAATATTTTTTCATAACATATTGTTAGGTTTTGAGACGAGACGGCGACAACGTTGTATGGCCTCTGTAATGACCAAAATATATCGCCATGATCGATAGAAACGATATCATCATTAAAAAAATACAAAAAATATATTATTGACTGTTAAATATATATATTTTACAATGGTAGAGCTACACTGCAGTTTGTTTCTAGCTGCAGAATGAATGGGTCAGCTCGACCGAGGTAAGACCAAGACCTCATAGAGTACGAGCGTAAAATAGCAGCATAATGCTAATGTGTTTCGTCTGATGAGTGTAGGGATCGGGAGACCTTTATTACTGGTGACGAAGCATTCCATCTCAGTCCTCAAGGGTGACAACGCGTCTATATTATGATTCCTTCTCAAGGATATTAAAAAGGAAGGATAATGTATGTGTTTTATTATAAAGTTAATAATATACATATAATTACCTAGATAATAAAATATTTAAATAGATTATATTCTTAACTTATAACATTGTAATCCTTACTGATCTGGCAGCTATTTAAGACCACACACGCTTTAATTATCTTTTATTCCAATTTCTAATTTGTCTACCATCGTAAATGTCAACATGACATTCGTTGGTGCTCGCAGCGCTTCCCGTATAACTGCTGCAACTAAAATATTTAACGAAGCATTCTCTAGCGAGATAACATTGTATTTTATACGATGTGATGTTATATATTTAAGAAGTAACCATCGGCCCGTATCTTCTTTTTCGTCTCGTACTAATGAAAAGTAAATATATCGATAATATGATTTTTAAATATCAGAATATTACACAATGTATTACTTTTACTTTATTACTAATCAACGATCACCAATTCTCTTATTGAGTTACCTGAAAACATAATATATAGGGATTTTGACATATATGATATGATGACAGCAAAACCAATAAAAGTTGCAAACATATAAATATTGCTGTTTGTACTTTCGAATAGCGTTCATCGCTGAAACGTGCAGACAAACTTAAGATTTTGGCATTTGGAAACTTATTGACTAACATACTTTTGGGTTTGAATGTCGACGTAATTATACAAATTCTTAGGATAATTAATTAAAGTTAGTTTTTCTTCAGCTTTAAATGTTTGTACACACAATTAAATTCTAATAATGAGTTATGTAAATGCCTCAAACTAATGTGGAATACAATTTCCCTCTTTAAGCATAATCATAATTAACTAGCATAAATAACCTACCTCACCTTTACCTTGTGCAATGATTAGTGCTTTTATTCCCGGAGACTACATTATATTTCGTAATATTACGAAGTCGGCCGAGCTGAGCGATCCCCGCGGCTCGATTGCTCGATTTTTGTTTAAAACAACAAGATATGATAAGATGTACACGTCAAAGTTTGTGTAGATGTCATTCTCATTGTATTAATTTTAATAAGGATAGAAAGTGTAATATTGTGTTTGTGATAACATGTTCGCAGGTGACTCTTAATTTCAAATCAAAAATGCTCATTGTGAAATTTTTCGAATCCTACCATTAAAATCATCAATTTTATGTAGCTCTCTACCATTAAAATCATCAATTTTATGTAGCTCTAATAGTTAAGTCAGTCTATGGCATGTAAGCGCCCGAAAAGCTATTTTTTGATTTCGTTAAACGTAAGTATTACATAAATTAAGACAACATTGCTATTTCATTGTATTAATAACTTATATGTTAATGAATTAAAAAAAATAAAATAAGCTCTTAATTTTCCTCGAGAAGTGATAGAAATGAATTTAAAATTTTGTTAGCTATTCCTTCATCTATTTATGACAGGGCAAGATAAAGGTATACAGACAGGGACAAAAATACCTGCGCCCCTTTGGCTCTAAGCATATTCACTCTCATTATTTCCTTTGTCAGGTCTATATTTACTACTGTGTATAACATAAAGAGGTTTCTATATAGTATTTAAAAGTTTAAGCTCCCAACAGTTTTCTTACGTGTGAGATAGGGTCGAGCGCATAAAGAAGGCTCGTTAAGGCGACCATAACAATAAAATGCTACACCCACAGCACTGCTTAGGTGAATGGACCCATTTATTGCCCTGGACGCAAGATCCCAACGATATATTTTCTCCGTGTTTTCTTTTTAACATTGTAAGAAATATCGATATTGATAGAAAGCTTAAATAGCCGTTTTACTATTATAGCCCTATTTTGTTGAAGATATGTTATGAGATATGTGTTCCTATTAATTTTCGTTTATAAATCGTAACTCGTAAATGGTGTATACATTCGGCAATGTTCTCTATGTAAATGCAATGTAGTCTTGTAACCTTGTATGGACCGACACAACCATATGAAATATTTTTGTATTTAAAAAGAAAAATTAAACAATTTTACAGATAAAATATCAATTCATCATGGCAGCCCTACGTGTTAGGGACCCGGTTTATTTCGGGCGCTCGTAAAATCGATTACCCGTCCGATTCGTGCGTCTTGCGCATGCTGCGCGCGCGCATTTAAACCGGATGCACTATTTCTGATCCACGTCACTTTGACAGCGATATTTGTATAATATTAATGTAGTGATACTTAACATAAACATACCTAAATCTATAACAATGTCTACAAACAGAGCAGTATTTAAAAAATTACGAAGTCTTTTAAGAAGAATTCGTTTTTCCGTTAATGACAAAAATTGTAAGAGAATAAAAAGAGCAATCATTCCTATTGGTAATCTTCATTATAGTTATAATATAAAAAAAAATCCAATTCAATGAAAACCTAATTGTTTGCGAATATTTGATGTTCCCAATGTCTTTACTTGATATTGACTAATTGTGAAGTTGTTTTCGACTGGTGTTTAATGTCGTCCCATAATATGGCGTCATAAAGTAAAGCTACCCATTATATAGTATATAGGGTAACCATACTGCTTTCAAAACCAATAAAATAGTATTAGTATTAAATATTCAATTAACTTCAGTTAAAAGGAAACAGATGGATTAATCGGTCGCGATTCCTTTAAAGCGATATTGTAGCATTACATTGATCCTCATTAAAATTAAGTCACTCAACTGACAGCAGGTAACACTTTTTCTTGTAGAAATGTTCCACATATATCCTCCTTATACCTTAAATTCATGGTTTAGATAATTTAATTTAAAAATGTAAACGACACCGTTTAATAGTTCAACAGAAAACAAGAAGACACTTTCGGACTGCACCTTTAACGACTGTCTCAAAATGGCGAGCGCGCTCACAGCAGGTGGGCATAATCGAACAGGAAGGTAGATTTTTTTTATTATAAGAAGTGACGTTTATAGTTTCTTGGTTTTTAAGAAGATAACGCTTCTAACAGGACAATTTTTAACTTGCCTACAGTAAGTAAAATAATATGACTTTTCTCCAACACTGTCGGACAAAGACGAGAGTTGCTGACCTTAGAGCAACCGATGGCTACTGTTAATTGATCCTTCAATCGGAAGTCGGATATTTGTTCGTTACCGATCACGGTTCAAATGAGTACGACATTGAAGAAAAATAATCGCTATTACAACCTTGACCTATTATAGCAGAAGAAAAAGATCATGTCATAAAAACTATAGACAGCTGTCCATTATAAAGTAAGTCGAATAGACTTATGATCTTAATTATTATACCTAAATAAATAGGTATTTACATATTTTAAAGAATCTTTGATATCTACTTCACCTCTATAAAACAGCAAAATAAATAATTAGGTATAAAAAATCTACTTCAAACTGCTCTGTAAAACACGGCAAAAAATACTAAACTGTGCAGGATATAATTAGTTTGTGGCGCAAGTGTTAAGCGTACACACATGCTAATGAAAGAAATGGACTTACCATATGAATACTCCGATAAAAAATGAACTATTTCCATCTACGTGTGTGAATTTTATTCTGGTGTTTGTTACATAATAGATGAATAACTATAATCATCACAGGCAGGGTACAACAACGGAGATTATTTAGCAACTTTTAATATGTTTTGCTTTCTATCAACATCACACCAAACAGCTGACAGATTAATAAAACATCTAGTCTTATTTTCCAGACAAATTATCTGAGTACCATCTTGTAAATAACTAGTGAGGATTCGAAGCTCGTTCCCGTGTCCAATTAGTGGATTATTTATTACAAGAATGTCAGATCGTGTTCCTTACGTTGATAAACTACGAAGTGGTTGACATAATACACGAGGAAGTGTTATTTTTAACTAAAAATAACCCACTTGCCACGTATTTATTGAAATGGAGGAATTCATGGACATTAATTTTAAACGGCCCATTCTTTTTTTTACGGAAAAACAATATTTACCACTATTATAAATAAAAATATTAAACTCTTATAAAGTCCTAGCAGTTCTTTGGTGAAGCACAAATTTGATGCAGTCAACGATGGTAGTTTGTATAAGTGAGTTAATCTTTTGTCATACTCGTATAAAAAACAAAGAAACTAGTACTGTCGAAAATGGTCTTCGCATTTCTTTATTTTCCCATCTCTAAGCCTCTCTAAGGATGTCGGGAAGTACTATATAATAACAAAAACTAGACGCATCGTTACTATTCTTTTAAAATGCATACCATAATTAATTTTCTTCCATAGCTTGTTTCTTTCGAACTAATAAATATTGAACGGTAACGATTCTAAGAACAGTGGCTCGTAACGCCATAGAAGAGAACCAGTCGCCGAGCTCGTTAAGATCCGATGCGAGTCGTCTTTTATGGTTAGGCGTACGGTTGATTAGGTTCATTTTGCGATGGCAAATTGCAAATACGGCCGGGTGAGAGAAGGCAGAGTATCATTTCTGGTTAGCGCGCATCGACCTCACTGCGCTGATATGCATTGAACTGGATCCGTGATTCCTTTTTTTTTCATAATTCCATACTCAAAGCTTTTCCATTCGATCACGGGCAATTTAAAAAGAATGCTAAAGATGATACGATGATAAAATTCAGCGAAAGTTGATGCGATCGTTTTTGTAACCGTTTTGTAAAGCAAAGTAATACCAGATAAAAACCAGTATTTTTATACTGTACAGATATAAGTATAGTTTTCGTAGCATTCGAAGTTTTTAATAAATCTATAAATAAAAAAATCTCGATCTTCCGAAGCATGTATTTTTCACAAATATGTTCAGATGTATGACATATATAACATCATTATACCTTTTTGACTCACGAGTTTTAGTTATTCATTTACTTTTATTAAAATTTTCTCTTTCTTATTACTAGTGTCAGTACAAGTCGTTATACCAAGTGTTTTAGTTTTTGTTAAACAATCGATTATAAGAAGGCAAAATATTATATATTTCAGAGACAGTAAAATTTATTTTTGAGACTATTAAACTTAAACGACATTCTTGAGGATTTATGTCCGTTTATTTTTGTTATATAAAAGCATAATATAAGTTAAAAATTGTTAGTTTTTCTTACAATATGACATCGTAACGCTTAGACGGGATATATATTATTTACGACTTCTATATTATAACAAAATTGTAAATAAAGAACAGAATAAGCCTTGATTGTTGCTTAAACTTGTGTTTATCTGTAGGTCCCGTTGTTACCTTACATTTGTAACGGATAATAATTAATACTGCATTGTGACTTATAAGACAGAACAGTAGAATCGTAACAAGTATTGCTCCGGAGTTAGGTATTTTTCAATAAGGCATCGTAGGGGCCAGTTATGAAGAAGATTTTTGTTATGAAATGGTGACACGTTGCGCACAGCTCTCTCAATTGAAAACTTCGGCTGCTAAACATCCACATCCATCATCAATAAAGATTCCAAGATGCAAATGCGTTTTCATCCCTGAAAACTAAGTTGGAATGCCTGCCTCTTTTCTAGTAATTGCTGGGTCTTAGGTTTCCTATATTACTATTTCGTGCTGGTATTCTGGGGAGAGTGCGGTACTTCATCATTAAAGCCAGCACATTCATAGATTCATACTGCAGCTGGAGATAACCTGCAGGAAGGTTCTACCTCTGATTAAATGGTGCTGTTTCCCAATAACACATTACAGGCTTGCCAAATAGATTATCTTATCTTATAGAAACACAAACCATGACACATGACCAAGATGATTATTAAGTTAACATATTATATAAAGCGAAACATCAAGAAAAAGGTAGTATATACCAAACAAATTCGGTCGTGAACGGTTCCAAAAATGTTATCCAAATATGTCATGTTAGATTAATTTACAGGTCCTTATACGAAATGAAGACTTGTAAATCTAAAATTAAAACATCTAGACTAGGACAGTCCGTGCAAATGAGGACAATAACAATGTAAATATAATGTAATGTAACAGCGAGGTCTATTGCAGTATAAAAGAAATATGAACGTGAACGGTTCCAAAAAAAATAATGTTAGGTTAATTTACAGGTCTACGATATTAAGATCAGTAAATCTAACAAACGTGGACAATGTATAACAGCGCCATCTATTGCAGTACTAAAACAAAACAGTTTTTCAAGAATTATAATCGCTTTCGACTTAAAATTGCAGTTGCCCCATCATAACATTTACTCGTTTATAATGAACCTCTTGCAGGTGTTACGAACACAAGCGCCTAATAGAGTTCTATTAACAATTGTCAATGTTAGTAAATTCATAAATACATATTTAAATAAAAAAATTGGAAAATAAAATATAGTAACGGAACCCCAATAAAAGCTTTCTCAAGTATTCACTAGGTAACAAGCAATATAACTGAACGGGTACGGTAAGTCATAAGTCTGTTATTAGTTGTCTTATTATGATGCTACTTTTTGTAGTAATTGACGTCGTAGAAGCGCTCACTATTTACATAATGGAGCACCGCGAACGGTTGACGAAACGGTCACCACGCATACAAACGAGTTGTATTTACATTTTCTTTTGCCCGAGGATATGCCGCTGATTGGCGTCCGTGCCGCCTCCTGAATCGCAAGTGGCCGCAGTTTCCAACAAAATACTTCTTGCTCACCACAAATTCTCATATTTTAACAAACGTTTTCATATCACCCAAATTGTTTACGATAGATTGGCTGTTGCATGTTTTTACGTTATAACTCTATAGTGTTTTAAAGACGGTAGTAATTTTTGCCTATCTTAGTGATATGAGGGAGTGACAAGTAAGTATATAGTATACCTGATTATCATCAGATATACTGTGTTGTTGATTTGGTTCCTGTAGCCTATCAAATTCCATAAAGAATTTTGGTTGCAGGATGGGGTGTGGGTCAGCCTGGAGAGCGACTAAGCTCCAATGTTTGTATCAGTAATGCAAAGCGTTGTAGTTGGTCATCCATTTCCGGAACCATTTAACTAAGAATAATAAGAATTAAGATGTTGGCTGCGGATTGGAGGAGTTTACATATGGCGGATGTAACCATATTTAAGCCATGTGTATCCATCCATGTTTGGTGTAGTGTGTAGAGAACGGGACCTAGGACTGAGCCTTGTGTATCCGGGTCGAACGGGTGAACCTCGGAATGCGTTCCCTCGACGAGGTATCGAAAGGTTCGATTGCGGAAAAAGTCACGTACGATTAGTACAAGTTGATCTGGTACACCAAACACATAAAGTTTCTCCATGAGCCCGTTGTACCAGACCATGTCGATGGCTTTTGCTAAGTCGAAGAAAAGCGCTCCGGCTTGATGGATGCATAAATGTTGGGTTGCGAAAACCAAACTGCTCATTGATAGGTAACCCTCGGAACAGCATTATGTGCTTGACGCCTCAAGGTTGAGTCTTTCATACACCTTACTGAGTAGACTTATGGGTCAATAGGCCGACACGGTTGGATGTTTGGAGGGCTTGAGGATCACCATAACATCGGCTTCCTTCCAGGTGTTAGTTGTAAAAGCCCGGAACTATAGGACTTAATACTGTATACCTTAATGCTTGAAGTAAATTCCGCCCAGGACTAACTCATACCATTTAGTTACTAAAACATTTATTTTATTTTATTTGTAACTCGAATAGGTCGACGGGACCGGGAAAGGATCACGCCTTCACAGAATACGAGTAAATAGTAACAGTAATTTAGTGTTGTTATATTTCGTGTTTTGAGTAAAAAAATCTACTAGTGATAGGCGTAGGAGGACGAACTTTTCAAGAGAACTGAGTGCTCGTTTGTCATCCTGATGCATAGGACAGAACCTACGCACAGAAACCACTTTATAAAGTTGAACTTTTTTATATCTACGTTCTAAAATAGTTATCTAATAAATAAATTTTATACCTATACCATGTCGATATGTTTAAAAATAAAATAAGATTTACAACTATAATCTTAAAAGTTGGTTGTTACATCCTACGAGGGGTCAACGAAACCTTGTTAACTTTTAAATGTCAAGTTTTACCCACTTCAATCGATCACAACTAAATTTTCGGAGCTTTTTATGACCGGCAATGACAATCGATTCTTTCGATCAAAGGATGACGGGCCGGTTTTATTATGGCCTGTTGAACGCTTCAAAGAGCTTTTAAAGAGGTGAACGTTTATGCGTGTTGTTACTATTCCTACGTTAAGGAGCTTTTACAACAGTATGTATTTCTCTTTTAAAAATGTCGTGAATAAAACTACTTTAGCAAATAACCTATTTTTTTTAATCAGTAGAATTATTAAACAATGTAAACAGGATTATTAACGATAGTGGTAAACTATTTACACGCATAGGAGGATTGTGATAATACAAAATGAAACATAATATAAACTGTGTGTCATTACTTAACTCCCTAGAATTGCAGTTGGTGTAAACACTCTCTTTTTTTCATTACTAGTTAAAATTTAGTTTGATAATCAATAATTAATTCAATTTATTACAGAAAATATATTAGCCTTTTCTATAGAGAAACTTTTTTCAATAACATCAACTTCTTTTAGATTTTTAATGGTATATGTATGCACCTTTACTTGCGTACGTATTACAGTTATGCGTAGATTTTCAAGATTGTTTGAGTGCGTGGGCGCTAAGCACCTAGTTATTTCGTGACTTCACGTTCCGCTCCTCAAGCCGATTCAATGTTTGACAGTCTGACTCGGGCGTGGAAAGCTCTTAAGTGTTTAAAAGAGCCAATCGATGTTTCGTAAGTCGAAATAAAAGTCGAAAGCGAACATGGTTTGTATTTTCATAATTTAAAATACTAATATGTAGTATAAACGTATAAATGATATTAATTATTTCATTATAACAAAACAAAAACAATCGAATTAAAGAAACTTTATTTTGGATAGTTTACTTGTTGTTTATAATAAATTCAATTCTAAATTTATGATCGCTTGGTCCTTTTGATCAATGGCGACGATCTGGGTGTTGTTCTAGTTCTTACTACACGCTATAGGCTGCGCAAGATAGCACCGTAAACATGAGAGCAACATACAATACTCGTCCACTTCCCTAATTCTATGTATGCATTCGCAAAAACATCGGTGAGAGGTTCAGATGCGGTATTTGCGCCGGGGGCATTCACACAACATGGCTGGGAATCCAACCCGGGAACTAAGTAAACGTAGCCGTTTAAATTTATGTTCGTTCTTGTTACAACTAATTCCCTACACGCGGCTCACTCTGCTTGCGAGTTTGTTTCGGTGAAACTATAGACTTTTAAGGCCAACATTAATATACATACTTAAAACAAAAAGTTAAAAGTAATGTTTAATAACATCGATAACTTATAGACGTATGTGTGTATATCGATAGCCTCTACTTAGAATCGATCGGCGTAGTAACGAGGTAATCGAACGGGTTGTTTTTCAACAGGAATTCCACGTTTTTTACCCCTCGTTTCTTATTTTTGTTCAGAATCATGGCGCGAGATCATTGCCTTCACGATCGTTATAAACAAGAAAGATACTGATGCCATTCATTACGATATCTTTTTTGGGACAAGAATAATTTATGTAGTAAAAATTTCTTTTTCGCTAATTTATCAATCTATGAATTATAACGTACTAATATTTATTGTAAATTATTTATAAAATATTTTTTTAAATAATCTATTTATATTGTTATAAATGAATGTAATTAATATTTATTTAAATTACCTTCATGGACCCCATATATATAGTGCTAAGAGTGCCGCTTTTCACGATATGTTATACCACCCCATTCTATAACTAACCAATCCAACATTTGGCTCTCTTCCAATAATACTGCACAGAACATATCAACTCGTCTCTATGATTTAGGTATTTTATGGTTTGGGTTAAGGCAAAACCGGGACTAGTCATTGAACAGTACATTTCAGAAGCATCAGCATTCCAGTTTCGCTATAAGCGAGTAAAGTTGCACCGAGCCAATCGATGGTCTGTGGTAAGTAAGAAGCCTCTGGCTGGTAAGTACCTACGCTCCTATTCCAGCCCCATTTAGTCGTTGTCTCAAGTTTTAGTACTAATTGTGATTTTCCGAACTTTGAACGAGTGTAGTTTTGCCTACAGAAGTCAAAGTGCTATTTGCTAGAACATTATGTGAGCATAAATTAGTTGTCACTTGCTGATATGACTCTCTTGCGACCTTGCTATGCTCAAAATTTGATAAAAGTTTAAAAAACTGGCTATAATTTTTAAAAAATTATAAGAATTTGCTTTAATTTGACTAAACTTCAATTTACAAATCTCTGATAATCTGTTAGTATTATTTTATTTTTTATTAGATTGTCCGAAAACCTGTGACAAAATGGAGTTAATACTCGAGCGAGACGACCATACTAAACGAGAGAAAGAACACAATATGCACGTTGCAGGTGTGAACGAGACACGAGCTGGACATAGCTCGCAGCTTACCTTTGGGGCTCTCAAACTTTTAAACTTGTATTGATTATTTGAAGGTTCTATGTTCCATGAATAACATGATTAAAACGAAACAATATTAGATCCGTACTCCGCCATAATATTCTGTACATTTTTTCTTTTATTATGCCACTACGTATTTTAGTAGAAAAACAAATTATATTATATTTAACATAATTTAAATAAAAGTTTTTCTTTCCATAATACAATTGGTGACAAACCAACACACAGTTCACTTGTATTGTTTTTATAAGAAGAGAAATTTTAATTATTTATCAAAATTTAAGCATCTTTTAAATTCATTTTGTCTTTATAAAATTCTAATAAAAACTTTAAAGACATCGATTATGCTCATTTAGCGTTCATATAAAACAATTAATATATTGTAAAGCATTCAATGCAACAATTTTTTTTCTTTTAAGTTATATACTTTTTTTTACTTTTAAAAACATTTATATTTCATTTACGAATGTAAAATGTTGCTATACTGATTTTTTGTGATTTATCATCTATACAAAACACAGACATTATTTAAAAATTTAGTACCACGTAACATTATAATAATATTAAGTAAGTTATATTTCATTTATAATATTAATTTAATAACTACTAATAAATATCAATTTTTAATGGATAAAAGAAATCTTTGGGAATCTCTTTCAGGCTCGTGCTTTTTCTGTGCCTCTCGTAAAGAGCTTTTAACGAGCCGACCTTGCTGTAACGACTAGAACGAGACAGAGATACAACACCATACAATATCCTCTCGCTAGACAAAGATAGTTTACCACACGGTTAACAATAAACTTACTAACGAGGCGATAGACGGAATTAAGGAAGGTTGTAACCGCCCAAGTTACGCATCGAAATAAGCAACGAATACATGTTGTTCTCTAGGTATATATTTAATCAAATAAATAATGGTTGTAAATTGTAAGCGTCGATGCGTGTTGGTCCGACTAACGAGAATGACTCAGGCGCATGATATTAGTTGTTTTCTCATTTAGAGCCTTTTGTATACCTACTAAGGTTGAATTTGGTTTGGGAGACGTTCCAATCTATAAGATTTTCTAATAAATGCCTTTTTGAAATTTATTTAAATTGGTTTTCGTTGTGGTGCTGCATAAAGAGCGTCGGTGTAAAGAAATTTAAAAGTGCGTTTTATAGGCTTATATCGTATAATAATGTTCATAGTTTTAATGATCAAACGTACTTTATTATGCATACAACAATATCCATGAAAACCGTGAATGATGAGCCACTACGGTGGCATCGTATCTTCTACCTAATGGCGTCTTATCGCAACGCTTGTTAAAATAATAAAAGTATTATGTTACTTTCATTATAATTAGTCATGAACAAAATATTTATTTAATAAATAGCATATCTACGGCTTGATGCATCTGCACGCATAGGTATCTATCTGCCACCTGTTTTTGGTAGAGCTTTATCTAGCCACGAAAATGAGGTGGCCCAACGCTACATGTTTCTAAGTGCTGTTTCCGCTTATGAACGACCTAGATGCATTACTTAGGGGTCCGCTATTTCAGGGGTAGCTATCTTTTCTATAAATAAAATCTCCTTTTTATCTTAAAAGTGTGTCTCGATCGACTTGTTGTCATAGGCGTAGTCTAAGGGGGAAGAAGGGGTGTGAAATGTATACTATGTTTATACACTGTGTTTCAGGATAAGGGGCATTCCAGCAAGGTATGGGTAGATAGACCGATAGATCGACTGGTTGTCATAGTCATAGTCTAAGGGGGAAGAAGGGGTGCGAAATTCATACTATGTTTATCCACTCTGTTTCAGTATAAGGGTGCATTCCAACGAGGTAGATAAGACCGATAGATCAATTTGTTGGCCACCCCTGCCCTATATTCTTCAGCTGTGATTTTCCGCCAATGATTACGGAGTATGGATTGTTGGACGATTAAGATACCTAATTGTGATAATTATCCTATTTCATAAATAAGCTCTGATATGGTAGACGGCTATGTGGTCGCCTAGCGGTTGAGAATATCAAAATATCTGGAACAATTAATATACGGAGTTTTTCCAATATTTCTGTTGTATGTAGTACACGCAAAAAAGAGTGGCCCTTACTTAACTGGTCTATCCCGTTAAACATAAGACTCGCTAAGTTACATTTATGTACTCTATTTTTTAAAATTACGTAGATTTAAATAAAAAATTGTTTTTATTTATATCGCAAAGTATCAATGCTCTTTTTTGTCGGTGGTACCTATGTAACTATCGTAAAGATCGTAAAATCGTAGTTTCATTCTTGTTTAATGTTTTTCTTTACTACTAACTATAGACGATAACTTATTTTTAATTTATTTATATGAATGTAGGATATATGTGTAAAATTTTTCAATACATTAATTTATACAATAAATAGTTTACGTTCATTTAAAAACTATATCCATGATATTAATATCTTAATTCTTTAACTACTAGATACTTAAAACATAATTTTTAGGTTAATGTTAGGCGGACGTACTATTTTTATTATAAAATCAAAAGATGTTGACACCCACATCACAAGCAACTTCTTTTTGATATCGTAAAATAAATATTATATGTATTAAATAAGATCAAAGAAATATCATAAATAAAGTCACATACATATATATATATAAAGTCCACATGTTATAAGATGACTGCAATCAATTGGTTAACGGCTACTATTTTTTTTATGAATTTCGATTATTTTCAAATTCTTACATAACATCATTTTATAATTATACTTATTAGTATTATTTATCCTTAACGAGTATCGTTATAATTTATTTGGAATGAAGTATATATCTTAAGTATTATTACACCAATTATATACTATATCTTACCGAGAGGTAAGATATCTTTTGTTTAAACTTTTTAAGGGTGTACTATTTATTTATTGTACCATACACTTATGTTTTTTCCGCGCATGCTTATTTTCACTAATTTTATATGCTACTGCCGGATTTATTTATTTTGATTATTTTCAAATCTTAATATAATGTTATTTTATAATTATATGAATTTTAGTATTAATTATCCTTAACGAGTATCATTATAATTTATTTGAAATTTTGTATATAACATCTTTAGTATTTTTGATACTAAATCTTACCGAGAGGTGATATGTTTTGTTTAAATATTTTAAAGGTCTACTGTTTTATTTATTGTACCATACACTATGTTTTGTCCGCGCAATCTTACGTTTACTAATTATATAGGCTACTGCCGGAATACGTGGGTGGCCTGAGTGCGGTTGATCCAGAAACCATACCATGTCACTTCCAATCATGTTACAATGTTTACCGTTTCGATTAATACAATCTCGATAATATTTTTATCATCCACAGAATTTAAATATATATTATATGGAATATTCAAATTTATATTATTATATACGGAATATTCAAATTTTATATTGAAATAGCAAACATAAAATATCTATAATAGTATTATTTCTTTATATATAACAATTTTAAATTATAGGCTTTAAATATACTCGATATATTTCTCGGTATACACTATATGTATAATTTTACACAATAATATTTGTACCTTACTTTCACATTAAGCAGTTAAAACCTGTATGGGCTCAATTTTTAAATAGTTCGAGATTAGCTCGTAATCTCTTTCTTGGTCATCCGCGAAATTGTTTCATGTCGTTTTTACACCCATATAATTTTTTTTTTCACCCATAATATGTTAAATATTCGGCAGATCCAGTCCAGTTATATTTCATGCGTGAGAGATCAGAGCACAGTATAGTGATAATTTTTTTGTCTGTTAATTTCACTACAAGAACTGCACCCCATGGAACCAGGTTTGAGCGTCTAATGTGAGGAGAGAGAGAGTGCACAGTTCAGTACGTACGAGAGAAAGGGCTAAGCTTGTTTATGATTACGATGTGGCGATATTGAACCTATATACACGACTTAGACACACTTGATAATTTATCTAAAAGAATCAAATATAATTATTTGGTAACGAGGTAAACGGAGAGAATGGTTCAAAGTGGCCATAATCAAACCAGGTTAATAAAAAAAATTAACCTCGATTTAATAAACGACGTTAGTTTATGCATTAAACTGTAAAATAGACTGGTTTTCATCTTGAATATTGTGACATGCGTTCGAGAATTTTAAAGTAACGGAAGAATTCCGAGTAGGCGCTATATCGTATTTACGAGACTACAGTATAACATAAATTTTTAGAATTAACTTTTCCTCACTGATCTATTTATCTACTACGTATTAACTATATATTAATACGTGAAACACATTATATTTAAGCACATTGCGCGCACGGAGTAAAAATGTGTAGTAAAATTTAATTAAAAATAGGTTTATACTTTCATACTGAATGTTAAAAACGTATAAAAGTCTGTGGTCACACAAGCTGACTGAGTAGAGATTATCGCTAAGGAATTTTTACATAATATGTATTACAAATAGATTGAACTAAAATATATATAATAAGAAATTATGTATATATATATATACATTTTTTTATTTACGTTAAGAGCAACAAATGAGCACACCGTTCACGTAATGTTAAGTGATTCCTGCGACCCATGACATCTACATTCATCCTTGACAAGGAATCGTAATGCAGATGCGTTAAGACTGAGATGGAATGCCCCAACCTGTAATAAAGGTCTTCCGATCCCTACACTCACCAGACAAAACACAGCAGCATTATGCTACTATTTTACGCTGGTATTCTGTGATAGATTGGTAATACCCCCGTCGAGCTGACCCATTCATTCTGTAGCTAGAAACAAACCACAGCGTAGCTCTACCACTTTAAATATACCCTGCCGGTCAAAAGTTTAAGTACGCTCATAAACAACATAAGTATCCATCAATTGTAATAAGATCCCATAGGATAAATAAAAGAAATGCACATCTGCAAATTCTATTGTCAGTATCGAATATTTAAAGAACTTATTCTTGTTTACTTTCAAGTTATTGGAAAATAAACATCTATTGTTTTCAAACACCGACAAACGCTACGCTAGAGCCAATATAAGCCATAATTTCATTATTGTTACCAGCAAGCGAAATAAACGCTTAACAGCACCAGAAATCTGCGTTGAAGTAAATAAAACCCGAGTGAAGCCTTACTCATTGACTACAGTAAAACGGCGACTGAGAGATGCGAAGTTGAAGTAGTATGGTCGCGTTGCCGTTCGAAAACCTCTGCTAAGGCCGCAAAGCAAGAAAAAACGGATGCAGTGGGATCTTGCCCATCGAGATTGGACTGAAGTAGATTTTAATAAAGTGCTTTGGACCAATGAATCCAAGTTTGAACTATTCGGTTCAAAACATAGAATTTACGCTCGACGCAGTGCCCAAGAAAAGATGTCAGATTGTGTAGTCCCAACAATCAAGCATGGTGGTGGCTCAATTATGGTCTGGGGTTGCTTCTCTAGGCAAGGAACTGGCGATTTTATTAAAATTGAAGGAATTTTGAAAAAGTAACAGTACAAAAACATTTTAGAACAAAATGCCGTTTCTTCCGGGTTGTGATTAATTGGAGATGGATTCATTTTCCAACAAGATAATGATCCAAAGCATAGCTCAAAATTATGTAGATGATATTTAGAAGAGAAAGAGGCACAAGGAGTGTTAAAAAACATGGTTTGGCCTCCTCAGAGTCCGGATCTCTATCCCAAAAACTTTTGTGGGAAGAGCTTGAAAGGGACGTCCGTAATCGTGGCCCATCCTCGCGAGAAGAAATGTGGAATGCTTTATGCGAAATTTGGAACAATATATCACAAGACACTATTAACAAATTGATTGCGCGTATGCTGAGACTTGTGAAAAAAGTGAAAACATGTAAAGGAGGATTTTTTGATGAAAAATCAGTTTAGCTAACTATAGCCTTTTTTGCATGGACTGTTAATATTTCTTGTCGCTTTTAAAGTATATTGTTTGTCAATCAATGTTCTATTAGATGATTAAACAGGTTAATTAAACATATAATATTTTATTGGAGTTTTACTTTATTTTCCTACTTTAATTAAGGTGGTCTTAAACTTTTGGCCTGCAGTGTTCATATACGTTGATATCCACAGAAGACCTACGGTAACCGATATAGCTCAAAGGACCAGTAAGCTGAAGTGGCAATGGCCGTACATATAGATCGAGAATCGATAACCGATGAGGAAGAATGGTCGAGTGGCAACTTCATATATAATATATATAAATACATAAAATTAAAACGATCGCAGATGACAAGATGACAAAAGATAAACAAAAATACAATATAAATTGATTCTATGTAATCAGTTTATGTATACTGTATTTGTACATACACTTTGACAAAAGAACCTCAATGATTTCCGAAATTAAAAATTCAATGAATTAACATCTCAAAATATAACACGTCTTAAGTTGAAATGAACAAAGTAATTTTTTAAACATATTTGACGGCATATTCAACATATTTATTTATTTCCGGCAGTCCCCAAACTAATCATAACCGAGTTAGTCAAACCGGTGACATTAACTGCCAATCTGTTTATATGGATAATTCTTTTTTTTTTCGGGCTGATGGCCGCTGTTAGCCCGTGGGCTTTTGCAGTTTCGCCGGGTTGAGAGGTGACCGAGCGCTTATGGCGCTCAGTCGAGTCCTCTATTAGTGGGTAACCAACACAAGGGCTCCCAAGAGGGAGCCCCGGCTTGGACCGTTACCCTGTTCCGCGAGAGCGTCTGATTCGATGGTGCCCGAGGGGACCGTGGGTGGGGGCGGTATGAGGGTGCAATGTACGTGTGTAGTGTTTTATGAAGGGCTTGGGCCCTGATGGTGTCGCGTCGTCGGGTCGTCGAGGGCGTGCCTCGGTCTCCTTCGGACGCGGGTGAATCTATGATTCGCGATGAGATTGTAAGTAGCGGCACTTATAAACAAGGGGTTTGGGTGTGTGACGGCAGAGTCGAAATATAGACGAGAAGCCTGCTTCAGGTACTGAGCTATGGTCGGCAGCTCAAGATCTATGTGTAGATTTTTATTACGCAAGAACCATGGCGCACCGGTAGCCTTGCGCATGAAACGATTTTGTATTACCTGAAGTCGATGAATATGACGCAGGGAGGCATGCGCAAAGACGGGGCTTGCGTATGTCATTATGGGTCGAATGCACGCTTTGTTTAGTGTAATTTTATTACGCAGGGCATTTTTCTTGATTCGCTTTGTAGACGCCCAATGTTCTGTGTTTTGTATAATCCGGGGATCCGGGAACCCAATAACAGGTTGCGATTCCTATTCATTTCTCAGGGGTGATAATGCATGTGCGTCTTAAATCTTTGTTAGAAGTATGTGTCATGGGCCGCAGTCATCCATCATATACCATCAGGTTACAACATCACTGTGTGTTTATTTATCATCCCATATATTATATTATTAAAAAAAAACTCCATTACATTGGTGTTAATTCAATCCATAATCCCATTCAATTTCTAATTTAGTGGCATTTGTAGTGTACACTGTTTGTAGGTACCTACACAACAGACGCGACTTCGAAACTTGCGTAATCAACGATCACGAACGTGTAAACAACATTTGCGAGGACCATTCTTCATTCTTATTTCTTATTACTATTGAAGCTTTAAGTTCAACTTCAGATACATGTAAATCTAGCTTATTTTCATTTAGATATATAGAGAGATATTATTAGGACATATATAGACAAAACTTTAACACAAGTTACACACTGTCATCTGTACTGATGATGAGTTTTAGTACTTTCTGGTCATTAGCGTAGAAGAACATTTTAGAGTACAGACTTATAACATATATTTACTTATAACATTAATTATAATATTTATAACATAACTTTAAGGGTATCCTGATGGAATGCGTAACGATATAACAATTAAGTACAACTGCTTAAGACTTATATTTAGTATAGGAAGTAAACCATAGCAAAAGGTATCCGAGTATGCCTTTGTTTATTTACTGAAAAAGGATTTCATTATCTACACCGCCGTTTCTCAACCCAGGGGTCGCATTTGTTATTAAAGACGGTCGCAATATGTTCAAAAAAAAGTATAAAAGATATGTTTATTAATAATGTAGTTTTTTTAAATATTACTATGCAATTAAAACATGAAAAACAAAACTTATAGCTTGCTTTGTGTGAATTAACTATGAATTAAAGATTTTAATGAATGAATTATAATTTTATTTAATGAAGAGGCAAGGCATTTGTACTTATCTTGTTTCCATTTTCGTGGGTCGCGACATAAAAATGGTTGAGAAACAATTATCTACACGATCGAAGCATTTACCGTAAAACGTCAACGTCAATTCTTTTTACTTGGAAACCGCTGTCCATACCTTTCGTGACGTTGTAATTTGAAAGAATCAAATTTGTGACATTCGATTTTTTTAAAGAAATCCGTATTGTAGATTACTTAGTGTGTGGGAGATAGAACTGTATGCCTGTTCGTATATTATTTTTTAATACTATAACAAACAAACATATAGCATTGATATAGGCCGGTAATAGTTTATTTTTGAAGTGTTCCCTTTTCTATGAACAGGTATAGTGTATGTCTGTCTCCATTTTAGTTTGGAAACAACTTCTTTGGATATATATCGATCGAGAAGAGTGAAAAGCGGTTTCGAACTTCAATGCCATTCACTATAAAGCAAGGAGGTACACAATCCAGCCCATTCGTCTAACGATCAAATGATTTATGATATATACATATATATATATATATATATATAAATATATATATATATATATAAATATATATAAATATATATATATATATATATATATATATATATATATATAATATTTGTTTAATCAACCAATTTCAATTTTACAAATGTATACAGTGTGCAGGTTAACTGAATATATGATGAAAAGTTCGTCAATACCGGCAGGAGTTCCTCCTTTAGATAGCGATCCGAGTCGAGGTTTCGTACCTCCTTAGGAGGGTCCCTCGGATCGTATTGTCGCCCCCCTCTGTTGTCTTCGACGTTTTTCGTCCACAGGGGTCGGAGTGCAGCTAGTGGTGCCACAGCAGTCTCCGCGCCAGATTCGCAGCATCGTCTTTTCTTCGTTGTATCTCTTGAATCTCCTCCCGCTCGTGAGTCTAATTCGATAAATCTGTATAAGTCTCTGGACCAACAGTTATATTCACAACAAAAAAAAACCGGCTGGAGCAGTCATATAATTATGATCCAGTGTGAAGAATGTTTAATGAAAGTGTTTCGCAAATAAGATTCTAAATTGCTGTCCGCTGTTACGTTTTTTAGTGTCATTTTGCTAGGAAATTAGTGGACAGTGCTGATTCCTTGGCGGAAACGAGAATTCGACTATGAGTTCTAGCTATCGAAAGTATAAAACCTAGTCTGTCATAAGTTTTATACTTCCAATAGTATGTAATGTAAGCAGACACCTCAAACGTAACTAAATTGAAAAAAGTCTTAATACCATCTGGTTTTATAAGAGCCTATAAAAAATGTTTTAATCTTATTACTGAACTGTATATTGTAAATATTACAGAGTACGCATCGATACGCCTTCGGTCACGTCAAACCCCATTACAGCATGCCTTGTTACACAATAGATGAAAAACGATATCACAAAAAAAAACAGTGCGATTAAAATGCCGCTGCTAGCAATAAGATCAGACGAAAGCGTGTCGTCAATCTCTTTAGATGTATACTACACGATTTTGTTGTAGAAGTATTTAAAAGTTTTCATTATCTCACAAAGCAGCATTTTAATGTAGGTTTATTTGCGACAAGTAGAAAAGACGTTTCATAGTGTTTGTTGTGTCTAAAATTTTCAGTAAATATAAGAAAACCAAAACAATCAAATTTTCATTATTTTTGTTCAATATAATCTCAAAAAAAAACTATACATATATACGTACTATCGATCTACTTAAAATAGTTTTCCCAGTATTATACGTTATTATAGTGTACATTTATTCCTTATCCTTTCATTGTTTCATCAATACTCATGCGATAGTTAAGGTGCGTGCAAAGTAACTTTTGAAATATTTAACGTCGGTTCAGATTAGTAACCCTGTAATATACCGATTCCCAGTTAATGTACAAAACGTACGCACTGGTATTATAACAGTCGTTTTTTAACAGGCAGCATTTTAACATCCTAATGGTCCAGAAAGTTTCGTTATAGAGCATTGGCATGGCTATGATTATAGCTTTGATGGTGCCGCCACGAGAATGCAAAATAGAGTTCAAAGTACCGCCTTACCACCACGAGTGCTTAGGCATGTTATTACGGTAATATATTATCCACTGGATGATTACTACGGAATTTATCGATCGTTTAGCAATCCGTGACAGCATCGGTGACGATGGCAGAATTCGTTACCTAAAAAGCATATTGGAATGGAGCACAAGCTTTCGCTTTAAGATAACCAATTCATAAGACGGGAATGCTATTGGACTGTTGTTGCAAAAGGCATTATTTAGATTTTAAGCTAATTTAATAATTTTATAGAAAATTTAATATTATTTAATTAGCTTAAATATCATATTAGAAAATGCAGTGGAGGGAGGTCCTGGACATAGAGGTGAATACCTCAAACAGAACCATATAATTTAGATGATTCTTTTCTCTGTTTGTTACACTCACACTGGCAGAAAGACGAAACATAGCTGATACAGTATTCTTATTAAGACTTGCGCAAAACAGAGTAGACAGTCCTTTACTCTTAGATAAATTAAAATTTTTTGTACCACAAAAAGCTATTTCACGACGGAAACATCCCATTTTCTGCATACCCTTTCACGCAACAAAATATGGAAAAAAATCATTTTTCTGTCGTGCTTCTAATTTAATTAACAAATACATAGAACAACATGACTTTGATATCTTTTACTCAAAAATCACCACTATAAAAAAAACATTGACTAGAAATTGGTTTGATACTGTAGCTTAACACTCTTTTTACTATTTCTTTTTTGATTCTGTTTATTTGTTTTCTATTCAAGCAAATGTTGTTGTTTTATTTATTATTTTAAATTAAGTCTGTATACATATATTATAAAAGCATTGCGGTGAAGCATCTGTACTTATAGGGTCTATTTTTAGATATTTATATGTGAAAACATGTTATTAGCTTATTTATAGTATGTATATAAACCTAAGTTATTTTGTATTTTGCTGTATGTTTTCCAAATAAAATGAAAAAAAAAAAAAAATATATTGATTAATAATCATTATTTAAAAAAAACGTTATGTAAAGACTTCGTAAAAAGAATGTAAATATTTTCACTACACTGTTATAAAATAAAAACAATATAACAGACCAACGGTCATAACTCAATATGAACGCGAATACTTAAGTCTTATAACAAATGGACACATCCGTAGTAATGTTCAAATTGCATTAAAATTAATAATCTGGCGGTTGAAGTGGTTCGAGACATTCGTTACTCGAGGCAGGTTCGCGCATCCTATTCGTTACGGGCATTTAATTTTAGACGCTCTCCCCACGATTTATGCGCTTGGTGTAATGCCCTTTTTGTTGCTTTAATTAATGATTATTTGCGTAATAATTTATAAGTATGATAAATTAAATCACAATCTAACAATGTTTAAAAAAACTTATGAACATTTTAATGTCTATTTCCATATGGCATGATATGGGAGAAGAATCGATTAATATTATATTATATTTCTCTGCAATCGGCAATCCACGTATAAAGCGCGAGGGAACTTCCGTTCAGTTTTTCGCTTAAGGAGCTGTGATATAGATGCCTACTTCCCTCTTTACAAGTACCGTAATTACTGTAGAATCATATTTAGTTTACACTTAATAACAATGATGTGACATTAAATCATATAAATATGTTCGTTACCTTTCTACACAAGAACTACCTTCATTTAAGTCTTGTTAAATAAAAAAATAAAACATGCTAACTATCCAAGGAATTGCGCCATTAAATGTGTAATTAAGAAATAAATCGTATATTTTTAATGAACCATCAGAGCAATGTTTAGAATGATGCGATGACCGCGTTAAGTGCGAAATTTTTCGTTTTTACAGGGTATCTTAACCGCGAAAACTTTATGGTATCATAATTTTAAGGCTGGGCACATTTAATAAAGAAACAAATAACTAAGAAATGCTAATGGCCCGGGAACTTGGCCGCAGTCTATGTAAACGATCTCGTTATGTCGTTATTTATGGCTCAAACTGTCTGTTTTACATACAATTGGACTTCTTTCTTATGACGCATGTTAATAAACTGGTCGTGTTATCCTTTGTTTGTTGGAGGATAGTTAGTCGTATCATCGAAAATGAGAATATATATATGATGAATTTTTGTCATGGTTTGAGTAAAAAAAATTACGTCATTAAAATGCATTTTGAGTCTTGAATGATCAAATGATCTTGTTCATTCAGAATGTTCAACATTTAACATGTTTAGTTTTTACTCACATGCTTTCGTTTATTATAGACAAAAAACATGGTCACTACATATGCTAGCATAACACTATGTTTTTTGACCATATAATGTGCAATTTATTGGTGGCTAAGACGGAATGCGTCTTAGTCCTCTGAGTTGTTAAACGCATCTGCATTAGGATTCCGTATCGAGGACGAATGAGTGGCGTCCTATTAATTTTAGGGCTTAATAGCACATTTATTATAATATATAACGTTTGCAATCAGTAAAGTATATTATGTGCTCGATTGTCACCGAATATCGTATAATATCGGATCGTTAATAAAAAAAAGTATAAGCAATTACATCTCAGTGATAGTTTCAGACAAACATATTCAAAAATGAATTATATAAATACATATATCAAAGCAATAATATATTTTGTAAACCTAATTTTATCATCCCGATTTGGTAGTACGTACGAACGAAAGAGACGAAAATAGTAACAAACGAATAGATAGTGATACCCTGTGGAGAATTCATGTGCGTCTGCTTAGCGGGAACTAAGTGTTTTGAAAGAGAACAGCGAATTATACGAAGTAGTTGTTCAATTTTTTATTTTATAACTATAATAAAACTTTCAGTTGTTCATGTGTCTATAACTTTAAAATACTTACAAAAATCATTGATTATTAAAGCGCGTGTATTATTACTGAAAGTGGCAAGAATTAATTTTAGAAAATTCCAAAAAAAAAAAAACTTTAAACTTACGTGATAAACAAGCACACATATGGTAAGTGATGATGATGATGTAATGAACCTCAACAAAGATTCTAGATACAAATCAGGCGTTACGACACCTGAGGTCTGAGATGGGCCTCGTTATCTGTAGGGTACCGGATACCTAATGGTAACCGGTACCCTACACTCACCAAACGCGCGAAATCGAACTGACCCATTTTGTTGTGCTTACAAACTAGCTGTGGGAGAGCTCTACCAATATCAAAGCCAGTACAACCAAATTTATCTTTTTGCATCCGTCATGTTTGGTAAGATAAATCAAAAGGCCTGGTGGAGCTTTTGGTCAATGAAGGAGCTTATAAAAGGTGACCTTCCGATGTCGCTAAACAGTAAGCTCACGAACATGAGCATCCTTCTTAGTATAAGAACTTAAAGTGCTCAAAAGACTTGGACTTTGCTTTCGCTCTAAAATTCTAATTGACAGATTGGCAATGAATTATAGACCACAGCATATTAAATGTTAAATTATAACCCCGCAACTGAAACACCGTACTGCACTCCCGCAGTAATATTGCTGAGGCTCAGAAAGCTGAACTGGAACTTGGCCGAACATGTCTAGCTACTGTATGTAAAACTACTGAGTGGATTCCACGTTATGAGAAAAAACGATGCGATAGACCCAGGCGGAGAGTGCGGTTTGAAATGGATTCTTAATCTTTCTCAACATTATATATTAGGTATAAATATAATATTTAAACGCAAAATAATTTAATCGTAAAACAGTCCATAAGTTTTTTTGTTCCTAACTCGAAACATTCGGCCGGATTTTGGTATTGTGTTTAAATTACGACCGTCGGAATTTCTGCTTACGATCAATAAATCAATAAAAATATATATGTATATACATACGGCCCAACGTCCGCCTGTTCGTCTGTTGGACATTAATGGAAATCACTGTTTGTTTAGGATTCACGATCCTTTGCGCACGCAAGATTGTTATTAAACAGAAGCCATGTTTTATATCGATTTTACCTACTTTCCTTGTAATAACACAAATAGTATAAAAAAATATGTGTACGAGTGCAATAATTTTTAAAAAAATAAACAAATTTTCAAACTAAATAAATCAATGTATCATTTATCCATATCCCATATTCATATTATGTGCGTAGGCATGTATGTAAGAAAATGATATCTAATTAATTTGTAAATACAATTTATAGTTATTGCGTAAAATGGCATTATTAAGAACGATAACATTTGACCGATACTGTTACATTATATTTAGATACATCGAATATGTTGTTATTAATTTTTCATAATATTATTTTTAATTTGTTGTCAATAGGTTGCAATAATGTTTAATTGTTATATAGAAATATCTGAAAGTAAAACGTAGCTAATTATGTAATTATATATATATAAAACTACTGTTCCAAAACAGATACCAGTCAGCCAGCGATAATTTTAACTTTTTTTGCAGTTAGTACCCCGTGGCTCAGCGGTGCGTCTAGACAAAAAACCTTACCTGCTCCCCGTTCCCTATATCCCGACATGCGGCACAATGACTCCTAACCATTTATTTGGTCGAACCATCGCATTTTACGTTTTCGTATTCGATAAAAACGAATTATATTGCATGCAGAGAACGGGCAGCACCTATTTAAGAATTTAATTAAAATTTCCGTTGGAATTAAACAAAATTTTTGCTATTTTATCTAAATTTCTCTTATAATTTTATTATATACCATTTGAATTTTATACCATTTGATATATTTTGTAATAATTTAATCATAAAAATTTACCGAAAGTTTAGTTGCAAACTGTTTATAAAGCATTTTTATGATCGTGCAACGTACATCAAAAGAATATTTATAGGAAACAGGAAGAAACGCGGGTTAATGTATAAAAATATTATGTCCTATAATATTTATCTACCGTTCTATAAAGTACAAGAGTAAAATTGATTTTACAGACTTACACCATCTGAATTATGGATGAATTTTATATGAAAAGTATATTAATATAACATTTACAACAATTAATTATCTACACAAAGTCATTTTAAAAGGGATAGTGTGTGAATAAATCGGAAAGCAGACCTCCTCTTTATTGAAAAAGTATCTTATGGAACGTAGAGGTATTACCTACTTAAAAATCGGTGACATACGAGTAATTGAAGGTAGATACAAAAAAGATTTACTCACCAGGGCGAGGTCGGAAATGTCTGGCGACGTTGTGTACTGTGAAAATGAGCTGTGAAAGCTTTTAGGAAGGCTTTAAAACAACAGCGGTGCGGACGCCATCTCGTTTGTTCGAGCAGGCGCTAAACATACGCATCCGCCGTAGACTCACCATGCTACAATAATAAACTTTAGTATCAGTTTTATATAAACACTAACGATGATATCGTCTTAATACATTTCGAATACAGTGATGACTTCTGGATTTTATGAAGACGTCAACTGCGCAGGTCGTAGTGCCTTTGCATGCATACAAACTTAGAGGCAGATTTGTCATTCCGTAGCGCAATAAGGACGATTATATATGATCAATATAAATTATCTATAAAAGAAAAATATATGATAATAATAATAATTCATTTCACATCTTTTACATAAATAATTCTAATATAAAAATACCTGAACTATGATCTATGTTTATACGTTGTGTATGTTGGGACACCCGGGTCTGAACTAGATAACAGGTCACCTCAACCTCAGTGCTCTTCCTTAGTATAAGTAACACGATAATATAAATTGTAACAAAAAGAGGATTTAACAAATGGCATGTGGAAAGAAAATATGTTCTTTTAAAAATATATAATATATTTATAGAGTGACCCTTCTTAAAACGATTTCATATCATATTGTGACGCATTGTTGTTTGTAGTATTAATCGTAGTCCCGTATTTATATATCGTACAGTAGTCACCCTGTTAATCAGTTTACTTTTGCCGCCGGGCTGCAGTATTCCGTGTGCCGACAATGAAAGTTTTACTCGACTCCCGAATGTACCGTTATCGTTTATTCCTTATTCTAACCTAAAGAAGTATGAGAAGCTCTTGTCTGTGGGAATGTGGATGTAAGTGGAATGGTGGAAATGGTAAGGAGATAGTAACATATCGCTGACGGACGTAAATAGAAAAACATTTCTTATTATTTGGCCCCGTTTTGAGACATCTAGCAAAAAAGTTTCTGTCTTTCGCAATTTGGTTAAACAACCAAAGAGTATTTTTAAAAAGTTTTTGCATTAAAACGTACATACATAATAATTATTAATATAACATTTTTCAAAAGATCTTGAACATTTATGGATTTGTTTATTTTTAAATAACGAAAAAATGTTTTCGTTATTTAATTTTTTTTTTATCATAATGATAATGCATTAAAATTATATGCGGTTTAACCTTGTTTTAAATAAGAAACGTCCACTCATTACCATATAGACGTTCTCCGAAATTAAACCCAATTTTGGATTTCCTGCTACGCACCGAGTTTTGAGCGACGGGCGGGTCTAAAGATAATAATACTTAATTACACGCCGATCCATCATCGAAAACCAACAAACAAGGTAGGTCTTATGAGAGGTGGCCCACCCACCGTCCGACAGCAAAATAGCACTCGCCTTTGTATAGTTTTAGGAACGGGCTGTTGACGTTAAGTGTTTTTTTTTTAATTTTATAAGTTAACGATTAACTACAATACACAACAGATGCTATGCAATGTATTCCTTGATAATAAATTGCACTAGCTTATTAAACACCTCTTTATTTTCCTTTTAATATTGATATATATTACATCTGGGAACAACGACAAAACTGTATCATATATACACTGCAGGCCAAAAGTTTAAGACCACCTTAATAAAAGTAGGAAAATAAAGTAAAACTACAATAAAATATTATATGTTTAATTAACTTGTTTACGCATCTAAAAGAACATCGGTTGACAAACAATATACTTTTAAAACGTAAAGAAATATTAACAGTCCATGCAAAAAAAGGCTATAGTTAGCTAAACTGATTTTTCTTCAAAAATCCTCCTGTACATTTTATGACTTTTTACCAAGTCTCCGCATACGGGCAATCATTTTGTTAATGGTGTCATGTGATATATTGTTTAAAATTTCGCATAAAGCATTCCACATTTCTTCTCGCGAGGATGGGGCGATATAGAATTTGGATATGGAATATAAAATTTGGCCGGCAGGGTATATATGTAGTAACATAAGTTATTTGACACTTTTTGGACCCAAAGAATTGGAACTAATTAATAATGAGAAAACATTTTAGTTCTCACGGATGAAAGGATGGTTGGGGAAGGATGTATTGAGATGTGGTGGACTGCAGGAGTCGCTTATCATCAGGTGAACTATATTCTCGTTTGTTCTTCTTATTCTATAAAATAACATTACGTTCGTTCATGTAATTATCAATAACAAAGCAATCAATAGCATAAAGTCAAATGTAAATCAACAAACTCGACAAAACCATTAATAGTTATCGACTATGAATCTCACGAGGAAAGTGACATGACAAGGGACCAAATTTAAATTTTAAGGCGGCCGGAGTCAGAGTTATAACAACGGCGGCGATCGTATCTCGCAGCGGGCACATCGCAGACTCGGGCGCCCGGACTCGTGCACAGAGTATCTGCGAGCGTGCATCGGAACTAACGAGCTGACTATACTGCGGTTGATAAAAAAAAATTGCCATGTTTAGGTTACAAGAAAATAGGTAAATTGTTGCCATAAATTCATAATTAAATCAATTAACTCCAGAAGTGTTACTAGCTGTAGCACGAAGCGGACGGCTAGACCGGATAAGGGCCACGCTTTCCCACCACGCTGAAGTGACATAAAAATTGCGCTGCTGTGATGTTTGATTGTTTGGAAAAAAAGCCGGAGGTCTTGTAACTGGCACACGCACGCACCAGAATTACGATTTCATAGCGAAAAAAAATGGGACGCCGTAATAAAATTTCATAATATACTTAAAAATATAGTTCTATATACAAAACTTGCTTTCTCATAATTTTTAATATATTTTTTATTGCTAAGAAAGCTGGTTCCAATAATGAGGATAGGCTGATAGGATCTCGGTTGCGCCCGCGATCTCCTCTCGAGATATGCAGAGCCCAAGCTCTCGGCGCTCTTTGTGGCCCGGTAGAGCAAACATAACAATGTTGCGTAGACGCATCTTCGTGCCGCCTTTGCTTATCTAACTGAAGTGTACATTACTTTTCAAAGTAAACTGATCTTCTTATCTATTACAACAGAAGATACAAAACATAGGGCAAAAAAATAGATGAAATGAAAAAAGTAAAAAAATATATATATTAACCTTTTACACGGTTCAAATGTTGTGAGTATGTAATCTTTGATATTAAAACACCACTTTACGACGAATAATTTTAATCTAAGAAAATACATAAACTTTAATTACGTCATATTGAAAAACTTTGTCAGCAACTTATGTTTTATCATTTAACTATTGTGTGAAAATAAAGGAAGTCGTGTAAATTGGGTGTTCCCCTGTACTATAAAACCTTGTACTTGAAATGATTTATACAAAGATTTAAAACATAAAAAATGTTTATAGTTAATGTAGGTAGTTAGATTTGTCGTTCTACAACAACAGTGATACCGTGTACTGGTACCAGGTTGTTAAAAATAAGAATTATTCCGCCATCGCGAACTACAGTGATTCTGATTATACAGCAAGCTGCCCGAGGGAAACGTCTCTCGCTTATTGCCAGATGATTGAAGACCCCGCCGCCTCCAACGGTCCTGACGTGCGAGTGAGACGAAATTCGTGGCCTTCGAGTGCAATAAAGACGGCAACAGTTCAGCATCTGATTAGCATCCCAATTACGACGCGGGCGCAGTGGGATCGCATCTTCGGGCGTAGTGATGTGCTCCGGCATATTTAAAACGTATCGAAATATATTTTTTATAAAATACGTACATATAATTTAAGTGCTATAATTGTGATATTTATTTTGCATGACCATTGTACATGTGAAGCTTTAACTAGACGAATAAAAATAATTTAAGCATTAAAAATATTCATCACGTAATACCCAATCGTTATTATTTTAATATTGATCATTGAACATCTAAATCAATTTAATGTAACGAACGTGACCATTTATTCTTTGACTTCAAACGGGACTTCATCGGTTTAGTTATGTCAGATAGTAGGTTCATAGTAGAAAAAAAACACATTTTAAAATTAATACTTTATGGTGTATTATTTTTATTTGCAACTGCTGATGGTCATGGATTACGGCCAGTGCTTGCCGCGCCGGAGTACTATATTTTCAACAATAAAACAAATATTAATAGAGATCTAGTTCGGGGAGTCAACATTTTTTTTCTCTTAAATTTCCTCATCTTTAAGAATCTTTTTGTTTAATATAATAAATATAAATAATTTTTGAGTTATTCGAAAAAAACCACATTCCGTTTTTTTTACTTGTGAACTATACTGTTGGGATATCTACTTTCATCCTTGACATGGAATCATAATGATGACGCATTGTTACCCTTGAGGACTGAGATGGAATGCCTCGTCACCAGTAATAAAGGTCTCCGGTTCCCTACATTCACCAGACGAAATACAGCATCATTATGCTGCTATTTTACGCTGGTATGCTGTGAGGACGTCGTCCTACCCCGATCGAGCTGACCCATTAATTCTGCAGCTAGAAACAAACTGCAGTGTAGCTCTACCACTATCATTATTGGCATAACTTGAAGTGTTATATTTACTAAAATTAAGTATTTTTTCAAGTTCTTACGCAAACATCTGCATCTTACACAAGTGCTTGAGCATCACCTACGGTGCACGTTTTAATTGAGTATACAATAAAGGTAAATGTAAAAGATCGATAAAAATAATATTAAACGCAACGTTAATAAGCATAATGGCGCACGGTGCATGGGGCGTGCTCGCGTTGAGATTACATCGGCAGCGCCAAGGAAATTTTAAATAAACAAGAAATTACGAACCAGCCGAAGATTATACACCTTCGGTCTGGTCGGCGGGCTGCTAGCGAAATTACTCATTAATTTATCGAGTCTTGTTACATCGACACGACAAAACTACATGATCGTTAATATTCAACAATGTTATAGTTAAATATTATCTAACATTTAACAACACTACACTGTTAACATAATTATTGTAAAAGTGATTAAAATTTTCTGCAAAAAAAAGTGATAAGATACTTTTTTTTTTATTACATTGAGAGTAACAAACGAGCATACAGTTACGTGTTCAAGTGATTCCTGCGGCACATGTCATTTACATTTAACCTTGTTATGGAATCACAATGCGTTGTCACCCTTGTGAATGAGATGGAATGCCTCGTCACCAGTTTTAAATGTCTCAAAGTTTTTATCCAAAAATTTCGATGTCCGTAATTTTTTTTATTGTATTAGGGAGTGACATATGAGCATAAATTTCACGTGATGATTGCTACCTCCAAGTTCCTCCACAAGCCGACCCGTTTATACCGACGACTCGAAATTATAGCAAATCTGAATGCCTGAAGATGTGATGCCTGCATCACTACAAAATTATATTTTAATTTTATTAAATTCACATAAGTACATATAGGTATAAAAGTTCAACAAATAAAAAAATAAAAAATTGACATTAATAATCATAAAATTCAAACACGTTAAATACGTAGACATTTAAAAGCGAAGACCTTATGTTTTCAACACAGCGCCGTCTAATTCTGTAAATGTAACTTCCACCAGATGTTACATGTAACAGATATTTTATTGCCTACTCATTGCCGTCGTATTTCGTCCAAATGAAAAAAAAAGATTTATGTTATTTACGGACGTTAATATGATCAAATTTGCGGTAAAATGTGTCTTAACCAAACACGAGAATTTTCAAATTGAATAATAAATCGTTCACAAGCAGTTTAAGCACTAATATCCCGACATTTCGAAAAACTTCACACATCCACTTCAATTAAGTAGAGTTTGTTGTTTCATCATTATTATTTAAGTGATCTAATATTTTATAATAAATTAGCCATTGCATATTTTTGGACGTAGCTACACAAATCTTTTAAACTACAAGACCGATATTGATGAAACTGCGCTGTTCTTGAATGCCCAGACCATAACAAAAATAATTATTCCATTTCCACTTATATTTTTTTATACAAGATCAAACGATCCGTCGGCACACCTGATGGTAAGTGATCATCAAACCGCTGGTGACCGTTGTGTGGACTTACATCTAAATATATAAAAACGTGTACACAAGTAATTTGATACATTTGTTTAGACACCGAGGTCATTTACAAATATTAATGTTTCGTATTTTCAACAATATCACATACATACATTTCAACTTAACTTCACTGTCGGTTTAAATATATTATGTGAGTTAGACTGACAAAATAAACTAGTTTGATTATATTTTAAAGCAATGACCGTAACGGGAATGACTTCACGTTCCGTCGGATGCATTGCTCAGCGCATGAATACAAAACCAATTTGACGTTTCTCATTACACTGCAACCGCAACATGCACTCATCTAACTAGTTCCATGGAGAGCAATCTGTTATTATGTTAATAGAGCTAGTTTAGGCTTCGAGTGGAACAGTGTCGTATCTTATTGTAAATAAATTGAAGCTTTTTCGACTGTTGAATATTTCTTAATAGTTGGTCACATGTTAATGAACGCTGACGGGTTCACCTCTTTATTTTTATGGTATGTACTCACTCGTATGTGTCGAAATTTTTGTCGTCATATTTTCTAAAATTATGTTTGACGAAGAGAATAATATTCTTTTCTCAATCCTTACACGAATCTTGAAGAAATTTCAAGTAAACAATTGTTATTGTTGAAAGTAATATAGATTGAGAACCCGTATCCTGATTTGGTGTCTATAAATATACATTCTCGTTGAACATTGTGTTGAAATTAGGTAACATGAATAATTGATCACCCTTCAGACCAGAATATAATGATTAATACGTTTTCGAAGCAACTTAAATATGCGCGTTCTCAATTGTGTGAAGCGGAACGCTTACACTGTTCCCTTATATTATTTTAAATGTTTTCCGTCGACCAGACCGAAATACAAAGCACAGAAAAACAAGGCGCATTATTACTATCAACACTACGCATTAATATCTGTCAGAGGGCCCCATCAGATACGCTATCAAAGAGCACCGGCGCAACATAAATCTACGTGAAATCATCATAACGAGTCGGTTTTGTAACAAATATTCTGCTTTCTAAGAAATTAATAACGTCCGCCATAAACTGGAAGTTACAAGTTTCCGTAGCCCCGTGTCGTCGCGCTCTGCTTTTGACCGCTGACGAAATTAATTGGGTGTTGTTCGAGAAACCCACCGATGTATGTAAAAGGCAACCTACGACAGGTGATTAAGAGATAAGTGCCGTCGTAAAATTTATGCCCATATGGTGAAATCAACAACAATTCACGCATAATGCAATGCCTGTATTAACGATATACAGTATAAAATTATGTAAAGCAAATAAAAATAACTGACTTCCTTTGAGTGTCGGTACGCGAATACACAAACGTTTATAGACAGAATAAACTTTATAAGTCGCGACTTACATGAAGTCACTTTTTTTTAAACAATTTTATTTCAAAATGTTTGTAACAATCTCTTTTGTGAAAAAAACTATTCAAAAAAAATATTCAATTTTTTAATAAAAATTTGATTCGAAATTTAAGAGAAATCCGTGGAATAGAATCGGGGTAATTATATAAGAATCACCCTGTTTGAAATAGGTTAAAAGTCATTTTTATGAGGTATTTGATTATTGAAATTAATTAAATAGAATAATTTAATATATTCTAATCTTTTAGGATGTTGAAAAATATTTAAGATAATTTTTTAACTGCAAACTACTAAAAACGGAATATATAGGAATAATTATAGACAACATTTATGGTACAACTATAAATTAGCTTTAGGGTGGTTGTCTTGTAATGACAACACCATTTATACATAATGCAAATTACTAGCTAAAGGATGAGGCTTTAATAACCGATTAATATGTTTAAATCTTTCCGAAACGGCAACCCAAATCCCTCATCTCATTCTTAGGAAACAGCATCTCCACTGCAATAATAGTGCCACTTCTGCTTAATATAATATTAACACAACAGCACACTTGCCGAACGTAATGAGTATGGTACTCGTAGAATGTTCCAAGAAGGTAATGGAATTCCATCGTCAGCAAAAAGTTTACAAAATCTAACAGCCATGGATGCTCTTATTACGTGAGAGTGTTGAGATTTGTGCTACGGCCAGTTTGTACCATCGTTGTGGTTTTACCGCGATCAAGTTTGTTCAATACGTCATTAAAATTATAAAAAAAATATTACTTGGTCGTCTATCGAGCTCTTTACTGGGTAAAGAATAGCAATAAAAAAATAAATAGACTGTTGACATGAAATACTAAGGGTGAGTAAAACTTTATAATTGTATTAATTAAAATTTCAAAGATCAAATACTGAGCAAGGGTTGGTTAAGGAATGACAGATGATTGGCAGTTTTTTCACAATCCAGCAGATAATTTCAGAGCGGCACAATTGGAATGTCAAGTGAATAATTCATTTAGCAATGCCTATTAATATTTATAGGGTACATTCAACCCATGAAAGTGCTCAAGGGCTACTTTACTTCATGCTACAAAACGCAAGCATTCAAATTAAAATATTTTATTTTATTTTATACAAGACGTGAGCTAGTGTATCAGAAGTTTTTTTTTAATAATATATAGGGTGACAAACCCCAATATAATAAAAAATATAATATTGTCATGACATCGTAACATGATGTCAATATACATATGCGTTGTCACCCCTGAGGTTTGTGATTAGATGCCTCGTTACCTCTCTCTCTCTCTCTCATCTCTACACTCACCATACGAAACACAGCGTTATGCTGCTATTTCATGCTGGCATTCTGGAAGGATGTGGTCCTTCCATGGTTGAACTGATCCATTCATATGTCAGAAACTATGTTTACTACTATATTTTTTTACACTGATGGAGCATTTACTACTACTACTGCATCTGGCTCCATCAGTGTAAAAACACTACATTACGTTAATGAGAAGCTTTCTCCAATAATACAATTTTTTAAGGATGTAAACAAGGAATAGTAAAATTAAAACCACGATAAAGGTCGTGTTCTTCACAAAATTATCACTAGTCACTAATGACATATTTTAGTGTAGGTTATGTTGCTGGCAAAGGAAAATGTAAATTTCTGAAATAGCAGGGATGTCAGAGCAATGGAATGGTGTTGTAATTTTAAATATTTCCAAATTGTCCATAGTTTAAATTACTGTCATGTAGAGTATGCCGCAGAATGGGTATGGATAATCATTGCCCATCGGGAATCTGCTCGTAAGTCACGCCTAATTTAATAAATTATAAAATATATCTAGCACGTGTTACACGTTCTAAATTAATTGCTTTCACAAAAATTGTAACGTTTGCAATATTAAAGTAAAAAGCACTAACACATAGCACAAGCAGTTCCAAGAGGAGACACAATTTGTTTTTACATGTTTTAACTTTTCTACATCTATCTATCTCTATCGAGTGCAAAGGAACTGATGAAGATAAAAAATGCCAGCTGTAACACTTAACGTGGACGTAACTCAATACATGACGTTCGCTTTGGTATATAAAAACCAGCCCTTAGCTCCTCACCGAGCGTTTTAAAGCCAATATTAGATATTCTGGACTTTATTGCATTTGTGTTAAGTTTCGCTGACAGCAAATAGGTTTGAAAATCAGTGACCGACTTGGTTGCGCGGTAAAAACTTACCATGTTGCATTTCTACATAAATGTTTGTTTAACTAGAAGGAACCTACCGAAGCCATAAATCGAACATCGGCCGGTGTAGCTTTTTCGATGGTAATTTAAAAACATTCTGTATTGATTCTTTTAATATCTTCTCGTAATGCATATATTTTCTCCGAAGTTCACAGATAAGAATCTTGATTTATATTTATTTATGCATAATGTATTGCCCAGAAATATAAAGTTATAAATCGTCTTTTTAATGCCTTTTTGTTTTATATGCATAATATGTATTTTAATTTAATTATTGCTGTAGAATAACAGTGGTACATTTTACTGTTGACGAGGCATTCCATCTTAGCCCTCAAGGTGGACAACGCATCTGCATTATGATTCCATATCAAGGACGAATGTGTGCGTCATGGGCCACAGGTATCACTTACTATCAGATAAACTGTGTGCTCGTTTATCACTCAAGACGATACAATAAAAATAATAAATATAAAAAATAAAATTTATAATGTCACTATGTTATGGGACTACCAGTATACACACTCCTATAAATTTTAATTACACCATACATTTGTAAACTATTTAGTAACTGATATCGAAACTAAATATATATATTTTTAAACATATTAATCGTTGTCGCTACGGTCAAAGCCGAACATAAATCAATGCCACGATTTCATCTCTAAATCGAGTATTCTAAAATTATTGTAGAGATGACGCATATGCACTCGTGTTCCTCTTCGAATAACACTCCGAGACTGAAATTATTAGTTTTGTTCTTTCTTAGAGACTCTTTTTATTTTAGCTGTGATTAGCATTAATCATTTAAAATGCAACATTATTATGCTATTTGATTACAAGGAATTGTGTAAGTGAAGATTATCATACTTCCTACTTATGACTGTGTATCTACACGCAACGATAATAGCATAGTGTCTTGCATTACAAACTCGAAATCTAACCGTTGTGTGTTTGGTCTATACAAACGGGGTTGAACAATTCTAGAGTATCTATTTTTCGGTGTTTCTTATAAAAAAAACACTTCGATGTCTCTCCCGTTCAAATATTTATTATTTTTTAACCCTATCTTACTATCACTATTAGACTACAAATTTTTCACATCATGAATGATTGACCAATGGCTCAAACGGGGAAGGTTTCACAAAGTATGAACGAGAAATAGCGTAACGCTGCTGACTTCATTTGAATCCGAAAATCCACTTTCTGGAAGCATGACATTCAATGTTAGTGCCCAGGGGGATATTCAAGTAATGGAGCAAGGCATTCCACTAAGACTGATCATGATCTGGATGCAGCGTTACTACGTTTTAACTTTTATCACATAGGCTGTACTAAAATGACTAGGCAAACAAAGCATATTCTAAAGATATTTCCGTGTGATGGCGTCGAAAGGTTATCTACTATCTATTCCAATCATTGGAGTCGACTATAAATACGCTAGCTCGTGACTATTGGCAGATATTAGAAATATATTAAAGTTCAAATTTATGACCAGATCTAAAGTATTCCAAATATAGGTGGCCAGGTCTAAGGCATTGGTATTGCGATCCGCAATCTACAGTCTAGGATCGAGATAAGGACATGTTCTCTTTCTCTCTCTTTCATGAGTACTATGTTTAGCAATTAATTATTTTATAAAAAAGGCGCGTTGAAGAAAACCTTTGTTTTCTGTCATCGACTTTAGTGAACGCGGTCGTAATGAAATATTGGATCTCGTTAATCTTGTTTCTCAATTCGGTATAGTTTACGGTCCGACCTTCTGAGCGTCTTAACGAAGTACGTTTCGAAGAACGCGAATGATTTATTTGGTCGTCCTACGTATAATAGAAACTTCTTTGAAAATGGAAACGTGTTATTTTCGTAAATTGTTGTTCCGCTAGTTATTTCTGGCAACCCTATTAATTTATGACTTATAATAATAATAAATGAGGTCGTTACATAAAAGACTTGTTATATCGTATATAAATCGTTTATGTTAAAAGAGACATATTGACGATGCTGGGCTTTTGAAGATTGTTGCTATTTTCCGAATGGAGTAAGTGGATATCGAAGTCTAAGTACGTGTAAAGTTGTATTCTATCTTCATGTGATTGTAGACGAATAACGTCAACAATATACATATATTGTTGGTGACGTCCGTGTGTCGTAGTGATTCGAGTACCTAGCTACTGCATTGCGGGTCCCTAGGTTTTATTCCTGAACAAAATGTTTATATCACATATTGCTGGTTTTATGGTCTGGGTATGTACGTTTAACGTTCGTGTCTTGAACAATTCATCTGAACCTTCGACCGATCTTGATTTGCATTAAATAGGACTAAGAAAGGGAGCTACTATTATTTCTTGCAGATACATACAGATATGCACAAAATAATAACAAAGTTGGATATTTTTAGAAGTCTTAAGACATATCTAACCACAGACAATACGCTCTGTCAAATGGCGGCAGTACTTTGAAACTATGACTCGAGTTGTAATATTTTATTAGTCCTACTGTTATATTTCAAAGTAAAAATTACAATTACAAACTACGGTCACAAGGATAGAAATATTTTACGACTGATGTTGCATTGAAAAAGTTTTACGAACACTTTTAAAAAAGTTTTTTAGTTGCGTTCAATTTATCTAAGTCCTTTCTGCGCAAAAAAAGTAAAACTTGGAAAGTTTGCGACAAAGAGCATGTGACAAAATATAATTGACAGGTGACAAAAGTAGGGTTTATGGTAACAAAAGAAGCAGGTAAAGAAAGTGAACCTTCCTGTAAATATTAAATACTTATGGTCATTCTCTGGAGTCCATTGTTCTTGAAAGCAATTTGCGATTGTTTTGTTGTACTTGCTTTTGCAATGTTTGTTGTAATCCATATAACGTGCAGGAAGTAACAAAGTATAATTATATATTTAATATAACCATAACAGCTAGTTTGTTTAGTATATTGCACCAGCAACTTGATCAATATAATACGTACCTGTGTCGAAATAAAATCGTCTAATGGCAAAGCTAACTAAAACATGACATAATACTTAAATAAAAAAATGCTTTGATATACAAAATCTGAAGTCAATGAACATGACGTAAACAACATGGTACATTGGTAATTTAATATATTTTTTAACAATACACAGATAATAAATATAAATTGTAATAAAAATATTAAACAATATCAGCAAGCTGTGATGATTTGAGTATCAGAAAACGTATCGTAATCATTATAGGTATATTGATATATACACAATGATAGTTTCACTAATATCAAAAAGTTTTAAGTATTTTAATAACATTTGTAAATAAAAAAAGAAAAAATGAATGTAATAAAGATCTTCTCAACTTACCAAACAGATGCCGCTAAACCGAAATAGTATAAGAGCAGGAATACGACAGCACAATTAGGATTGGCTAATCCATCGTGTGCTAGAAGCATGCGAGTTGGGGACATGGAATCTTTAGCGCAGCCGGCGGCTGAGCGCCCTGCCGCTGCGCGGACGCCCCATCCAGCCGCTGCCGCACACCTGCACAATGCCACCAGCACCAGGGCCCGTTCTCCCGCACCTCCTCTATCTCCACAGGCTAATTGAGCCCCGACAGCAGCCAATGTACAAGCGAAACTCAACGCAGCCCATGTAGCTAGCCAAACCTCCGCTGCCCTTCGCTCTCCCGCCTCCCACAAAACTTCCGCGTCACAAAACTGCGCACATCGCCCTGACCCGCGCACCCACACCCAGCTACTTGGCTTCACAAGCCGACGACAAGCACCTCGTCCACTCGTGGAAGCGGTATCCAACGGAATCGTCCCAATCGGCGGCACCCGCTCGCCCGGCCCCTCCATACACATATGTTCATGATTGTTTTCAGCCGGGAACAACGAACAATCAAGCTCCGACGGCCAAGGGAATCCGAACCCTCGCAAGACGGGATAACATCTCGCATAGACACTCTCACATAGCCCCCTACATGGTCCGATCGGTAACGCGACCTTATCTGTACACATTGGTACATAAACGGAACAGAGAAACAAATGCAATTGAGACGAGCATCCGTACTGCACTAAGGGACTGTAGGTTTGTAGAGTCACATCGGCTTCCACTTGCAACGTATGTCTAGCCAAGTTCGGCATACCAGTCTGATTGTAACCAATGTTTTTGCACATCGCCACTTTGATGGGTTCACATGTCCGTACGGAAGCCTCCGCGGTTGCACCGATAGCGAGAGACACAAATAAAAGAACAAAGTTAAAGCACTTCATTTTAATCGTAGTCAGTTCACTATACAAATTTCATCTTAATCGTAATTATTTACGTGCGCGCGCGGTTAAAACGGCACATACGTGTATACACAACGAGAGGCGTGAAGCGACTGTTGTTTTGTTGGTTGAGGGGAGAGCCCCCTGCTGCCTAACAAAAAGGACCACAGGTATGCGCAATGCTTTATCGGACTCGGAGGGAAAGGGAGAGAATTTGGTTAGCAGTGGGTCGTGTTGCCCGACTGCGATCGGTGTACGGCGTGATCCTCGTTAAGTGTACGACTGTCCTCGCAGCCTCGGGACGTTTTCAATACTTGTTATCGGATAAAGGCCATATCACACCGCGGCAGATTGATAGATTATATCGCTTCAGTTTTTATTATTAAAAGATAATATTTAGGGCTTACGAGCATCAGTTCATCTGATGGGAAGTGACAACTAAGGGTAATGGCATCCAAATCCATCCTAAACAAAATTTAAGGATGTACATGCGATGTCATAAGGACTGCGATGATAGATGGGTCTCGGGATCGGTGAATGTAGGCAACAGTCACCATACGAAACACAGCAGCTAATTCATGCTGGTAGGGCTTGGTCTATTCATGTTGCAGCTAGTAAGTAGCTTCAACGTGGCGCTGCGCACTGTTCAAGTTAGTCTTTTAATACAATTCTTTGATCGACGATCTTATTATTTGGTACTTATAAACGAAAGTAAAAATTAAAAGGTGGGCAGGCAATCTGTTGTTCCCATAGACTAACAGAGTTATATGCACTAGTCAATAATCTGTGATTATTGTTATATTATCAAAATATCGATTTTCAGATAAGGACTATAGCTGATATGAAATAGTTATAGGGCAGATAAATATTAGTGTTATTGATTGTGCGAATGTGAGTTAAAGTAATTTGCTTTTGTATTTTTGATTTAAAAACAAGCAATTATGTCATTTATCTCATTCAATTAACACAGTACGTAAGGTAGTAACGACACAAATTCAATCAATAATCTTTGCTACATTCCGTTATGAACCTGCGACCGCTTAGCTGCGAGGTAGACATTATCAAATAGCAAATAGGGCTTATTAAAAATATTATAAGTTTTACGTGATATAGTCAAATCACAGTTATATTGTGTATGTGGCACGAATACATACGTCGTACATACGCTTTTCGAAATACCACCGTAAAATTGTAGTTTAGCGCCAATAACAATATATTATTATAATTAGTCAAAAAGAAAGTTCAAAATTCACATTACATTATGAGGAACTAATTTAAAACATAATAAATACCGACAATAATCTTATGAAGATGTCCGTTCAACGATCGGCGATCTAGTTAGCGGTCGTGTTTGAAGTTCGCTTAGTTAGTTGCAATAAATTTTCGTTATTTGCTTTGTTAAGTATAGAAAAATATTCGCCAACATTAACGCCCTGCATGCGGTGACACATTGATACCTTTGAAAAATTATATGCTAAATCAAGTTAAATTTTCTATACTATTATATCCGTATCTTTTGGTTAACACCACATGCAACGAACTTTAATTTTATTATAGTAGTAAACATTCTCACAAAACACTGAGCTGTTCAGCGATTCTATTATACTTTAACGCAGAATACCCATAATATATTAATGCGTGTTAATTCGAGTAAAAACTCTCTCCTGGTTGTTTTGGCAGCGAGATGGGATAGTGCAGTAGTGCGTCGATTTAATCACGTGCACTGTAACACCCATCTGACTGGCGGCATTATATATAGCATTAAGAATTTGATAATGTTTTTTGGTATCTCCATACTACTACTAACACTAGAATTAAGTTCCCGTTTTACTAACATATATGGACTGTAAAAGATCTGAAATAAAAAACAAAATTATTATTATTATAATTACGTCATCTCAATAAATGCGAATAAAGTATGCAAAAATGAAAGGTCGGATGCAGCGTCATAGGAAGCAATCAAAAGGAATAATTTTACTCATTTATGCAAGATTTTTCATTGATGCTCCACTCCTATTGGTCGTTGCGTGATGTTCTATAGTCTATAGCCATCCTTGATGAATGGACTATACAACACAAAAATAAATATTCAATTCGAACCAGTAGTTCTTGAGATTAGCGCGTTCAACCAAACAAACTCTTCAGCTTTATAATATTGGTATAGATTAGGTACGTAATCTCTACTTATCAACTCAACAGTAGCGTTACCCTGGTATTCTGTGAGGAATCCTTCCAGACTCAATCCGATTAATGCAGGCTGTAGCAGTGTATTAGAGACTCACCGATGTTTTGTGTAATTTTGTGCATTCATCTGACACTTGAATTCATTCACGTGTAACTGTACTGTTTTACGCAAATTACTTTCCTGAACAACATACGCAACTCTTCTGCGACACTTATACTAAGGCTAATATTCTTACTGTCTGTGTGCTTAAGTTTCCCACTAAGCTACTGCCACCGATCGTACATGAAGTATTTTTTTTTTAAAACAAAGTGTTACACTCTAAAAGTTATTACTTTTCAAAAAATATGCCGAGAACTTTTCTAATCAAAATCATCATTGTCACCATCCCTTTTTTTTTTGGTTTCAACATCAACATGTTCTAAATCCACGCGTTCGTGTCTCTCATGTAGTCTTGTACAGAATAGTATAATTTGAAGGGTCTAGGGAACGCGCAGAGGAGGGGAATAAACCTTTTATTATTATTAATTTGTTTTTATTCTAATATAATAAGAATAAAGGCGGACTTAATGCTTTAGGCATTCTCTACCAGTCAAACTTAAGGTAATGCAGAGATGAAATGAGGTAGGTGTATAATTAAAAATTTAAACGCGATTAAAATACTATTATATTAATTATATAAATAAACATATCCATAATTACAAAATACGTATATAACTAGACATATATAACAAATATGTATACTTACATATGTTATATATACAAATACATAATTATCTAATATAGAGATGATTCTGTCAATCTGTTGAGAAATAGCTCCCGAACTTTCATCTTAAACGAGTTAACGATTTGTAACCACCCTGACTTCGGTTCTATTTGACTGTTATCGTTACCCATCTCTTAGTTATAGAATTTCAAGATTAGTTGGAGTGGTTAACCGGAATGTCAGTAATGTTCTTGTCACTGACTGCGTTCTTTTTTTTTATAAAAAATATAATGCAGTGATTGAAATATTTTCCATTCTAAAATCTTACAGCAGACTAACTAGAGTCACTACATGCAGTGTTTTATTGACTGAAACTGAATTTATTAATGTCTCTAGTGACTCAAAGTACAATGATAAATGGAAATAAGCGTGTTCACTGTCTAAATAGGGCTGTTTTAACTTATGCTATCTTTAGAAAGTCTCAATATATCTTGCACCCGTTTTGCTTGCTTTCGCAGATAATTGACATATACAAATAACTGTCAACCAGAATTCCGTTTGACCGTAATGGGACATGCCCGATTTGGAAGGTAGAGTGTTAGTAAATATCGCCCTTATATAGAATATGCCATACTGGAATACTAGAAAAACAAAAGTTAACCACAAAAGTTTTTTTTTATAGTATAGGCGGCAAACGAGCACCGAACATCCGCAACACCAGAGGAGTCGCAAATGCGTTGCCGGCATTTAAGGATGGTGTAGGCTCTTTTCTTGAGAAATGAAGGAAAACCAAAAGCGAAAGCAGTCAACGCTCCTTTGCGGAATGTGTTTATTTTTCTTTTATGTGTGTTTTGCTATTGGCCCTGCGGTCTCTATAGCTTCACTGGAATGAATGAATGAAACAGACCAATAACAATTTTTACGAACGAATGTGATACTTTCCCTAAAACGTTCCATTGCACTTGCCGGCACACAGACGGCAAAATATCACGTCTAACCGTTTGGAGGTAAATGAGGGGCAAACAAATACACATTCATATATACAATTAATATGGTTATAGAATTCAATAGTGGTTGGTTCTCGATACTATACTACGGAACAAGGATTTGATTAGATTTCATTTTGTTACACTTAGGGCTATTTAAGACGTGTTAATACGGTCGTACACCTCAGGTCTGAGACAAGATTCAGTTGATTAATGCGTGAAAATATTTACATTCTATAAGTATTTTTGAAGTTTAGGTAACAATGAGTTACATTTTTTATTACATTGTTAATTATAAACGAGCACACAGTTCACCTGATGTTAACTGATTCCTGCAGCCCATGACATCATCTACATTCATCGTTGACAAGCAATCATAATGCAGATGCATTGTCACCCTCGAGGACCGAGAAGGAATGCCTCGTCACCAGTAATAAACGTCTCCGGATCCCTACACTTACCAGACGAAACAGTAGAATTATGCTATTTCACGTCGGTATTCTGTGAGGGCGTGGTCCCACCCCGGTCGAGCTGAACCAAACAAGACACTGCAGTGTAGCTCTACCACTGTTATCATTAAGATATATTACAAAAACACATCAATGTTGGAAATAAATTTATTGTACATAGTTGCTAGAATAATATGCATCACTGTATACTTGTTATGAAACATAAATAGGTAAATATAATGGTGAATGTGTGTTACAAAAATTGGACCGAAATATAGATCAGTGAGTCGACAAGCTTCGACAAATACCAAGTATATACGCGACAGGGGGAGAAACGTATTTACATTGCAACAAGCTAGCTAGAAATAAGAATAATATTCTTAATAAAATAACTAAACATAAACGATAAATACTTTTACAATAATCTTATATAATTAAATTTTCACATTTCTCTTTTTCACTATTACTAATAGGCTGAAAAACAATTTACTTTATCCCAACTCTAGATGTCGCTTTTTAATAAAATTCCGCCTTAAACATACTTCAAGTCTTTGTCTTTTCCTTTCAGCTCATACAACATGTTTTTTTTTTTTACAATATTTAATCCTAACACATAATATACAACGTTCACAATGACACTCTTGCCTGATGGATTTAAATATATACTTTACGATAAAAAGCGTTATTATAAATAAAAATAAGGAATGCAATGCAAGCATTTCAAGCGCCATTCTGCTTTAAATTTATTAAACGTTCTGACTTGTTGAAAATAATGGCATATTATTATATTTTTCACGGATGTATAAAAATATATAAGTAACAATTACAGATGCCAGTACACTTTGCATGCGAAAATTGGTACTTTTTTTTTATAAAATCGACAAAATAAATTTATATGTTTTTAATTACATACAATATAGAAAATCTTTATTGATCTAATCAAAGCCAGAATAGTTTAAATATAACACCAATTTGCGCTACATCCACGTAAGGCAAAAAAGTTTTTTCTAATTTAAACTACGATCGGCTAACAAGTAATGGCTATATGTACTTTTTTGTTCACAAACATTTTGTTGTTTTAAGCACTCTGAAAATACGCATGACAAATTTTAAAATTTTGAGGTAGTTTCATATTAAAAGAATAGCTTTATTTAATTTCGTAGGGCTTTGATTTAATTATTTAATATATACTCGTTAAAATTATTTGATGATCTAACATCTCATCAGTATCATACATCAGTCGGATTTACATGAGAAAAATAACTAAACAATAATATTTGTGAGTTAATTTTAGCCTCTTCTTTTGAATGTTGATTATTGAAATTTGATTAATGGAATACCGAGCTCTGTAAAAAAGAAAAGTTTGTTAATGAAGAATAAAGTTCTTCTTGCTACAATGGCCTCTTCTAAAGAATTCTCCCAGTATCACATTGGACGGGAGTGACAATATGTGATTTAAAATGAATTTTGACTTTTGATTGATTTTATTAAGAATATTACATTTCCTTTCTTATTACAAAATAAAATATAAGTACATATACATAAATACTTGTGGTATTTTAAATTTGACTTAGTTTTCTTATTGGCTGCTGAGAATGTCTTCAGTAATTAGTGAGTAATTTTTTTTAATAAATTCCATGGATCGGCAATTTGTTACAAGCATGGATATTTTCTTAGCCAAATACAATATGATTCGAACAAGACGGATTTCCAAAAAATCAAAATTATATATTTATATATTTTGATAACTGTACCAAAGTTATTGCCATAAATGAATATGGTTAAAAATTAAATTTGTCGCTTTAATACTTTATATTTTTCTTTTGCCCACAAAGGCTGAACCAATTTGTATTTGGTTTTCAGCGATGTACTAAAATAAACTTCGGTTAACAGTGTTTTTTTCATTCAAATCGATTGAGAAATAAAAAAAAGGCGTCTATAAGAAGCGTCTCGTACGCACTCGACGGGAAGATAGTACAAGCAGTAAAGAAATGCACTGTTCGGTTTCGAGTATTAAGTATGTATGCTTATAAATGTGCGTATTGGTATGACGTTAAGAAATTTCACAGAGCTCGGTAATCCCGCGAGACATCGCAGCAATTATAGCACACGTTAATAAACGAAAGAACAGTCAATGAATACAATATACAAAATTGTTCAAACATGATTGTCCTTATGAGATTACATAATCAACATAACAACGATAATATAGGCACGTAAAACATAGATACACAAATGGAATTGCACCAGTCACTGCGGTGAGTCGAGCCCAAGGAAAAACTGGGACCTACCATCGGTGGGCGGCTATGAATTTAGGATAATATATATTTTGGTGAATTTTAAAATTCTTTTTTTACCGGCGGTATTTCAAATTTAATAGTATAATATAGTATGTATACAAGTAAAGAAAACATAAAATAACTTTGGCTTAAAATAATTTTATTTATAATATAATTATATTTTGTGATATTCAGGTAGTTTAAGAGACTATCAAAGTGATACGTATGAGATAATAATAATAAATATGAATAGAAAATTGACTTTTGATTATAATGGAATGTTAAATACAGATAATATGAAACATATTACAAAAAGGTCATATAACTTGTTACTAACCAAAAACCTGAATTTTTAAACGAGAATAAATTGGCTGTATACGAGTCGAACACAATGTGCATTTAAAAAAACACAACCTCCATTATTATGATTCAAAACCGCCCACCGGGATTAAACATCCTCACTATAACACTTAGGTTGTTGAATCGCGTGACTAGACAGGGGTTGAATGTGCGTCCAAACGCACCCGTAACGCCTCCCTTTCCCTTTGCACATCCGCCAGCTCCGCGCATAGGGCGCGACATACGCGATGAAGTACCGCGTTTTGCTCTTGAAGGGACTTCACATCCGGATCCGTCTCACAGGAGGATTCTCGTGAGGGTTTCCGATATACTTCAAAAGCTCCGTGCATTTTAGGCGCATCCTCTCTTATGTAACCAAAGCCTTCGCCTTCGTACTCGCGGGGGGCGAAGGCATCGGGAGGGAATGACGGTTCGCCTTCGCTTCGCTGATTAACTAAACGTCTGCTTGGAGGAGATGTGGCAGAGGGGGACATTCTTGGTGGGGGCTGAGGTGGTGGGGCCGGTGCACCTTTGAACCTATTCAAGTCCAAGGAACTTGAGCGGGCGTGGTTTCGTAGTGGACGCGGCGGTGGCGGAGGTGGCGGTTCCTTCTTAGGTGGATATTGCAAAGACTGCGGCCCATCTTCAGTATGAACAGACGGCTCTCTGGCCGGCGGTGGCGGTAACACTCCAACACTTTTAACGGGCTTTTTGGGCTGAGGTCGCTGAATGGATTTTATTTCTTGATTGTTACCGTTTTGCGACTCTATCTGTTGGCAGCTTAAGCGTTTAGGGGTTGCTAGCTCGAATGCGTGCGCGACATCGTCTCTCCTCGGCGATGTACTTGAACGCGTGTCGCCCTCCCCGTGCGACGGGAGGGTGCTCGCGTCCGGGGTCACTCTCAATGCGACGGGATGGAAGATTTTAGGGTCCCTCTCCACTGCCGATTTGTGGAAATCGAAGTTAACCGGCTTGGGTCCGGGACTCGATACGCTCGAAGAAGTTGGCGAGTCAACGAACTTAGTCCATTCCTTATTGTTGACTTGAGGCTCTTGTTTAGGCGGTGACAACGACGGTGGGTGATCTTCGGGTTTCTTCGTAGACTTACTCTCATAAGGATCGCTCAGTTCGGGTTTGGCGAAGTTAAAGTCGGCTGATGTCCCCGAGCTGAACATATCAGAGCCTAGGTCGACTAGGTCTGTGGTGACTGCTTGCTGGGAGAAATGGGAGTCCACTTTAGGTACAAGACAAGCGGGCAGTACGTCGGGTACGGTTATGTTATTCCGCCTTAAAACAATGAGATGCATTGCTATACTGAACTCTTCGAGTGTCAGCATTCCGTCTTTGGTTATATCTGATAGCTGCCATATTTTCCTGAGATCTGGCACTGACAGACGTGATTTTTCAAAAAATAATCTGTGAAAAAAAAAACGATCTATTTATAAAAACCTAAATTTTGCAACGTATATAAAATTGCCGGATCCAACTGTGGGACTTAAATATTGAATTCAAGTTTCTTTTTTGCTATTTACTAGTCTAACTATCCAATGCAAGTTACAATAACACTACATAGTTATTTCATGAGTTGTTAACATGGGTTTAATTGAAAAATGTTCCTTAAATACAGAGTCTGATGTTACATTCAGTAACATCCGACCAAACAACCAACTAACATCAGTAGATGGAACAGTGATCATGATGAGTTAAATAGAACATGTGTTAAAGAAATGTGTTTTAAACAAATATTCATATTTAATAAGTACAGCAAAGGACTGAGATAATTCAACTGTGTCCAACATTGCGGTTCGTTTCTAGCCGCAGCTTGAACACGACCGGGGAAGGAAAACGCCCTCACATAATACAATCATAACGCTGGCGGGTTTCGTTTGGTTAGTAGTGATCCGGTGACCCTAACGGTGACGAGACAATGTCGATCTCAGCCCTAAAGGGTGGCAATGCATCTCTATTATGATTCCCTATAGAGGATGTATGAAGCTATCATGGGCCGCAGGAATCATTTACCATCAGGTTAATTCTATGATCGTTTCTTACGGTCAATACAATTTAAACAAGTGAATAGGCATTTATTAAAATAGTGTGCTTACACATATGTTTTAAACAAATATTAAATACTATATATTGAATGAGATTGTACACAAGCACTGGTTGATATGTGTATTAAAAAGGTAATATTATTATAATTTAAAAACCAAAGAACCCTAAACCATTCCTATCAGTTTAATATGTATTCAGAATCATCATTTACGTTTACTTGTGAGAAGGTTTGATTATTTTAACGAGTGGAAACAATGTATCTTATTATTACCGTCTAGTTATTTATCAGTGGTAGATCTACTCTGCAGTTTGTTTTAGCTGCAGAATTAATCGGTCAGCTCCGACCGGGGTAGGACCACGCCCTCACTGAATACCAGCGTAAAATAGCAGCTTAACGCTGCTGTGTTTCGTCTGGTGAGTGCAGGGATCCGGAGAACTTTATTACCGGTGACGAGGCATTCCATCTCAGTCCTCAGGGGTGACAACGCATCTGCATTATGATTCCTTGTCAAGGATGAATGTAGATGTCATGGGCCGCAGGAATCACTTGCCATCTGGTGAACTGTGAGCTCGTTTGTTACTCTTAATGCTATAAAAAAAAAGTAAATAAAGGTAATTTTTTATAAAGCCGTCTCTTTATTCCTTTCAATACTTATTTGTTTTGTCTTCATTTTGGTTTATCTTTTAACTGTCTGGTTGTTTAAATTGTTAAATTATTTTAGACTAGGCCCTGTAATATCCTGTCCAAAATGTATAATAGCTATAACATCAATAGCGATGTGAGACCATCACCTGGCAGTCTGTCCTGAAAGCAAGCCGCGTTCAGGGCGCAGTTGCGCGAACTGTGCCGCGTAATGAATGGCCTGAGCTTCGCTTATGGCCCACACGTCGTCCCCAGCTTCAGCCTCGCCCTCCTCTTCGGATGAGTGTCTATCAGAAGACTCCTCTTCCGTGCCTAAAAGAAGAGAAGCCTCATTAAAGGTGAGACGAACGACTATCGGCCTTTATTTGACATGCTCTGACGAATCACTTAATTACTATTTGGAATTTCCTAGACTTAACTTTTACAGTGGTATAACTACATTGGAGTTTGTTTCTAGCTGCAGAATTAATGGGTCAGCTAGACCGGGGTAGGACCACGCCCTCACAGAATTCAAGCGTAAAATAGCAGCATAATGCTTCTGTGTTTCGTCTGGTCAGTGTGACCTTTATTACTGGTGACGAGGCTTTCCATCTCAGTCCTCAAGGGTAAAAACGCATCTGCATTATGATTCCTTGTCAAGAATAAATGTAGATGTCATGGGCCACAGGAATCACTTGCCATCAGGTGAACTGTGTCTCATTTCTTACTCTAAATATATAAATAAAAAAAATAAAATGATTTTTTTAAAAAATACAGCAGAGTTACAATTGAGATTATTTTTACTCGTATTTAATAATGCTTATATAGTATATCTCTAATAATTCCTACAGAAAATCCATTATGAAAGGAAAGTAATTTTTAATTCAGAATGTTTTACATATTTCATCAATAGCATAATGACGTTATTATGCAAACTTCTTGTTAAAACCTTTTTTCATTAGTTATCACTTAATTTATTTTAATATTTAAATACGGGCAGTCCTCATACTTACAGCATGTTAGGTTTTCGAAATACGCGATGTACTGACATTTTTGTTTGTCATACATTTTCATTTTAAACTCGGGAATTATGTTCTGCAAGGACGTTAGATATCAATAAATAAAAGTAAGCATTTATTATATAGAAATATACTTTTTTTTTTACTGAACGTATATCTTTGATATGTACTTTTTACTTTTTATTTTGATAAATAAAGGAGAATTTATTAATTAAACATTGGGCTTGAAGAAATTATTGGTTCTAGATTGCTTCGCTTCTATTTTACCGTACAAATCGCGATGATTGCTGTTAACATTGATAAATCTGGCAAATTACGATCATTTTCTTCAAAAATTTTCATAGTACTTTCCAAACTTGAAATTGCTTTAAAAAATTCTCTTTTACAGCGTTAGCAACAGTAGATGTGTGATCTGTATTGTGATTCTATTGCGTCCTTCAGTGTCTCCAATCCATTGAGGTCCTCATTAATCAGTTCTTGAGTGTGTTCTTAACAAAACATCAAATATCATCATCAGTAACTTTAATGCCAGGCTAGAGTTTTAGCTAAATGCAGCTGTGATCTCATCCATATTTGGCTTATCCGTGGATGAAGAACCGTCAGATGACTTAGGGAAATGTACACATAACCATTAAAGTGCTGATGCAACCCTTGCCTTTGAGTTGTCTAAGTGACATGCCCTGAGTTTGTAAGTTGATATAACTGGAATAATATCCTTGTCGTAATATTTAAGTATTCGCAGATTTTTATACATATAAATAAAAAAAGGTTTCAATTTGAGATCGGAGGACCACCTCGTTCAAGCGCATAAACCATCCGGGCACTGTCATAAGGTTTTGTTTCTTGATTGCTATTCTCTCTACGATTATTTTGCAGTATGTAGATAACAGTGAGCGCCTTAATTTTAATGTTAGCCCCAGACTAAAAGGAACCGGTCGCTGAGTTTGGTTTTGACTCCAAATGTACAACAGCTTTACCATGACTGATAGTAATTTCTGTAAGAAGTTTTTCTTTTTTTTTTCAATATTGTTTTCACAGTTATACGCAATAAATTAAGTTCACGTCCAATTGACGAAGTAGAAAAACAACCGCGATAAGTTTCAAAGTGCGGGTGTATCGCCCGTTCGTCACCGCCCTCTTCGGACGTTGGGTTACATAATTCCCCTATGACGTAAATCGAAACAATTGACGTTTGAGGACCTTTGTGAAAAAATTGTTTGGCGTCGAAATGGCGTAACTCGAGGACTGCCTGTATAGTATAATTTATTTTAAATAGATATTGTCCAAGGTATTCGTTTATATAATTGAGATACACATATCTTTGACTCACACGCATAAGACTTACCACCATACAATAAATGTCGACTAAAATGTTACCGTCTTTAATTATATGACCACGACTGTATGTATATCTTATTCCAAAGGAGTTTTTTGTAATGAACTTAAAAAATGATATAATTAACAAAATGTAACTTTGAATTTTTTTTAAATATGTATTTGCAAAGATGTTTTAGTAAAAACTATATTGTAAACACTTTAATTATAAGTATAAATATGTCGTTTTTTTCAACCAAGTAGTACGTAAAAAATCATATTTTTTAAAACTTAGATAAAAGTGCTTTAGCCTTGGGTGTTCTATCAGATTTTTGTACAATAAACTTTTGCCATTATATGCCATATTAAATCGTAGTACAATCTGGTATTTTATAGGTTATCCGAAATAAGAATATCTTTAGCATTTAAATCTGTCTAATCTATACTTTTGTCTAAAAACTATTTATTTAAATCCTGAAGGTTACACACATGGATACGGAGTTATTAAAAGAAAAATTCTATAAATAATTCAACAATTAAAATATCTAAGACTATTTATAAAACTCAATGAATCAAGCCGGACAATTGTCTATTGCTGTGAGCTATTTAACGTTATTTATGAATAGTCTTTTAATAGTTTTTTAACAAAGCAAAGTTATTTAAAAAAAACGTCAATTCAAATAGATATTACTTTTTTAAAGTACAAACTGGCTGATTTTTTTTCTTGACCCCAAAAAAAAGCAACTGCACGACGGTATTATAAAAGAAAAACAAAAATGACGTAATGCCGTAAGTTAATTAAATAGAACATTACACAAGATCCAGTAAGTACTACAATTAACAATCGTCAAAAACCATAACCATAATTAGCACGCAAAAGTGTTTCGAGTTTAAAAATGAGTCACATCAAGATTATAGACAGCATTTTGTCTGTTATAGAGGCAACGGAGTAATTTTGTCAATTTTCTTTTGCAATTTAAAAGGTAAATAGGTCAATAATAAATAGATAAAAAGGTAAATAATTCAGTTAATATCCTTTGTCTTCAACATCTGGCTGTTATCAAATATATTAAAATAGTATAAATTATCACTCGTTTCCTTCAATTCGAGGATGTTAGATGAAGGAAGCGTCAGTAACATGGGACCTACGTACAACACATCAAGACCAGAAAACAAATATTGGTTTTGCTGGAATTCGTACAGGTGGAAGAAGCAAGGTATTTTGATCTGAATACCACTAAGATGGTTAATAGTTATATAACTACTAACTCACCGAGTAACCGCGTGTGCTCCTCTGCAGTGTTTGTCGGCCAAACACCGCGTCCAGTAGCGCTGTGTTCCCACACGGGGTGCACCCTCTCGGCCACGCTGTTTGTCGGCGTTGGGCTTTCACTCGCAGTGCTCCACGGCGATCCAGTCTTACCTCTCCTCTGTAAAATATTTATTACCATTTATGATTGGTTGTGATACCCAAGAAGGCTCTGAGATTTTCCTTTTTACCTTGGATAGTATAATCCAAGTTATGTATAATTTGGTTTAAAATAAATGAAGGAAACCGAAGACAATTATTGTTAACACGACATTTCATCTTATCATTTTACAGGGTACATTAATAGGTCGCTGAGAACAACTTCCTTCAGATGAAATTTTGTTTGTCACATTAACTCCGTAAATAAAGTTCACACGATATTGATTATGTAACCAAATCAAATAAGATAACAAAAAATATGTTGCTTTATGTAGTACAAAAATCAGTGGTAAAAACAAACATCTGACCACCCAGTTCCAAAGGCATAATGTAACTTCATATTAAAATAGTATTGTGTCTACAAGGTCAATAGTTAAGTATTACAATTGGCAATTGTACAAACAAATCATTGATTGATTTGCATTATTATACAGCCGGCTACATTCATCTGTGTTTAAAATAAAAAGAGTACATTACAACTTACTAAGTCAAGGAATATTTTTTTTTTACTTTCTAAGCAAGTTGAACACGATCCCACCTGATGTTATGTGGAAATGCAGTCCTGGATGGTAAGGCACACTAGCTCAGTAAATGCCTTATCACTCTACTTTCTTTCTACTTCTTGAAAACACCCACATTGTAATTGAAGGGAAAGACAGACACAGGCAAAATATTCCAGTCCTTTGCCTATTCATACAATAATGAAAGACGAAACAAAGAGCTTCATTCGGGTTTGAGGGATGTTCACAACAAAAGGATGAAATCCAGCAGTGCGTCGTGAAGTCTGATGGTGGAAAGAAAATAACCTACAACTGTTGACACATTTTGTCACTAATTGAAGATTATTTTTACCATCTCAGATGATGACCAATGGATGGGAGTGTAATAAATATATTTAAAAAATAACAATATATTTAAAACAGAATAAATATGACTTTAAAAATAAACAAAACATAAATAATTGATTTAAGAGAAAAGGAAAACAAATGAAGAAAAATATGTTATAACCAGTTAGACATTGATCTAACATAGCTAATTTTACGCAATAACTCCTACAATTTTGTGAATTAGATGTTTATTTGGCAATTCAAGTAATAAAAACTTGGTTGCTATTTAGCTATCCACCTCTAATAGGTTTTATTCTCTGACATATGCTACAAGATTTTTATGTTGGTTTTGGTTAGGGTTTTACCTCATGTTGAATAAGAATAGAACTGTGATACCAGTATGATAAATTAATGGATATGGATACATATTTTCAAAATTCTTTATTCAATTTAGGCTTGTTTTAAGTTCATACAAGTTTAAAAACAAAGAAAATCCAGAAACTAGCAAGAAACATACCTCAAAGTCAGTTATTGTTCTAATGAAATAGCAATTAAATGTGGATTTTGAAACAAGCCATGCTTTTATAGAATGGCTTAAAGTAATGTAAAGTTTGCAAAATTAGCTGTGTGGAGTGCCATAAAAGTGTATGATGATGAGATTATTAGTTGCAGGTAGAACTTTTAATTTACTAACCATATTAAAACTACAATTATATCAAAATGATTTTATGCCATAGTTAAGTTAGTTAAGCTCTTACAGAGATTATGCTATAAATAATGATAATTAAATTATAATAGTTCCAATTTATTTTTTAAGTTAAACAGAACTTTCAGCTTCAAGGCTTACTCTCACAGGCCAATATAGCATACCTCACTTGCATAATGATTTTAGGCAAAGACGAACATGAGTAAATAATGGCTATGTCCTGCACTAGACTTAGAAAGTAAAAAGTAGGATCAGCTGGTAGGAAAAAGAGTACCTGTTTGTACTCCCAGCTCTGATAAGCCTGTTTAGCTAGCCCAAAATTATATAAAATAAATATGGCTTTAAATAAACATATTCAGTTTGACTTTTCAATAAACTAATTTTCTTTATACTAAATTAGTTTTGATAATCCATATACATGAGTAATCATTGAACTGTAACATCAAGGAGAATTCTGACAGCAAAATTATAAAGAGTAATGCAATTGCTTAATTAGATAATATGCCTTTCACTCATTCAAGTCTGTGACAAGTAAACCTGTGAAACTCTATAATTTTACATACCATTTTGATAATAACATGAAGCAAGTTGTTTGGTAGTACCAAAACAAGGTTGCAATCTAAACCCTCACATCTAGTAGTGAACTTTTAACAGCCTGATAAAAATACATATAAATAATATTTTATATGTAAATATCAACTAAGAGTATACAAAGATTATACTAAGAAACAAATCTTATCTTTTTTACTTTAGTCTCAAATATTAAATCAAAGAAATGTTGACAAAATGATATATAATAAAGCTCATGGTTCACTATTAGTTTTCTTTCATACACTATCATAAGCCCAAGATGGCCTGATAACTGTGTCTGATAAGAGTATACTGACATCTATATAATAATTATGAGCAATCTGTTGAATTATTAGTACATTTATATGAAAAATACCTAAGTATTAAATTCATTTTTCCAAGTTCATGTAGGTCAACAATCTGTTTTACATACAATTGGAGACTTCTGTAATCAGAAATTTTGTTGATATCTAAAATAAGCATCTAAATCACAATGAAAATCTTATTCTTACCCCACATGAGCCTGATCTTTGTGACATTGTTTCGGATTCTATTTCTGAATCTGTACTCAGTCCTTCTGTAGCATCATGGGATAAAGCTTGTGGTACATCACTGTCAGACAAGTTAGATGACAACCTGATGGGCTCATATGCACCAAGGTTCCCTCCAAAAGTTCTGTCTCTTTTGGATAAATACTGTTCTTTCGGTGAATTTGATAACTGTATTAAGTCTGAACCGGTATCAGAATTAAGCGCCCAAGTAAATCTCGGAAGAGGCAGGTCCAAAGGAGTTGATAGAAGTTCAGGCTTTAATGCCACATTTGTTTGATGTGCAGCTATCAATTTTAGAGAGGAGTAAAATTGTTTCCTATTCATATGATTCAGCGAAACACAGTTGCTTGGAGCTACGCTGATATCCATGATCTGTAACGCATAATTAGTGGGAATAATCTTTCATTTACGAATTTAAAACTGTTATAATAGGAAATGCCAACTAATTTTACCTGTCGTAAAACATCATTCGGTATATTAGATGATCTAAATAGCTCAGTCGCTTTTAAAATCGGTATTTTCCCATTGGATTCCTCGTCACAACACAAAAACAAGTCACCGAAATATCTCATTTCGGTTTCTGTCAAATTGAGATCCTCCATTATAACAAAAATACACTACGAATTTTACCTTTAAACACTATTATTCTTTATTGCAGAATAGCCAAAAATATTAATAACCATTATCTATTATTGTAAACCATATTCATTGATAAACAGACGGATTTGAAAATTGTACATTACAAAATTTACACGAAGCAAACGAATATGTCATTGACAGCTGCCCGACTTGCCTGTGGCCATTGTGAGCAAACTATGACATAGAGTAAAAATTAAATAATAATTTAGGGTCGTTTTTATTTTATTACGTATTTATTTGTGTGTAACTTTTATTATATATAAATATATTTTGCTTTCGTCGTTGATCTTGTGCATTCATTGATTTAAAATTTGGACCAGCTTCAAAATTAACGTTACAATATAATTAACTCTATTTATCCCTAGTAAGGAACTACTGTAGTTTCAGAAATGCAGCATATTTCCAATGTTAGATTACCGAGTACGCCCTTCCATCGCTTTGAATAAGTCCTTCCGTCACTTTTCGACTAACAAATATATGATATAGATAATGTTCTAATTTCTGCGATAGTTATTTATCTGTGGGCTTAAAAGTAAAAAAAATATAACGAGGGTTTCGCGAAAGTTTCGTGCGTGATGAAGTTGTGGAAGATCAATCAAATCGCTTGGCTGTTGATTAAAGTGAGCTTATCAGACCGAGTGAAGAGTTTCGCGCCATCATCTTGGCAAAGAAAATCTCAAACCTTTTTGAGTCTCTTTAGTACATTTATTTATTTTAGTAATTTCCAGTCTTAAGTCCTACGGTAATGGCAACTGAAGTTAAAATTATATTTATTTTACAAAAAAGAGCTATCCGCACTATTTATAATTTAAGCTAGATCTTTTCTTTAAGCTAGTAGTTCGATTTATCTTTATGCTAGTATCGAAAGAGGAAAATTTAAAGAAATATGCATATTAACGTAGTAATAAGAGGCCTCTCAATATATTTACGATAACACACTGCTTATATGTAAGATTTTACAAGAAAAAATATTCTACAAAAGTATACGTTATCAATACAAGAAACAAAAACAAACTTCTGACACCTATTTATCATTTAAAAAATAATAAAAAAGCGTTCTTGAGCATATCTATTAAAATTCCACAAATAATAATCTATTTGATCGATTAAACAGATTTAAAAAAATTATTAAAATCCAACTAGTCATAAAATCTTACAAGTTTTTGTCAGAATATTTGTTTGACAAATATATTCGGATTTAAGCTTTGAGCTTTGGGTTCAATACTGAACGCCTGGACGTTTTATTACATATTATTTTAAAACAAATACTGAGTCAAACAACTAGTCTAGTTTCTTGCCGCTTTTTCTTCCTAGCAGCTGCCTTCTGAAGCGGTGGTCCTATTAGATATCTTGATATACAAGTGTTTTGTTAAACCTACTAGAATAAAGGTTCTTTTGATTTGATTACAGGAATTCTCCAAGCCACAATTGCAAATCATGGTCACTACAATTTTAAACAGGGCCTCGTTAGAAGATGATCCCAGGGCAGGACAAGCGGTTGGGGCAATCACTGCGGAAAATATAGTAAAAATTTAATAATTAGTATTCAATTAAAAAAGAAGAAGTTAAAAAAGAAACGACCAGCAGAAATAGTTGTAGTATAATAGACAACCTTTTCAGTAGACTGCATTTCGCATGCAGACCATTGTATTATGGTGTGCGCAAGGTGGGCCGAGAATGCTCACGCTGCAACAAAAGCAGGGACGCATAGTGTTCTGCCGGGAGTTTTTGTTACTTTATGGTGAGAACAAGACAAAGGTTTCGGATCAAAGTGTTATTGGGGATGAAACCAGCATTCGTCATTTTGAGCCGGACTCAAAGCAACATTCGATGCACGTTACAAAAATTATGTACCCAAGAAACTCAGTGGAATCACCATGAAAATTCATTGACACAGTTTTTGGGGACTGAAAAGAATTTTATGATTGTATATCTGTAAAAAAAGATGTTTTCATAACATACGTAGAATATGGGATTAATTGTAGGACTTAAACACGCTGTGTAGAAAAAAGGCGAGAAAAAGTCAGAATTATTTAGTTTTTGTTGGAAATAAAGTCTGGCATTCATTTTAGCAGCAGTATTTTAAACTTAACATACAAGAAATAACTTGTTATTGGATATCTAAGTTTAAAAATATTTAGATTGCACTTCTTTGTGAAAGAAGTTATTCGAATATAACTTTGTATAAGCCTTGTGAACATCATCATCACAGCCTGTCCATAGTCTACTGCTGAACCTTGTGTTATAAAACAAAGATAAAATATGAAATATTTTAAGTGAGACTATAAAATAAGACGCATTTGTGACGATGTTCATGGGCGGCGGTAATCACTTACCATCAAGTGGGCAATGAGCTTTGCCACGTATTGTATAAAAAAAAACTATGAGTATGAAATTCTAGTATAGTTAAAATGTTTATGTCACTTTACTACGACGACTACAAGTGACTGACCAGAACTGAAGAGACTAGGAAGTACAGGTGTATATACACACTCCATACAAGCTATTTTGTGTGCAAATTTAATTTTACTAATTCTGACTGCCTAATATCTTAAGGAAGATGCAGTTCCTACATTATTTTTACCACTATTTAAAGGCACGTATATTTATATATATATATATTTTCAGTCAAGTATAAAGCTTAAATCTAAATTCGCAGGGCGCTTCTTCTGTTTCCTTGGACGACTTCTATACAATAGAATTAATAAAAACCTTCCCATTTACACCTTTACCAAAAGAAAATGCAAAAAGAAATTAGTTGAATGGTTACAGAAACTTAATTATAATGCCACTGAAAGATTGATATACGTTCCTGTATAAATGGAAGCCCCCCCCTCCCCACACACAACCCAACTAAGTTATTTTAGTTAATTTATACTTGTTTTCATATAATCAAATGTTTCTTTTTTTTTTTTTTTTTTTACTTTTCTCCAAGAGACATCTCTATTGTTTAACTGAACAGTATTTGTTTTATATTATTTATGTATTATAATTGTCTAACATATGATAGGGTGGAGGCCTGATGACCCGACAATACAAGCCCATAGCTTAGTTTGGCGCATCAGTCTCCCGCAATATACGTGTCAACATATGTAAATATTATTGGTTTAACTTAATTTAATTAACATGTATTGTGGAGAGAAATAAAGAAATTATTATTATATATATATGTATATTATAATATTGAGCTGTTATTGTCGTAATTTTAAGTAAATCGTTAGTTATTGATAGAATTGTAATTCTTTTGTAATTAGCTATTGGAAAACTTGGCTGCCCAGATGCTTACAGATTTCACTTTTTCTTAATATAAAATCTTTACGTATTGTATTATTTTATAGTAACGAGAGCCCCAAACAAATATACAGTCACCGTATACCAAGTGATTCCTGCGGCCTACGACACCCACACTTATCATCGATAATGAACCATAATACAGATGAATAGTTACCCCTGAGGGCTGAGATGGAATGCTCCTTCACCAGTAATAAGGGTCTCAGAATTCTTTTACTCATACGTCGAAACACACCAACGTTATGATGCTATCTTAAGCTATTACTCTGTGGGGGGAGGGCTTTTTGAATCTGATTGTAGTTTAAATCGTCGTTGTATTTTCTTAGATATATATTCTAATTAAATTATATATTAACTTGTCCGTGCTCATTGTAGAGTCTCTAAGTACTTGGAATTTCAGCTGATATTGGAAATTTGCAGAAACAGTACAACATATCAACATCAGTTTGCATATATTTTGTATGGACCAGATGTGTCTTCAAGCCATGGCTAAAATAATGTATGTACTATACCTCCACTAAGATATTTTTTGTTGCAGTATGAATGATCAATATTATACCAAGTGTATCCCTTTAATCTCAAACTCTATTCTACCTGTCATTCAGCTTTAACAAGTTTTGTTTGTTTTCTTTTGTATATAGATAGATTAGAACGAAATATTAATAGTTAATATATTGTTTTAAACTACGGTTAATAGTTGAGCTAAATATCAATATATACTTTGAAAAAGTATCACAGGTGAGGTTAGTGACAATCATCGTTACACTGGAACCAGCAAGAAATCAAGTGAGCACTAATGCTTATGTAGAAATACATCTTTGTCTTAGCTTAGCCCTACAATAGTTGCCCCTTCCCACAAAATGTGTGTGGACAACCAGTGCTCATGTCATAGTACTAGTATGTAATTATAGGAGTTTGGTTAGTTGGGGGGTGACAATTAATATGCATCTTAAATCTTCTATTCACATTGGATCCCATCACTTAATCCCTTGTAATATGTTTTCATTCATCATTACATGCCAAATTCTTGGCCGCCTGACTTTCAACTTATCCATTACAGGCGCAACTTTCAAACTTCCTTTTATATATTTATTCATAACAACATTCTTGTTTCAGACAAGTTTCGTCAGACACCTTGCTTGCCCAGTATTCATCATTATGATCAGAAATAAAATACTTCATTATTATGATAATTTATTGTGACAAGAGAAATTATATAAATTTCTATGTTTTCAGAACAATATGGAAGAAATAAATGAAATAACAATTATTTCTCCTTTTAATACATTTCTTTAGTGTGAATATTATTTGCCTGAGGTTTAAAAAACATGATTGACATAAAAACAATATCTCTTACACATGCATATCACTACTTTCAAAGTAGCACAATAATTTAGAGTACACAGCTACACATTTAAAACTTAAAACATAAGCGTTGGTAATCTCCACAATTACAATCACATCTCAAATAATTAAACAATAATTTAATCCTTGCTCTGGATGTACTTGATGAGGTCAATAACTCGGCTGGAGTATCCATATTCATTATCATACCAGCTGATAAGTTTGACAAAGTTGTCATTCAGAGAGATACCAGCAGCAGCATCAAAGATTGATGAGTGAGAATCACCAATGAAGTCAGATGATACAACTTGATCTTCAGTATATCCAAGAATACCCTTTAGAGGTCCGTTTGCAGCTTCCTTAACCTTCTGCTTAATAGCTTCGTAGTTGGCAGGTTTGCCTAGGCGGACAGTAAGGTCGACAACAGATACATTGGCTACTGGAACACGGAAAGCCATGCCAGTGAGTTTGCCATTCAGAGCAGGAATAACTTTACCTACAGCCTTGGCGGCTCCAGTAGAAGCAGGAATGATGTTTTGTTGAGCGCCGCGGCCATCGCGCCATAATTTGCCAGAGGGGCCATCAACAGTTTTCTGGGTGGCAGTGGTGGCATGAACAGTGGTCATTAAACCTTCAATAATTTCAAAGTTGTCATGGATAACTTTAGCAAGGGGTGCCAAACAGTTAGTGGTGCAGGATGCATTAGAGATGACTTTGTATGATGGGTCATAAGCTTCCAAGTTGACTCCAACTACAAACATAGGGGCATCAGCACTGGGAGCGGAAATGATGACCTTCTTGGCTCCTCCATCTAAATGAGCAGATGCTTTGTCTATTGTGGTGAAAACACCAGTAGACTCGACAACATATTCAGCACCAGCCTTTGACCATGGGATGGCTTTAGGGTCCCTCTCAGAGTAGACAGCAATCTTATTGCCATTTACAATGAGATAGCCATCCTTGGCATCCACAGTGCCCTTAAAACGACCATGTGTAGAATCATATTTGAAAAGATAGACCATATAGTCCAACCCAATGAAGGGATCGTTAACAGCTACAACCTGGGCTCCCTTTTCAATAGATGCACGAAGCACCAGACGTCCAATGCGGCCAAATCCATTAATACCAATTTTCGACATGGTTGCTGAAAAAAGAAATAAAATAGTTGAAACAACACTAATTATATCTTTATTCTAATAATGTGAATGTATTAAGATGTAAGTAAATTTCCAAGGATTTGCATTCCAAGTGGTACTAGGTAAGCCTGCTAACCTCACTCTCACCTGTACTAGGTGAGAGTGAGGTTAGGTTAGGTTAGTCTGGCCAAACTGTAGCTGGTTTCTTGGTAACAATTGTGTTTCTATTGTAAATATGATATGTATAATTGTTTTTTAAATTTTTTATGTGTATGAAATATGGGTACTAGAAAACAAATACTAACAAAAATAAATAAAACAATAAACAAAGTAAGTAACATGCTGATCAATCACTGCATTGTTTAGTATCCTACTTTTATGACCACTAGTATATAAAAAAGTTAAAATATTGTTAATCTATATTTCACTCTAATATTTTCTTTACCAATGGTATAACAATGGTACTAATCAAGTAATAAAAAATATTCATATTTTATTCTGATTTAATTTTTATATTTTTGATTTGAATATTATCACAAATTTAATTTATTTATATGCACAGCACAACAATTTTTTTTTCTATACTAGACTGTAAAAGAAAAATGGCATGTGCCAGATGCTTAGGCATGCTTGACAAGTCAATAAAACATTGCAAGGGTTTTGGGATATTGTATGTAATGTATATTAGGTCAACAAACTATTTATTTTTGATTCTCAGTGGCAAGTGGCTTGCAAGTAGTATTTAAGAAAAGCAGCAACTAAATATCTTTTCAACTAATACTTATATTTAATAAATCTAAGAAATATTCTACTACTGTAATATTCTAATTATTATTTTTTCTGTTTTATGTAGTAACACAAAAAATCTTCAGTATATATTAACTTAGAATGAATCATGAATATAATTGTTAATAAAATATGATTAAGATATAGTAAAATTTAGTTTAAACATAAATATGAAATTAATTCAAAAATAAGAAGAAACTAAATAAGATACTTTATAGTAATATTATCAAAATTAACAGTATGAATGATTTACAATAAATTAAAATAAGTTCCCGAAATAGTAATTAAAATAAATTATTTACTGTTACAGTATTAAAGGCGCTAGGTTCTATGTGCATAAGGCACTAACTAACATAAGGTGTAAAATCAATTTAGTGAAGTTTTGTACGCAATATCCTTGGCAATGACATTATTACTGCTGTAATTAAATGAAACTAAAATCGTTTACAAATTAAAATCGCGTTGGCTAGAGTAGAAATACTTTACCGGCGCATCGAGGTCACCTAGAGGTCAAGTAAATCTTCATGTTAAATGGAAACTAGAATTTCATACTTTTATGACTTGATTAACCGTTAATATAAACACATGAATAGAACACTTTCTTTAGCAAATAATTTGAATTATGTCTTGCAGCAGTTATTCGTGTTACGTTACCTAAGTACGTGGAATTGAGTCACCATGTTAATTCGTTACTAAGTTTTTCAATAAATATAATGTGTTATTAGCACACTAGTTAATATAATCAAAGAGTAAAATAAAAAAAATGGAATTCTATCTTACCGAAAAGCAGGAGTACAGACGAAGAAGCTTTACACGTACGATCTCCACAAGATGGAGTACTGAAATGTCAAATGAAGGACAAGTGAGCTGTGAGATTGAAGTAGTTATGTGGCTATAGAGTAGGTATATTTATTGATTTAAATAGGTAACAACTCTGGGTTGAATAGTATACTTAATTTTATTAAAAAAATAAAAATACTACAATTTAAATCATATTTGATATAATATATTATTATGATTATTTATAACACGATTATATAAAATATAATTCATAATTGTGCAATCACCTTAATATAAGTAAAATAATTGTTATAGCGTTTTTCCACAATACTAAATACAGTCTTTGTAATTAGGAAGGAGTGGGGGTGACCCTGCCGGTCAATGGAACATAACTTAGCCGTAACAGCTGAGAATTTTATGTGGTATAGCCACAACGCCGTTACACACTGTAACTCGAATGGGTCAACTCGATAGGCGCGACAGAGGGACTTTTTCAAAATATCAGTGTGAAATAGTAGCTGTTTTGTTTGGCGAGTGAAAAGATATGAGATTTTATTACTGGTTGCGACGCATTCCATATCAATCCTAATATCGGATGAATGTGAATGGCATTGGTGGCAGGAGGATCTGTTGAATAAGGTCCTCGTTTTACAGCCATTAGGAAAGAAAACTATATAAAGAAAAATATAGAAAATTATATAAATATAGTTAAAAGATTATTTTAGATCATAGCGACTTATTGTGACCATGCTTTGTGTACACCATCCTGAACTTAGGATAATGTAAAAAGCACTTGATGGTGTAGCAATTCTGTATTCAATCTTCTATAATTCTAAATTCCAAAATTCAGAGTGATGTAGGAAGCGCGTTGGCGCTTATTACATCACCATAATATATTACATTTAAATAAAATTGCTAGTAAACATTATACATGAGACTGGAGATTTTTAGAATTCAGGATATTGTAACGATAATGACTATAAAATGGCACGGGAATTTCTTTATATACCATATCATATTATTTATGAATAAGATTCACCTCGGTATGTGCAATCCTGTTAATTCATAGGTTTTTTCATTTTCATGACTTTTTAGCCCTTTAATCATCTTTGTTTTTAAATTGAATGTAATTAACTGATACTACGCAACGGTTATTGATTGAAGATAGTAGAGTTGTCAATTTTTGTTATTAACTGAAAGATGTTTCTGTGGCAGAAATCAGTCAGCAATACTCATTTAAGAATAAAATAATTAATAGAAAATATGTTTTAATGTATGTATAATTAAATGTATAATTATAAAAAAAATATTTTATTTTATAATTATATTTGAACAATGTTACAATATTAATTAGAATACTACGTTGTATAAAACGCTATGAATAATAGTTTCTTTTTACTTACACGGGGAAATATAACATCTCTTTTTGTTAATCTATGACAAAAATATTATTTTAGGTTTTGTAGTCTATGCCTTAGATTCTTAAATTTTTCTTTTTGATTTGATTAATATGATTTTATTATTACAAGATAAAATATAGGCCCTTTTATTTCATATTTGTAAATATTTTAACTGTTTACTAAAATTAATTGTTAGTAGTAGTAGTAGCTTTAATATACAATAATTTATAGGTAGTTTCTTTACTGATTACTATGGCAATACATTACATTGTATATATTCTATGGCGGTAGTTTTAAAAATCATAAAAAGTCATCTCACCATTAATCAAAATTATTCATTTTCCAGTGATGGTTATAAAAGTGGGCATTAACGGTTTTGGCCGAATCGGTAGAATTATGTTTAGAACTTGTTTTCAGAATTCAGATATAGAGGTAATGCTTGATGCTCGGCTAAAATGACGAAATGTCGTTTGTCTGTCTTCCTAATTTGCTATTTACAGGTATCTGCTATTAACGATCCTGCCATCGACGTCGAGTACTTCTGCTATTTAATAAAATTTGACTCTGTACACGGAAACTTCAATGGAGAAGTTGCGTGCTTTAAAGATGATATTAAAATTAATGGTAAACCTGAAGAATAATAATTATATCTAATACAATCGACGAAGTTGTGATAGCAGCAAAGTACTGGTCTTGGTTTTAATTTCCAGGCCAAGTTATTGTTAAAAAAGTTAGTTAAGGGTTGCACCCTTACAATAAACAGTAGTAACATAATTGGTGGGCAGGCAAACCTATCTAAATCTTCATAGTAAGGAAAAATTAATGTATTTATACTTAGATACGGTGTATGTAGTATGTCATCTCAATTTAACTGAAACTTAGCCACTTTAAAACAACGACTCAATTCGAAATACTCATTTAGCCTCTTTATCCTGATTGATCCTGATTTAACTTCTCTGATTTATCTAAATACTCTATAGCCGAAGAAATCGAAAATTTTTCCTATTTCCAAAGTGGCAGCGGTTAGTCTACAAAGGTGATTTTTGACCATTCGTGGTTTTCAATGTAGCTAAAAGGTACTAACAATTGATTAGATCACATGAAAACTGAACAAATGATTTTGATGAGATGAAACGCTGTAAAACCTGAGAACAATGTTTTATAGTTACAATATTTTTTAGGTAATTTAATTAAAATATTTCATTCGAAACAACCATCAGCTGTGCCGTGGCAATCCGTCGGCGTGCAATATGTTATTGAATCTTCAGGAATGTTCACCAGTTATGAAAAGGCAGTGGTAATAAAATTGTATAAATAATTTTATTGGCTAGATTTTGAATCTTGTACGTGGTAGAACCACTCATAATTGCGAAAGGATCAAGTTTTTCTTAGATTACCTTCGTCTCGACTAGTAAATGAAATAATGGAGAGTTTAGTACTTATACATTCCATATTACTTCTCAGAGGTGAAAGGGCATAATTTATTTATTATTTTTGTTCGTTATGTAAGGTTAACAAGGGCGGACATAATGCCTAGTGGCATTCTCTGCCAGTCAACCCTGGGTTAAAAGTTATTTAGATAAAAATATCAAATTACAAATATACATAAAGTATAGTCAAAATGACTGGGTATCACGTGTCGTATATGAGCTGTTTGTGGCACAACGTTTCATTTCATAATAGAATCTTATAAATTCCGGGCTTATTAATACCTAATGCTATTTCCTCTCATACAGGTTATCTGTACTATTTTTCCATCACCGTAGTAAGTGAGTTATAAGAACTCAAAATGTTCAACGTTATTTTATAAGTGTTTGATTTTATTTGTCTATCTGTCTGTGTATGTGAGAACGGGTATACACTATCATCACTACTTCTTCTTAACGGCTATAGACTTCATCACGGGACAGAACACTTATTACAAATATGATAAATCTAGATACGTCACGAAGTTCATTCCTATAGTTAGTTAAAACTTCAGCAATACGAGTATTTCCAATACTAGTATTGTTGATGTATTAACAGTTTTTTTTTAATACTTTCAAAGTAAGTGCTTGACCACGATCTCACCTGATGTTAAGTGGAAATGCAGTCCTGGATGGTAAGGCGCACTAGCTCAGTAAATGCCTATTCACTCTACTCACGTCTTCTCTGCGTTACTGCGTAACAGCTTTCGTTATTTGGCCACTAAATGTTGGCAATAGATAAATTTATTGCGAGATTAATAACGAGTTACTCGTATATATTACTGTATCTGTGTTAAATTCAAATTTAAACAGCATGACAATGACGAAATAAAATGTATCATTTTATAACTGATAATTCATCTTACGACATTCTTTGTGAAAACCAAAACATGTTTATCGTAAGGTCATTTTAATCTTCATAGCGGCCGAGGGTGTGTATAGAGGCGTCATAGACAATATGTTTACGAACATTTGTCGACTGAATTTTCATGTTTTTTTTTATTACATTGAGAGTAACAAACGAGCACACAGTTCACCTGACAGCAATTGATTCCCGCGGCCCATGACATCTACATTCATCCTGCACATCTTCATAATGCAGATGCGTTGTCACCCTTGAGGACTGAGATGGAATGCTTCGTCACCAGTAATAAAGGTCATACTCACCAGACAAAAGACTGCAGCTTTATGCTGCTACTTTACGCTGGTATTTTGTGAGGGCGTGGTCCTACCCCGGTGGGGACCCATTTACTCTGCAGCCAGAAACAAACTGCAGTGTAGCTCTATCACTGTAAAAAGCGTTTGAGCGAATACTGATATAAATATACTATATACTGATGTAAATATTCTAATCCACGCTGCTGCTAACACGAATGCGTCAACTTGTCAGGGGAAGGACTACGCCTTCACAGGATACCAGCGTGAACACCAGCATAACACTGCTGTGTATGGCGAGTGTAAGAATCAGGTTACAGACACATAGACACATAGAGCTATATAACGGGGCATACCATCTAAGTACGTTTTTTTATGGCTGATGGCCACTTAACCCGAGGGCTTTTACAACTTCAACGGTTTTTAGGGCACTCAGCCTTTATTTATGCGTAACCAGCACTAGAGTTTCCGAGAGGGAGCATCGGCTTGGGCCATTACCCTGCGTATGAAAGCAACCGTCTCGAGGGCCGAACCACGGCCCGGCTCGCTCAGATGCTTCTAACGTATTAAGCCATCCCATTCCTTCGTAGTGACAACACACATATATCCCGAAACTAGTTTTGTAAACCTTATAATTAAAAAAAATCCTCTACAGGTGACTGGCATAACTTTATGATACTATAATTAGGCTGCGAGTTATTTCAATTTGTGTGAAAACATTGAAATTTCTCAGATTTATTATAATAATCATGGAATGAAATAAAAATGAAACCAATGTCATGGAACATTACCAGTACGAAATATTAAAAAAAAGTTTATTTCAACAACTTACGATAGGTTATATATAATCAGTGTTGCGACCATCCTTAGCAAGAATTTGCATGTGTTAGTATTATATATAGCAGTAATGATTTATGTGTGTAGTATTTTTAAATGATGTATCCGAATATTTGTTTTTAAAGTTCCTCTATCTATGACTTAGCAAGAACAGACGTTAACGTTTTATGAACTTGTTTAAAAAATATTTAACGCAGGGTCATCTTTCGGTCGAGGGCGTGCGTCGCGTCGTGGTCACCGCCCCAAGCATCGACGTGCCCATGATAATACTGGGGGTCAATGACGATAAACTATACACAGGTATCATTTTAAGTGCTTATTCTCAACCTTTTTTTTTAAATAACTACCATTTTAAAAGGCACGCATGAGCATCTTGAATCTTTGTTAAGTATGATGGATGATTATGAAAATTCAAAATGATCATTGTTTATGTCCTGAAGCCATCAATAAAGATTAGTTTGAATGTGTTCTCGCTTGTTAACTAACACAATAGCGTTTCGTTGAGGCGAAATCCGTGCCGTGGGTTTGTGTTCAGTGATGTTCATCTTAAATCTGCAAGGTTCTCGTTGACATAGCTTCGTCAAGAATCACATACGAGGGTCATGCCATAAGAAATAGATATAAATATAGAAATTTATATAGATTAAGAGAGACAAACTGCCACATACCATTTGGCGTTAACTGTTTTTTAGAACGGGTGGCAAACGACCAAGCAACTCACCTGATGGCAAGCATTTACCGCTGCCCATGAACATTGTCAAAAACAGTATACATAGTCTTTCAGAGATATGAGGCAACCATATGTTTATCTGTGCTATTTTCTTGAGTAACCGCGGTTGGCAGTTTATGCAAAGCTTCCCCGTCTTTTAAATCTAGCAAACCAATTTAAACTGTCGCTCGAGAAAGAGCAGTATCACTGAAAGTCGTGGTTAAAACATTCTTGCGGCTTTAAACTTTTTAAAAATCCTAACGCGAAAATCACGTCCAGTCAGCTCTATTGATGCGATCAATTATCGCCAGATAAAAATAGATTTCCGATCATTTGCCAATAAACGGAATTACGATGGTATATAATTTGTTACTGTCAAACGAATGAGTAAATATAATATAATTCATTTTGACCCTTGTATCTCGAAATTTCGGCTTAAATACGTGTGTTGTCAACGCAAATGAGATGTGAGATTTGGTGACCACCATTGTTTAAGAGTAACATCACTTTTGTCTAGTTGTAAGGTTGAGTTTCCGTGGGAGAATGCATTACGTTACATTGCTATATAAAAAAAACAACATGGCTGACACGAAGTTTTAAACAATGTTAATTTTATGTAATTAAGTTGTTTTATGAAAGAAATCAGTTAAATTGATGTTATATTTTTATTTACAATTTCTTATTAAGAAGGGCCCAATTTATATTTGTGCTGTATTTTTTGATTCGGTTTTGAGTTCCTGAATTATCTTAGATTTGTATTTATCAATTGATTTTTTTATATAATATACATATTTTACATGAGCTTAACTTAAGGCCAAGAACGGATTTACATTATTCAGATAATTAAACATATAAATACAACAAAGAACAGTTTAAGAGCAAACAAAACAAATTAAAATAACACCATGTATCACTTTCAAAACATAGATAAAATAAAAATAAGCGTTGTAAAAAAAAAAAAAGTTAGAGTAATTCAATATCAAATAGTTTAGCATAAATACCAAGTGAAATTGCACATATACATAGCTATGTATGTATGTGTGTGTTTGTGTGTGTATGACTTTTTTACTTTGTTATTCTCGATATCGTAATAGACTTACGTACATACCGACGTATGTCTGTTGTGTAATTCATATCGGGTTAGATATAAACGTGCCGTGTGTATAATATTGATAAAAAAATAACAGATAATTGTTATTATTCAGTTAATATTTAATATTGATGATATATATCTTAGGAATTACATAAATCTATGGCGAGTAAGAGAAAACATTTTCTGTTAACTTAACAGACGAGGTTTTGACAATCAGCTGATGCAGTAAAAATGATGGAATAGCTACCTTGCAATTAGCTGCAGTAATAATGTCTCGATTCGACCGGGAAGAACCACACCCTGATAGAATACCAACGTGAAGCGTCGGCAATACGTTGCCATGTTTAGTTATAGGTTCCCCACACTCAAAATGGAAAATTCAATTAAGGGTAAGGGTCACCTTTGAGGACAGGCAGTAGATATTTATAGGTTACCTAGTCATCGCCTAATTAGGCTAGGGATCGAACTCATGACCTAGGATCAGATACTCTGACTATTACATACTTAGGTCGTCATAAAAATATATTTCTACATGTAAAGGTTCATTCTTCCAATTCATAAGTAGAAGAATTGAAAACATTCAAAACACAAGGTATTTCCGAACCTTACGAACGAATTAGGGATCTTCAAGAAAATAGCCTACACCTTTTTTTTATAGCATTAAGAGTAACCAACGAGCACACCGTTCACCTAATGTAATGGTAAGTGATTCCTGCGGCCCACGACATCTACATTCATCCTTGACAAGGAATCGTAATGCAGATGCGTTGTCACCCTTGAGGACTGAGATGGAATGCCTCGTCACCAGTAATAGCTCTACCACTCAGCAGACAAAACACAGCAGCTGCTATTTTACGCTGGTATTCTGTGAGGGCTTGGTCCTACCCCGGTTGGTCCCATTCATTCTGCAGCTAAAAATCAAACTGCAGTGTCGCTCTACCACTGATAAAATTCTTAAAGGCCTGCACAACGCATTAGCGACTTCTCTGGTGTTGCCGGTGGTCACGAGCTGCAGAGATCACTTACCATCGTTGCCACCCATTCTATATATATATATATATATATATATTTAAATCAGTTTTTTGATTTCTAAAATTATATTATCTTGTTCAAATATAGAACACAAAGTGATATCGTGCGCTTCTAGCACCCTGTACTGTTTGGCCCCCATAATGAAGGTTCTACAAAATAACTTTGGTGTGTCTGAGGGCTTCGTTACCAGTATCCACGCAATGACGCCATCTTTAAAACCTTTGGACGGATTGTGTTTGAGGGGAAAGGTAAAATTTTTGAGAGACATTCACCACCCATCACATCGTACACATCTCGTCCCGTTTCGTCGAAGTCAATGTCATCACCAGTAGACCATCGAAGTGCCACACGTAAAATGTCCAGAGAAGTGATTGTCAGCAAAAGAAACTACTCTCGATCATCGTGGCGATTACGATATGTCCTTACGAAATTGAAGATTAAACATTTCTAGCAATAAGAATACGTATTTCATTCTTATTTAATCTTATATTTGATTGCAAGTGAGTCGTAGAAAATAGTAAAAGGCATAAAGGCATTTTGAATTAAAGAAAGTGATTAAGTTTTCGTAAAGCATGTAATAGTTTTATGCTTTACGATTTTTTTTTCCGTATTTGTTATAGTAATATCTTCCTGACCGAATCATGGCTATATCTTCTGGTTAACTACCACTCTTCTGTGATCGCTAACTCAAAATAAAAATAGTAATATTTTATATATACATATATGTATATATGTATGTATATATATATCTTTATTTATATATATAATAAGCATATGAATACCACTGCAACACAGGGTCCTCTCTGTTTGAGATAGTCCGTCACGGGGCTTCAATGCGGGTTCGGCGGACTTCACACATCTTCGAATTATTTGTTTTATTTATTTCTTAGACGTGCAGGTTTCCCTCGTGAAGTTTTCCTTCACCATGGAACACGTGGTATATTAGCACTTAAAATTCAAATTAACAATTTCATTTGCGCCAGCATCAGAGTACGTACTGAACGTACGTATAAAATTACAAGGCAGCGCCCAGGAACTGAGCTAGTCATGACTCTAGCAGAACTCGAAACCACCGCGGGACGATAGTTAGAACGTTATATAAAATTTATAGTTAAGTTAATCTCTATTCTAGCACTGGCGAGATTATAGAAGCATACACCAAAACATCATACCGGCAATGACCGGGGCTTGTAAAGCGCTTGGCAAAATAATACCGGAATTGAAAGACAAATTGGCCGGTTTGGCCTTTAGGGTGCCCATCGTGAATGTGTCTGTACTTGATTTAACAATTCGGTGCGTATATTTATTCTTCTTTTTCCAAATACTTCAGACCTTTGCTAATATGTTTGTTTACAAGACACAAAACAGTGCTGTAGGAATCATTGAAAATTCAAATAGACCTTCATTATACCATATATTACCACTGGCAGGAACAGTGACATTCGTAGAATTCTCGGAACAGCGTTTTCTTTTTCCGCACCGAATTTACTTGAAGTTGTAATGTTTATTTTATATAGCAGATCATTGTTTTGGTCGCCACCACTATTACATCAGATTTCATAACCGCAAATTCTTGGAAAAGGACGATTCAACGAACGAACGATTCGTTGACGACGAAGTAACGATTCCTGCCAAGGGAGATTCCTGAGGCTATTGAAATATTGTTTTAAAAAAAAACATTATTTTAATGGCTAAATGGTTATCACCGGTGTTTTGATTAATAAAATTAAATCCCAAGCAAAATATATCACTGTAATAATTCAAAACCTAGTGTAAATATAATATACCAAAAAGTAAATAATTTTAAGCTTACGGTAGCTGCATGGCTAAATGACATGGAATACCTCAATCCCTCTGTGATCATGAGTACAGAACTCGAAACATCGGAAAAGTTAAATATAAACCCCATAAAATCCGGAAAATAATTTATTAAACGTGTTTGACTAAGTAAAAGAAATCATTATGTGAATCTCACCAACTTTATTTATTTATATATAAACTTTTGTACAACTGACATATGCACAAAGGCGGACTTAATGCCTAAGGCATTATCTACCAGTCAACCTTGGGAGGGTTCAGAGAATATATTTCTATATATTTCTTTATATTTCTATCAGGTTTACATAATTTGTACTCACAGCATAAGTAATGAGGTTTTACGTTCCGAGGTATTTTTTTAATTTTTTCATTAATTTATTATATTAACTTTAATACTGTAAATATATTTCATTAGGTTAAACAGAGACACAACATTGCAAAACATCGTTCAGTGCGTAGAAAACGCTAGCAAAACATATTTGAAAGGAGTTTTAGATATATCTAATAAAGAAGCGGTATCTTCAGATTTTATTAGAGACAGTCATTCGTGTATATTGGATGTCAATTCGAGTATGCAGCTTAAACCGAACTTTTATAAACTCATATGTTGGTATGAAAACGAGTTTTCATACGCTTGCCGTGTGGTCGACTTGATAAATTTATCCGAAAGACAATCTTGTCAGACGCTATTCATTGAAGGAGGAAAAGTCGCTTCTGAAGTAATGAAGGAACAGTTGAAAATGGAAAAATTGAGTGTTGATGTGTTAACAAATGAGTCTCTCGGATGTCTGAGACAATTTAAAACAATTAGCAATGATTATAGGCCAAAAACATTACCAAATGTTCGGAGAAAACTTTCCAAAAATTTCAAAATTAAAACGATTTATAGCCCCGTGCATGATATGGAGCCGTCGTCCGCTCGAATATCTCTTATAAGTCAAGGGGCAATTTTAAATTGTAACTCTGAGAGTAAAAGCGATATATATAAAATTACGAGTAAAGATAACAATACAATAACAGACCAAGCTATTGCAGGACACAGTAAAAAATCATTCCTTGAAATTTGCCCAAAATTGCATAAAATTCAGAATGTGAAGAGGGAATTAAATAAAATGATAATCGGCACAGAAAAACTGTTGAGAAAATTACAAAAAATTTACGTACGCAGTTCATGTAAGTACCAAGTAAAGAAAAAAAATTGTAAAGAATCGGGAGTTACGCGAAGTGACACAAACAACGTTAGAATATCTACTGTTGGGACAGAAAACTATATAAAATGTCAGACGAGTAATTCATTTGAATGCACAAGATTTTTAATAAATGAATATAATGGAAGAATAGTAAGCAATGAATATCAAAAATGTATATGCCCCGAGAGGGACACAACAGGAAACCAAAATTTTGAAACGGGAAATTTTGAAAATGTTGATAAAAATGTAATTTGTGATGTAGAATTCACAGAAAGTATTAAAGGTAACATTACTCATTCATTTGGAAATTATGAACAATTCTTTTGTATTCATAAAGTTTATAATATGTTCTTTTATTATCTAGATATTTTAGATTGTGTAGAAATAAATAAAAATTATATCAATAATTTATATGACGAGTCCATAATCCTAAATACTGGTGACTTTGTCCCCAAAAGAGCTGTTATGGAACTCAAACAGGATACAATATACCATGATTCTGAAAAGTTGAACACCAATGAACGAAATGAGATAAGCGAAGAGGGTTTGAAAGAAGAGCAAATACATAGTCAAAATTTAGATGTAAGTATTTCAAGGTTAGAAAACATAATTTTATCTAAGGACGATATTGATATTGCAAACCCATTGAAAAATGGCCATACTGAAAATATAACTGGATATATTATCTTTGGAGAAACTGATGAAATTAAAAATAAAAGTAAGATTTTGCGACAGCGTGTTACAAGTAAACAAAATTTTTTAGTTCAAAAACGAATAATTTGTAAAAGTTTAACACTACATTCGAGTCAAAAAAATTCGTCATTAAGAGATGTTAATAAAATAAAGACAGACATCTATGATAAATTGGATAGCACGAGTGCAATTATTTCTGATAATTCATTTCACGTTAACGAAAAACAATCACAAGTCATTTATATCAGCGATATAACAAATTCATTAGAAGACTTGCCTCGCTTAGAGAAGATTTGTAAAATAATTGAAATTTCTGACGACCTATCAGATCAATTGTTTTCGAGATTGTCAGCCAGTGACCACGCCCATTTAAAAATAAGAAATGGTCGTTTAGAGACCTCTGCAGGAAAATTAAATTGGATGATTTTTATGACAAAGTTTTCCCTGAATGAAATACTTTTATTTTTGTATCATTTTGAAATAAAAAAGATTGTATACGAAATACGTTTTATTTTAAGGCACGTTTTATTCGTTCGTTTACAGTAGTATAACCATATATTCTGAAGTATATTCAAATTTAGCTTACCGGTATGATACTAAATTACAAAATATCACATGTTTTTTAAACATAAGTATAAAAATAAAATAAAAATGCAGGTACAAGGGCAATATAAGAATTGAGATTCAAGACAATGCAGTATTGTGATATTGATTTACCAAATCAGTTTTCAAGAGCTTCATGTTCAGTTGTATGATAGTTTTGGGGAATATAGCGTCGTCCATTTCCACAAAGTCTGCAATGACCACATTGACTGGCGCCTGGGAATCGTTATTGGCGGAAGGCGGGCCAGGCGAGAAATCTACTAACTTCGGAAATACTTCATCTTTAACAGGTATAGCACATTTGTCACGAAGTGTAGATATCCATCTGCAATGAAAAAATACATAAAGTGTTAGATTGACTTAATTATGAGCTAATTAAATAAGAAAATATTTAAATGAAATGGAAAATTAGTAGTTACAAGGTAAGACTAACAACATAACGGCACTTGCAGCATTGAATTCCAGTTCATGGGATTCTGATGTATAAATGAACATTATTTAGTTTTTTTTATGGTTTATGGGCATTTACAGCTTCACCGGGTGGTTGAAAGGTGGCCGAGCGCTTAGGGCACTCAGTCGAGACCTTTATTAATGGGTAACCAGCACGAGAGCGAGCTTCGTCTTGGACCGTTCCCCGCGCGCGACAACGACTGATTCGAGGGTGCCCGAGAGGGCCGAACGTTATCTCGGTCAGTTGCTTCCGACGGACTAACTAAATTAATATAATTGTTATTATTAACACACACGACATTTACCGCCATTTAGAAACTATTTATTTCCCTTAGTATGGCGATAATCTTACCCTTATAAAAAAAATCACGGATACGGCACTTGCCATCTCTGCCTGTCCTGATTAGGATAAAACAGATTTGTGAGCTTATTTTTCATATATGTACCCAGGTCTTATTAGAATTTCTGAAAAATGTCATTCAGGCATATTATGGACATAAAGAAGGTTGGCATTTAATGAACTTTCAAACATTGTTATCAATGGCGGGCTTCTAGTCTTAAATTTTTGTCGGTTCTTTATACGATGTCGGTTTTTTTTTCATACTCTTTTTTTTATATATAGGTGTGACAAACGGACTCACAGTTCACCTTATGGTAAGTGATTACTAAGGGTTAATGACATCTTCTCAACAAAGATTGTGTGGACTAAGTGAACTTTTGTTGAGGGACTGAATTCTTGATCTTTGCTGACTGAACTGAATCCTTGAGGACTGAGATGGAATGTCTAGTTACCTGTAACTGTGTCCACGATTCCCTACACTCACGATACGAAACACAGCAGCTTAACGATGTTATTTCACGCTCAATTCAAAATGTAAAATAAAAAAACTGTGGTAAGGTACTAAGGTAACTGTCATAACTCAAAGGATCCAAAAGCTGCAATGGCAATGGGCTGGGCATATAACTCGTATAATCAATAACTGATGGGGAAGAAAGGTGGCCATCGCAGATGTAGTGGCGACCTTTGCAAGCCTACGGGAAGTCGATGAAGCAAGGTTGCACAGGATCTTGTGATCAGAATTTTGTGGCAGTCTGAGGAGATTTTTTTTGTGTGTGAAAGTATTGCTGTTGGTGCAGAGACCTTCACAGCTTTATCAAATTAGACTTGCGAGCGGGAGGGTCGTTGAGTAGGGAGACAGCGACGATCCTGCGAAGCTGGCGCGGAGACTGCTGCTGCACCACCGCTGCACTCCGACCCCTGTGGACGATGGACGTCAACGACAACAGAGGGGGGCGATAATACGATCCGAGGGCCCCTCATAAGGAGGTACGAGACCTCGACTTGGATTGTTATCTAAAGGGAGGACAGTTCGATTTTTAAAAGCGGCCTAGAATACGAGTAAATCGCGTGTTAGCTGCTGTGCGAGAAAGACGACGTCGCGCTCGCCGGCGAGTGCGGTGTGGCGTCTATAGATTGTCAACGTTAGTCAGTCCGCGGCTAAGCCCCTGCCGCTCGGCGCGGACGGGACTGTGTTAAAGTTAATATTTGCCGTCAGAATCTCATCAGGCGTTATGATTGCGTATTATGGGCGTCGTCGTCGCGAACGTCTACGAACCTATGCAGGTTTGCAGGGACCGGGCCCCGGGGATATTCCCCCACTACCCGAACATCAACTCGACAGATCAAGGCCTGTCGGCATTGGGTGACACAACTCGTGGCACAAGTAGGAGTGTTATGTTTCCGTCTTCACGTCACATACAAAATCCGGAAGGGAAAATGCGAAAGAAGTAATCACTTATCCTCACGGTCTGGTATGAGTGTTACCGTCTCAACCTACATTCCCTTAGTCGGGAGACGGTAACAGCAGCTCGCGAGGAAGCGGTCGCCCGTCCGGGGGGCGTGCGTGCAGGGGAGCGATGTTTGCAAGTGGGGATGTTTACCCGTATCAGCGCGTTCGTACATACGACGCGCGATACGGGTGACGAATTCGGAGACTGACTCTAACTTGATATTAGACGCGATCACATCGTTCCTGACGTAGCGACCAGCTCCCACGATTCTCCTAACAGCCAGGTTCTGCTGGGCCTGCAGCCGCTTTCGCTGCGTGGCGGACGTGAGGGGGTACCACGCCGGAGCGGAGTAAGTCAAGCGCGATCGAATGTACGTTTTGTAGATTCCTATCTTAGTTGACGTAGGTAGTTTTGATGACAGTACTGGTCCCAGCATCGCACTCGCTGCCCTCGCAGTTCGAACTGAGTGTTCGACCTGCGGTTCCATGCGCAGCATGCTGTCAATACGGCATCCGAGATATGTCACTCTGGTATTCCATTCGATCGCTTGTCCGCGGAGCTCGAGCGGGGGGGGGGGGGGGGGGTATATATTCCTTCTGGTGATAAGGGCGGTAGTCTTGTCAACATTGACAGTCAACCTCCACTTATCAAACCAGTCAGGAAGCAGGTCCAACATTCGCTGCATTCTGGCTGCGTGGTTGGCTTGACGCGAAGACGTAAAATACGCACTATCGTCGGCGAAAAGCGCCAACAGGACGTCATCTTCCCGCTCCTCCGCGCGACCTAAGGGAGCGGGGATGTCGTCAGTGTAAACCGCGTACAGCCGCGGCGCAAGGCAACTCCCCTGGGGAACGCCAGCTTGAATAGGCCGTACCGCCGAATCGGCTTTATCGACGGAGACGTAGAAGCTGCGACCCTCCAGATACGATGCTATCAAACGCACGAACTGAGGCGGGATGGTGGTATGTTTTATCAACTTGTACAGCAGTCCCGTATGCCACACCCTGTCAAAGGCCTTCTCGATATCGAGAAAGACCCCGACGGACACCCGATCACGGTTGTGTTCGGATGCGAGGTAGTGTAGCACACGTGCCAGCTGCAAAGTAGTAGAGTGGCCGCTACGGAAGCCGAATTGTTCATCTCGTACAGTGATGCACGGGTTGACTCTCCGCAGCAGCAGCCTTTCGAAAAGTTTCGCGACGTGTGATAGCAGCGTAATAGGACGCCAGTCGTCTCCTGTCTTTGCCCGCCTTCGGCAGCACGAAAATCTTTCCCAGTTTCCACTGTTCCGGGAAATGGCACGTGCGCAGGATCCCGTTGAATAAACGGGCTAGCGCAACGACACCTCTCCCCGGCAGAGCCTTAAGCGCCGCGGTGGGTATTCCGTCTTGTCTGGGTGCACGGCGCAGTGGTAGCCATTGAATGGCTTTGCGCACTCCTGCTGGAGAGAAGAAGGTTTCTCCCTGCAGAGGCTCCTTAGGACATAACATGAATTCCCGTACGCGGTCCTCTACCTGCCGGTGATGGTCTCCGGCCGCGGATAGTGCTATGTTCGGGGAGAATTGCCCCTCTAGATGCTTAGCCAGTATCTCGGCCCTGTCCGATGCTTCATACTGAATACGACCCGTATGATCCACTAGTGGAGACACCGGTAAATGGGTGCGGGTAAGCTGCCTATTTAAGTGATGAAGGGAGGTCTGGTTTTCCGAAATCTGGTCTAGATGACGGTTCCATGACTCTCCCCTGTGCAGCATCACTTCCTTAGACAGCTCCTTCGACAGCCGATTTAAAAGTGTCTTCACGCGTGGACAACGGGTGCGTGCCCAAAGTCTTCTGAGTGCCTTCTTACGGTTGAGCTTGAAGTTCAGCTGCCTGGGAAGCTCACCACGCCACCGTGGCGACGACGGGACGATTTTGGTGGCCGCTTTGCACACATCCGATATACGTTCTGTGATGTGCTTAGCGACCACCTCAACGTCTTCGGCAGTCCTGATGGGACGATCAGTGTCCATCGCCACAAGTGCGTTTCTGTAAGCCTCCCAGTCCGTTCTTGTATTGGGCGAACTCAGAGACGTCGAGACTGCACCGAGGTCCATCACTATGAGCACCGGAAGGTGCTGAGTGTCTTCGTCATAAAGGACCTCCAGGTGGACGGGAGTCCGGACACACTGACTAAGCACTATATCCAGGACATCAGGTTTGTATCGACTGCAGGAGGGAATATGCGTCGGCTCGTTCGGCCCGAGCACGTCGTAATCCCCTCCCTGCGAGTCTGTGTACAGCAGCCTGCCCGCGGGGGTTATGGTGGTCGACCCCCATGCCGGGTGTTTAGCGTTGAAATCCCCGGCAATAATCGTGGGCGTGCTGCCGTCGAATACATTCCGGATGTCCTTTGGATTGAGGGGGGTGCCGGGGGGACGGTACGCAGCGTAAAGCCGCAGCGCCCTCCCGGAGGCTTTTAGTCTGATGCCGATGGAGCGCATGGAGATGTAAGGTTGCAGCTCTATTTCCTCGTGCACGAGATCCCTCCTGACCAGTACGTGCCACGGTAGGCCACTCCGGCAGGAGAGACCTCATCGCGACGATACACGTGGAAATTCGGCAATCTCAGACTATACGAAGGTGTTATTTTCGTTTCGGCCAGCAATACAACTTGAATGTCGTATCGCAGGACGAGAGCCTTTAGCCCGGACAGCCGGGTGGTAATGCCGTCCGGGTTCCAGAACATAGCCCTAAGTTGCGGAGCCATTGCGAGCCGTGCCAAGAGATGCTAACACGCGAGTGATCGCGGCGAGTGGCGGCACAGATACCGGTACCGTTCCGACTTGGGGTGTTCGACTAGCGGCGTTTAGGAATAAATTTAAAATGTTTGCGTGCGTGCGTGTGGTATCTTAATTCACAGCAGGTGGAGCGTCTTCTTGGTTGGTGGTGCCTTGGGTTGGTATTGGTCGTCGAAGTGGTGGCTCCTTCTGCCTGGACCCTCCCCTTGCGCCTCCTCTTACCCGTCTTTTTCTTTTTAGTTTTATCACTAGTCCCCCGTTCCGTGGCATCGTTCGCCGGGGGGATAAGTGTTGCACCAGTGGCTGCTGTCGTAGTTGGTGCCACTGGTGCAGACGCTGGTGCCTTCGGTGTTGGTGCTGGCGCTCTGGTTGGCGCTGTGGAGGTTGATGCCACTGGTTGGGGGCGCGTGTCTCTCGTCTGAGGGGCAGAGGCTGAGGTGGGGGAGGGCGCGTCTCTCCTCTCAGGGGCAGGGGCTGAGGTGGGGGGGCTCCGGCGCGGGGGGGCTGCCTGCCCACCTGCGTCCACCGTCGTCTGCACTCTCCGCTGTGCTTGCGGTGGCTGGGGGGGGGGGAGGGGATGTTTATGCCCTTTTACGGGCTATGAGCTGTATGACCGCGCATCTTCGGTCGTTAGCCGCGTGGGCTTTGGCGCAATTAGCGCACTTTGGTCTTTGGTCCTTCGGGTGAGGACAGATGGACGCGGTATGTTCTCCGGCACAACGGACACACCTGAATGGCCGGAAACAGGTAAAAGAAGAGTGGCCAAACCCTTGGCATCTGTGGCATTGGGCGGGGCCCTGTCGTCCTTGCCAGGCGGAGATGGTAACGCCTGGCATGTAGAGTTACTCTTCGATGCCATAGAAGCGTTGGACGGGGGTCTGGGGGGGAATCTTCGGTGCGGGGGGGATGCTTCCTCGCCGCGGGATGGGCGTGGTTCCTCCGACATCGACAATGAGGGGAGAGCCGCGTAGGACGTGGTGTCCCACCCGCGGTCTCCCTCTGGCGACTCCTCCTCGAACTCCCGCATATCTCCATCCTCTGCCTTCTCCCGCGGTGGTGATGGTGATGCAGGCGGGTTGGTATGCCTTGTCACGATTGGTGGTGAGGGGGTCTTCTGCTTGTCGACCCGTGGGCGCTTGTCCTCATGGACCACTTCTCCTTCCGGAGGTGTGCGTCGTCGGCCTGGTACTCGGCGCGGTAGGGGTGCCGGTTCGGCGGCGCGTGAGGACTCAGCCTCGCGCTCGACGAGCGCGGCGTCCGGTGCCGCTCTCCCTGGCTTCGAGCGCACTAGGTATCCCGGTGGCAGGATTCGCGACGTCCCGGGAGCGAATAAGTTTCGCTCGACGAGCGGCCTTTCTACTACCGCCTTCGGGCGCCTAACTTTATGCGGAGGGGGGGGGATCTTCCTCCTGGTCCGACATCTTCTTACATGTCCTGTTTGATGCGCCTGTAGCGCTTGCATAACGCTGGCAGGGCAATCGCTGCGGGGAGCTCCCCCTCCTTGCGGGGGGGTACACACCACGTTGAAAGCGATGCCAGACGTTGCGTGCGGATGTTGTTCGCGTTAAGGCTGGTCACCGTCCTAAAAAGGACGTTGCACTAGGTGGCCCTTTCTCAAAAGAAAGGGGATCTAGTGCAAGAAATGCTCGTAGTAAACAGATGGCACTGTAAGGGCGTTCTGGATACCTTGAGCACAAAGTGATCTCGCGGTCCTCCGAGGTCCTCAACGAAAGCAGGAGTTAATAACCTCGACTGCAGACGGAGGTTCCGCTTTGGACGTTGGTAACGTAGCTCTCGTGTTTTCCCCTAGGGTACTTGCAATTGAGCTACACCGCACGAGAACACCTTGTATTAATGGGCGTCTTTTGTTAGGAGGGGTGTCCCCCACGGGGGTAGTCTGAGGAGAAAGCTTATGTAGACTAGTTGAGGATGATGATGAATTTAACGCAAATATTACCATTGCCGAAAATGTTACTTATTATGTTAAGTGAGTTTAGATTTAAAATAAAAGTTTCAAAAATGTAACCTGAAAACAATAAAAGCAGGTGTCGGCGTCAAAACTGCTTGATGGACGAAACCCATTCCCGTGTGCCGTTTCACACGATGTAAAAAGTTCAGAAGGCCTCTGACATGTTCCTGTTGGGGCCAAGGTGATGGCATCATCTGGGGCTGCCAGAACTCATTTGTAGCGTATACCGCTTTATGGCGGTATACAATGACTATCTGGAAACAATTGTATTCAATTATATTTTGTTACTAATAGGTTGACATATGATGTATGGTATTGCTACAGTTAGAATAACTAGCTCTTATGTAGCGGGGCTTTTTTTTTAAATTGCCAGCCATGGAACAATAGTTTTGTATGCCAACCAACAAAATAAATAACCATCGGGTGAACTATGTGCTCGTTTGTTAGTATCAATGTAATAAAAAATAATAATACTATTAATTAGTAATATAATATAGTTAATACTAGGTGGAAATTGACCCTCAGAACTTTGTCAGGTAGATTGGTCAGTTAGATGATATCTATCGTATAATGATTGTCATCATCAGCATCATGCAATGATGGTCCGCTAATCTTAGGCTATGTTATCGGTTGATAGATCTAATCGTAAAATTTACCTGTTGCCTTAATCTTGCAAGTGAGTTAAGTGTAATACTCTCTAGTTCTATTTGTCTCGGTACAAGTTGCGGTCCATACAAATTTATCAGAAGCCTGATAAGTCTGTGGTGATCATCTGGAGTGAAGCCATAAAAATGTTGTAAATCTAATATCACCACCTGGAATAAAAAGAATTTCAATTGGTATGGACGTTTTGGACAGTGAAGACGTCATAAAATGGGAAAAGCTCCAGAAATTAGCAGTGAAGTGCGTTCTGCCAACTTTGTTTTACATAATGAAGGCAAATCCGAACGTGAGATTGCCTCACAACTGAAGTTATCGAAGACTCGTGTTCATGGCACAATAACTCGATACAGGGAGACAGGCAGTTTTGAAGATCGTCCACGTTTGGGAAGTCCAAGAGCTACCACGTCAAGTGAGGATAATTTCATTGTTGTAACCAGCAAACGAAATCGACGCTTAACATTATCAGAAATCCGCGTTGAAGTAAACAAAACCAGAGTTAAACCTTTATCATTGACTACAGTAAAACGGCGACTGAGAGATGCCAAGATGTATGGTCGCGTTGCCGTTCGAAAACCTCTGCTAAGGAAACAAAACAAGAAAAACCGGATGCAGTGGGCTCTTGCCCATCGAGATTGAACTGAAGATTTTAAAAAAGTGCTTTGGACCGATGAATCCAAGTTAAACGTAGCGTAACGTTCAAAACGTAGAATTTACGTTCGACGCAGTGCCTAAGAAAAGCAAGTATGGTGGTGGCTCAATTATGGTCTGGGGTTGCTTGTCTAGCCAAAGAACTGGCGATTTGATTAAAATTGAATGAATTTTGAAAAAGGAGCTGTACAAAAAATTTTAGAACAAAATGCCGTTTCTTCCAGGTTGCGATTAATTGGAGATGGATTCATTTTCCAACAAGAGAATGATCCAAAGCATAGGTCAAAATTATGTAGAGGATATTTAGAGGAGAAAGAGGCACAAGGGGTGTTAAAAACATGGTTTGGCCCCCTCCGAGGGATCTTAATACCATTGAATTTTTGTGGGAAGAGCTTGATAGGAAGAACGTCCGTAATCGTGACCCACCCTCGCAAGAGGAAATGTTTGAAAGAATGCTTTATGCGAAATTTGGAACAATATATCACAAGACACCATTAACAAATTTATTGCCCGTATGCCGAGACTTCAATCAAAAAAAGTCATCAATTAGTAAAGGAGGATTTTTTGATGAAAAATCAGTTTAGCTAACTGTAGCCTTTTTTTGCATGACTGGTAATATTTCTTTACGCTTCTAAAGTATATTGTTTGTCAATCAATGTTCTATTAGATCATTAAACAGGTTAATTAAACATTTAATATTTTATTGGAGTTTTACTTTATTTTCCTACTTTAATTAAGGTGGTCTTAAACTTTTGGCCTGCAGTGTATATAAAATATTAATTAATTAAAATTATTTATAGTATAAATATTATTAAAGTTATGCTTGGTTGTCTGTATCATAATATGCAATGTGGACAAGTATGGGGAAATAATGGGCTTGTATGGCCTGTAGCATCAATAGCCACAATTGAAGATATTTGGAAGTTTGTCAGAAGTCAAATGATACAAGCTCATATTTTATTATGATTATTATCTTACATAACATTAGCATAAAATAGCACATGGCAGCTTTGTTTTACATTACGAGTAAGAGATACTGAATCCAGTTATTGGTACACAGCCTTTACTGCTGTTCCTCTCAATCATTATAAAATGTTTGATAGATTGATAAATGAAGCTTCATGTTTTCCTCTTTCAATACGGACAAAGGAGTGGAGTTGGAGGGGATGGGTGGCATTACTTGAGGTTGCTCAATGGTGTGCCATATAAAATATTGACTAACCTCTCCAGGATGTGTATCAACAAAACTCTTCACTTGATGTAAAGCTTCTGATATTTCATTAGCATACACTCCATGTGTGAAATAAAATTTATCATCGCCAGTCTTTGTTGCTAGCCGTAAGTCAAAGTACCTGTAAATTTTGGAATTATATATATAGCTTATGTAATAACACATTAAATGTTTTTAATCTATGACAAAAAGCTTGTGATGATTATTAACTATTTATATTAAAAACTTTTAATGCAATCTTCTGGTGAACAAAAATATTCAGCTGCACTGCAAATGTTCCCTTGTTTGTAACTTTTACCGTCTTAATATTAGTCGTAATATTCTAATAATGTTATTGAAATAACATTATTAGAATATATATATGTTAATAAATATATATTGATTAGAACAATATAATTACATTTTGAAAACATAATGCAAATTTGTATATACTTAGTCATTTAAATATGATGATAAATATCATTATGAAATTGCGAGTTCTAAATAGGAGTGACAGTAAGAAAGAGGTGTCATCATCTTTAATGTGAACTTTACTGCCTCTCAATCCTTAACATGTTCTACATGAGATTATTTATGTGATAACAATTTGTGAATTAAACGACTAACAGATTCCAAAATCATACCATTATAATTTCAACAGCTTGTACTACAGAAAATAAGCTTACTAACAAGGATTATAATCATGTTAAAAGATAAATTACATGGCCCAGCTGTTAGAGTGGTTAGAGCTGTTGCAGGCATCTATTCACCCTTATAAACATTCCTTGGTGGTGTTATAATAGAGTAGAATTTCAAATTTTACTCATATTAATATTGTTTACTTATATTAATATTGCAGTAAACGAATTGGCTCAGCAAGCCATAACAGATCTTAGCCTCAAACACCTAAAAAAAAGTAATCAAATCTTACATTTACTATAGTCTGGTAAAGGCAGTTGATGATAATGAGGTATTAAATGATAGTCCATAAAAGTGACAGTACATTTGCATCTTAATGCGCCTATAATCACTATAAGATATATGTCTCTGGCTCTTGGGGCTGCAGTTACTTTTAACAGTCAAACAGACAGCATGTTTCCATAGCTCTAGAAAATTTACATTTTGTATCATTAGGCTGTTATTTAAAAATTATTGTTTGTGGTAAAAAAATGCCAACAGTCATGTTAATTATTAACATTCCCATTAACCACTTCTATTAAGCTAAAATTCTTGAGCCGGGATATGGTTCACGAAAATAGTTGAATGGCAGATTCGAACCTACAACCTTAAGTTTCATAGACCATACCCTAAGCCATTAGGCTAGTGACGTTTCACTTTTTAAATATTTCCAAAAATGATTGCATTACATAAACTGTGTTGTAGCATACATTATGTTGTGCTCAAGTTATTAGTTACTGTAAGCTTAATACCTAATGCCAATAAGCAGTTGCTGTGATGTATCTATGGCCTGTGTTATGGTCCAACGTAAGATCGTACCTCTGAAAAAAGGGTACAATTTTTTGATGATTGGCTCAGCATCCGGTGCAATCCCACTTGACCGTGTAATACCATAAGTCATTGAGTCATGACTCCCTAGAAATATTACAAAGCAAGATGAAAACATGAAAAGATAATCAAAATATGAGTATGTTATGAGTTAGTTAATAGTGATAAAGGCAGTTACTTTGTCAATTTAAAATAATTCTTCAAGTTTTGTAGTGGTAGGTTTGGTTTTAGATTTAATTTTATGAATCACAGGGTCTATATATATTACTAAGTTCATTAAGACAAATCAAACTATTTTTGCTATATGAAATGTTTCAATGGTGAATGAATAATAATATTAAAATTTAGATTTGCTGATCTTTTAATACTAATTTATACATATATTGAATGACATCCAATCATGTAAATATCTTTTTGCTATAAACTTTTTTAATGTAGAAGAATTCATCATGTTTTGGAGAAGTTGCTTTTAAACAAAAACTATTTTAGCTTATCATTAATATTCTGAGGATGATGATGCAAGATTTAAATTATTTTAAATATTTAAACTCTATTTGTACTTTTTACATTTAATTAGTTACTTATTCGTTTAACTTTTCTTAAATCTCTAAAGGTCTATCTATCTATCTAATCTTTTGTCTTTAGTGCATAAAATCAACACATACAGAACAAACATAACTGGTTATTAATAGAATGCATAGAATGCTTACAATGTTACCTGGAATGGCAAGATAAATAAATGAAAGATTTTTTAATTTTTCTGGTAATTCTCCCATCCAATTCTCAAGTTTAACATGTTGTGCTGAACCATCTTCACCCATTATTGTAGCTTAAAAAAACAAAATTATAAGATTATCTATTAAAATACAAGAAATATACACCTAAACAAGAACACGTGATACATTTAAGAAGAGCTTCAAACAGATTTAAAACTTAGTTTATAGAACTAACATGTGTTATATTCGATTACGTCACAGACTATAGTTAACTGCCTTTGCCCTTACAGTTGCTAACCCTACTGTTTGTTAATGGTTACTATGATATTACACCATTAGCCTTGTACTTCTACTTTTAGACGTACTATTACGCTTTATTAGTCTAATCATGTTATTTAATCTTGTAATAAAACCAACAGGACTCACTTTTGCATAATATTTAACATAGTTTGCATATTTATGATTAAGGATGAATTGTTATTTCATATTTATTTACATAAATCAAAATACTCAAAGTTGAGACTTGTTTACATTTAATTGTCGACAGAAAATAACTGTCATTTTGACAGGTATTTTATGTCCACATAAAAAGTTAAAGCATCTATATTAAAATTAAATAAAATAATATATTGCTTAATATGAAATGTTTTGCATTTGCATTATGTTAATAAACGAAATTATTATTTCGTCCACCCCTATCGATTGGCAAAAGAACTATTGATATTGTTACACATATATGATCATAAATCCAGATTGATGTGGAGAGTGCCAAATAGCATAAATTCTCGTATTGTATTTTTAAAATACTATTGGGGAACGATTTGCATGGCGCTCTAAATAGAACATAAAGTAAATAAATACAAACAAACGAAAACGAAGTACTAAAAGGTAGCATTAAAAATATAATTTATGTGTATACCAATAGTGAATTAATATCCCTTAAATATTTAACGTGCTTAAATTACAATTTGATGACATTGTTAGTAACAATAATAATATAATATAGCAATAAAATAAACTAATGGTAAAAATTATGATAATATTCTGCTAGACTAAGCGACGATAAAGGATTTAAAATAACAACCTATATAAGTCCCATGTGCAGTACAGGCCTCTTATCTCTAGTGCATGTAGCAATTTCTTTACTTTACTTGGAAATACCGTATTGAGGTAGGGTTGAGTAGGGTTCAATTACGGTTCCAAGTAAACCATACTTTCATCAGATGATAGTATCACAGCAGAAAACATTCGTCTGTACTGACTTTGTGCAAGCATCCATCACTAAAAAGAACCTTTTTTTTCACACCAACCTACGAATATTCACATCAAAAGCTGCGAAAAACATTAACTTAGTTTAAAAAGAGTAAGTCTTGAATCACAAACAGACGGAGAGGGACTGAATATTTATTCGATGTTTAAAATCAATACAGTAAATAGGAGTTAATATGAGATATGAATAACTGCACTGGCATGCAATAGAAATTGATTATTTTCATTGACACTTGTACATATTAACAATTCAGTAAACCGAATCTGCAAGAAATTCATGGGCCACTTTGGAAGTTGTGCACTTTAATTGCACAATTTAAATGTAGGTTGTAATAAATCATTAGGTGACATTAGTAAAAAATGAAATCAATCTAAAGTACAGTTGTTGCTACAACAATACATAACATAATTATTGCTGTTTTTCTTTATAGAAGAGCTATTCGATGTGTGCAACAAAACTTTTAAGTTTTCGTGTCTGGCTGTGTACATACAAATCCCATGTCCCTGATACTTTCTGAACCGTTCTCCGATCTTAATCACACGTGCGTTACACAGGATTAGGGAAAGGAACGGCGACTTTTATCTTTATGTTTCCCGAAAGCTTATGGACCTAGAATATATTCTATGATTTAACCTGGAAACAACTAGAAGATAACGATGTGCCCGAAATTCGGTGAGGGTCAACCGTTGTATAAAAACCTTTATTTATTTTAATTTACAAAATAAGATAGTAAATATACTTTTATGAAACTTAAATGAAAATCCCTATAAGATTCTAACGGTTTCTTGAATTTTTTTTTAAATATTTGGTTAAATGCCAAATAACTGAATAATAATTAAGGCCATATAGAGGTCGAGAGTATTCGACAAAATCGGCCACGATACATCATAATCTTTCACAGGTGATACAGTAGGCTTTCACTGTTCTCCAGGTCACCAAAACGAAAATATAATTTAATAAATATCTTCAAGAAAGTGAATATACGTCGGGTTTTATTTTGTTTTTTTTAACTTACTATAACGAGCTCGGACTGCCATAGCGCTTTTTGCGTATTCATAATTTATTGGATATAAAAACATTTTTTTTTGTTAGATATTTTTTTATAATTTCTATATAAATATTTGGTTTGCTCGGAAACCAAGAATCGGCGCGTTTCACAAAAATGACGTTGTGTCGAAGCCAGGACTCGCGGCGTGGCCACCCGGTATTATGTACGCTAGGCTATGCTAATATATATATTTTAAATAATATAACGCAAAATACAACAATTGCATCTGTACATTTAGATGTATTTACAGAAACGATACCATTTCTGCAGATAAACTTGCTATATTTAAATGCTGTTGTTTATTATTAATTGGCTGTTATGAAATAGATCACGGCAATCCAATTTTAAACTTTAATACAAAAAATTAGACATCTCCATAAGTATAAAATAAAATTCATCAATTTAAAATGTTACAAAAACTATTGTTTAAATGCTTGGAAGAAAAAAAGTTCCATGAAATCACAATACAAATAATATATAAGCAATCATACCCAATACTACAAAAAGGACTCCAAGCTTCATATTTGAATGAATTTTACTTATATACCCACTCACAAACGTCAACGCACTTTCGTGGGCAACCGTTATTCGACGATATGGTACGTTTCAAACTATCCAATTAATTTAATATTCCGTGTTTGTTTCCTCACATACGTACACTAGTCCGAGACGTAAACTACAGTGAACTTATCATGCAAACCATTGCGTTTGATCTTCTGTGATTTAAATAAACGCAAAAAGTAACCTCCGCATGTTATTTTTCGTTAGCTCGCTGATACCGATTGCTTTGTTTCGATAGCTCGATTCAACTGTGCGTATGTATTTTAGTGGATTAGGTGAAAGGATAAAGCATGGAGTATTTTTTGTTTGTCAATGCTCTTAACTGTCCCAATAATAAGATTAACCTTGAATTCTAAACGTTTAACACGGACATATTCGTCATAGTACAAATATAACTAAAAGTGCTTAAAGAGTGGTAGAGCCACTAACCACTCTAGCTAGAATATTCAGCAAGAATAGGATGTGGGAAAGGAAAGAAAAAAAGCAGCCTAGAGATGCTGTGTTTCGTATTGTGAGCGTGGGTATTCGATTACTGGTATTGGGGCGTTCCACCTTCAGTCCACAGAGGTGACATATCTTGAGTGCATAGATGTATTATGGTGGTACTATGTGCTTTTTATTTCACTATTGACTACCAGCGTTAACTTACTGTTTAATGATTAACGGTAAATCAATCCTATATTGTGTCTATATGACAATGGAGAAAGGATCATTGTGTCTAGGCGGGTATTGTGAAGAAGTGCGCCCATGTTCAAATTTAATTACCAATTGAAACCTGTATTTCATTTTCGAAGACATGTGAAGTGAACCAATTCGCAGTGGCGGACGATGCTCAAACACCCTCTGTGGAGGTTGGGCCTGTGTCCATTAGTGGGATCTATTTATATAGGTTGATATTTTACTTCATCTTTTATAATTTATAAATCATATGTTGTATAGTCAGTTTGTTTCTAGCTGCAGCATGAATGGGTCAGCTCGACTGAGGTAGGACCATGCCCTCACAGAATACCAGCGAAAAATGGCAGCATGGTGCTGTTGTGTTTCTTTATTATTGGTGTCGAGGCATTCATTTAAGTCCTCATGGGTGACAACGCATCTTCATTATGATTCCTCGTCAAAGATGAACTTAGATGTCATGAGCCACAGCAATCACTAACCAGCCGGTAAACTGTTTGCTCGATTGTTACTCTCAATGTAATAAAAAAAACAAAAGAAAATCAACAGAAAAGTTAGTAGCTTCGTTAGTTAGTAGCTTAGTTACTTTATGCACAAAGCACGCACTGCATTCGTCCTTTGTCAGATGACTTTGCACAGTTATAAAAGATAAATATCTATTTTTAACTTTTACGCGCTCCCCATTAAACGATGTTTTGAATGTTTTTTTTAAAATAAAATTTATTTTGTGAAAGCGCGACCTTTTCTCGATAAATCCAGATCCATTGTTCAGCTTCGTAACCAGGTTTGGTTAGGTTAGGTTTTGTGGTTACTTTTATTACCTTTTAGCAGCGCTACGCTAGTATTCATTGAATGTGCGGTACTTCCCCGGTCGAGTCAACCATTTCGTACTAAAGCTATTTTATAGCTTGAACGTAGTTTTACAGCTTTAACCCTCTATCATGAAAATCAGGTACAATAGGTGGCAAATGTACAAGTGAAAATCGAACAGTTCAGCTGATGGTAAGTGACCACCGCTTCCCATGAATATACGCAACACCAGAGGAGTCGCAGATGCTCTGCGGTCTTTAAGTAAGGTGTAGGCTCTTTTCTTGTGGTATTAGTTCAAGACAGTCTAATCGTGTGTTAAAATATTGTACACTTAATATGTAAAACTTTTATTTTGTGTATCGTAACGTCTTACTCGTATTATTTTAAGTACGACTTTTGGGGAAATTAGGAATGTAGTTCATCGTATTCTATACTTTCTATTTCTAGACCGGGGGAGGATCACATTCTCACGTAATATCATCGGGAAGAAGTAGCATAAAGCTACTGTATTTCACAAGACGAATGTAGATACCGAAGACCCAATTAGATATAACCAGGCATTCCATCTCGGACCTCGAGGGTTACAAGATTTTTGCAAGAAGTTACGAGTTTGTGGACTGCAGTCGTTGCATGGCATCAGGTGAAATGTGTATATGTTTATCATCTTGGCTGTCATAATAAAAATAAATAAAAAATATATTATATATACTTCTATCATACAAATATATAATTTTATTATACCCATATATCTTTTTCTATCCCAATCGGAATAGATAAGGTTGCATTTATAAAGTAGCAGTTACGGACACCAAAAATATTTAATACTAAACAACTCTAATTTAAAACCAACAAGCCGTTTAGCAGACAACGGCGGCCTAAAAATAAACGAATAAAGAATAAATGAAATCCATTAACGAATGCTTTTGAATTTCATGTTACTTTGGCCTTATTGTGCAAAGTAAACGAAGACAAGGCCTCGCAATTAAAAAAAAATATGGAACAGACAATTTGTTTGTTTGTTTTATAGTTACTGTAATTAAATATAGCATAATAATAACTTATTTATTAAGGCATGAAATTATTTTTTAGCGTGATTCAGTTTTAAATTATAATAAAGATTATATAAATAAAATTTAAACCTATATCGCTTTATCACCATTATTCACTATTATAATTTTGTTTGTGTTTGTGCTAACTAAAATATGTAGATATTAATTGTAAGAGACCTGACCGTGGTATATAATCAAATCAAAAGAAATTTTGTTCAAGTAGGTTTATACAAAACACTTTTGAATTGTCAAGATATTAGGCAATATATTAGCTAATAGGACCACCACTTTGGAAGGTAGCTGTGAGCGACTAGAAACGGCACAAAACTCGACTGATTGCTCTTTTTTTTCTTTTTTTTTTTATTAATAATTTACAAAATTTCCAAGAGTTGTCACATAGCTTAATTCTAAGCATGTTTGTCAGACAAATATTCTGACAAAGAATAGTAAGATTTCTTGATTAATTGGTTTTTAACAACCAAAATTTTTAATTGTTTGGCAAATCGATTATTATTTGCGGAGTTAATGTTAATGCTATATTCCAAGTAGTTGAATTAAAAGGTTTATATCAAAACCATTACAACTCTAACGGTTTATTTGAATAAGATAAATCAATAGTATAAGATATTTAAATGACTGTAAATTCTTCTTATATTTGTTATCTGTTGGTTAAGTACGAGTGTGTCGGCATTGTTTCCAAATTTCGTAAAATTCGTAATGCTAAATAATTTGGCTGTTGGTCAAAAAGGTGCTATCTTCCGCCAGACTGTGGTCAGTCTGGGGTGTCACTTATTCTGCAATATATGTGTGGTACCTGTAGCCGTTATCCGTGACCTTAATATAACAAGTAGCTGGACCGATATCGGCTGGAGCGACAGTTTTCCTGTTCTACAACATATTTATAAATTAATTAAACATACAGAGATCCCTCAATCCAAATGTATCTGTCTATCTATTGATCAATACCGGAACAAAATCTGTTTTTTTTTCGTGCCACTGTTACTGTTAGCCCAGAGGGCTTTTTCAGCTTCACCGAGTTGAAAGGTGACCGAGAGCTGCTCCGCCGATACTGCTTCATTACTGGATAGCCAGCAAGAGCCTTGGCTTGGACCGTTAACCTGTTACGTGAGAACGACTGACTCGAGGGTGCCCGAGAGGTGCCGGCTCGGTTAGTTACTTCTGTCGGATTATGCACAATCTGCTCAGTACTTTATTAGTATTGAAATAACAAGCGAGAATCCGACGGTTCAACGCGGCTATTATGGTTTAAATTGTGTTTATAAAAAAAGGAAAGAACAATTATAGAAAGAATACCCTCATATCACTAGTTATTATAGCGATCCGAGTCGAGGTTTCGCATCTCACTATGAGGGGCCCTCGGATTGTATTATCGCCCCCCTCTGTTGTCGTCGACGTTCTTCGTCCACAGGGGTCGGAGCGCAACGGTGGTGCGGCAGCGGTCTTCGTGCTTCGCTTCGCAGAATCGTCGTTGTCTCCTTACTCGGCGGGCCTCCCACTCGCGGGTCTATTTAGATAAAGCTGTAGAGGTCACTGGACCAACAGCAATATTCATACACAAAAAAAAAAATCGAAGTATAATCAATTATTCACAAAAGCCAACATAATAGATACAGATATTTTTTGGAGAGGCTATGTGAATTTCAGAAAAAGATTGTTAAACTAAAATAGGAAAAGCATAGACAAAGCAAGCATTTATATAAGGAAACTAATATAAGAAAAGTATATACAAATGCTCACATTATTATACAATATAAATTTCTTCCAGCAGGCCTGGTGTTGGACATATTATCCGAAAAAAAACAAAATAAAAATAAATACAGGACTTTATTTATTTACAAATATATGTATATACATAAACAAACAATAATACATATAATATATAAGACATAAAATAAATAATTTCAATTTTTAAATTAATTGTTTTATGTAATAACGTGTTGTGCTCACCGGTAGTTTAAGTAAGTACGAGTAAATATAGACTGAATTGTTTCATAGGTATTTAGTTGGTCGGCCCAAATAGATAAATACGTGGAAAAGACTCCATGATGAAGCTCTGATCAATAAAAACAATGGAGGACGCAATCATGAAGCACTGCCAAGTGATTAATGGACTTTCATGAATGCATTTGGCTGAAACTGCATTAGAAATCAAACTAGGACTGCCAAACTGCAAAGTGTTCATAGTCTAAATTAGATTATTTTCTAGAACAAAATGAATGTCAAATTCAATCATCACTTTTAAATAAGTTTCTGTAATAATTTGCTATTACTGGTGGTAATAAAATGTGTTTTTCAAGAATCTAAGGGTGAAAAATGAGTACACCGTTTTTGACTGCAGTCTATATACACTTGCATCGATCCACAAAAGATTCGAGTCATTTAGGCGTTGTTTATATGCGTACTCCGGTGTACTGGGATGGAATGCCTCGTCATCAGTGCCTCGTAACCTCGTTAATTGGGGCTCGCGTTCTTTAAAATAGTTATTTTATTAAATTGAATTATATGATTATGTTGTTATAAAAAGAATATACATTTTTTTTTAGGAATTTTTAGTGCTAGAATGTACATCATTAAAGCAAAATAAGGTCCGTATTTATTATTTTATGAGGGTCTTTCAAGTTTGATTTATTTTTTGTTTCCTTGAATAGAAGTCTAAGGAAAAGGCTGCGAAAAATAAAGAAGTCTTAAGTTTTATAGTATAACAATATCATGTATGTAGCCATGATCTATCTGATACAACTCTCTAACTTGAATACTACCGAAAAGTTATGATAATTACAAGATGTAACTAGAGTTTAAATTATGGATTTAAGTAGTAAATTTCAAATGTGGGTAGTGTTTGTTTGTTTCTCCTCTTAGTTCTTCTACTTTTTAAATTACTTCAAGACTTTTTACTTTCTTGTCAGCCATCTAATCATTTAGTTTCTTTATCACGTATTGCAACATATAAAAAAAATCACTTTCATAACAAATTTATTAATATGCAAAATGTTATGAGTAGACCAAGTGCTATGGAAAATTATGATTCGAGCCGTTCCTTAGAAGGAAATCGACACAGATGTTCTCGTTATAAAAGTTGTTCCACAACTGTGTTACAGATCTTGTTTGGATACAAAGCACGATCTGAACCGGTTGGATTTTTAATTAAGGAAGGAATTGAACTCTTTACTTAAGTTAGTCTTCTTAGATAACCAAATCAAAACATCTGAGTGTAAATAAGTTACTAAGCTAATGTTTGATTTTAAAATTAGTGTGGCGTAATAATCGCCATACTTTAAACAAACAAATTCATCGTATGCTCTACGCGATGCAGCCTTTCTCCATGTTTTTTCCATATAGCACAATGCTGAGCCGCCTGCATTCATCGACATCCCTCCTCGACAAGGAATCGTTCAGGAGTTAGCAGCCATCTATTATGAATACAAGGCCAAGATCCTGTGCACAGTAGCAGTAACAAAGATGATGTGGTTATTCATACCTTAGGTTATCCAATCGGTGTCCGAATTATTGAAAATAATTGAATAGCGGGCACCATGCCCTTACGGTGTCAACTGAATAATATGAATTGTTGAGCGTTACGGTTACTGAACTATATATTATATGAACAGTGCCTTTTTCTTACTTAACTAATATTACTTAGATTTAAAAATACTGCAGGTCATTATATAAACTTCAAGGTACAGCAATAAATTTTATTTGATGATACGTACGCATCATACGAACAAGTTCTCGTGATGGTAAGTGATTCCTATGGCTCATGACACCCGCATTCAGCCTCAATATGGTTTCATATTGCTAATGCATTATCATCCCTAAAGATAAAGAGACAAAGTCTGGTCTCCAGTGATATTCGGCTTTACTGACCAAATGTAACACAGTGCGACGTGGTTCATCCATAGATAAGTATGTTCGTATGTACCTATGTCAAATACATCAAATTTAATTATGAAAGTCTTGGTTACATAAAGGAAAATAAAGTCGCATACTTTAGAAATGCATATTTTAATCTGCACCATGCAAATGGATAAAGAAATAGCTAACAATGGGATGTTTATGTGACAATATTAATTCATCTGTATATTTTGTAACGATTTTAAGTACATCATACTATTTAAATATGGAATTAACAGCAAAGTTGTTACCAAGTTGAAGAGTTAAAGTTGTACTTAGTATTTTAGAATATTTTAAACTACCGCCATGCAGTTACCGCCATGTCAGTTGTCTACCGCCATGTCAGTGGCCGGTTCTCTCCAGTAGTTCTTCTCCAGCGCCCACGCATTCCGAAGTGGTGGTACAGATAGCAAATAATATCAGCGATAAAAAATCCTCTGTCAGAAGCAACTGACCGAGACGAGGTTCGGCCCTCTCGGGCACCCTCGAGTCAGACGCTCTCGCGAAACAGGGTAACGGTCCAAGCCGTGCCTCTCGGGAGCCCTTGTGCTGGTTACCCATATATAGAGGTCTCGACTGAGTGCCATAAGCGCTCGGTCACCTTACAACCCGGTGAAATTAATATTATATTCTCCACAGATGGAACAACTGGATAAAGAGCTAGCCAGCAGTGGGCTGTTTAAGTGATAATATTTCATCACGTTCACTGGATGATGATTTATCATCACCATCACGCAGGCTTAGTCTACTGTTAAATCATCTTAATTAAGTTATACTTATATGTAATTAAATCTTTCACTATGATCATTATAGTGATTAATATTACGTTACGTACTTTTGCCATCTCTGTCTAATTTGGGATAAAACTCTAAATATAAAAAGTTTATGCTTATTATATAGCTTATTATATATTAACAAATGAAATTTTTTTGTACTTTCTGTCTTTGTAAAATGCGAATTTTTTATTGTCCTGTGGTTAATGATTTACTTTGTTCTTGGAAAGTTTGACCACAACAACGCTTCAACTGGTTTTCTGTCAGTGGTTATGTCCTACTTCGAAAAAAATCCATCAAACGTTCGACGACTTGTATGTTGACTATATGTGAATGCTGTATTAGTATTTAACGAGGTGATATCGAATTACCAACTTTTACCAACGTTTTTATTCAAATAGACGTCAAAAATTGTTATTAAGATTAATTCTGAAATAAACGCAACACTCATTGTAAATATTTTATGTTTGTGTTCCTTATTGAGATTCCTTATCTTACTTATGCTTTGTTGCGAATTCTGTTATTGACGTAGTGCATCTAAACGAAACGTCAGTTAAGACACATGATACTCTGTTTAGTACCATAATTATAACAGCCTTATAGTAATTAAAAGATGCAGATTCGTTATTGGTTGCAAAACAACTGCAGTGCCTTAACATTAAGTATAAAAGGTAATATGGATCCAAATAATGGAACTGAAACTACCAGTGTTGGTGTTTATTTTTAAAGGAATTATTGATAGTGTATATGATTGCTCGCTGATATAATATTATCTATGTTTCTTTTATACAGTGGTAGAGCTACACTGCAGTTTGTTTCTAGATGCAGAATTAATGGGTTAGCTCGACCGGGGTAGGACCACGCCCTCACAGAATACCAGCGTAAAATAGCAGCATAATGCTGCTGTGTTTCGTCTGATGATTGTTGGGGTCAGGAGAGGTCTCCTGACCCCAACAATCATAATCATAAGACTGGAATGCCTCGTCATTATGATTCCTTGTCAAGGATGAATGTAGATGACATGGGGCGTAGGAGTCACTTACCATCAGGTGAACTGTCTGCTCGTTTGTTACACTTAAGTATAATATGCAAAATCCCGCTCAATTTCCACGGAGATATATTTTACATATGCATATATTTTATATATACCTATATCCGGTGAAGCTTATAGTGTCTCCAATTCAAAGGCACTCACTTGTCTTCGCCTTTCATGATTTCATGTAACGGTAAAATACATCCAAACCCGATAATTAAAAATTTGGATTTATCCGGAAATATTGGTCTGTACATGGAATTTCGAAATCAGGACTGCGAACCATTTATTATTCAGGGTAAAAGATTAAAATAAAATGATGTTACTACACCGTATTATCACTGGAGATGAGGCATTCCATCTTGGTTCTCAAAGGTGACAACACATCTGAATTATGATTTCTTATCGACGGTTAAAATGGGTTTCATGGACCCTTGTCACCCTTAATATAAAAAAAATTATTCATCACGCTGGGTATGACCTAGTCAGGGGTGTATCCTCATGACGTTGCTGTATATCCAGCTATTGACTTTCGCAGTAACCTGAAATGGATTTTCCGTCGTTAGTTGGATTGTTATTTTCAAGGAAATATTGGTCTAAGAATCTACCTATTGTACATAATGAGTTATTATGACACAAAGTAGTTGCTTATAATCGTAGGGAATATCATGTGATGCATTTTTAAGGAAACATTTCAGTAAATTATTTAGCGCGAGTACGTTTCGTTATAAAAACTGTTCAAAATATACAATGTTACAAAATAAAGGTTTTGTTTTTATTTATTGACTAAAATATTTATTGCGTTGGCATGTGTTTATTTTATTGCTTGATAGCCGGTTGTGAAAACACAAAGAGCTTTGTATTCCTTGTAGAATGTTGTGCGGTTTGTAATGATTGCATTAAGATAGGAAAAATAAATAAAAAACGTGCATGGTAGTGCGTCATATAGACGTCAAGTTCCCATTTTTGGTTGTTTATACATTTTTAATAAATACGGTCGTTGTAGGGTTCTATAATAACAATGGTAGAGCTACGCTGCAGTTCGTTACTAAATACAGAATGAATGGGTCAGCTCGTCCGGGGTGGGACCACGTCCTCACGGAATATCAGCGTGAAAGAGCAGCATAATACTGCTGAGTTTCATCTGGTGAGTGTAGGGTTCCGGAGACCTTTATACCTACTGGTGATGAGGCTTACCACCGCAGGCCGCAAGGGTAACAAAGCATCTACTTGTCAAAGATGAATTTGGATGTCATTGGCCGCAGGAATCACTTGCCATTAGGTGACCTGTGTGCTCGTTTGTTATTCTCAATGTAATAAAAAAAAGTAAGAAGATTCGCTATAAGAATTCAATATTAAAAATAATTTACCTACAACAAATTAAAAATCAAATAGTTTGATAGATAAATAGACAAGTAGAGAAATAGACCAGAAAAATGTGAAAAAGTGCTTTTTATTTTTTCGATAAATAAGATAAAAATATATACAGATACGTCTATGGGCTTCAGGGATCACTCAAGACTGCCCGAGCTATGGTCTCGTCTATCACCATAATTTCTTTTAAATATATATGTTCGGTAACTGTAGGTCTACTTAGAAATTCGTGGTAGATTATATAAAACGTATTTAACTTATTAATTTATATATATTAGCTTGCTCGGTAAAACTGAGCTGGTAATTCTGGAAGAAGGCTCCATAACTGCCTCCCGGTATGTCGATCGAATAATTCGGCCCAATGAGTGAAAACTTCGCCTTTATGCAAGACAATGCTGGCGCACATACAGCGCGAACAACCCAGAGAGCTCTCTCTGAAGCCAATATTACCTCTGAAGCCTCAAATCGAACTTCAGTAATGTGACTAATCGACAAGAGCTCATAAACGCCCTTAAATTGTGTTGGCAGCGAATACCCGAGCAAAACATCACCCACTTGATTGAAAGTGTCCCAGATAGATTCAGAGAGTGCATACGGAACAGAGGAGGACCTACTCGCTTCTACATCAAACTCATTGATTTAGTCAATAATAAAAATCAAAATCAAACTTTACTTAAATAAATAATTTCTGTAAACTTTCCTAAAAAAAAACTGTAAATTTTGACTAAATTCCATAAAATTGGCAAAACTTACTCTTGTTAATGTTCACCCACTTTCAAAAACCTTAATTTATTCATTCATAATCATAAAACGGAAAAAGAAAAAGAATCTGTAAAATTCATTTATAAAACATGGTAGGCCCCATTTTGTTTTGAGTAGTACATAGTAGTACATATATATATATATATATATATATATATAAATATATATTGGCTTATATTTTATTATAAGGAATAGAATTTAATGCAACGTTTGAATAAAAAGTTAACTTAATGCCGTTTCATGCTTAATCAAATTCTTAAATTACATAGTTAGAAGAATAAACATTACACTATAACATCTCTTCTTTTCTATACAATCGTCCTAATTTACCATCATTCTAGTGTGAGATTACGTATTTCTTACAGCTAAATATAGTGTTATCAACTTTTGCATTCCACTAACTACTAGAAACGTACGTAATAAACGATTTAAGTATTTCTATACGTTGCTTCGACAATGCCAGTTGCCGCATATTTATTATACTAGAAGGGACAAAGAGACGTGTTCTTTTCATTTAAATTAATAAAAAAAACACTGAACAAGCACGCGTTTATTTGACCTTATGACGAGGTCTTCACTGGACATTGAAAGATTCGAAGTCAAAGTCTATATATATTTTGGCAGACATTCAACCGCCTTATAACGTTTTGATGATGATCTAAGCTAGAATTCTAGTCTTATTATATTATTTATTTATTTACTTTTATTGCATTAACCTTAATAAAGTTAAAAGTTCACAAAGGGCGGACTTAATGCCAAAGGCATTCTCGACCAGTCAACCCACTCTGGTATTCTGTGGGGACGTGGTGATCTCTCTGTAGCGACGACTCATTTATATTGCAATTAGCTAACTGCAGCATAACTCTGCCAAAGAATTGTATTGTGTTAGAATTACACTAAATGTTCGTTAAATGAAGGCGTCGGAAGTTAGTCCTTAACCACAAATCTAACCGATGTTCAATGGCAATGTAGACGGTAAATCGCATTAGCTTAGCAAATGCCTATTTTATTTTGTTTGAGATAGTATTGTTGACAGCCATTTTATGGAAGAATAAGCTCGTAAACTATTTAGGTACACAACACATACACGTGTAGACTACGCACTTTATTGCATTGCGAGTCATAACATTAAAATTGCCCTTTGCTTTATAAGACTCTTGCCAATATAGACTATTTGAGACTATTCCTAAGTTGAGGTTTTTTTACATACATCCTCAATAAAGATTGAAGATGTAAATTTGTTGTCACCCCTGAAAACTAAAACGGAAATCATTGTCACCTGTAATTGGATCCCCGTGTCGCTACACTCACCATAGCAGTCTTGTTGCTATTTCATTCTGTAATGGCGTGGTCCTGCCTCTCAGATCGACCCATCCATATGGAAACTAGCTGGGCGAGTTGGCTCTACTATTGTTTAAAGGCTTGTAGTAACACTTCAGCCAATCGAATACAAATTACGACATATACAAACTAAACATTTTATTTACTTTTTTTTAGTGAAAGAAGCAGTAGAATTAATATGTTTTCTTGTTAATCGTGTTATATATTAACAAATCAATGGTATGTGGGTCTGGGTGTGTTGTCCATATGACACAACACGTCATGCATCTGAAATTTCCACAAATCTTATTGGACTTCCATTAATATATTGAAATAGGGGAGGGAAAGCCGGGAGGGTCTCTGTGTTACTACGTAATTGATGTTATATACTAATAACTAGAAGATCACCGATCAGTTATCTACCAGATGGATCTCACGATAATTATATTGTTATATGTGCATCATATAATATTAAAATTATTATTAAAATAGTAGTAAGAATAAAATTTCATTCGCGTTTTTTGTTTCTTGACAGATTGCATACATATTTATCATACGAAACGTTCCTATCGACTAACTAAACAATGTAGCACACATTTTTTTCTGTATATGAGGTAACTGAGGCCGATTTATCGCTATTGTAATACAAATAATATGAAGAACGATTCGTTTTCGTTATTATAATACCTACACTAAAACAAAATAAACATCTTGGCCTTGATATTGCGACAGTCGACAATCAACTGATTCAATTGAAAACCATATTTATATGCATTTGTTGACAAACGATCGACTCGAAACTTGTTTGTGTTTATCGACTCGACATTTTCATACCGTTTCATTATACATAGATCATATGTACACGACTGATGCCAGAATACTCCTTCCACACGCGATCCGATCCGAACTTGCCCGAACGAGAATCGATGCCACACGAAGTCGTTGTGTGTTGCCCGCTCCCTACCATACTTCGCTTTCACCGAGCTTCAAACTCCGCATCATTCATCAGTCCACGTTGTTACTTGCATCTACTATTTCTTACCGCGTACACAAAGCTCGTATTACACAGAAACTATTTAATTAACTTTCGCCGAGGTCCATTTCGGAATTAAAATGAACAAGATACGGTCTGGTGTTAAATAGTGACGCGGGTTCTTTATCTTTGCCTATATTGCTGCGAGGTCAAAGACTGCTACAAAACTGTATAATTTTAGTGTCGTATTGTCAGTGAGATGTTGGGGGAGAGTTTTGGTTGACAGATTGACTCTGCCCGTCTGTTTGGACTTGTTGCGAATGTGTATTGAAACGTTTATCGCTATCCACGGGCGCACTGCTATGCGCCACGACTTGGTCCATTTTATTCGACACACATCCTCTGATCATTACTGCGAAGGAAGACTTTAGTTCTTCAACCAGGTGAGCTATTTTTTTATTTCGTTCTACTATCTTCTCAACAACAAAATGTCATAGTAATAAGAGAACATAATTACATAAATTGCGTAAACCATTAATTATTGACTTTCAACGTCCATATTTTATAAGGAGCCATTCAATTAATCAACAGATTATAAATAATTAAAATTAAATCTAATACAATATTGTACCGTTGCAAAGGGAAAATAATTACAATACCATCTAAACTGGATTGTTGTAAAAGTAAACATGTCTACTTAAATCGCTATTTATTAAGTTGTAAAATTAAGAAGTGTTGAGGAAAATGGTTAAACGGCGTGTTGATTCGCTTATATGTATATTGTTTACATTCGCTGTATTGCAGTCGCATTGTGATTCCACTACAAGCCAATCAATTCATTGTCGGTAAAATTTCCACGATTAGATTTTAATGGCCATGCTTGTGTAATATTGTTTGTTATTATAAAGTGAGAGAACCGCGTAGGTTACAAAACTGAAGTTTTAAAAGTTGCTCTCGGTCCGGTTTTACACCTGCTGGACCAGATTGTATTTACGGATAGAAAGTAATGGGCAGCGCGTTGGATATAGGGATATCTTAGTCGGCCCTCGACCATGAACATCGTCAAAAATAATAGCAATAATTTGTTATGCTTTATCTTGACGCAGAATCTATAAAAAGTCGTTGATTTGTAGAGGAAGAGTGTCGCCGAAATAGTATCGACTGTTAGGAATATCATAAAATTTCCTAAAATTATAATTTAATGCATATTATTCTATGTTTACACAGTATAATAATATCATCAGATTCTTATGATCGTTGCTCTCACGAATTGTAGGATGAAATTGTTGTAATGCGATTTCAAATTACCTGCTTGCTTTTAAATTATTCATTTTAAATGATACTAACGACTTTTAGATTTTTCAACCGTACTCACGACCAACTGATGGAAATCTATTTATATAATATATTGAAACCAAATCTTACAAGATACTGAGTAGGGACAGTATAGTTTGTTTGAGGTTATTGGCACTGCGTTTAACTTACTACTTCAGCGTGAAAGAAATATGCATATATCCTATTACTGTATGTAAATTTTAAAAGATCTGTATTTTCAACAACTGCAAACCATGATGGAAAAGCTAGCCGTCAAACAACCGATACTGGTCAATTGCTCTAGCCCACTGTTTCATGACAACGCTAGACCCGGCAAACGGTCGTTAAGTATAGGAGCTGTAATTAGTATTAAAAACAAAAACTTTTCTTGCAAAGAAAATAATTCAATCCTGATGAGGAAGTCAAAACCGCTTTCAAAGATTTTATTGATTCTCGCACCCAAATTTTATTTAGCAATGGAATCAATGAACTACCTGTAAATTCATAGATAATAATATTACGTACTTTGATTGATTAAATATAAAATTTCATTAAAAAAAAATTTTTTTTTTCGTTTTTCCATATAATTTCATACGTAAGGACCTGACTTATAAATACTAAGCCATCACTCCAGTTTTGGAAGAATAATTTTAATGCCATACATTGCTATGTAATAGTATATTTAATATAGTAATCCAAGTAGAAGTGATAGCTACCTTATATCGTAAAGGCGCAAAAAAAAATTACCAGAATACTTCTTTATTGTTATAAATTTCTTGGAAGGATTTTGCAATCATGGCAAGCATTTAACCATGCGGAGTGACAAATACCATTTTATGAAAAGGCATTTTGAATAAACTTCTTTACTTTTTTGCAATAATCCGATAGTGTTGGCTAAACATATCATATTGGTCAGCAACGAATCCCAAGACGAATTTCATATCTAGCCTGATTCAGATAAATTCGTTGACAAATTCAGCTTTCAAATCAACCTAAATTGAGGAATTTTGTATGTACGGTACAATTTTTTCAAACAAGTACCAAATTGCTGTCGCCAACAATTTAACTAGTGTTCTATCGATTACAATTTAATATTCTTACTTGAAGGACATGCACTAGCAAGTAAGAGTATATCTTCAATTAACATTTTTAGAAATACGCGTCCTATACAATGTAAATTAAGTTGCCGTTTGGTGGCTTCAACTTCTATATTGGAAAATATTTTCCAATATTAGAGTTGAGGTTTTTTTTTTAACTAGAACTGTGAATGTCCATCGAAAAAACCACATAACTACAGCTCAATTGCTTGCTCGTTTGCCACAAATTCTATAAAAAAAAAGACTCATACCCCTGACCTAGAATTCCGTGTCACAGGTGAAATAGACACAAACAGATACTTCAACGGATCCGTCGCTACGGAACTGAAACATGTAAATATGGTCCAACTAAATGTATGTATGGATCACTAAATAAAAATTTACAAATAATTCGAGCCGTTTTACATTAGCGTAATGTTATAATTATCTATAAACTATTTCGAATATGAAGCTTACCTTTGACGGTCCCCATATGATCTTAACTTGCATTGGTTAATTCTAGAATTAACAGTTCATAGACGCTAATGTACTTTGAATGTTAGTACTGCGTCAATCTTTGCAAAAGACGATTAGGTTAATTTGTCTTTTTGGTCTCGTGTAAGCACGAAGAAAACTAAAATTTGGAATGATATTTTGGTTTATACTCGTATATGTATATTTGTGGACGATGCCTCTATCTGTTCGGGTGACCGAAACAAAGCCCACTTTCTATTGCTGGATTGCGAAGAAAAAACCCTTTTGTCAACACTATTTATTACTATTTTAAAAGAGATTCTACGTTTGTTAAAGGTTCAAAATAAATACCGACTCTACGTTAAACTTTGGCAAAAAAACTATTCACTAGGCCGGGGACTCTTTGTTCTTTCTTGCTATTGTTCTTGCTTCTATTGTTCTTGTTTCCTTTATTCTTGCTTGCAGATGTTCTTCCTGTTGATGTTCTTCTTGTAGAGTCCCGGCGGTCAGTGGCAATACGTTGAAATGCGGCCCTTTTTATCCCCGAGGTTCGGGTGTCTAACTAGCGGAACGGAGGCACGTGTTCGGGTCATCGAGGGGCTACCTGCCCTGTGCCCGTCCCGCCGGTCGGTCGGCTGCGAGGGTTCCGCGAATTGCAACGTCTACTTTAAAGGAGGCCCTGTGATTGGTGTATAACATTTTGTATGATTAGTGTGGTGCGGATGGCGTGTCTGTGTAGATGTCGGAGTGTAAGGCGTTGTGTATGCGTACGAGTGTTACTGTAAGTCACAGGGCGATCCGATTCACATTTATCTTAATATATCTGGGTACTAGGTTCGTTATACATTACAATTTCTTCTATTATTACGCAGTCTATGTTAATTATATTCTATGTTCTATTACTATTTTACACTAGGGTCTAGTGGTCCTGCACATTACTCCGCCGTGCATCGTTGACTTCGGCTGGCGATGCAGAATGTTGCGGTGCAGGATCGCCGTGGCTCGTGAGGATCACGACGATCTTCCTCGTCGGTCGGCGCAGTACTCCTCCCTTCGTGTCGACGTCCAGAGTGCGTATGACGCCGTCGGGTCCGGGTAGATTGTGCGGATACATCCGCGTACCCATGCGTTCAGTGGAAGATTGCCGTCGGCTATGAGGACCAAGCCGCCTATCTGCAAATCTGGTCCTCTTCCATGAGTGTCGTGTCTGTTTCTTATTTCCGGATGGTACTCGCGCTTCTGTCTTCCAGAATATGTCGGCGAGTCGTTGCGAGGCACGCCAGCTGCTCCGTAAGTCTAAGTCTCGATCGATGAACGTCCTCGAGGGTGACGTCCTTCCTGACCTCCCAAGAGGAAATGGTTCGGTGTCAACACCTCGGGGTCGATTGAGACGTGTGTGAGCGGGCGGCTATTTACAGTGTGTTCTGCCTCGGCGAGTAGCGTATTTAGGACCTCCTCCGCTGGATATCTTTCGGAGAGGGTCGCAGTCAAGGCGATCTTTATCGAACGCACAATGCATTCCCATGCGTACGTCTTCTGGCGACTCCTTCCTACTGTGATCGTCAGTTGGCCGAAACATTCCAGTCCGGCGAAGGAGAACGGCCGTCCTTGGTACGCTAGATAGTAGGACGGTAGGTCCCCTGTTGTCAGTTGCAGTGGCGGTGCTTTCCTCAGGTGGCAGTGCAGACATCGCTTTATTAACAGCTTCACTGTCGGCCTTAATCGGAGGACCTTAATGCTGTTGGCGACACTCGTTGAATGTCGCCTCGACCCCGAGTGATGTAGCTGGCGGTGAATATACTCTATCCAGAGCCTCGTGGTTCGGTGTTCACCGTGTAATACGAGGGGTCGTCTGAAGGCTTCCGATATACCGGCGGTGTCGTCGATCCTGCTTTTGGGCTTAAGCCGTCCATCGAGTAACGCGAGGCTGAGCTTCTGTAGGCGGCTGTGTCGCGGTAAGGGTTTGTTGTTCTGTAGCGCTGCTATCTCTTCTCCGAAAGAGTCCTGCTGTGCACTTCGCAGTAGCAGGTCTTCAGCATTGCGCAGGAGCTCGGCGGGCAAGGGTTGGTACTCGCGTGTTCGAGGCGTCTGCTTCTTAGCCGTTGGTGTTCGTTGCTTCTTACTTCGGGCTCGCCAGTCAGGATCGCAGCTCTTGCCTCTCGCGTTCCTCTTGAAGTGAACGCTCTGTTTCGTCGCACGGCAGAGGCGCACGAATTGGAGTACTCGTGCCATGGTTCGTACGTACCTTTCCCATCGTGAGAAGCGTTCGACTTCTGGCGTACTCTGACGTGAGGCGGCGTTGGCTCCTCCCGGTTCTTGAGACCTGGTCTCTGCTATTGAGGAGCTGGCAGCGCCCAAGGTCCGGCGTCGGTCCTGGTGGTTCTTTCTGGAGTGTCGGTGCAGCAGGGGGTTCGGTAACCAGGGTACGGCATTGACCACTGGTTGATGCTGCACTGTCGACACTTTGGTTCGGCAGCCAGGATGCGGCAGGGATCGCTGGCTGAGGTCCACGACTGACTGTTGTACAGTCGTGGTTCACCGTCGCTGGCCTCTGATGACTAGATGACGAGATCGGTGGATGCGCTATCGACGGAAGCTCGATATTAGCTCCCGCAGCAGCGGCCGAGGGGTTCCAGGATGCGGCTGTGATCACTGGTGTCGGATCGGTCGGCGGCTGCTGGTTCGGTGGCATCCTTCCATCATTAAAGGGCTCGACCTCGGTAATGATTTTGTTGTCATCTCTAACCTTATGTTCGGTATGCCTGATTGTTGGCTCATGCTGTTGAGCCTCTTGCATGGCATGAGTGATGGCTGATGTGAGTTCTTTGAATGCCATCCTCGGATGTGAGGCGGTGGGCTCCTCCCGGTTCTTGAGACCTGGTCTCTGCTATTGAGGAGCTGGCAGCGCCCAAGGTCCGGCGTCGGTCCTGGTGGTTCTTTCTGGAGTGTCGGTGCAGCAGGGGGTTCGGTAACCAGGGTACGGCATTGACCACTGGTTGATGCTGCACTGTCGACACTTTGGTTCGGCAGCCAGGATGCGGCAGGGATCGCTGGCTGAGGTCCACGACTGACTGTTGTACAGTCGTGGTTCACTGTCGCTGGCCTCTGATGACTAGATGACGAGATCGGTGGATGCGCTATCGACGGAAGCTCGATATTAGCTCCCGCCGGTGCAGCGGCCGAGGGGTTCCAGGATGCGGCTGTGATCACTGGTGTCGGATCGGTCGGCGGCTGCTGGTTCGGTGGCATCCTTCCATCATTAAAGGGCTCGACCTCGGTAATGATTTTGTTGTCATCTCTAACCTTATGTTCGGTATGCCTGATTGTTGGCTCATGCTGTTGAGCCTCTTGCACGGCATGAGTGATGGCTGATGTGAGTTCTTTGAATGCCATCCTCGGATGTGAGGCGGTGGGCTCCTCCCGGTTCTTGAGACCTGGTCTCTGCTATTGAGGAGCTGGCAGCGCCCAAGGTCCGGCGTCGGTCCTTGGTGGTTCTTTCTGGAGTGTCGGTGCAGCGGTGGGGTTCGGTAACCAGGGTACGGCATTGACCACTGGTTGATGCTGCACTGTCGACACTTGGTTCGGCGGCCAGGGTGCGACATTGATCGCTGGTCTTTGAAGAATGGATGACGAGATCGGTGGATGCGCTATCGACGGAAGCTCGATATTAGCTCCCGCCGGTGCAGCGGCCGAAGGGTTCCAGGATGCGGCTGTGATCACTGGTGTCGGATCGGTCGGCGGCTGCTGGTTCGGTGGCATTCCTACATCATTAACGGGCAGGACCTCGGTAATGATTTTGTTGTCATCTCTAACCTTATGTTCGGTATGCCTGATTGTTGGCTCATGCTGTTGAGCCTCTTGCACGGCATGAGTGATGGCCGATGCAAGTTCTGTAAGTCCCGTCCTCGGATGTAAGGCGGTGTTGGCTCCTCCCGGTTCTTGAGACCTGGTCTCTGCTATTGGAGGAGCTGGCAGCGCCCAAGGTCCGGCGTCGGTCCTTGGTGGTTCTTTCTGGAGTGTCGGAGCAGCAGTGAGGTTCGGTAACCAGGGTACGGCATTGACCGCTGGTTGATGCTGCACTGTCGACACTTGGTTCGGCAGCCAGGATGCGGCAGGGATCGCTGGCTGAGGTCCACGACTGACTGTTGTACAGTCGTGGTTCACTGTCGCTGGCCTCTGATGACTAGATGACGAGATCGGTGGATGCGCTATCGTCGGAAGCTCGATATTAGCTCCCGCCGGTGCAGCGGCCGAAGGGTTCCAGGATGCGGCTGTGATCACTGGTGTCGGATCGATCGGCGGCTGCTGGTTCGGTGGCATCCTTCCATCATTAAAGGGCTGGTTGTCTATTGCGAGGGGTGGCTGGATTTCAGCCAATCGTCAACTCGCCGTTCCTTTCAACCTCGGTAATGATGGTGTCATCTTCATCTTCGGTTTCGCGTTCTAGTTCTGCAAGTCGGGCGGCGGCTAGCTCCAGTTTCAGCTGTGCAAGTTCGAGCCTAGCCTGTGCTATGCGGCGCGACTTTGTGGATCTGACTGATCCGCCTCGGCTTCGTGGTCGAGGTTGCACTTCCGGCTGCAGGTCCTGGCGAAGGTTCGGCGTTCGGTGGCTGTCGGCAACGGCGGCTGTTGCTGTTGTGATGACGGTCGGTTCGATCGGCGTGGTATTTGACCGTTCGGTACTACCCGACGTTAGCGTTACATCGGTGGACTCCGTCTGCCTGGTACCGCTCGAGGTGAGTGTGGTACCAGTCGACTCGGTCTGACCGGTGCTCGGCGTTGCGGTGTTCGTATCCGTCATCGATCCCGTTGCTGACATATTCTTGTTCGCGGAGGATCTGGTTTCCGGCATGCTTCCTCGTAGTTTTATGCACTGACTTTACTTGATAAATACACTGATTTTAAATAGGCTGACGCAAAGGTTTCTCTTCGTAGATCCGGCTCGAAGGACCATTAATGTGGACGATGCCTCTATCTGTTCGGGTGACCGAAACAAAGCCCACTTTCTATTGCTGGATTGCGAAGAAAAAACCCTTTTGTCAACACTATTTATTACTATTTTAAAGGAGATTCTACGTTTGTTAAAGATTCAAAATAAATACCGACTCTACGTTAAACTTTGGCAAAAACTATTCACTAGGCCGGGGACTCTTTGTTCTTTCTTGCTATTGTTCTTGCTTCTATTGTTCTTGTTTCCTTTATTCTTGCTTGCAGATGTTCTTCCTGTTGATGTTCTTCTTGTAGAGTCCCGGCGGTCAGTGGCAATACGTTGAAATGCGGCCCTTTTTATCCCCGAGGTTAGGGTGTCTAACTAGCGGAACGGAGGCACGTGTTCGGGTCATCGAGGGGCTACCTGCCCTGTGCCCGTCCTGCCGGTCGGTCGGCTGCGAGGGTTCCGCGAATTGCAACGTCTACTTTAAAGGAGGCCCTGTGATTGGTGTATAACATTTTGTATGATTAGTGTGGTGCGGATGGCGTGTCTGTGTAGATGTCGGAGTGTAAGGCGTTGTGTATGCGTACGAGTGTTACTGTAAGTCACAGGGCGATCCGATTCACATTTATCTTAATATATCTGGGTACTAGGTTCGTTATACATTACAATTTCTTCTATTATTACGCAGTCTATGTTAATTATATTCTATGTTCTATTACTATTTTACACTAGGGGTCTAGTGGTCCTGCACATTACTCCCGCCGTGCATCGTTGACTTCGGCTGGCGATGCAGAATGTTGCGGTGCAGGATCGCCGTGGCTCGTGAGGATCACGACGATCTTCCTCGTCGGTCGGCGCAGTACTCCTCCCTTCGTGTCGACGTCCAGAGTGCGTATGACGCCGTCGGGTCCGAGGTGGGTGTGCGGATACATCCGCGTACCCATGCGTTCAGTGGAAGATTGTTGTCGGCTATGAGGACCAAGCCGCCTATCTGCAAATCTGGTCCTCTTCCATGAGTGTCGTGTCTGTTTCTTATTTCCGGATGGTACTCGCGCTTCTGTCTTCCAGAATATGTCGGCGAGTCGTTGCGAGGCACGCCAGCTGCTCCGTAAGTCTAAGTCTCGATCGATGAACGTCCTCGAGGGTGACGTCCTTCCTGGACCTCCCAAGAGGAAAATGGTTCGGTGTCAACACCTCGGGGTCGATTGAGACGTGTGTGAGCGGGCGGCTATTTACAGTGTGTTCTGCCTCGGCGAGTAGCGTATTTAGGACCTCCTCCGCTGGATATCTTTCGGAGAGGGTCGCAGTCAAGGCGATCTTTATCGAACGCACAATGCATTCCCATGCGTACGTCTTCTGGCGACTCCTTCCTACTGTGATCGTCAGTTGGCCGAAACATTCCAGTCCGGCGAAGGAGAACGGCCGTCCTTGGTACGCTAGATAGTAGGACGGTAGGTCCCCTGTTGTCAGTTGCAGTGGCGGTGCTTTCCTCAGGTGGCAGTGCAGACATCGCTTTATTAACAGCTTCACTGTCGGCCTTAATCGGAGGACCCAATGCTGTTGGCGACACTCGTTGAATGTCGCCTCGACCCCCGAGTGATGTAGCTGGCGGTGAATATACTCTATCCAGAGCCTCGTGGTTCGGTGTTCACCGTGTAATACGAGGGGTCGTCTGAAGGCTTCCGATATACCGGCGGTGTCGTCGATCCTGCTTTTGGGCTTAAGCCGTCCATCGAGTAACGCGAGGCTGAGCTTCTGTAGGCGGCTGTGTCGCGGTAAGGGTTTGTTGTTCTGTAGCGCTGCTATCTCTTCTCCGAAAGAGTCCTGCTGTGCACTTCGCAGTAGCAGGTCTTCAGCATTGCGCAGGAGCTCGGCGGGCAAGGGTTGGTACTCGCGTGTTCGAGGCGTCTGCTTCTTAGCCGTTGGTGTTCGTTGCTTCTTACTTCGGGCTCGCCAGTCAGGATCGCAGCTCTTGCCTCTCGCGTTCCTCTTGAAGTGAACGCTCTGTTTCGTCGCACGGCAGAGGCGCACGAATTGGAGTACTCGTGCCATGGTTCGTACGTACCTTCCCATCGTGAGAAGCGTTCGACTTCTGGCGTACTCTGACGTGAGGCGGCGTTGGCTCCTCCCGGTTCTTGAGACCTGGTCTCTGCTATTGGAGGAGCTGGCAGTGCCCAAGGTCCGGCGTCGGTCCTTGGTGGTTCTTTCTGGAGTGTCGGTGCAGCAGGGGGGTTCGGTAACCAGGGTACGGCATTGACCACTGGTTGATGCTGCACTGTCGACACTTGGTTCGGCAGCCAGGATGCGGCAGGGATCGCTGGCTGAGGTCCACGACTGACTGTTGTACAGTCGTGGTTCACTGTCGCTGGCCTCTGATGACTAGATGACGAGATCGGTGGATGCGCTATCGACGGAAGCTCGATATTAGCTCCCGCCGGTGCAGCGGCCGAGGGGTTCCAGGATGCGGCTGTGATCACTGGTGTCGGATCGGTCGGCGGCTGCTGGTTCGGTGGCATCCTTCCATCATTAAAGGGCTCGACCTCGGTAATGATTTTGTTGTCATCTCTAACCTTATGTTCGGTATGCCTGATTGTTGGCTCATGCTGTTGAGCCTCTTGCATGGCATGAGTGATGGCTGATGTGAGTTCTTTGAATGCCATCCTCGGATGTGAGGCGGTGTGGGCTCCTCCCGGTTCTTGAGACCTGGTCTCTGCTATTGGAGGAGCTGGCAGCGCCCAAGGTCCGGCGTCGGTCCTGGGTGGTTCGTTTCGGAGTGTCGGTGCAGCGGTGGGGTTCGGTAACCAGGATACGGCATTGATCACTGGTTGGGGCTGCACTGTCGGCACTTGGTTCGGCGGCCAGGGTGCGACATTGATCGCTGGTCTTTGAAGAATGGATGACGAGATCAGTGGATGCGCTATCGACGGCAGCCCGATATTGGCTCCCGCCGGTGCAGCGGCCGAAGGGTTCCAGGATGCGGCTGTGATCACTGGCGTCGGTTCGTTCGGCGGCTGCTGGTTCGGTGGCATTCCTACATCATTAACGGGCAGGACCTCGGTAATGATGGTGTTGTCATCTTCATCCTCATGTTCGTTATGCCCGATTTTTGGCTCATGCTGTTGAGCCTCTTGCATGGCATGAGTGATGGCTGATGTGAGTTCTTTGAATGCCATCCTCGGATGTGAGGCGGTGTGGGCTCCTCCCGGTTCTTGAGACCTGGTCCCTGCTATTGGAGGAGCTGACAGCGCCCAAGGTCCGGCGTCGGGCCTTGGTGGTTCTTTCAGGAGTGTCGGTGCAGCAGGGGGGTTCGGTAACCAGGGTACGGCAGTGACCGCTGGTTGATGCTGCACTGTCGACACTTGGTTCGGCAGCCAGGATGCGGCAGGGATCGCTGGCTGAGGTCCACGACTGACTGTTGTACAGTCGTGGTTCACTGTCGCTGGCCTCTGATGACTAGATGACGAGATCGGTGGATGCGCTATCGACGGAAGCTCGATATTAGCTCCCGCCGGTGCAGCGGCCGAGGGGTTCCAGGATGCGGCTGTGATCACTGGTGTCGGATCGGTCGGCGGCTGCTGGTTCGGTGGCATCCTTCCATCATTAAAGGGCTCGACCTCGGTAATGATGTTGTTGTCATCTCTAACCTTATGTTCGGTATGCCTGATTGTTGGCTCATGCTGTTGAGCCTCTTGCATGGCTGATGTGAGTTCTTTGAATGCCATCCTCGGATGTGAGGCGGTGTGGGCTCCTCCCGGTTCTTGAGACCTGGTCTCTGCTATTGGAGGAGCTGGCAGCGTCCAAAGTCCGGCGTCGGTCCTGGGTGGTTCGTTTCGGAGTGTCGGTGCAGCGGTGGGGTTCGGTAACCAGGATACGGCATTTATCACTGGTTGGAGCTGCACTGTCGACACTTGGTTCGGCGGCCAGGTGCGACATTGATCGCTGGTCTTTGAAGAATGGATGACGAGATCAGTGGATGCGCTATCGACGGAAGCTCGATATTAGCTCCGCCGGTGCAGCGGCCGAGGGGTTCCAGGATGCGGCTGTGATCACTGGTGTCGGATCGATCGGCGGCTGCTGGTTCGGTGGCATTCCTACATCATTAACGGGCAGGACCTCGGTAATGATGGTGTTGTCATCTTCATCCTCATGTTCGTTATGCCCGATTTTTGGCTCATGCTGTTGAGCCTCTTGCATGGCATGAGTGATGGCTGATGTGAGTTCTTTGAATGCCATCCTCGGATGTGAGGCGGTGTGGGCTCCTCCCGGTTCTTGAGACCTGGTCTCTGCTATTGGAGGAGCTGGCAGCGCCCAAGGTCCGGCGTCGGTCCTGGGTGGTTCGTTTCGGAGTGTCGGTGCAGCGGTGGGGTTCGGTAACCAGGGTACGGCATTGACCGCTGGTTGATGCTGCACTGTCGACACTTGGTTCGGCAGCCAGGATGCGGCAGGGATCGCTGGCTGAGGTCCACGACTGACTGTTGTACAGTCGTGGTTCACTGTCGCTGGCCTCTGATGACTAGATGACGAGATCGGTGGATGCGCTATCGTCGGAAGCTCGATATTAGCTCCCGCCGGTGCAGCGGCCGAGGGGTTCCAGGATGCGGCTGTGATCACTGGTGTCGGATCGATCGGCGGCTGCTGGTTCGGTGGCATCCTTCCATCATTAAAGGGCTGGTTGTCTATTGCGAGGGGGTGGCTGGATTTCAGCCAATCGTCAACTCGCCGTTCCTTTTCAACCTCGGTAATGATGGTGTCATCTTCATCTTCGGTTTCGCGTTCTAGTTCTGCAAGTCGGGCGGCGGCTAGCTCCAGTTTCAGCTGTGCAAGTTCGAGCCTAGCCTGTGCTATGCGGCGCGACTTTGTGGATCTGACTGATCCGCCTCGGCTTCGTGGTCGAGGTTGCACTTCCGGTTGCAGGTCCTGGCGAAGGTTCGGCGTTCGGTGGCTGTCGGCAACGGCGGCTGTTGCTGTTGTGATGACGGTCGGTTCGATCGGCGTGGTATTTGACCGTTCGGTACTACCCGACGTTAGCGTTACATCGGTGGACTCCGTCTGCCTGGTACCGCTCGAGGTGAGTGTGGTACCAGTCGACTCGGTCTGACCGGTGCTCGGCGTTGCGGTGTTCGTATCCGTCATCGATCCCGTTGCTGACATATTCTTGTTCGCGGAGGATCTGGTTTCCGGCATGCTTCCTCGTAGTTTTATGCACTGACTTTACTTGATAAATACACTGATTTTAAATAGGCTGACGCAAAGGTTTCTCTTCGTAGATCCGGCTCGAAGGACCATTAATGTGGACGATGCCTCTATCTGTTCGGGTGACCGAAACAAAGCCCACTTTCTATTGCTGGATTGCGAAGAAAAAACCCTTTTGTCAACACTATTTATTACTATTTTAAAAGAGATTCTACGTTTGTTAAAGGTTCAAAATAAATACCGACTCTACGTTAAACTTTGGCAAAAACTATTCACTAGGCCGGGGACTCTTTGTTCTTTCTTGCTATTGTTCTTGCTTCTATTGTTCTTGTTTCCTTTATTCTTGCTTGCAGATGTTCTTCCTGTTGATGTTCTTCTTGTAGAGTCCCGGCGGTCAGTGGCAATACGTTGAAATGCGGCCCTTTTATCCCGAGGTTCGGGTGTCTAACTAGCGGAACGGAGGCACGTGTTCGGGTCATCGAGGGGCTACCTGCCCTGTGCCCGTCCCGCCGGTCGGTCGGCTGCGAGGGTTCCGCGAATTGCAACGTCTACTTTAAAGGAGGCCCTGTGATTGGTGTATAACATTTTGTATGATTAGTGTGGTGCGGATGGCGTGTCTGTGTAGATGTCGGAGTGTAAGGCGTTGTGTATGCGTACGAGTGTTACTGTAAGTCACAGGGCGATCCGATTCACATTTATCTTAATATATCTGGGTACTAGGTTCGTTATACATTACAATTTCTTCTATTATTACGCAGTCTATGTTAATTATATTCTATGTTCTATTACTATTTTACACTAGGGGTCTAGTGGTCCTGCACAATATTGTCCAGATGGATGCGCCAAGTGAAATGCAATATGTACATAACAAAGACGGGCTCTATTTATATACAAAAATTTAAATTTTTTGGGGAATTCCCTTTCTATATTTCGGAATAAAGTAAACTCAAAGAATAAATTGAGTAAAGAATAGAAATTATATTTGTAACTGATATAACTTAACAAATAATTTTAGTCGATAATATAGCTGCCAATAGATAAGTATGTTTAGGTAACTTTTTTATACGATTTAATGTTAGGTTAAATTAAAAAAAAGCAAAACTATCTACCGCAACATACTCGTCGTATAACTTCTGTTTCATTATAACAGAGATTTACTTTTGTCTTGATTTACTTTGTACTTGCTGATGATGATATTAATTTATCCCTAATGGGAAAGGCAAAGGACTTTAGTCCATACAGCCAGGTCTTATTCGTATGATGGTTGGTCTCCTTTGTACTTGCTCTAAATAACATTCATAAGGTATTTTTTTTAATTCAGAATAGGTGGCAAACGAGCAATCAGTCCACCAGATGGTAAATGATCACCCGCTGCCCATAAACATCCACAATACTAGAGGAGACGCAGGTACGTCATTATGGTACGTATGTATATCGTATTGTACCCACAAACACTATGAAATAAAAAATAAAATATTATGGCTACCTTTCCGTAGATTTTCTCTTTTGAAACATACCATTGCTAATTAACCGTATACTTGATTACACTCCTCGTATTTCTCTACCTTAATTATCTAGATTAGTGTGGCCTTACAAATCATAAACGATAAATATTAATCGATATTGCAATTAATAGTAATTAATATCATGAAATGCTATGATTTCACGAAATGATTGGGCGCATCATGATATGGCCAATGAAACGGTGTTATGACAAAACACCTTATCTAAACATATTTATTATCTGTAGTACAAATGTTATTCATGCTTACGGACGTACATACGTCCTAAATGACCGGACGATTTTATATATGGTTGCTATATGTAGATGGATATAATCTCGTTATTTTGTAAGCGGTGGGAAGTTGGTGATTTAAAAGTCTAAATAAAAGTTCGGAAAGCTTTAGCTAACGGTTTATGTAAACACCATTAAATTGATCTGTACGCTGACACTAATGTGTATATTATTTCGTTATTATCTATTAAAATTAACAGTGTTGATCCTTAAATTTGTGCACTGGTTAGACGAACACTGTGGATCGATCGAGATAGCAAAATCCGATATTTTTTAGAGGAAGTTTGACAATCGGTTATCGAATTGGAGTTGAATGGACCCTTTAGGCGTCGATTTATGGAATAAAATTAATTGTGCTTTATAGTACTTCACGTGTTTATATATACTATACTGTATTTTTTATATTTAACCTCCTAGTTTTAATATAAGTAAATAGTTGTTATTATTTTTATAACTCGTATTTTAATTTAGTGAATAATATCTACTCAAGATAACATTACAGTGCCTAGCTATCGTAAAAGTGTTCCACTTTAGATAAATCGCCTCATAGTTTTATGTACTTGTTCTATTTTGAGATAAATATTTGTATGGATATGGTAATTGTTTCTTTACACTTTAATACCTGTATGCTTTGATGACTTCATGTTTAGAACCTCCTCCGTATTGACAATATTTTTTTTATTTTGAATTTAGTTGCTGACCTTTCTTGATCCTCTTCTTCCACCCTTCTTTATTGATTATGTCAATTCCACCACAATTATCACAAACGTTACGCCACTTAAGATGACGATATAAATGAATAATACAATGAAGAACCAGATTATTAATTAAAATAAAAAAATATAAATATTTTACAGTACAATGTACATTATAAATGTTTTTGAATATAGTATTTAATGAGACATTAGTGTGCCAATGAGAATTTCAATCTTTTACCTTAAGGTCACAATGTATCTAATTTTTTATAGATAAAGCCGTGATAGTTAAATAATCGAGTTCACTCGTTTTTAATTTCTCGCTACCCAATGTATATTGTTCTATCTTCCATGTTGGCACCAATGAAATTGTTTATTTTAGTTTTAACTGCTTATTAACCACGTGCTTGCTGCGGCAAAGGACGACATTTTAAGAGAACTTTCATGTCTAACAAGTTAAATAAATATTTCTAAGAGGTACGTTCAGCAAACCGTATTAAGGACTTATAGAGAGGAGGCCAACTGTTGATGATATGGAATGTATGAGCATATCATCCACTATGAGTGATGTATATGAATTGGCAACTAATCACTTTAGATATAATATTTTAACTTGTCACTAAGTCAATCTTAGTGACAAGTTAAAATAAGGGTACAAACCATTCAACCGTCATCCTTACTAAAAGTACCGGACAAGGCTGAGGACATGTCGGTATAAATACAGCACTAAAATCATGTCTCGCATGTTAACATATTTATATGCCCGTTGTTATTTATTGAAACTGATTATTTTGCTTTGTTTTCATTTTCTTGGCGTTCACCTTCTCCTATATATATTTGTATAGCCTCCTATACATATAATATACCTGTTTAAGGTCTATACTATCCGAAGAACAATATTTATGGATCATGGGTGTTTATTAAGTTGTCGTTGACTCTTCATCTGAACTTTTTCCTCTCATCTTATTGCAAGGGACTAGGGAGCGGACGTCGAATGAGGGCCTCTGTGTTTGTGCAATTGTTTATGGTAATGTAATGTATCTATCTAGCGGCAATAACTGGAAAATATTACCGTCGAACCGATACCGAAATGAAAGAAATTTTTAACACACAATCATATTCTAGGCGTGGTTCGTCTGTAAGAAAACGCTTTTAAAGCAATAAAATCTCCTGGTGTACCAATTTTCTATTAGTCTATTTTATATCTTTATTGATATACAATAAACAATACAATTTGATTGATTGAATAAACTGGCAATTCATAAAACAAAAAAACTGTTGGTTATAACGCGGTCTAAATCGGTCACGGTCTGTGAAACTTAAGGTTCGAATCCGCCTTTAGTTGAAGTTGTTAACCGGAATATTAATAGCGCTGCTAGTGTTTTTTTTTTTAAAAAAAAAACGTTACGTAACGTTTTTTTATATCAGACGAAATGACGCTTGCGTGTGCATCACGTTATTCAATAAGTTTAATTGTCACAATTATTATTATGTTCTAGAATTTTCAAAGACAAGAAATAACTCACGAGTCTACGTAAACCTACACGTGCAGAGCCCAATGTTCAGTGTATCGTAAGTGCGAGGTGGAAACAAGAGAAGCCGGTCTAGCCGCCGCCCGATACCTTGTCGCAAGTAATGATAATGAATAATGCATTATTTGACATCTACATGGATATCGGTGGTTTACTTCGTTTATACATTCAATTCGATGAAAACATTTGATCTCTTGTAAATAATATTTGCCATCAGGTCACTGTGTGCTCTTTTGTTACTCTTAATGTAATAAAAAAACCATTCATCCTTGACAAGGAATCGTAATGCGGATGCGTTGTTACCCTAGGACTGAGATGCGTTGCAACGTCACCACCAATAAAGGTCTCTGGATCCCTACACTCATCAGACGTTTACGCTGCTATTTTACGTTCGTATTCTGTGAGGGCGTAGTCCTTCCCCGGTAGAGCTGACCCATTCATTCAGCAGCTAGAAACAAACTGCAGTGTAGCTCTACCACTGTTAGAAATATATTGTATTATTTAAAATTTGTAATAAATTCTCAACAATCGAAGCCAGTTGATGTTATTCATTTATATATTCTAATCGAAAATAACCATTTAATGTAGTCTCAATTTATTTTCAATAATCGGACTTCGTTAATAGCCAATCATAAACTCGGTCTGAGCATTATGTATGTATATCAGTTTCTAGTCTTAATTAATTTTTAACGATCGAAGTTTACTTTAATTCAGATGTGACGACTGTATAGTGGTTTTGTCAGAGTATTATTTACCGATATACTAATTTTCAGCCGATTAACAATATTTGTGCAACACAAAGTTTTGGTTTTCAAATTAATATACGTATGTTCCGTTTCCCTGACACTACATCCTAAAACATTTCTGATGAAATCGCTTGAGCTTTGGACTATCTAGGACTATAAATAAGTGTCTCAGATTTTTTTTTCGGGCCGATAGTCGCTTTTAGCCCGAGGGCTATTACTGTTTCATCGGGTTGAGAGGTTGAACGAGCGCTTATGGCACTCAGTCGAGACCTCTATATATGGGTAACCAGCACAAGGGCTCCCTAGAGGCTCGGCTTGGACCGTTACCCTGTTTCGCGTGAGCGTCTGACTCGAGGGAAGTGTCTCAGCGTTTGGGCTAATACGTATGGAACTTTTATATATCCTGCATGAGTGATGTCATCTATAAGAAACTGGAATATATTATCGCTTATCATTAGCCAATGTGAGCAAAAGATCAATCATAGTGATGTATATTCTTATTGAATCTTCAATAACAGGTCCTTTGTTTAGCACTAAGGTTGTTTTAATTAACGAATCTAATGGCGAATTTACAAACAATCGATGAATCTAATCTGTAGACAAAACAAAGTTCTACGTTTGTTTTCTTTAGACTGCGTTCCTGTTCGAGATATGTATACTTATTTATAATAATATCCACAAACTAATCTAATTCAATCATCCCAAATAATATATATTGTTCTAATTAAAAGAAATATATTTGTCTTGACTCATTTAGGCAAAGTCTTGGTTTTAGAATAACCGGTTTCTAACGTAACATTTGTAATATCAAGCTTAAAAATGATTGATATATTACAATTAAATAAATAAAGACAGCAGGTTAATCATTTTAGTTGTCATATGTAAGCCGGTGTTTATTATAAATATTGGTCTAAACTGACCCTTAGACCATAATTAGCACGGCAAGTCATTCAGTTATTATAGTTAGGTATTGTTATATATATTCTTAAAGTAACTATTTTTATTTAAACATGGTGTTGTCTGTCTATTAGATATGCAGAGCTATCAAGAATAGACGATGTGACCGCGGATCGATAAGGACACGTGTTTACTGCAGTTAGCGCTTGGAACACGAGCATAGATGGTTGAGCATCAAACAATGACGAGTACTAAAAAGATGATATCTTATATCAGAATGGGAGAAAATGATTTAAATAATAAAATAATAAAAATAAAAACCTTGCATCTTTTATAATTCTCCTTGTTAGTTCAACTTAACGTCTAAAAATAGACAGGTCACTAAATGATAGTATATTTCATGAATTAAATTACTTACATTTCGATGTATTTATACGTTTTTCCCGTTACAACATCCGTTACTTTTTTAACTCTTACTCCAAAACATTACGTACAAAAGTTATTAAGAATCGTCAAGTTTTAAAACGCTAGTCGCCAGTCGACACGATTGACCTCTGCAGAATATTCCAGCAAGTAACTCATGGACACTCTTTACATTAAAAGCAACAAACAAACGTGTTAGGGACACGCTGTAACTAGATTTGAGCTGCGTCAGGATTGGCTTCATCGGCGAAATACACACAAAATACTACAGTGAAATGCAGCTTAACATTGCTGTTTCCTATGGCGAGTGTAAAGAATCTAAGAACTCATTCCTTTATAGATTTATTACTGGATGAACATATTTGCAGGTTATTAAGCATTAAGTGAATTATATGCCTGATTGTCATCCTTAATCAATTTTTTGCCACACAACTGTGGAATCAGGTGTCCCCAGCGGTATTCCGAACTAAAATAATCCGTCGGAAGCAACTGACCGATTCGAGGTTCGGCCCTCACGGGCACCCGCGAGTTGGTCGCTCTCACGTAATAGGGTAACGGTTCAAGCCGACGCTTCCTCTCGAGAATCCTTGAGCCGGATACCCATTAATAAAGGTCTCGGCTGAGCGCCCTAAGCTCTCGGTGAAGCCGTAAAAGCCCTCGGGCTAACAGTGGCCATTAGCCATAAAACCGAACCAATAACACTTAGGACCTTCTAGAGCCTACACCTTTCTTAAAGGCCAGCAGTGTATCTGCAACTATTCTGGTGTTGCGAATATCCGGCGGTAATCACATACCATCAGGTGATCAACACAAGTTAAAAAAATCACAATGTGGTTAAAAAATAATAACTTCACACTTTTTTTTTTAATTACTTAATCACTTTTTAATATTTCAAAAACCTCTACTATTGCGTGTACATAGTGAGCGTGTTCTTGAATGTATGCGTGTGTGTGCGTGTTCGTTTTATTAAATTCTGCTGCTTGTAAAACGTTTCTGATAAACGTAACCGTGTAGTTTTCATACTTTTTTGCTCTTGAATAAATGAATCTATGATGTCACCTTTAAGAAGATAGAATGCATGGTGATACGGTCTTTTATTATATGTAAAAGGTATTTAGAAAAATAATATATTAAATTACCGACTCCACAGGTTTTGATGTAAGAAAAACTGACTAATAATTATACATCAACTGCAATAAGTCGGTGTTATGTTTCTCTGAATCTTTTCAATTTATCTGGACACATTTTAATCCATATAATTTAAACTACCAAAACAATTTTAATACTTGAAATAACAACACAACTTGCACCAAATAAATGAAATTTCAATGCCGTTTAACCTTAAACTAACCAGCACACGGACCCCTCAGTTCCGTGAGCCCTGTGTCCGATGAAGCTGTAAGAGCCGCGTAGGCTAACAGCATCAACATCAACAGAATCTAAAATTAACTAAACCTACAGGTTTAAGGTTAAAGGTTTTTCATACTGCACGATTCTGAAGTTAGGCAGTTAGTTAGGCTGTATGAGCAAATGAGGTTTCTCTTCCTCATACGCAAACATGATTATCGGTTATAGGTTATCCTAACTACGCCCTCTACCATCTTTATACGATTTATGTCCGTATAAAATAAGGTTGACTTATACCAAAATCTTTGCTTCTTATTTATTATATCTTCTACTGAAAATTTAATTTCGTGCAAGCCGTACTATACGTAATTGTACTTTACGTATACGGAAATGTTCTTTGTGTTTGAAATTGCAAAATAATAGCTATAAGTTAATTTTTGGTGAAACGTTCAAGTTTAGAGAATTATTTATCGACTATGTTTACAAAGATGATGTTGATATGGAAGCGATTAGAAATATATATAATTGTGCAAAGTGAAAATCGATGCCGCTACCCTCTGCCCATCATCTCTCTTCTACGTTTGTATAAAACAAAACCCAGTAGTGAATATACTAAAGAATGCTATGCTATATACTTTTCAGTTTTCCGTGATAGGTTACTAGCACAATAATTTAGGCATTGAATGAATAAACCACCACGACCATAGTCGAATGGCACATTTCGCCGACTGTACCCTAAACCTGACGCTTATTATTAGGATAAACCTGAATGACTGTTTTGAATATAAGGGAAAACCGCAATCAATCATGACATGCTATTTGCTTCTTGTATTTGTTTCGTTAAAAAGTCGGTTACCATCATAGTGTTGGTTACTATATAGCTGGTTACTATTTTTTTGGTAGCTATTTAGAAAATAATGTTTCTTAAACTATTTTTTAAATATAATTTTTTATAAATACAGCAGATCAAATTAACAAAGTTGTTATCTATTTAGTATTTCTTATAAATTGAGGGGATAAAGCGTGTTAAAATGTTGCGGTACAATGCTGGGCAAATGTCAACCTCAAACATTTTTTTCTTCCATATATATTTTTTTGTGAGGTCACTGTTGTTTTTTTCGATAGTATGTCGAATATCAGGCCAGCTGGAAGAGATTTATATTGTAAAATAAACTGCGCCTTTTGCTTTTTTACTTATCTTAGTTTTCTTATATAAATGCTTTGTGTATAATAATACATAAATAAACATAAAGTGTGCAGGATCACTAGACCCCTAGTGTAAAAATACCTTAGAACATAGAATATAATTAACATAGGCTACGTAATTATAGAGGAAATTGTAGAATAAACAGAACCTAGTACCTAAAAATATTAAGATAAATGGAAATCGGATCGCCCTGTGACTGACTCACAGTAACACTCGTGCGCATACACAACGCATAGAATCTTTAAAATAGTATTAAATAGTGTTGACAAAAGGGTTTTTTCTTCGCAAGCCAGCAATAGAAAGTGGGCTTTGTTTCGGTCACCCGAACAGATAGAGGCATCGTCCACATAAAGTACATTCTAAATAATTCGCAGTGTTGAATTTTAAATACGAAAATGACAACTGCAACTTTGCAATCACATTTCATCATTATAAGATATACCTCTCTTATAATATCATCATATTATAAGAGAGGTATCTATAAAATAAAAACGAATTCACTTTTATTATGAAGAAGATCAACATATATAAAAAAGCGTTAATGTAGCATGTCTTATTCGTCCCTGACGCTTCTTCGGTCACCGCTGTGTTAAATCCTATAATATTAATACGCAATTTGTAGAAGGATCAGCTATCAGGAATCAGCTATTGGTATAATTTTCGTAATCGAATCCTACGAAATTTCCGGAAGAGGTTAAAACTTTTAATATTTTCATCGTCTATGTCTTCAGTCTATTGCTATGTCTAGATATAACCCTGTAGTTTGCTACGAAGCCCGGTCCTGAGCCACCTGCATCTATCGACTCGTCGAATTCATGTTCTATTATATATATTTATCTCTATTCTTCTTGAAACGAACTTTTACGGATAACTTATCCTTTTAATTCAAATTATAAAGTAAAAGGAAGGACTTACCGTATAAACCTGATTTCTTTATAATATCATCATATTATAAGAGAGGTATCTATAAAATATAAAACGAATTCACTTTTATTATGAAGAAGATCAACATATATAAAAAAGCGTTAATGTAGCATGTCTTATTCGTCCCTGACGCTTCTTCGGTCACCGCTGTGTTAAATCCTATAATATTAATACGCAATTTGTAGAAGGATCAGCTATCAGGAATCAGCTATTGGTATAATTTTCGTAATCGAATCCTACGAAATCTCCGGAAGAGGTTAAAACTTTTAATATTTTCATCGTCTATGTCTTCAGTCTATTGCTATGTCTAGATATAACCCTGTAGTTTGATACGAAGCCCGGTCCTGAGCCACCTGCATCTATCGACTCGTCGAATTCATGTTCTATTATATATATTTATCTCTATTCTTCTTGAAACGAACTTTTACGGATAACTTATCCTTTTAATTCAAATTATAAAGTAAAAGGAAGGACTTACCGTATAAACCTGATTTCTTTATAATATCTATGTACATACCTATATTGAATACCGTCGTTCTCCTGTTGTCCTCTTAAAGTTTTTTTAACTTGAATGAAGATGGATGATCTATTGATGCCTTTTTAAAATTACAGCGCATCCGACTTAATAACGGAAGAACATACTTTTTAATTACATTTATTTTGCAAGAATATATTCAACATTCAACGTTTGATTATTTCAGTTGCGCTGATGCGCTTATAGGCATACCTATATATTATTTCATTTGGTAATAAATTGGTAATAAATTTTAATAAATGGTAATAAATTAGTACTTTTTATTAATTACAATTTTTTTTTCAGATCGCTATTGATGGCGTTACTGTGCATCCGGGGCGATTGGTACCTATATCTCTGGCTCATATACTGTAAGATCTATTCGGCCGTTTTATGGCTGGTCGGCAATCACTGCCGCGGAGCTGATAAGGGGCGCGCCGTGATAATCGCTGGAGTCGGCGGACAGTCGTCTGGAGGCCTCCATAGAGTGCGCACGCGTCGCAAGAGAGCGCAGCAGCACCGTGTCAAACACATAGTCGCGTTAGTGAGACGACCGTCTTTGAGGCGAATTGTCATGGCACCAGGAGCAAGCACCGCGCATACCATGATGGAGGATAAGGAGAAAGCGCTCCACGGGGCCTTGGCTTCCGGTGAGTTTACAAATTGAAGGTCTCAATATGATCACAACAAACTGTTTGTTCTCCCTTTCTTGGCAGTTGTATAAGGAAGGATTGTATGTATGGTGTTATTCCCAAATCGAACTTTGTATATTTAGAACGAGAATCTTTCAGCGAAAGTCGTGAAACGTCATTGACATACATTTTCATCCACGACGTTCGTTGAACCTTTTTTTTTATAATGTTACTTGTTTTAAAAACTATAAACTCTTGGAAAAAATCTTCAACAATAGCTTTAATGTTTTATAAACAATCCCACTGACGCATGCTGATACTAAATGCCGACGGTGAACAATCAAAAAAGGGAAATCAATATTGTTACGTGTCATGAATATATTTCAGCTAGCTAGAGCATATTTCGACTTTAGAATAGTTTAAGAAAATTAATTTCGTAGGCGGCCACTCTCTTCCGTGCTTTGTGGTCTTGCCCGGTAAGGTCAATATCAGTCAGAAACGATTTTAATTTATAAATACATTTCTCGTTATGAATGTTTACTTACAGTCAACAGAGTTGACAGTAGATCGTGCTTTGTGGCAGTCTGTGGCATATATATGTTGAATAGTGGCCTATTGATAGGCAGAGGTGAAGGACCGAGTTGGTTCTTTTTTCGTGCTTATGGCCGCTGCTAATGATGAACCGACTGAATGTAATCGAGCGCTTATGGTGACCTTTATGAGTGGGTAACTAGCACAAGGGCTCCCGAAAGGGACCCTCGGCTTGGACCGTTACACTGTTACGCGAGAGCGATTGACTCGAAGGTGCCCGAGAGGTCTGAACCTCGGCTCGGTACCGAGTTAGTATATTGTAAAGGGATATCGCCATATGTTTTACAATAATGTTAAATCAGCCAGTACTATATACGAGAATGTTTTTTAAAACTGTTTGTCAATGATAACGTCAGTGCCTACTTTAAGTAATTTAATAACTAAAGCGTCGCTATTACATACAAAGATAATATTATAATTTATTGTTTAAATTTTTAATTGTTACGGTACAATAATGTTCAATTTATAAACATCTTGTTTTGTAATAAAATATCACCTATAATACATTACTTTTTTGGGAAATATTAGGCCGACTATTAAATTAATGTTACGAGTAAATATTTCTTTTGTAATTTTCAATTGCGGTTTTGATTAATTGGCGTAACGAACGGGAATCTCTTCAACGCAGAATCCAATTGCGTTGTAACAAAGGGTCTCCTAGCGTATTTCATAACGTTTTTCACGATATAATTTCCATTTACGATAAAGCAATCAACTCGATTTATCGAAGAAATTCGTTTTTGAACGAAAAGCAATTACATTGACCTTGGCCCTCGACGTTAGAATGTACTTGTCATATTTCACGAATAAAGTTACACTCTATAATGGAACTTGGAGATTTAGAATTATATTTAAGCAATCAAATAATAATAAAACATCCAAAAGATATGTTTTGTAAAACTTTAAGTTGTAACGTTAATCGTTACTATTAATACTGAAAAAAATATTTTAATCTACTCTTCAGCTTCAGCCCGGCATGGCTTTTTTGGTTGCGGTGATCCGTGGTTGTGGAGATTGGTGTTGATGATATTAATTTATCCCTAATGGGAAAGGCAAAGGACTTTAGTCCATACTGCCAGGTCTTGTTCGTATGATGGTTGGTCTGAAACTCCCTTGTGGAGATTGGTGATGATTGATGATATTATTTTATCCCTAATGGGAAAGGAGAAGGACTTTAGTCCATACAGCCAGTTGTGGAGATTGAATTCACCGACATTATCAACCTCCACAGATAATGAACGTGGGTACGTGTAATGCCGTTAGTTTAGTATTGTATTTGATGGTTTTGTAATATCCTCCATCTTTGTTCGATCCGTGTTTAAGGTTCGTGAGCTATTTCTCAACAGATTGGCAGAATCATCTCAATATAAGATAATTATTTATTTATATGTATTTGTATTTATACCATATATAACTATGTATATTTGTATTTATTATCATGTCTAGTTATATATGTATTTTATAATTACCCTTTTTTTGTTTATTTGACTGGTTGAGAATGCCTAAGGCATTAAGTCTGCATTTATACATAACTGTTTATAAAGCTTAAGTAAATAAATATGATGCATATCCAAAGACTTTTGTAAGTGTTAGAGTAAATCTAGAGTAGCTTAGCTAACACCTCAGTATCACTTACCATCAATTAAGTAATAAAGATGTTGCCCGTATTAAATTTTGGGAAAATTTATATATCGGTTATTTACCGAACAAATTTTGTAACAATACTGAATTTTGCTAAAACAATCCGAATATACGAGTACGTTGAAAACTAACGAAAAAGTTGGTTCAGTTTTTACTGTTCTGCAAAAGGCAAAATAAATATCATTATTATTTAACAGTTAGTGCTGCTACGCTAGTTCTTCGTTGGTATATAACACGGGAATCACAAGGTACTCGTATGGAATCAAGCCAGGGAACATTTGGTCTTCACGTGGTATGAACTGAACATGCCCAATAATTATAACTAGCCAGTACACGTACACTTCACGCATTCGCAACATGGTATTACATCAGAATCGTAGAAATAGAACGCTAAAACCCCAATAAAATATATATTCTAAGTAATATTTTCGTACATAATCCAACGAATTGTATGTGTCTTTTAATATTTAACGGTAGCAGAATCGCACTATAAACTGATCGTAGCTTGAGCAAACGACCTATTTATGGGTAACGAGGTATGAGACATTCCATCTTAGTACTCCTCCCCAATGCTAACAATCGTACATCTTGAATATTTTTTGAGGAATGGATATTAGTGTTTCTGGGCCGCGCAGTAATCACTTATAATTAGGCGAACTGTTCGTGTGCTCGCTCGTTAGTGAACATTAATTTCATAAAAAAGAGTTCCAGAATAAACCGAACTAACAAATAGCGTCGGGGCGTATTCGTATACATACACAGACAGTTTATCCCATAATACGCCTTCTGGGCGTAAGTATACTCTAGAGAAGATTAATCCGTCAGAAGTAACTGACCAAGTCGAGATTCGGCCCTCTCGGACACCCCCGAGAAAGTTGCTTTCGCGCCCAGGGTAACGGTCAAAGCCGAGGCTCTCTCTCGGGAACCCTAGTAGAGGTTTACCCATCAATAAAGTTCAAGGCTGAGTGCCCTAAGCGCTCGGCCACCTTACAACCCAGTGAAGTTGTAAAAGCACTCTGGATAACAGTGGCTATCAGCCATAAAAAAAAAACTTACTGAGATGGTATGCCCCGTTATACATAGGTGTCCTGTAACCTGATTCCTATAAGCCATAAAAAATCTAGAGAAGTTATTGAAGCATCATAACCTCAACGGATCCGTGCAATAGATTTGTTTATCAATATATGTTTATGACATACTTGTTACCTCACGTCATCCGTCACCTCTTCGTTGTAAGCTAAAAGTTTCGAAACGGTATTTCATTTCTTTCAGCTTTTATGTTAGAGTAAATGAAAAGACATCGTACCACGTTGATTGACGTCGGCAACAATTAGTTATTTTGCCTCATAAAACTAAATTCAGTTATTTGTAAAGCGTTTCGTTAGAATTTCCTGAAAGTTTTTAAATGTTCGTGGAACGAAGTAAGGTAGGTTGAATATTTTAATGCGTATATCCGCCCACTTTTATTCCCAGATTTATTCGGTTTAATAATAAATAATAAACTCACTGCGGACACAGACTTTTAACAATAATTAATTAGATATGCAGCAATTTGCTTTTCTAATAAATATGATGTGTAAACATGGTAATCGTTAAAGTAATCGACAGGGCTTGGGAAATTGTCACGATTTGTTTAAATTGAAAATTGTTATTAGCAAAAATTGTCAATTGTGTTTGACTTTGACATTTCTGAATACCCCCTGAAACAGCAATACAAAAAAATATGAACCTTTCTGGGATGTAATTTGAATGAATTATATTTTTCCGTTTTTTTATGAATCATCATCAATCATCTTTTAAATACTTTTAAGTGAGGGACGTTGTTGAACCATTTTCAAAAAAAGTGATTTCGCTTTTATTATTACTTTATTTATACACATATACTCTTATTATTACTTTATTTATACACATATACTCTTATTATTACTTTATTTATACACATATACTTTTATTATCCTTTGAATGAATAAACTGATTTTACCGCGTTGATCGAACAACCGTCAGCTTTTTAATTATTTATTTGTGATACGATCTACGCAGTCGTTCTCTTTTCTTGTTTTCTCTTTACTGCCGGTTACTTTTGTTTGGTTCTAGACAATTAATCTTTTACTTCGCATCAGATTAAATTATTCATGGTACAAGTAGTGGATAATGACATGTTAATATATAATTGGACTTATTTAGTAAACCATCAAAGGTTACTTAAAGTTGTTTTCTATAAAGTTAAAATGATTACATGCGTTGTATACAGTACCAGCAAGAGATCGGTCAATTGCCTTGAGCAGTCGGCAGTCTGAGCACAATTGAACTTTGAGCTTTGCGTTCAAAAATAGATGAACGGTTTTAACGGCTGTAACACTTTTTATTGGCACTAAGTGAAATACGAAAGCTCGTTAAAAAATTGCTTAAAAAAAAAAGGTTAAAAAAATAAATAAAACGCGAGAATATATTAGGTGCGACATTTTACCGCGTATTTAATAATATTTATGAACATTTCTGTATAAAGATTTTTTTTGATATTGTCAGTATCAAAGCAATAATATACATATAAGGTATAAACTGAATAATAATAAATTTATGGACACATTTTTTTTTACTTCTACTGATCCGAATAAGGAAAAAGCAGATAGAAAGATATAGCTAATGCCAATATTTAGTATTAGGACTTCATATGTTGTAAAATGTACACGATTACATATTATATGTCGAATAAAGCGAACACGAGCAGTTCATAAACATGTTAAACAAGTCTTACGAAACCGCTCCGGGTGACGCCGAGCCACGCCCCCGGTCTGTTCATGACGTTCTATTCAAATTGACATCGAAACAAGCGGAATATAAATTTAATTGTACAGGCTATAAATTCGACTTCTGTACTAGTGAATTTGCAATTATATAAATAGTTTTGAAGTATTTATTTATTGGAAACGGATCTCACAGTCACCAGTGTCGAATCTGTACTTTATGACGTGTATGAATAAAGATTATTATTGAACGAAATAGATACATAGCGTCCTGGCACCGTATTCAAGGTTTTACAGAACTCTGAACTTTGTAGCGTTTCGTAAACAACTACGATAGTCCTGATAAATTTAAAAGATTGCGTTGTTTTTTAACTTATTGTTATCGTTATGCCCCCAGTGGTTTTATCAGTGGGCGTGTTGCTACGAACGTTATCTAATTTCGACAAATATAACGTTGTTTGCTATGCTGGCATAACAAGATGAAATCGTATGGTCGGTGATGTAATTACGATAACATCTTATGTACAAATAATATCAAAAGCACATCCCGATTCGTAGATTTTATATTGACAATTATAGAAAAATAGTAGTACATACTAGAGAGCATTGAAGTAAAATAGCTTGATTTTATTACTGACTTATCGATGCTTAAAAGAGAAACCTGAATGGTAATTTACAACTTTTTTGGGTCATTAGGCGATGTTTATTTCCTGAAGTGAAAATCTGGTCATACCAAGTCACTTAAAAGCCACTTGATTATTTCGGACCACATAAATAGTTTTGAGAATCCGGATAATAAGATATTGCTGAATCATGCAAAGTCTATTTATCATTGAATCACAAAAAGTTAAAAAAAATCAAAAGGGAAATGTGCTAGGCATTTTCATGCCGGTCCTATTATAAGAAAATAAAATTACGCGAGGGTCATATATTATATAGTTCTTCCTTTGTCTCTCTTAATATCGTAAACTGTGAAGTCAAGTGACTTCACAGATAAATAATTTATGTTATATATTGTTATGATGCTTATTTACGAGAACATTCTATAGCTATCTATAAAAAGCATGAACAAATGTACCGGTACGGAGGAACACAGTTTCATAGAAAACTGATCAAAATTGTAATTAAGCACTGCTGTGTTCCGTCTGATTAGTGAAAGAAATCGATGACCTCTTTCCGGTGCCATCTTAGTGTTCAGGTGTGACAACGGACCTTCATTATGATTCCTTATCGAAGACGAATTTCTGATATGAACCGTGAGAATTTACCACCAGGTGAACCTTTGTCATCCCTAATGTTATAAAAAAGTTGACATAAGAGCTTACATGTAATCTAATAAAGGCGCGGTCCTTTCCTGATACAGATTACCTATCCGTATTGCTGTAAGCTTTTCTTTGGAATATGTATATGTGCATAATCTATAAAATATACTACAATTGCTTCACAGATAAGAAAATAATATAAAAATAATTCAGCTGACGAAATAGACGAAGAAGCTAGTCATAGTGGGCGTTGGCCGGCAAGTTGATAAAACAAGTTTTTTATAGCTTCTTAAATATTAACCTTTTACGAAATGAATCGATACGTTGGCTACGATTGCGTAAACAGAATTCGTTACGTGTGGTGAACGAAACCCTAAAATTAGCTATATCATGATGTGGTCTACCATCATAATAACTAACAAAATATTAAGCTTTTTTAAAATAAATCGATATCTTTGGCAGCGATTACGTAAACATAGTTACATTATTACGTTACATTTCATCGGAACTGAAAATCAGCTAAATCATTATGTCGTCTACAATTTCATGCAATGCTACACTGGATGTCACATCTAGATATGAATTGTACTAGTCGATGAGTTACAAATAATTTGTCGATATGACTACTGGTTACAAATGGTTTTTCGATATAGCCACATAACTAGTGGTACTGGTAGCGATATTTACGCACGCATTGCGACTGCAAATTATGCGATATTTTTGTTTTAGAAGCTAATACTACCTTTTTGATGAGTGGAATGGAATGTAATTTTATTTTCAATTGAATTGAATGGGTCAGCTCGACCGGGGTAGGACCACGCCCTCACAGAATACCAGCGTAAAATAGCAGCTTAACGCTGCTGTGTTTCGTCTGGTGAGTGCAGGGATCCGGAGACCTTTATTACTGGAGACGAGGCATTCCATCTCAGTCCTCAAGGGTGACAACGCATCTGCATTATGATTTCTTATCAAGTATGAATGTAGATGTCATGGGCCGCAGGAATCACTTACCATCAGGTGAACTGTGTGCTCGTTTGTTACTCTTAATGCTATTAAAAAAATATAGAAAAGTAGGGTGGACATTCAACATAATTACAATAAAGTGGATAAAGCTCCAATTTATGGCTTTATTTAAATTATATCTTAATTTAACTATTTTATGCATACAGATAGCATGCATTATTGAATAAGAGCAACCCCTAGAGTGTATAGAGCAGATTTTCGAAAGACATCCAGAAACTAGCGAACGAAGGTCGAGGTGACAAGCGATGGTCGAGCAGGTCAAGAAAGATGAAGGAGCCGCCGATAGGACTTCTGGTGGCCTCTTTTATTTTAGAAATCCTTACTACCTACCAAAAAAAAAATTATTTCCTAAATATTTGTTATATATATATAAATCTATATATATATAAATCTATATATATATAAATCTAATACGTACTTTTAGAATATTAGTATGTATTTCATTTATTTTTTTAAGTATACGTATAAGTTACTTTGTCTTTTGGATTTATAAATTAAAAAAATTAAGAACAATGTTTCTAGCTTTTTCCGCATTCTTATTAAAATATTATCACCCTCATGATTCTTGGCCACATAGCTGTGGGCTTACAAATTAACAAAAGATAAGCATTAAGCGATATGGCAGATAAGTGGCAATGGCAATAATTAATAGGTCATATTTTGAAATGCCACTATTCCGCGAAATATTGGACACGTCATGATATAGCCCATTTTACGATAATGCTTTTGTTTATAACGATTCTCAGTTATTTTTTATACTTGTTTAGCGGTGACTAAGCATTAAAACTGTCTCTTGTATGAATCGGAATGTTGGGCCACTTAAGAGGCAATGAAAAAGGAAACATGTGGTCTTTATATAAATACAAAGATGTGGGAGTTATACAATTGCAATGAATATTAAATATCTATTTATGAGGAAATTTGTTACATGTTACGGTCATGGCATACGGAGCATCGGAGTTATTGTATCCTGTAAGACAAGATCTGTATATGAATAATAAGGATTATGAAGGAATAGACTGATGAATAGATCGATATATTGAAATATGCTGTTTGTAGATGAGTGAATGTTGTAATATCTCATCGGGGTAGGACAAAATGTGTTGCTGCGAAACTCAATAATTGGCATAGTTGTAAGAGAATGACGATGAGTCTTGAATGACTAGAGAAGAGGAAAAACAGACAAAAGTTTGCATTTAGCGCCCTTTTTTTAAATAAAATTTAGAGTAACAAACGAGCTTCATCATTGACTAGGAATTATAATGCAGATGCGTTGTTACTCTTGAGAACTGATGATGGAATGCCTTATAACCAGTAACAAAGGTCTCCGGATCTCCCTACACTCACCTAACAAAAGACAGCAGCATAATACTGCTCTTCAACGTTGGTATTCTGTGAGGGCATGGTCCTACCCCGGTCGGGCATTCAGCAGCTAGAAACAAAAACAAACTGCCAACATAGTTAGCAGCGAAACACGATTTGAACTCCTAATGAGCTAACCATTAAAATATCATGCATCTTTTATGACACTCTTAGATTGAAATAAGAAAAACATCTACCTTTGTCTCAAATGTAATCAAAAGTTATTATTATTTTAAAATATCTAAAACCATCTTTACCACGGACTAATGTTATAGTAATAGAATATATTGTAGTACTAGTACGTTATTTATTTAAACCTCATGAATTTTCTATATCTCTATCCATATATTTACTACGACTTTTTCATTGAATTATATCATCACGACACTAAAAAGTGATCGGTTTTACAATGATGTAATTAATACGGGGGCGAATCTCATCGTTTCACAGTTTACTCATAATATCGAAAGTATCATTTATCGCCGAGAATTCTTCGAAGGGTCAATCAGTGGTACGTCTAGTGACCGAATGATTGCGTATGCGCAATCATGATTGCAATAGCGGCATGTCTTGCTAGCGTGAAAGGCAGACGTCATTCATTCATGTATGCGGTTAACTGTTTTTTTTATATACAGGTAACTGCATTTAAATGTTTCCGAGAATTTTGAACCTCAAGTGAATATAGTTTACCGAGTTTCATGTTCGTAACGTTTACTGCACAATGCATGCAGTGCATAATGCCTTTAATTTATGCAAAACTAACACATGTTGCTTAGGTTGCGATATTCAACTTTGTTTACTTGCAAAGGTTTTTCACAGCTTTATTTGCGTACGTTTTAAAAATTATATAAGTAGGTTAACATATTATTTCAAAATAAATAAATTCTTACATCTTGATGACAATTGGATTTTTATTTCGTGGGTATTGGATAATAAGCGCTATCAAGTTAACATTTGACCTGAAGCTAAGAATAATAGATAGATCGAATAAAATATTAAAAGAATAACATTCAGGTAGATCTTAGATTTTGTTGGTTTTATTTATGGGCTATTTGGCACTGTGTGTTTCAAAGACGGATTATTAATTCTGTTTTTTATATAAAAAAAAATATATATTTTTTAATAATGTTGTTGCAAGTAATAGACAAAATTCCTATAAATTAAACATTATATAATATTTCTGATAATTAAAGTAGCTGGATGTTATCGCTTATTTTATTAAATTATCACATATCCTGGTTAAGTGATATTTCTTTTAATCTATTCAAATAGAAAATATACACGTGGATATAAAACATTTTATATTGTATTATATATTTAATTAAACACACGGTTGATAATTTTTTACTTGAAGGAGTTTACGTAACTAAATACGTGTACTTCTTTTTTAGCTAAAAGCCCGTCGTTTGTTGTTGATGTCATGCCACTAAAAATATCCTGTTATTTTAGCCATGCCTGGTCTACGTTCCAATAATAAGTTCTAGACTCCATTAGACGGCATTGGTATAATTTTCATATATCATTATGTAAGTCAAGTTCAGTTACAGTGGTAGAGCTACACTGCAGTTCGTTTCTAGCTGCAGAATGAATGGGTCGGCTCGTCCGGGGTAGGAGTATCACGCCCTCACAGAATACCAGCGTAAAATTGCAGCATAACGCCGCTGTGTTGTTTCGTCTGGTGAGTGTAGGGATGCGGAGACCTTTATTACCGGTGACAGGCATTCCATCTCAGTCCTCAAGGGTCAACAACGCATCTTCATTATGATTCCTTGTCAAGGATAAATGTAAATGTCAATCACTTACCATCAGGTGTACTGTGTGCTCGTTTGTTACTCTCGCTGTTATATAAAAAAAAAAGCTAAGCAAATACAAACCAATACAAGATATACGGTTTCAATGTATTCTTTTTCTTTTCACGAAACGTAGATGTTCTCAATTTATTTAATAATCATTTCAATTTAGTTCCTTCAATATTTAGGATAAATGCAGTAGGTAGGTAGGTAGGTATCTTTAATAGTAGACTGCAAGTTTTGCGAAAACATTGGTGGACCGTAATCTAATGTTAAGTTAAACAAATAGTTTGCCTTTATATATTTTTTTGTATACGATTGCTCGTAAAAACGTAAACACGTGGTCAGTACGGACCACTCTCCAATAATTTCTCTAGAGAGCGGCGTAGGAACCAGAAGCCGTGTATGCGACGCAAGGCCCATGATTAGAGCGTATACCATCATTTTATTCGTAATCTAATTTATTTTATTTATTTATTACATATAATTGATAAGAAAACAACAATTATATACATAAGTAATCAATGTTTATGTCTATGCCATTATGTAACTAAATATACCTGCCCTATATACTCGGTTTCATATGACTTGGCGCGGTTTCCTCGAGGGTCTAAAGTCCGGTGCCACCGTACAGATGCTCGCCACGCGGTCTATTGCATGTTGTCGGAACTTATTTCTGCATTGATCTATATATATATACTAATATTATAAAGCGGAAGAATTTGTTTGGATGAACGCGCAAATGTCAGGAACTACTGGTTCGAGTTGATAAATTCTTTGTATGTTGGACAATCCATTCACCAAGGAAGGCTATAAGGCTATAGAACATCACGCTACGACCAACAGGAGTGGAGCGTCTATCAAAAATGTTGAAAACGAGACAAAATATTCCTTTTGAGAGTTTTCGTTGCGTGTACTGCGTACACGGTTAAAGTTACGCAAAAATCATGTATGACGGAATTGTTCCCCTTTAAAAGTTCTAACAAGAGCGTTGCTTTACATAACACATGCCTGTAGTCTATGCGTACGAAGTCGCGGGAACAGCTAGTGCACTATAATTATGACGTCATGGATTGAGCTTCTCGATATACTTTTTTAATTATATATGTACTTATATCGTCTGTATGATTATTTTCGATTTTTAAGTAATTTCATTCCATCTGGTGCGTGTGCTAAAAAAGATTTAATGGCATAAATGCTATATTTTAACTTTATGCACTAACTCTCCAACTCATGTTGAATTCTAACAGCTAAATCAACGTTTATGAACAGTCTAACTAAAATTATCTTTAAGTATTATTAAATTATCCATAAAGCGATTATGGCCAACGAAATAACAAACAAAATAGCAAAACAATGTTGCTTGCGTCAGAGAATGTCGCCTGTTATGGCATTTAAAATAGACGGTTGTTATGAAACCATGTGCAATGAATTAGACGGCTGTACTTTATTTCTATTAAACAGGCGAGTCGAGGTGAATGACGTGAGCGGGTTTGCATTGGCACATTTAAACGCGTATTTGCTGCGAAGGCGCGCCGCTTTTCCCGCCATTTTATTGGTCGGCCTCATCCAAGCGTCCATATTGGTTTATTTATAAATTGACCTAAGCCCTAAGCTTAGGCACAATAGTTTTCTGCCACAGCCTGTAACAAACAGAAATATTTAATAAAATGTTGATGTTTTTTATTAATTTTCGCAATGCAATAGTTTAATAGATTTCAAAACATTGCATTTTTTAAATTGTCTATACGAGAATTTTTTAAATTATGGTCGGAGACAAACCGCTATTGCTGGTATAAAATATATTGTATATTTATTTTAATATATATTTATTTACTATATATATATTTATAAAGATACTTTGGAAACTTCAAAACTATTATTTTGAATATTTTAAATACCTAACAATGGAATAACTCTATCACAATCATCTGACTGACAAAAAAAAGTTTATTGCTCTATACGTCTGGGTCACTTCATTGCTATATACAATATATTTTACTAATATATAACTATTATACGAGATTCAAACATACGCTTATGTTTGAACGGTATGTTATTGTTTAACGATGTGCCCATGTGTTTTTATAAAACCAGTGAAGGGCAGCGATCTATTTTAGTTCAAGGCTGTTTGCAATGTACACAATAAATATCTGAGACAAAAAAAAATACCCCAACTACTATGTTATTGAAATATAAAAAAAAAACGTTTGTTTTTCTTTGTGTAATCACTACAATGGTTTTCAGGCACTCAACCTTCTCAATATAGATTTAATACCTGGGGATAATATTCATTTAAAACGGTTTCTAATGCACTGTTTGCTATGAAATCAAAAAAATGTAAAATACAATACTCATGTATAAATATCCATTATCATATCAGTTCCATTAGTACTATCATCCCTACAAGATAAATTATAAAGCCATGATAGTGATAGATATATTATACCAGCTGTTCCTGTGATTTCATACGTGCAAACATGTAAAATCTAAGCGCGCGAAACGAATTTTAAAATCGACATATCTTTTTCATTTGTTAATCAATTAAAATGAAACAACCACATCCTAATTGGTTTAGCCATTGTGTAGATTAGCGAGCACAAATACACAGACAGACAAAAAGTCTGTTTACGATTTTGTTGTATGATAGATAGAAGATGCATAGTATCCATGTCTAGTTTTTTCGCCAATGCCTATGTTTATAACTACTTAGACTGATTTTCTTCGAATTTTATCTATGGATATATTTTCAAATAAGAGTTTTATCTATAAATTGCTGGTTTTTTATATCATGTTATATGTCATAATCAATTTCTTTGAATTGATCGGATACAAAGTAGAGCAGCTCATTTCCGCAGCGCAATTTTACCGTTGTATGACCAGCCTTCAAATAAAATTCCATCAGCACCATCCCAATGGTTTGGTGGTCCAACAACGTTGCATTTTAAGATTCATACCGCGTCCAACGGTACTGTGAAATCCACTTCCAGTATTTCCTACCAGTGACAATAATGAGGTCTTTGTGGAAAGAAGAGCTCAGATCTGCTATCACATCTGATGAATCATTGGTTACACCCCCGGTACTGCAGATGTTCTTAGGCGCACTTGATTACTTGGATTTGAGCATAAACAAAATTAATGTCTCGTAATACATATATAGAATCTTTAAGAAATTACGTACGTCAAATAAGTCGATTTCCTGTAGGTAGATTAATTTACAGTTTAACAATTCGATTTATATTATTTGTAGAATGGTACGAAAGTTGCGTGTTTTACTAAATATGTGGAAATTCCATTACCCCGTGAATACTCATTTTTCGCTGTTACCGAACAATCTGACATCGCGGTAATTTTAAATATATTGCTAATCTTCCAATATTGACTAAGTTCTTCTAAAGTCATTGACACTGTTGTTAAAAACGTTAAGGGGGCACGAGTTGAACTTGATTTGTTGGTAGTGACAGGTTATCAGTTTATTGCCCTTGTACACACTACCAGATCCCTCGAATCCTTCTATTAACTTTTACAGTACACCCCTAAAAAGAAGAAGCTGGCATCGTATATGGTGTTTCTTTCTCCCATGTCAACATGCAAGGAATATAGTGATTTGAATGATTTGAATTATTTATTCTTGATTTTTTTTAAATCTCTATGTAATGACATTATATAAAGCTCGCATTATCTTCTTTCATTTTTTTATATTTATTACTTTCCTAGTCTTATTTTATAATGTACAATTTATCTTTTACATGTTGCGGTAAGGCCTCTCGAATGTCAATCATACTTCTCTCTAATGGGTACATTAAGATGTCTTATAGATTGCAATGCGGTTTGGATGAATTTAAGTATCTATTGTTTGTACTAAATGTCATTTAACAATTTTTTTTTCGTACCGTCGTAGAATCAGTAACTCGAAATGTTACTCTACTAACTAAAACATACATTTAATAATAAATTGAAGTAGTTTTAGTACAATCAGGATTTGATACCTGTTACTTGATGTAAGACGGCCCCTTATATTTGTATAAGCATCTTTAAGCATAAATTAGCCATAGCGATTTCGGCTTCGACATTTCGACCCATACGATAAGATTTTTTAACAACGTCAAACAATGTTCTTTATTTGCTTCAATTTTAAATGTCATTCTAAATATTTTAGCTAAATTATACAATAGATACTTTATTTCAAGTGTAAAAGACGTAATTAATAGCCAGATGAAAAGATAATTTATCGGTTATCGAGTTGACCCGGACTGTCTCAGCGACGCCAAGGTTGCTGTCTGTGATTAAATAATAATTGCGAAAATTATTAATTGTGACTATTTTGCCAAGAAAGTTTTAAATTAAAATTATTACAGATAAACAGAGATAAATTTTAAGATGTTCTTCAAGTCGTTTTATGGATTTAGGGCAACGAATTAGCACGCAGTCAAGACTTGATGATATTTGATCAGCATAGCCAACCAAGTTATTTCGACGCTCAGCAGTCGCCGAGAACGGTCGCCCGGCTCCCCGCCACGATCGTCCCGAGCTACCTGCCCCCGAGCAAGCCACCTGCGCACCCATTGTTCCGAGAACAATACACCGAGCAATTTTATTGCTGTTGCTATTGTGATCGGAATTTAGTTTCCAAGAAAGCTATTGTAAAGCCACCTGGATGGTTATACTAGTGGATACCTTGCGGTGTTAACTAAGCTAGTGTAGGGCAAGCCCCGTACGCCCGCGGTTCCCCTTCTGGGAAACGCAAGATAGCGGAAGGAGTCAACGTAAACTTGGCCTTGGGTAGTGCCCTAGCCAAGGTTGACCAACCCGCTAGACTTATAATTGTCTCACGCGTATTTTAGTTAGCTCTAAGCACACACCCAAGTGCACAAATAAGATTGGCACTTGGACGCACTAGGGCTACACAACTAGGCACTCATCCTCCCTGCCTATACCCGGCAGGGAGGGAAGTAGGCTACTCACCCCGGCACCCCACCGGAGGCCACACATCCCGCGTAATAGTATTAATATTATTAATAATTTGTGTACAATGGAGAATGGATTTCCTTGTACACTTGGTCAGCTGCCTGAAGAGTAAATACCCCGATGTCTTTGAAGACATTATGAAAGAGCAACCCCTACAGGAGGGGCAAAATCACCCTCAAGGTCCTCCTCAAGGGCCTCTGCCTCATCGTCCTCCTCGGTCTCCGAAATGGAGCTAGATAGCCCTTCGTCCCCGAGGACCTCCGCAAGACACCAGCAACTTCACGCTGGTGGAAAAGAAGCGAAAAGCGAGCTTCACCTGCCCCGACGCCGCCACCCAAGGCGAAAAACGGGAAAGCGATGTCCCCTCTCCCCGGCCATCGACATCTGGGGTTGGGCCCCATGGCACCCCTCTGCAGCCTCACAGCAAGCCCCGCCGCTCCTCAGCGCGCCACTACTGGCTCCCCAAACTTCGGCTGTCTCACAGCCATCAAACGCCCGCCGCCTGTCTTCATACAGGCACAAGATAAATGGCCGATTGTCGTATCGGCCCTTTCCAATCGCTACAAATATCAAGCGATCCCCACCGCTGTAGGCATTAAACTGCAGCTAGAAACCACGGATGACCATAGAGCGGTCACCCGCTACTTACAAGACAAAGGTGTATTCTTTCACACCTACACCCTGGCAGAAGAGCGCCAACTTAGAGTGGTTATTAAAACCTTCCGCGGGAAATCCCCGCAGACCTCATCAAAGAGGACCTCCAGGCTCAGAATTTACCCGTCCTATCCGTGCATAGGATGTACAGTGGGCATAACAAAAAGCCATTCAACATGGTAATTGTGGCCCTCGAAAGGTCCGAGGCAGGGAAGCAGGTATTTAACCTGAAAACGTGCTGCCACCTTTCTGGGCTCACAATAGAGCGCCCTCATAAAAATGGCCCTCCGGGCCAGTGCCACAAATGCCAGTTATATGGCCACTCTGCTCGCAACTGCTTCGGGAAACCCAGATGCGTAAAGTGCCTGGGTGACCATGGCACCACCGACTGTCCGAGACCCAAGGACAAGGCCCTTTTGGCTGCTTTCGGGCCCCCCGCATGTGTCCTGTGCAACTCAGAGGGACACACAGCCAATTACCTTGGCTGCCCAAAGGCTCCCAAGCCGAAACGCCCGGCACTTAAAGTCGCACCTAAGGTAGCTACACCGATCGCCGCTCCCGCGCCTATTCTCGCTCCTGTTCGTCCTCTACGTCCCGCATGGAAACCTCCTACTGGCGTAGTGACCGTCGCTCAACCGGTTGAGCAGCCCCCTCCATCAGCCGGACGGCCGGTTAACGAAAGCGACCTCGACCTTGTGTGTCGCTTCGCCGCCGTTTTCAACGGCGCTGACGTCTCAGCCCTTGCAAAAGCCCTAAGGGACTCCAATGGCAAGCCCGAAATCAGGATTGCTGCCACAATGCGCTACCAACATGTAGTGTCAGCCATCGTCAATTTTCAAGCATAGAGGGCCTTTATAACGGCAGAGTAAAACCGCGTTCCCTTAACGTCGCATTTTTTAACGCGAACAGTATTAATAATCAACGCGACGAAATCTTCAATTTTGTTCGCGATCACCAAGTCGACGTGCTCCTAGTGCAAGAGACATTCCTCAAACCGCACACTCGCAATCCCAACATCGCGAATTATAACATCATTAGGAATGATAGAACTTCCGCCGCTAATGGCGGAACACTCATCTACTATAAAAAGTCCTTGCACTGCGTGCCCGTCGATACGCCAACCCTAACCTTCCTAGAAGCCTCGGTCTGTCAGCTAGCCATGACCGGCCACGCCCCCATCACAATCGCGTCCGTCTACCTGCCTTGCAGACGTGACGCACAAGTATTACGAAGCGACTTCGTGGCGCTCCTTTCCCTTGGAAACTCAGTCATTTTGGCAGGAGATTTCAATAGCAAGCACACTCGGTGGAATTCAACTAAAATCAACCCCCGGGGGTTGGCTTTAGACTCGCTAAGCGACGCACTCGACTTCGACGTCGTAGCGCCTACTACGCCTACCCATTTTCCATACATATTGGGTCACGCACCGGACGTGCTTGATATTGCCATCTGTAAGAACATCAATCTCGCCTTCCAAGGCATAGAGGTAATCCATGAGCTCGCTTCCGATCACCGCCCCGTTCTTCTTCGGTTAGGGCCCTCCGCCCCATCCTCACCTCCACCAAAACCATTGTAGACTGGCACCGACTCAGGAACGCCCTGAGGGAAGCCACATCACCGCACCTAGATGCTATTCCTAGGAACATATCTTCAGTCAACGACACGAACCTCGCAGTTCATGCCCTCACTAGGCACATCCAGACCGTAATCGTGGATTGTTCGAGGCAGGTTCCCTCGGTGGACGACCACCGATGGACCCTGCCAAACGACATAAAGGACCTAATGAGGCGCAAGAATGCGGCGACTCGTGCCCACGACTTATATCCCACTGAAAGTAACCGGCTGGTGCTACGTACCCTTCAGCGTGAAGTCCGATCATCCGTGGGGGCACCGCCCAAACAATGCCTCCCTTAGCGCGTCCTAATAAACCACCCGCCTTCTTAGACGAAGAGAAAGCCGAATGTCTGGCTGACAATCTCGAGCTCCAATGCTCACCGAGCACACTACCGATCGACGCCGCTCACCTTGCAATGGTTAACAGCGAGGTCGACCGGAGGAGTAAGGAACCACCTCGCGATTCCGTCACTCAAGTTACATGCACCGAAGTTGAGTCCATAATTAAAACCTGCGACCACGCAAGGCTCCTGGCCCTGACGGTATCACCAACAAGGTGATGAAACTCCTACCCATGTCCATTTTACACCTACTGGTGATAATCTACAACGCGGCTATATCCAAAGGCACCTTCCCGAACACCTGGAAGGAAGCCGATGTCATAGGGATTCTCAAGCCCTCAAAACATCCAACCGATCCATCAGCCTATCGACCCATAAGCCTACTCAAAGTCTTGGGTAAGGTATATGAAAGGCTCATCCTCACCCGCCTCAAGGACTTCATGCTGTCCCGAGGGCTGCCAATCAATGAGCAGTTCGGGTTTCTGCACCCAACACTCATGCACACATCAAGTGCACCGCATCACGGAGCACATCCTCAGTAAATTTCTTCAGGGCTACCAAACTGGGGCACTTTTTCTCGACGTGGCGAAAGCTTTCGACAAGGTCTGGCACAACGGGCTCATATACAAACTATATGAGCTCGGTGTGCCAGATCGACTCGTACTTATCATCCGAGATTTTCTCCGAAATCGAACCTTTCGTTACCGCGTCGAGGGAACGCGCCCGAGGTTCACCCCATTTGTGCCGGAGTACCACAAGGCTCTGTCCTAGGTCCTACTTTATACACACTCTACACCAACGACATACCACGCACTCGCGGTGTAGAGCTAGCCCTCTTTGCCCATGACACCGGCTTCTACGTGTCTGGATTCAAAGCAGACGCTATTTGTAAACGCCTCCAATCTGCAGCCAACACCTTAGGGAAATGGTTTCGGAAATGGAGGATCGAGGTTAATCCCATCAAAAGTGGAGCCATATACTTCTCCTGAAGGAACAAAACGCCGCATAGCATCTCAACCATAGAGCTATTTCATTGTCCAATCCCCTGGGAAAAGACAGTCAAATACTCAGGCGTCACATTAGACAAAAGACTCACCATCGGTCCGCATGTCAACCGCGTACTGAATCGAGCAGCGTTCGTCCTAGGTCGTTTGCACCCGTTACTTAATAAAAAAGCAAAATGTCCCTGCGTAATAAAATTACACTTTACAAAGCGTGCATCCGACCCATAATGACATACGCAAGCCCCGTCTTTGCGCATGCCTCCCCGCGTCACATTCACCGACTTCAGGTAATACAAAATCGTTTCATGCGCAAGGCCACCGGTGCGCCGTGGTTCTTGCGTAACGAAAATCTACACATAGATCTTGAGCTGCCGACCATAGCTCAGTACCTGAAGCAGGCTTCGCCGATATTTCGACTCTGCCGTCACACACCGAAACCCTTTGATTGTAAGTGCCGCCACTTACAATCCCATCGCGAATCACAGATTTACCCGCGTCCGTAGGAGACCGAGGCACGCCCTCGACGACCCTGACGACGCAACCACCAGGCCCAAGCCCTTCATAAAACACAACACACAAACATTGCACCCTCATATCGCCCCGCCGACGGCGAGGGCGTCGCAAACAAAGTTATTCGCGATACCGCCATGTCACTGGCCGGTTCTTCCAGTCCATACAGATAGAAGCGTTGCTGGAGTTTCTTGCGCCACTTCTTCTCCAGCGCCCACGCATTCTGAAGTGGTGGTACAGGTAGTTAATAATAATAGTGATATTAATTAAGATAATCCTCTGTCAGAAGCAACTGACCGAGCCGAGGTTCGGCCCTCTTGGGCACCCTCGAGTCAGACGCTCTCGCGAAACAGGGTAACGGTCAAGCCGAGGCTCCTCTCGGGAGCCCTTGCGCTGGTTACCCATATATAGAGGTCTCGACTGAGAGCCATAAGCGCTCGGTCACCTCTCAACCCGGTGAAACTGTAAAAGCCCTGGGGCTAACAGCGGCCATCAGACCGAAAAAAAAAAAAAAAAAAAAAAAGCCAACCAAGATGAGTCAAGATACAGATAACTCAAATTAATCTCATCATTTAAGATGCAAGTAATTGGGTCACTGGTTTATTCCACTCACCGTATTTCTAGTTTTCTGTAAAGGTTAGTTCTTCTTCTTTACGGACTATATTTTGTAATCTAATCGTATTGCACCCTCCTTCTTAGGCGCAGCATGCCTCTGCTGCGTAGAAATTATCTATACCGACATCTGATATGAACACAATCGCATTATAGTATCGCAGCTGAAGTTAGTCTGCTCTTTACCGAATTCAATGGACTTAGTAAATAACATAGGAGGTCAGATTTATTCAGGGACACGGAGAGATTACAATTTATAATAGTGTTATAAAAATATTGGTTTCTGTTGAGAATTGACATATTGTTTCTTCTCTTGCAATATTGTTAAATTGCATGTATTTATTGTTACAGTGTCACTTCGATCGCGCCGTATAAGCCAGTTTGCGCCATTACTCATCGCTCTGGTTGGTTTGCCCGCGCGTGGGAAAAGCCACCTGGCTCATCGTCTTTCCAGACACCTTAACTGGAATGGAGAGAGTACAAAAGGTATGTATTTACGTCCTCCCGTTATTTAGCCATAATGAAATTTAATAATCTAAGGCTGTTTTAAATAACTTAAATAACATATTTTGATATCGTTATGTAATCTAATAACGTAAATTATAAAGTGTATATAAGTCGAAAATAAAGCTCGCGAATACCTGTTTAAAAAATCTATATATTTATGTATATGTATAGTATATGTATAAGTATATATTTGATGTGTATATAAATATGTATTTATGTATCGTATTATATTTATATATACTTAGGATAAATGTAGTTCTTATGTATACCTATGCTGTTTTATTTAAAAATGTATAAATGCACCTACTCAGTCTTTCTGTACCACCCAAAGGTTTGACTGGGAGATAATGCCTTAGGCATTAAGTCCGCCTGTGTACACTGTTTGTGCAAAAAGTTTTAATAAATAAAAAAAAATATTTTTAAAAATAGTTATATATTTTTATCATGGGATGAAGTTAACCGTGAGTTGAAGAATACTAGTAATAGTGTTTTAAATAGAACGCGTTAATATATGTTAAAATGAAGGTAAACATGAAGCTACCATATTTGCAGTTCTTATCTGTTTTGTAAAGAATTATATTGTCATTCCATGTCTTCAAAACTTAAACGCAGGTATATTATAAAATACAAAGTATTATTTATTTATTATATATTCAAACACGTGCCAACGTTGCGATGCGATTTGCTGGTAAATCTTACACTGCCTATTACTCACAACTTCTAATTGTATTAAAAACATTTTTAATTAGTTAATTGAAATTATATCGGGTTGTGTTTTAGCCTTCTCTTTTTAATTGGAATTATATCGGGTTGTGTTTTAGCCTTCTCTTTTTTCCTAATTCAATTTCTGCAAAAGCTTTGAATAATAAGAGTGGACTTACTTTGCAGTGATAATAATTTTATTATTGTTTTTCAGTTTCCACCACTTTCTTTCACTTTATTTCTTCCTCTAAGAGCTACACTGCAGTTACAAACAAACTGCAGTGTAACTCTACCATTGTTGAATATTTAACATAACATATGTAACAAAAAAATAATATTACATAACAGTAGTTGATAGTGTAACCAAGCCATTTTGTACATCTGAGACAAGCCTCTATTTAAAAGCGGTCAATTTAATAAATTGTTATAAAGCACAATCTGCAACAACCGTGACACATTTTATCCTTATGCAATTATGTATCCTAAAAGCAACAGGCAGACGATAATAAATTCATTGCAATACCTTGACCCGCTAGGAAGGTATCTAATCAATAGGCTGTCTCGATGTAGACAGTTTTGTTAGGACGCTCCAGATTAGATATCTGTATTAAATTATACTCTCTGTATTTCTTCTACCTGTACTATCTCTTTTGTCAGAGCCACGCTCCAGCTTTTTTCTAGCTACAGAATGAATGTGATGTGTTGTTCGGATTAATTCCACCCGCAGAGTTTCAACATCGTAAATTTACGATAGAATTCCAAATTTCATCCCAATCATCTCGACGGTTGGCAATCCACCACTGTGCGCGTAACGCCAAATTTTCAAGTATGCTCAACCACTGTGTTGAATCAACTGACAGCGGTATTTCCCAATCGATACGAATTATGGACTTTCAAGAATCTTTTCTTACACCTTAAAGGCAGACAGCGCTTTTGTGATTCCTCTGGTGCTGTAAATGTTCATGGGTGGATGAGCCCTTTTCTCGTTTTCCACCTATTTTATAATAAAAAATGAGTTTGCTCCATGAGGAACGACCACACTAGGAGAATATCACTTAGAAGTTTCAGAAACCCGATGTTGCCGTGTTACGTTTGGTGAGTCCGTTCGAACTGTCCTCACGAATGTATTTTTATTCTTAGTAAAGGAAGGATTTAGTATTCTGTGATGCCAAAAAAAAAAAAATTACCCGTTGTATACAGATATACCACTGGATTCTTTGTCCATAGCATGTATGAACAGCTGTTACAGCCTTGTTTGAAGCTCATTATGTGATGTTCCTCATTCGTGACGATATAATTTTAATGTTTTCTGATTGCGATGAAAAAGTTTAAAATTTGCCTGTCAATCATTTTACACGTATTTTTTTAAATAATTGAGTTACTGATGGATTGGCAAACCTGGATTACATTTGTTTAGATCGACACCGACTGTGTGTTATTTAAATAACTTTAGGATTTTATATACTTTTTGAATTTAGAGTGACAAGCGAGCACACAGTTCACCTGACGGTGATTGATTCTTGGGGCCTATGAAACCTACATTCATACTCGTCAAGGAATCATAATTTTGGAGTTTTCCCCTCCTGGACTGAGATGGAATGCCTCATCACCAGTTATAAGGGTTTTCGGATCCATACCTACACCAGTTGATACACTGCAGTGTCATGCTGCTATTTCACGCTGGTGGTTTCTGAGGGCTTGGTCCTTCCTCTGTCGATCCGCCCCACTCATGTTAGAGCTAGAAACAAATGATCTATAATATCATATATTATCCTTGCCGGAAGATAGAAAAGCATCGAATAAGCCTTCATTGAAAAGGCTCGTACGGGAGTACTATTTAAAGACATTCAGTGCTAATTAATATGATCAATTACTCTTCTCTTTGTTGATTATACGTTTCATTATGTATTACTGTTTGTAAGTCTACAATGTACACTACACCTACCTCAAATTCTGTACACGCCACGGTTTGATTGGTAGAGAATGTCTCAAGGCATTTAGTCCGCCCTTCGCACCCCTTTCATAAACTATACCATTTATTATTGTATTTGTTTTAACACCGTTAAAATTTAATGGGTACGTTCGTTACCCTTTATTATTAATAGATAATTCATATGGTGCATATTTAAATAAAAAATAATCAGGTTTTTCCTTATATATAAGATATGTTTACTATATATATTAAAATAAATTACCCTAATGTACACATTTTTATTATTAATTAAGTGTTGAGTATGATATTTTTGAGATTTACTTAAATTATTTCGTATTTTAATTTAAATTCAAAGTTAAGTGACAGTTTATATATATATATATATAAATCCCACTGCTGGGCATACGCCACCTCCTTAATGAGAGTGTTGGAGTATAGTTCGGTTCAACTGCGTATTGGCGGACTTCACATTTCCGAATTTTTATTATATATTTCTTTGACATGCAACTTTCTTCACAAATATTTCTCGGCGATGTCTTATGGTTATTACCAGATGATATCGATTGTCCAGGTTATATTATAGTGCCGTGAGCACGCACCCTCACTTCTCTTCCCTGTTCCAATGTAATGCATGTGATATAGGTTTGGCGTACGGTTCGTATCATGTCAGAGATACGAAACATAATATATCACACCCCGATCTAAACATCAACAAACTGTGACGCACAAAATTTTGTTTGTCGGCTGTGTATCAAATCCAGGGCTTGCAACGCAGCGGCTAGGCACACTAACCAATTCGCTACGTGGCCGTCTAAAAGAGACACTATATAACCAACACATATGTAATAAATAAAATTGTAACATTTCTTCCAAAAGTACCAGGCGTCCGTAACCAGTTAAGACTTTGGTTGCTCCAGTTTTCGACTGCAGCGAGTACCGGCGCAAGCACATGGCGCTGTACGGAAGTCACGACATCTTCCGCGCAGACAACCAGCAAGGGTCCGCCATCCGCCGCCAGAGCGCGCGCGAGGCTGTGCAGGATGCCGTGCTCTGGCTCAAGGATGGGAACAGCGTTGCTGTAAGTATGAACTTACTATTGGACACAATAAGTTTGACGTCGAAATCAGAGTCATATCATATAACTTGGCAGATTGGTGAATATCGCAGGTATAGAACTAACATATTAGACTCTTCCTTTTTTTATATAGAATAGGTTGAAAACTAGCATGCAGCCCACCTGGTAGTAAGTGATCACTGCCTATAAACTTCAGCAACACCAGACTAGTCGCAAATGCGTTGACGGCCTTTAAGAAAAGTGTAGACGCTTTTCTTAAAGGTCCCTTTAGTAAGTTCGTTGGAGATAACCACATTTTTTTATTACAAAGCCAAGGAAATCTACTATCAATATATGTTCAAATTGGTTGAGTGGCTTTCTGGAATTTCTCATAGCCGTTATGTTTTTTTTTAATTACCCACGAAATGTATGGGACTAAATAACTTTATCGCCACCATTGAGCGGCGTTAGCTCAATAAGTTCGAAAATCTCATCAAACTGAAACTTTCATTCGAATACTTCCGTTATTGTTTTAATTAATATATTATTAAATTGTTATTAAATAAATTAGCCAATAACATAACAGTCATTAGCATAACATTAGAAAGATAAACTATACAAAGCTAAGCCGTCTGTAATTGACGCAATAAGATGAACAATTTACGCGATAACGTATTCTTGGATCCGTATCTGCGGATAAATAGGATGTTGTTTATCCAAACAACTCATGAGTAAAACTTGTTTACGATTTAGCATACGGTTAAAATAATATTGATTGGACAAAATTATTTTACCCCTATTTTTAATACTGTGGATCTTCATATTTTTATATCTTAATATTTTTAAAACAATGAATCGAGTACTTTTAAATCGATCCAAGGACGTTGCGGATTTCAAAAGTCCAAAATGTACTGCATCGATTTCAGTAAAGTCTTGTCATTTTAATCATTGCATAAATGTATTTTATATTTTTTAGTATCAATACAATTTTTTCGTGTAAACAAACGATTGAAGAGTAGTAGTCTTTATAGAATGTACCATAAATAGTAGTATAAAATGTACCATAAATAGTAGTATAAAATGTACCATAAATGAGACAACACTGGAAGGAAGAATAAATTAAAATATAAAATAATAATCCAAATCAAAGTATACATGTAAATTAACACAATATATATTCACCTTATTCAAAACAATTTGCAAAGTTTCCGTGACATAAACTGAAGCCTTAGATCTCCTCTCAACAGATTTTTGATGGAACTAATATCACAAGAGAGCAGCGTCACGAGCTGAACGAATACTGCCAATCAGATATGGGATTCAGGATCCTATTCATTGAATGCGTATGTGAAGACCAGGAGCTGTTGGAGAGGAATATCATTGAGATCCTTCATTACTCCGCGGACTACAAGACTATGAGTGAGGAAGAGGCAGTCGATGATCTACGGAAAAAGTTGGAACATTACATGCGACAGTATGAACCCATCGATGGTAACCTGGAGACCATAAGCTTTGTCCGTGTGGAGAACATGGGGGAGACTGTCACCGCGCACAAAGTTGCCGGACAAAAGGAGTCCGGAATACTCGGATATCTGTCCGGAATGAGAGCGCTGCCACAGACATTGTATTTTACTCGGGTATGTTGTACTTCATTTGGTCTATTATCTATACTATTATAAAACTGTAACTGTACCATGTTTGTGCGTTGACGATATCATCGATTATTTGGCGGTCACTGAACTCGAATTCATAATTTTAATATTCCTGTTTCGTTTATTTATTATACTATAATTGTATATATTTTGATTTGATTCTCGGCAATAAATGGCACTAATTTCCATATTTTTTTTTCTGCAACAATGTGGAAGACCCAGTTTACCTGATAGCAAGTATCTCATCACAACTACATTCTTCGTTGGTAGGGCTTCTGGACTACTAATTATAAGGCCTCTGGTATCTTCTACATTATTTAGCTTAAGCCAGTTTTATTGGCAACGATGTTTTTTGTCACTGTCGCATACGCGGTAAAACAACACTTTTTTTACAACAACAACATTTCAGTGGTCCCAAGTCCCAAAATCTAAGAACTTTTATTGTCTTATTAATAATTAAATAAAATCACACTAATTATTAATCTATAACAAGCCAAACAAACATTGAAATGTTTATACACTAGGTAAAGCTGCGCGTGATACCGAGTCATGTTCTAATCATTCAGTCTCATTCATTTTCTAATTATTTTAATGATCGATAAACATGTTTTCAAGATAAAATAATTTTCGTACTGATATGAAATCGAAAATACAAACATGTCTATTTATAATACGATGAGTAAACAAGTCTTGTATTTAAAATAAATATCGCAACGAATCGAGATTGCACGATACCCAACTGTTGAATTTCAACGTCGAAATTTTCCAAACTCGAATACACCCCAAATTTACTTAAGTTTGCCGAGCAAGAGGAAACATTACAGAGAAGCAAATAATTTATTGGTAGTAAATTTGGCAAACGTGTTTCGAGAATATTTATTTACTTGCAACGCTGCGTAACGATGCTAAGTTGTTGGTTTCGTTTTCGTTTATCTCACATAACGGTTTAAAAAGGTACACGCAAAGAAAGAAAAGTTATCTTTGCTGGAATAAAAGAAAAGTTTGCTTCCAACAATATTTTCCTATCAATTAGACTAGTATCAAAACATATGACTGGTAGTGCTACACTGCAGTTTGTTTCTAGCTGCAGAATGAATGGGTCAGCTCGATCGGGGTAAGACCACGCACTCACAGAATACCAGCGTAATATTTATTTTGCTGAGCGTAGGGATCCGGAGACCTTTATACTATATGGAGACTAGGCGTTCGATCTCAGTCCTCGAGGGTAACAACGCATCTGCAATATGATTCCTTGTCAAGGATGAATGTAGATGTCGTGCTTGTTTGTTATTCTCAATGTTATAAAAAATAATATATCTTGACGTATATATATTAATCAAAGAGAAAAAATAATAATTGAACGCGGATACTGATGTCCTTGTTGCAGTACTATCTAGGCGTGTTACTCATAAACATGTATAATCATCGTATTATAACAATCGTAATCAAATAAATTGCTTATAATAAGATTTACTTGATTAATTAATAAGCTGACAAATATATATATATATATTGATTTTCTAACAGCTTTTAAACAAAATTAGTGGCATTGAAATCGGTCCATGCCCTAGATCCTTAGGGGAAGTGCACGAAAATAAAAACTTACACTAAAAGCGATAACTTCGTAATTAGAAAGTCAACCCCCCCATCGGGAAGTCGAAGATTTAAATCCTTTGTACCAATGACTTTGTTTGTCTTGAATATATAACTCGCCACCGTAGATGCCTGACGGACCGACGGGAAGACCCTTTGCTGTGTATGCAGTTTTGCTACCCCAATTAGGATACAATAAAGATAGTTTATTTATTTTTTTAATCACAAATATATTTAACAGCACGGCGAGTCAGAGTACAATGTACTGGGACGTATCGGAGGTGACGCGTCTCTGTCGGCGCGCGGGGAGCTATACGCGCGTGCACTCGCCGAGCACGTCAACGCAATGGCCGGTCGGGAGCCGCTCAGCGTGTGGACTTCGGAGCTGAGGCGCACGATGCAGACCGCCGCGGATATACGGGCGCCGAAGCGGCCTTTACGCGCCTTGAATGAACTTGACGCTGTAAGTATAGATTTTGTTTCATGTGGACTCAATACTAATTATCTTTAGCACGGCTCTACGATTGCATTCAAAGCGAGCAAAGAATGAGGTTTGAGCCAAAACACATAAGTCTAGCGGTGAACGAAACGTGTAGGGGATAACTGCGCATGGGTACTGTCGTGAACGCAATTGTTCATTTCTACAAATTGATTACGAATCAAGTGTTTTTTGTTATACTTTTTATGTCTAAGCTAGTTCGTGTAAGCAATTTATATAAAAAATCATCATCACTAATAACATAAATGCAAAAATTTGGATGTTTATGTATTATGATGTATTATTTGATGAAATTTAGCACGGATATATATTATAGTCTGGAAGGCTACTTTTTTACGCGAACGATGTTGCGGGCGGAAGTTAGTAGATTTTTTTATTTATTACAAATGTACAGACTGTACATTACATTGTACGACATTACACAACAATAACAGTGTGACAATTTTATTATTTAAAAAAGAATTAGAATTAAATTTAGTAAGCGACTGTACACCAGATGCGAGCGGGGTGTCGTATCGGTGCGCGGGGCAGAGTACGACTGGAGAGCCAATAAGCGCTTACGCATGGCCTAACTGACGAATGACGAATATAATGAACTTCATTCAGTAAAACACACACGTGTTATTAGGCACTGTATCTTATTTATATATATGTGATTTTTGTTAAGGTATTTATTTAATTAAAACAAACATATTTTGAAGACATGCGGAGTTCGCCGATCCACAGTCGCGCCTATGGTTCAAAAACTTTTCTTGAAAGCAATTCTTGTACACTGGTGGGATTCATATACACATATGACATTATTTAATAAAATTAAATTTAAAAAAATAAAAATTTCTATGTCTATGTTGAATCTAGTTTAAAAGGAGACAGAATGAGGAAAAGAATGTCTCGAAAACGTGCACGAAGCAACAAACATTGAAACAATGAATGAATGAAAGTTACGAAGATAATAAGAGATTATTTGATAAATACTCAATAAATAACAAAATAGACGCACATTTTACATACACTCACTTAAACACTAAATAGAGATTATTTTTGGTAATAATTGAATAATTAACAAAATCGATGTATATTGTACATACACTTAAAGAAAATTGAAGTTGGCTTTGTGGTAAGTTATGGCCCACATAAGTTACTGTATGGTTTCTCATCAAGGATGAACGTAGACTTTGTATCGTAGGAATTACTTCCATATTATGAATCGTATGTTCGTCTGTCACTCCTAATTTGATTAAAATATATAAGCCTCATTTATTTGTGCTTACGAATTTGAAGCGAGAGGTCTTATCATAATAAAACCCTTTTAAGTTATTAGTTTGATTTTTTTTCAAGGCATCATAATACTAATGCGTTACTCGCAAGGATTAAAATGCAATGCCTCGTTTTTAGTAATATAGTCTTGCATATTTTGTTCATACGTGATAGTTTTCTATCTAGCTGATAAACTGGTTACCTACTTATCATCTGGGACAAGGTGGTAACTCATTTTACAATTATCTAAAATGGTACTAACTCATTTTCATGGAAATAGAACGTATGTACATATATGGAGATAAGGTTTGACGTGAATAAGTTATTTTAAATATACATTTATATTTTACCTCTGTGTTTTTTTATGACACACATTCTCCTGACGGTAAAGAAAGACTGCAGCCCAAAATCATCTTCGATTCTTAACAAAAACTCAAGATTCTCTTACGTTGACACCCAAGAGAGATGGAATAATAGCTATACCTAAATGTCCCTACTGAGTGTAGGGGGTACAATCTAAGTCGATTATTTCTAATGCTACTATTTCACGCTGGTATTCTGTGAGGGTATGGACTACCGGTCGAACCGTCACAGCAGCTAAAAGCTAGGTCCAACGCGGAGTGGTCTATCACTGATAATGTTTAAGCCTTTCCCTATTACCACCACTAAAATAGTTTTTTTTGGCTTAATTTCTCCAGTTACTTCCATAAAACTCGAGCACACCCTCAACCTCTCCGTTTCACTACTATGCACAGAAATATGACACACACATAGACATACTCTTCACTAATTATTGACTAAATAATCTTGTCCTTGTTTCTGTCTTTCCTTCAATTGTATTTAATATACCCTAGTGTGGATTACTTTTATTTTCCGTTTTGGATAACACTGAACACCACGATCCTCGCAAGACAGGTTTTTAACCTAGTGCAGGGTTCAAGCCATCCTTCTATTTCTGTTTCTCTTATAGTAAAATAACATTTATATAGTAACTTATGTACAAATGTTTGTGTCTAATGAAGTTTATTATTATTATTGCTGTATATGTGAATTGCTTACTCTTAATTTTATTAACCTCAAAAAAATCTTTATTTATACAACAAAATGTATTGTTTGTACAGTTACAATGAACAAAATTATTATATACTATAATTATTTTGGTATTGTTAATTATTTATTTTAATCCCATTACGCCGTTGTGTAAATTTGTACATTATATTTTTATATAATCTCTAATGAGTAATAATTCATTTTATATATAAATAATTTATTGTGCAATTGCATGATAATTTTGGATCATATCCGGTGTTTATTGATAATTCTATATATATCTGATCAAAAAATATTAAACTAAAATGTGTAATAATATTTAAGATTATCTATTGTGGGCGACAGTATTCTGTATATATAGAATTAATCACTTACAATTTTGAATGTGTCTTGTACTATACGCAGTATGTGGAAATCTATATTTAAAAAAATATTTTGCTGTCACCAGGAAACTGGAAATGGGCAAAGGAGTACTTCTATGAGTATTAATTTTATATATAATAATATATATATATAATATATACCTATTGATAATTGTAAAATGATATTCTATTAGATCAACGATCTTCTTTGATTCTTTATTGCACATAGTTGAAACACGAATAGGTAGGTTTGGATGGGGTAGGACAGCAGTTTTGCGAATAATTACTTAAACTACAACTATGATTTCGATTAATTAAAAATAATGAGACCTTTTCTTCACCAGGTAGATAAATACGGTAGTGGCGGTCTTCGGCATAAGGTGTGATCGTGTATGTGACGTTAAAATTAAACCTACCACAACCGGTCAAATTACTGTTTTATATATTTAGTTTAAACTTTTAGTACAACGTTACTATGCCATCATTATATTTTTTCTTAAAATATACATACAGTTGTTTCTTTATTATTCTAACTATTTTTTTTTTCATTATTAAATATATATTAGCATTATTTTATAATAAGAATAATAATTAATTTTAAGACCGGTCATTTGATCGTTCACGGTAGGAATGGTTATTTGACCGATCGTGATAGGTTTAGTGTTATGCGACACAAGAATCATTTACCATCAAGTGAACTATATACTCGCTTATAAATACGTTGAATAAAACGTAATTAATTTTGTATACTTATACATATAAGGGACTATGAGTAACTTTACGACTTCCTTATTAGTAATACTTGAAGATATCGGTTGTATATAATTTGTATAAAAACTTGACGTATTCCAGTTTTGTTTACAATGGAGTTTCATAAACCAGGAAATACTGTACGCGGTAGTAAATAGTTGCCAGTTTTCGAATCAATACTTTTATTTCATATGACCGATGATTACCTAAAATATTCGTCACCAACTTCCTGGTACGAGCCGCTACATAGTTTAGAGTAAATGCTTATCTTTAGTTTTACAATCTTTCGTGTAATGTTAGATGTACCATATTTTTGTTATAACAAAAAAGAAATATACTATATAGCTTTCCTTTCGGGATAATAACTGTTGGTATTTATTATTAAAATTATATAGATATAATATATGCTTCCAAAAGTCGTGTTGATGATCTTTGCGTAACAATTTTGTTTTCAGTTACACGTATATATATCTGTGGTCATAGATCAGCCAATGATAAGTACATTTTTGCTCAGTATGACTTTTAATCGCCAAAAAATGCTCTTTCATTTGGTCATATCAGGATAACTACATGCAAAATATTACTGTTGCATTGAATACTAATTACTAAACAGATTATGATAACTTTTATATTTCAAGTTTTGGCGATTATACCTATATTAATAAGTCATACTGAGCAAAAATGTACTTATCATTGTCTGATCTATGACCACAGATATATTTTTTTTAATATTTCTAAGCAAGTACTTGACCACGATCCCACCTGATGTTAAGTGGAAATGCAGTCCTAGATGGTAAGGTGCACTAGCTCAGTAAATGCCTATTCACTCTACTCTTGAAAACACCCACATTGTAATCGGAGGGAAAGACAGACGCGGGCAAACTATTCCAGTCCTTTGCTGTACGAATAATGAAAGACGAAGCAAAGCGTTTCGTTCGGATTTGGGGATGTTCACAACAAAAGGATGAAATCCAGCAGTGCGTCGTGAGGTCCGATGGTGGACCGGGGATGGGGGAATTAGGTCATGTAATTTCTGAGCACACTCTCCAAAATGAATTCTGTAAAACACTGAAAGGATAGCCACCTTACGTCTGTGCTCAAGACTGAGCAGATTGGTTTCAGCTGCGTCACCAATTAGCCTCTTAGCCCGCCTTTCCACCGAGTCCAAAGCTGCGAGATGGCATTTAGCAGCGCCTGCACAAAAAATATATATATATGAGTGGTTTTTCATATTATTTTAATAAGCATTTATAAAATTTTATTAAAGTATTTGATATAAATAGAGTAAAAAACCACAAGTGGTTGTAACTTGTAAACATTATACAAACATTTCCGAAGTAAAACACCTAAAGTGGCAGTTACCGATAAAGGTTAGTTAAATTTTTAGTAACAAAGTAGAACTAGAAAACCCAGAAAAAACAAACTAATAAAATTGTTTTGTAGTCTTATTATTCATCGCAACAAACTCGTGACAGTGGGAACACAAACTCCGAGTAATAAAAGATAATTGATCCATTAAAATATTCCAAACGAATGTTCAAAATTATTTATTTATAAACTTTAGTACAACTGACATATGCACAAAGGCGGACTTAATGCCTAGGGCATTATCTACCAGTCAACCTTGGGAGGGTTCAGAGAAATCAAGGTAGGGACAGATGAATAATAATAAAGAAAAAAAGACACATACAGTACATCTAAATACTTCTACAATTATATATACATATCATTAAATATTATCTTAGGAATTTATAATACTAAATAAAATACAACATATCTAAAAGTAAATATATACATAATTATTATCGATGTAGAGAATCTGCTGACGTTACTTCCAACAAATGCTTTCGAATTTTGCGTTTAAACTCTAAGCGACTTTTAGCCATTCTGATTTCGAAAGGTAGCGCATTCCACAGGAGAATAGATTGAACAACGATTCATTATAACCTTCTTTAATGAGAGAAACGTCGAATGGCAATAATTGAACTATTAATACTAGAAAACTCATATCGAAATATGTAAAATAAAGGATAACATCTCCGTTATTTAACTGCAATTTTTTCCTATAATACCGGTAAACGATATTATATATACGGTCCTAGTTTTGCCGCTTTCTTAGGAATTATCTGTGACTCTTTCACGTCGAAGTAACGACGAAGAAGTAAGGCATAATTACGTATATTTTACTATAGGAATGATCTTAACAATATCGAAAAAGAGTGATGATTTTGTTGCGTGTATTTCTTTATTTTCCATGTAGAGGAAACTCATGAAATTGTGACATGCAATGTTTCTGTATGTATTGGAGAGTATATACCAAGTATACAGTTTATTATTTATTACTTTGTTTACAATTCATTAAATTAGAACACTATTGGACGTTGTGTAATAAATACTATATGGAAGATTATTTTTCTCTTTACAATACAATGAATCACGAATGTGTTTCTTCGTAATATAAATGAGAATGTTTCATATTCCACATATCTTGGCAACCCAGTTCGACTGCGTGTTTCATCTAATAGCACAGGAAAATTACCGAACGTCGAGTGGCGACATCGAGGGCAACTCTGCTACCGATAAATATCAAAAGCGTCACCGGTGTCTATTATTACACGACTTTCGTGAAACTCGTATAAATAGCTATTGAATGTGTTGTTTGAGAAAAAAAAAACCAGTCAGTAACTTATCTCTAATGGGGGGAGACAGACAGCAAGCGCTATCTATTTGACCTAGGGATTATTATACTCCAAGCGTCACAAATGTTGTGGCTCGCGCCGTACAGTTAACACTAATGTTTGTGTGTGATTCGATCGTACGACCGCTACATGACTTGTCATTCATCAACAGATAACGTATTCGTAATATAATAAATGCAGTTCACTGCATCATTGCGTTATTCTCGCACATTCTGTTTAATCTTGTCTATTCATGTTACCCGAATCGTTAATTGTGTAATCGAAATAGATTAACTTTTTCAATAATTGATGATTAATTTTTTCGATAAACAAGTCAAACATAATAGTTATCTAAGTATATGATTTACCAGAAATTTCTGTATACAAGGAATACCGTTATTATTGTTGATATCTCAAAATAATGCATATCATTATTTAAATACTATTATGTTATATATTATGCAATTGATGTAAAATATATATAATAAAATATAGAAGCTCCAGTAACTCCCAATACAAGGGTGCTCACCTCCCATCCTCGACCTCATATTCGTTGCCTATCGTATAAAAAAAAATAAGAATAAAGGCCATTGACGAGAACGAGGATAAGGTACCGAATAGGACGTCAAACAATTTATTATATTTAATACCTAACCTTTTGACGTCTCGTACGCGTTACGTTTAGACTTAAGCCCTATGGTTATTTTTTTTTGTCTTACCCTCCTTTACGTTAAAACTTTCGGTCTTGTCTATGGAGTAACCTCTATTTTTTTAACTTTATTATACATGGAGTAAATTTGTTCATGCACTTGATGATTTTTTTGTTTGTTTTGATGTGCGTATACCAATTAAATTTTATTGCGTATGATTAAACTTCATCGTCATAGAATGTGAAATGTCTGTATAGAATTCCAAGAGTTTTAAGTTTTCCTTTTATTACTCCTAACTTTCATTAAGATCAAGCTTCATTTATCAAATATCGTTATTCGTTGTCCCCAGGGCATATGCGAAGGACTAACATACGAAGAGATGCAGGAGCGTTTCCCCCAGGAGTTCGCTTGGCGGGATCAGGATAAGCTGCGCTATCGTTACCCGTGGGGCGAGTCCTATATCGATATAATGACGCGTCTCCGGCCCGTGCTGTCTGCTCTGGAGGACGAACACAATGTCGTCGTGGTCGGACACCAAGCTGTGTTGCGTTGCATGCTCGGATACTTCCTTGACGCTAAACTTGGTAAGAATATTTTTTTTTTATATTGACTCTTTTTGTTTATTTTTCTGTAAACATTTTTAATAACCTACTCAAAGGGATCGGATCACCCAGTTCGCATCATAGAAATTGATGACTATGCTCCGAATTCCTATAAAAATGGAAAATCCTGAGACCCATTTACTGGTAAGGAAGGAGGAAATTTCATCTCAGTCCACAGCGACGTATATCTATCTTGAATCTTTGTTGAGGATGGTTCAGGTGATCGCAATATCCTAAATAATAAATTTTGTATATTGTTATCACATTAGTTTGTAATCAACAATTAAACAAAAATCCTCCATAAATATGTATGTATAACTTTGGATTACAGACGAACTCCCATACATGAATGTGCCGCTTCACACAATCGTGAAACTGACGTCTTACGGATATAAATACAAGGTGGAGATGATAAAGCTACCCATCGATTGTGTGGACACGCACCGCAAACAGCCCAAGGTAAGAAGAGATTAGTTTGAAAAATATTAGCACAGATTATATATAGCCCTTTGTTTTACATTGTCACAAATGGTAGGTACGAGAAACGACACGTGACCTAAACGTTCATTTTTTATTTATTGGTTTCGGTTTAATATTTAATTGTCGACAACTTCGATGTTTCTGATATACTTTTATTCCCCTAGTATACAACTTAACTTGTCTGTATTTCTGTCAACTCACGACAAAGTTATGAACGATTGTGTGTTAGTACATATTATGCAGTTTTATCTAAGAATGGTTGTGGGATGTTTACGATTAAATAAAGGATTGCGTGGATGTTATGCCGTGATTTAAACAAATATGCAGGTAATTTGAGATGAAATAAAGTGTAATAGTAGTGATACATGTGGATGATTATATATATATATATATATATATATATATATATATATATATATATATATATTATATATATATTATATTTTCTATTATTCTATGCTAATAAAAGGCTATTTGTTTTTCTTAAAATAATTGTAAGTTTGTACTTATTAATTATCACATAACACGGTACTCGTAAAACACGGTTTAGGTATTACACGGTACAAAATTAAATATAAAATATAAATATTTGGAACAAAATTTCAGCTGTCATAAAATTTTACACCTTAAGACTTGATTTCTATGTAACATAGTACATATTGATTTGATTTATCTTATATCTAAGTTTCATCTTAGTTTAAATAATTAAATAAGACAGTTATGTATAACACGGTTCGATATAGCACGGTACGAATTAACCGTGTTATACGTGGGACGCTTGTACTTGATCAAAATTAATCAATAAACTGTTTTTGTTTCCAGAACTGTTCTATAAACAGAAGCTCAGCAGAAGCTTTAGTGACGGTGCCTTCGCACTACGACACGCTTCCGTCTAACCTCTGGCAAAACCCCACCGAGGCACAACTTTAGGCGCCGTAGTCGCGCCTCACATTGACGGGGCGCCTGAGTCTTTACCATGTCAGCATTACAGGGGCGGAAGCTCTTGTGTGTGAATAAACCCTACCGGCCTCTACCGGGTCGTGGGAAACCACGTACAGAGATATGCGGAGACAGTAATAGGAACCACTTAGCGATCTATGGACATTATAGACTGTCGTTAAAGCCCACAGTAACAAGCGAGTTTGTGTTTAAATTTTTTTAGTGAAACAATTGCGTACAAAATAATGTAGGATGTGTGGATACGAGTGTAATCTTCCAACAATTACTGATAAGACTGAAATGTTTTTTATTTCGTTTCAATTTAACAGTTTGTTTATTTTTAAATTTTCCTTGTGTTCTTATTTTTAATTTTTAGTTGCGTATGCGTGCGTCCTGTGCCGTATTACAGCGTATCATTCATATTTTAAATCTGTGTAAGTGCTTCACGACATACTTATAAGATAGGTATGCTGTTTTTTTGTTATTCATTAATTTTTCAGATCGTTACGTTACATTAATTAGACTTTAAACATGAATGCGTGTTTTTCATAGAGTGTAAATGGTTGAGTAATTTCTCACATAGACAACAAGTTTTGTTTTATCTATATCAGTAGCATATAATGATTAATTAATAAATCGTAAGTTACATTTAAAAGTTAAGGATAACTATGCAGATTGAAAACTTTTTCTTTTGTATGCATTGTTAATTAAAATTTCGCCGGGATTTTTAGAGCAATGTTACTTACTTACAGATAAAATTCTCTCTCATTTCGATTATATGGTTGCGGTAGCTTACTTTTAAGTATTGGACGGTGGAGTGTACTTATGTCAATTGTTTTTTTGTTTAAGTGTACTCCTAATAATTATCTATCTACTCGTAAGACCCACTGCAGGGCGTAATCTTTAAACTTTAACTAAAGGTTCAACAGAATCTATTGTAGAGATTATAGGGAGATTTTGCTTGAGATGACATACGTTGTTTCCTTGAGCGAATTTCGTATGTAATTATCTTTTAAATAAATACTACATTCGCAAAAAAAAGTTGTTTCATTGTTTATTATCCTTCTGTTTGTGATGGATGAATGATGAATTATAACATTAAGTTTGTGCCAATAACAAGAAGTTGATTAGTGATTATCTTAAAAAGCGTGCTATAAATTCGTAGCTAAACAATGACCTGAAATAGGTTAAGTAATTGTTTTTATTGGGTCCATATTGAAAATGCCACCTCCACCATTAAAAATAGAAAAATAAAAAGACATTTTCAAAATATTTTCATACGCTCATATAATAAATATTATTTTAATGTCTGATATATTTTAAGGTTGCCGCCTGGTACAGCCTTTTTGTGATCAGGGTGACAAACAAACACACTTGTATTAGTATAGGAGTCATTTAAATGTTGACTTGTAAAGAATATCCCTGACATTATGTTCGCCATTTGTAAACCTTCCTTTTATTAAGATGAAAGCATTAAAGAACAAATAAATAAATGCTTAATAAATTTTACATGAAAATGAAAAATAAAAAGAAAATATTTATCTTCTGTATTTTTAGACATTACATTATTAGATGATGTAGAACGCGTGTCTTGGCTTTAATAACAATGACTAACTTAATTTTGATTGATCTATAGATAACAAGCAAACAAAAAATGGCTTCTCATTACTGATATTAAAAATTTATTTTTACCTCTTACTCATCAATCACTTAAAATGTGATATATAAGGAAAAAAATTACAATATTTTGTTATTAAGGAGTGTGTCATTAAGATCTATATAAAGATATTGACTAAAATTCTGTATTGTAGTGTAACGTAATGAAGCTTGCTTAAAGTGACACATTCAAATTCACGAAAATATAACCGCTTAGATATCGAGATTTCGTATGTCAACCTCTATAAATTAGGTTGTTTCTTTGAAAAAAAAAAAATATTAATAATTATTTATGACAAATAGATTTTTCGTTTATAGTTCTTTTAATGTCTTTCATCATCTCATTATTTTTTGCATAATGAAAAAATAATGAAACCATCCATTGCACTCAGACATGAACTTTATGTCTGCTTCGTGAGTATCTGATATTTACTGAATTGGAAAAATTTATCCACAGACTACAGAAATAATTATTCTGTACATAATTCTGCATTCTGAATATATACAATGGTTCTAGATTAACAAGTATTTTATTTGCAATAGAATTTTTCTCTGCTTCTTGGTAAGAGGTCTTTGCCTAACAATGGGATTTTTTAGATTTTACTTTATTTTATTTTCTTGATCTATTAATCTAACAGCTTTACATAAATATTTTAACAACTTATTATTAGGTCCTTATATATGAAATTGGCGTTTTGTCGAACTGCCCACTTTGATCATAAATAATCTGGCGTTTGGTTAGGAATTCCAAATTCAAATTTATTCCAAAATTTAGGCTTGTGTATTTGTGTTTCGAATTAAGTATTCATGTGTCTTCGCGCCATTTGTTTTTTCTTTGGTACCTTCTGTTAACAAAATCCAAAACTTGAACAAAATTTCGCGTTATTTACAAATATGAGATCCACAGTGGCACCAGCGTTGCATAAGCAGCTTGAAGGATTAAGGATGAATGTGTATGGGGAAGCTACGTTCTAACGTTTTCGCTCTGGAGATTTTGACCTCCAAAACAAACCCCGCCGAGCGCCGGAGACCCAAGTTGACAATAAAGAATTAAAGGTTATTGTGGAAGAGGATCCATCGCAAACCACGTCAGAGTTGCGGTAGGCTTCGGAGTGAGTGACAAAACAGTTTTAATTCACTTGAAACAAATTGGAAAAGCGAAAAAATTTCGCTTTTGAATTGAGTGAAGCACACTAACAAACACGCATTGAGTGCTGCGTTACATTACTGAAACGTCACAATAACGAGGTAATTTTGAATCGTATCGTTACTTGTGATGTAAAAAGGGTACGACAATGAGGACAGGTCCTCACAGTGGTTGAACTCAGGAGAACCGGCAAAACCCTTTCCCAAGCGAAGGTTGTCACAGAAAAAGGTGATGAGTGTATGGTAGACTAGTGCTGGTGTCATACACCACAGCTTCCTAAGATCTGGCCAGACGATTACGGCAGATCTGTATTGTCAACAATTGCAAACCATGATTAAAAAGCTAACCGTAAAACAACCAAGATCGCCTTTAGCCCACTGCTACTTCACGACAGCCGGTCGCTAAATTAGAGGAGCTGCGATTGGAATGTCTTCGGCACCCACCATACTCCATGGACCTTGCTCTTACAATATTTTTCGGAATTTGGACCATTTTAGTCCAAATCGCTTCCAAAGATTTTATTAACATTTTTCAGCTATGGAATCAATGAACTACCTATAAAATGGCAAAAAGCATAGACAATAATGGTACATGTTTGATTGATTAAATATATAATTTCATAAAAAAAAAGGTTTTTACTTTTAATATAATACGCTAATTTCATATGTAAGGACCTAGTACATAAGATTTTTTTTTATATAATATGTGATAATTATTTTAAAATATTTTGGTAGGTAGTCCGTAGAAAAACTTCTTATATACATAAAATATATATAAATAAATATGTATATATAAGCGTTAAATTGTTGGTCAATTGTACAATATACAAATAAAAAGCATGTGCAGTCTTATTAATTGAATCACTTATCTCTTATTATTAAACACAAACGTTGCCTAAAAATGTACACTTTCATCGAGTAAGTCGCTCAAGTGGCTCTATCGGAACTAGGCCAGTCAGCGAGAAGTTGCTCGAATTTTAAAAAAATTAAGAAGCGGATCTGGCAGAAAAAGCTGCACATCGGAGAGGGATGACCGATTCATCATCAGTACTTCACTCACAAATCTCTGCTGTTCAAGTCCAACAGGAACTCAGAAAAACGCGTGGAGTGGCGGCTGTTACGGGTGCACAGTCAGAAGATGACCAAAAGCGGCTGACCTGACCAGCTACTGGCCTTAAGTTGACCCCAGCTCATCAAGCCGCCCGACTACGTTTCGCAAGAGAACATGTGAACTAGACGGACGAACCGGATATCCGGATATCGGTTTTCTTCTTAGACGAAAGCTGAGTGTGTCCCCATGGCAGCGATAGGCGACAGAAGACCTGGAGAGCGATTCGCCCAGTGCTGCCATTAGTGAAAATGTGGCATTTGGAGGAGATTAGATGGTATCCCATCATTTCCGTGGAAAAACTGCGTTGGTTTTCAATGAAACTAGTTGCAGGTTATACCGCGCATTCGCGGTGTAGAGCTAGCCCTTTTTGCCGATGACACCGGCCTCTACGTGTCTGGATTCAAACCAGACACTATTTGTAAATACCTCCAATTTGCAGCCAACACCTTAGGGAAATGGTTTCAGAAATGGAGGATCGAGGTTAATCCCACCAAAAGTGCACCAATGTACTTCTCTCGGCGGAACAAATCTCCCAACTATAGAGTTATTTGATCGTCCAATCCCCTGGGAAAAGACAGTCAAATACTTAGGCGTCACATTAGATGAAAGACTCACCTTCGGTCCGCATATCAACCGCGTACGAAATCGAGCAGCGTTCGTCCTAGGTCGCTTGCACCCGTTACTCAATAAAAATGTCCCTGAGTAATAAAATTACACTATACAAAGCGTGCATCCGACCCATAATGACATACGCAAGCCTCGTCTTTGCGCATGCCTCCCCGCGTCACATTCATCGACTTCAGGTAATACAAAATCGTTTCATGCGCGTAACGATAACCTACACATAGATCTTGACCGACCATAGCTCAGTACCTGAAGCAGGCTTTCCGCCGATATTTCGACTCTGCCGTCACACACTTCCGAAGGAGACCGAGGCACGCTCTCGACGATAAAACACAACAACACACGTACCCACGCATTCCGAATTGGTGGTACAGGTAGTTAATAATAATAGAGATATTAATTTAGATAATCCTCTGTCAGAAGCAACTGACCCAGCCGAGGTTCGGCCCTCTCGGGCACCCCCGAGTCAGACGCTCTCGCGAAACAGGGTAACGGTCCAAGCCGAAGCTCCCTCTCAGGAGCCCTTGTGTTGGTTACCCAAACATAGAGGTCACGACTGAGTGCCATAAGCGCTCGGTCACCTCTCAACCCGGTGAAACTGTAGAAGCCCTCGGGCTAACAGCGGCCATCAGCCAAAAATATGAAAAAATAGCTGGAGGTTTAACGACGAACCGATATATTGAAGAGATATTAGGGGATCAATCTTAGGCAGGCCTTATCGGTGAAAATTTCTTGCTAATGCAAGACAATGTCCGTCCACACGGTGAAGCTTCTAATCTGCGGTACGTAAAGGAGGTCGAAATTGGATGACGTGGAGTGGCCAGCTCGTATTCCGGACCTCAATCCTGTTGAGTATGTATGGGACGAGCTTAAAAAAAAGTCCGGACTAGAAATCCTGCGCCAGCTGAAAAATGGGATGGTGTTTCTCAAGAAATTGTGAAAAATCTTATCCGGTCTATGAAGAACCGATTAGGAGCTGTAATTAGAGTCAGGAGTGTAACAGTAATATCGAATTGTTTTTTATATTATATATTTATATTATATAATATATTAATGAGATTATTTTCTGATACTTCCACTACGATTCTTTTTCCGTTTTTTGTCGAAAAAGGAGCAAGGAGTAGTTCCTAATAGTTCTAATTGTTCAATAACGTGCAAATCCATCTCCTATTCATTGAGCGATTCAGATCAAATATTTCTTTATATATATTAAATGCTGAGTAAATAATTTAATATTGTAAGTAGGAAACACTTCGAATTGTTTTTAAAAAAAAACAAGTTTTCCTAGGTATTGTTTCTGTGTGAATATATCACATTTATAAGAAAAAAACCTTACGTTATGCTGTATTATTTGCAATAAAAATTCATGAGATGCCAATCTTAATTATTTGTCATAATAATATGCGGCAATAATATGGAATTATGTATTCACTTTTTATAATGGACTTCCGCCCGTTTCTTTTATAACTTATTTTATTTGTTATGATTCTAACGTTAAGGACGTTAGAATAACCATTAGCCACCAGTGCGATAGACAAAGGACCGGGAAATCGTTACCCCAAGAGTGAGCGCTTGGGTTAAGGAGCCAGCGCCCAGGGCCGTTATAGCCGCTAAGGTCATAGACTCTTCAATAGTATGTAGTAGTATGATTCAAAAACTTGGTAATTCTACCTCTGACCTGCGTGAAAATATTGTTCTCGCCGTTCACGAATTCCGATAATACTAATAACTACGAAAAACTTTAACAGATAGGTAATTCTTTCATTATGCGACAAAGTTAAAGTAACCGACTGCTGCCAAACATTCCATCGTATTCCCAAGGGGTGACAACGTATTAGAATCTTGAATCTTTGTTTTACAATATATGCGTTTATGGGCTGCAGTCATAGCTTACTATCAGGTGAACTGTATCATCGTTTATCACTCATAGTTTCATAAAAAATCATTGTGTAATATACCGAGACGAGAGTGTACTTATTTTCTTGGATTACACCATTGAGTATAATGCAATCAAGATAAGAATCGGAACGTCAATGACCTCGGACCTGTCAACTGTCTCTTTAAAAGGTAAACTATTTGCACAGAAAATAATTTTGCCTAAATAACGTTCTATTCTACATAATCCTACTAAATGTTAGTTTTAATGAGAGCACAAAATTTATTACTTACGATTGGCAAAAAGAGATAAATCATGTTAAACGATTGAGAACTAAAACGAGATAAGTCAGATGTTCCTCCATTATTTCCTAAATCCATGTTCTATTTTTAAAGAGGAAACTGCAGTGATAATGAAGGTGACAATGATACAGAAATGAGCAGAATTGAAGAGTTAGAGTCCGAAAGAAATATAATATAAATATAAAATTTTATTGTTGGAGATAATAAACTCATGGTTGTAAATGGTATTTTTTTTGACACAATTTTAACATGAAATAAAACATGTATAAATAATTTTAAGGGGTATGATTGTATTACATTGGTGTTTAAATATGATTTCGGGCATACGAGTTCCACGGCTAGCTTGCATCAAGCGCAATAAGGTAGACCAATTTTATAGACTTTTCGAGCAATTGTGGCAATTGCCCGACGAATGTTGACTTACAACATCAAGCACGAGTCCAAAGACACACCAAATTGTGACCAGTGATTTTAAAGGCATACAAGGGCGTTTCAACAATGGCTTCTAGTTGGTCTCCGCTCCAAATTTGGCAATTCTGTAGCCATACAGTTTCAGTCTGTGCCATTCAACCAAAAATGAGCCTCATCGCTAAACAGAATTTTGTACTGAAAAAGGGAATGGAGCTGAATATTGTTTTCGGCCAATTCACCGAACGTACAGCGCGCATTATTGTCACTGGGTTTCAATTTTTACACAAGCTGGATTTTATAAGGTCTTTATCCAAGATCTTTCCGCAAAGTCATCAACAAACTAAGTGGGCATAGCTCCAGCTGTTCAGCACAATGACGAATCGAATCATTCGGGTATTCCTCAACACTAAGCTGTACAGCCGCAATACTTACTTGGAAGGACGATTATGTCGACCATAATATGAGCGCAGTATACGGTAAGTTTATTTTGATGATGTTGATTTGATGAATGAGGTAGCCGAAGGCCCCTTCCTCTCCTCTAACAACATCGTAGCTGTATTAATATACAAATGTTATATAAATGTGTTATATATATACAAAATCTACTGGGATCGTTGGTTTTGAAGAATCCCTCACCGGGCGTTCAAGCTCTGGATTTTTATTTTGAAATGCCTTATTAGTGTACATATCCACCCTTGCAGGGGTAAGGATGGGTTATTTCGGACTCGCACCGACTAAATTTGATGTACCACCTTCGTTGCGTATGGGGGAGCCACAGGAACTTTTTCGGAGTTCCCCAGTAGCAGTTCCTTCCATTCGACCGAATTCAATGAAGAAGGGCTCATTGATGATCAGGTACTTTCCGATCAGCTCTATTCACTGGCATTGCGAAGAGTTGTGGCATCACTATGCATTTTTTATCAAATGTACCATGGGGAGTATTCTGAGGGGTTGTTCGCATTTCATCCACTGAGTTTAAACTTCGTACATCGTATAAATCTAATTTTGGGTTTTAGTGGACCGATACTGATCTATTGTACTTTTATAGTTTTTGTGTATTACTAATAAAAAAAGGCAGAAATCAAAATTTTATTCCTAATCATCTCGATGATTGGCAATCCACCACTGTTAACTATATGAGAAATTTTCTGCCACGCACAACTAATCTGTGGAATCAGCTGTCGCCAGCGGCATATGCAAACCAATACGGCTTAGGGATCTTCAAGAAAAGAGCCTACACCTTTCATAAAGGCCGGCAGCGCCGATCCGCCGATCTCCGACTCCTCTGGTATTACGAATGTTCATGGGCATCGCTGGTCATTTACCATCACGTGAACTGCTTGCTCGTTTGCCACCGATTCTATAAAAAAGTAACTACTACATTCCAGTTCATCATGGAAAAGTTATAACTTTTGTATTAAAATCACTCAATAACTAAATGAATACTATTTAATACATTTTTAACGCTACATAATGTGGGTCTGCACAGAGTCACTCAGCGCGCTATGGCGCGGGCTTTGCTTGGTGTTTCCCTGCATGATAGGATGCGCAACGTAGACGTCTGCAGAAGAACAAGGGTGACCGGCATAGCTCAATAGATTAGCAGGCTGAAGTAGCAATGAGCTGGCCATATAGTTGATAACCGATGGGAAAGAAAGGAACTTGACTCACAGTGTAGGGCCATCCCCCGTTAAATGAAGCGACGACCTATGCATATTGCAGCCTATTGATAAGTCGATACAGTTCAAGATCGTGCTTTGTGCACAGTATGGGAGACCTAAGTTCAGCAGTGGGCTATGGCTAGGTTTTAAAACGGTGGTGATAGACAATGTGGAAGAGGGAAACTTCAAGAAAAAGTATTAATGGATTTTATAGGGACAAAGTATCATCTTTGTAATTCATTAAAACAAGAACTGTGGATGTTTTTATTACCAGTGGCCAGTAATAATTGATTGACAATGTGATAATAAGATATGGTGAATGAGTAATGTACGTGCGTCTTTTAACCAGACAGCGTTATACTTGAACCATTTAAACTATTAGAAAGTTAAAAAGGTCAATGTGAACCAGTGATGAACCAGTTTAAAGGCTGGTAATAGTTTAATTTCATATATTAGTATATACAGAAAAGAAGAATGCTCTTTTAGTTAATTTCATTAAATTCTTGCATATATCATGTACATAAATGTCGTCATTACATTAAAATACCCTCCTAAGAAAGGCTAAGTCACAAATGATTATATAATCTGTTTAACATTAATCTATTAATTATATGAAATAAATCTATTTTAAAAAGTTGCAAATATTACGTTAACGAGAGTTAAACAGCAATGAAGTATTAATTTATCACGATTTTTTATTTTAACCCTGCAAATTACATTCAGACGCAATATTTTATTTCTATTATTCCTATAAGTATTCTTGAAAGAATCAAGTTCGACTAGCAACTAAATGAATTAGTTTTAATAATTTACTGAATAATGTTTAAATTCCTAAAAGTATGTGTAGTTTTGCGCCAAAACCACTTCGTGCTAAATGATTAGATTTTATTGAGCCCTCAATTTTCTTGGTAATCGTAGATGCTAAATTTACCCGTGAAATATATATATTTATTAATTTATTCTTTACGTTCCTTAAATAAAAGTGGTAACTTACGTACGTTAAAGCAACGAACGGTTTTTTTTATAGAATTTTATATTTAGAAATTTAGAATAGATAGCTAACGACACAGTGGTACTTTAGTTATTTTCATATTGTCATTTCCTACGGCATCTTGCCGGACTGTCGTATTTTTACGTCCATTATAGATTACTTAACATCTAAATAATACTTAAACCATGAATTCGTTTATTTTTGTGTTTTCATAAACCGACGCCAATCTTATTTGAGGCAAAAACACGTTGACTATGTAACTTGATTTAATTATCCATTATATTTCCTTGATATAACATAACAACCGGTTTTTTTGTGTAAAAATCCACTATAACTTGTGGTTCCGGAGGATTAGTTTTAAATTGTTATAAGTTTAATACATCAGCCATAAATGTCGTGAGATTGCAGAATATGCTTCCCTTCCCTGAGGACGCTACCTCGGGCAACATCCTTATGGCAATATAACACAAACTGCGCGATGACAATTTTAATAGTAGATGCAGTAACTCTTTAACATATTGTATTTTTGGATAACATATACATTAAAGAAAGATAAATCATTAAGTTCCAAAACTGTACTATAACCTTACTTTAATTGATACCTTTTGCATGATAAAACTTATAGTATTATGGTTAATTTATAACCATATAGTTAGTTAATAAAACCTTATAATTCTAATATTATATATCATCTAACAGTGTGTGTTTTATGTATTTTAATTTATTTATATTATATGAATAAAAGCAATAAATAGAACGCTTAACTTTTGCATTTGGTTACCCGCATACCATTGTACCAGTTGGCCACTATGAGAAGTTATGTCGAGTCCCGAAATGAGTGATTATCAATTAATTTCTGAGTAAACTTTTGAATTGAGTTTTCTTGTTACATTTATAAAAAATTCAAAGAATTAAAAACTCTTTTATATTTGACTAACAGTTCTTGTGCAAGTTTATATATATATTTATATATATATATATATATATATATATATATATATATATATATATATATATATATATATATATATATATATATCCGTCATACAATTCTTTCCTTTGGGGCAAGATAAGAAGAGAAAAGAATATTCAGAACCAAAAATCTTTAGTAATAGAGAAGTACAAGTGGAAGAACCAAAGAACCATCGTGTATGATCTGTTTAAATTCCTTAACCCCACATTTTGACTAAGATTGAATTTTATAGTTAAATATCATCAACACGTGCCGCGTAGTCATTGTTCTCGTAGATGCAGATAATGATTAGATTAAGCAGGTTGCACAAACGTTTGATAGATTAAGAGCACAGAGCACACCCTATCACAGAGATCAGCCTATACGTATAGGAATGGGTGAGAGGCTTGATACAATGACCGTGGCTTACTTCATTGACGGATGCTGCGCCTGCGACCCAGCCGACCCCTAAACGAAAATATGACGCCTTATTGTAATACAAAACGTTGAGACGCGCGCACGTTCTTGACAAAGTGTATTTCCCGCGTTCAGTTCGCGTACAATCGCGTTCTATTTTTAAATATTTTTCAGTGCTTTGAATCGGAAAATACGTTTGGTTATGTTGTGACATTATCAAAAGACACGTGTGGAGCCTTATCTTTTAAGTAAGTGCATTATGAGCGGGCTTGCTTAACGTAAATGTTTCCTGTGTATTGTTTGGTAATCGCGTAAAACTTTGTGATTATTTTTAGTGGATGTTTTTATTTAACACATTGTACAGGGATTCTCAAAGTTGTAGGAGTGAAACAGAAAAACTCAAAAACTGAGAAGTTTCTACCATTTCTTTAAAAAAATACATATATTTTCAATAACATGTATCTTCTATCCATTATTAAAGCATATTTTATATTTTTATTCAACCATAATAAATTGGTTCTAAAATTTTATTCCTATCATAATGTATTAACTAACTTTATTGATCTTCCGTGTACATTAATTATTCTTATAATTTAGTATTATAATTATAATTTATCATAGCATAGAACAATGTTCCATTAAGCTGGCCAAAGATGTAGGGATTTAAGTAAGAAGTTAAGTAGGTTTACTTGGTATTTACTGCATTTAAACATTACCTAAGTACATATTTATAATATGATATACATTCAGCGATGAATCGAAGAAACCAGTGATTAATTCAAAAATAATATTTTTATATATGAATTTTGCATAAAGTTTTCAAATATCAAATTATGGGTAATTCTCCTACCACTAAAAACCCGTACAATAACATTTTAAGTAGTAATGTCTCTGTTTCTAAACGGTTTGTCAATTGAGTCATGTAATCCTAAACCTGTTAACGGCAATCATACTAAGGTTAGTCAACAAAGCTTATTTTTGTTTAAATACAATAACTCTGTCAGTAAGTTTCGTATAAATATTTTTTTTATTTCAAAAATAAAACACTTTATTTAACCTACTTTAGATAATACAATCGATAGAATAGCCTAAAAACTAAAATTAATAAAAGGCCCCCATCCTCGTGGTAAAGTACCAAGTACATTTTATTTTGTTGTTTTTATAAAGATTCATCGATTCAAAATAATAAAACGAAATCAATAGAAGATTGCATCATCTGGAGCACAAAATAAACTAAACTTAATAAAACTATAATAATTCGAGCAATATAAATAAAATTCACTTTAAAGTTTATTTATAACCTTTATAAGCTGTAAACAGTTAAATTAATCGATATCTCGAAAAGTATTAAGCTTGAAATATGCATTATTTTGTATTATATTGGAAGTAACAAACGAGCACACAGTTCACCTGATGGTAATTGATTCCTGCGGCCCATGACATCTACATTCATCCTTGACAAGGAATCACAAGCAAATGCGTTGTCACTCTTGAGGACTAACATCCTCGTCACCAGTAATAAAGGTCTTTACGTAAATAAGGATTTCTACACTCAGCAGCGTTATGCTGCTATTTGACGCTAGTATTCTGTGAGGGCGGGGTCCTACCCCGATCGAGTTGAACTAGTATTCTGCAGCTAGAACCAAACTGCAGTACGCTGCTTTATTTCTAGTTCGTAAACGTACTCACGTACGTACCACATGTCGATATAACATTTTAAGGATATATGAAGGATTTGTCAAGAAAAATAATAGCACTGAACCATAAATATTTATTATATAAGAGGTGATAAACGAAACCACCAGCCACATCTATTCTTAATGACGATTCAAGATTCATATGCTTTGTCACTCGTAAGGACTGATTTGGAATGTAACTTGCAATCGGCTCCTCAGATACCTTTCATTTACACACCTACCACACGAAACACATCAGCGTTATGCTCTTTATTTCTCGCTGGTATTCTGTGAGAGGGTCACCTGTCTTCGGTCGAGTCGACCAATTCATGATGTAACTAGAAACTATCAGAGAGACTTTGTCTCCGTCGCCACTTACAGTCAGGTGAACTGTGTAGTTCTATGGTCCTCTAATTTCGAATTAGAGAAAATAAAAAAAAATCTCCTTAGAAATAAAATTGAAAATTAATCGATGATATTAATGAGTAGTGGGTTCTTCATCGCTTTGTACATATTAACAATTGTAAAGTCTGTTGACCTATTGGAAGTCGAACACTGAGTCGCAGGCTATGTTAATATATTTGGAGAACCGGAAAATTAACAGTGTGAAATTAGAATAACAAACGTCTGTTTTATATTATAATTGATAGAAAATTACGAGAAAGTGATCTTTTTAAATATCTCGATAGAATTGATAGAAGGTTACTGAAATAAGTTGAAGATCAATGCAGAAAATTTTAATAATATCATAAACTTTTTATGTTTGCAAATACAAATTTAATGTCTCAGTCAGTTTGATGTTATTTCTTTCCTTTTCTTACTTTGTTAACTCAATATCTTTTCATGTTAAATTTTATAACTTATTGTTGTTTTTATTTTGAGATGATTTATGAGTCCGTCAAATAATATATGCTTTCATATTCTATTCTATTTTTCAGTTCTTATGAACGTAGCTTATATAATGATTAAAACATTGTTTTAAAAGTGATGGTTATAAATTGATATCCAAATAGGTTTCTAGTCTCGTTCTAGACCAAACAATGGTCTTTTACGTTGCATTTACACGAGATCGTTACATTATTAATAATTATACATTGTAATTAACATCTGTCCAAGTCAATATTTTTAAGTTTCAAGGTTAATCCAGGACACGAGAACGAACTATCAACAAAATATCACGTTTCAAAAAAAACGGCACATCTGGATATATCGTTAATAATATTTAACACGATCAATAAGCAAAGAAATTAAATTATCCATCTCACACATTCTGTAACATATTTTTTAAGCTCGCGTATATTAAGCATAAAGAAAACTAAAAAAATTATTAAAAAAAATGTGACTTTATTATTCCGTTTCTGTAGCATCTATTGTACCATTGGTTCAATAGTACATCGTGTGGGGCAAGCCAAAATCATTTGACAAAAGGGTAACCATAATAACATAATATTCATTATTGCATTTCCGCTTAACATCAGGTGGGATCGTGGCCAAGCACTTGCTTTGAAAGTTTAAAAAATAAAAATTGATTAACTGACTTTAAGGAAGAGATTACAGTTGTAACCAATCTCTTATCAAAATAATTAATTTAATATTTGTCATAATTTTATACATATTTTTGAATGAACTTAATTTTATGGATGTTTATTATATGCGTACGCATTATTTACTTTTCAAATTATAAAAGAAGACGGTTCAAATAATAATAAGCCAGTTGATAATCGATTGTAGTATATATGTAGCATATTTATATATGTGATTTGAAGTATTGTATTACAGAACAGGATATAGGACATATTTTTTTTCATTATTTACGATTATTAAATCCTTAGATCTTACTTGTCAAAGTTTAAGTTACAAAATACTTCTAATATAAGCACGGTCATTTGTCAAATGTTCATGATCTAGTAAAACTGTGTCTCGGGTACCAAACACAACTTTTTTGTACTTTTGTGTGTTTGTAACCTAAAAATGCTCAAAAAAGCTGAAATCTGAATATAATGCCTACTCTGATACAGATAAAAAAGGGGAGCTTATTAGGAATTATGGCAATGAAAAATATTTTTTATTAAACTAAGGGTCAGCGCAGAAGACGGCGTGGCAGTGAAGCGACGAATTGAGTAACTCCTATGTCACTCTATCGCCACTCCATCGGTCTGTGCTGACCCTAAGAGTGACTAAAGCCTATAATATGAAAAGTGATGACTTCCGGACCTTTATGGTCACTTACCCTCTACAAAGATACAAGAAGGACAGGCGTTGTCACCTTTGAGGATTAAAATCGAATGCCTCATTACTTGTAATTGTATCAAATAGATATTAAACACATATATAAAACGTCTGGGAAATATTGAAGTATGGCTACACTACACACGTGCTCTCAATTCGTGATTAAAAGTCAGCGCTCATGAGGTTCGCCTTGGGCTTGGAACAGGATCCCAATAATTTTTATGTTACCTATAGGTCGCGACGTTACTTACTAATCGTTCTAATTTAACTCTTATACTAAAGTTTTAAAGTGCACTTCGCTTTCGCATTATAAACAACATAAATTATAAGTTTATTGGTCTGCGAACAGGTGATAGGCGATACAAACTTACGGCATTGATAGAATGATGACGATGTTTAGACTAATTTTTATTCCTGCTCCTCTCGAAGAATTTAACGAGGGTTTGCTCATTATTTTTATAAAATGAAGAGGGGACTGTACACGGTTCATCTAATGGCAGGTGACTAGTATGTCTGTATGTGTGTATGTATTCGTCCTTGACAAAGATTTAAAATACACATGCCTGAGGTCTAAAATGGAATGTCTAGCTACTGGGTAATATGAAACCTGGATGACGAACACAAAGTTGTCGTGCGTTGGTGATGGAGTTGATTGTAGACTTACTTTTACAGAATTATAAGAAATGTGCCTTATCCGACTATTTTTATGAACTTTATGTAGTATTAAAACCTTTATTGTCAGCGAGTAAATTATCATATGCAAACGTCAAAGCATCTACACTTCTATTATTTTCCTTGGCTTATTTAATTATTTTATTTAAATATTTTTGCAATATTTCAAAGTTATAGACCTGTTTCAGTATGTCCGATGAAAACTAACGAAATTGATAGGACATTATGACGGGGATGTTATTTTTCAAATACATTAGTAAATTTCTAAGAACTACTTTTGTACCTACTTACCAAAGCTCACTTTATATATTATATCATGAATAAATATTAAGAATATAAAAATTTTGACATCTATTTCTATCAATTTTATGTAGACTTTAATATAAAATAAAGGAAAATATAGTAAGATCAATAGTACCAACTTATTTTTTTAAATTACCATTAAATATAACAAAGGTAGGGTACGTTTTACACATTGCGATCAAATAAATAGCATGATTTCTAGATTTTGTATGCGGTCCAACTGTATAGATAATTTTATTATACAGAAATAAAATCATTTCCTCATACAAATTGTATATTATAATTCTACTGCAAATTGAAACGTAATCTCGCGAGTAAGGCTTACAAACGCTGAAGCACCGCTTCATACATTATAATACAACCTTCACAATAACAGTCGAATGTAACCTTCGTAAAGACTTCGTAATGACAATGTGACTACACAAGACATATTTAGGGGACCATAAACAAGTCAAATTACACCATGACAAATTTAAATGGAATCGATACTTTGTTGGTTAATCCTTTATTATTCAGGCTGCACAATTAAGTCTTTAATTCTTAACTCGAATGCTTACTGAAAACCAAGTAAATGCTTATTCAAGAAGCTAGCACGGGAGCATTTCTTTTAATAAAATATTACGGTATTAACTGTTCCAAGTAATGTCAATCAATTGGCGTAATAATTTAATTCCATAAATTTTTACCTTGTTTAAAATTAATAACAGTTTTACTTGTTTTCCGAGAAACACCTGCCAAAATGTTTCATCACACGTTAAGTTAACTGACAGAGAATACAAAATGGCATTTAGTCCACCATGTAGGTGGATTAAATGCATGTAAAAAATGTATCCTGGTTAGGTTAATACAATAAAATTTAATTAGCTATTTCATATAAGTATTTCATGACTTTGAGATAATTATGTTGATCCTTCCCTTATTTACGTAATGACACTAACTGGCTGTAAGACTCGCAGGACACATATAATAAAAAAAATATTCTTACATTCTTAAGTCTTCAGGAAACTGGAAGAACATACGAATACAAACATAATAGGTCACAAAACGTTTGCTGTTGAGTAAACTTAACGTCATGTTTATAAATAAGAAATTATTTTTTATATGAAATATCAACCGAACGCTATAACACGTATTAAATTGGTACTGTTGACCCTGATAAACAACGACAAGCGCCAAGGCCCAAGCCCGTCATTAGACTCTCAAGACATTCACGGCTAAATCGTCAAAACCCCCTTCCGTGATGATGACTCAAACAAAGTTAGTTGTGATACATCAGGACGGTTTTCTCCAAATAACAACATTAGAAGAGCATGCTGCATGATCTGATTTATTCTCGACAGTTCTCTATATTTTTAAAAATATAGAGAACGCTCGAGAACATTATACAATACTGAGATGACGTCAAAAGTACAATTAACTTTTACTGAAGAATGTATAGTAATAATATTAAAAGATGCCATGAAGTCTTTCATGTTTCATATTGTGTCTAATTCAAAAGATTTATTAGTATAGGGATTCCCTAATCTAAATTAAGCATTCTTTGTATTTTAATAAATTTCCGTGATGGAAAAGTGGTAATATGCTAGAAAAATTACAAATAGCTGCTGCTGACATTAATTGATACGTAAGCGGAACAGAATCGTACACCCAATTACTGTTAACGGAAGCTTTTCATCTCACTATTTTATGGGGACACCGTATGTGTTTTGAATCTTACTCGAGTGTAGATTTGAGTGTTTGTAGGCCGCGGTCGTCACTTACCATCAGGTAAAGTGTCTATTCGTTTGTTACCTTTAACTTTATAAAAAAGGTAATAAATTTATAGATTTTATGACGCTATTATTATGTACCTTGGTTTTCATATACTAGGTCAAGCGTTAAAACAAATAGTATTTTTACTGCTTTTTTTTAATAAAATAGGTGACTAACGTCCATGAGAAGAGAAAAAATTGATGCCTCTCTACTTATTTTTGGATCCTGGCTTTCAAGAGAAACGCAATTTCCGATGATTCTTGTGTGCGATGAATACATTTTTGTATGACTACTTAACTCTATAGGTCTATAGGTCGATTTGACCAGCGAAATATCGAAGACCAGTAATGAAGAGTTCCATCTTCATCCTCTCTGAGTTGACAATGTTATAATTTTATTCTTTATAGAGGAAGGATTTTTATAAATGTGATGTGTGTCACCCTGATCATACATAGTAAATATTTTCTTTTTCTAGTTAAACCCAGACCGGCAGCTCAATACGCCTCCCCTCCCCCTCTGTTGTCATCGACGTTCTTCGTCCACAGGGCTCGGAGCGCAGGGGTGGTGCATCAGCGGTCTTCGTGCTTCGCTTTGCAGCATCGTCGTAGTCTCCTTACTCAGCGGGCGTCCCGCTCGCGAGTCTAATTAGCATTAACAGCAATACTCATACACAAAAAAAAGAAAAAGCTCAATATGCGCCAACACAATTTTAATTTTTAACAAGAGTTGTAATGATTATTAAGTAGTTAAATAAACATTTAACAGATTTTCATTATATTATATAAACGTATGCAATCCATATTAGCGTTGTTATGTATATATATCATAACTTCTATTTGTTTCAGAATGTTAAACGAGCAGGATCTAATGGTGGCCAGGGCGTTGGCAGCAGAGTCCCGCGAACATTCGCCAGGAGGATCACCGGGACCGTTACGGAAAAATCCGTTGAGTAAGGTCGTCGACAAGCTCAACACATTCAGGTAATATTTAGTGATATACTAAATTGTGAATCATATGTCAACTATCTTCCAATTTGTTTGGTCAGAGAAAATAATAATTATAGTTAATATGTTTAATGAGATTAATTTTATCTAATCAAAGGTATAAGGCATTGCTACGCTAAAAAGTAATACAATGAAGTTGTTCTTTATACCATATTTTCACACAAAATATTGTTAAAATTACACCTACAACGACCGTTCATATGACCGTTTTTTATACTTTATTTAAAATTTGCTAAATACAACATTATTATACCGCCATTAAACATCACGAATTTTTTTTGAATATACATACAATTGTTTCTTTAATATTTTAACTATATTTTTTCATTATCAAATAATTAATATCATCATTCTATAATAAGAAATAATTTCAAGACCGGTCATTTGGCCGTTCACGATATGGTTAATCGACCGATCGTGGTAGGTTCAATGCTAAGAGAATGATCATACACATCAAAAATATTTAGCAAACTTATTTAAAAATCTATTATAAAATAATATATGACATTAGAGTTAACACACAGTTCACCTTATGGTAAGTGATGACTCCAGCCCATAATTATTTATCCACCGCCAACAAAGATTTAAGATACATGTGTTATCTCACTTGGGGACTAAAATACAACGAGAAGACGACACACGTCACTTAAGGGTCTCTAGAACCTTACACTCACACAAACGAAAGCGCCGCATTATGCTGCTGTTACACGATGGTGAGGCGGTTGGGCCTACGCGGTCGAGCTGACCCAATCTTATTACATCTAAAACGTAGCTTTCAACTTACCTCTAAGTCTCAGCCGAAAGATACTGAGACCATTATCAAGTTTCATAAAACATATACGAAAAATACATACATTACATATACTATCTGTATGTGTAATATATGTATTTTTTCAAATGCCCACGACCTAATTTATAAGATATTGCATATACGCGAGTCAACTTCATAACCTCATCTTGCAGTCGGTTAGTAGAAGTTCGACACCATGATCAGTTTCATGTCCAATTAAGAAAGGAGTTTAATCCGGCATATTTTTGTATCATACATAATTTTATGGATAGTTTTAATTTAGTAATAGATTTTAGTGATTTAAATTGTTCATATTAAATGCGTTGAACATTTTTACACTCTTTGTATATTGGTCGGTTCATTTTTTTCGACTTGAATTGTACGTTTTACTTATTTTAGTAATAATATATAATGGATATGTATTGGTATATGATACAACAATCAAATTCAGTCAAGTTCATTTTCACCTTAAAAATTTTACCAAAAACCAAATGCACACCGAGTTTCTTGTCTTCATTTTCCATAAAGCTAAAAAGGATACAAATACAAACAGTTTACCTGCTGGTAAAGGATTAAACGAAGTACAACAATTAATTCAACAATAAAAAACAAACAAACAAATAATTCTTATATAAAGTCCCACACTTTACATACTTCTATATTTAAATATTTATTTTAATATATATAAATATTATTTTTCAATCACCAGAAAAAAAAAACATCTACCGCTACTGAACATGACGTACATCTATGACAAAATAAAAAATTATGTAGGAAAACTATCCAACAAAAAAGGTATTTAGGTACAGTGTATATAAAGTTTATTACCCGTGTCTAGGTTCGACAATCCCTCTCCCAACCCCCAACTGTTCGCGCCATTGCCGCATACATTTTCATTAATAAAACGGTACGTACTATTTTTCTGTTTGTAAAATATTATATTCATAAATTTACATAGGATTTCTGAAAATCTCAACTTTTTATATTTGTTAACTGTCTTAAAAAAACATAACAAAATGCTCCTCGAGGTCGAGTTGACCCTCGCGTGTTGTAGCTAAATTTAGTTGCAGAGCGATTCTAGCAAAAACTATATATCACTTTTTAAAGTTATAGAAAATAAGACATTAGAAAAATAATTAATTGTTAGTTTATAAGAGAACTAAATCTGAGAGAAGAAAGAAAACTGTTTACATACTCTATGGTGCTTAAAACTGCAGTATTTTATTAAATCAATTCCTACAACTCAATTGAAAAATATTGCTAAAATAACATTACTGGATTCGACGTAAAATTAATGATTTTGTAATTATAAAGCACCATATATTTTTACGCCGTCAGCTCTGCCTGTCGCCACTACTAGTTGACAGTTGAGAACAACTACAATACAGTGAAACAGCAATGACACTAGATAACCTATTCAACATAAAATAATAAAGGATAATTATTATTAGTACTTACATGTTCTTATTTAAGTATTGTGATTTTAAAAATAAAATAATTAATTAATTTGAAATGGTGAAAAGGCACTCTGTTTTGTAAATTGGTGGTGAATTAACATAAATCAAAGAAATGAAAATGGATTACAAATCAAAATGGAAACAAGCTGCGACTAGTAAAGAAATTACTGATGAAGAAGAAAGGTATGTTATAAGATGCGCATAAATCAAACTATATTTTAATTAATAATAGAAATAATAAAATGAAAACAAAGAAACCTGTGTTGCACATTGTATTCAGACACAGACTAAATAATTTTAAACGTCAGAAATTAGAAAATATGCGGCCTTTACGGAAAATAGATCTTAAATAATCGATATTTCAAATATCGATATCGCAGCCATATTTTAAAAGCGCTACCGAATCTGTAAAACGAAATATAGTTATAAATATAGCCAAAGTATTTTATTTATATATTACTATAATTTACTTTTTCTTGTATTGATAAGAAAATTTGTTTGAAAGAATAACTCATGTTCCACTGCGAGAGGACATACTATTATTCTAGCCTATGTCCCCTCGCGTAAGTACCTGCATTGGTTTCTTGCATTCTTTCTTCTCTTTCTCTTTGAGGCCATGGTATAAACTGATAAAACAGATTTTACTTGTTTACTCGTATTATAACTCATTAAGGCATTATTATAGCATCTATTTCTTTTTAAAAAAGTTTAGAGACTATTTCTACAATATGAATTAATAGTCCTAAGTGATATATTCGACAGTAATACATTCTCCGTGGCAGTCTGTGGGGAAAGCCTACGTTCAGCAGTGGACTAGTGATGGGCCGATATCATGATGATGAATGCTTTCGACTGTCAGTAGGCATTTTTATACTTTTGTTATACATCAACGTTTACACTTTGAAATAAAACGTCAGCAGTAAAATGAAAAATTCTTTTACTAATAAATCGATTTCTTATCGAATGGCCTAAATGTATCAGTATACATTGATAATAAAATCACTGATAACCGAGATGTGCATATTATTTTGACGTAGCTTAGCCTTACTGCCTTATTTATTATTTTATTACCCATTCTATACCTAAATAGCTCAAATATATAATTTCATTAAAAAAAATTGTTATTTATTGTTATAACATGACTGACTGAAAACGTATGTCTGCTGTCTTTATTACTTACAATTGAAAACATCAGTGTAGTTTATGTTTTATATTTTTTTATGAATTTCCCATGGATTCCATCATGGAGCTGATGCAGAAAGTTACCATACATAATTTCGATATAGGGTCGTCATGGTGGGTGGATGTCACTCATATTACTAACCCTTACAGTTTTTACGTTCGTCCTACTTTATACAGGATGTATATGCCGATAATTGAGGCTCGTGGCGAAAAAGTCACGGCATTAGAGCTGCGTACACAAATGAACATTATTTATAAATCGAAAATCCTTAAGTGTTTTTGTAGAGGACAGATATTACAGCTAAAGGAATCTGATGAAAAGTTAAAATGTGATGTATTTGCCACCGATTATGGCCTTTTAGAAATATCTATAGCAATTAGGCGAATATATCAACCCTATCATAAACAAATGGTGCCACCCTTAGCATCTCATTGCCAATTAGCAGATTGCAAACCGAAAAACGATTTTTGGAGCGATAAAGTGGTGAATGCAATGAAATGCTTTGTTGGAGAGGAAAGAGCAAAGTTAAAAGTTAGAGGGAAAACATATGATAAGCTTATAGTGGAATTGATAAATACTTGCCCTGACAACATAGCTACAATGTTAGCTTTAACAGGATATACAACTATTGGATGTCATGAGAATATAATTAGCCGAATTCCAACTTTCCAACAAGAAAAGCATTACTATATCTTTAAGAAATTGAATGTAGGTGATTCTTTACAAGTCAGAATACAATCGGGTAAAGAACTGAATAGTTTTCATGTTGCACAGATTGATGATTACAAGGAATACATTAAAGAAAGAGAGAACCTTATGTGGTACTCAAAAGAGATATGCAGTTTAAGACCTGAAGACATGAAGGAGAACAAACCTATAAGTGTTTTTGTCTCACAGTTTGGGAGATATGAGCGAGGTATAATAAAAACAATTACAATATCTGAAGAGAAAGCACTAGTCCAACTTGTTGATTGGGGTTCCATTATTGAAGTAGATGTGACAAAAATGAAGCCCATGTCTCAGATTCATTTCTCCAATCCAATTTTAGCTATTTATTGCTCCGCTGACCAAAGCCAAGTCTGGGACAATAGCTTACAAAGATTCCTATATCCAGGCTATGAGTTTGTTATGACAATTAAAGAAATTGGAAATCAATCAGATACACCTAATATTGTAAATATATCTCCATTAAATAAAATAAAACAAGGACATACATAAAACATACCTACCTTCTCAATAGTTATATTTTATTTTGAATTGTCATATTTTTTGCATTCAAACAGTGTTGATTTTTAATAGAAAAAGACTCTGTATAAAGGACAATAATTTCAATGTGCAATATTAAAAAGGTATTAAAATTATATATGAATAATAACAATATTTAATTTATTATATGATATAACTCATCAAAACATTTATAGACTGTCACCATTTAGACCATATTAATTTAATGCCATTCAGCATACTCTGCCAGTAAAACTAAACAAATTAAAATTTTATCAAATTTTATCCAAAACTAAACTATTTGAATCCTACTTTTAATATATGTGAAGTGTGAGAGCGGTTGCGGATTATAATTATGTACATATTAGGTTTTTTACATATTTCATATCTATTTTACCTGCTTATTATGTTTAACATAATAATAATCAGGTAAAATATAAGAAATATTTAAATAACCTAGCCCCACTTTAGTGTCTAAAACTTATATTTGAAAGTACATACATAAATACTACGTGATGATTACTTCGGTAGTGATACATATATTTAAATGAATTAGGTATAATAATGTAATATAAAATCTGTCAAAGTAGGTAATATTTATTTGACGCGTTACACTTTTATAACAGCAAATTATTATAAAGAAAAATTATTGCTATGAATTAACAATAGGCGCTCAGTCATATTTACGGAGACATTTTACATCATTGAAACTTGTCAATTAAATTTATGCAAAAAAGATTTCAAAATGATTTTCGCTGTTTTCTATCGTCAACATACCACTTCTTAAATGGTATTGCTACTAATCAGACAATTATATGGATTTTTTTTATAAAGAACGCTTGCAGTTAAGCATGCTTTTACAATTAGTAACAAACCACTCCAAGCTGTTGTGCCTGCTTGTGCTTGGAGATGGAGGTCCTCCATCATCATCATCATTCAGGCCCAGAATCTTCCCGTCCTATCTGCGCATAGGACGGGTCCAAGCTCTTACTAAAACACTACACACGTACATTGAACCCTCATATCGCCCCCGCCGACGGCGATGGGCATCGCAAACTTTTTCTCTCCTCTTCTTTCTTTCTCTCTACTTCTCCAGCGCCTACGCATTCCGAAATGGTGGTACAGATAGCTAATAATAATAACGATATTAATTTAGATTATCCTATGTCAGAAGCAACTGACCAAGCCGAGGTTCGGTCCTCTCGGGCACCCTCGAGTCAGACGCTCTCGCGAAACATGGTGACAGTCCAGGCCGTGGCACTCTCTCGGGAGCCCTAGTGCTGGTTACCCATAAATGGAGGTCTCGAATGAGCGCCATAAGCGCTCGGTCGTGTAAAGTTTTCGTTTTCGTTTATCCAAGTAATATTTGCCCTTGGTAGACGTGTCGTATTTTGAACCCTGAGATAACTGCTAGCTTTTGTCTTCATACAACTAAACGGCATAATTATGTTGGGCCGGCTACATCATCATTGTCCTAGAAATAATTCGTCCTCACTGTTCTCCTATTCTGCTAATATTGCATTTAACTCAGTTAAGTATATATCTACAGATTCATTCTTGTCATGTAAAGTAAGAGATCAATAACTAGTAATATATATACGCAATGTTATTGATATGCATCAAAATAAAATTGAAGCTTAAATACTTTTTTCAACAATGTACCACTTTTACGTGAATATATTGAGATTACAAGAAAAAAGAAAAAGATATTTAGATTTAGATTAGATACAACTTTCCAATTCACCTCCTTATGCATATTAGACTAAAATATTAATGTTCTAACCAGAGACTTTGGTTAAGACTATCCCCTTACATTAATAATCATCCCTCCCCCAGTAATATGCTTTTCATTACAAGTCCTAACCCTGCATGTCTATGATTTCCGAATTTATCAGTCAGGTACATTCGTTATCTAGTACCAAAGTTGCTGGATTGTAGGTGTACTTAACCTGGCGAATTGTGCTAGTTTCCCTAAATTATAAAAAAAATGCAGCTGCTCGAGTGCTCCTTGTGTTGTGTTACTAACTTAACGCATTGCATACATATTTATTGTATACATGAATTGTTAGTAACGATTAAAGTACTGTATAATTCCATTTTCTCAGAAACCGGATCTGTATACATACGTAACGGGATCAGTAAACCAGGATCTCCAGTGACGTGTTGTGGTTCAGCTAGATCGGGGAGGACCACGCCCTCACCGAATACCAGCGTAAAATAGCAGCATAACGCTGCTGTGTTTCGTCTGGTGAGTGTAGGGTTCCGGAGACCTTTATTACTGGTTACGAGGCGTTCCATCTCAAGGGTAACACCGCATCTGCATTATGATTTCTGCATTATATGTAGATCTCATGGGCCGCAAGAATCACTTGCCATTTGAACAGGTGAACTATGTGCTCGGTTGTAATAACATTGTATTGTATTGGACACAAATATAAGTTTGTCATATAAGTTTGTCTTATAACAGTTTCACATGGAAATTGCGATTAATGAGTTTCTGATTTGTTCCCCCACGTGTCCCATACCCTTATTGGCAAGTTTGAATAATCATTAAAATTCATATCTAAAGGTTTTCATCAGTCAGTGCGTATAATTTCCTACTTATGAACGTTATATGTAAATAATAAACTATAATAGAAACTTAATTTTTTTATAACATTATGAGACTATAGACTTTGGCATTGGATTTTATTTCTACTTGTATCAAGTTGATATTAATATCGAATACTAAGCCAAGCCTTGTCTGAGGAAGGGCCTCGACACATCTACGAACAACAAAGTGGTGCTGTCCTAATAATGGTTCCGTTTTTGTTCCATTAGGTAAGAATGACTGAAATAAACATACACAACTTTGTGTTAATATGCACCGGGAACTTCCACTTCTTCTGTAAAACGGTCTGATGGACATATGTCTTTACAAGAGTGAAAGTAGCGTATTTTTATTTTAAGCTAGAGTTCTTCTTACTCATCGCTGTGGCAGGCGGGTTATTGAGAGACGGGAATGAGTAATAATGATTATTATACATTCTAGGCGCATGGCAGTTAACTGAAGGCTACGTCAGTGTTACGGCATTATAATTTTATTATATGGATATCCACACACTGAACAATTATATGTTAAATTATGCAATGCAGTTAGATAAAGTTCTGCGACGTTTTTGAAAATAACTTTTTTTTTAATAATATTTACTTCTTACACATTTTACACAAACAATTCTAATATAAAAATACCTGAACTATGATCTACCTATGTATATTCCATAAGTATGTTGAGATATCCGGGTCTGAACAAGATAAAAGGTCTATAAAATCTATAAAAGGTATATATTTTTTGATGTATTTTTCATCCGCATCCGCACGTCTGAGTAATCTCAAGTTAAACGAACGTATGACGAACAGACAACAAAACAAACATAGATTATGTGTTTATTTGTTTTTATAAATCTCTAAAGAAAAAAAAATATTTTTATTTATGACGATAATAATTAATAAAGTATGATTAATATTCACAAATGACACTAACTAACTAACCCGACGAAGCAGTCAAGTTTCAAAAGTTGGGGAGCAACTTGCTCAACGGGAGAAGAACCATCATAAAGTTGCCGTGCTTCTCTTGATAAGTGTAGGGATCGAAGACCCAGTTATCAGTATCGAGGCATTCGATCTCAGTCCTCATGGGTGACAACGCATGTGTGTCTGAAATCTGGAATCTCTGTTAGAATTTTTAATACATTGAGTATAACAAACGAGCACACAGTTCACTTGATGGTCAGTGATTCCTGCAGCCCATGACATCTACATTCATCCTTGACAAGGAATCATAATTCAGATGCGTTGTCACCCGTGAGGACTGAAATGCAAAGCCTCGTCACCAGTAATAAAAGTCTCCGGATCCCTACACTCACCAGACGAAACACTGCATCGTCATGCTGCTATTTTGCGCTGATATTCTGTGTGGGCGTGGTCCTATCCCGGTCGAGATGACCCATTCATTGTGCAACTAGAAACAAACTGCAGCGTAGCTCTACTACTGTCAAATGTGAATATATCTGGCCGAAGTATTAACGGGTCGCAATCAAGACGCAATAACAACCAGTAATTAGTGCTAATGTGTTTCGTATGGTAGATGAATACAACAATTTTCCAGCTCAGTCCTCAGGTGTGATATCATCGACCTCTTTGTTTCTCCAAGGACGATGTGGAATGCTAGATAAACTTACAATCGTGCGAAACTATTTACTAGATTGTCAACCAAAATTATCCTCGTTATTAAAAGCATTTTATATAAATAAACAATGGCAGTTATGAGTCCAAGCATAGTTATTTTTCGGAATCATTGAACAATGTACGTAGAACCGTTAAACCCACGCGTTGTTCATACATTAAAGGCGGCAGCAAACGTACGATTAGCGTACGAAAAATACCAATTTTTTTTTCATGGTCTCACCTCATATACGATGTCTCCACTGAGAACTGAGATGAAATACCGCGTTACGTGTAATTGGGTCTCCGGTTGTCTACACTCCTCCGTTTGATAGTATATTTAATTATGTAAAGGGAATAGTACACATTTATTAACACAACACTTACGACACAAGATTAAGTTAAGCTGTCTGTGAAATATTTAGTATACAATTGCATATTTCACAGCTGTCTTTCAGAACTAGCGCAAACTGGATATATATATTTTTTTGTATAAACTAAAAAGCAATCAGCACATCAGCAAACTAAAAAGTAAAATATACTTACAATACTTACGGCACAAGATTTTAAAATGGGCAACTATCATGGGCGTACACATGATTTACGTTGAAAGAAAAATAAATAAAAAAAGGTATTAAATAAAATAATATAAACATTTTTGTTTTCTAAAACCCTATCTAAAAACTTTATTTTTTCTGTATTTATATAGTAAATTTGTATATTGACATCCTTGTAGTTGGTTTTATCGTAAGATAAAACTAACTGCAAAATCAAATATTTAGTTAACACCCAAAATTCAAGGTTTGTTCGTTATAGACACGGAACCACTTGCGGAGCTGTTTGATTCTCAAGTTTAAAAATTGTATTTATTACATTTAGAGAAGCGCTACTTAAGAGCAGTTAATGTTTTAGTAATTGCGCAGTTAATTTATTAAGGCATTTATAGTAAAAGTACTTAAGTAATTTATCACGATCTGTAAGTTAAGTAGACCGTGTGGGCAGCCTTTAACATTACTGGACCAAAACCGCGGTACCAACCTAACCGCACACGGCTGGCGTTGAGTCACCAGCCGACACCCGGGCTCGTAACAGTTTTAGGACAATGACTTTTGACCCACCGTCTGCGTTATAATTTTAGAGCCATTCATCTTAATCACAAATGAGGTTACATACACCGAACTTTTTCAGACAGGTTATCGCTAACAAAGGTTTGAAATGATCACTTAAAATGGTCTTATAATTTTTTTTCTATGTATGTTGTGGTTGCTTCATCATCGATCCAAATTCTGGGAATATGTCATTAAAAAACATTTATGTGTAGTTTTTTGCCGTCACACCTCTATTTTTATTATGGCACTTGTTTACCGGTATCTTTTATAAGGGTGACGACGCATCTGCATTATGATTCCTTGTCAATGATGAATGTAGATGTCATGGGCCGCAGGAATCACTTAAAAAAACACTTCCTTTTAATTGCATTTAGGGTGCAAAACGAGCACACGGTTCTACTTATGGTAAGTGCTACACATTCAACCTCGATAAGGAATCATAATGCAGATGTATTGTCACCCTAAGAATTAAGATGTCTCGTTACCAGTAATAACGTTCCTTTATCCATTTTTTTTTATCGCTGGCAATTATCCCTACACAAATGCAGCAGCGCCATGTTAGTATTTCACGCTGGCATTCTGTTCGGACGTGGGCCTTCCCCGGTATGGCAGACCTATTCGTACAACAGCTAGATAAAAACTACATCGTGGCTCCACCACTGGAATACATTCGTTCGACCAAAAAACCGCCTAGATCGTGAGTTAGGAAGATAGGAAGTTAGGGTCGCCACTAGGGTATTACCGGTACCTAGTCTGAAGTCCGTTACATGCTCTACAATATTCCCAAATACCAGTATGCCGGTCAGGCAATACAGAGGGAGGGAACGATACAAACGCAGTTGTACGAAAGCACCTATATTCAGCCCGACGAACCCTAATTACTCCCCAGTAATTACCAGCACAGTTATAATAACGTCCCATCGTCTATCGTAAATACTGCGTTTACGAATATACTGCTTCTGCTTACAATAGAGTTTCAATGGTTTTTAATCAGTATTACTACAATAGTTATGTAATCAAAGGGCCTATATTGTTAATTTATATGTTACTGAGCCACCGTACTTACCGTGAAACTGGAAGTGCTGGTTAGCCATAAATAAAGGTTTCGATTGATTATGCTACGCGCTCGGCTTTGAATCTGGTGAAGATGTCAAAGCTCTCAGAATAACAGTTGTTTAAGTTTAAGTTTAGTTTTTTTTAGTTTAAGTTCAGTTTTTTTTTAATGTTTAAATATATTTTAAAATAGTTTCAAGTAAGTTTAAGCATTCTTTTTTTTTAATAAGAGAAATAGAATGTAGAAAAAATTAGAAACAATAATTTTTAATATTATAAATATACATTAATGAATTGTAAGTACTTCCTACTTAAATTAATTATGGCTACAAATGCCCTACTTCGTTATAATTTCGTACGGTTTAAAATTACATCTGCAAAAATCTTAATCCACTCGTATGTTTGCAGATTGTCGGCATTCAAGATGGATCTAGTTACTTTCACTAAGCCTCAATTCAGGGCAAGAAACTGAATTGGATTCACTCGTAGTTTTCAGTGAAATCTCGCGTGCTATGCGATTATAAAACGGCAAAACTTTCATGAGATAATTACATTCACTTCAGACAATTGTTAATCTTTACATGAGTCATGAAGTCCATAGAAATTGTTAATAGTTATAGTAACATAATAAAACTAAGTTATAACAAACTGCATCGTGTATATTTAAATATATACACGATGCAGTTCGTTTCTAGCTACAACATGAATGAGTAGGCACGACCGGGGAAAGCGCCACGCCCTCACAATACCAGCGTAATAGCAGCATAACCCTGCTGTTTTTCTTTTGGTAAATGCAGGCTTCCGGAGACAGTGACGAGAGTCCATATTAGTGCTCGGGGACCGCACGAAGGTGATTTTGTTCTCGTTTATCACGCTCTATATAATAAAAAAGTGTGGCTTAATAGTACTAGGTAAGACACCAAATTTTATATTTCATTCGGAATTAACATAATCATACTTTACCTTTCATGCTAAGGATTTTCACAAAGCAACACACATCGATCCTGTAATTATCTTGAAGTAATTCAATGTTACAGTGGTTTTTTTTACTACATTCAGATTGACGAACGAGCACATAGTTCACCTGATTGTAAGTGACTCCTGCGCCCCATGACATGTACATTCATTCCTAACAAGGAACCATAATACAGAAGCGTTGTCACCCTTGAGGACTGTGATGGAGTGCCTCGTCACCAGTAATAAAGGTACCTCCGGATTCAGCAGTATTATGCTGCTATTTCACGCTGGTATTCTGTGTGTCCTACGTCGGTCGAGTTGACCCATTCAACAAACTGCTGTGTGGCTATATGACGTAAACCATCACCTGATCGATTACGACCTCGGTGATATCTTCTGATCATTACCAAATGACATCCACGGCGCGGGATTTATTATAGTTATGTAAGTATTTGTACCGACATAGACACACACTCGTCACCTTACACAATCCAATGTAATGCGATAAAATTGGAAGAAGATTCAGACAGTATCAAGGACACTAGAAGTACAACACTCCCATACCTAAAACCAATGATTAGCGATAAACATATATTGTTTATCTACTCTAACCACAACGCCACTCTGTCGTCGATAGCCTATTTAAATAGACGTTCGCTGATATACAGTAGCCTCGCACCGTAAACTTGCCCGTCATCAGCCTGAAATTTTACGTTGTGGTTTTACAAAGTGAAGACACGATTGCTTCATAAAAATTTAATACACCCTCTCTGTGTCGGTATCACTCTTGACAGAGTGGTCGTGGAGAGGTGTTGGTGGCAAGCTTCACAACACGCCGCCACTCTTCTCTGATGGCCCCGATTCACAACTGTATGTCATTCGAAATTAAAACCTACGTTCCATCGTTGATAAGCTAACTTTAAAGTGATTTATATTCTTGAACATTACATATAGTCTTCAAGGGAAATATTAAATTTGTAACGAGCTAATGAGATGCTGGTTGTTTGCAGCTACTTAAACCGTTGCAAATAAACTCTCTCCTCGACTCATAACAACATTGCCGAGTATTGGAAATGATAATTTCCTGGAGTTCGTTAATCGGAGGAAGTATTTTATAGAACGGAAACTGGTTCAAGAAGGTATTAGTTTAAATTCCTTGGAGTCAATGAATTGGAAAAAAAACTTCTATTTAAAATTTACGAACTACCATCTCATCTACTCGTATGTAGGACAGCCGTCATTTAAATTGCTAACGCCGAACCAAATCTTTTAAAACTCCGGATAACAGTGTGAAATCGGAGATTATATCCATACACGTAATTTTCATTTTGTGGTGGAGCAATGCTGCGGAGATAAACTAGCTGCAGCACGAATAAGTCGGCTTGAGGGACCATGTTTTCACAGAGTATCGGATTAAAACAGGATATTTGCTACTGTATTTCGACCGATGTGTGAAAGCACCTTACTTTACCTTACTACCAAGGATTTCTGGTTAAGGTAGACGTCAGGTTATAACCACATAATCTTATTTCATAATTTTGGTACTATTTTATTTATTATACATTACAACGTTTCCTAATGTACATCATACTAACTAAAATTCTTCGGTAGCAGGACTTATTTCGTCTTTGTATATTAATGTAAGACATGACGTAATGAATGACGTGACATAATGTATTACGTGACGTGTCTAGTAGACAATTAACCAGGATTTCCCTAAGAATACACAAAATGAATTCGTAATTTACTCGGATACATTGAAAACCCGTATGCGGACGCTCTCTTAACAAGTATATATCCGGGGAAAACCGGATGGAAATCGTGTCTCTAGCAAAGTAGTCTAAAACAATACTCATAATAATGTACTTGTAGATGACGCTGTAGATAAGAAAATTTAGAACAATTCTTCCGTTAATGTTAAACAATTCTGATTTCTTTGCTTAACTCAAAAACGCTTTGTGTATGTAGTGTTGAATTATTTTTTTTAAGAAAAGATGCATATTATTTTCTGTCTAACGAATTACGGGATTTTGGAAAAATTAATTAGGTACTTTCTTACTTACTTTTTATATACCGGCCACGTGGCGTAGCAGTTAGTGTTCCTGACAGCAGTCAGACTATGCGATAGCAGTAAACGGATTTAGGATTTGATTCCTAATTTGAAATAAACAGTACAGATTTGGCACAATTTTTTTGTAACGATAATTATTACCTGATAACTACCAATGGGCTACGTTATACTCTAACATAGATACTCACTTGTCTAACTACCCTTGTCCGAACTAATGTTGTATGTCATTGATACGGAAATATCACATAACATTCCCGGTACTCGAAAAGTAATAATTAATAATACACTTTGTATTTTTTTTCGGGCTGATAACCGCTGTAATCCCGAGGGCTTTTACAGTTTCACCTGGTAGATAAGAGGTGACTGAGCGTTTATGGCGCTCAGTCGAGACCTCTATTAGTGGATAACCTGCACAAGGGCTCCCTAACATATCTAGATTAATATCTCTATTATTATTAGAAATGTACACAAACACTTTTCCTCATTTGAGAAACGAAACCAAATCTACGATGCAGTAGTTAAGTGCTCTGCTCACTACGCCATGCGGACGTCATATAATAATAATTGGGTTAAGTTGTATCTATATTTTTTATTTTATTCTATAGTTTTTATACAGAAAATAATATTCATCGTTCCTTAAGTACCTCAGTAAACATGGCATATTTATACGAAAAACCATAGATTTTAGAATAAATTTTTTAGATTAGTAATATTTTACCATATTAAAGTAAATTTAAAATGTTAAATTATTAAATAATTATAAACGATAGAGGTTGATGTGGATTTTTTTTTACAGTGTTTGTTTCTATCTGCAGAATGAATGGGTCAGCTCGACCGGGGTAGGACCACGCCCTCACAGAATACCAGCGTGACATAGCAGCATAGTGCTGCTGTGTTTCGTCTGGTGAGTGTAGGGATCCGGTGACCTCGATTACTAGTAACGAAGCATTCCATCTCAGTCCTCACTCAAGGGTGACAACGCATTTACATTATGATTCCTTGTCAAGGATGAATGTAGATGTCATGGGCCGCAGGAATCACTTGCCATCAGGTGAACTGTGTGCTCGTTTGTTATTCTCAACGTGGTAAAAAAAAATAGATTTGCTTAAAATCCTACTAAATATAAGAGGTTTAAAATAAAAAGCGTACAAAATTAGATGTTAAAATGTACACCACTGCCCTAAGAATATATAAAAAATTATAAATAAACGACATAAAAAATAATTTGATATAAATCGTGATGGTATGGCGCACTTAGGTCTTCTAATGAATGAATGCGAATAATTTTCCTTTGTTTTTTTTTCATTTATTCGTGAGTGCTTATTCTATTACATTTTTACAAATGATTAAAACTCAGTTTTCATTTGTGCAAATCATTAGTCTCAAAAAGCAAAAAAAAAATGTCACGAATGGGACCGAATGTGTGAAAAGTGCTTTACATTTGCTGTCTCTTTCTACGGCCTGAAACTTGCGAAGTAATATTTATATAAAGATTTTTTTTATTCAAATAATCAACAATATAAATAAATCATATCAATATCATTGTTCACGCGTTATGCACGTTGTTACTGATAATTATATAGTGAAGCGATCATATAAGTTGAGAAATTAAATTAAAATTATTAATGCATTATCTTCATAGCGACCGGTTCATGTGGAACGTTCTATAAATTAAGATATAGCTTAATTAGCCCGATAAAGGAACGATAGTTTTTGTTTGCAAATTTTGTAGCATTACAAGCGGCTGTGTGTTGCTGTTCGCTTCTGCTATCAGTCGCTCAGTGCCTGCGCTCGTGCTTATACGTGCGACCGATAGGCGGAGCGTGAATTATTTTCATTTTTTTTAATAAATCAATTCACAACGCAGCCCCGGTGTTATTTAATTGGCCGTACGTCTCTGCATGTGTTATATTTTGCAATAGTTTCGCGCGGAGTGCTAGAAGGTTGTTGTTGCCGGACTTAATGTTGTGAAACTACTTACTTTTGGACATGCATGTTGTATAATTCGTTCTTAACACGATTATATTATGTGTTGTTTTTAGTTGTGATGTGGTAATAGTTTTGTACGCGATGTTGTCGATGGAGTCGTTGTGGTGTTCCTCGGAGAGCGAGCTGTCGACCCTCAGACTTGCTAAGGGTGCCGAAAGGCCTGAGTACAGGTTTTCGAGGAGGAGGCCGTCCAAGAGCTTGATACCGCAGGCGCTTTTACACTGCCCGGATCCACAGCCGAGATCGCATCGCCGCCGACGATCTGGGACATGGCCGTAAGTGCTTCAATTTAGTTCTCGATGATTTAAAATTATCTTCGCTCAAGTTCGGATTCGGATAGTGTCTTCATCACCATGATTTCGATCTTATAATTGGTTCAGACGTTACGTTAATATTTTTTAATAATCTGATAAGTAGTAAATGTATGGATAGTAGTTTTATTAGGCAAGGGAGAAGTTTTATTAGACAAAGGAGAAGTTTTATTAGACAAGGGAGAAGTTTTGATTATGTACGATATAATAATAATATAGTTTTTAAACTAGATTTTCTTTATGTATTTTATGGAGACATAAAGAAGAGCTTAATATGAACGTCTGTAATCGTGGCACATCCTCGCGAGAAGGTATGTGGAATGCTTTATGCGAAATTTGGAACAATATATCACAAGACACCATTAACAAATTGATTGCCTGTATGCAGACTTGTGAAAAAGTCATAAAATGTAAAGGAGGATTTTTTGATGAAAAATCTTTTTTTAGCTAACTATAGTCTTTTTTTGCATGGACTGTTAATATTTCTTTACCATTTTAAAGTATATTGTTTGTCAATCAATGTTCTATTAGATCATTAAACAGGTTAATTAAATATTCAATATTTTATTGGAGTTTTACTTTATTTTCCTACTTTCATTAAGGTGGTCTTACACTTGCAGTATATAACTAGTCTGGCCATAAATACTGTTACATAAAAACTTTTCTATTTTTCAACTTTTTAATTATTTTGAATTTGGAACACGTATATTATTTTAAAAACTTTACTTTTACTTTCGATTTCGCGCCATTTCATTATTTTTTCGTGTTCATTATCAAATTACAATATGGAATGGGGTGTTAAAGAAAATAGGATTGCAGTGATCGCCTTGCACAAAGTGGTTATGGAGCCGTCGGTCATATTACATACACTACGACAGCTTGGTATCAGCCTTATGTTCGTATATCGTACTATCAACGGATACAACAATACTTCCTCTGTCGAAGACCAGAAAAGATCGGCGCGACCACGTGCTGTTAGAACTATAAAGGCTGTTAATGCTGTTAAAGCCAGAATTCGTCGAAACCCCATTAGGAAGCAAAAAATCTTATCGCGAGAAATGAAGATTCCCGCTAGGACTCTGTCGCGTATTATAAAACAAGACCTGAAGCTCGGTGCTTATCGTCGTATACAGGACATGACCTTAATCAATATTTACAATTAAAGAGAATGGATCTATCAAAACGCCTTCTGTCACGATAGCCAGGTGAAAGGCACGGAAATATTCTCTTTACCGATGAAAAAATTTTCACGATTGAAGAACACTACAATAAGCAAAATGATAAAGTGTTCGCTCACAGTTCTAAAGAAGCTGCTCAAGTGGTCGGAAAGGTACAATGTGGTCATCATCCTGCGTCAGTGATGGTTTGGTGGGGCGTGTCTTATCAAGGAGTCACAAAACTTGACATTTTTGTGAAAAAAGTGAAAACTTCAGCCAAAGTGTATCAAGATACAGTCTTGGATCATGTTGTGAAACCTCTCAGCAATACACTTTTTAAAAATATACCGTGGACTTTCCAGCAGGACTCTGCACCTGGTCACAAGGCACGAACTACCCAAACCTGGCTTGAAACCAACGTTCTAGACTTTATAAGAGCTGAAGACTGGCCCTCATCTCAAACCTTTGGACTTCAAGTTATGGTCCGTTTTAAAGGACATGGCCTGTAACAGTGCGTCAATCCATAGATTCGTGGCCAAACAGATTAAAGGCCTGTATAAAAGCCAAAGGTGGCCATTTCGAATAGAATATTTTTTAATTTATCTTTCAGTATATGAAGTTTAGGCTTCACAATTAATCTGGAACAGATCCAAGCTTGTCGTTCTGTTAGCTCACATGCAAAAACTTGACCTACTCTTGTCTATAGCTTAGGGTGTTACTTTGGTAGTCGTACGTACTGTATTGCACTATGTAAATCGATTTATAACTATTATAACCATTCTTCATGTTCATCAAAAAATTATGTCCTAATGAAGCGTCAATGGCCTATATATAAATGGTTTAGGGTACCGTCTGCGAAACTTAAGGTTATAGGTTCGAATCCAACATTAGAGTATTGTCGTTGTAGAACGATATCCTAGCACAAGTATTTATGTTATATATCCTAGTACAGCTTAGTTGGTGTGGTTAGCTGGAATATTAGTAATGTTAATAACATTGCTATTTTTTTTTTAATCTATTTTTTTTTAAATATATGTAAATAGTAATATTGTTTTAATTAATGTTATTTAGAAATTATCCCGAACAGCGCGAGGTCAAGGTAAACTTAGGGAAACTATAAATTATGTCACAATGACAACCTGTTATCTTCGTTAAAAAGTAAAGTTTACGTAACAGTGGAAAGGTGACACAAGTGTGAAAGGCAATTGTTTAATATGCCTATTGGACTACTTCCGAGAATACTAAACCTAGACTGTTGTCTAAACTAAGTACGAGTATTACGTATTCTTACTCAATGCCTCATGCCTCTGGGAAAATAATACACGACTTTTCCACCTCTGTTTAACAGTGGCGCCATGCTGTAGTTTGTTTCTAGCTGCGGCATGTACTTCATTTACATTCCAACTATATGATTAGTATTTCCAATACTACGAAATCATGCAATACGAGATTTTATAGACGCCGAGTACATAAATTTCACGATAAATCTCCTCGCTTGCCTTGTAATAGAATTTCGACATACTGTTGTGCTTTTAGATGATTTGATTTTTGCATGTAAATGAAGTATTTTTAAAACCTTATAGCTTTGTCCAGGATGAATTTTGGTGTGATAAGTGCATAATGGGATGTAACAATAATTCACTTAGGTTAAATAAGTGTTCATCTGTCATCCCTTATTCTATACAATAAGCAGATATTTTCGATGCAATTTAGTGATGTATTCAATACATATATTAGGGCTACAGCAATAATAAGATAATATTTTTTAATAGAATTAATATGGTCAAATTAATGCCTGCATAGTTAAAGCACTAGCGGTGCAGTTATATTATCGTGTACATTGATTTAAAAAAAAAAAAAACTATTGTATTTCTATTATAGTAGCTGTGTCTATAACGATACCGTGTTTTGACTTGTACGTGTAGGGATCGGGAGAACCGGATTATTTGCTAATATGTAATACATAAATTGTCAATTTTTTAGTCAACCAACATAAAAAAATAATTAGACTACGAAGAACATGTAATTATTAAAAAGAAAAAACTAAGAATAGCATATATAAAAATATACAAATAAACAGTAATACATATATAGAAAAAATATATAAGCATACATAGACATAAATAGTTATATAAATTCAATACAAGAGCATTAGCACAAATAATGTTTTAAATTGAAATTTCTTGTAAATATTGTGGCATTAGATGGTATACATTACTGCCTTTCTCTTTTATTACTGTATGTACAATAATTAGCCTTGCTTTACTTACTCCAAGCAAGTTTCCGTACATTGCCATCGGACTAAGCAATGACCGGACAGTCACGCCACTTCTATGGCTGCATTCGCTTCACCCCATTTCGTGTTAATTTTGACCCATATCCACCAGCGCGTTGGAAACCTTCAATAAAATAAGTAATTACTCACTCTTTTTAACTATTCGTAGTATACGTGGGAATATCTCAATAAATGTATGATTTTTTAATCTTATGTGTCTTCGCTCAATTATCCCGTTTGTAAAATAATTATTCGAATTATAATATTTGAGTTTAGCCCGACCATTTAATATTTTCCACATTGGCCTATAAATAATATTCATCTGTGAATATTATTTTGATAACTTTAAAAACGTATATCGACGTTTTCTGAGATTGCTTGATTACGTCGAAATATAAACGAATCTAATGTGTGAATAGATTTGTTATAAAACGTGAATCGTGTATGAGAAAATTCACAAATGGGCTAGAGTTTAGGATGATTTTAATTTTATCACCTTATCATTTTAAAATAGGGTATTCAATTCAAAGTATGAAGTATGAATTAAAAGAAACAAATAAATAAAAAGCTATTTCAGTTGCGGGATAAACCGTCTGTACACACATATTCTGCATATAATAATACGTAAAAATATACAAAAATCTTTAGGTTTTTTAGGGTTTATTTTTTTTTACTACTTTGAGAATAACAATCGAGCACACACAGTTCACCTGATGTTAGGTGATTCCTGCAGCCCATGACATCTAAATTCATTCTTGAAAAGGAATCATAATCAGATGCGTTATCACCCTTGAGATAGACTGCCTCGTCACCAGTAATAAAGGGTCCCTACACTCCTCAGACGAAATACAGCAGCGGTATGCTGCCTGCTATTTAACACTGGTATTCTGTGAGGGCGTGGTCCTAACCTGGTCGAGCTGACCCATTCAATCTGCAGCTAGAACCAAACTTCATCCTAGCTCTACCACTGTAAAAAAAAGCCAAAAAATATATATTAATAATAATCTTTAACTTTATTCCTTTATATGTCATATTTTCTATGGTTCAAGAAAAAGTCGATTTTATAGACAGCATTACCACGTAGAGTAATTGTCATGTTTATGCATAATTAAAATGCGGCACCTTTCCCTCCCCTCTCTCCGGAACCCTCCACAGATTACCGTGTAAAACATCGCCCAACAAACACACACGCATCAGGTCTACGATTTCCTCGTAACCGGTAATTAACTCTCCGACCACTTTATGCAAACCAAACACAGCAGTGGTAAATTACTATTATACCCTGTGTTATTCTGTGTAAGCGTGTTTTTTTACCCGATCCTTATTATACCTGATTATAGTCACTCAGTTGACATTTCATCTCGTGGGAGTCGACTACGTTCATTTTACGACCTTACAAGTGTCTTTAATATGATTCCTAGAATTAAAAATACGCCTAAGTCCGACAATGGATGCTTCATTATGATATATTTATATTATATTCAATTACCGTAGTCTTAAGATTTCTGTTCTACTTTTGCTTTCTTCCATTCACAGCAATAACACTTTCAAACCTTGGAACGAAAACCTACGTCGGGTCGGTCACGCCCCAGTTTACTGTGAGAGACGAAATGACCTCTCATAACCTAATTAATTTGGACTTAATATATTTTTTGGTTCAATTTTTTTATGAACCGTGTTATAAAACCTAATTTTATATTATTTAACCGCACGATAAACTTTATCTTAAATTTTATCGTGCGGTAAAACTTTAACTATAATATTTGTATAGTATAAAATGATAAATACGATTCGTTACAAGTTAACTTTTACACACCTCGTAATACATTTTGTGTAATTATCCACGGAAAATACGCAATTCCATGCGGAACATCAAGCGTTAAGAAAGAATGGTATTGATTATTTTTAAGTACTTGTTTTGTTTGATTGAATTATATTCGTTGTGCTTTCCGTGATAAAATATTCATAACGTCGATGGAATGATATAAACCAATTGGTTGGATCGCATCATTCTTTCTATAAAAGGAGAGATGAAAACCAAATCACTGGGTGAATACTAATGTGGAGGGAAACAATACAAGTAAAAACCTGGTCGTATGAAGATAGAAAACAGGAACCCAAAGACCCCAGTTAGTAATGCAACCTGCTGAGGCTGATATGATGTTGATGACTTATTCGTTTGTTTATTTAGTTTATTGACATAATAGCAGTCTTTATTTTGTTATATATTGTATTATATCAAAATCACAAAGTAGTAAAAACATTTCCTAAAAGGTCCTTTTCTCATAAGTCAATTAGCTATCTGACCATATAACGTAATGCAGCTACTCTTGGACTCTAAGATAAAATGACATGGTAAATTGACATCTCCACAAAATACTATAGATTATGAATTTTGTATGTATCTGTCATTAAAGAATAATAGAGTTTAAGTAACTGGGAAGTGTACGCAAATTAATAAGTATATTTACAATTTACAAGAAACAACAGGAAGGACTACTTAATAATCATAATAATTATTAAACTATATTTAAATAATGTTTATCCTTTTGATGAGGAATAATATTTGTATTATACAAATTGTTTGTTTTCTGGTCATGAGTGCTGTATCTCAGTCTCCCTTTCCTTCAAATTATAGTTGCATGGTCACATACATTACATCGAATTAGACAAAAGGACGAGTGAAGTGTCTTGGTGTTTGCCCGAATGTTTACGGTAGGAATGTTACGGTGGTTCGATTTTGATTCCGATAGGTCGGAACTTCCGATTGATATTACACCTCCGATTTCGACTTCGGATTCGGTAATATTGAACCGAAGGTTTTAATCGGAGCTTGAAACATACATAAGGGGCGGCGAAAGCAGACCGTCGGCGCATTCAAACAGGTTTATAGTATAAACCGGGATTCCACGTACTATATGTATAAACTTTATACAAGTGGAACGGGGAATCCCGGTTGCGGGGAAGATAGTCGTTATTTTATTTTTAACTGCTCCTAATACATTTCCTTTTCACCTCCGTCTTCGTTTCCGATTTTGGTTCTGGTTCTGATTCCGGTTCTGGTTCCGATTCCGAATCCGATAAAACAAATTTAAAAACTCCGATTCCGAATTCGATTCCTATGAAACCACCTCCGTAACATCCCTAGTTTACGGAACTATAATATATTTTACGCAGTCGATTGCCATTTGGTCATAACGAGATGATATTGTTGTGATGGAAATTAACTACGACTATCTAACTAACTATCACTGTCTTTAATTAATTTAAAAAAATATATATTTCGTAATGCCTTACGATCTTATGGTAGACCGACATGTATCGGTTGTCCATGGGACTAATATGTGTTGAATAAAATAGTCTTAGTATTATTATGCAACGATGTAGAAAGAGAAGAAATAAATAAAGAAAAACATTTCTTTGGTACATATAAAACAGTAACTAAAAATAACATAACAAAATTTAAATGCACCAAAATGGTCTCCACTCAGTTTTAAATCAAGAAATTGATAAATCTTCGTGAATGCGGTTTCAGTGGAACCTTAGGGATGAGATAACAATAATTAATAACAAAATATTGATAAAAAATTCTTATTTATAAAAAAAAAAAAACAATATATTCAACTAAAATGATAAAAATCTACAAAAAAAAACTTAACTACAATGATAAATATTACTCGTTAACGTAAAGGTTAAAACTGGCTTAAACTTAATTTATCATATGCCATGCTTGTGGTCTGTGTGCAGGAATAAGAATGTGTTTTGAATCATGGGTTGTGCGCAAATCTATGTGTGTTTGTGTGTATGGATGAGTGTGTACGTGTTCGTTCTATATAAGAAATAAAAAGTTTACAAAGCAAAAAGGTTTTTAATTTAATTTTAAAGAGATTGACGCAATTAATGATACTTATTGAAGGTGGGAGTTCATTCCACAGCAATTAATCGCAGCAAAACGAAAGCCGCCACGAAAGATAGCCGTATGGTACTGTGAGTGAAGAAGTCATGACAGTACCTAACGCAGCGCCGTGTACTTGTAAGTACTGAATGCCATTGCATTCTTAATGATATGTAACGTCAATACGGTAAGGTTGGAGGAATGTACGAACCAAATATGAACGACACGGAAAAATTAACAATACAGCCAATCCCGAAAACTCTCTTCCAAGGGTTCCAGGATCCATCGTAAGCCACGACGGAAAGATTGACAAAGATGTGCAACATAGAACGGTCTCAGGATGATTTTAATGGATACAGCTTACGGGCGTAATGTGCGACGCTAGAATACCCTTGAGAGTGAAGGGAAAAGTTTATAAGACAGCAGTTAGACCTGCTATGTTATATAGCTCGGAGTGCTGGACTGCCAACAAGCAACATCTAAACCGGCTTCACACCACAGAGACGCGACGAACGACAAACGTGGCGCCCGCTGATCAGCGGACATCACGTTACTAGATATGGTAAGGAATTAATATGTCAAAGGTTGCTTTAAAGTTGCTCCGGTTTCTGAAAAACTGTTCAGCGACGACCCGAAAATCAATGAATGCATTTTGTGCATTTCATAATTCTGTGAATCCAAAATGCTAACCAAGCAAATACAACAAAATCTAATGCTTTCTCTGTATTCACAACTTATTTCTTTATCTTTTTATGACGTCAAACATCGGGTTTTTTTAAATTGTTTCATAAATGTGGCAACATTGTTTTATGTCATCAGTGTGACAAACCATAAAAAATTATAATGAGAATTAGCGCTTTATGTTATTATTAAAACTAAAAAGACGGTCATGATATGATCAGGATTACGAGTAAAATATATCTGATCACCAAAACATGGCTATAAGCTTGTACGTTAACTGGATCACCCGTTATAAAGTTCCGCTAGGAATAATACTTCACAAGGTTTCTCGGTGTCTTCTCACACAACACCCATGTATTTTATGTATTCGTATACTCTACGAAATATATTAGTTCCACGTTTTTTAATAATCTCTCAATACCATATTGTATATATTTTTTTGATATTTGATATATTTTAACTATAAATTCTTCAAATACTTTTTCATAGGCAATGTAATAAAGGTTGAATACATTATTTCAATTATTTATTATATAACTATAATTGAATATATTCAGATTCATTTACTTTTATAACGCTTATGTATATCGAAAATAATCGTAATACACTCAACCTGTACTTCGTAAATAAATGCCTTCTGGTCTGGGAAAAAGCAATTAGAATTTGAACTTATGTAAAATATAATTTTACTTTAGTTTTATTTTACATAAGTCAAAAACAATAATACCAATCATCTTCATAATATTTAAGTTTAATCCTAAACAATCCATATATTCGTACGTTTCATGTAATTAATCATGATGATGATATTAATTTATCCCAAAGACAAAGGACTTTAGTCCATACAGCCAGATCTTGTTCGTATGATGGTTGGTCTGAAACTTGTAATTAATCAATTGTCAATGACAATACTGTCTAAAAAAATATCTTACCAAAAACAATTTATATATTTTTTTATAAGTGAGAAACGAGCACGCAAATCACCAATGACAATGATAGTAAGTGCTTGCGACCTATGGCACTTCATCGCATTCTTCTTGGAATAGGATGAAATGAAATTGGAATGGATGCATTTTCACTCGATATATATTTTTTTTTACAACATCGAGAGTGACAAACGAGGACACAGTTCACCTGACGGTAAATAATTCCTGCGGCCCATTACATCTACATTCATCATTGATAAGGAATCATAATTCAAATGCGTTGGCAATCTTGAGGACTTAGATGGATTGCCTCGTCACCACTAATAAAGGTCTCCGGATCCCTACACTCACCAGACGAAACACAGCACCATTATCATGCTATTTCACGCTGGTATTCTGTGAGGGCGCGGTCCTACCCCGGTCGAGCTGGCGCATTCATTCTGCAGCTAGAAACTGCAGCGTAGCTCTATCACGGTTAAAACAGTTCTCAATAATGCATGAGTCTCAGGGGTTTTTATTCCGAATTTGTAAATGAATAGGAATTAGGTAACATCGCAACGCATTCGGCTCCAAGGCATTGTACTCATTCAAATTTAAACTGATCTATTGTTGAGCTTCTATTTGCGTGATAAATTTAACTCGCAGTTGCACAATGAACAAACGCTCGCCCGGTCTGTATTCGAAAATAATTTTTCCATCACACTAACTCTTATATTTTGATGCGATTACACGACGACGTATAAACCAATAATTTTGTAGTTTAATATAAACTAATATATGCCTGTCCTACGATCACCATATAAAAGTGCTAACGCCACACTGCAGATTGCAGCTGCAGTAATCAGTCGGTTCGACTGGGGAAGGACAACGCCCTCACCGAATAGCATAAAATAGCAATGTTATTGGTGACGAGAGAACGCATCTACACTATGATTCCTTATCTAGGATGTGTGTGTGCATCACGGACCGCAATAATTACTTACCACCAGTTTGATCTGTGTTCGTTTCAAAAAAATCATTAAATAAATGTATCAACTTTTAATGGAATTTTCCCAATTATTATTGTATCGTTCATTAAAACAGTCCAATGGGGAAAAAAGGTTCTCGCGTGTCAACTTCATATTTGCAATCACGATATCGAATCATCTGCAACTATATGAAGTGACTTATGCAAGTCTGTTGATGCAAGGGGCTCAGAATCGTGCTTCATAGCAGTCTGGTGGGAGGCCTATGTTAAACAGTGAACTGACCAGCCCTGTGGTAAGTGATTCCTGCGTTCCATGTCATCTACATTAATCCTTTTCAAGGAATCATAACGCAGAGGTCACGCTTGAAGACTGAGACGGAAGGCCTATTCACCAGCAATAAATGTCTCCAGATTCCTTCCGACGAAACACAGCATCAGTATTCAGCTATTTTACACTGTATTCCTTCCCCGGTCGAGCTGACTCATTCATTTTGCAGCTGCAGCGTAGCTCTACCACTGACCTGTACCGCAGTTAAAGAAAATATTATTAAATTCTCACTTACTGCCATTTATTTCAAGGTTGTAATTCTAAGCGTAAATGTTTATGCAAATACCAACTTTTTTTTATAAGTTATTCAACGGCGAGTTCGAGGTACTAGTTAATGACCGTACTGCAGATTTGTAACATGAGAAGTAAAGCAACTAGAAAATAACGGTGTATTAACCCTTCAATGAATTTGTACACACTGTATTTATACATTTAAAGATATGACTTCTGAGTCCCAGCACCAATACGCAGTGTCGAGAGTGCTTGGATGCTACTTCGCAGGTCCTGGGTCCAACTCCCAGCTGAGGTACGATGTTTGTACATCAATCATCACAAATTTATTGGTTTTTGAATCTGGGTGTACTGCGTGAGTCACGTATATTTGATAGTGCATCTGAATCTTCTACCGTTCTAATTGATAATTAGTTGTGATATATTACATGGGAATAGGGAAGAGGACGACGGGATCTGCGTAGTTGATGTCTAATATTCAGAAGATATCGCCGGATTATTTAGCGATATTAAGCGTTAAGAATTCATCTTCTGAATGTTGAATATCTAGCAAATTACAGCCTTTCAATTATAGATTACAAATAAATAAAGAAGCCAGCCAGATAATAATTATTTTTTAACTTATTATCTGAACACTAGGTTTTTCAAAAATATTTTCAATAGAAAATGATAACGCGCCTATAAAAAATCCAATATAGATTTATATTATATATGTAAGTAAAATATGTCACTTGTGCAATTCAATTTATACAAAAAATAATTTTAAACATATTTTTTTTTTTTATATTCGAGCAAATACATAAATAATACGTTTGCGGACAAAAAACAAGGAAAACCATGACAGCGTTATACACAGGAAAAAATTATGTTCCATGAACATATCGTCGCGAAGATATTACGGCTTAAGTATCATCAATAACATCTGTTATGCTCCTCGCTATAGATTGCGATCCGAGTCGAGGTTTCGTAGCTCCTTATGAGGGACCCTCGGATCGTATTATCGCCCCCCTCTGTTGTCGTTGACGTTCTTCCAATTACGTCGGAGTGCAGCGGTGGTGTAGCAGCAGACTCCGCGCCAGCTTCGCAGCATCGTTATTGTCTCCCTATTCAGCGAGCCTCCCGCTCGCGAGTCTAATTATATAAAGCTGTAGAGGCCTCTAGACCCTTATATAATACTCACACATACAATAAAAACATCTGTTATATATGGTTCTGCGCTATTTGCCTAAGTGTACCGTTCAGTGTGTGTGTTTATGTTGTTTTTATGCAGAGTATATTATTTTGTCATATAATTATTTTTCGATCATAACACGTTGATTGTGTTTGTTCTCATTTATTTGATACTCGATGCACGTGGTAGTTTCTTGACATATCTTAATAAAAAAATGATATTCGTCGGTAAGCGCATTACTTGAGAACGGCTGGTATGAATTGCTTTTCTTTTAATGTACATAATATTCCAATGGACATAAATGAAACGAACAAATGGAAAGGAAATTTGGCAAATTCGGGAATAACTGAAAGTTATGGGATTTTTGTATGAACTCAACACTATAAGTCAGGATTCAAACGATGAATAATTTTCACGAATTCACAAAACGATCACGATCAAATTTATTTATGTTATATAATACAATCGAATTATAGTATTGATATTCATATTTCCAACGATACGTGTGAATATTATTTGTATTTCTAAATATTTTTTTTATTCATATAAATGACATAACGGTCGACAGTTAAAGCGGTTCAGATCATAACCATTGTTGTAAATTATTAAAACAGTGTACCGTTACTACGTTCTAGTTTCTTGTTTCAATCGAAACGTTTTCGTATTCGTAATATACGAAAATGAAATTTTTACTTCTCTTTAAATTTTACGGAATTTAGCTTAGTTAAGTTTTGCGTAAAAATATCTAAATTTCTACTGCTTATAATATTTGGAAAATATGATAAAACCATAGTAAATAATGTATTCTCGGTGTAATTCTGTGTTTTCCTTGTTTAATGCTCGCAAAATTCTAAGAAATTAAACTTAAAATCTAAACTAGCATGCAAATGGATAATTAAATTTTACTTCATCATTATTTAATAATATATTAGCCCTGGTGGCCCAGTGTCGAAAAGATCACTTTTATTCGTTGTACGCGAGCAAAGCGAGTTCGATCTCAATTATCGGTAATAGTAATTACCACGTTGCTCGACGGTGAAGGAAAATTTTGTAAACTACATAATATAAAATCTAAAACTTTTTTAATTTTTTATAAGAATAAGATAAGAACTTTTAAATAGCTTTATAATAAAATTTAAATGCAAAAAGCATCTGTTCCCAAGATCAGTTTAGGAACTTGAATTCCATCGGATCCTTAGATGGGAAGAGATATGTCTGGTACGTAATATCCTTTGCTATTTTTAACAACTTAACATCTTATAAGTCACATCGAAAAAGTTGTTTGAGTTTTTTTTTTATGAATTTTTTATGACACTTAAACTATATGATACTAAAGGCATCCACGTCCGTCACAATCATAATGCAGATGCGTTTCCAGCCTTGAGATCTAAGATGGAATGCCTCGTCAACAATAATAAGTTCTGAGTTATTTTAATAATAACACTTAAAAAGGTATAGGCAACCTTGTAAAGTGCAACCTTCTTATAACGATGACACTAAACATGTTTCATCAAGGTAAAACTGTGTTTGTTGTCTATTTCACTTTAGTAGTTTTTTCGTTTTTTCTTATCTTATATTTGTTGTTTTTTCTTTGTTTTTATGTTTGGGACTCCGAATCCCCACTCTCACCATACAAAACACAAGCAACATTATGTTGTTACTTGATGCCGGTTCTCTGTATTTTTTTTCTTTTTAATTCGGTCAGGCCGATCCATTCATATTGCAATTAGAGTGCTTTAAAGTGACTACCACTATAAAGGTACCACTATTCACTTTAACTTCCAATTATGAAATAGGAAGTAATTTGTTTATGTACATTTTTTACCATTGTTTTTCTTGTTTAATAATGCTCTTGAATTTAATATTCTTTAAAAAAATATATTAAATAGTTGCATAGCATACGTAATTATATTTGTAATGTTGCACTATAGTTATTAGTTCTCCATAATTTTATCGTGGTAGACACTGCGAAATTCAAATTGCACCTTGAAAGTGCGTTAAGAGAAGCCTATCAATTAAATTGCAAGTACCCTGTATATAATTGTTTGTGCTAATGCAAACTTTGATATGGAACTATATTTGATGGGTTCGGTCGTGTAAACACTTCCAACTCAAATAACACTGCATGAAACATCGACATTACTCAACCATCCGCTTACTGGTAACGAAGCGTTACTTCCCTATCCTCAGTGATGGCAACGCGATGTGAATTTGAAGTCTTTGATGGAAATAGACGAAAATAAACGGGGCAAACTGTACGTCAATCAATGTCATACTTAGAGTGATAAAATGAATTTGGTTTAAAAAAATCTAGTAACCTTACTAAATTTAAATATAAAAAGAGTATTTTATGAACTCTTTTTTTTCTATTTTTTTTATAGATAAGATGCGATTTCAATGTGTGATTCAACTCTAAGATAAGTGATTCCCGTACCCTATGAAGTTGTACACCCAACAATGAAACAAAACTGGATGCCGCTTTGGAAACCCTGGATGAAATGCCTCAGTTACTATTTTTTTTATTGCATTAGGTGTAACAAACGAGCAAACAGTTCGCCTGATGGTGATTCCTGCGGCCCATGACATCTACATTCATCCTTGACAAGGAATCATAATGGAGATGCGTTGTCACCTTTGAGGACTGAGATGGAATGCCTCATCACCAGTGAGAGAGGTCTCCGGATCCCTGCACTCACCAGACGAGACACAGCATCACTATGCTGCCATTTCATGTTGGTATTCTGTTAGGGCGTTGTCCTATCCCGTACGGGCTGACCCATTCATTAATTCTGCTAGAAACAAACTGCAGCGTAGCTCTACTACTGAGAGAAAAAATAAAGAGCTATTTACGCTGGTATTCTGCGAAAGCATGTAGTCGAGACGACTATACTTACTGCAGTGACTTTTTAGTCGATCAAAAACAAGTTTCTCATTCCGTTTCGTCTTCCTCCTTCGAATAGGATTGCTTGCGCCTTGTATGGCGATTGCTTGTTTCATGAACGAAACCAACAATGTTAAGTGTATATTTATGAATAAAAATAAGGCAAATAAAAAGGTGCAACAATATATTGTTATCTCTTTATACCTTTTTTGCGGATGTTTTTAGTCGGTAATCGTATATCTTGGATTGTTTTGTATCCAATGTCCTTTTTTTTTGACAAAATAGTTCATTCGATTGATTTTCTTTTGGCTGATGGCCACTGTTAGCCCAAGGGCTTTACAGCTTCACCAGGTTGAAAGGTGGGTGCTTGGGACACTCAGCCGAGACCTTTGTTAATGGGCAACCAGTAAAAGGGTTTCCGAGGGGGAGCCTCGGCTTGGACCGTTACCCTAGGCGCTAAAGCAACTGAATCGTGGGTGCACGGTAGAGCAGAACCTCGACTCGGTCTTTTACTTCTGACGGATTAAGCAGATGACTGAGGTATTCACACACGTTGTAATGACCGCCCAATCATTTTGACATCAACTACGCAGATTATATTATAGTGCCGTAACCATTTGCGCAAACGCAGAGGCTCGCACTCGTCCCATTCCCTAGTCCGATGCAATGCATTTGCGATAAATTGGAGGAAGGTCGTGATGCAGTGTCATAGATACAAGATATACGTATAATACACGAAGACCCGAAAATCAATAGTTTATAATATTTATATATAGACTGCATAAATATTGCTGTCATATTGTAAAGATTATTTATTTTAGTCCTCACAGTATCTGTTTACAAACTTTATGGCCTTTTAATCGTTCGCTTCGAGCATTTAACTATCACCTGCATTGATACTTCTATGTCACTTATTGATTGAATTTCTGACTCTGATACTCATTGAGCCATGCAGTGCAGTGCTATGTTTCTGTCTGCTCTACCGGAGGGGAGGACGTCAAGCTCTCGCAGAACACCAGCGGAAAACAGCAGCGTAGCGCCGTTGTGTTTCGTGTAGTGAACGTAGAGTTCTGTGACCCTGGTTACTGGTGACTAGGCATTGCATCCTAATCCTCAAAGGTGCCAATGCTTATGATTCCTCGTCGAGGATGAATGAGCGTGTCTGTCAATCACTGTCTGTCTGGAATCAATGCGACTACGAGGGATGATTCCTTATTGATTAATATGGACGTCATGGGCCGCAGGAATGACTTATCAGGAGAACTGTGTGCTCGTTTGTCACACTAAAAACAATAAAAAATATGTTGTTTTTATTATATTGGTGCGGCTTTTGAATTAAAAAAATAAAGCCTATAGTTTTATTATCGATTGGCGATGGCGGTCAAGCGGTCTAGGTCAACTGTTTGTACCACGGTTGCTATAGTGAAACAACGTATTCCTCGGGCATCATATAAAGGATATTTATAGATACATTTCTATTACTAAACTTTCTTAATCATTCATCTATAGTGACCTTTTCTACAAGAAAATGTTCTTTCTATGAAAAAACACCCGCACGGTGCAGTGGTGCAATATTTGTGCGCGCACATATATTAATACGTTAAGGTCTTGAGATGTTGTACGTATGTATAAAACAATCAACATTAGCAAGCAACGTAAATAAAAATATCGCTCTATAAAAATAGAACACTTGTCCTTGGAAAAACCCACGCGCAGAGTATTGTGTTTAAAATAACAATAGATTTGTCCTAACACTGAAGTTTTATGGTCCTCCTGTACAAGTGCAACACTTCCTGTGTCACAAACACTATGCCTCGATAACTTATTCACAAGCGTCAACCACACATAATTCCACCGTAAAATAGCACTATAATGCTGCTGTGTTTCGTCTGGTGAGGATCCGGAGACCTTTATTATTGTTGACGAGGTATTCCATCTCAGTCCTCAAGGTTGACAACGCATCTGCATTATGATTCCTTGTCAAGGATGAATGTAGATGTCATGGGCCGCAGGAATAAATTGCCATTAGGTGAACTGTGTGTAATAATAAAAAAAAAATGATGCCATAAGCTTTCGAGCTAACAGAAGGGCATTCACACGTTCGATTCGATACAGTACAGACAGTGTCCGGGACACGGAGCGTAAATCGATCAATGGATTACTACTACCATTAAAATGTTATTTTAAAGTCGTTTTGAAGGTTTTTTATTTCGGGCTCATAGCCGCTTTTAGCCCGAAGGCTTTTACAGTTTCACTGGGTTGAAAGGTGACTGAGCGCTTATGGCGCTCAGCCGAGACCTTTGTTAATGGGTAATCAGCACAAGGGCTCCTGAGAGGGCCGAACCTCGGCTCGGTCAGTTACTTCTGACGGATTAAGTTTTATTAGTCCAAGTCCAAAACATTTTTCAATTTGCGCTGCGTTGTTATTCTTGGCATGTGTATGTAATAAAAGATAAGGACGATTACAAACACGTTCACTTAACGGCCCTTAGGTAGGGACTTTTATGTACTATCGAATGTACTTAACTTAATTGAGTACGCGGGTGGAGTACACAATATTTAAAAGAAGGTAAGTAACTGTCTAAAGAATTTTACCACTTAATCTGGCACCGCTCGCTTCAGACAACCAACACTTCGTTCTCTGAATTGGGAACTAACACTTGGTTTGAACAGAAACTGTGTGTGAATGGAATGTTTTCAAACATATTATATATATATATATGTATATATAAAATAAAATTGTCAATTCAACGAAGGATCTTATAGGTCAACATCTGCTCATCGACTAGAGAACATAACTAAAAAAGCTAACTACGATCCAAAATTTGCTTACGTTGTGACTTGATCATTTATATATTTTTTTCGTGGTAGAGCAAGACTGCAGTTTGTTTCTAGCTGCACAATGAATGGTTCAGTTCGACCGGGGTAGGACCACGCCCTCACAGAATACCAGTGTGAAATAGCAGCATAATGCTGCTGTGTTTTATCTGGTGAGCGTAGGGATCTGAAGACCTTTATTGCTGGTGATGTGGTATTTCATCTCAGTCCTCAAGGGTACCATCATGAACTGTGTGCTCGTTCGTCACTCTGAATGTAAAAAAATAATTTTATTCCAGATGGAATTAGATTTCTTCAGTACAATCCTTAACAAAATAAAACTTCTTCTATTTTACAGTAGATAGAAAAGATCTTTATACTTAAGTTTTAACAAAAAATATATATATTGGAATTGCGTTTCATAATTAAACTAAAAGAATATATTGTCTTTTTGTAGCTGTATCATTAATTATATTTTAAACAAAAAGCTTTTATATTTATGTTATTATAATAAAATACAGAGGCCACCGATTACTGCCACATAACCATCGTTACGTAAACAAGCAATAAATATATAAGCAATAATATGTAGCACGAAAAGATTCTCTCGGGCACGGAACACGCTTTTACAGAACATCATTAAGATTAGTATAGTGCTAATTAGTTTCGTCTCGTCACAAGGCATTCCATCTTAGTCAATGGTATCTGATTTGTGGTTCCCAATGAGGATGAGTGTGGTTGTTATAGACTGCAGATATCACTCACTGTGGATGGTGTGCTCGTTTGTCACCGTAAATGCAAAAAAATATCTTCTGATGAGTCTGACCGGATGAGATCAGGTTAACAGGATAGTCGTGGTCACCTTCCACAGTCCTATGTAATGCATATTCAATTATATAGGAGGTAGGTCCGAATGCAGTGTAAAGTACATAACACATACATAAATACTATACACACAGACCCGATCCCAATTTACGAGCATATATGATGATATGACGTGGCAATATGCCTTATACCGTATTTCTATTTATTGTATGATAATTCGACAGAAATAAACAATTTAAAAATTAAAAAATATTATTTCATTCAATAAAAACATTACAAAATTATTACATATTCTATATTTATTCTTCTTTAGTAATAATTAATAAGCAAACCCTACTTCTTAATTATCACCTATTTCAACTATTTACACAACTGAAAAAAAATATTTGGTTATGATATTATTTCGTTATTTCCGGTTTTCATGTTAAATTGTCCTATCACATTTATTCAACAACAATATCTTAAAATGTACACAAATCTTTTGCTGAAAGTCTCCCCCGTAAAATTACTGTTATTTTTTACAATCGTATATATAATATCGCAGAACGTTTTTACTTTTTATACCAATGTAATTAATATTTGTTGTGTATATTGAATCAGCTGGAAAGGCGTCAATAGTGAAAGTTACACCAATTATATCGACCATCAGGCGAAACTCGCCCGTATAACTAAAGCTGTATAATACGTTATTACATGAACAGTTGAAGGATTAACAAGCACAAAAAGGGTACAACGAGTGTCATTCAATACGACGTGTGAAAGCCTTATTACTGGTTATATCGTAATAACATTGCACCTGATTCATATTTGGAATATTAATTTTAAAAAAGCTCAAATTGATTTGGAAGTATTTCAATTTTGACAGACGTCATTACATAGTTATAGATAAAATAATCTATAATGATGATGATATTAATTTATCCCATTAGGGAAAAGCAAAGGACTTTAGTCCATACAGCCAGGTCTTGTTCGTATGATGGTTGGTCTGAAACTAAATAATCCATAACTATGTAATGATGTCTGAAGAGAATTTGAATGATACTCTACATTTCACCTACTATTTATCAAAAAGATCATGAATTTACAATTTTTTTTAAAACAGATATCAAACTTTAGAACAGACTGAAGAGTAGTCTTGAAAATAATAATGTAACATTAATTTATTCCTTTTTGGCACACATATAGCAATATCAGCTACAGTAAAAATAATGAAAAACAAACATGAAAAATACTTTTACGAGTCAAAAAAGAAAGGGTTACAACCCTGATTGTCCCTTTGTAATTCCATTAGATAGATACATCTTCAATTTTTATTTAAAACTTATGCCGCGCTTTAATATTTCTAATTGGAGGGGGCAATAGTTTTTCGTGTGTTGAATACATGTATAACTGAAATTCTTGAACTATTTATTGGTAAATATTGAATGTGATGCTTGCTAGAACCGATGTATGTTCGATATAGAAGATTTTTTTTTATTTATGATAGTTACAAACGAGCATGCACTTCACCTGATGTTAAGTGATTCCTGCGCCCCATGACATCTACATTCATCCTTAACAAGGAATCATAATGCAGATAAATGCTTTGTCACCTTTGATTTCCTGAGATGGAATGCCCCGTCACCAGTAATAAAGGTCTCCGGATCCCTTCACTCACCAGACGAAACACAGCAGCGTTATGCTGTTATTTCACGCTGGCATTATGTGAGGGCGTGGTCCTACCCCGGTCGAGCTAACCCATTCATTCTGCAGTTAGAAACAAACTGCAGTGTAGCTCTGCCACTGTTAACAGTATACTACCAAATTAAAAAGTGATCAAATCTCTCGAGTGATTAATAGGACTTAGAGCTTTAATCCGTCAGAAGTAACTAAACGAGCCGAGGTTCGGCCCTCTCGAGCAGCCTGGAGTCAGTCGCTTTCACGCCCAGGATAATGGTCCAAGCCGAGGCTCCTTCTGGGGATCCCTTGTGCTGGTTACTCATTAATAAATACCTCGGCAGAGTGCCCTAAACGCTCAGCCACCTTTCAACCCGGTGAAGATGTAAAATCTCTCGGGCCAACAGTGGCCAACAAAGTTACGAGTAAATTAATTTGTGAACATCGCTGATAGCTGATCTCGTTGGTTCGTTTGTTCGTGATGCGAGTACGTGTTTCTCTGTAGTCCGACGCTTACAAGCAACGCTCATTCACACTGTTTGTTCAACAAGTCATCTGTAAACATACGATTGTATAATTGATATCGGGCCGATTCAATTTTATTTAAAACTTATGCCGCGCTTTAATATTTCTAATTGAGGGGCAATAGTTTTCGTGTGTTGAATACATGTATAACTGAAATTCTTGAACTATTTATTGGTAAATATTGAATGTGATGCTTGCTAGAACCGATGTATGTTCGATATAGAAGATTTTTTTTTTATTTATGATAGTTACAAACGAGCATGCACTTCACCTGATGTTAAGTGATTCCTGCGCCCCATGACATCTACATTCATCCTTAACAAGGAATCATAATGCAGATAAATGCTTTGTCACCTTTGATTTCCTGAGATGGAATGCCCCGTCACCAGTAATAAAGGTCTCCGGATCCCTTCACTCACCAGACGAAACACAGCAGCGTTATGCTGTTATTTCACGCTGGCATTATGTGAGGGCGTGGTCCTACCCCGGTCGAGCTAACCCATTCATTCTGCAGTTAGAAACAAACTGCAGTGTAGCTCTGCCACTGTTAACAGTATACTACCAAATTAAAAAGTGATCAAATCTCTCGAGTGATTAATAGGACTTAGAGCTTTAATCCGTCAGAAGTAACTAAACGAGCCGAGGTTCGGCCCTCTCGAGCAGCCTGGAGTCAGTCGCTTTCACGCCCAGGATAATGGTCCAAGCCGAGGCTCCTTCTGGGGATCCCTTGTGCTGGTTACTCATTAATAAATAACTTGGCAGAGTGCCCTAAACGCTCAGCCACCTTTCAACCCGGTGTAGATGTAAAATCTCTCGGGCCAACAGTGGCCAACAAAGTTACGAGTAAATTAATTTGTGAACATCGCTGATAGCTGATCTCGTTGGTTCGTTTGTTCGTTTGTTCGTGATGCGAGTACGTGTTTCTCTGTAGTCCGACGCTTACAAGCAACGCTCATTCACACTGTTTGTTCAACAAGTCATCTGTAAACATACGATTGTATAATTGATATCGGGCCGATTCAATTTTATTTCAAAGCATTTTTAAACAAGTACATACTATTAAATAAAAATAGTTTAAAAGAGGTTTAATGGGATTTGTTCTGTGTATTCTTCGCTTTCATATAGTATTGTCCACGATTGACGATAATTGAGATGATAAAAAATCTCTTTTTTCGGATAAATTATAAATGTACAAATCATTGTATCTTACTTATTAGTATTTGAATTATTATGTACTTAAATCATATTAGAATTGAATTATATTGATATAACTTTACTTAATTTAAATAATAATATAAAATACTTTTGTAGGTACGTCAAGAGGCTTTTTATTGTATCTAGACTCGCTTTCATTTCAGTAGCAAACCGAGTTCGATCCCCAATGACGGTACCAATTAAATTGTTAATTGCAAATTGCAAATGCTGATTTAACACTTGCTCTGTGCTGAAGCATCGTAAGGATTGTGCGAAGCCGCAGAGGAGCCTCGTAGCTAACTATATTCTGATATGAGAAGAGGCCTATACCCAGAAACAATGGTAGAGAATAATGGGTCAGCTCGATCGGGGAAAGACGACTCCATTAAAGATTACCATCGTGAAATAGCAGCATAATTTTTCGCCTAGTGAGTGTAGGGATCCGGGGATCATTTTTACTGGTGACCAGGCATTTCATATCAATCCTCAAGGGTGACAATATGTACATCATCTACATTATGATTCCATGTTAAGGATGAATCGAGATGTCATGGGCCGCAGAAAACACCATCAGGTGAACTGTGGAACAACAAACTAATATATATATATATACATGTATATATATATATATATACATGTATATATATATATACATGTATATATATATATACATGTATATATATATATAATATATATATACATGTATATATATAATATACATATTTAATTTAAACTAAGTGAAAGCATACCAACAGCTGGTTTAATACACAAAAATACCAACAACAAACACTTACACTTTTTTTAATAAATTTTTTGCACCCGATATCATTAGAGGATTATCTAAAGATGTCTGCTGTTCGTAAATATAGTACAACACTATTGTTGTTATTTCCTACGGTTATATGTTTTATAGCTATTTATTTATGTATATTCACCGTAAAGAATACCAGGTTCTGTTCCTAACTGGATTCGGGGTCTTTCCATCCATCGTCATTCATCGGTTTCTGTTAATTGTTCATCAACTGCCAATATTTTTATACTAAATTGTATGTATAATTTTTAATTACACTAAATTGTGTAGTGTAATACATGATTGCGCCGCAAGCATTTGCGCAAACAAACGCACGTATACCCGTCGACCTCTTCCTTACTCTGATCCTGTGTTATAGACACTAGACTTACATACATGACCCAGACTCGAAATACAATAATATGTGATATACAAATATTGTTTCTCGGTTGTGGATCGAACACGGAACCCGCGGTGCTGTTGACAGTATTAGAGTATACCCACTAAGTCACGCGACCTTCATATATGATATACAGTGGTGGTCATATAATTAGAAACATTTTAAAAAAGCATCCATAGCACGTTCTTTTTTTTAAAAATGGAGATAACTTTTCTTTCTCGGCTTTATATATTATTTTGGTGGCAATTCAAAATTTAATCTAAATTTTATTTTGTTCAAAATGGGCAAAAATAAAACTAGGCAAATAATTGTTAATTTATAGATCATAAGTGGGCGTACAGAAGAACAGCTGAACATTTAAATTGTTCTGTTAAGAAAGTTTTTAATGCAATTGATCATTACAAAACACATGGAACTGTTGAAAATGTTCTTACAAAGACTGCCAAGAAACACCTCTCCCAGAGAAGATACGCTAATCGTTCGTGTTGCTAAAATGACCCAAGTAAAGGCTCCAACCAGATTAAAAATGAAGTTTTTTCGCCTGATGACCCGAGAAACATATCGTCAAGAGTGATACGCCGAAGATAAGTGGAAGCTAAATTGTTTGGAAGAATCTCTCGAAAGGTACCGCTTCTTACCAAGCAACACCGAGAGAAGCGCTAATTTTCGCTAAAAAATATGTTAATTGGACGGTACGAGAATGGAAAAAGGTTATTTTCAGATGAAACAAAAATAAATATGGTAAATTCCGATGGAAAGCACTATGTTAGACGTCCTGTAAACAATGCTTTAAATTATAAATGTACAAATCATTGTATCTTACTTATTAGTATTTGAATTATTATGTACTTAAATCATATTAGAATTGAATTATATTGATATAACTTTACTTAATTTAAATAATAATTTAAAATACTTTTGTAGGTACGTCAAGAGGCTTTTTATTGTATCTAAAGACTCGCTTTCAATTCTGGAGCAAACCGAGTTCGATCCCCGATGACGGCACCAATTAAATTGTTAATTGCAAATGCTGATTTAACACTTGTTCGGTGGCGAAGCCGCAGAGGAGCCTCGTAGCTAACTATACTCTGACATGAGAAGAGGCCTATACCCAGAAACAATGGTAGAGCTGCGTTGCAGTTTGTTTCTAGCTGCAGAATGAATGGGTCAGCTCGATCGGGGAAAGACGACTCCATCACAGATTACCATCGTGAAATAACAGCATAATGTTTCGCCTAGTGAGTGTAGGGATCCGGGGATCATTTTTACTGGTGACCAGGCATTTCATATCAGTCCTCAAGGGTGACAATATGTACATCATCTACATTATGATTCCATGTTAAGGATGAATTTAGATGTCATGGGCCGCAGAAAACACCATCAGGTGAACTGTGGAACAACAAACTAATATATATATATATATATATATATATATGTATATATATATATATACATGTATATATATAATATACATATTTAATTTAAACTAAGTGAAAGCATACCAACAGCTGGTTTAATACACAAAAATACCAACAACAAACACTTACACTTTTTTTAATAAATTTTTTGCACCCGATATCATTAGAGGATTATCTAAAGATGTCTGCTGTTCGTAAATATAGTACAACACTATTGTTGTTATTTCCTACGGTTATATGTTTTATAGCTATTTATTTATGTATATTCACCGTAAAGAATACCAGGTTCTGTTCCTAACTGGATTCGGGGTCTTTCCATCCATCATCATTCATCGGTTTCTGTTAATTGTTCATCAACTACCAATATTTTTATACAATTTAGGTGTAATACACGATTGCGCCGCAAGCATTTGCGCAAACAAACGCACGTATACCCGTCGACCTCTTCCTTACTCTGATCCTGTATTATAGACACTAGACTTACATACATGACCCAGACTCGAAATACAATAATATGTGATATACAAATATTGTTTCTCGGTTGTGGATCGAACACGGAACCCGCGGTGCTGTTGACAGTATTAGAGTATACCCACTAAGTCACGCGACCTTCATATATGATATACAGTGGTGGTCATATAATTAGAAACACTTTTTATGAATAAAGAAAGTATAACTTCAACGTACAAATTTTCGTAAAAATATACACTTTCAATAATTAATAATCATGCAATAATATAGCCACTCAAATAAAAAACTCATTAAATGCATAAAATATAAAACATATCATACTTTTAATTACAAAATGAGTCTTACACATGTAGGAGTTTATTTTCTGTTACTGGCCGCCTCGACGCCTAATGTGAAAAAAATGTTTCTACATTTTAAAAAAGCATCCATAGCTCGTTCTTTTTTTTAAAATTGGAGATAACATTTCTTTCTCGGCTTTATATATTATTTTGGTGGCAATTCAAAATTTAATCTAAATTTTATTTTGTTTAAAATGGGTAAAAATAAAAAAAGGCAAATAATTGTTAATTTATAGATCATAAGTGGGCGTACAGAAGAATAGCTGAACATTTAAATTGTTCTGTTAAGAAAGTTTTTAATGCAATTGATCATTACAAAACACATGGAACTGTTGAAAATGTTCTTACAAAGACTGCCAAGAAACACCTCTCCCAGAGAAGATACGCTAATCGTTCGTGTTGCTAAAATGACCCAAGTAAAGGCTCCAACCAGATTAAAAATGAAGTTTTTTCGCCTGATGACCCGAGAAACATCTCGTCAAGAGTGATACGCCGAAGATAAGTGGAAGCTAAATTGTTTGGAAGAATCTCTCGAAAGGTACCGCTTCTTACCAAGCAACACCGAGAGAACCGATAATTATTCGCTAAAAAATATTTTAATTGGACGGTACGAGAATAAAAAATGGTGTTATTTTCAGATGAAACAAAAATAAATATGGTAAATTCCGATGGAAAGCACTATGTTAGACGTCCTGTAAACAATGCTTTAAATTATAAATACACAAGGAGTATAGTCAAGCACGGTGCCAGTAACATTAAAGTTTGGGGGTGTTTTTCCGCATGTGGAGTTGGACTCGTTCGGAAGATTGAAGGTACAATGGATCAATGGCAATACAAAAATATCTTAGAGCACATAATGATTCCCTACTTGGACGATCATTTGCCTGTAACCTGGATCTTTCAGCATGACAATGACCCTACCCACACGGCCGATAGCGTCAAATGTTTCCTTAGCGAACAGCGTATATCCGTTTTAGACTGGCCAGCAAATAGTCCGGATTTAAACCCTATAGAAAATCTCTGGTATATTGTTAAAAAGAAAGTCTCAAACAAACGTAACACCAGTCAAAACGAACTATATGAAGCATTTGTTGAAGCATGGAATTCAATCCCCCTAGAAAAATGTATGAAATTGATTGAATCAATGCAACGTCGTTACAGTGCTGTTATTGAAAATAAGGGATACACCACTAAATATTAATTATAACTATTGGAAGGCTGTGGATAGTAGCTATTTCGTAAATAACAAAACTAATTACTAATACTTAAAAAAATATTGTTTTTCATACTTTTTTGTTGTTTGTCTAATTAGTTGACTATAAAAACAAAATAAAAACGATTGCGGTGAAGTATTTTATATAATGTCAATATATATATATATATATGCATATATATATATATATATATATATATACACTTATGTATTTTTTGACTTTGTATGTTCTTTAATACTTACATATATTTAAATTTACGAGTATATTATAAATGCCATTAACACAATTTCTCCTAACATTAACAACTGTTTGACTGTAAGACAATATATAAAAGAAATAAGTTTGTTCCTTTGCAAATCTCTTATATGTTCAGTTTAAATATATGAATAAATGATAATCTAAGAGTTAAAATCTAGTAATAAGACCTTTAATCCATGACCGGCATTATAAACATTGTACCAAGCTGATAGGCCACATGAGTATCGACGGCACATATCTACAGGTCAACCGTACTCCGTGTAATGACTCAAATGACTTATGACGCAAATGAACCTGTAGACCATTAGATTTATTCATACGAGTATGTTGATAATCACAAGTTTAATGATAAAGTTTTGCAATAAATGCGTTGACGATAAACCTTCAATCAATCCATGTCTAATTTTACACGTGTAGCGAGGCTATAAAAAAACTGCCTGTAGCATGATCTGACAAAATTCCATCTTGAAATAGCAGGATAAACAAATGATGAACCTAGATAACCGATAAAGATAATTCTGACTTAATTTATGAAATTATTTATTAACGGTCAAATATCCCTTGTTCTGGTTTATGGATGCAATTATTGGGAAAGAACCCTGTATTTAGCGCAGCGTAGTTTTTTAACGGTCGTGTAGTGTGATCCAGCAGCTAGCTTCCGGTACTCAGCGGGCTGTCCACTCGCGAGCCCATTCAGATGAAGAGGTCTCAACAGCATCACACAAACATAAAAGAGAAAAAAAAAAGCTAGTTTCCGATTGTAAGTAGGTTGGCTCGACGGGGAAATGACCTCTTCTAATAGTAGCGTAATGCTGCTCTTTTTCGTATGGCCAATGTGGAGACCCTCGGACCCCATCACAAGTAACGAAGTATGCCATCTCTATCCTCGGGAGTGACAGAGTATATGCATCCCGTAACTTTATGACCCCAGTCATAACTCATCGTCGTGATGAACTGTATAATTTTTGGCGCCCTTAATATAAAAATAAAAGACGTATTCTCTATTGAGAAGTGAATTGTCCATTCAACTCAATTGAATGTTTCAAAAATAGTTGAATATTTAAATTAGTACTTATAATTATACATAGAGTGTATATAATTTAGGCTATAGTCTTCAAATAACACACCACCATGGGCATGTATTTAAGTTACAATTTGATTACTTATCAATTAATATAGTCTATCCTCAATTACAGTTGATTATTTCTGCTTAAATGTTTCCGTAATTTCCTTGTTTCTTATATCTTTTCACATTTTTCCACCAGCTAATGATCTGCAAAGTGATCAACATAAATTCAAACAGATTTAGAACTTTAATAAAAGATTTCACATATCTTATTTTCTGTGCATACTTGTGAAACGTGAAATTACGTGTTTCGGCATTACGCTAACAAACACGTTACCGTTCACCGTAACTATTTTGACTTCGCGAATTATGCAATTAAATGGAATTACTCCGAAGGTAAATATGTCGATATCTCGCCTCTACCAAATGTCAACGTCGCGTATAATTTGTAACATTTCGGCCAAGGCTTGTTGTGTAAAGTCGGCTCTATATAAATAATCATGAGTTTTCTGGGTTTCTCGAGGCGTATATTTTCGTAAGGATCTTTTCCACTGTTTTCCAATTAAGTTTACCCAGTTTGGCATGAATATATAATATAAGGCTTTCAGATCAATGGCCTTACTTTTTACTATTCACGTTGCGGTATGTTTCTAGTCATATTGGCATTAATGGATCGGCTCGATCACAGTAGTACCACGCCCTCACAGAATAACTGTTGTGAAAAAAAAAGAAAAATGAAATGTTATTTTTGCTGGGGTATTGCTGGGTTGCAACGCATTTGGCGTATTTCTAATTCTTGTTGCTAGGATGGCTCAAGTCCTATTTTTTTATCGTATAATGTGTCGTCACCCTTAAATTATTAATAAAAATATGTCCACGTACAATCGTACGTCTTGTTAAATAAAATGGCCGCCGCCCTTATGTATTGTTAAATAAAATGGCCGCCGCCCTTATTATATAGTCTACGATCATCATATGTTTAGGCACATCATTTGGCAAATTGACTTGTTTCTCGATTTGTTGAAGGTGCCTTAAAGTAAGTACGACTACTATTAAATGGTAAATTGTAAATTAACTGATATTTATTAGAGCTAAATGGTGTAGAAAACTACAACGAAGATTATATTATTTTTGTTATGAAATCACGTTTGTGGTTGTGTCCGGTGTGATCGATTCATGTTGTAACTAGAGATTATATGTAACATGGCTCTACAGTTGTTAAATATATCCTATATATAATAATAGTGCCGTAACAATTCACTCAATCAACAAAACAAAGCACACTAGTAAACAAAAGCACGCACGCGTCTTCCCCTACCCTATTCTGATGTAATAAATTCGGAGGAACGTTCGAAAGACCAACAATTTGGTTTAAATCTAAACTAGGACCTACAACGCATTGCTTCACTTGTATCAAACTTTATTTTCATTCGCTTTAGTCTATATAGGTCGGTACTGTTATCTTGTATTTTAAATTATCAATTAAAGACTATATAACTCACGACCATACGAGATAAAAGACATAATATTTTTCATTCGAATGTCACGTGAAAAATAAAACTGTCATGAAAAAATATCTTTATTTACAATTGGTTTTTAAATTAAAATATTTATTTTATGTTGTAACGTATCAAATATTTTGTTGTATCTTGTTATTCGATTTCAGAGACCCGTAAACGATTATTATTAAGTTTCTTTTAATACGTCAAGTTTAATTATAACCGACTTTTGTTTATTTTAATATCTTAAAACCTTGTTGAACCTTTGTACACATATTCCTTTATTTACAAGTAAAAACTTGGTATGTTAAACCACAAAATATACCAATATAAATTATTTTAACTTGTTAATAATCGTAAAAACCTTGTTGAAATTTTTCATATATTTCATAATTTACAAGCAAAACCTGTAATGTGAAAAACTTTTAAAACCTTTAATCTAAGTCAAATACAAAAAATAACCTCAGTTCCGTGAGCCCTGTGTCCGATGAAGCTGTAAGAGCCGCATAGGCTAACAGCATCAACATCAACAGAATCTAGAATACAAAAAAAGTCAATTAAAATCTTTAATTTACTCTGTATTGATATGAATATTATTAAAAATTCTTCGTTTTCCTTTTTACATATAACAAATAAATAAAAAATTGCAATAACTACTTACGATATGAAACGATATGAACGAATTATTTCGGTATGTCGTAGCAAGATGACATCAAATAAATCTAATAAAAATGACGTCATTTGACAGGTGTACGTAACGGTTTAAAGTTGTGAAATATTTACTAACCGATGTCGGTCAATGTTGCCTTGTTGACACATGCTGCTAACAAACGACAAGTAATTTCTACGAACGCAAACCTTTTCTGTAACTTCGCAGAAATTGTTAATGTTCGCTAAAATCTAAAATTTTACTTTTACGCCCATGTCATTCATTATTTATTAAAAGATAAATATTTTATTTCGAAATGAAAAGCAAAATGCCTTATAATAAATAGCTTTGTAGAGAAATGTTCCATACAGATAGAAGCGTCGCTGGAGTTTCTTGCGCCACTTCTTCTCTAGCGCCCATGCATATATTATTAGAGATAATCCTCTGTCAGAAGCAACTGACCTACCCGAGGTTGGGCCCTCTCGGGCACCCTCGAGTCAGACGCTCTCGCGAAACCTCTGCGACCCACAACATCTACATTCATCCTTGACAAGGAATCATAATGCAGATGTGTTGTCACCCTTGAGGACTGAGATGGAGTGCCTCGCCACCAGTAATAAAGGCCTCCGGATCCCTGTAGTCACGAGACGAAACACAGCAACATTACGGTGGTATACTGTGAGGGCGTGGTCCCACCCCGGTCGAGGTGACCCATTTATTCTGCAGCTATAAACAAACTGCCGTGTAACTCTACCACTGTCAAGCATTTGTAGCTAATATTATTTCGTCTATCATATTCCATCTTTTCTGATAAAAGGTATCTGTTACCTGCTCGTGACGGCTTATCGGTCTATACTTAAATTAGCAACGTAATATATCAGTTAAAAGAAACAAATGACTTGTTAAACTTCATAGTTTAAAAAAAATCATGGTGACATACTATAATCATAATCATTAAATAAATTAATAATCGTATGATAATTTTTTGTTTGGTCAGCATATACCAATTCACCGTCTACTTGTCCGTTGGCAAACTGAAATGAGTAGACGAAATGACCAATATTTTATGCAAAGTCTATTCAAGTGTTTCTCATCACTTATATAAATTTCAATACCATTTAATTTTAATAATACTTGTATCAAGTGTAAAAGATTAACGAAATATTATTATGTGGAAGAAACGTTTTTAACAGCGTTCTGAAGCGTCAATCGTGTAATGGTTTCTAGATCCTCCTTTTAGATAGCGATCCGAGTCGAGGTTTCGTACCTCCTTATGGGGGGCCTTCGGGTCGTGTTATCGTTCCCCCCCCCCCTGTTGTTGTCGACGTTCTTCGTGCACAGGGGTCGGACTGCAGCGGTGGTGCAGCAGCAGTCTCCGCGCCAGCTTCGCAGCATCGTTGTTGACTCCCTACTCAGCGGGTCTCCGGCTCGCGAGTCTAATTAGATAAAGCTGTAAAGGTCTCTGGACCAACAGCAAGAATCATACACAAAAATCAAACAAAGGTTTCTAGTATGGTCAGCGGAATCCGCCATCGACTATTCCAGTGAACCATTTCCTATCACAATTTTAAGCTAAATATTAGCACTGGTAACACTCTAAATAAAAATAGTAGTAAGTATGCACTTACTACTATTTTTTTTTTAGATCATTAGTTTTACCGACTGTTTATTCTTTCGGGAGTTTTGATATAAGCATGATATTTAAAGTTTGTGTCGGTTGTTTTCGGACTGGCGAATTTATCTGTCAATGTGCAGCGGTTCGCGCCAACCGGTCCTTAATCTGCTGAGTCATACGAACCTCGCAAAAGCTGTCCTTAACAAATGGAAGCGAACATTTTCTTAACGACTTCAAAAAAGCATCGGGTTATAGATTCGACGCATATTTTTTTTCTCATTTCTTTGAACTTTCTGAGCCAGTTTACACATTTCTATTTTTTATGTGAACGACAAATTGGTCAAACAAAAATGTCATTAGTGTTAGTTAAATTGTTATTTTGTAACCCATTAAAACACGTATTGATACTAAAAAAATTATAAATAAATTTGTTTAACTAAAACAAAACCGACTTTATTGCAGACATTGCGGTAGCCTTAGACAGCTTACTAAATTTAGATATATTTGTGTGTTCGTGCGTTGTCGTAAAGGAAATTTAAGGTTCTTTGTTTTATATGAGAATTATTAGATTGGTTTCGTGAATAGGGAAGAATTTGTTTGGCTACTAACGTATTTTTTATGTGGATTAAATAAAACAATATAAAAACCGAGAGACGAAATCTTTTAAATCCGCGCCATAGCTTTTCAAGGCCGCAGCTGTCACTGGCGATATTAGTTTGAGGCTTCTCCGCGGTTGCACCAGTCGGCTATCAGGCGGTCGCACGCGCATTTACGTAAACCCTTTGTGTTATAATTTATCATTAAAATAATGTTTTATAACGACAAACATATTTGTGTAGCATTGACTATAGATCTCCAATTTGCCTTTGTCATCATGTTTGAAATGTTTTCTGTGATAAATACAACAGTTATGGCGTACGGCGTGTAGTAATTCGATAAGAATTTATAAATAAATAAACGTGTTTGTGATTTTTTTTTTGTTATATACAATGTTAAAAAGACAATTGTCACACGAATCCGGTAAAACGGCACTCTTCTGGGCAAAAGAGGAATATTTTGATAGACGGTGAGTTTTATTACTATTTAACCGTACTTATCTTTAATAATATTTAAACAGTTTATGTAAATTTGTATTTCGAGGTTCTTGTTTCAAAAGTAAATTTTCTATATTGAAATATTTATATTACAGATGTAACTAAGCATTTATCAAGCATTATTTTACACAATGAAAAATATATTAACTAACACTAATTAGCGTTCACACTAATTGAAACTTTGACATTAGTAAATAATTTCTTCAAAATTAAATATTCAGATAGTTTGTAATGAATGTGTAACGAGAAAGCAGGGGACATAATAATCTTTAAAGACGATAATAATTATATAAATATTTATTCAATATAGACTATATTGCAAAAACAAGTGTTAATTCGCTAATTAATCGTAAGATAAAAAAAATATTTTTAGTAAATTCAACTCTCAAGTCAAAATTATTTCCATACAATAATAGAACTCGCAAAAGTATTCGAAACAAAATGTTACCCACGATACTAACGGATGGTTTATCAAAGCACTACATGATATCACTTATCGTGCACTAGAAATGGACAGGTTGAGAATGTCGCAACTGGGAAGTAAATTTTTATAAACGCGGTAAAACACATATACATATATAAATACATATCAAATAAATGCTTCTACGCTACAATCATATACATTCTTGACGTTTCGATGTTACTATGTTGTATACGGAAATAAACCAAATGATTATTTCATAATTTATTTAATTGACTTATTGTATAATAATTATCACATCTAGGTATTGTTCCATTATCTTTTTCACTTCAATCGTAACTTGTTCTTACGATAATTCAATCGTCCGTGGATCCACTAGAAGGACTTCGATGTAAAGTATCACCAACGACGATCAGGTTTTGCATATTGACCGTTATCACAATATCATTGGTCGATATAAGCCAATCTGAAGAATCTGTGAAAGAAAATGTTACTACTATAATCGAAGCGTCATCGCTGGTAATTATTTCAACGGAGCTGTATTAATTAAAAACAAAGTGGTATAACTGTTATGGAAGTTTCTTTAACATATAGTAGTATTTTTTTTTTAGTTTTTTAAATTATAGAAGTTTGTAGTAGTAATTAGTAGTATATTTATATCCATATCCATAATCCAATATATTATAAAAGATGTAATTTGAAAAAAGAATTACCGCGTCAATGATTACAAATTTTTCTCGATCCCATCAAACCATTCTCGACCTTCCTTAATCAATCTTTTTACACGAATAATAAGTGTTTAAGCGAGACTGTAGCTAAAACTATTATTACCACGGATTTGACAGCTGCAGCTTAACTCGGAAAGGATAACGCCTATACATTATCTTACAGTATAGAGGCGTTCTGCAATATGCATCTCGACTTTTCATAGACGAGAGATAGGAGTATCATAGAACTGTTTCCTCCTTTTAGATAGCGATCCGAGTCGAGGTTTCGTACCTCACTGTGGGGGGCCCTCGGATTGTATTATCGCCCCCCTATGTTGTCGTCGACGCTCTTCGTCCACAGGGGTCGGAGCGCAGCGGTGGTGCGGCAGCGGTCTTCGTGCTTCGCTTCGCAGCATCGTCGTTGTCTCCTTACTCTGCGGGCCTCCCGCTCGCGGGTCTATTTAGATAAAGCTATAGAGGTCACTGGACCAACAGCAATACTCATACACAAAAAAAAATCATAGAACTGCATGCTCATTTGTATTCACATTGTTATTCAAAAAGCAATATCTAATTGAATAAACAAATTTAACGGATTTTATAAAGTCTATTTTAACTTTTTAATTTCTGATTGATATGTTGATGAGGTCATTTCAGGACCTTATGCACACTTAACAGCAGTTTATGTCTGTATATGTGGGGAGGGGGGTGATATTTGATGCCATTGTTAACCCAATCTTCCGTCAATTGTAATTTATCGTCTTGAGACGATCTCCTTGATACATCTAAATTATTATATATAATTATATAATTATTCTATATATAAATTCTCTGAATACCGTATAATATATATATATATATATATATATATATATATATATATATATAATATATATATATATATATATATATATATATATATATATATATACTACTCTATTTTCAAACGATATATTTCTGTAAAAGACTAAGGAAACAAAAACAATAGAACAAATTACAACAAACATAATTAAAAAAATAGCCTCATTAATCACATGGCTTAATAATCTAATTAAAATAAAAGATCTCATTACATTTATTAATTATCAGAATGACATAAATAATTAATATAATTGACAAAGCTATTAGTATATTGTACGTTTGTTCATTGATATTAATTGATAAAAGTAAAAAAAAAATAAGGAAAAAATATATAAAAAAAAGTTCGAGAAAAGTCTAAATCAAACATTGCTACATTTTCTGTGACTTAAAACAAATCGTTTCTCAGTGCCGATATATTTTACGTATCCAAGTTTAAGAAAATTTGCAAAAGTTTCAGTTTTTCTTTACTAACTGTCCATAGGTTGTTTATATACCATTGGAAACTGTTTATGGGTTAAGTATAATTATTTTATATGTTAATAGCATATATAATAAGCAGATATTTGTTGACTTAAATAAAAAAAAAAATTGCGTACGCTCTATACAAATTGACATAAACGTATAACGAAAGTTGTATACATTGAGTCTATGATCAGATACGGACTTATAATGTAGGGTAATGGGGCAAACTGTCTGCTTGACAAATTAGGGCGATCAGCAACATATCACCGGACATATCTTGCACGTCTCTTATATCAAAATATAAATATATCTCTACATATTGGTGACAGACAAAATAAACATACATTCTTACAAGCTATAGATGTTGTGAAAAGCGACAGTGGTAAAGCTGCACTGCACTTTGTTTCTAGCTGCAGAATGAATGGGTCAGCTCGACCGGGCTAGGAACGCGCCCTCACAGAATACCAGCATAATGTTGCTGTGTTTCGTCTAGCGAACGCAAGGATCCGGCTTATGACGAGGCATTCCATCTCAGTCCTCAAAAAAAATTATCTACATTATGATTCCTTGTCAAGATGAATGTAGATGTCATGGACCGCAGGAATCACTTACCATCAGGTGAACAGTGTGCTCGTTTGTTACTCTCGATATAATAAAGAAAAACTTTCAAAGTGAAATGAAACAGAGACAATTTAATATTTGCCAAAATCATCAAAGATAAAAGGTTTAAAAGAATAGGTTATGCTATGTAATAATAAAAAATACTATGTACAACAAAATACCCCATCAAATAATATTATGACTTATACATAGTACGTTTTAAACTTCACTGCGTATCTGGCTGGTGGAAAGCACATTGTATTCCGTCGAACACATTTTTGAATGTGTATTTGTTCGTTATAAGAAATTGTATTTTCGTTGATTCAATGTATAGTTTTAAAATAATAATAATTTCATGTTTTTAAAATAATAATATTTGCATGCTGTCGACGACACTTGATTAGGTTAAACCTACAAAACTTATCCCAAGAACAAGACCTGGCTGTATGGACTAAAGTCCTTTGCCTTTTCCATTAGGGATAAATTAATATTATCATCATCATCATCACTACAAAACTTAATATTCATGTTTTTCTTAACGTATGAGTTCTTAATTTGAATATGATCAATTAATGTATTTATTAATATTAATAAAATTAGTTTTATTTATTGTGCAGAATTCGAGTATATATAAGAAACAATTAAGCAATAAACTTCGTAAACATTATTGCAGCTTATTTTTATAAATGGATTCTAGATTGTTTTTTTTTAATTGACAGATTATTAAATTTAATAATTTGACAATCGAGATAACTATTTAGAGTAAAGTATAGGGGTCTCAGAATACGATTAACGGAAATTACGTAAAATCAGATGATGCGTTGTAAATTTTTAAATGCGTTGTACAATATTACAGTCGCTCGAAAATTCATTAGCAAGGTCGCGCCTAAGGTTAATATAAAACTTGTTTCACGTACTTTACTGCGGCTATTTTGATATGCTATACAGGGAGGTTTGGATTGATTTTAATACAATAATAATGGATGAAGATGTCCTCTTGGTCAATTTCGATTGCGGTGATCTGTTCTGATTGTAACCATACGACATCAACTACGCGAGACGTACCAATAATTATAGTGGTTAAGGTTTCGCGCAAACACGGAGGCATTTATTGGTATAATATGTGAATCTGAATGTCATGCGTGTGTGACAAGATCATATGAAATGAGAATTGGTACAGTCATATGTAATTTATTTTTGGTTATATTTTAAACGTTTCAAAAACTGGATTATGATGCTACTGGAAATCTTTTCCAAACCTTATCCTAAATCAAGGCCGACATATTTATAGTTAAACTACTTGAAAAATCCGCATACCCAATAGCTGGTTTAATATACAAAAATACCAACAACAAACACTTATAATCATACATCATTAATAACACTCACGCAATATATTCACTCATCATATATATATATATATATATATATATGTATATATATAATTAAATTAAACTACTTGAAAAATCCGCATACCCAACATCTGGTTTAATACACAAAAATACCAACAACAAACACTTATACACTCACACTCTCACGCAATATATTCACTCATCATACAATTAGACGCTCACTAGCAGACATTTTTATTCTTCTATTTTTTTTTATTTTCTCTTTTCTTAGTATTTTTCTGTTATTTTTCTTGCAAAGTTTAAGGCATAACAATATCCGTGTATCGAGTCGAGGGCCTGGTTAATCTGTCAGACAGGGGCACCTAGTGCAGACGCTAGTCTCTCACAAAGGAATATTTTATACTGTTGTATTAATTTTCTGTACAGAAAATAAATAAATAATTAAAGAAACATTAAATTTTTACTATTTCTTTCCTGTTAATGCCTATGCTGCATACAAAGGTGTGAAGCAAATTTATGAGTCTGTGAACTTTTGCTACTAAAACTATCGTAGATACCTCTTCTCAACAAAGTGTTAATTGTTTTTTAATGCTAATACACTTTGAGAACATGATTATTTCCTTGTCGAATGTTTTGAAATTGCTACATGCAAAAACTGACTATAGCCTGGCTCCGTAAAATCGTAAATTCTTGCTCTGTCCTTGCTAGATTGAGTAAGCAGTACCAAATAATAAGTCTCAGTCCTTTCTCAACGCATTGGTGATACAAAATTGTTCTTTCAATTTTCGCTTTTAAACATGTATATTACGAACATTTTAAATCATTTAATGTCTGACACATAAAAAAGTGCCTTATGTTTTAGATATAGATACAGTTAAAAAATGGCTTGGGCCGCAATACTTGTTGTACGTACAAAAGAAGAAACGCAATTAATAATAAAGAATAATAATAAAAAAAGCAATGACAACGATATGGTTAATTTTATTACTTTGCTGTTAAAATCAGAGGTTTTCGTATACACTATGTGCACGAAAACCTAATTTAAATGATGACAACGGCTGATCTGACTTTAAAATATAATTCCGAGAATAAATTTTTTGTCCTCCATTAATGTTAATGATTTTATGAAACGACTAATAAATCTAATGACGGAACTGCAATAATTAGAATAAAACATTGTCTTAAAGCCAATGGAAAAGTAGAATAAATAATTCTTCTACAAATAGAAGAAAAACTCTTAAAATATTAGCGTACATCTCTGCGTTGAAGTTAAAAACAAAACATGTAAACCTTATGTCTTTTAAATGTAGACAAAAAATATTAAGATAGATAAAAAATATCGATAGTTTTCAAGGATTGCCTGATGAAGCACTTCATAGTGTTTTGGTAATTTAAAGGTAGAATAAATATAAAAAATATCGAGAGTTTTGAAGGATTGCCTGATGAAGCACTTCTTGGTGTTTTGGTTTTTTCCGGATTCGCTTACAAATTCAGAGTCGTCATAATCATGACTATGTCATCGCCAATACTCTGCTAAATAGTTTCAAGCAAAAGTGTGACTGATAACTTTTGTATATTATTCTTCATGACGAGGCAATCTATACTCATTCCTCAGAGGTGAAATAGATCTGAATTGTATTTTTTATGATTCCGTGTTGAGGATTAATGTGAATCAGCCACTATCATGTGATCTGTGTCCTAGTTTATCATGCCGCAGTTTATATAAAAAATATCGAGAGTTTTCAAGGATTGCCTGATAAAGCACTTCATAGTGTTTCGGTCATTTAAAGGTAGAATAAATGTAAAAATATCGAGAGTTTTCAAGGATTGCCTGATGAAGCACTTCATAGTGTTTCGGTCATTTAAAGGTAGAATAAATGTAAAAATATCGAGAGTTTTCAAGGATTGCCTGATAAAGCACTTCATAGTGTTTCGGTCATTTAAAGGTAGAATAAATATAAAAATATCGAGAGTTTTCAAGGATTGCCTGATGAAGCACTTTATAGTGTTTTGGTCATTTAAAGGTAGAATAAATATGAAAATATCGAGAGTTTTCAAGGATTGCCTGATAAAGCACTTCATAGTGTTTCGGTCATTTAAAGGTAGAATAAATGTAAAAATATCGAGAGTTTTCAAGGATTGCCTGATGAAGCACTTCATAGTGTTTCGGTCATTTAAAGGTAGAATAAATATGAAAATATCGAGAGTTTTCAAGGATTGCCTGATAAAGCACTTCATAGTGTTTTGGTCATTTAAAGGTAGAATAAATGTAAAAATATCGATAGTTTTCAAGGATTGCCTGATGAAGCACTTTATAGTGTTTTGGTAATTTAAAGGTAGAATAAATGTAAAAATATCGATAGTTTTCAAGGATTGCCTGATGAAGCACTTTATAGTGTTTTGGTCATTTAAAGGTAGAATAAATATAAAAATATCGATAGTTTTCAAGGATTGCCTGATGAAGCACTTTATAGTGTTTTGGTAATTTAAAGGTAGAATAAATGTAAAAATATCGAGAGTTTTCAAGGATTGCCTGATAAAGCACTTCATAGTGTTTCGGTCATTTAAAGGTAGAATAAATATGAAAATATCGAGAGTTTTCAAGGATTGCCTGATAAAGCACTTCATAGTGTTTTGGTCATTTAAAGGTAGAATAAATATGAAAATATCGAGAGTTTTCAAGGATTGCCTGATAAAGCACTTCATAGTGTTTCGGTCATTTAAAGGTAGAATAAATATAAAAATATCGATAGTTTTCAAGGATTGCCTGATGAAGCACTTTATAGTGTTTTGGTCATTTAAAGGTAGAATAAATATAAAAATATCGAGAGTTTTCAAGGATTGCCTGATAAAGCACTTCATAGTGTTTTGGTAATTTAAAGGTAGAATAAATGTAAAAATATCGATAGTTTTCAAGGATTGCCTGATAAAGCACTTCATAGTGTTTTGGTAATTTAAAGGTAGAATAAATGTAAAAATATCGAGAGTTTTCAAGGATTGCCTGATAAAGCACTTCATAGTGTTTTGGTAATTTAAAGGTAGAATAAATATAAAAATATCGATAGTTTTCAAGGATTGCCTGATGAAGCACTTCATAGTGTTTTGGTGATTTAAAGGTAGAATAAATATGAAAATATCGAGAGTTTTCAAGGATTGCCTGATAAAGCACTTCATAGTGTTTTGGTCATTTAAAGGTAGAATAAATGTAAAAATATCGAGAGTTTTCAAGGATTGCCTGATGAAGCACTTTATAGTGTTTTGGTAATTTAAAGGTAGAATAAATGTAAAAATATCGATAGTTTTCAAGGATTGCCTGATAAAGCACTTCATAGTGTTTCGGTCATTTAAAGGTAGAATAAATGTAAAAATATCGATAGTTTTCAAGGATTGCCTGATGAAGCACTTCATAGTGTTTTGGTGATTTAAAGGTAGAATAAATGTAAAAATATCGATAGTTTTCAAGGATTGCCTGATAAAGCACTTCATAGTGTTTTGGTAATTTAAAGGTAGAATAAATGTAAAAATATCGAAAGTTTTCAAGGATTGCCTGATGAAGCACTTTATAGTGTTTTGGTCATTTAAAGGTAGAATAAATGTAAAAAATATCGAGAGTTTTCAAGGATTGCCTGATAAAGCACTTCATAGTGTTTTGGTAATTTAAAGGTAGAATAAATATAAAAAATATCGAGAGTTTTCAAGGATTGCCTGATGAAGCACTTCATAGTGTTTTGGTAATTTAAAGGTAGAATAAATATAAAAAATATCGAGAGTTTTCAAGGATTGCCTGATGAAGCACTTCATAGTGTTTCGGTCATTTAAAGGTAGAATAAATGTAAAAAATATCGAGAGTTTTCAAGGATTGCCTGATGAAGCACTTCATAGTGTTTTGGTGATTTAAAGGTAGAATAAATATGAAAATATCGAGAGTTTTCAAGGATTGCCTGATGAAGCACTTCTTGGTGTTTTGGTTTTTTCCGGATTCGCTTACAATTTAAGCGGCGTCATAATCATGACTATGTCATCGCCAATACTCTGCTAAATAGTTACAAGCAAAAGTGTGATTGATAACTTTTGTATATTATTCTTCATGACGAGGCAATCTATACTCATTCCTCAGAGATGAAATAGATCTGAATTGTATTTTTTATGATTCCGTGTTGAGGATTAATGTGAATCAGCCACTATCATGTGATCTGTGTCCTAGTTTATCATGCCGCAGTTTATATAAAAAAATAAGAAATGTTGTTACTAACAGTGATAATGCTACACTCCACTCTTTTTATATCTGCATGAATGAATGGGTCAGCTCGACCGGGGTGGGACCACGGCCTCACAATAGCAGTATGATGCTGCTGTGTATCGTCTGGTGAGTTTAGGGATCCGGAGATCTTTATTACTGGTCACGAGACATCTCAGTCCTCAAGGGTGACAACGCATCCGCATTATGATTCCTTGTCAAGGATGAATGTAAATGTCAGGGGACGCAGGGATCACTCACCATCAGGTGAAGTGTGTGCACTTGTCACTCTCAAGTCATAAAAAAAATACTTGTGCACTTGTAATATCTTTGTTATATAATTTATCTTTTAATATTGCGTAAATTAATAAATAAGTACGCCATTAAATATATCTAAGATATAAAAAATTAATGTCTTATTTAATTATATGTGTAAACAGAAATATATATATTATGTGCGCGTGTGTGCGTAGAATTTCAGTCCATAGTTATACATAATAGGTTATAGACAATTTAGTTAGTGTGATTTATTATTTCCATCTTGTGTATTGTTAATATACTAATTCTATATCGGTAAATATTAAACGGTGTTATTTTTTATAGTAGGTGTTAAAATAATGTCTAGATTATACTTTCCTTAGATGTATCTTCTATAGCAGTCGTAAAACTAGCCTAGCTAGTTTCCAGCTGCATTGTCATGTGGTCAGCTCGATATGGGAAATACGCCTCCCTCACAGAACACCAGCATGAAATAGCATAGTTTTTTTTCATTGTGAGTACCAAACGAACACAGTTTACATGATGGTAAGTGATTTTTGCACCCCATGACATCTACATTCATCCTTGACAAGGAATCATAATGCAGATGCGTTGTCACCCTTGAGGACTGAGATGGAATGCCTCGTCACCAGTAATACAGGTCTCCGGATCCCTGCCCTCACCAGACCAAAACATAGCATTATTATGCTGCTATTTTACGCTAGTATTCTGTAGAGTTTTGGTCCTACCCCGGTCGAACTTAGCCATTCATTATGCATCATAGCTCTACCATTGTAGAGTACTGCTGTGAGGAGGCTTATTTATGATAGCAAGACATTGTATCTCACTCCTCGGAGGTGGGAGCATATGTTTAATCTTTGTAGAAAGAGGATGCAGGTATTTATGGGTCGTAGTCCTAATCAGGTAATCTATGTGGCAAATTTAGATCATTCCTCTTCAACACGTATTTATTATTTAAAATAATTGCTTAAATAAATAAATCTAGAAAGGCGGCGTGCTATTAAGCCGCTATCTGAATGGATCTAGAAACGTGTGTGGCTTTTATATAGGCTTGCTTAAATTGTTCTCCACTTGCCTTCCATCGTGTTTATACAGCAATCCTCACAAGTTCAATTCAAGTGTTCGCGTGCATTCCTCTATCTTACAATCCAATGCGTCACATCAAATGCCCTGATGCAATGGAAAATTTACTTGATATAACATAAGTTTTAAATTTGTAAGTGTAGACAAATATTTTTGTTTGCAATTGTTCCAGTAGGCACTTGTTCGACTATCGCTTTTAGCTGGACCGCTTTAATATCGTGCTCGTATATGTTAACATATAACGAATGTAAGAAGTCAAACATACGTTGGTCTTCCAATCGATGAGAGGTTCATTAGGGGACATCATAAAGACCATGTATGCACGAAATTGAGATCTAGATAAACTTACAATTCTTACAAAAATACAAGTTGCCATATAAAATTCTAAGACTGTTATATCTTTCCGTGACCGACTCTGTGGCCGGCTATGGATTAAATAGTTACGGTAGAACGTATGAAACATATTTAGATTTATTCATAGACTACAAACTAGAATTTTATAGACGACACCACAACGGGATATACTTTTTAAATATTACTCAATGAGTTCAATTCAAGTGCTCGCGTATATGTCTGTCTTGCAATCCAATCCTAGTCTAAATGGTGTCAAATTACTTTCAGAAAATCTTATTATTGTCTTATTGTCCTGGCACGCGTGTTGCTCGTATCCTTCCGTGACGTATAAACTTATATCCGCAGTCCACGTAAGAAACCGATTCGAGACCGCGCATTGTGTCGACCAGGTGCCGATATTCTCGTACTGTCTCTACATCTGAACCTGACTGTTCCTGGTCTGCGTAGATTGGAGCCGGTCTCCGCTGCCCGCTGTACTATTCACAATTCTCAGTGACTTCGGCCACCTTCTAGCGTTGTGATATTTCTCGTACATTCTTCGGGTGTAATTGACATAATTACCATAAACTAATGAATATTACATACCAGAATCGATAAAGTATCGCATTAGTATTACAATGTGGATTCACTGCATATGTCAAAAAAATAGAATTTTATCAAGTCCGATTTTGTAAAAATCATTTATATTGTTTTTAACATTTCCAATAGCTTTATTTTACACCAAACAATAAATTTGATTCTTTTTGAATAAGCTGTCGTTATTAGTCTTCCAGGTTTATGTTGGTGACCCCGATTCTTTACTCCCTAAGTTATATATAAAATGTGTGAATAAATAATAAGTACCACAGACTTCCTATGAGAATCAGCATGTTCATAGTCTAATTAGTAGTTTCCGAACAAAAATAATTGAAACTTCAGACAGGTAGACTCGAAGGTCAGATTTTCTTGTAGACATCGTCATTATCTACACCATCAGACAGTACAATGCTAGAATCAAAGATCCTTTAAGAAACTAGAATAAAGTAAGTAAATTACGCAGTAAACAATAAGATTGTAATTTTTTTTTACTTGCTTCAGGAGGACTAGATCTCTGAACGCGCCATCTCCTATCCAGCAGTTTGGACCATGTGGAAGAATAATGAAAAATTCAGCTACCGTTATTAGTCTTCCAGGTTTATGTTGGTGACCCCGATTCTTTACTTCCTAAGTTATATATAAAATGTGTGAATAAATAATAAGTACCACAGACTTCCTATGAGAATCAGCATGTTCATAGTCTAATTAGTAGTTTCCGAACAAAAATAATTGAAACTTCAGACAGGTAGACTCGAAGGTCAGATTTTCTTGTAGACATCGTCATTATCTACACCATCAGACAGTACAATGCTAGAATCAAAGATCCTTTAAGAAACTAGAATAAAGTAAGTAAATTACGCAGTAAACAATAAGATTGTAATTTTTTTTTTTTTTAATAAGCTACCGTTATTAGTCTTCCAGGTTTATGTTGGTGACCCCGATTCTTTACTTCCTAAGTTATATATAAAATGTGTGAATAAATAATAAATACCACAGACTTCCTATGAGAATCAGCATGTTCATAGTCTAATTAGTAGTTTCCGAACAAAAATAATTGAAACTTCAGACAGGTAGACTCGAAGGTCAGATTTTCTTGTAGACATCGTCATTATCTACACCGTACAATGCTAGAATCAAAGATCCTTTAAGAAACTAGAATAAAGTAAGTAAATTACGCAGTAAACAATAAGATTGTAATTTTTTTTTTACTTGCTTCAGGAGGACTAGATCTCTGAACGCGCCATCTCCTATCCAGCAGTTTGGACCATGTGGAAGAATAATGAAAAATTCAGCTATGGTTATGTAAGTGTTGGATATCTTTTTTCATTTATTATAAACGATTCTTATGAAGCTCGGAATAGATAGAAATATCTTTTCAGATCTAGATTTTAATTTCAAAGCACGCCAGCGAAATATGTTCGCTGACATCCGAAACCAATTAAATGGAGGGGGTTAAAATTAATTCAGGTTTTAGTAACAGGATCAGTGGTCATCATAGTATTTGGGTCTCACATTTTCTTATACTCTCTGTACAAAACATATCTGTATATCATATACATAGTGCTATTTAATGTTTGTTTTCTGTGTAAACGTGATCATTCTGTAATCAAGCCGTTATGTACATGCAAATACATGTAGCGAGGCATTCCATCTCAGTTATGGTGATATAAAATGAGCATCTAGAATCTTTGTTGAGTAACGATGTAGATGTCGTGGGTCGTCGTCAACACTTCCCATGGGTGACCTGTGTGCTCGATTGTCAGTGGCAAACAAAAAGTTTCTAGAAGCAAAGGGTACAATGCTTTTCAGCTTTCAAATTGCATAGTAATGTGTAGAAATTATGTCAGTGCGTGGAAAAGATATATTGCAACTAAGGGCTAACTGCAGCCAAAGTAAGTCGACGCGACACCTGGTCATCGCTTTCCGGAACATGTTTGAAGAGAAGAAATGTGAAGCGGTACATCTAATAAACAAACCAATACATATGAAGCAATCTATCTTATTCTTCAAGGGTGATAATTTGCAAATGCAAAAATAGTTGCAATCGCAACCTTGCAAAATTAAATATCCAACACGTTAGAGAGGCAGACACGGCGGATTTTCATTTTGGATCATCATAGCAAACTTCTTACGTCTTTTTCACGATGTGTCTCCAATGTGATCGATATGCGAGTACATTTCTTTAGGGTGACCCCTAGTACTCTTCTGTTCACTTTCGCATCATAAATTTCTCGTCACTTCCTTTCTCAACTATTCTTTCCACGTTTAGATCACCGAGGCATATCTTTGCAAAAATATATTTTTTGTGTAAGGTACAGTCAATATTGTTGGTGGTAAAGTGATGTTCACAAATTATGTTTTTTTTTTAATGAATGCAAAGCACTGCTTGTCTACAAGTACATGTCTACAATCCCACCTGGTGTTAAGTGGTGACGTAGACGTAGATAGTCGAGCACAGTGAGTCATCAAATGCCTATTCACTCTTCTCTTGAAGACATCCACATTACACTCGGACGGAAAGACTACTGCAGATAAAATTATTTCAATCGTGACGAAGCATATCGCTTAATGAAAGCTTAATCGATTCGTAAAACCATTACAGGCAAATCCAGGACCCGGCGTCGCAGCGGCTGACCTGGTACAAGCCGCCCCTGACGGTGCTCGTCATCAAGAAGGTCCACGACGCCAGTATCCTGTCCTCCTTCGTGCAGTTGGTGCACTGGCTTGTTCATGTGAGTATTGTGAAAATTTACTTCTTTTTTTTATCAAAATAAGGATTCCGCATCACAGATCCACTGCTGAACATCCGTCTCCTTCACAGAGTACGACCCTAAGGTATCTGTATGTATCAACTTAAGTCGTTCATCCCCATAGGTTATCAGTTACATACGCCATCTTGACGGACTATGTTCTTCTGTGGATACCCACGTTTAGTATTTGATCATGCAGGAAAACATCGAGCGTAACCCTCTCCATAACTCGCTGAACGACGTAGATCTTCTTTTTACGGCCATCAATGTAAGATCACTTCTCAGTATAATGCGTTTCCCCCGACGTTCATTGATCACTACCACTCTGATACTAACATTGCAGCGGAGCATGGATGTGGATGATGCAACCTTGAAAATTACAGAAGTTGAACCATTTTACATATATCTATTAATCTAACAGGCGGCAAATCAGATCTTGTATCAATCATTATGCTTCTTCTATCGTTCGTTGTTATATATTTAAAAATATCCTCATTAACTGTAAAGTCGTGGTTGTTTATCCATGTTACTTCTATAGGGAAGTGATTTCTCGATTATTCCTCAAGGCTATGAGCGATAAAAATACTTCACATAAACTTGTCTGACTATTCACTGTGAGGGCAATCTAACTACAGTTTTTCTTGTACCAATGGAAAATTTAAGACGTCACTGAACCATTCAAAGACAACCTTCCGTAAAAACGCTTCGTAATGAAAAACATGTTCAAATAAAGCGAAATCCGATTTCATTGAAGTGGACGCATAAAGATAAAAAATGTTTAGAAATCGAAACAACTTCAAGCGTGGATTCGAGCAATGTTTTTATAGGAATACGCATTTCTGCAAGTTGTTTTATAAGAAAGTACTTAACGATAATTAATGAACTTTTGTGGGACAGAGAACTTTCCCTACCAAATAAATTGCGTGAATCAACTTAAAAATGGAAACAATCGATATCACACATACTCGTAGAAAATATATCTCGGTCTGTAATCTCGTCCGTTTCTGAAATATTGTCAATTGCAGAAAAAGAAGAACAGTTTCACAGTGATAGAGCTACACTGCAGTTTTTTTCTAGCTGCAGAATGAATGGGTCATCTCGACCAGGGTGGGACCACGCCCTCACAGAATATCAGCGTAAAATAGCAGCATATTACTGATGTGTTTCGTCTGTTGAGTGGAAGGATCTGGAGACCTCTATAACTGGCAGCGAGGCATTCCATCTCAGTTATAACAACGCATCTGCATTATAATTCCTTGTCAGGGATGAATGTAGATGTCATGAGCCGCAGGAATCACTTGCCATCGGGTGAAATGTGTGGTCGTTTGAAGCTCTCAACGTAATAAAAAAAATATACTTTTTTATCGGGCTGATGGCCGCTGTGAGCGCAAGGACTTTAATAGTTTCACCGTGTTGAGAGGTCACCGAGTGCTTAAGGCTCTCAGCCGAGGACCTCTACTATGGACCTATATATGCTGTCTCTCCTCGTGAAATTCACAATGTGGATATTTATAGTAGGATGAAGGTGTGCCACATAGATCTTTCGATTGATCCAGGAGGCTCCGAGGGCTGGTTCATGATAGTGATTTTCGTCGTTAATATTGCCTATATATCTAGTGTTGATACAACGATCCTACTACGATTTACCAACACAGGATTCTGTATCCGTGTGTCTAATCTTTATTCCTTTATATGAATTCCCTTCTCTATTTATAAATGTGGTTCAGTCATCCGTTTCTAAGAAATAAAGATGATTCGATCCTCCGAGTCCTAATAATAGTCTTAATGCAAACCCTCAGTCGGTGCAGTTGATTTTTATCTGCCCGTTCAAGTAACACTCGAATAAATACGAAGATAATTACTCAATAATGGTATCACCACAATAATATATACACCACACATAATCTATCAACTTCTAGCGTAAGTAATGTTGTTTAATTTCATTGTAATTATTAAACTATCGCTCGAACTCTGCGTGAGATACTGGAGAACGATTATCATATAAAATTAGAGGTAACAAACAAGCACACAGTTCAGTCGATGGCAAGTGATTGTTTTGGCAGAATTAATAATGCAGATGCGTTGGCAACCCTGAGGCATTAAGATGGACCACCATATCATTATTAATCAGGTCTCCGGGATTTTAAACCAGACGAAACACGGCAGCGGTAAACTGTAATTTTACGCTAGTATTTCTGATAGCGGGATGCTAGCTGAGTTATTGGTTTATAATGTCATGCCACACCATCAAGCATACTTATATCGAACATCTCTTATGTTCAGTTTTTGCTATATACGCTTGCTCTTCTCTATGGATATTCTCTTCTCATCCCCCCAAACCCAACTATCATCAGCTGTTATTGTCTACGTCTTCATTTCCCAGGACAAAAGCATGGTAGTGTTCGTAGAAGCCGCGGTGTTGGACGACACGTTGCTAGCAGAGTACGGGGACTTCGCGTCAATACGAGAGAGGCTCATGACCTTCCGGGCTGGCACCGACGACCTGACGGACAAGATCGATTTCATCATATGCCTCGGTGGTGACGGTACACTACTTCACGCAAGCTCGCTGTTTCAGGTTAGTAATGAACATTAAATCTGTTTACCAGTATAGTTTTAGTAAGTAACTTTCTTTTTAATTCACAGTCGCAGATACTTTTTTTAGTTTTTTTTTTATACAGAATTATATTGACGAGCCATGACAATTGACTAAGTAAATCACATTTACAAGCCATAGGTATCTAGATAAGAAATCAAGATTAAGATGAATTGTTACTTGTCCAACTTGAGGACTAAGTTAGGTGACAGCGTTGACCCGTTTTTTTTATGGCTAATGGCTACTGTTAGTCCGAGGGCATTTACAGCTTCACCGGGTTGCAAGGCCGAGAACTTAGGGCACTTTGCCGAGACCTTTAATAATGGCTTACCAGCACAAGGGTTCCCGAGAGAGCCTTGGCTTGGACTATTCCCCAGGTCGCGAAAGCAACTGACTCGAGGGTCCCGAGAGGAACGAACCACAAAATTGATAAGCAACTATTTGATGAAGATATTCCGTTAAAGCTGATGAGAAATTAAGTTCTTAATTTAAAAAAAAGTACAATTTATAATACAATTATAAGCACTGCGTGTATGAGGGCTTTTTAATGTAAAATCGTTGTTATAGATTTTTACATAGATTATCAAAAATACTAAAATTTCAACGTCAACCAAAGCACGATTACCGAATGCCGAAAAATTGGCCATATTTCGATGTATTGACTCATGAGGTCCTGGTTAATTTCGACCATGGCGATATTTTCTAATTGTTACCTAATGCCATGTTTATGTTGCCAGGGTATCTATTTGCAGGATATATCATTGTGTCCTAAGAATTCGCACAATGAGATCGAAGAAATCCGGATCTAGTAGCCCTTGTCCACACACACGGAACGTACATACAACACATCCAGACCTGAAAACTATCAAATTGTAATACATAAACTTAATTCTTCGGCTGGAAATCAAATACAGAACCGTCTGCGCTGAAGCGATGTACTCTCGACTCTTCACTGTCACTAATTATATTTCGAGTGCGCTTTGTAACTTTAGCTCCAATCTTGTCGGTGAACCGATCGCCACTTTTAAAGAAAGAAGCTCTTGAATATAATACTTTCAACTCAAAGAATACTTGACACACCACGCTTGGTCCCTTTTTATTTGGTCCATAATATATAGCCTTGTTATGGTATTATTATGTCTTACTATACTACCATACTAGTGGAAGAAAACCCTACTCTAGAGCCATGGCTTACCAGACAATGTGTATATATATATATATATATATATATATACGTATATATTCTATTTATTACCATTGTTTACACAGATTAGAATATGTTATTGGTCTTAAACATATTGTGACTCATAAGCGAACGACTTGTTACAATGACGTACAATGGATTTTTTATTATTATTACATTGAGAGTTTGGTTACTCTCGAGTACACAGTTCACCTGATGGTAAGTGATTCCTGCGGCCCATGACATCGACATTCATCATTGACAAGGAATAATAATGCAGCTGCGTTGTCACCCTGCAGCCAGGTTTGCACTATGTATACCTTTCCTACCATTGACAAGTTTAACTTGGTTTACCTGTTTTATATTATAGTAACAGTAACTGTACAATGGGGGCAGTCTACTTATTATAATACAATAATTTAAAAAAAAAATGTGTAAATTCTTTATTTTTTATCTAATTACACCCTTAGGTATGCTTTTTGTATTTACGGATACATGAATGTGAGATTAATGCCAGTTTTATATTGTATGATAATTTTTTTTCAAAATTATGGTTTATTAAAATTCATTCTCTATAGAGAATGAATTTTAATGAACCATAACTTTGAATAAAACCAGTTTTGTGTCAGGCTGGCTTCAGTATATAACCTTGGCCACGCCAATGCGAATGCTTCTTAAGCAAACTTTACGATTTGTTGGTAATATTCTATAGAGGTATTATGTCTAATATACGTCTGAAGTGTTTCATATTATATACGTTTCGTCTTATATTATTTTTTTAAGCATTAGAAATGGAAATTGTAGTGTTTTTATTTTTCTTTCAGCAATCTGTACCACCAGTGATGGCTTTCCACTTGGGTTCTCTTGGTTTTCTGACGCCGTTCGAGTTTAACAATTTTCAAGACCAAGTTATGAATGTTCTGGAAGGTAAGTCATAACTTTATAAAATAACTTTATTTATACCTAAATGTGTTCAGCCTTATTAGCCTATTAGTTCTGCTGAATATTACCCCACCTCCCCTCCACAGTGACCGTTTTCAACATCCTGAGACATGTGCATCGAACAAGGAGCAAACACTTATCTTTTTTTGTATACTTAAACTTTCTTCCCAATCGATTATTTGTTCTATTGGCTATATATGTGATTAAATATAACTTTTTAAATCAATATTATAAACGTCGGAATTAATAGATAATTTCTAATTTCAGGTCACGCTGCGCTAACACTAAGGTCGCGTCTGCAATGCGTGGTGCTCCGAAAGACAAGCGACGGCAAGGACAAAAAGAAGCCCACAACTATCCTGGTGCTGAACGAAGTTGTGGTGGACCGCGGACCCTCGCCGTACCTCTCCAACATAGACCTGTTCCTTGACGGCAAGCATATCACGTCTGTTCAGGGTGATGGTAAGATTTGTGTGGATTTATTTTAGATAAAGGACATGATTATTGCCTAATAGCAAATTCAAATTCGTGTCGTTTTTCGAATCTCTATGTACAAAAAGGTACACGCCAACAATTGTGCCCGATTTACAACGAAAGAAAGAGGAAATATGTGTATTCGACATTGTAATGTCATTCAAATATTATGGACAAGAAGAAAGTATTCTATACATTAAGATAATATTATACATAAATATATTAAATTACTGGAAATAAAGTTGTCAAAGACTTGTAAACCCAGCTAAATTCAAAGCCATGGTGTCATTTTAAACCCTTACCAAATAAAACCTAATTACGCTCAATAATAGAAGACAATTTGAAATTCTTTAATTTGGTTGACCTTCACCGTGTAAGATAAATCACCACCAGATGGAGTGAAGCTCATGAAAGTCTGCGGGAAGTCGATGGCTCAGGATCTGTCTGATGATGATCAGTCTCTGGGAGAGGCCAATGTTTATCAATCGAATAGTAATAGGCTCAGATTACTTTGACGATTATCGTCTCATGTTAGGATTGGATTGGATAGGACGTGATTGGAAATGCTCATACGCAGGGTCAAAAAATATAAACATGAGTGCATATACAGGGTTATTGGTAATTCCACGTATTCCCGTTAGGAGGTGATAGGGGTGGCTATTTGCAATAATTTTAACCCCCAAATATATTATGCAAAAGTGAACCAGTTTTGAATTATCATGTTATACACTCATCAGACGAAACTCAGCAGTATAAGGCTGGTATTCTGTGAAGGCGTGGTCCTACACCGGTTGAACTGACCCATTTATTCTACAGCTAAAGAAACTGCAGCGTAGCTCTACCAGTCCAATCAGTCCTTTTAACACGTTATGGGTGCCTGAAGACTTAAAAACATAAATGAAGGTCGGGTCAGACTAGCTGATAAAAGATTGCCAACATCGACAGTTGTAAGAAATTGGAGAGGAACAGAAGAGACCTTTACCCAGGGTAATTTGTGTGCAGGTCTAATCGTGTCAACGCCGACGGGCAGTACGGCCTACGCAGTGGCCGCGGGTGCGAGCATGATACACCCATCGGTGCCCGCCATCATGGTGACGCCTATCTGCCCGCACTCCCTCTCCTTCAGGCCAATCGTAGTTCCGGCTGGTGTTGAACTCAAGGTACATCATAATTTTATATTAATGTATGTAATAGTATATATTTTTTTAAAGATTCTCAAATGGCAAGCGGTTGACGATGGCAAAGTTCGATGAATCTCCACGGGATGGTGACACGAATAATTCGAAGCTAAAATATGAGCTTTGTAGCATTCTATGCGCTAGACATATATTTAGTACTAAATTTTGATAATAACAAGTTTAACAGTGGTAGAGCCACACTGCAATTTGTTTCTAGCTGCAGAATGATTGGGTCAGCTCGACCGGGATAGGACCACATCCCTCATAGAATACCAGCGTAAAATAGCAGCATAACGCTGCTGTGTTCCGTCTGGTGAGTGCAGGGATCCGGAGAACTTTATTACTGTTGACGAGGCATTCCATCTCAGTCCTCAAGGGTGACAACGGATCTGCATTATGATTCCTTACTCTCAAAGGAATTATATATATATATATACTTTTTTCTCATAGACCACTTTCAAAATTTCACAAATTTCACTTTCTTCAAAGGTTCTCCGGTTTGTACCATATTCCCAAAACCCGACAAAAATGTGGAATGTGCATGTTTTTACAAATAACAGTCGCTGAGCTTCTTAAAATATTATCTGCCTACATTGATAGGTGAAGTCAAGCCAACATTTTAGTTCTATACTATCGAAAGCAAATAAATTTTCGTAGAACCCCGCTCACGAATTGTGAACCCTGGGGTCCAGCTTGCCCACTTTGGGAACTAAGAGAATAAATCTACGCATATACAACATATCCCAACGTAGCATTGGTCATAACAACTGAATGTTTCACAATGAATGTATGATTAAAATATTTTAGATAGCATTGTCTCCGGAAGCACGTAACGCGATGTGGGTGTCGTTCGACGGACGCAACCGACAGGCCTTGCAACACGGAGATAGGTATATGAAATGTTATGGCAGATGTGAATGTTCTGCTCTAAACTATGCTACTAATGCTTTGTATTCTAGCCTTATAGTATATCATGGTTCATTTCCTTTCACATTCTCTTGATATTTGTAGTGATATATTGTCACCATTAACCTGACATATTAGTAAAAATACCGGTACAGAGTAAATTAAAAAAAAATTGTTGTGGTAGTACAATTATAAAGAAAATGTAAACGGGAACCGTGTAATGTGTAAATATATGTATAAGTATTTGTACTATTAAAAATAAATAGTTTTTATACTGAAGGGGGAGGCATTTCCCTGAAGTGGAATATGTAAGTTTGCATTTTAGCAGTAGATGAAATCCGCGGGCTTGTTTCAGATAACTCCTAGCGTAGAGGCTCGTAATGTTGCCAGCGTTTCTTTCGACGGTCGCTCGCAGTTGACTCTTAGACCAGGCGATAGGTAACCTATGAGATTTGATGGTTTAAAGGATTCTTTGTATGAGGGATATTTTTATCCTAGTAATCATTGTTCATAATGGTCGTACGTCACATTCGATACGTTGAGAACACACGGTGGCGGAAGGAGTTCATGTATCCTGGGAACATTTAATTTCATAAATCTTCCATCAATATAATTCGAAAAAGCTTCTTAAAATCATTTAAATCACTTGTCACTGTCTCCAAATGTTGTTACATTTGTAATAAAAGATATTGGTAATGGGATTTCGAAACTACTTTTACAAACTAAAAGGTCAAACTTTATTTTTAATTCTTATAACAATAACAGCTTTTTTACTTTAATATTTTGACTGTTTCACGAAACGTAATTGATTTATCTTTGTAGTTAATATTTAATTTCATTTTAACAATAGTACCTTCACCTTAACTAATTTACACACAAATAATTTTATATTATTACTAACCACGTTCCTAACAAAACGCAGCTTTTTGCTTCCTAACGCTTTAGTTTCTGGTAATTTAATATTCGCATTTGATTTGGATATAATTTTGAATAAACAAATTTGAACAATCTATAGTGGTTAACTTTTACATATACTTCAAGCTTCAGACACCCATTGCTTTTATTAATTAATAGGAAAATAATAATATTTTTTGCTTACTAACAACACAATTATTCCACAGTCTATACGTGACAACGTCTGTTTATCCCGTGCCGTCGATATGTGCACAGGACCAAATCTCGGACTGGTTCGACTCGTTGGCAGAATGCCTGCATTGGAACGTGAGGAAGAAGCAGAAGCAAATAGACGAGCTGAGCGACATGACGCACTCGTCAAGTGATACCCTCGAGGAGTTGGACGGGAATCATCACGACGATAGGCCTACAGACACGTGACCCGAGAAACAATATTTATTTACATGGACGCCAGTACCGGGAACTTCTAGCACAATACACAGTTCTCTTTATAACATTGGATACAGGGAAAGATATAGCTTATTAATTATTCTTACAAGAAGCAATTATCAAAATAACGCACATCGCGCAATCATGATACATAAAAAGACAATTCGGTGAAACATAAATTTCAAATATACAATAAATTAATCTAAATATTATCTCTGCTCAGCTGTTTTGCTGACTATACGTATTTCCTCAGTTTACAAGTACATATTTAAGTAAATCAAATATTACGACAAGTGATGGGACTTCGTGTGTAATGTCTTAAAAAGATCTAGTTTTCTAAAAAAGATTAGCCACTAAGACCAGCCCAATCTTTGAAGGAGTTTCAGACCAATCATCATACGAACAAGACCTGGCTGTATGGACTAAAGTCCTTTGCCTTTCCCATTAGGGATAAATTAATATCATCATCATCAATCTTTGAAGTTTCTATTGTAAGAGGTCCATGAATAAATATTTTTGTTCACGTTTGTTATTTATCATTATTACTTTAAGTATCAAATAATTATGGACGATTATGAAATCGAAAAATTTTAACTGTTAAAAAGGTACCTTTAATTTAAAAAATATTTGTTATAATGAATGTGTAGTGTCACACAGATTTAATATAATTTACGCTTATACAGTGTTTGATTGTCACAGTTTCGGGACCATTACTGTTTTAAAATAAAATCAGATGGTATAATTTTGGATTTAAAGGCTTAATAAAAAAAAAATATTCTAATCATAATCGTTCAATCTTCGTGTTATAATACTTATATTCCAGACTGGTTTTATAAGTCTATGAATAAATAAGTTTTATAATATGTGATTTATTGTTAAGGGAGCTTTTCTATAATTGGGATTAAATCTATCTACATACGTTCTGTCTTTCCAGTTGTCTTAACATTCCCCTTGAATAGTATTTAAGATTTTTGTTGGCACGATCATACATATTAATCTTTTTAAATGTATAAATAAACATTACAAATTCTTTCTTTATTAAAATGTTCAAAATCATGTATGAAAATTAAGTATAAAGTTACATAAATTTCAAGCATTTAGAACTACAAATTTTAATTTGCTTTTAATATAATGTTCAACACTGACTTTTACTAAATGAGAATAAATCTCACTTTAATTTATCATTTATAAAATGATCTCATTTTAAACGAACGTGGTTACTGAGCTATATGTCGATTCCTCAGTGAAACTAATATTTGGAAAACACAAATGTATATTCACACATTCGAATGTATTGTATTCGTTTTTTTCATTAATGTATCAGGAATGGTCTCTGAAAATCAAATTTCAGAAAGGTTTTGGGTTTTTTACTTCTCTGCAAAGTAGTCTATTAATATAACAAATTGCATCAAACCCAATATTGGGTATTATTTATTATCTGGTTAAGGTGCTACATGGAAAATTATAGTGCCAATCCAATGTGCTGCTTAGGTTAAAATTAAATGCACAAAATTAGAAATATTTTTTATGAATAAAACATTTTTTTAAATTATGGTGATGATATCTCAATACTTTTGTGGGACTCGTTGTTTTAAACTTTTAACTGTAAGCAACGTTGTACATTTCCTATTATAGTGTATATCTATTGTATACAGCAAGATAATGAAGTGTCTCTAAAAAAATACAAAAAATCTTTGTCCATTACTTGCTCTGTTATTATATTTGTTTGTTTCTAAAGTATCTATTGATGAATGCCTAAATGTTTATTATAAATTATACAGAATTGAGAATTTATTTTGGCTGTTTAATTTACCTTAAGCCTTAATAAAATAATTTGGTTGGTAATTATGACACCAATAATTGCTCCTTCAGTTTTTTCAATATAGTTAGTTCCTTTACGCTGTTCTCGTCGGTGTCGTGTTGCTGTCTGTTCAATTTTATAAGGTAAAAATCACCAATCTCTTAGTTATAGTTAAACATTTATTTTAAAATCAAAGGATATTAGAAATAGGGATTGGGTTATGAAAATAAGATATCTATGGGGTAGAATTAATATTTTACCCGTTCAAGTCTTCTGCGTCTAACATCTCGCACTTTCCGGCAATCATAGGACTTACCCTTAACTTCAGGATTAGAGTAATGTAAGGCTTTAAAGAATTTACTATTAGCATACTAAATGGAAAAGTTGAATCTTACATACGTAGTACTTAGATATCGTTGATGAATACGAGCATAACCTATTTGGGTTAAAGTAAATTGATAAGACAATGTAAATACATATCGTAGTACCCATTACGAAATGAAAGCTGTGTTCGCATTGTTACCACATAAGAACGGTTCTTTCAATATATGAAGGCATACTAGGAGTGACGTCCTGCGGAAGTCGACTGATTAAAGATTATACTTCATAGCTGTCTGCGGTCGGTTGGCTATTCTATATTTTGGATTAATTAGGGACAATGTGATAATAATGAAATGAAAAGGTAGGTATTATTTAAAGACGACGTATATCTTATTATTCTATTAATTGATTTACATTTGAAATCTATTTGTGTTTCAGCACTTTGTAAAGTTAAAAATTACTCAGGGAATACTTGAACAAATTACAATTATTATTATTGATTTATGTATGTTCTCATTTTTCGTGGATTTGCTAGAATAACTGCGATATAACTTTTATACATTATCTGTTCTTAGTTTGTCAGGCTCAAGTTATTTTTGTCTGTTATATATTTCGACTTTGACAGATCATATAACCTAATCAAACATTTATGTTAATGCACAAAAATTATTGCAAAAATGATAAAACCGTCTACGTTGATTAACTTTATTTCCAAAAGAGGAATAAGTTTGACGGCACCACGGGAAGGTAAAAGAAACTTTAGAAAGTTCGTCATAGCAAACAAAAGAGGCTCAAAAATTCATAAAGAACAACAAAAAACTTTAAATCGAGAACTAGAGGTAGACAAACGAGGGGTTCGTGATATAGGATACTATTTAAATGGAAGATTTGTCAAAGTTCCCGAGATGATACCAGAAATCGTAGTACCCGACTTAAAAGATTTTAATCTTAAACCATATGTTTCTTACAAAGCCGAAGATGTAATACAAACTGAGTTTACACCAAAACAGCTGTTTGATGCTGTTTATAGCAAAAAGATTGTCACAGATTATAAGGAAGGAAAGTTAGATGCAGATGGTCAATCACTGCAGCCATCAGAAGAAGAAAAGTTACAACCAGAAGAAGCTGTTATTAGAGCTAAGAGGACTGGTTCTGATATATTTTAGAAAATATTTGTTATAGATTTAATAATATAGATACTTAGCAATATTATAAATTAAAAGTATTTTACTTCCTCTTCATTTTTATTATTTCAATAAAATCCAGCCTCATGATATAAAATATTCCCTAAAATAAATAAAATAATATATTTTTTTATATTATTTTCACCTCACATTTGCTTGATATTTTTTGATATCCACACACCGTGGCACCTTCACATCCTTGATAAAGAATCATAATAACTATATATTGTCACACCACTTAAGGATGTAACATGGAATGCCTCATGAATAGTAAGTTTCCTTATTTCTTCAGTGATCAAATAAAACGGCTTAATATTTACTTCTATTACTTTAAAGCTTTTATGATACTAACAGTATTAAGCATAGTTCTGCCCTGGTCAACCTGACCTTTTGCCCTAAAGTTATGTTTTTATTTATGACTGTTTCGGTCATGTAAATTATTCTAATACACACTTATAAATGTATGTTCATTATTAAAGATAAATTTGTACTTAATGTATGTACATGTCTCTAAAGCTGGCATAGGTGGACAAAACAAATGTGACCATATTGTTAGTTCATAATCTATTAGTAGCCAGACATATGTGTTTTCATAAATATAAATATCTACACTAGTTACTGCCTTCCCTAACCTAATGTAAGTTGTATAAAGGAAATTGGAAGAAAGTTATAGATATAATAAAACTTTTGAAATTTTTGCATTGCATAAATATAATATTCCCTGTGAAGTAAAATCTGGATCCACTTATTAGCATTTAGCAACATTTTAAATAACCAAGTTCTTGAGCAAGCAAGATTTTGTTTCTCTATTAATTACTGTTTTTCAAATAAGATATGAAAAAATTGTAGTAATAAGTAATAAACAGATTTAGAGTGTATAAGATAAACCAAATTTTAATTAACATGTAATAATAGTTGATTGAAAAAAGTATTTTTCTTTAATTTGATATTAATAAATTAAGATGAGAGAAATTCACTTAGATTTACCTTATAATATAATATTTATTTACCTGGCCACTGGCGATAAAATTTTACGCCGTACGTATATTCATTAAACATGCCTTAGGAATATTCGATATGTAATTTATTAGATAAGTAGTTCTTGCAATGACCTACGACCCTAGTTTATCTCAAAATATGCTTTACAAAACTTGAAAATATTCTATCATTTAAACTGCAGTTATCTTTTCGCGCGGTTGTCAGGCGCGTGCACACGCGTATATACATACAAATATAATGGGTGGTAACTACTCCGCTATGGACCCGATGAACGTGCCTGTCCCCGATTTAGCAAAATTATTTGAACGTGATGGATATTTAAAGCCTTATGAACGTGAAATTCGACGTCGGTAAGTGTATTCAACCATGTTGTACTATAATTTATGATAAAAACCCTGTATTTTTAATATAAGAGCAGAATACTTACATTTCTAAATATTAGGTTAGGACATTTGTGTTTACGAAGTTTAGAACATCAAGCGCTATAGCGCTTGAATGAAGATTTTTGTGTGATATGTATAACTTCTTTTTCTTATAATTTGCCCTTAAATTACAAACTTACAAATTACGTTATTTAATGTGCCTCTTTTAGGCCAAATTAAGTGCATTATTAGTGTGCTATTGAAAATTCAGATAAAACTGTTTTGTTTTCAAGCTGCGTTCTCAGCGCTTTTCTTGCTATCTTGACATTTTCAATGTCAAACAATGTCGTTCGTTTTGAAGTTGAATACTGACCTTTATTAGAGTTGAGACAATAATCGAATGTAGTAAATTCGAAAATAATTCTCTATAAATCTGTGAAAATTCTGTATTTGAGAAATTCTCGTTGGAACAAAACTTTCTAAATAAATTTATCTACAGAGTAATTTGTGGCTTTGGATTTGGACCTTATTAACTTAATAATAGTGTTCATATTTATCTTTTGTTATATACGTGAATTCAGCAAGCCGGTAAATTTTGATCGATAGACACATTCGAGTTAAACTTTTAGTTTGATATTAGAATTAACACTTTTCTTTGCCACACTTTCAACGTGTAGATAAATCATCATAAATATATGTTAGGTAAATCGTTAAATTTTTAATGAAAAATGGGTAAAAGATGTTGAGTTATTTTGAACGTATATGTTATAAACTATATTTATAGTGTCCTAAACAATTTTTTTATGTAACTAATAGTATTTTTCTTTATTTTATAGAACATACATCATGTACTCTGGTAGGTAAAGTTTATACCAGATAACATGATAATAACGGCGGCTAGTTTCTCATCCACCTTTAGAATTCACAGTGAAAGCTTAGTGGCTCATAACTCAGACGCACAATCAAGTGGTCAAATGTCTGGATCCTAGCTGTACATTTTATACCAATGAGTTTCTATTTATAATGAAATGATTTTCGCATTCTTGTGTAGATTAAATCACCCGCTTACATTTGCTCGTGATGCGTGATAGGTAAATTATTACGTTGTCACATTTTAGACTTAATAAGACCCAGGTTTAATGTGGATATAATTATGTCGAACCCAATTAGAATAAAGACATCTTCAAAGAGCTATTTTCTTCATATGACACATCAAACAGGGAGGAACATCGTATAAAAAATAATAGAAGAATATTTGTTTATATTGATTTGTATTATTGTTGTTTCTTATTATAGGTATGGGTGCTTCAAGGATTTATGGGACCGAATCGAGTCGTGGGAGGGTGGTATGGACGGCTTCACGAGGGGTTACCGGTATTTCGGGCCGCAGTTCCACTCTGACGGCTCTGTTATCTGGCGGGAATGGGCTCCAGGAGCTCACACTCTGCATCTTCAAGGAGAATTTAGTAAGTAACATTTTTTAACTCTTCATACAATTCACTCTAGACAAAAGTTTTAAAATGGTAGAGCTACGCTGTAGTTTGTTTGTGGCTACAAAATGATTGGGTCAGCTCGACCGGGGTAGGAACACGCCCCCACACAGCTAATGGTTCGTTTGGTGAGTGTAGGGCTCCGGAGACCTCTATTACTGATGACAAGGCATTCCATTTCAGTCCTCGATCAGTCGCTCACTGAATTCTGATTCCCTTTCAAGGAGCAAAACAAGGGTCCTCGAGCACGTCGAGCCTCGACTAACTAACAAATCAATCGCTAATCTATACTTTAGCATCGCTTTTTTATATTTATTACAGACGGCTGGAACCCGAAAAGTCATCCGTTCAAAAAACTAGAGTACGGCAAGTGGGAGCTGCACATACCGGGAAACGCGGACGGCACTTGCGCGTTGAAAAACGATACCCGCGTGCAACTCATAGTTAACGATCACTTGTACAGAGTGTCACCGTGGGCGAGCTACGTGAAGCCATTCGAAGGTTTCACCTATCAACAGTTCATTTATAGACCGGAACAGGTGAGTAATCTTTTAATTAAATATCACCAGATTTTATGGAAATCATGTGAACGTAACGTGAAATTGACACATGATCCAAACATAGCAAAGAGCCTACGCATTGCTCAAAGGCCTGCAGCGCCTCCACTGGCGTTGCGGAAATTCATGACGGCAGTAATCACTTGGCATCAGGTGTTGCTTGCTATAAAAAATCTATATGAAAAAAAGATAGATCAACACTAGTGTGATGGTTCAGCTTGGTTCGGTGGTGACTGGTTGATTTTTTACTTAATTACTTTATACCTTAATAATTCAAGTTATACTCTTATTTTATGTAAATCATTTCTGTGTTGTAAAATTCTATTAATTCTTATTCTTAATTCGTATGTGTAGTTTGATTAATTATTGAACTATAAATAATTGTTACACATTTCTACGTCTCTCATTGAAATAATTAAATATATGATATGAGCGGCTCGAATCGTTGATGACCAGGTACTTTCTGATTGGCTTGATTCATCACTTTGCATTTTTTATCATGGGGTGTTTTTATTCTGAGTTGTTCGGATTTATTCTAGGCGCTGAGTTTGCACATCGTAAATCATGACAGAATTCAAAATTTCATCCACATCATCTTGATGGTTGGCAATCAACCACTGTGCGCTTCACGGGAAATTTCCTGCCACTTGTTGTGTTGTGGTGGGCTGATTGCTCGTTTGCCACCTATTCTATAAAAATAAAATGAATGATTATTATAAAATATGGAGAAAAGAGAAATACAAAAAAAAACAAGCTTGATGTTGCTACTTCTTCTCCTCCATAGAAGCATACTTAACGTTGCGTGTTAACGTTGAAAAAGATTTTGGATGAATGATTTAGATTTTAACTTCGACCGAAATATCACTAATGTTCACATTACATTTCAGCCGTATCAATTTAAACACCCCAAAGTTAATAGACCAGCATCACTACGCATTTACGAGAGCCATGTAGGCATCGCCACTCCTGAAGGAAGAGTGGGCACTTACACTGAATTCAAAGACAATGTGCTACCCAGGATTAAGAAACAGGGTGAGTTACTTAGTGGGATAGTTATTTACTATAGATATTTGTAGATAGATCGTAAATACAAAGTACATATAGAACTTTTGATTTCTATCGCTATTTTATTTTTCGTTTTATTTTATTTTAAAAGAACCACCAACAGAATTACATGTAACTTGATGTGTCGAAAAATTGGGCCATAGGTAAATACACATTTACAGGTAGGTAGGTAGTCCTGCTAATTAAAACTAGATGTTCAGTAACTTAAGATTAAGAGAAAATTAACTATTTACACAATGTTAAATAAAAATAAATAATTTTAATAAACTAAACTAACTAATTATATGTTAAAAATAGTGATAGGTTTTCCTTGAGCATAACTTCCTTAAATAGGAATATTTTGTGTTTTGATAATTTTAGGCTTAAAAGTTTCTAAATTGTCACTAAATAGGTCAATATACTTATTCTTACCCTTAAAAAACTTAGTATATAACAGTTTCCATATTTCGGTTTCTTAAGTACAAAAGACAATTCGTTAACATTTCTCTCTGATCTAATCCCGAAAGGTTTGCTGCTAAAAAAGATTCAGGGGAAGAGTGTTATCCGTTGAAAGTAGTATAACAATGTCTTTATTTTATATTATGATAACAATACACGGACAGCGTACCTTCTAACAAGACATCTGCTGGTATTGTCGCCGTGCCGTGGTCACGGTTGTATGCGTTAAAGGAAATCCTCACAAATTTGAAGATCGAAGAGCAAAGAAGAATATTGGAACTCGGTTTAGTTCAACAGTTTCTTCATCCTCCAAAATGATAACATTTTCTTCTCAAAATAATAATATTTATCGATCTTTATGCCCATAAGTGGTGTTATTCTATTATGAAAAGATATCAAAGTGTAGTTGACTGCGCTGCGATAGACTTTGTATAAAAATTTTATGTTCTGGTTTTAGGCTACAATGCGATTCAATTAATGGCTATAATGGAACATGCTTACTATGCTTCATTTGGATATCAGGTCACCAGTTTCTTTGCAGCAAGCAGGTATTTTAATTAATAATATTATTCTAATTTATTTAAATAGTATATATTTTGTAATATTTTTTTGAATATATCGACACATACGTTAGACATCATTAATAAAATCAATCGACAGATAGATTTACTTTATTAATGTTTGAATTTGAATAGCTAAGCAGAGCTTAACAGTTCTCTGAATTTATTTTAAATAAATTATCAGTAAATAAATAATTCACTGCCGATGTAGACCAAGTTCGACCTACACCAACTATTCCATAGTTCTAGGCATTTTATGATTTTAGGGGTCTGGCAGTTCTGGAAATATTAATCGCCTTTAACGATACCAATGCAAAGGGGTATCGTGTGCAATTATAATTTCAGCACAGACTAACTATACATTAATAACCAAAACATATATAAATTTTTATTTCCTATGCACATTAGATGAATATTTGAAACCGCCATTCAAAAATTGTCGTGAACCGTCTCCTAGCAGACGTTAATATGCTTATTTGGAGTGGTTACGGTAATCTTAATAATTTTTACAGCATTGTTTATACACACATATATATATATATATATATATATATACAGTGGTAGTCGTATAAAAAGAAACTACGAACGGTCCTTGACATTATGTAAGATACTTCACCGCAATCGTTTTTATTTTGAAATTAAACAATAAATAGGACAACGATATGTTCAACGATTTATCATTTATTAGAAAAACAATATAAATCCCATTACACAAGTGCAGTTTCAATATTACATTACGGACAAACATTTAAATCAGTCTTAAGGTATGAACAATAATGGTCAACTCATTAGAAACAACAACAAAAAGTATAAAAAGCAATATTTTTTTAAGTATTAGTAATTAGTTTTGTTATTTACGAAATAACTACCTATCCACAGCCTACCAATAGTTATAAATAATATTTAGTGGCGTATCCCTTATTTTCAATAACATCACTGCAACATGAAATTGATTCAATCAATTTCATACATTTTTCTAGGGGGATTGAATTCCATGCTTCAACAAATGCTTCATATAGTTCCTTTTGACTGGTGTTACGTTTGTTTGAGACTTTCTTTTTAACATTCATTGTCATGCTGAAAGATCCAGGTTACAGGCAAATGATTGTCCGAGTAGGGCATCATTGTGTGCTCTAAGATATTTTTGTATTGCCATTGATCCATTGTACCTTCAATCTTCCGAACGGGTCCAACTCCACATCCGGAAAAACACCCCCAAACTTTAATGTTACCGCCACCGTGCTTGACTATACTCCTTGTGTATTTATAATTAAAAGCATTGTTTACAGGACGTCTAACATAGCGCTTTCCATCGGAATTTACCATATTTATTTTTGTTTCATCTGAATATAACACCTTTTTCCATTCTCGTACCGTCCAATTAACATATTTTTTAGCGAATTATTATCGCTTCTCTCGGTGTTGCTTGGTAAGAAGCGGCACCTTTCGAGAGATTCTTCCAAAAAATTTAGCTTCCACTAATCTTCGGCGTATTAATCTTGACGAGATGTTTATCGGGTCGAGGCGAAAAAACTTCATTTTTAATCTGGTTGGAGTCTTTACTTGGGTCTTTTTTTAGCAACACGAACGATTAGAGTATCTTCTCTGGGGAGGTTTTTTTTGGCCGAGCCTTTGTAAGAACATTTTCAACAGTTCCATGTGTTTTATAATTATCAATTGCATTAAAACTTTCTTAACAGAACAATTTAAATGCTCAGCTATTCTTTTGTACGCCCACTTATGATCTATATGTAAATTAACAATTATTTGCCTATTTGACGCGTCACAACTTTTATTTTTTCCCATTTTGAACAAAATAGAATTCAAATTAAATTTTGAATTGCCGCCAAAATAATAGAAACAGCCAAGAAAGAAATGTTATTATCCAATTTCAAAAAAAGAACGAGCTATGGATGCTTTTTTAAAATGTTTCTAATTAAGCGTCCATGCGGCCAGTATCAGAAAATAAACTCCTACATGTGTAAGACTCATTTTGTAATTAAAAGTATGATATTTTTTATATTTTATGCATTTAATGATATTTTTATTTGAGTGGCTATATTATTGCATCGTTATTAATTATTGAATGTGTATATTTTTACGAACATTTGTACGTTGAAGTTATATTTTCTTTATTCATAAGGAGTGTTTCTAATTATATGACCACCACTGTATATATACGGCAAATATGTGTTATTGTTTGTTAATCACAAAGTAGCCATAACAATTTTATATTTAAATGTACATGAATAATATAATATATATTCCGCAGTCGCTACGGAACGCCATGCGAACTGAAGCAGCTAATAGACCGAGCTCACGAGATGGGTCTCTACATCCTTTTGGACGTAGTTCACTCGCATGCCTCTAAAAACACATTGGATGGTCTAAACGAGTTCGATGGAACAACCGCCTGTTACTTCCACGACGGCGCACGAGGGACACACACATTGTGGGACAGCCGCTTGTTTAATTACTCCGAGTAAGTCTTATTTATAATTTTGTATGTACAAACATACTGCAGTATCTTTTTATGGAATCAATGTGTTGACAAGTGTCTTACAGTGTGTCTAATATCAGATAATTTCTTCTGCCATTGTAGTTGTTGACAGTTGCTTGTTTAATTACTCCGAGTAAGTCTTATTTATAATTTTGTATGTACAAACATACTGCAGTATCTTTTTATGGAATCAATGTGTTGACAAGTGTCTTACAGTGTATTATCAGATAATTTCTTCTGCCATTGTAGTTGTTGACAGCTGCTTGTTTAATTACTCTGAGTAAGTCTTTTAAGATTTTTTTTGGCCGATGGCCTCTGTTAGCCCGAAAGCACATCTTTAACAGCTTCACTAGATTGAGAAGTATTGTAGGGCTTTTCATAGGATAAAGGAATTGGATATATATCACTTTTTTAATGTTTTTACAGAACTGAGGTGCTAAGGTTTCTGTTATCGAACCTGAGGTGGTATCAAGAAGAATACCAATTTGACGGATTCAGGTGGGCATTGCAATTGAAGTATTCGAATGTACTATAAGGCTTTACTAGTTTCACACTTTTTAAACTTATTATATTTTTTAAACTTATTATAATTTTTAAACTTATTATAATTTTTTTAAACTTATTATGTTTAGATTTGATGGAGTCACGTCAATGTTGTATCACAGCCGCGGAATCGGTCAAGGATTTTCGGGTCACTACGACGAATACTTTGGATTGAATGTGGATACGGAAGCCCTGGTTTATCTCATGCTCGCCAACCAGATAATTCATAAAATTGATAACAGGGCCATCACCATTGCTGAGGTATTATTTTAAATAATTCCATCGTTCGTACTTGTGATGAGAAAATATTACACCGCAATACGACCAATTGTTTGTGAGGGAAACACTATAAAATACAAATATAATTATTTGTGTTACAGCAATATACTATGTAGTGTATAAATATAGTTTAGAGGATAAATGTATATACAAATCGGATCTACGCGCTACGCCGTAGTCTGGTAGCTGCATATATAAAATCAGCGCATGTAATGCCTTCACCTAGTTCTTCCTTTCACCGTGTACAAATTTGGTCGGCACACAGAAAATAGTGCTTATTAAGTGACTGACAGAATAGATTCTAGCGGTCGACTGATGAAGGAAAAACGTAGGTTTAGGGTACGGTATGTGAAACTTAAGGTCGTAGGTTCGAATCCCCCATTCGACTATTGTCGTAAACCATCTTAGTACAAGTATTTTCAGATTGGTTGGATTGGTTGGATTGGTTAACTGGAATTAGGAATTTATAGCGTTGCTAATATTCTTTATAAAAAAAGGATGAAGGGTGCGTAAATAGTACAGTAAAATCAACCAATTAGGCAATTAAAATTATTTATTATTAAAAATTGGGCAAAAAAAAACATATGTCGTTCAAAAATTATAATTAGCTTTTTGAACGACATATGTCGAAAAATTAACCAAAAAGCATTGTTAATAGTAATAAGAATGAAATCTTTTACAATTGATATATAATTTTTTTAAATTTCAGGACGTATCAGGGATGCCGGCATCAGGTCGTCCAGTAAGCGAAGGCGGTACCGGGTTTGATTACCGACTAGGCATGGCCATACCCGACATGTGGATCAAGCTGCTGAAAGAAGAACGTGACGAAGATTGGAAGATAGGGCACATTGTGCATACTCTTACGAACAGGCGCTGGATGGAGGGCACCGTAGCATACGCTGAGAGTCATGATCAGGTGAAATGCAGTTGTTTTATAATAATATAGTTCTAAGTCTGAATTGTGCCAATTGTTGTTGTTATCTGTACCTCAAATCTGTTTTCATAGTGCGCTCAATGCCGCCTGGCAACTCTAACTGATCGCCAGTGTAAAAAAATGCTCATGCCTAAAATAAAAAAATCAATTATTAAAAATATTTTAAATCTGGCAATTCACACTGGAGCTATGCACCGGACAATGAGATTAACTCTAGAAGATATCGGTGCTCTTCTCTCCTTACTGCTCAACAAGTGATTCAAGCATCATATGACGACACTGTTAGTAATTTTTGCAATGTCAAGATATATATGTTTTTTTGGGTTGAGACAGACACCTATGTGGCGGTGCTGTCACGTCACAGGCATAGAGAAATGAATGACACCGCTATCGCCGGCAAGATACATTCGTGATCTAGGCAGCTTTTAAATCAACCTATCCTCGTTTCTTCGAATCTCTTTAAAAAGGCCTCTCGGAGTGCTATTCGACCCCCTATAATGTGGTGGACATTTTCGCATACAGGTACCGGAGTCCAGCGGTGTTGCAGCAGTCTTTATGCCAGCATCATCGTTGCTTCTTTATTCACCGGGCGTTCATACCTAGTAGGTTCCTCTTTATATCCTCCGTCAATAATGGTGAACTGCCAAAGTTATGTTATCACGGAACTCCCAACTATTGTAAGCTTCAACCTGCCATCGTCTTCGAACCTACGCTTCGCTCCCGACCAGCATCATGAGCAGTCCTCAGTTTGTACAACTCACGTATTCGCTTACATCCCGACTCAACATGTACGAGCAAATCATCATCATAAGTTAGGTATCTCTGACACTCGCTTCGTTGGCTTTGACGTGAAATAGTTTATCATTGAGACAACTGCAGAAGCGTGGTGTGGCGGTGCTATTGCGTCACGGACATAGACCAATAAGGGACCTAAAACCCAATTGGGATGAAAGCTCTTTGCTTTTATATTTTATGTCATGTAACTTGACAATGTACACAAGTATTTACGTGACAAGGTATCCAAGTATTCACGTGACAAGGTATACAAGTATTCAAGTGACAAGGTATACAAGTATTCACGTGACAAGGTATACAAGTATTCACGTGACAAGGTATACAAGTATTCACGTGACAAGGTATACACGTATTCACGTGACAAGGTATACAAGTATTCACGTGACAAGGTATACAAGTATTCACGTGACAAGGTATACAAGTATTCACGTGACAAGGTATACACGTATTCACGTGACAAGGTATACAAGTATTCACGTGACAAGGTATACAAGTATTCACGTGACAAGGTATACAAGTATTCACGTGACAAGGTATACAAGTATTCACGTGACAAGGTATACAATGTTGTAGGTATAAATGTAAAAAAATACAAATTCACATATGTCTTCATGAAGTAACTGACAATATAGATATTCGACAGGCTTTGGTGGGCGACAAAACAATCGCGTTCTGGCTGATGGATGCGGCCATGTACAGCCACATGAGCACACTGAGCGAGCCCAGTCCCGTGGTGGAGCGCGGCTTGGCACTGCACTGCATGATACGACTCATCACACACGCCCTCGGCGGCGAAGCTTACCTGAACTTTATTGGTATAATATTTATTCGTGATACGTGGCCGTGGTCTAAATCGATCAAACGTCAATACGAGGTTTACACCAATAACACCGTTCCGTTGTGCTTTTTTTTTCTAAACTTTATTTATAAGTACAATTATTTTACTTTGCCATAAGTTAAATAGCTGCATTAGCTATGGCTAAGGAGCAGGTCACATGATTCCATTAGATTTGTAGAAAACTAAAATATTACTAAAATATAATCGTACGAATATTTTTTTTCCTGCAATGATTTTTCTGTGATTGCAATTATATTTTGAATTTGTACTTGAGTTTGTTAATCGTCAAAATTTTATCGTCCTACTATTTGATTTTAGGTCACAGATCTGGGCCAATATTATGTTTTTAAATTATGCAGGAAACGAATTCGGCCACCCTGAGTGGCTGGACTTCCCCCGCGCTGGCAACAACTCCTCGTATCATTACGCTCGTCGTCAGTGGCATCTCGTCGACGACGACCTGCTCAAGTACAAATATCTCAACGCGTTTGATCGTGATATGAACGAGCTAGAAGACAAACATGGATGGCTGAGGTCTGATCCGGTGAGTACTTATTTGGAGACAGTAGAAAATTATACATTTTTTTTTAATATACCAAACAAAATAATTCGTACTGAAAACTATTTATTTTTTTAATATAATCAACAATGTAGCATAGTGTGTGGTGAAAATCTGAGCGATATCTGTTCAGTAATTTTCACGATCATATTAAACATGATGACAGATGCGTCAGGGAACTTTGATTTATGCAATAGTGGTTAATTTTAGAGTAATATAATGTTTGGAGACGAAATGCAATATATTACGATAATTAATAATAGTAAGAGAATTGATGCTGTGAAAAATTAATTCTTTAATACTCAATGAAATATTTAATTTAGTTTATTACATTTCTTTTTTGTCACTTCAAAGTATTCTTCTTCCAGGGTTACGTATCTTGCAAACATGACGGCGATAAGGTGATAGCGTTCGAAAGAGCTGGCCTGCTCTTTGTCTTCAACTTTCATCCGGTCCAGAGTTTTACGGACTATAGAGTTGGTGTCGATGTGTCGGGTAAATACCAGGTTGGTATTGTAGTTTATAAAATAAGTGCAGGTAACTACTAAATAATATTCAATATAATAACAATATTTCCTAGGCGGTAAATGGTAGGGTATAAAATACCAAAAATCCATAGACTAAATAAAAAAGTCAGTATTAACAAAACCTACAGAAGTACACTTTTATATAATAGTGATAATGTAGTTCCTGTAGAGCCACACTGCAGTTTGTTTCTAATTGCAATATGAATGGGTCGGCTCGACCGAGAAAGGACTACACCTTCATAAAATAACAGGGTAAATGGCAGTATAATTAAGGTGACATGTCTGCATGTTTGTCACTCTCAAACATACAATAAAAAAGCTTTTAATTATCTTTCCAGGCTGTGCTATGTTCCGATAGTAAGAAGTATGGTGGATTTGGACGTGTAGAACCTGAGGGCGAGTTCCACTTAACACAGGATATGCCCTGGGGCAACCGCAAAGATTCAGTACAGGTAATCTGTTTCCAAAAACTCCATACCACATTACTTTTGGTTTTCAATTTAATTCATTAATGTTAGCAATTATCTATAACTTTTTAAATATATGAAGTAAAAAGAACAAAGACACCTACGTGGTAGAGAAACTAAAAAAAAGCTTCATCATAACAGGACAAAATTTAACAGTAGAAGAGGCTGCAGTTTGTTTCTAGCTGCAGAATGAATAGGTCAGCTCGACCAGTGAAGGACCACACCCTCACAGAATACCAGCTTGAAATAGCAGCATAATGCTGCTGTTTCATCTGGTGAGTGATGGAATCTGGAGATTATTATTACTGTATACAGCAGTACATATCAGTCCTCTAGGGTGACAATGCATCTGCATTATGATTCCATGTCAAGGATGAATGTAGCAGTCATGGGCTGCAAGAATCACTTACCATCAGGTGAATTCTGTGCTTGTTTGTTACTCTCAATGTAATAACAAAAAAGCCAGCAAACCAGTAAAGTAAGGACTTCAGTGGCGGTGCTTCATTTGGTGAGTGAAGAAAACCTATTTCAAGTTAGTACTTAAGTGATAAGGCTAATTGAGTCTTTCCAACTGGAGATTGATGTGTAAGAACCACCTAGTAGCAGGTGAATCTTGTCTACATACTCTTTTAAATCAAAAGAAATATTTGGTAAATAATAATTCTTATTAATTAAGTCTTTTCTCTTGCAGGTATACATCCCATGCCGTACAGCAATTGTGTATGCTCGAAGTGATTAGGATGATTTTATTAATAAACTGTCAAAGTGATATTATATTGGTCACAATTGCTCAATATAAAACTTATAAAATGTAATATTCAATCTGTGCTTATAAATATAGAATTGTACCTAATTACTCATAATATACTTTGCACAATTTTATATATAATTAATTATAACTTAATTGTAGCAGAAGTGTATAAAATTTTGTTATTAAAAATAAAATATCTATTTATCAATAAAAATCTTTTTATTTAACATGGTACACCAATTAGTAAGTTATTTTTTGGTGTACAAGACAAAGGTGTAAGCCTTGATAATGTTACTTCATAACCAAATTCTTCAGCTAATCTGGCACGGTCAGAATCAATTACTGCCATACATCTTGCCCCTCTTTCTGTCAGATGATGGTCCTGGTGAGTTTGATCTGCTGCATGCCCAATACACAAATATTGGTCAATATTTATACTGCTAAATGTAGCACTTCTTGGATATTTAAGTCTATCAGTAGCATGAACAGAGCCATAACAACATGGACACAGAACAAATTTCGCATTAGCCTTCAAACATTTGTCCAATACCAAGTCACTAGCAACACCACAAGCATGAAGAGCAACTCCAATATCAAATTTACCGATAAAGAAATCCAAGTTACATTGGAAGAAAACCACATTCTTCAAACACATCTCATGTGCTCTATCTCTGGCCCTTAGCAAAGATTGTTCTTTATTTTCTAGAAGAATAATTGTACATTGAGGTAACATATGAGCGAGAAGTATTCCTAAATGTCCACTCCCACAGCAGAAGTCCACAATTAAGTCATCAGGCTTTGCTACTTTAAGAACAGCCAGAGCTAAATTTTCTAGCTGTTGTGATTTTCTTTTTATCCTAACATCTGGTAAATGTCCAGCAAAAGGATTAGCACCATTGGGGATTTCACCCCATTTTATTTCAGAGTCTAATTTATTGCTAGAAACTGATAGCTCCATTCCGTCTTGAAGTGCACTTAATGCATTTTCTATGTCAATCTCTTTTGTAAAGAGCCTCTTTTTAGGATTATGTCTCTTTGGGTCTGATTTATACAGGCTTACATTATCTACAGTGGGAACAACTATAGTTTCTACATTTAATAGTTGTACATTTAATAGTGGTACAAATGTACCTTGAGGCAAAATATCTAAAACATTTTTTATTTCTATAATATTAGAAATATTTAGAAACCATTTATATGTTAATGGTAAAAGAGATTCAAAATAAGTAGACCCTAACTTTTGAATAATAATATTAAATAAAGTCAATAAAATTAAATCAGCCAAGGTAAAGAAAGGTCCCTCCGCGAATTGATGGTTAATGTTCAAATTTTCATTGTTTTTTGTACAGTCAATTTCAAGTGCCTTTCTTATGTTCGATTTCCATTTTCGAGGCTTAGCAACTCTTTCTTTCTCTATAACTTCTTTTGAATTTTGATCTATTTCACTTGCATTTACATTTAGATTTACTTTTTTCAATTCTCTTGCTATTTTATAAATATTGTGCACTCTAACAGGTTTATTAAGATGGTTTTCAAATCTGATTAAATTCTTCGGAACTTCATTCAATTGCTCATTGTTTAGGATTTTATTGACAGTCCTTACTATGTCCACTTCACAAAATTTAGTCCATATGGATACTTCATTTGGAGCTTGTAAGCAACTTTTTCGAAAACCAAGTAAACCTTCTTCATGTTCATGCGGCATAATTTTTGTGGATCTATATTTACATATATGTCTAGCTACGCCACAAAGACCAGATATAATGGTGTCCTCGCACTTTACTACTGGAAAATTACACGATAATACTTGCCAAGGAATTTCTTGTTCATTCAAAATTTTTAAGTTTTTATCATTTAATATAAATATTGAGGTACTACTTTCCTGTATTTTGTTTTGATAAATAAACTTCATATCAACTTCCAAAGGTCTACAAAACTTAAAGATACTATATGACACCAATGATTCCAAGGATATATCAATTTTATATGATTCATGATAAACTTTAGGCATTGTATAAGTTTCCAAGTATACTATATTTTGCATGTTTTAATAAATAATTTATAACTTCAATATATTTTGTTGTATTTAATCTAATAGATCTAATGCAGAATTTATAAGTTATAATTTACATACTATATAGTATAACCTCTTCCAAAACGAGTTAACAACCAAAATCGGTTACAACAAATACAAGTCAGGTGATGATGATGATGATATTAATTTATCCCTAATGGGAAAGGCAAAGGACTTTAGTCCATACAGCCAAACAAGTCAGGCGAGTAACATGGCACTTAATGATGATGATGATGATATTAATTTATCCCTAATGGGAAAGGCAAAGGACTTTAGTCCATACAGCCAGGTCTTGTTCGTATGATAGTTGATTTGAAAAACTCAACACGGCACTTGGCTTTGACTCAGAAAATGACGTTTATGTACGATGTGCAGAAAGGTGATAAGGTGACAAACGTAAAACTTCGTTACATCTTCCCTCATCAATTCGTCCACAATATATATTTGTTTCCGGTTTAATTTTAGTTTTTATTAGAATTAAATTATATAGATCCGGTTTTGTAATTTTTGCTTCAAAATTAATAATATTTTTAATCAACTACCTTTAATGTAGCATGCATAGTATTTTTTCTGACTGCCTTGAATGAACTATGCCGTTTGGAGACAAGTTGGATATTAATTTGGGTCGAAGTAGCAGTATAACGTTCGCTGAAAGGTAGGAAAAATTTTAGTTGAATTTGAATGGCCACTTTCTATAGCATTGTGGAAAGCGAATAGATGGCGACGGAGCGTTGCTTGAAAACATAATATAAAATACATATTATCAAAATTCCTTTGATCGACGAATTGTAAAACACTAATATTTTAAATTACTTAAAAGAGCAGTCTTAATATTAAGCATTAAATTTTACGTAAAAAATAAAAATTTATGTACTTTTTACTCACTGTACTTTACATAAACGTCATCTTCTGAGCCAAGTGCCATGCTAATTCACCCGACATAGATAAACGGATAAGTTGTATATGTTCAATTTTTGAAAAGCACTCGAGCTTTACGTTTTTATTATTGTTTGTGTTAGCTTTGATTTTTTAAACTATTTTATGCAATATTTGTAAAATATTAAATATATATATTGAAACTTTGAAACTTTGATTGTTTTATTTGTCACATTGGTCAAAATTGATCAAGTCTTTGATGGAATTCATGATTCTGTTACATTTTCAAGGGACTTCAAAAAACGTTCTTTCTAATATTGTTTTTAAACATTTGCATAAATGTAATAAAAAATAACAATATGCATTACCGTAGTCGTAACGCAAATAAATATCAGATAAAAAAAACTTATTATTTCTAATAATCATAAAAATAATTCCGACAGTCATGATTAATAATCAAATAAAGAAGATAACGAAAATCAGATTGAGGTTGTTACGGTTGGTTACGATTCTAAAAAAAACATTTTTGTACAAATTTTGATAATTAACACTACACACGTACTAACAATTACAGAGTAGGAACATTATAAAAGAACATGTTATAATTTACATTAATGGTATAAAAAAAAGTTACCTGCAAGTATTAAGATGATTGAATTTCAGAAAAAAATAAATGTCTGCTTTTTTATTACCATTTATGAGTATACGCTATGCTTAACAGTGGAGTAGGATGCCATTTTATGACCTGACAGGTCACTACATCTATTCTATGGGCTATACTTAAATCAAAGCTTTCGCTACCGTGTAAGCTAGGAACATACAGAACGGACGACCGTTCTTGGCTAATTTACCGCAAGCCAGCCTTTTTTTTTTTTTTTACATGGGGAAATGCCTACGCATACCCACCCCTGCGGGGGCAAGGATGAGTTATGTCGGACTCGCACCGACTAAAACCCCATGGTGTTCCTCCATCGTCGCGTATGGCGGGGTCACGGGAACGCTTTCACACATATCCGCAACCCCGCCTGCGCCGGCCGACCAGACGGCCCCTTCTCCGGGGGAGGACATCTCCCTCTCCACCCCTCTCAGGCAAGACGCGCCTTCCAACTCGGCCTCCTCTGTAGGTGGGAAACGGACTCCCCCGAGTCCGCCCCCAGAGGCCATGGGGGCCAAGAAAGCCCCAGTCCCCTGCGGCGGATATGCTGTTAGGCTCCGCCGCCGACCAATGTTCGGCCGCGGAGGACAGGGAGAGCGGCAGGATCAACTAACACTCCACTGAACCCGCGGCCCCACCACGGCCGCATCAGCGGTGCGACCCCCGCCTGAGTCGCGGAGGATAGGGAGATACACTACCCTCCCTCCGCGACTCCGTCTCGGATGCGGAGGGTGGGGGCGACTCCTTCACCGTGCTCTTAGCTTCACCGTGGCTAACTCACATACTAACATACCACGGTTACGCCCCCCCGCTACGACAAAGCGAGAACCCTTCGGGGGGGATGATTAGTCCCCTAGGCTAACGTGAAGAACGCAATGTCATCATGTTTAAGCGTCTATTTTCGTTCGTTCGAAGTCCTGAGGTCTCCTAAGATCTCACAGATCAAACTAATGTATAATACAGATCTATAGCTCTGTTTCAAATTCAATTAAACTAAGCACATTTCAACATATACTATCTCCTAATGTATATACCTCAATATTTAAAGATTAACAGTTAAAGAAGCTTTTCCAAGGTGCATTAAGAATCACTGCTGCTTTAGGTTGATAAAGAAAGTTTCTGTGATGAATTATCATTCAGATTTATTAGAATCTTTTTAAGCAGTACATCTAGGATTTTTTTAGCAAGCAAGCGATATAATGAAAGTTCAGCAGAAACTTGATAACTTATATAATACTGTCTAAACATACTAAATTAAATATCTGCCGCAACCCTAATATATTACATAAGATAGCGCCACTTCGTTATATCCGCACATATTCGATAAATAAACTAATATATTGCTATTTAAGCTCGGAAGCACTTGATTATTCTAGTCACCGTTACAATTATTTTTAAAATATATTCCGTACTTTAAAAACATTATTATTGATTTATTATTAGTTTTCAAACGAAAACTAACTCGAATAATACAATAAAATGGCGAATCTATTTGTACCAGAAGGAAAAACTTATTTAGTGACAGGAGGAGCTTCAGGAATAGGGGCACAGTATGTTGAAGCGGCCCTTAGGGAGGGGGCAAAGGTATGTCTTATGTTTTTTTTAGCTTAGATGGGCGCAACTTGACTACTGTTTTATTTAATTATCTGAAAAAAGAATATATGCAAATAGTAAGTTAATATAAAAATAATCAGTATGTAATATATATTATTAATATAATGATCATCGGTCCATTGATGTTTGAATATGTTTAAATTAGAAATTTAAGTTTATGTATGTTTAAATTAGAAAAATATCCCACAGGACGATAAAATTTAAATGGTCAGAGATAAACAATTTTGTTTAGTAATCAAATAAAGGACACCATTAGATTACCGTATACTTAAAACCTCTCCATATATTATTGACTTCTACAGTATACTTAGGATGGTTGATGGATAAGAAGCTAGTACTAACGTAACTATGTTAATGCACTAACATGATTTTGTTTACCCACTCTACAACACAATAACGATCGGTATACTCATATATATTGCATATTATATATCAATATTTTAACTTCGTTACAGGCTGTCGCTATTTTGGACTTACAAGTTGAAAAAGGTAAAGAACTTGTTGATCGCTTGAGCAACGCTTACCCAAACAAAGTGATATTCATAAAATGTGACGTAGGTAACGAAATAGAAGTGACTGAAACCTTCAATGAAGTCTTGAAGCAGTTCAAACAAGTGGATGTGGTCATCAACAATGCAGGAGTAATGGTTGACAGCCCCACATCTTGGCGGAAAGCTTCCGATGTTAACTGGGTGTGTATTCTCAAAGTTCTTTAAGGTATTTTAGAACAAAATTAACACACTTGCCGAGCTGCCGGCGTGTTTACATTGTATCTCATTCCAAATACGAAAAGGTTCCTATTCCTGTTCAAACATACTATACTCACAAGACAAAAAAAATCTCTAAGAATCTACTAACTTGCTACATAGGCTCCCGATAGGTTAAAATCCGATATTTAACCACCTGAATTTAGTACGCGAGTCCTTCGCTCTGTGTACGTTTTGCTTTCTACCTTAATAAACTATGGATTGAGTAATAATTTCTATTTTTCTTGACTTTAGCAAGGATTGGTCTCATTCACTTTGAAAGGCGTTAAGCACATGCGAAAGGACGAAGGTGGTGGCGGAGGTACCATTATAAACGTGTCATCGATCGTAGCCCTGTGCACATTTCGCTTCCTGCCGGTATACAGTGGCTCTAAGAGTGCCGTTCTTCACTTCAGCCGATGTCTTGCAGTAAGGATATAATATTTGAAATCTTTTTATAAAACTATTGCAATTAATTATATAAATCAATTTATTTATTTTCCTCTTTTTTAGCGTGAAGTTATTTTATCATTCATACAGAATAGTATATTAATAAATATTTATGATGATCATTCACACAATGTCAACACGTAGTTATGTAGTACTTTTTTAGATAAGGGCCTATTTATTTGTGTTATATAACTTAATAAAAACATATTTGTTTTCAGAGCGGGGCTTTCCACGAACAAACCGGAGTACGGATACTGACTATTTGTTTTGGACCGACCGATACTCCACTGCGCCATGGACTCGAAGCAAGAGCTTGGGACGAATGCAGCGCCAAGGAATTAATGGCACTCGTATCTAATTTCCAAAAGTAATTTTCTTCTTGTCAACCTTTGTATTCTACGTCTAACTGTGCAAGGATTTTGAGTATATATCAATGTTTTGACATTCTCACACCAATTCTGGTGGTCCTCATGCTGTGACATTCGCCGCATCAGTATTTAGTCTGTTCAAAAAAATGTACATTCCTTCTTATACCAACTATTAACTATGTGCAAATAATATCGACTTTCCACTTGCCGAAACGTCATAGTAATATGTCCCAACACCTCTTATTCACTAAAAAACAGTCCCCGTAAATAACACTTAACATAACTAAACTAACTCAGGTTTGGTGACTACGTAAGCCTGACTAAATCTATCTCATTGTTGTCCAGGGTTGAATCTGCTGTAGCGGCTTTCCTCAAGATGTTCAGGGAGGGTGCAAATGGTTCCATTTGGCTCTCCATCGATGACAAGCCCGGCAAGGATGTTACATCATCGATTGATGCAGGTTTTAAGGAATTCGAAAAGGTCGTTTTCTCCTAAATATAATAATTTGTTTTAATTTCTACCATTATTTAAACCACGGTACAGAACAAACCTGTGACTATCAATTCTGACTTACAATCAAGCGCTCTTAAATCCATATCACTTTTTTCGGAAAGTACAAATCAGATTGCGATAATTCTTACAGTTTCAAATTAGGGATTAACGCAAGGTAAATCAAAGATAAAAGTATAGCAAAATACGTATGTATGTATTTATATATGGGTGTACGTGGAATGTGTATGTAGAATAAAGAGAGGATTTCTAGTGAGGTGCGTTGGGTCTAGCGGCGTCCCATTGTATTCATGTTCTACTAGTTTGGGTAATATAACATGTAGACAAGGCATCAACAAAATTAACTTGTAAAGCTTAGATAGTATTCCCTTCTGTATGATGTACACTTTAGAAACAACTAAACTCATAAGCAAACACAAAACCAATGTATTAAAAAAAACACAAAAATTGAGAATTATCTCATTTGGACCTCTCCTTTCTTCAATCGCCACATTTGAATTTAATAGTATACTGAATACCGCCTCAGATCGTATGGCAATGTTAAAAGGCGAAACGGAGATCATGTGTACATATTGCGTTGAACCTACAAGAAAGAAGTAGTGGCCGTGCGTCATCGACCTGGTAGTTAAGTACAAAAGCATCTAGCAAACACATAATCTAAAACGAACAACCCGAGATAGATCAATTTTGGTGCAGAAAAGTGCGGATACTCGACCCCACTAACCCCCTAACGGGATCAAGGATGAAACAAGAGGACGGTGGGTAATGGTGTTAAATGTAACAGGTGATCTAGTGATTATACCATTTGTATAATTAATGTCTTTGAATTCTATTTTCGGTTAATAATCTCAGGGTTGTTTTTGATGAATGTTATCGTAATTTGGCTTACAGATGTACATGGCGCTGGCGTTGTCGATATTCTCCGATGGCCTTGATTTTATGAAATTGGATACATGCACTTACGATTTTTACCATTTTCTGAAACCAAACCATTGAGTTTACAAATCTGCAAAACATAAAATAAATTCGTGGCTTACCTTGGAAGCTGGTGATAGGCCCGAATTTATGGGTACGAATTTCTTTGTGAGTAGCCTGTGGCCGAGCTACAAGCATAAGTCCTACAACGCCCTTCGTGTTCAATATAACAAAGCATTCAGAGTGCTGTTGGGCCTGCCTCGCTTCTGTAGCGCATCAGGGACGTTTGCTGAAGCGCGCGTCGATTGCTTTTATGCCACGATGCGGAAAAGATGTTGCGCAGAGTGCGAGCCAGCCCCAACACCATTCTGGAAATGATTACCTGTAAACTAGATTGTAAGTATGTCAATCACTGCCTAAGGCTGCATGTGGCAGGGGATAATTGTATGTAGCATTTTAGGAACGAAAATATCTATATGTATTGTTACTAACATAGTTATTAAGTGTCTTACTAACAAAATTATGAGCATAATAATTGAGCTTGAAATAAAGTTATAATTATTATTATGGGCTCTCAGGCCTTTTCAAGGAAATTCGGTCTCTGTTCTTCAATAGGTTACAGGTCTAGGAGTATTCTGTGTTTATGTCTTACTATTCACGAAAGTAAGATTTTTTCTTCGTATACCGCAATATTTATAGTTATTGGGATTTTTCAAGGATTGTACCCAAACATAACTCGATATCTTTTGATGAAGACCAAGTATAAAAGTATTTAGGACCATAGTTTCTTTAAGACTTGTTCTACTTGGAATCTCTGATTCCTTTATATTTTATTGTGTAAGTCTTAATAATAACTCCGACAGATGCGGAGGGCATATAGCGTAACTGGTTCATGATTTTTTTGCCTATCGGCGACGCATTATAAACTGAGGCTTCGGGTCATAAATCATATTTATTTGTCTGTCTCGCTCGCATTTACAGGTCAGGTATTTACATATGGAGAGGTATAGTGATGTGCGTAAGAATTATAGAGGTGCATATCGTTAGGTACGATCGATATGCTAAATTATGTTAAGTGTTAATAGGAATAATTTTTCGGTATCTGAAAATAAAAGTTTTTAATTTGTAAGATAAAATGTTTGTTTCGACGTAATCATAGAGAAACTGTATAGATCGTAATGTAGCCCTGAAAAGGACCGTTTATCCTTTCTGGGGTTTTATAATAAGTCACAGTCATAGCTAATGAAAGTCACGATGACGCATCGACCCCGCGTGCGCAGGCAACTAATTATCGATAACGGGTTGCATTGCGTGCACATTCCTACTGTCAGTGACATTTGTTGCCCGACGACTCAGTTTAAAATGCGTCGACTATAGTTTTGCGAATCCGTAATAAATGGATGTAACATTTTCTGTCGCTAAATGTGGTGGTGACTATTTTTGTAAGCTGTTCCCAATTATTAAATTCGTTTATAGAACAAGCGCTCTCGGTCCTGCCCGTAAGCTACTAATAATAAATTTAAATCAAATATTTTATATATATTTATTAGTTTGAGTAAGCTGTAAGCTGGTCTTATGATCCATCAAAAGGCCCAGCGAGGGCGCCACAAACAAAATTATTCGCGATACCGCCATATATTAGGACAGTTTACATACATTATAGGAGCGTAGCTGGAGTTTCTAGTGCCAGTTCTTCTCCAGCGCCAACGCATTCTGAAGTGGTGGTAATTGTCGTTAATAAAAATAATATTCATTAGATATGAATCCGTTAGAGGCTGAACTGATAGAGCCCTCTCGGGCACCCTCGAGTTGGTTGCTTTCACGTTCAGGGTAACGATCCAAGTCGCGGCTCCCTCTCTTGTGCTGGTTACCCATAAATACAGGTTACGGCGGAGTGCCCCAAGTGCTTGGCTACCTTTCAACGCAGGGAAGCCGTAAAAGCCTAAGGGCTAACAGTGGTCACTGTTAATCAAATAATGAGGTATAAAATATAATAAAATAAAAAATATCAAAGGGCGTAAGAAATTTTATTTATAAAAAAACATTTTAATAAATTTCATGCAATCACAACATGATGTTTTCTTTCTGCAACACATTGCATAATTGTTTTAACTAGATAGTATAGTATTTAACTGGAGATAATAACAATAGGCGCCACAATGTTGCAGTTATAGTTTGTTTTTGTTATAGCATTTATACGTGGCAAAAACATCGGGACTGGAACGTTGCTAAGTTCCGTGCAGTAATATGTTCCATTTGAAATACCAGATGGATTGTAGTAACGATTTAGATTTAATTAATTGATCTCAGATGTGCCAATTATACCGGAATGAATCTGTTAGATGTTTTTTTTATATTATCTGTAAATAAATTAAATGTATGAAATCAAATAAAATTTTTCAATTTTCCTCTACTACATTAACATGCTTAGGTTCAGGACTGGCAGCTAGGTAATTATTGTGTGTATATACATTTTATACACGAGAGCACTATTAAATTATCTAATATTTTCAATTTGTTTTTTAAGATTCTTATGAACGAATTCATATTTATCAGGTTCTATTTGCTGTATTTTCAGCATTGGTCTGTTGATGAGGAAATGTTTTACAGCAATCTGATATATTATCATCAGTAAATAAAACTATTAAAAATAGTTAATTAAATATCTATAGATACTATAGAAAGCATAACACAAAATTGGACCACTTCGTTACAATCGCACATATTTTAACAGGGAAAATTAATTAATGCCTTTTATCATACGAGTTCCAGTCATCTTTACAATTGTTTTCACACCCTTAGTATATTTACACTTTATAAAGTATTTAATCATCTGAAAAAAATATGTGATATGAACAGTAGATAAGTACAATATGATGATGATGATGTTCTCCTGTTTAATTTCGAACACGGCGATATCTTCTGTTATATTATAGTGTCGTAGGTATTTGCGCAAATACAGAGGCACTTTGCGTCGTACCCTTTCCTAGTCAGAAGTAATACAATAAGATGGGTGGAAGGTACAAATACATTGCCAGGGATACGGGTTAGATAGATCCCACACTCGAAAACGTTGTGTTGCACAAATATTATTCCTCGGCTGAAAATCGAACCCAGGACCCGCCATGCAACAGCAACTATAACTCAGGTGTCAGATACAATATATATATTAGAATATAAAATAATTATGCAATAATACTAATTTAAGCATTATATTACATCATTACACTATTAATTATGTACCATTGGTCGTTTGATAAAGCTGTACTGTAAGTAGTGTTTTAACTAAAAAAAAACACTAACACCAATCTTTTAACCCACGATTTTGACTACTGAGAGATATCTGCCATACACATACAGACACGTCTGTATGTCACGTACATGTACTGGGCGTCCCGTAAGTAGCGCGACAAAGTTTAGGGGAAGATAAAAAAAGGTTGATAGGTCACCTACTAGACAAAAAAAAGGATCTTAGTTAAAGTATTACCATTTTCGAAATATTGATATCTTTTCTAAAATAAATCATCCTGAATTTAGGATGGTGTATATGGCGTTTTATTCGCCTCTTGCCTCCTTAGAATATCTGTGGTTTACATGTCATTGTCAAATTGTTCTATTTTCATATCAAATTATCAATTAAATTTATTCAAATACCAATCTTATTTTTTAAGATTTATACATTTTCTTTGTCAATTAACTCAGGCAAAAAATACCAAAAGAAAAGAATACATGTTATATCCCTAAGTGAATATAAAACTACTTCGGAAACACGATGTTGGAAATTATTAATGGATTTCTACTTGTTTATTTTGTCATTTTATGCACTATCAGCGCTTTAGTGCCTATTTTAGTAAAACCTGTAAATATTTAATAATTATTATATCTTCTATGCCAATTTATCATTTCCAATCATTTTTTATAGTTGAACTAATAATAACTAGATTGATAAAGAATTTGTTTCCCCCAACAGATTTTAGCATGTTTCTCTGGAGCATCAAATGAAGAAAAGTCTGCTTGGGTCGAAGTAATGAAATTAAAAGAAGTTCAAAAGGGTATATCAATGAAAGATGAATTTGCAGCATATTCAAAACTACAACGTAAAATTAATAAATTGGAATCTCAATTAAAAGAAAACCGATCTTCTCGAATGAGTAAAAGTTTGGCTATAATTGGCTCAGTGCATATCTTATTACAAGTAGTAGTTGCACTGATTATTGTCGGTTCTGTAATTTGGTTTCGACGGGAGCCTATAGTGGCTTTGAAAGTTGATCTTTCGCCTTTTTCAACCATTTTACGCTATCCCAGTGAAATGCCAAATGCTATATCTACACATATGTGGGTTTTGATTTCAAATTTATCAATAAGAACTTTATTAAAACCAATACTATCATAGAGATTATGTCAAGTTTAAGTAATGTACAACAATGTTAAGACTGATTGAAGCACACTAATCTAATAAAGATGTTAATTTTCATAATTTGTCGCTGCTCATGATTCTTTTAAAAGTTTGTGAAAACTATTTTTCATGTACTGGAGTGTTTATATTATAGTTGTTTCATTAATTCAATATGAGGTACAAGAGGAGTGGGTTAAATTATGGACTGTATAATGTTAAAAAAGTGGATTATAAATACTGTGATAGTGGCAATCATATTAATTGCATCCAACTTCCAATGGTTATAATGTATGTTGATTAGGTTTGCAATTTTTTGTAAATTGTGAATAAAGTTTTGTACAACTATTTACCTTTTTTTTTGAAAATGTTTATTTCTCCCACTTAACATATATAGATGAATGTAAGTTTGAAACTATCTTTGTACTCTGTAAACAATATTTACAGATACTAGACTAAAGGTAGGCAATTGTCCATACCCATAATAAATGCTGATGCCCATTCAAAAGCTGATAGAACTAGATCTCTAAAATCTCAGTAATAATGGTATTTTTACTGGAATTTAAAGTGTAAGGTAGGCAGTATGCGAGAGCAATGATTGTACTAATAAAATGATGTGTCCCATTGGTAAACTAAGATTTGAACTCTTGGGATTTCAGAGAATGCATTTATAGGATTATATCACTTCCATAGACTGTAGCCATTCTAAAGTTCTTGTGTACTATTTAGTTACTTCATGGCACACTTCGTTCAGGTTTCGATTCGGCATTCACTTCTAACATTATCTTACTCCGCAGTGATCATAACACATCTGCATTAGTAGTACTAGAGGATAGGTGTCATGGTCTACAGATTTAACTTAACATCAATTGAACTGGTGTATATAACATTTGAGGGCCATTAAGCAAAGTCAATAATAAGTTTAAAAAAAAATTGCTATAAAAGCTATTGCAAAATTTATAAAACAGAAATATTTTAGAAATCCACCACATGCTAAAGCAATTTTTATTATGTGAAATATATTGATGGCAACTTTTAAGTTAATATAGTTTAGTCAATAAAGTAAAATAAGCAAAATTAGCGTGGAGTGCCCCAAAATGTCTGCTGCATTATATAAATACAGGGAGTATTATATAATGTGCGATATTAAATTTATCTACCCTTTCTAGCTCTTGTGATGATTATACCTTTGACAAAAGTGTGACTACAGTATAACAATGGATAATCGACAAAACTTATTTTGTATAAAACTGATAAGAATAATAGTCCAGTAGATATACTTTTTGAGGCAAAATATCAATTTTCTTAACATAACATATTCATTGCGGATGACCAGCCAGATGGCCATGAAACAATGCCAATATGTTGATAATTGCATGAACACATGGTCAAAATATTTTTAAATTCCTCGTTTGTTTTAGAAGAAATCTACATGTTGTATAGTAAATTTATTTACCTAATAACCATAACCTCTAATATGAGCTTAAACTCTTAAAACATTTAAAATTTACGAAAATATCAGATTTGGATTTGTAGCAAAAGAATAGCATGACATTGAAAATGTTTTATAATGAATAGGTATTTGATACTTATGTGAAACTATTGGCTTTCAAGATACTTTTTAAACCCTGCAATTATATTTTTTAAGATTTGATTCAATCTTGGACACACTTTCCTTATATGCAATATGCGGCTAAAAAAGAAAATTAAATGCCGATAAATATTCTTTAGTCTCCAGGGATTATTATTATAAAACCATTCCAAATTATTCTTATAAATTTTAGATATTTAAATAGTTAATATATTTAAAATATGACGAGTGGAAAGGTATAAGTAGGCCTCAAGAATAGAAAGTGGGTAAGTATTTAAAAATTATTAATGTCTTACGTGAATTATGTTCTTTGTTTAACATAAATAATGAAAGTTTGTAATACCTCTGACAAGAAAAGTCTACTTTGAAGTTGTGATAAATAAGGTTTAAAAGACAATAAAATGAACAATACACAACTGAACTGCGTTGAGTACTTTGGAACGGAAAATAAAACATGCATTATTTTAAATAACCTTTTATTTACTAAACAGAATTAATAGTATCTTATACTCAGTCTGATATAGATCAAAATTTGTCCTTTAAAAATATTTCAACAAACAAATTTCTGTCCGTATCTCATGATCTTTATTAGAGCTCAATAGAATCCTTGCTTACCGCTAAAATGGGACGACTCATCAGTAATAAAAAATGTGTTATAAAATTTAGAATATTATAAGCTTAAAGGAAAACATGTATCACTAAACAATATCAGAAAAATAACAAAACAAACCCAAGTGAGCTATGCAGCGATCTTGGGAATAAAGAAGCTCAAAGTACACATAAGCTTTTAAGTAATTATCAACATAACTAATATTTACAAGCACTATATCACAGCTTACAACTTAATATATCTGTGCTACAGGACTGCGGACTTTTACCGAATAATATAGTCTTCATGTCTACAGTGGAATATTTCACATAAATATAGAATATATTATGATAACAGACAATCCTAATTCAAACTTAATAATGTTGGTTTTATTTTTTGTAACCTTAACAATCAAAGGAAATGTGCTATATAAACAAAGCCATGTTTTTACGTATTAATTAATATCAAATCAAGCATGTCGTCAGATTCTTTTCTTATTATCGGCAGCAAAAAGTGTTTTTCCTACATAAAAGACTAGAAAACTATGACTAACGCGAATTTATTCGGAGTAGTAAGTAGGCGGATTATTTCAGAAGCATTCATAACTTCTTCAAATAACCAATTAAGATCAGAAAATATTAATAGTGTAAAAATAATTTTGATAGACGATTCTTTTTTGGATTTATATCAACATGTTAAAAACATCTTATTGTAATAATAACATAGATATTTTGTAAAGAATAAGACACAAATTTTAAGTATTCTACTTTTGTATTTGATACACCACTGAATATTTTCAGTATCTGAATTTTTGCATCAGATAGAGCACCATACCTATTACATTTTCAAATACAAAAATCTCATTCATTAAACATAGTTAAACAAACATCTGATAAACTACGTTCAAATAAATACTTTCAAGCTCATTCACATAGAACCTTCCGGAAGTGACGGATAGGACCGAAGGAGTACTTGTAACCTTTACAACATCTTTCACAACCAAAACAGGTTGTACAGGATACAAATACATTAATTTAGCGTTCACAATGACTATGAATGAATGGCATGATTACTTCAGTTGAACTTTCTACATCATTGTATGCCATTTGCAAACAATAAGTTTACTATGCATTGGGATCAGAGTTGTCATCTCAAAGTCTTAAGTGTTCTCGTAGAAGGAACTGTTGAAATGTGTTGTTAGTAGATACACAACAGCCTCGTAGGTCGACATCATTATTGCTGTGTTCGGTATTTGACGAACTAGCTGTGTGCCTAATCCCCTGAAAGAGACAAATATATATTTTCAATTAATTAACCAATACTTTCTTTTAAATTTCAGTTATAAAATAATATAACACTTGCCTGATGCATACAATTTTTTTAATTTAAATTGATTATTCTGGAGATAGTTAAATCAATTTTGGTTTAATGTTAATTAATACTTATAAGTGGGAAGTTCCACAAATAATTTGACAACTGTATGTATTGTCAAATAACATGGAGATATTATATATGTGTGTTGACAGAAGATCCAGGTACTGATTGATAAATCCTACACAAGGCTCATATATTTATATTACTTTTAATTGAAATAGCATAGCTCTTACATCAATAAAATACACAATACTAAAAGATGTAAGAACAGACCTATAAACACCACGATATCCCTCCTCCATCCAAACTGTATGCAGGGTCTGCCAAAATTTACGGTATTTATCTCCCTCTTCTCTCAGTCGAGTCCTTGCAACTTCTGGAAAGAGAATTTGATATACATTAATTAACATAGTCAAACTAAATATTATTAGTATTTTATGGGATAATTCCTGAAAAATGTAGTAATGTTATAATAATATAATTTAATTAATTTTTAGATATATTTGGGATTTTTTACTACTAATAATTAAATAATGTAATCACTGTAAATACTAATACTGGCTGTAGTGTATGCATTTGTTACAATTATATATAAGTAAATATGTAGAATCGTGTAAATTTGTATTTGTATGATCTAAAAGAGTACACAGACAAATTTTTGATCTTTTTTCTAAAATGATGATGTGATAAAACAAGTATCTTTTTATAAAAACTCAGTACATCACTTACCATGTGGATAAGCAATACACGAAGCGACTGTCTTCGAGAAAGCACCGGCGCCCATAAATTCTAAGAAGTCTCTTGGCGAACGCTGGTCACTCGGCACTCCGTCAAGACTCCTAGCTGCAATCAGTCTCGCCTTCACGCCCTCATATAACACAAAGTGGACCACAGTCTCACTGATGCCCATATACGAGGCTGTTATTCCTTTATAGAACCCTTTTATACCCTGAAATGTTTTAAGTATAGTTATTGTATGACAGAAAATTATTCTATTTCAATAAACAGATGGTACATGGTATCTGCGATGTTTCCTATTCAAGTAACGAAACTCAATCCTAAAACAATATTTATAAATACGAATCTTCAAGGAACAAATATACAACTGACATTTTTGTTTAGAGTATAATAGACAAAACGTCACTTTTTATTTTTTCTCCTTTTCTGAAGACCATGGTATTCTCGTTTTTTTTCTTACTTACGTAAAAAAAGAGTTAAACAAAAATAAACTTGTTCTTCACGTAGATATACTTAACATAGGATTATGTTACTGTAGTAAGGTTATTCTAAAACGTGACTCGTAGTTGTATAAACAAGATGATCAAGTAAGACTTAATTTAGCAACTACCTACGCTAAATGGACTGCATAAACTCGGACTGAATGTCCCATAATGGTAACTTATTATACGATTTGCCTTCATGCGGATAATTGCAGGAAAATGATGATTACTGATTACGAGTTTTGTGTACTTTAAGTGGTTGCAACGCACGCAACTCCACTTTGTTGACACAAATATTGAGGTGTAATGGGCCGATGAAACTAATTCAATAACACAAACAAGACAATAATAATCCATACTAATATTAAAAAGCTGAAGAGTTTGTTTGGTTGAACACGCTAATCTCAGGAACTGGTTTTACGTTTAAAATGTCTAAAAAAAAGTGCTTTACATGAAACATGCCAAGCGTCCTGTAGTCTACGCTATAGCTAGTTCTATATATATTTAAGATATTCTTTTATATATTAGGAGTGGAAAACTAGCACATTTCACCTGATGTAAGCATGACTGTAACCACGCCATGTGCATCCTTCCCTAACAAATATTCACATGGGTTTTCATACAAGAGGACTGAGATCGAATGCCTCAATATCCGTAATTGGGTCTCCGAATCCCTACACCCTCACTAAACAGAACACAGATGCGTAATACTGCTAATTTATTATATTTTTATTTTTACAATTTTCGGAAGACTTACAGCGAATACTTAGCCAACCAATAACATAATTAATACACATAGTAAGAAAAAAAGAAATAGGGAGTAAATAGATAAAGAAGCACAAAAAAAGTACAAAAAGTAAAACATCGTTGTTAACAATAAACAGATGAGGTTTACACTGGTTATTTTATTAGTTCTAAGAAACTGTCCGTGCAGCTACTAACAAACCGCTGTGCGACTTGATCAAGATGTGAATCTAGTGAACAAATGAGTGTGTTGAACACAATCAAATAAATTATTCGACATGTGATAAAGGTTACGATTTCGCTTCCAATTAGAGAACAACAATTATCAGTAATTAGTGTTTAAAACAAGATTGGCTGTATACTTGCATTATGCAATAGTAGTTAATCTAAGTAATTTTAATATTGTGGCTGTCGACGTATAAAATTGTACGACGCAAATTCACTTCGAATAATATCAATCGTGAGCTAATTAAGTCACAATCGCAATATTTTTTTGCTTCAATCACACATACAAATACTTTTGTTGTCGTCGGGATTACTGAGTATTTTTTAACAATGTTATTTATTCAATTATTTAAAGTCAAAATTTATTCTGTAGACAGTCAGAGTGAATGAAGCTGGGTCGCACTTGTTTCGATTCCCACGATTAAATAATTGAGTAGAATAAGTAGTTTCGGAACTGGTTGGTGGTCGGCTTTCGTTCACTTTACACATACACTTTCCAATATTATCGCACAATACTTTCATCGGATAGAATGCTATACCTCTACGTCAACGGAAATATTTACACTATAAATTTTTCTGCACAGTTGACCTTGCGTCATCTGGACAGAGAACTTGTTGTCCAGTCGAAATTGACCAGGAGAACAACACGATCATCATTTCAATAATAATTTACTAACTTTATAGTCTATCAAATGATTAGGACCTCAATTCACTACCTACAAAAACAATTGATTGTCTATGTTTATTTGGTGCAATGCGAACATTTTCAAAGTTCTAGAACAGCTTCATTTTCTAAATATAAATGTTCGTTTACGAAGTGCGCTATATGCGTGTTTACAGACATCATACCGTTTTGGCGTATATCCTCTTAATGCACTGCAAAGCCGTAATGTTCTGCCCGTCCAACTGTAGCCGTGTCTTTACGAACCAAATCGGATTTGTCATTGTACACGAAACGAATCCTGAAACATCCAAGTATATTTACTAAACTATTTTATTATTTTTATGATTTTTTGATATTCTTAGATCCATATTGTAATTTTTGTCCATATTTTTATAAATTATGTAAAATATAAGTAGACCAGTTACCTGCAGCGCTAGCTGCTGAAAGATGAACGATTGGTGTGTCTGGCGATATGTGTTGATTTAGAATCGCCTTCGCTTGAGAATAGGTGCAGAAGTATATCGCTCTAGAAGGCGCCACCCCCACTAAGTTCGGTCCGAGTCCTTTGAATAAGGCACGGGGACCTTCGGTTTGAACAATATGTCTGCAAGGTAAAGTTAATATCAATGGATCACCTCTATGCTCTCATTTAAGATAGCGTATTGTTATAACATGCATTGACGCAAATGGGAGCCTATCATCTCTTTACCGATTAACAATACTGTAAACAAATAAAGAAACATTTATTCGTAAATTTTGCCTCGAAATTTAGGATTCGGTTCACAAACATTGTACCTACGCAACTACTAACTTCTAAATAAACGTTTGTGCTAAAATTTGACTCTAAAAGTGAGTTGCCATCGGGCACTGTTAAAAGGCGCTAATGCGAGTAATATTTGGCCATGTTTCCAGTAGATCCGTCTCACGCGCGTTGCACGTGATATACGGCGGGAGCGTTTAATTTCTTATCTATTAGCGTAAATACGATAACCGTGTCAGTTCAAACCGGTTCTATGCCATTCTTACGTTGATGGCGAGAAATAAAACGGCAAATGTTTCCATGAAAGTATCGTATTGTCTGGGAAATATGTGTGTGAAAAATATAAAAAAAATTCCAACAAATCACAACGATCGATATGACATACTTTTGTTTTGCCCGCGTGCTGATGTCTAAAATGCGATGGCGTAAAGCCAACATGTCAATCGACACACCAAGACGGGCGCACATTAGTGATGTCCGTAAACCGCATAGATAAGATATATTTGAACGCCCGTCACTATCAGCCGACCTGGCGATAGTTCGCTTCAGGGTATTATTATGGCAATGATTATTTAGAGCTTTGTTATTCAGACGCCGCAATCATCTCATTTCTATATAGCAAGAACTCTTTTAATTTGTTATGAAAAACAGGTTGGTTATTTTTAGTCCGGGCTTAGCCATCTCGCTGCATTGCACGCCTCCATTTCTTTTATGTCTCATACTATGGACGGATAAATTTCTGCTTGTTCATTTGAGAGCGCCAGTTTTCTATTTAAAAAAATAAAAGCTCAACCTCTTTATACACACTGTGGTTTCATTGTTGTAGGCTTCCATGATCACTGCATTGGATACCCTATATATGTTTTTTTTATTTATTTATTAAATGTATTACCAACGTAAGTTACAGCATTTATATTTTATACTATACAAGAATAAGGTATTCTATGTAACTGCTTCTACAATTATAGGTATATACCACAACATGCTTAAAAATGTGTAAATGAATATAAACTTAAACACGGGAATCAAAAAATAATTAACAAGATTTAAAAAAAATATATGAAATTGTTAACATTAATAAAAATTACGTTTAAATAAAAGTTAACTTGCTCTGGAATAAACAATTTAAATTTGAAATAAAATAAAACTATTATCGATTACCAAACAAAATAAACACAAATATTCAATAACGTTTCATTGGTATAATTTAAATAATAATAATAATAAAAAGTTAAGAAAAAATATTTTATAGTTGAATACAATTACTAGGAGAATTTATTTATAATATAATATATTTTAAACCATTAGTTGATAACTAATGGTTTAAAAAGGTCGGCCTTACCCAGTTAGGTCACCTAATCGCATAAGTAAACCATAGACATCAACTCAGGTTGGTATAATGTCTCAAATAACATTTTAATTGGTCCATTTATAGATGTAAAGGTTTTCCTGCTAAGTTAAGTTTTGTTTGTAAACATACAAAACCTTGCATAACGATAATAGGACTTGAACAAATAATGTAATTGACCAGTTAAAGCCCCGGGATTTTTTTTAAAAAAACGTTGATATTTTAAGAGAGATACCGCGGTCATAAAGTAATTTCCTGGTATATACAGTTTTATATTACACTTATGTATTATTCTGATTTGCAAATAGTTAAACTAGAGAAACCTCTCAAGATCCAAACGGGATGTTGAAAAAAACAAATTTAAACAAAGCAAATTTCACAGCAAGCTAAGAGGATATAGTAAATAATATGCAAAAATATTTCAAATAAAGCTAGTAGGGTTTGCACGACCTAAAGAAAGTAATAGGAAGAAAATAAAGGTGCGTTGAGAGTTATATGAAGGGCAGATTTAAACGTTATTTCAAATATCTATTTAAATCTCTACGAGACTACATTTACTCAATACGTAGTATTTACTAATTAGGGACAATAAATAAAAGGCCACTTAAAATCGGAACGTTTTAAAAAGGACATATCAATACATTTCCAACAACACGTAACACAATTTAAAACCTTAAAATTTGCTATATGGCTAACTCTATTATTTAAATATGAAATACTACTATGAAAAATACAACACATATCCTTCATCATTTATATATTTTTACAATTTTCGGAAGACTTACAGCAAACACTTATGTAAACCAATAACATAAATAATACAGAAGGTCAATTACAAGTCTACACCAATAGTAAAAAAATAAAGTTGTTAACAATAGACAGATGAAGGTTGAGCATTTAAAAGTACTTAATAGAGAACATAAAATTTAGCTTTCTTTTAATTTGACCGGAACTCAATATATAAATAGATTTCTACGAATAGAAATATACGAAATACAATTTAGAAAATTAACTCTCTGAAATTTCGTCACATTATTTATTCCCTTAAATATTTTTTTCGAATAAGTCGGCCATAACGCTAGCATAATAGCGTCAGTTATAAACATCTCATTTTATACCATTAAAATTTTTAACAAATCTAAAGTAGGAGAGGGGAATTCACAATGTCGTAAAATGTTGCCACCCGTTAGAAAATGAATTTACGGCCAGATCTTATAAAAACTATTTACAAAATATAGCATCGAGATACAACAATATGGTGGTACAATTCTAAGATATTTTATTGCCTATTGGTGCCTTTCAAATAACATTAATCGACTAAAAAGGGGAGGTTCTCTGTTCTGATATAACACTGTTGTGTTCTCTTATAACTTTACGAAAATATTTTATATAATTGTTTACATTCGCGAATTATTTAAAATTACTGTAAAAAAAATAATCTCTGTATTAAATAAATCAATGTCAATTGTCGATGGAATCGAATTAAAAAAGTTAGTTGTTATCATTGGGGGTTTTTTGCCATAGTTGTCACGCCTCGCGAGCGTGTTGGTAGTAGCAGTTGAAACTAGCCATGTTTAATTGGAAATACAATTAAAAAAAAGACGATATCTATTCAACTATTGTAGCATTACCATTGAACATTGAGGAAACGCGCTACTCACCTGATGCACTGTATAAGGCTCATCCTCGATGTGGTCCTAGCGTGTCCAGCCCTGGCGCACTGCTGCACCTGATAATTGTACGACATCAGCATACGATCTGCTTGCTTGCTGTATGCGAACATCGCGCCCATCGTGCGTCTGTAGCCCCATTTGGCCTCCTGCGTTACATGGCCGTATGTTACGTTGCAACTTGTTTGCGTTACAAATCAAATTTGGAACGGTGGTTTTTTTGGGATTGTTTTTTTTTAATTATCCCAACATAGCAATTACAGAACTAATAGGAATCCGGAGACCTTTAATACTGGTGACGACATTCCAACTCAGTCCTCGAGGGTGACAACGCATCTGCGTTATGATACCTTGTCCAGGATGAATGTAGATGTCGGTGGCCGCAGGAATCGCTTATCCATCAGGTAAACTGTATGCTCGTATGTTACTGTCAATTAAAAAAAAAAGAATGAGTATATATTTTTTAATAGAAACTGAAGAACTTGTTACTGGCTACGCGATTCTTTATCTTAAACGATGACAACTCATGGTTGGTAAGTATCATAAACTCAATTTCATGCGTAATAAACCAAATATATTTTGTGTGAAATTTATTGTAAAACGATGGTTGTAAATAATTTTGTAGGAAGTTAACTTAAGAAAATATTTGAGTAATCAAGATCATCATATCAAGTAAAAAATAAAGGTAGGAAAGTAATGAAAATATGTATACTTTAGTTTCGTTTAAATATAACACCAATATACGTTATTTACAGTGAGGGATTCCGATTTACAACAGACATTTTGGCTAAAAATAAAACTTCAGATAACGAATATATGTTTCAAAGAAGTTTTTTTATAAGATCTTCACGGATAAAGTCCAGAAATAAAATGTGTAAAAGCGTATAGTTTAGTATTTATTTATTTTATGTTTGGAGCAAATTTAATGCATGATTGAACTTTAGGAAAATTCCACTGAATGTCGGGATTCAAATTATTTGCAATTCGACGGCAAGTCTGTGCATATAGTATGATATATCGTATTATGGGTTCAATGGCCCCAAGATTGAGTGAAGACCTGCTCAGGTCCAATTACTACTGGGGTCGGAATTGTATGGTATCATGCTGTTCATCTTTTATTTCCGTCACTGTACAGTAGTCAATAACATTATATCTTAACCATTTTTATAACGCGACCCATGAAATAGCCAAAAGAAATTCTTGATACCATTATAAAATTATTAATAACACTTAAATAGTTTATTTACTCAAGGCAAACAATAAGTTTATTTCTTCATATTGTTTTTCATTGTAATATTTAATTTCTATAAAACTACATTGAAATTAATTCCTTTAATAAATGATCTTTTATATTAAGGTCTTATTTATTGAACAGTTTGCGACCGACTTTAAAAACAAATACGACCTCAAGGTTGAGAAAAGATGGTATAGATAATATAAAATTATTATATTAGTGTTATTACATTCACGTCTGTAATCCGATGGGGCGTCAGGGGGTTTATAAAGCCACTTAAGGCCACAGACAAAGTATAAAAGTCAGTGTTTTTTTTACAAATAGAAGGTCAGTTGCTTATCACAAAACTGTAAACGAAATGATTTTATACATTGAATATTTAATTTAATAACTTTCATAAATTTTGTGTATACTGTCGTTATATATTGTTTGATCATAACTGGTACATTTATATATATATATAGGTATACTTTAAATAAATATATTAACTAACACCTAATCAGGATTGATAATGTAGAAGCTATGAACTTATAATTTTGTCTATTTATTAAATACCTATTATATACTATCGTGATATACTCAAGTATAGATCTTGTGCACTACTTAAAATCTGATACCTAAAGCATATCCAGGGCCCTGAAGTGACATTGAAGTGTTTAGATTTAAATTTATTATAATATATAATTAAAAGTCTATATAGGTCACAATCTCCAGTAAAAACTAGTCGGATCAACTAATAATTTATACGTAACGTTGCATCGATACCAAAACAATATATCTAGAAGAATGACGTACCTAAAGTAAGACGTAAAAAGTTTATACGACAAATATTTTTTTTTATACACAGCATCGATCAAAATCAAAACAACGGAAAATTACAGAGCAGTCGAGACGAACCGAAGCCTTGCATGTTAATTAAATTTTCTCCGAGCGACCGACCATTGCAAATATAGATAAACGTGATAAGTGGTTGATAACGTAGTGCAAATTATAATATGTAACAAATCATCGATTATACCAGTTACAAAGATATGTAACGTACACAATGATGATATGTAAAAATATTTATATATTCATTTTAGTTCGATTCTCAGCCGACAATCACATTATATCACGTTGTGGAGTGTTGTATGTATTCCACGTGTCGTTGACACTGCATTTGAATCTTTCAACGTGCACATCCGACCTCACTATACATATTTTTGTCGTTTAACCTAACCACATCTTTCGATTTCAAAAAGAAATTACTTTCTTGAGAAGGACATTGTCTACCTAACGCATGATGTATTTTCCGTTTCTCGCCGATATTCTATCAGGGGCTTCTAAAATGACGGGTATCGCTGGGCCGTTATCATTATCTTCTCAGCTTATCATTAATCCAATTCTGAAAACATGCATCTCACCTTGAGATTGCCACAATCATGCTACCCACCGATCCACCATCGATCGCTAGACGATATTAATGGACAAAAAAAATATTAGAAAAAAAAAAAAAGGCATTTTGGAATCAATCATTAGCTGTTGTCTTCAGCGACTGCTGATTACGTTCTTACGTTCCTCCTCTCTCTCTTACGTTCTTATTTTATTTATTTATTGATAGTTCAACTGTTTAAATTACAAAACATTAAAGGATAAAGAAAAGGAAATTTTCTACTGATGTCAGTTATTAATCAATGAGAATCATACGTGTGCCTTGCTGGAATGTTTAATTCTATTTATAGAAAGGCCTTGAAATCCGTTACATTCATAAACGACAATACACTGTGCGATGTAGTTTAGAAGTCAGATATAGATTGAGTCAGTTGCTGACTTCAAACACAATAAGTCAGCACCATAAATAAACTATTATATTCTGATATTCGCGTATAATTTTAATAATTTTGTTGGATACCCCAACGACTAATTATATCCAAATTTAAAATCATTTTATTTTTATTTATATTAAAAATTCTTTTTAAAAATTACATATAGAGGTAACAAATGAGCACACAGTTCACCTGATGTTAAGTGATTCCTGCGGCCCATGACATCTACATTCATACTAGACAAGGAATCATAATGCAGATGCGTGGTCACCCTTGAGGACAGAGATGGAATACCGAATAAAGGTCTCCGGATCCCTACACACACAAGACGAAACACAGTAGCGTTATTATGCTATTTTGCGCTGGTATTCTGCGAGGGAATGGTCCTTCCCCGTTCGAGCTGACCCATTCATTCTGCAACTAGAAACATACTGCAGCGTAGCTCTACCACTGTCAATATCATCTTGGTACTTGTCTCTATGTGGGCATGGCGAAAGATCGCATACACAGACAGGGACAAAAAAATGTCTCTTTTGCTTTTAGCACGACGTCATATGCTTTTCTCTTACTCACAAGTAATTTTCTTATATTGGTTGATTTATACTTACTAAATTGCCTACTAGTAACAGCTTTAAAGTTCCGCGACTTAACTACGACCGACGATGGACGTCTATTGTGTGCGAGTTTCGAAGCTTCTCTTGCCTAATTAGTTTAAGACTAAGGTCTGCAAAACTTAATTTACGAATTCGCCTCTTATCTTAAACCATTTCCTAGGACAATCACTTTAAGTGTAGTCGGAGTGGTTAACGGGAATGTTAGTAATGTAGCTTAACAAAAAACTTTACGACGCCAGTTCTGACAACAGTCCGACCGTGTCTGTCTATAAACTCGTATTTAGTTTTTTATAGAACATGTCGTGCTGCTAGGCATTTTGAATCATGCGCAGAATTGTTAATGACACGTTGATATATGCACTTGCGAGTAAACAATGTCGCTTGAGACCATATGCATGTTTTCCAAGATAAATTTACATGCGATAAATAAGATAGCAATGTACTAAGACGAAGCGAGAAAGGTGTGTCGATGTTGAGATCGTGATCTTTGGCACACGCTGTAGTATAGGGGTGGCCAACTTTTCTATATATAAGATCTACTTTTTATCTTTAAAATGTTTCGCGATCGACTTGTTGTCATAGGCTATAGTCTAAGGGGGAAGAAGGGGGGTGTGAAATGCATACTATGTTTATACACTGTGTTTCAGTATAAGGTGCATTCCAGCGAGGTATGGGTAGATAGACCGGTAGATCGACTTGTTGTCATAGGCATAGCCTAAGGGGGAAGAGGTGGTGTGAAATGCATAATATATTTATACACTGTGTTTCAGTATAAGGTGCATTCCAGCGAGGTATGGGTAGATAGACCGGTATATCGACTTGTTGTCATAGGCATAGTCTAAGGGGGAAGAAGTGGTGTTGAATACATAATATACACTGCGTTTCAGTATAAGGTGCATTCGAGCGAGGTATAGGTAGATAGACTTGTCATAGACATAGCCTAAGGGGGAAGAAGTGGTGTTGAATACATAATATATTTATGCACTGCGTTTCAGTATAAGGTGCATTCGAGCGAGGTATAGGTAGATAGACCGGTAGATCGACTTGTTGTCATAGGCATAGCCTAAGGGGGAAGAAGTGGTGTTGAATACATAATATATTTATACACTGCGTTTCAGTATAAGGTGCATTCCAGCGAGGTATAGGTAGATAGACCGGTAGATCGACTTGTTGTCATAGGCATAGCCTAAGGGGGAAGAAGTGGTGTTGAATACATAATATATTTATACACTGCGTTTCAGTATAAGGTGCATTCGAGCGAGGTATAGGTAGATAGACCGGTAGATCGACTTGTTGTCATAGGCATAGCCTAAGGGGGAAGAAGTAGTGTGGAATGCATAATATATTTATATACTTTTTTCAGTATAAGGCGCATTCCAGTGAGGTATGGGTAGATAGACCAGTAGATCGATCGATCGGATACCACCCCTGCTGTAGTAGAATGATATTCATAAAACATAAACAAATAATTTCTGTAGAAACTAGGAAACTTTGGTATTAAAATAATTTCTGTAAACATTGTAATGGAAGGAGATCATCGTCATAAAATTAATGATTCAGAAGCCATGTCTTATCATTTTAAATAAACATTTTCAGCTGATGAACGTATGAGTTTCGTGTGGTTTACGGCTTATTCAGTCTTAAACTGCAGTTGAACGTAATATCGAAACTTATTTGTAATTATTACATGTGGTGTCCTCTTAGCTGATAACTTCAACTACGCGGAATATTTGATAGCTCCGTAAACATATGCAGAAACACAGAGGCACTCACCGTTCGCTGTTGATATGTAATGTATTTACAATAAGATACGAGGAAGATTCAGATGCAATATCAACGATACGGGACATATACAGTCCCGACAAGCTAGCAATTGGTGGTGAACCACGGCTTGGATTCGAACCCAGGACCTGCTACGCAGTAGCCAGTTGCTTTACACAATGCACCATTATCGAAGGTCAAAGGTAATATCGACAATAACGCATGACCGCGATTTCGAGGTGTGATGCTATCCCAGTCGAGCTGACTCATTCAATCTACAGTTAGAAACAAACTGTAGTTTGACTGTACCACTACAAAAAAAGACCACGGTTTCCAGACTACAAATTGATTCAATAAATATCGTACCTAGGCAGAGAATTGAACTCGGGACCGGGGACGCAGGAGCAAGGTCATGTCATACAAGAAAGTCAGAACTTTGCAGAGAAAAATAGTATAAAATAAAACTTAAATTTTATGATGAATACATATAGAATCTCTTAGAACAAATAAACGCAAAACAAAATATTCAATAACTGTATGTTTAACAAACTTTTAATATGTAATTACGAATACAAAAAGCACTCGCCATCATTAATCCTCGCATCGCTGTCTGTCTACCTCTATTGGGATAAAGCTTATTTATTTATATTTAAAAACAATAAAGTCTATTACATCATATTCGATACGCTAATTTTCGATCTACACAACAAGATCCTTAACAGATAAAATGGCCAAGTAACAAATATGACAATAATTTGAACATTATAATTATAAAGAAACAACGGTTGGCAATGTGACAACATTTTTGTTATTTTGTTTAAATAGACCAACAGTCCTAATGATTCTTAAGGCATCGTGAACCTACCCAACCAAGGAACATAGTTAATTTTTACTTATTTAATTACTTTTTTATTGCATTAACCTTAACAAAGTACAAAGTTCACAAAGGGAGGACTTAATGCCAAAAGCATTCTCTACCAGTCAACCCGAGGTGTGGTGAGATATGTGTATGATGGGTGTAGCAACAAACTAATTAATAAAACAAGAAAAAAAAACTAAAAATAAGTAATACAAGCAAATAATAATACATACTAATATACTATAATAACAGATATTAAATACATAATACATGTATAAATACACAATATACATATATGTGTATATACAAATATACATATCCATACACATACATATATATACATACACAATAGTATATATATTATTATATTAATCGTGTTTTGTTCTTACTAATTTGTTATTTGATATGGAATGCAACAAACCGGGCAATAAACGATTATTTTTAACCGATTGGAAAACGTGATAACGTGTATTATGTCACAAAGACGAGAATTTAAGTAAATAAATTAAATATTTATATGAGATTAGGAGCGACATCAGATATGTGACTAGTTTAACCAATGACGTCCAAATTCGTCGACAATAAGGAATCATAATGCAGGTGTACCGTCACCACTGATGTGAGATCATGCTACAGCCAGTTTATAACGGTGATGTGACTTTATCACGTAAATCAGTATAATTTTAAGAGAGAAAGAATGGAGTTTTTTTAAAAAAATTACTGTTTAATATGCACTGAATTTAATATAACCAACTTCTGGCTAAATCAAACAGACCCTCGTCACCAGAACTTTATAATAATAAGACATGAACAAAACAAGATGCTACTGAGGATTAACATTACCTTTCGTTAACTACGATTTCATTATGACAGAACCAAGGTAGGCAATTATGGTTTCATATTGTATTGTCATTAAAATTATACATAGCGGCAAAGTTTCGATATGGCTATAATAGGTTGATAATGGATTTTACGGAATTAGATACATATTAATGAAGCTAATATAAAAATAAAAGTAAAGTACGTCCAACATCTTCTGTAAGTACAAATGTTGGCCTAGGATAGGCCTCATTTCTAGCTAGGGTATTGGAGTATTATAACACACCGCAGACTCCGTGTCTATTGAATATGTTCGTCTTTGAAATATATATTTTTAAATTTCAGACACAACTTTCCGATATTTTATACTTTACGATATTTCTTGCGCCGTGCACATAGTTTTTTTTTATTACTTCGAGAGTAACAAACGAGAACACCGTTCACCTGATGTTAAGTGATTCCTGGGGCCTATGACGTCTACATTCATCCTTGACAAGGAATCATAATGCAGGTGTACCGTCACCACTGATGTGAGATCGTGCTACAGCCAGTTTATAACGGTGATGTGACTTTATCACGTAAATCAGTATAATTTTAAGAGAGAAAGAATGCAGTAACAAACACAAATTGGAGTTTTTTTTTTAATTACTGTTTAATATGCACTGAATTTAATATAACCAACTTCTGGCTAAATCAAACAGACCCTCGTCACCAGAACTTTATAATAATAGGACATGAACAAAACAAGATACTATTAAGGATTTACATTACCTTTCGTTAACTACGATTTCATTATGACAGAACAATGAAGGTAGGCAATTATGGTTTCATATTGTATTGTCATTAAAATTATACATAGCGGCAAAGTTTCGATATGGCTATAATAGGTTGATAATGGATTTTACGGAATTAGATACATATTAATGAAGCTAATATAAAAATAAAAGTAAAGTACGTCCAACATCTTCTGTAAGTACAAATGTTGGCCTAGGATAGGCCTCATTTCTAGATAGGGTATTGGAGTATTATAACACACCGCAGACTCCGTGTCTATTGAATATGTTCGTCTTTGAAATATATATTTTTAAATTTCAGACACAACTTTCCGATATTTTATACTTTACGATATTTCTTGCGCCGTGCACATGGTTTTTTTTTATTACTTCGAGAGTAACAAACGAGAACACCGTTCACCTGATGTTAAGTGATTCCTGGGGCCCATGACGTCTACATTCATCCTTGACAAGGAATCATAATGCAGATACGTTGCCACCCTTGAGGACTGAGATGGAATGCCTCGTCACCAGTAATAAAGGTCTCCGGATTCATTCACTCACCAGACGAAACACAGCATCGTTATGCTGTAATTTCACGCCGGTATTCTGTGATGGCGTGGTCCTAACCTAGTCGAGCCATTTCATTCTGCAGTTAGAACTAAACTGTAGAGTAGCTCTACCACTGTTCAAATCATCGGTACGTTAAATAGCTATTAAATATTTATATGCTAGCCACGGAGTTAGTAAGAAACTCACTGATGTTGCTGGCGTAATAAGAAAATTCAGACAAGAGTACTGAATCATCACAGATATCAACAAACGTGTTAAAAAAAATACAAAATTTACCAATAAAGATTTATTACGCGATTAATTTTACTTAATTGCTATAACCAAATTATTTATGGTTTATTTATTTTATCAAGCCTTTCTTATCATCGAGTTTAATAACAAAATTTATATTAAAACCTTGTTGATTGTCCAGTCGGAACTAACTGTATTTTGATTAAGACATTAAGATTATGCGCATATTTTTAATCTATAATGAATTTATATAAAGTCCTTGTAAAAAAATACAAGCGACTGGCGTATTTTGGATTGTTAAAAAACAACAATATTATTGCTTTATATTATATCCGTTGAGAATTGTCATTGAAATTTATACATAACATATCAGCATAGTATATAAATTTCGATCTGGCCATCCGTATGAGATGATCTCGAAAACAACAAAAAAGACTGATGTCCTCCAGATAACATCAAAGATATATTGTCGGAGGCCACTCACGCGTCATCCAGTTTCCTAGATCCGAAGTAGCGTCAGATGCAAGGTGCATGGGATATACAAGCTAGCAAATTTGGAGCCGAAAATCATCAATTTATGATGCACTAATTATTTTTCTCGAATTCGTTCTTCCAGAATAGAACGCAGCAGAGAAATAATCTAAACTAATTTATAAATGTGTCTATATCATTAATTTAAAGTTTTGCAAGTGATTCGAATAAATCGATCGCTTAAGGATAGTAATACACTGGCCTCGGAATAATTGGCCTATCTACGACTTTACGAAGAAATATATAAAAATTATTTGCTCTTTAGTTTATAATAAAATTACATAATTGAAGTAATAAAATGGGACATGGTGGTGGTGGTGGGTGGGGGGGGTTTTAAAGATTATAACGCATCTTAAATCTGGAGACTCGAGTCATCATATGCTCGTTTGTCCACCCCTATATCATAAAAAATATATATTCTTCTTCGTGTTTAAGATCAAGTCTACCCTGAAATTTCACTGCAGTAAAATTTCGGAAATGTATAAAGGCAAAGAAACTGAAATCTGTTGGATTTGTGAGAAGTTTTTTTCCAGATCCAGATTTACGTATCGCAGTCTATGTCCGCAAAAGTTTCCGTGGAGCCGATGGACACAGGTTTAATAATCTTATTGCCAAATTTCGCAGAGTTAGGCCTTCGCAAATGAGCAGTTTCCGCTTCGGTAATATGCAAATTTTAGGAATTAAATTTTGATATATATGATCACTTAAGCCACCAAACTTTTTTGATTTATTTTTTTAAATTATAAAAATATTTAATCAAAAAGTAAGTAACAAACATATTCGGACTGAAAGTTCGAGAGAAACAAAACGGGAACTTGCTTGTAAAAAAGGATTCAGGATTCAACACACTAAATGCGGCTATAACTATGGCAAGCGTTTAACTAAAACTTTAAATTATTATTTAAGATAATAACTTTGAAAAGTAAAATAACGGGGTTGGTAGATTTTTTTCCCAGCTAGTGTATATTGAGGCCAAGCCGGGCCATGTTGATAAGATTTATAAAAAAAATACTTGTTATTATAAAGTCAAATAAGTATATATATTTTAAATTTCAGACACAACTTTCCGATATTTTATACTTTACGATATTTCTTGCGCCGTGCACATAGTTTTTTTTTATTACTTCGAGAGTAACAAACGAGAACACCGTTCACCTGATGTTAAGTGATTCCTGGGGCCTATGACGTCTACATTCATCCTTGACAAGGAATCATAATGCAGATACGTTGCCACCCTTGAGGACTGAGATGGAATGCCTCGTCACCAGTAATAAAGGTCTCCGGATTCATTCACTCACCAGAAGAAACACAGCATCGTTATGCTGTAATTTCACGCCGGTATTCTGTGATGGCGTGGTCCTAACCTAGTCGAGCCATTTCATTCTGCAGTTAGAACTAAACTGTAGTGTAGCTCTACCACTGTTCAAATCATCGGTACGGTAAATAGCTATTAAATATTTATATGCTAGCCACGGAGTTAGTAAGAAACCCACTGATGTTGCTGGCGTAATAAAAAAATTCAGACAAGAGTACTGAATCATCACAGATATCAACAAACGTGTTAAAAAAAATACAAAATTTACCAATAAAGATTTATTACGCGATTAATTTTACTTAATTGCTATAACCAAATTATTTATGGTTTATTTATTTTATCAAGCCAAGCAATCATCGAGTTTAATAACAAAATTTATATTAAAACCTTGTTGATTGTCCAGTCGGAACTAACTGTATTTTGATTAAGACATTAAGATTATGCGCATATTTTTAATCTATAATGAATTTATATAAAGTCCTTGTAAAAAAATACAAGCGACTGGCGTATTTTGGATTGTTAAAAAACAACAATATTATTGCTTTATATTATATCCGTTGAGAATTGTCATTGAAATTTATACATAACATATCAGCATAGTATATAAATTTCGATCTGGCCATCCGTATGAGATGATCTCGAAAACAACAAAAAAGACTGATGTCCTCCAGATAACATCAAAGATATATTGTCGGAGGCCACTCACGCGTCATCCAGTTTCCTAGATCCGAAGTAGCGTCAGATGCAAGGTGCATGGGATATACAAGCTAGCAAATTTGGAGCCGAAAATCATCAATTTATGATGCACTAATTATTTTTCTCGAATTCGTTCTTCCAGAATAGAACGCAGCAGAGAAATAATCTAAACTAATTTATAAATGTGTCTATATCATTAATTTAAAGTTTTGCAAGTGATTCGAATAAATCGATCGCTTAAGGATAGTAATACACTGGCCTCGGAATAATTGGCCTATCTACGACTTTACGAAGAAATATATAAAAATTATTTGCTCTTTAGTTTATAATAAAATTACATAATTGAAGTAATAAAATGGGACATGGTGGTGGTGGTGGGTGGGGGGGGTTTTAAAGATTATAACGCATCTTAAATCTGGAGACTCGAGTCATCATATGCTCGTTTGTCCACCCCTATATCATAAAAAATATATATTCTTCTTCGTGTTTAAGATCAAGTCTACCCTGAAATTTCACTGCAGTAAAATTTCGGAAATGTATAAAGGCAAAGAAACGGAAATCTGTTGGATTTGTGAGAAGTTTTTTCCAGATCCAGATTTACGTATCGCAGTCTATGTCCGCAAAAGTTTCCGTGGAGCCGATGGACACAAGTTTAATAATCTTATTGCCAAATTTCGCAGAGTTAGGCCTTCGCAAATGAGCAGTTTCCGCTTCGGTAATATGCAAATTTTAGGAATTAAATTTTGATATATATGATCACTTAAGCCACCAAACTTTTTTGATTTATTTTTTTAAATTATAAAAATATTTAATCAAAAAAGTAAGTAACAAACATATTCGGACTGAAAGTTCGAGAGAAACAAAACGGGAACTTGCTTGTAAAAAAGGATTCAGGATTCAACACACTAAATGCGGCTATAACTATGGCAAGTGTTTAACTAAAACTTTAAATTATTATTTAAGATAATATGACTTTGAAAAGTAAAATAACGGGGTTGGTAGATTTTTTTCCCAGCTAGTGTATATTGAGGCCAAGCCGGGCCATGTTGATAAGATTTATAAAAAAAATACTTGTTATTATAAAGTCAAATAAGTATATATATTTTTAAATTAAAATACGTAAGAAATAAAAAGGCCTTAATATCTATCATTTACCCTTTAGCGGTTAAATTTTGATGAAACATTTTCATCAGACAAAATTTTACTAGATATTTAGGAATAAAAATAGACGTTTAGGTATTTATAGATAGTCCGATGTCCCATTAATTGTGTGTTACATAACTAATTATATAAATCACTGAAAACATAGATAGATTAATTATCTGTAATCTAATTGTGAAAGCCATTTATATAGCACTAGCTGTTTGAGATTATAAAATCAAAACAGACGTTTGAGAGATGAACTTTCCTAGTTTTACACCTAAAGACGTTTAAAACAATGAAAATATTTATCTAATGATGGAAGTTATGTTTAAAAAAATCCGACATCAAAAGATTTTTGTTAAGCAAAGTTTGTGAAAATATGTTAATATTATAAATGCTTCGTTTTTTTTTCGACTTCACATCGATTAATTCGATTCGACCATGACAGAAATTATAAAAAAAAAGTGTAGCAAACGAATGATCATTCGAGAATGTCTACTGCACTTTGATTCAGAGTTATAAATACCCCTGATAAATTTAATTCACGTTTTCATCCTCAATGGTCGATGATCCTATATGATCGAGATATTCACTCACACTTACGACTCGATAATACGATTTCTATGTAATTTTAAATGGTTCTTTTTTAAATAACTCCGACTCAGTATCAAAACATATTTCTTTATTATAGACATTAACCGTTTTATAAAAATAAAAAAAGCTCGCGGATATTTCTCTAGCATACATACCCATTACGGATGTACACATTTCAGAAAAAAAAATAATTAATCAACATACAATCCAATCAAGCACTTATAAGTCTTATATTAGATTGTTTCATTAAAGTCGTTAAATAAAATTAAAAATCTCGAATTTATCATAGGTACATAAGTTACATTCGATCAATCCATTTGTAAATTATAACTACATATCAAATATATTAACGATTTTGTTTTTTAATAAAAAAAATAATAGGATGAAAATTTTAATATGACCAAGAATAGGCGTCTTAATTTTTTATAGGTAATTATAATTAAAAAAAAAACAATTAAAAGTAATGTAACTTGGAAAAATCACAGAAGCGCACGTAGTGCAGCCTCCATTACTGTTGGTCAATCCACATGTGATAAATACTTCCAATAGTCGCATGTGCAGCAATGGACTATTAATAGAATTCATTATTGCGTTACATTGTAATACACACAATCCATTACTTAACACATGGCTACCACAATAATAATAACTTTGATAATAAATTGAAACCAATAGATCCATAAACTTCTCGCAATTGCCTTGCTCTACGTTTACAACTGAAAAATTGTCACCACTTTGCCACATTTAAACCGTATAAGACAAAATAAAAAATATCTTTCTTCTCACCGGGTAACGGTCCAGGCCGAGGTTAACTCCCGGAATCCCTTGTGCCAGTTACCCTTTATGAAAGGTCAAGCAGAAAGCTGAGCACCCAAAACGCTCGCTCACTTTTGAAACCTGTGAAGCCTTAAAAGCCTCCAGGCTAATAGCATGTATCGTGCGTAAAAAAAAATCTTACTACTCCTTAGAGACATAATGTGAATTAATTTGTTGTATATTTTTACTTTAGAAGATAAAATATACGCAGTAGTATGGATAAAATATTATAATCACATAAAAAGAGCAAGCAATATTTAGGACGAGTGCAATAACGTTTGGGTGTTTGCCAATACCATATTGCTCCATCAAGAACTGGTTTTTTATGAAAATTCATGTATCAAACTCATGTGAAAACTGATATTTTTTAACTCTTTTAATAACATTTGTATTATTGATTGCCTTAAAAGGAACGAGAAAATAAAATGGACTGTTATAAATTCGTGGATTAATCCGATTGCTATCGCGCTAAGAGGTTATATAGAAGACTAATAGATACCCTGCCGACAAAAAGTTTAAGACCGCACATAAACAACATAATTATCCATCAATTGTAATAAAATCCCATAGGATAAATAAAAGAAATGCACATCTGCATATTCTATTGTTAGTATCGAAGATTTAAAGAAGTCATTCTTTTGTTTACTTTCAAGTTATTGGACAGTAAGTGGTTTCTACAGTGAAGACGACATTAAATGGCAAAGCTCGAGATATTAGCAGTGAAGTGCCTTCTGCCATTAATTGGTTACGATTAATTGAAGATGGATTAATTTTCCAACAAGATAATGAACCAAAGCATAGCTCAAAATGATGTAGAGGATATTTAGAAGAGAAACAGGCACATGGGGTGTTAAAAAACATGGTTTGGCCCGGATCTCAATCCCATTGAACTTTTGTAGGAAAAGCTTGATAGGAGCGTCCGTAATCGTGGCCCAACCTCGCGAGAAGAAATGTGGAATGCTTTATGCGAAATTTGGAACAATATATCCCAAGACACTATTAACAAATTCATTGCCCGTATGCCGTGACTTGACGTGAAAAAAGTCATAAAATGTAAAGGAGGATTTTTTGATGAAAAATCAGTTTAGCTAACTATAGCCTTTTAATATTTCTTTACGCTTTTAAAGTATATTGTTTGACAATCAATGTTTTATTAGATTAGAGATTAAACAGGTTAATTAAACATTTAATATTTTATTGGAGTTTAATTTTATTTTCCTACTTTAATTAAGGTGGTCTTAAACTTTTGGCCTGCAGTGTAAGTGGGTCCAAATGTGTATTAACTACTGCCCGAACACGTGTTAAATTAGCAGTTAAAATATACAATAAAAAAAGACGTTTAATAATAAAATATATGGTATATTCATATATAAAATATATATGATTTAGTAAGTCGATAGAATTGAAAAAATACTTAAAACTTTAGGTTAAGCTCTGTTTTAGGAATAGTATCAGTAAAATTTTACCACAGTTACCCCGATAAATCTTATTATAAATATTAAAATTTAACAGATGGTACAAGACACAAAAAGTATACATTATTACGACATAATTCCAATTTGGTGGTACAATCGTCGACAATGCCTTAAGTATGAAACCAGTTTATGTAGCATAGTTCATATGAAACTCATTTTACTGTGCAAAAATGTACAAAATTAACATCACTTGACATTATTTAGTAAACTATCGTATGAAAACACTAGATTTTCTCTCGTCACAATCTATTATAAACACTACAAATTCGTTAAAAATTTCGCAAACAGTTCCATAACCCAGGTAGAGCAAAAAATTTTAAATAAAAAAATGTACCAATTCATCCTTGAAAATCGGGAAACTAGTTAATAACAGGATACGATTCACGAATAAAAAAAATATACACGCGAGTAAAAGATTATAAATCAAATAAAATAAAAATAGAGTTGTTTCGCACGATCCAGTTCATGTGTACCGGCGGAAGAAAATGAGGACATGGGGCTATACAACGCAAGACTCATCAACAAATACGGTTGCCAAATTCAATGCATTGGCATACATTGAAATATAAGATTAGATTTTAATATATTTTCCACCTCTTGTTAGATGAACCGATTTCAGACATGTTCAGATAATACATCACTACTATTACGATTAAAATTACATTAAAATTCTAATAAAAGAAAAATTACCTATATACTGAGGAATAAATATATTAAGTTATATTTATGTGATGTAACAGTGTGAAGTTCCGCCCTAAGCTTTTAAAAGCTAAAAGGTATATTAATATCCCTATCTTTGACGGAATATTACTATACCTTTTCAAATCACCAACATATACTTCTAAAAAGTCATTAAATTCAAAAATGTAAAATAACAGGCTATGTTTTATTCTCTTTAGAGAGCATTGAAGAATTTAGCCACACTCTCCAAAGATGATGGGGGTAATTCACATACTATGGAATTATTTTGTTTAAAATCTCTAATTGTTTAAAAGTCAAAATATTAATTGAAATGATTGATATGAAGTAGATGAGGCATTTGAAATTGCAGTTATCAATGTAATTTGTATGACTAATGATCAAACTCATGTTGCTTACCCGTATAACTTGCTAAACCGTAAGAGAGAGTATGATACTATGTAACTAACTTTCTCTCCTAACAAGTTGATTTTTTATAACATGGAGGGAGGGCACCAATTTTATTACAAACTATAATTTCATCCCCAGCAGAAATAATACTTCCTAACTAAAATTAAAGCATGCAACTAAATGTGTGAAACATTTGATAAACAATACTTATATAAGTTTCTGCAGATAACTTTATAGTTTAAGTTTTGGTTTCTACACGAGCACAAAAGTTAAAAAGTATTATTTATATGTTGGATTGTGGTCTTAATATATATTTTTCAAAATTACTCAAATATTTATTTTTATTTGACATGCTATATATATACAATATATTTATTTCTTAAGATTATTATAGAACAGCAGAAACAAATCATTGTCTATATTTTCTAAGACTAGAATAAAAAAGGAAATAAGAATGAATTAATGGAAATTAATGAGAGTTCACTAGGTTAGTTATTAAAAATGTTTTTTTGGAAAAACAATTTTATTTTTATAAAATTATACAAATTGGAATAAGTGGAAAATTTCCAAATTATTAAAAATAAACTTGTGAATAGATTAATATTGTTTATTACACAATAAACATATGATATGATGATAAATTTGCTTTAATGATAATTTACCTAATGCAATTTTTTCAATGCCACAGTAGTATGGTTTTATCAGAATAAAAAAATATAGATAAGGACGAGCAGGGAGGCAGGAATGCTCATTAAATTGATAATATACAAAATATAAATAGAATTAATGAGTAGGTTGTATTTGTATTTTGTGGTGTATTTGTTATAAAATATCCCTACTATTTATAATGGAAGTAGAAAGTTGCAATCATGATATGAGATCTCATTTAAAGTGTTTTTTTACATTACACTTTACATAACATTATTCATTTGCAAAAGAAATAAGAGAATTGTTCTGCACCAAGCTAATGTTTCACAGTCATGTTTGATAACTTCATCATATCATTGTCATCTCAGAACATCATTAGTTTAGTTTACTGCTGATAAGAGGCCTTACTTATCGAAACAAAGTATAAAATGTGTTGTGTAATTAAATATATATATAAAAACAAAACTATCTCCGGTAGCCAGCAACACTTTCTCATCATCATTCTCTGATATTGAAACTCTATTTTAATTTTAAAACCAGCACTAAAATTTAGTTCCTATAAAATGTTCCTAAAAAAAGTGCTCATTATTGCCAGCTATATGAGTGAGATTTTGCTGCATGGCCAATGCAGCAAGTCACCAATTTCCAAAGTGTTAAAGTTTTTATTGTTTTATTAAAATTTACCTGATGTTTAGGAATCTTTGAACAAACTCTCTTTGTGCTGGCAGTGCCAGAGTGAGGTGGTGGAGGTGGTACACCAACTCCTTTTGATGATTGGAGCCGAGTCTTCACCACTTCTAAAGGGCATGTAACTACTGCACCAGCAGTGCCAGCCAATCTGAAAGAAGATGATATACTATAACATCACAGATAAAGATCTACTTTTTTTTCTGTTAGCCCAAGAGCTTTTACCATTTCACTGGGTTGAAAGGTGACGGAACGCTTATGGCACTTAGTTAAGACCTTTATTAGTGGGTAAGCAGCATAAGAGCTCCCGAGAGGGAGCCTCAGCTTTGGACTGTTACCTTGTTACTCGCGACCGACTGACTGGGGTGCGGGGGTGAGGAGAGGGCCGAAAGTCGTCTTGTCAGTTGCTTCTGACTATGGCCTATCACAATTAATTGCAATATTATTGGTAACTATCTGTACCACCACTTGGGCATGCGTAGGCGCTGGAGATGAAGTGGCGCAAGAAACCCCAGCGATGCTTCTATCAGTGTTGACTGTTGAACCGGCCTGTGACATGGCGGTATGGCGAATAATTTTGTTTGGGACGTCCTCGCCGTCGGCGGGGGCGTTATGATGGTGCAGTGGTTTATGGAGGGCTTGGGTGGTGGTCGTATCGTCTGGGTCGCCGAAGACGTGCCTCGGTCTCTTTCGGACAACTTACAATCAGCTGGTTTGGGTGTGTGACGGCAGAGCCGAAGAATCGGCGTGAAGCCAGCTTCAAGTACTGAAATATGGTCGGGAGCTCAAGATCTATGTGTAGATTTTCATTACGCAAGAACCACGGCGCATCGGTGGCCTTGCGCATAAAAATATTTTAGATTTCCTAAAGTGAATGACAATGTGGGGAGTGTGACAATTTGCGCATGCCAAAGAAGGGGGCTTGCATATGTCATTATGGCACGCTTTGTTAAGTGTAATTTTATTATTTACATTTTGCTATTTTTACTAAGTAACAGGTGCAAACGACTTAGGGTGAATGTAGCTCAATTATGTACGCGGTTGATATAAAGATCAATATGTTTATTACAGGATCAGTAGTTTTGAAGATTTATTTCTTTTCAACTTGCTTGATGCACACATGGGTGATATCCCTCACAAAATTTCACACAGAAAATAAGATTTAATTTATTGCAGAAGGTTAATTTTAAATATTCTACACAACTATGTAATTAAAAATAATAACAAATGTTTATAGAGCTAAATTTGACATATAATATTATTAATAAGTATAGATATTTTAATCAATCCAACATCATCTTTTATTTTGAGGATAAATTCTAATATTTCCTTTTATCTCATGATAGTTTTGTTAACTCTTTGTCTTTTAACAAGATATTTATTCCCATTTTTTTATTATATTAGGAGTGAAAAAATATGCACAGTTCCCCTGATTGTAAGTGATGCCTGTAGCCCATAATATCTACATCAAACAATTATTCAAGATGAACATGTGTGCATAATATGAAACGCAGTGTTATGCTGTTATTCTGTAAAGGTGTGACCCTTAGTGAAAACACCAACCCGTTCATGTTGCAGCTAGAAAAAAGCTTCTTCCACTATTGTTTGTTCTTACTACACTGTTGATTATATGCTTACTATACCAGATTTCTTGGCAACTCACATTTACTGTGCAAGCTGCTTGCTCCGGCATTCCAAGCTATTTCCAGAGTTTAGTTCATAAGTACTTACTTGAAATAAGTTCATCTACTATGGCTTTTCTTGCATATATGTATTTTATTTTATCTTTATTATATTATTTTTATTTATATATTTCATGTTAGTAATTTTTGGTATTTTCATTTTTGTTAATTAGTTTATTGCTATACTTACCACAATATTTCTCATCTATAGTTGACTGGTAGAGAATGCTTTTGGCATTACATCCAACCTTTATAAGCCTTAATTTAGTTTTGGGTGCTACAGGTTTAGGTTAGGATGCAATAAAAAGTAAATATAAATAAATAACTATTCCAAATGTATAAACTAAAGGAAGCATTATACAGTAACAGAGAAACAAAAAAATATAATGAAAGTTTGCAGTGTTAGAATTTGTGCTTAGGGTCGTAAATATAACCTCCTAAAATAATTTTACTTAAGCTTTTAAGACTTCAAGGTAAAATTAGGTCATAGTAAAAACTCTAGTATGTCAATATAATGACATTTGTACCGATTACGCCGTTACAATCATAAATTATCTCATAAAAATAATTCTATTCAAAAATGCTTGATCAGTCGTCGATACGTAATATCAAAGCTGTAAAAATCATTTTTTAACACATGGTTCAATCTTTCATGTGAAACGCTATATGCGTAATAGAATAAGCATTGGAAATAAAATAAATAGGGGTATGCAACTTACCCGCCAGCTACAAGATGTATTGCTGTATCCCTCTGAGACATTTTAGCGCCACCAGAATGATAACATGACTGCAAATTGCAAAATCTATAAATAAACAAATGCACCACCACCACACCACTAATATATTCAATCGGTAGCAACGTCCACACAATGTTTGTTTATTGCAAGTGAGAAATATTTTAATGAAAAAACGCAGAAGTCGAACAATATATTTTCAATACTGTTTCTACGTTAAAGCAAAAGTATAAGTTTGTTAAAGTATTCAAATATATTATAAAAATTAGCTTGGAGACTCGGAGTCTTTAGAACACCGCATACGACATTCGTCTGTGTCGTCGTAACTTACGCGGCGATTTACGCACACGACTGTCGGATATACATATATAAGTGCACAGTGCACACTGATGAAGAGGAGAGCAGAGTTCACGTGCGTAATCACACGTTTCTCTCTGTGTAACATATTAATCAGGAAAATAAAAGGTACCCTAAGACGTTGTTACAAGAGCTATTTCTGCCAAATTGCAATACAGAATATACATAGTCAGAAAAAATGACGTTATGCACAGATCAATAAGAATACTTTCCTAAAGATTACAACTCTTATTTAAAATACATTAAGCAATCTAATTTATTTGTGTAGGTCATTGATCCCTGTACACTTTAAATCATTTTACCTCTGTAGTGGTAAATCGAATAAGATTATTCTTACTTATTTGCAAAAGTGTTACATAAATCTGATTAAGATTTATTGAGGAGTTTTGAGATGAAAAACAGAACACCTTAATGTATGATATCATTTAACAGTTACGTATAGTTACTACGTTGCAGTTTGTTTCAGGCTGTTATATGAATGGGTTGCTTGAAAGGGAAAGGGCTACGTCCTTACAAAATACCATGGTAAAAAAGTAGCATAACGCGGATGTATTTGATATGTAGGATATGTTTGATGTCTTGGGATCTATATTACTAGGCGCAAGACATCCATCTTAGTGCTCAGATATGTGACAACGCAGCTGCATTATATATCGAGGATGAATATCAATGTCATGGCACTTACCATCTTGTGTACTGTATGCTCGTCTGTTACCCTCAATACAATAAAAAACTAAATAGAAACGGTAAATGCTGTCTTTTATTTTCAGTGCAACTTGACGTCCTTACCAACCTCAAGTTAAAGGATTCTCTAGATTTAAATATTCATAATTTAGCGATATGTGTAAGTAACATTTTAATGATTATAATGAATTATTTTGCCTTTAATATTCAGCGATATATTATAGTGTTACCAGAATATATCATCTTGTTAGTAATCGATCAAGATACTTCATCTCCATTTGAACAATTTCGGTGGTTAACCAATATTCAAGAAATAAACATTAGGTATGAGATAATTTTGAATATTAAAGACTGGTAGCACTGAGGAGAGACGTATATTATCCACACAAATGTGAAAGTAGTATTTTTTGCTAGTACAAATTCTTGATCATCTAAAACGCCCCTTTCAAAAATTGCTACAATAAAAATAAATTTCAATTTAATATCTTCCGTGATATTGACTTTTCAACGCTCCCGATTCATAGGGATTTAAGGAAATAAATTGTGTCGTATGCTACAATACGCTTTTTAATAAGGAAATGACTTACCTGTGCTTTGTAGTAGGATCTAACTGAAACTGATTCTATTAAGCTATTTTTATAGATACACTTCAAGATAATGCATAAATTTCGAAATTAACTAATTGTATCGGAATCTGCACACCACAAACGATATTGCTACTTGCATCGCATTACTATATAATTATATCATATATAATAATATTGCCCGATCAATTGAATCTTCTAAACAAGATTTAATTACCAATGTTATACTCAGATACATAACACAGCTAACATATTGTCTCATACGGTGATGGGCTATAAAATTTTTATAAAAAGTTCAAAAAACAGAGGGAATCTTGTCATGTGAAGCCTTACCGCCTGATATGTTATGTTATCGGATAATCATCTGAAGACATTTAAATATGGCAATTTTTATACTTGGTTTGTCCACACAAACAGCACTCATGTCGATGCTTGTCAATATGTGAGATTCTGGCGGGAACCTTGAAAAAGCGCGGTTGATTTTAAACTTTAATTTTAAATTTTTCCTATAAATAGTGAATTTTTTATAGTTAATGTGAATTTAAATATTACTATTAGCTGCTGCAAAGCACAATAGCAATGGAGGTAAACGAGGGGGCGGGTCTCACCCGCCCGCCTCAATAAAACGGCCACGGTTTACGGATGAAGGAGGAGGCGTAGGCTCTGGACGATCGGACTGCGGTGATGAGCGAGATGCGTATCTGCCTTATTACAAACCGAATTATAAGAGACTTTATCCGGAAAACTCAACCAACACAGACTTTAAAGTGTATGTGGAATCCACAAACGACAATAGATTGGGCAACAAGAGCCCTATTTACTTAAACCATATTTTCGCAATGGACATAAAAGGTGTGACGGGTATTCAGAGGGTGAATGCCAATAAAATAGCAGTTATTTTCAAGCAATATAATACGGCCAATAACTTTATAAATAACACCACTTTCCTCACAAAATATGAGATGAAGGCGTTCATACCGGCAGCGCAAATTGAAAAAACCGGCATCATTAGATTTGTTCCAGCGAACATATCTAACAAAGAACTTTAGACAAGACTTTCTTCAATATATGAAATAGTGGCAATAAGAAGATTTTCAAAGAAAGTAGGACAAGAGCGCATTCAATTGCAGACTGTAAGCATCACTTTCTTATCTAATGTACTGCCTAATAATGTACAATATGATCTATTCTCGTAAAGAGTTTTCGAATACATTCCACCATTACTGCAGTGCTATAGGTGTTTTAAATTTAATCATTCAGCAAAGATTTGTAATGGTAAACAAAGATGTAGTATTTGTGGAGGTGAGCACTTGTATAAGGAATGTGATAAACCAACAGAAATCAGCTGTATAAATTGCAGTGGGCCTCATCTCGCGATATCTAGATTATGTCCTATTAAAACTAAGAAGATTATAGAAAAGAAAAACAACATATCTTATGCAAGTGTTGCCTCAACAAAACAAGTCGCCATCAATGGAACAGATTTCCCTACACTCCCACCACCAAAACCGCAACCTGTAAATAGTAATGTTATTGTAAATAAGTCTGTAAATATCTCTGCAAATAAGTCTGTACGAGATGTAAATAAAGTTAAAATAGTCCATTCTAAAGACCTTAAAACTCAAATAATTTCCAACAACGATGTACTTATGGCCCTAGTGCAGACGTTGGTGGAATTAGCCAATAAAGATGACAGTACGCCCACTAATATTAAAACTATTAAAGATGCATTATTAAAAAACTTAACATAATGGTTTGTGTAGGGCCTAGTCCTACACAAACCAAGCTACGTATCGCTCAGTATAATATTCAAAGTGCAAATAGTAAAAAACCTTTATTAATCCAATTTTTAAAACAAAACAATATTGATATTTGCCTTCTTAATGAGATATGGTTCAAAGATAATAATTTTAGAATACCAGGATATAATATTTACAACAAAAATTCAAACAATACACATAATGGAGTTGCAATACTAATTAAACCATACCTTAAGTATAATACATTAAATACCAGATTTTATGAAGACATTCAAACAGTTGCTGTGTCTGTATCAACTGGACATAGTAGTTTAACAATTCTCTGTATATACTGTCCACCTTCAAGTGGGCGAATACGAATTAATAGACTCCGTTACATTATTAATGATCTGCCAAAGCCCATATTTATGAGTGGTGATTTTAATGCTCATCATATTGCATTCGGTTGTCAGTCAACCAAAGGTAGAGGTCAGGAGTTATTTAATTTAATTGATAACTTAGATTTATGTATTTTAAATGATGGTAGACCTACAACTATAAATCGCCCTAGACAAACTCCTTCTGCCATTGATGTAAGCTTCATCAGTGGCAGCCTCGCACCACTATGTGAATGGTCTGTACATGATGACACAATGGGAAGTTACCATTATCCAACAATAACAGAGATTTCATTACATATAGATAAATATCATCTCAATTCCCCTGTAGATAGGTTCATATATAAAAAAGCTGACTGGGCAACATACACAGCTCTTTCAAAAACAATGTTTAATGATTTAGTACTTCAATCACATGATCCTATTTCAACCTATAATAATTTCTGTTCTCATTTAGATACTCTTAAAGAAATGTCAATTCCAAAGCTCACTAAAACAAATACTTTTATAAGCAGACCACCATCTCCTTGGTGGAATAGTATATGTGAACAAAGTGTTATTGCCTCATATAATGCACTAAAACTATATAGAAAAGAGCCTACTATCGAAAATTATATTAATTACAAAAGAAAAGATGCTCAGAAAAAGAGAACAATTTCAGAACAGAAAAAATTGGATGGAACAACTTATGTAACACTTTTAATAGAAATACTCACATAAGTAAAATTTGGAATTTATTAAAATGTTTAAAGGCATAAGACCTAAGAATAAATCATATACAGATGAGTTTATATCTCCACTCTTGGATAAATTATCAGATAATAGCAATTTAATTAAAGTAGATCAATTGAACATTCTTTGAAAATTAACAATGATAACCCAAATTCAAAATTTTTACTGGATCCATTTTCATGGTCTGAATTTTTAACAAGTTTGCAGTCTAGACGAAATACAACTCCTGGCTTAGATGATTATCCTTACATTATAATTAAAAACTTAGATGTATCTGCCCAAAAGTTGTTTTTTAAAATCCTCAATTTGCTTTGGCTCAATAAATCTATTCCACAGTCATGGAAAACACAGTGTGTTGTGCCAATACTTAAGCCCGACAAATCTGCTAAGTTTGCTAGTTCTTATAGACCAATTTCCTTGTCATCCTGTCTTGGTAAAATATTTGAAAATATGGTGAAAGTCCGTCTTGATTGGTATGTTGAATCCAAGTGTTTAATTCCACATATACAATATGGCTTCCGCAGAGGGTGTAGTAGTGCAGACAGTTTCACCTCTTTAATCTCTGACCTGAAAAATGCAAAACATAGAAAATTAAACACTGTTTGCGTATTCCTAGACATTCAAAGTGCTTTTGACAGTGTTGATCCTGGCATACTAGTTCAAATCATGTCTAGGTTAGGTGTGCCCGGGCATTTATGTAAGTGGATTTATAACTTTTTGAACAACAGGACAATCTATGCTAGGCATAACAATATTTTATATGGACCCAAATGTGCCTCAAGAGGTACATTACTGTACAATATATACACAAGTGAGATTTGTAAATATGTAAATAATAGGAATATAAATATTTTACAATTTGCTGATGACATTGTATTATACAGCAGTAATTACAACTTAGAGATTGCAATAGATAATATGAATAAATCCTTATTTCAACTATTACAATATTATAATGATCATTTACATTTGAAAATTAACCCCTCTAAAAGTAGTGTTATGTTTTTTGGCAATGAAGCCTCAAATTCAAATATTATTTACAATAATGAAATTATAAATAGAGTCAATTCAAAGAAATTTTTAGGAATAATACTGGACCAAAAACTAACTTTTGATGAACATATTAAATATGTATCCAAAAATGCTCACACAGGACTAAATGTTATTAGATCACTTTGTGGTGTAACATGGGGTGCAGACCCTAAAATATTGTCAATATTGTATAAAAGTACTGTTAGAAGTCACTTAGATTATAGCTCACTCGCTTATGTGAATAGTTCTCATGTAAATAAATTAGACATATTGCAGAATAAGGCTTTAAGAATAATATCTGGTGCTATGTGCTCAACTCCCATAAGGGCCATGGAAGTTGAGACAAAAGTGATGCCTTTGATTTTGAGACGAATCTTACTTGCTGAAAGATACTGTCTCAAATTAATAGCATCAAATAATACTCAAGTAATAAACAAAATAGTACCTTATATAGATAGATCCCCAAAAAGACCATTAACAACAGCACAAGGTCTACTATGCGGTAATTCTCCAACACTGTCCGATATATTTCTGGAAATAGACAATAGTTTATCTAAAATTAGAAAACAGTATCCATGGCCATGTTACTCTTTCTCTTATCAGTGTATTTCACATCCAATTAATGTAGTTCAACAGACAATTAACAATAATTCCGAAATGCTTAAATTTTTAGAGGAAAATACAAAGTACTATGTTATCTACACTGATGGGAGCAAAGCAAGTGATTATGTACATGCTGCTCTATATGATCCACAGGCTAAATTTTCTTCAAGCTTTATTCTGCACAAACCCTGCTCTATATTTACAGCAGAGGCATATGCAGTGTATCAGGCATTAATGCGTATTCGCGAAATCAATAACATTAAATATTTTTTAATAATTTCTGATTCCTCGAGTTTGATAACAGCTTTAACTACCCTCACAGTTAAATTCAAGTCTAATTATATCCTTTACTTCATTAAACAAATAATTCACCAATATCACATTAAAAATATCCAAATTTCCTTTCTATGGGTACCTTCCCACAAAGGTTTCTCTGGCAATGAAATGGCTGATAAAACTGCATATGAAGGAGTTAATGCTGTTGACGTTAGACATACAATGAATGTTCCTATGTCCGATTACTTGCAATGTATTGGCCAGAATACTCAAAAGTTGTGGTTAGAAATGTGGAAGAAAGATCAAGATACGAAAGGAAAATGGTATGGAAACATACAAGAAAGCTTACCTGCAAGACCTTGGTATCATTGTATGCAAGATGCTACTCGAGACTTTATTACTATCATAAATAGACTGCGTTTTGGTCATAATACTGCACCGTCACACCTTGCTCGACTCGGCATTATTGCGAATAAAACCTGTTCACATTGTAATTCAAGTGTATGGAACTGTGGAGCACATTATCTTCGATTGTCAAAAATTTTTGATCGACAGACTAGTGTTGGCCAGTGAACTTAGTGATGTGGAAAATAAGTGTGATTTATTGTCCCGCCCGCCGCTATTAAAACAATTGTTACAAGACAAACTTACTTACAAGCACATCTACAAATACATAAAGAATACAATTAAAACAATTTAATGGAATGTGCTCTTAGACGTAATATTACGTCTATGAATGTGCTATGGAAAATAAGAGTTGACCTAAAGGTTGTAAGCACCAGGTCATAAAATCCCAAAAAAAAAAAAAAAATTGTCAATATGACATTAGGACATTGACAAGGACGTCTTTTTGATAGTCGGAAATTTTGCGAATTCTCTTCTCTTCACTTGACTTCTGTTGCATAATATTGCAGCACCTACGTTATACTTGCTATTATTATTTACAAGTGTCAGTAATACGGCCTAACTCCAATATGTTGGCCTCACGCAATATTGGAAATATAATGTATTATTATTATATATACATAGTTTTTAATTGTATAAGCGAAACAAAAAGAAATTTCTATGATCTGTACAATTGAACTGCTAAAAATTATAAAATACGAAAAGATCATAGCAAATTAAATTTGTTTCTTTTATATATAAATATATTACTTATGTAATTCTCTATTTGATTTGATCTCTCTATTAATTTAGCCGGGCAGCGGGTGTTTCTCGACTTAAGCATACATTGCCTGACCTGCCGTATGAGTACAGTGCACTGGAGCCTGTGATCAGCCGGGAAATAATGAGTCTCCATCACAGCAAGCACCACTCTACTTATGTGAATAACTTAAATGCTGCTGAGGAAAAACTTGTTCAAGCACAAACAAAAGGTTTTTGATATTATATATTTTAGTACCTAGCACATAAATTAGTTATATTTTACAATTCATAATTTGCATTGGCAGCAGAAGAAACAAACATAATGCTATCACTTTTAAGTGCTATAAAATTTAATGGAGGAGGACATGTGAACCATTCCATTCTGTGGTGTAATCTTTCTCCTTGCAAGACAGAACCATCCTGCACCTTTTTAGAAGCTATAAAACAGTAATGTTTTACTTATATTTATGTATCCCTAGTATTATTACTTCAAAATCATCTTCATTATTGTATGTAAATTTATGGTACTTGTTTTATAATTAGTATTTATTTTTGTTAGATTGTTTAGTATACAATGTTATATAAACCTAGCATAGAATTTTAAAGAAGTATAATAAACTGAATAACATAAAATTAATATTATATTATTATAATATTGTGTTTATAGTATAGTGAATATTAATTTAGTAACTCATAACTAAATTTACACAATTTATTTCCTACACTTCTATTCAGGTGACATCGACACTGTAATCAGTCTGGCACCAGCACTCAAATTTAATGGCGGTGGTCACATCAACCACACTATTTTTTGGCAGAACCTCACTCCCAAATCCAGCAAACCCTCTGATGTACTCATCAAAGCAATTGAAAAGTAATTGTTTTCATTATTTTTATGGTGTAATACAATTTTTTTTTAAAAGCTAATTCTGTACAAATCTAAATTACAAAACAAACAATAATGTAATTAAGAAACCAATACTGTTATTTTTAGTCTATTAGTATATGTAATGAAAAAAAATATATATGTACTTGAAATATTTACTGTAAACTAGTTTTGTTCATTATAATAGTGTTGACCATTCTGAAAGTCAATTAATTGTAAGCAATAGCAATCCTAAATATTTACAAATTACAAAATTCAGATTTCATTTCTATTAGTAAAACAAAAAATTAGTGTAGATAAAAATACAAATTAACTTTTTTTTTCACATTACCAAAAACTATTTAAATTTTGGACTTTTTTGTATTTATACTATGTTCTGTTTAATATTTTAAGGGACTTTGGATCATTGGAGAATATGAAAAATCAACTTGCAACAGCATCTGTGGGAGTGCAGGGCTCTGGCTGGGGCTGGCTTGGCTACAACAAACAAATGAAAAAACTACAGATTGCTACATGCCAAAACCAAGATCCATTGCAAGCAACTACTGGTATTGTATAACTATACTATAGTTTTTTATTCATACCAGCTATGAACATACACTTGCTGTATACATACACTTGTCTCAATGTCCATAATTTGTTGTCATAAAAATATATTATATAGACAGTGAGAAATTTAATCTACCAAAAATAGCATCATCATTCAGAAGTTTTCGAGTATATGGGGAACAAACAGAAATGTAGTAATTGGATTTGTTAGTCCGACTACTTACATGGCTTAGTTACAGTTTTACAAAATTATGGATGTATATTTTATTATGATACTATCACCTTTTTGTATGAACATATATACACTGTATTGAATGGAACAATAACTATGGTTATTGTTTACTTCCGCCTATCCCTACATATGTTTTCATTTCGGTTATTCACATAATATTGCTTGTCAATTAGTCAAAGATTAAAGGTTAAAGATGAGTGATATTTTGTTTTAGATCTAATGATAATCATTACCAAATCCTGACCAGGCCATTACTCTTGAGCTAGTTATGTTGTACCTTTACATAAGTCATTGTAATCTCTTATTATCGGTGGTTCTATTATTTTATGTTTATGTGCCTGCCCTCCATTTTTGTTGTTTTCACACGGTTTTCTGTGTCATGATCACCTAACTCTAACGAAACACAGGTTTGTAATTTATAACTTAAATGATGGTGAATATTACTGTCTTAAATTATTTTATTATGTAAGTGTTAAGTTATACAACCTTAAAAAAATGGTAATATTTTATTGGCAAGTGCCAGCCTATACCCGCGATTTCGTGTGCAGAAATATACATCATCCACAACATCCATGTGTGCCAGTCACTCATTAAAATTCACATATCTTTTTTTATATTATAGCGGCCATATACATATACATCCATTTTTTAATGAATACAAGACAGTATTTGACTGCAAGCCCACCTGGTGTAAAGTGAAGTGGTGATGAAGATGTTGATGGTAGAGCCCCCTAGCTCAGCAACAATTCAAGATGCACCTCTTGTCACCCCTGAGGACTAGGGTGGAATGTCTCGCTTGGGTCTTTGGATATCAACACTCACAATATAACGCATGGCAGCATTCGCAGCTATTTTATGCTTGTATTCTGTGTTGGTGTGGTCCCTGGGTTGAGTCAATCCTTTCATGCTGCAGCATAAAACTAGTATGTTTTAGATAGTGATTGAAAGTTACATGCCAAATATAAATTTCTTCTTACTTAGCTTTTATGTCTTGTCTTCACATCAGTCGCCGATCGAAGTGTACGCCAAGATATATCATGCTATCCTTATGAGCAAGTGTTACGATTTCAAAGACAGGCAGTTTCCTTTTCATAGGGTGAAAATTTGATTTACTACTTTTGTAACCATTTTGTCACTGCTAGTGGATCTTTGTTACTTGTAAGATCTGTCATCCATGAAGGTAGCAGTAGTAATATTTTTAAAATGTGGAAGGTTGGTGGCCTAGCAAAGACCTTTATGAACTCAGCCAGGATAGTGAACCTGGGGAGTGGCAACACGGAGTAGTTCCGCGTTGCCGTATCATAGTGAGTGGGCTTGGGGAGGCGAGGCCTCCCATGGGACATGCTTAGGCTCAGAGTAGAGGGGTTACCTGTGTTTATCATAGATCTCAGAACCCTTCCTATTCCACTAAGCATGGTCACCAAGGGTACAAATTCCACATAAATTTGTCTACCCCCCAGGAGGCAAGGTATTTATTGAAGATTTCCCCCCCAATACTACAAAAAACCTTCTGCTAGATAGCAAGTTCTAGTTGTTTTCGGAGTTGGTAATCTGTCATGTTTATGTTATTTTCTGTAATCAATGGGTTGTAACCATTATACATTACATTTTATCAATTCATTTCTTCTATTTTAAGCCCATCCTCTGCTTTTTGAATACCAATTGCCTAGTAGCTTATTTAATATGTTTTATTTTTGTTTCAGGTCTAGTACCTCTCTTCGGTATCGATGTGTGGGAACACGCCTATTATCTTCAATATAAAAATGTACGTGCAGATTATGTGAAAGCAATATTTGATGTGGCAAACTGGCAAGATATTTCTGCTAGATTCGAGAATGCTACAAAGTAAAAAAGAGAATTTTTACCTTATGTCATTTAATCTCAGCATTTCGGTAAAACCTTTAGAATTAAAATTACGTATTTACAACAATCACGAAGTGTTTGTTGTTGATTCCAATGCCTTAGATTACCTAAGTTCTTAATCGTAATACATGCATATTTATAAATGTATCAGTTTTATTTACTCTATATTTATTTTACAAAAACGCAATGATTGCCAACCCTCATGTGATTGATGACGTGGATATAGATTATTTGAGAAATAGTATTAATATTAAAATTTTAAATTCATGTTAATTGTGTCTATAAATGTTTTTGCTGGTATACATAAAAAGTGACTCAAAGTCACTCAAGTGACGTTTGAGAATTGGGATTCTGAAGATTCAATTATTCATAGCTAACGTAATAATGCTTCTTCATCTTAACATGGTCATAGACAATAAAAATGAGCTAATAGTATGAGTTTTTTATAAACAGAATATTTGACCTATATCGTGTGGCGAATAATATAACTTATAGATTTATATCTTTATTCGTAATATGCGATCTTATTGCACATGCAATATTTGGTAATTTTCATCAGTTGTCATCTGGTAATTTTCAAAAGAAAACGCCCTGGAGTAATTCAATATCTTTGTTACGTAATTGGCGGTTTGGAGGCTATGGACTTGAGTTTGGTTGCTCCATGGATCATAACTTTAAGAACAATTGTTGTAATTATAAATTTGGTCACAGTACAGCCCGTCGTCATTTTTATTTTACTTAAACTTTTAAGTGAAATAAAAATGTACAAATTTACACTACTACAAGTAAATCAAAATGTTTATTTATTTGATCTTGTTTTATTATTTTATTTGATCTTATTTTATTATTTTATTTGATCTTATTGTATTAAATAAATTATTTTGCATATTTAATTTAATATTTATTATAGACGAGGATAAAAATGATCAAAACACCACTGTATTCCATGATTGTACCTTTTACAAAAACGCTAAAACCTACATTACATACAGTTGTATTATAAATATTCTTTAGATAATTAATTTTAAACGTAATACTCATAAGTACTTCCGAAATATTCACAGAACAAAATAGTACTTGTTTCTTCTAAGGTCTGCGGCTTAGAATACTTGTCTAGTAGTCTGGCTAAATAGTTCATGGAGATAATTATTAAGATAGGTCTTTGCTAATATTTTATTCTCTCTCAATAATTAGTTCATCTAAAATATAAGTTTTAGTTTGCAAATATCATCGGGAAAGCAAATCCCAAAGATGAAATGGAACGTATAAACGTCAAAGAAATGTCAAGTCATATGGCTAATGCCAGTGTATTGGTTCGGCTTCGACTGTTGTTGGAAAATAAATAAATATAAAAATTTTCATGTTGCGATTTTGTGAAAAGTTTAATTAAAACTGTTCTCGGTGCCACCAAGATCTACTTCGGTTATTAGAAAACCATATGTAAGTCATTCTTTTGTATTTTGCCTGTTAAAGAGTGGCTCATAACTTTGTCGTATTGTGTTATTGATTTTTCAGTGAATAGTATGTATTGATATTTTATAATTAATTTAGCTTTTGATTATGATTCATACGGCTATTCAAGTGTGTGTATGATATTTCAGTTAGTGTTTAACAAGTTTATTCCATCAATTTTATGACATTTATCAAAAAAAATGTTATGTTACTACTTTTATGTTAGTAATATACTCTGTTCGGTGTTTTATGTTCTATTAATGATAATTCAGTCTATATGGAGAAATGTTAAACTATGGTTAATTAATCTTCATAGATTAATTAAATTAATTTTTATATATTTAAATAACCATCATGGAGGTTGGATATTGGAATTAGAAAGATTTTTGTTTTATGTGTGTTGAAATTGTTCCTTAAACTGCCTACTGTTAGACAAAGGACCTATAAGTACAGTTGAGAGGATTTGCCATAAGGATTTTGTAATAGAAATATTGGAGATGGCAGTATCATGTTTTATACCTTTCATTTTATTTAGAAGGTCTTTTCTATCCACACATGACAAGATTTATTATTATACACTATAATAAATGTTAAATATTTTGCTACAGTATACAATGTGCCAACAACATACCACAATAAATAATACAACAGTTAATATAAGTTGAAATACTAAAGTGAACAATAATAATAAAAAATATCACTACAGCTAAATGTATGGTTTAAATATTGATACAAAACAATACATCCTTCATGATATTCGGAGACTGGCCTGTAAAAGCATCCCACATAGAAATCACAAATAACCCAAAACAATCACCTCAAAATGTCCATAATTTTACATTTATGTATTTATAGTGAACATCCTACTATGTGTTTTTCATTGTAATATGTCAGATCTTTGTTCCAACTGGCCCAAAATGAACACCCAAAATGATTATTGATGATGTCTTTAATTTTGATTTCAACCATGGCAATATTGGTTATAACCAGATGATATAATTTTTGCAGGATATATTATGGCCCCATAAGCATTTGTCCTCATTCAGATCCCAAAATGGTCCAGATGTGCAGTATCATAAACATATTGTTTCTTGGCTATTTTCTATTTCAAAAATAGAAATATGATGCAGCAACCAGGTTTTTTGTGTGTGATTATTGCTGTTGGTCCAGAGACCTTTACAGCTTTATCTAATTAGACTCGCGAGCGGGAGGCCCGCTGAGTAGGGAGACAACGACGATGCTGCGAAGCTGGCGCGGAGACTGCTGCTCCACCACCGCTGCACTCCGACCCCTGTGGACAAAGAACGTAGACGACCGGGAGGACAAGTCGATTTTTAGAAGCGGCCTAGAACAAGAATAAATAGTTTGTAATAATAGCTGTGCGAGGAAAACGACGTTGCGCTCTTCGGCGAGTGCGGTGTGGCGTGTCTGAATTTACGTGTATGGATTGTGTAATGTTGGGGTGTGTGCGCGTCGCTGATGTTGGTCGGTCCGCGGTTAAGCCCCTGCCGCTCGGCAAGGACGGAACTGTGTCTAAGTTAATGTTTGCCGTCAGAATATCATCAGGCGTTATGATTGCGTATTAAGGACGTCTTTTGTTAGGAGGGGTGTCCCTCACGGGGGAGAAGTCACCTGCTGCTACCACTTACGGGTTAGGGTGATTTACGGTCGAATTTAAATATCGTAGAGATATTTCTTTATAGTACTTCCTTATGGAGGGTATCTTAAGGTCTCGGTGTAATTCCAAGTTTCTTACAAACCATGGAGCACCTGTCGCCCCTACGGAGAATTATGTTTTGCAACGATTGAAGGCGCTTTAATCGAGCCCCCTGGATGTGTGCGAATGCAATCATTGCATACGACATTACAGAGAGAGCAAGTTTTATAGATTTGCAACTTATACTATAAAGGCATTTTGTTGCGTTTGTGTAGGATTCTAAAGAGACGACCTGTGATAAGGGACGCCCTTGCTCTTACATTTTTTAATTGGCTGCTGGCAACCAGGTACTGTAACCAATACTCTGTAATCAATACTCTATCTGTAATCAATACTCTATGTGGCTATTGTCGCATGATCTATACTATTCTTAAGAATATATATATATATATATATATATATATATATATATATACACATATATTACATAAAAACTTTTATTTTTTTCAACTTTTTACTTATTTTGAATTTGGTACACGTATATTATTTTCTTTCGATTTTGCGCCATTTCACATATTTTTTCGTGTTCATTATCAAATTACAATATGGAATGGGGTGTTAAAGAAAATAGGATTGCAGTGATCGCCTTGCACAGAGTGGGTATGGAGCCGTCGGTCATATTCCAAACACTTCAAAAGCTTGGTATCAGCCGTATGCTCGTATATCGTACTATCAACAGATACAACAACACTTCCTCTGTCGAAGACCAGAAAAGATCGGGGCGGCCGCATGCTGTTAGAACTACAAAGGCTGTTAATGTCGTTAAAGCCACAATTCGTCGAAACCCCATTAGGAAGCAAAAAATCTTATCGTGAGAAATGTAGATTCCCGCTAGGCTCTGTCGCGTATTATAAAATAAGACCTGAAGCTCGGTGCTTATCGTCGATATACAGGACATGCCCTAAATCAATTTTTACAATTAATGAAAGTGGATCGATCAAAACGCCTTCTGTCGCGATACGCAGGTGAAACGCACAAATATCCTCTTTACCGATGAAAAAAATTTCACGATTGAAGAACACTACAATAAGCAAAATGATAAAGTGTACGCCTACAGTTCTAAAGAAGCTGCTCAAGTGGTCGGAAAGGTACAACGTGGTTATCATCCTGCGTCAGTGATGGTTTGGTGGGGAGTGTCTTATCAAGGAGTCACAAAACTACTTTTTTGTGAAAAATGAGTGAAAACTTCAGCCAAAGTGTATCAAGATACAGTCTATGATCATGTTGTGATACCTCTCAGCAATACACTTTTTAAAAATATACCGTGGACTTTCCAGCAGGACTCCTGCACCTGGTCACAAGGCACGAACTACCCAAGCCTGGCTTATAACCAACGTTCCGGACTTTATAAGAGCTGAAGACTGGCCCTCAGCTAGTCCAGACCTCAACCCTTTAGATTTAAAATGATGGTCAGTTTTAGAAGACATGGCCTGTTCTAAACGACACGGCGACACACATGTATATATATATATATATATATATAAATATATATATAAAAGCAAAAACGTCGACTTAACACTTTTTAAATGCGCTGTCTACGAAACATCTTGCACATAAAATGGGAGGACAGAGTAACGAATGAGAGGGTGCTTGAGTTGGCACAGCTGCCTAGTCTCACCGCTATTCTTAAACAGAGGCGGTTGCGGTGGCTAGGGCATGTGCATCGCATAGAACCTCCGAGACTTCCACGACGTGTATTGGTGCAATAGCAGACGCCAAAAGAAGCGTTGGGAGACCAATGCTGCGTTTTAAGGACAGTGCCAAGCGGGATATGGCTGCATTTAACATCGATCACCAAGAATGGGAGGGACTTGCTGAAAATCGTTCAGTCGCAAAGTCTGTGATGAAAACTGGTTCGGTGTACTGGCTGACAGGAGAATCAGGAGACACGATAATATCTACCTTTCCCTGTCAGTCCCGCGGTAAGGGATGCCGCTCTCGTATCGGCTTATACAGCCATCAAAAAAGATGTCTTCGCGATACTGTATAAATCATCTGGAATAGATGTGTTAAGCCAATCAATTAATCATACAGTTGCGACAAGACAGCTTCGATTTAGTTATATACAACAATTTATGTGATAATGATTGGTTTAAATCTTATCTTTGTGGCTATCAGCAGTCAGTATGGACGAGGGAAGTTTTCTGAATGGGCTGAGACTGCTACTGATGTGCCGCAAGGCGGTATATTTTCTCCTATTATGTTACCTCTGTTATTGATTGTTTGTACCATCTGTATGCTGATGATCTTCAGCTTTATGCCCAATCCAACATTAATGTTATTGATGTTACTATTAAAATGCCCAATGACTATCTTCAAGCTATCAGAATTTGTCTGTCAAATATGGTGTGATAGTTAATCCTCCCAAATGTAAATCTATGATTGCAGGTAGTTTTAGGATAAGAAGGCTATAGTTTATGGTTGGGGTTTGGTAAACTTTAGTAAATCCATTAAAAATCTGGGCCTGCACTTGGACAGTTCCATTTCTTGGAAAATTCAAGTTGCTGAAACTAACCGAAAAGTTAATGCCACACTACGTGGTCATTACCGCACCAAAAAAAATCCTACAAAACTAAGCTTATGCTCGTTCAGTCTAATCTACCCATCTTCTATTATGCTGTGTGTTACCCAGATCTGTCTCTCAATAACTGTATTAGATATATCTGGCTTATGTAAGTATGATCACATCACCTTTTATCTTTGTAAGCTTAAATGGCTTCCTATCCGTCTAAGGCGTAGCTCCAGAATTCTGCTTTACTCAATTATATACAATTCTAAAAAGCAATAGAGTGAACTGTAACATTATCATTAGGATTTTGCTGTATTCTTAGTATATGAACAACATATGGTGCTGCATCACTTGCCTGATATGTTAATCGAGCTACAGATTCTGGTTTTTTATACTGATTGGACGAATTAAGTTGCGAGTCCGTGAACATGGGAGCAGTACTAATTTGGGTATTGGTATTATTATTAGATAAAGGAATGCAATCACATTCATTTTGTTTTATTTTCTTGTCCTCATGTCGATTTCCGATTTCCGTCTCTTTTTGTTACAATGAGAGCAATGTTTATTCACAGTGGCTCTACGTTTCCGAGCACCTCTGCTAGACTTCATGGATCCGTCGATTTCCATGTCAGACTCCTCATTGGAAATTGTTACATATCTATATAATCTCAAATATATATACACTAACTACACTTAACTACTGATCCAAATCGAATAAACAAAATAAAATTTCTATAAAATTCGAAAAAGGCATACGTCTACAATCGTGTTTCCCGCGCTTCTCCTGCGATTTGTGTTATCCATAACTGACAGCTATACCTGAAGATAAAAAAGTTTTTGTTTCTTCTTGGGTAATTAATATTTACAAATCAATGCATTAAAATCCTTTACATAAATTGTTTCGGTTAAAAATGACAAAAACATAAAAGATTTACTTCGACCTTAATGATGGATTGTAAAAAATACAGCATTAAATAGCATTATATGTCCATACTAGTATAATAATCATGGTGTTTCTAACTGATTGGTACCGTAATTTAGCGGCGCCGCACGCGATTCCGGCGTCGGTGAATGCACTCCATAGGGTGTCTCTTCCAATGAATTAATGTTCTGGTGCTATTGTATTTTGTTTTAAGCCTACTTAGCTTAGTTGAAAAATATTGTTTTTTCTCGTCAATTGAAGAACTCTGAAGTTTCGTACATGTAATAAAGTTAGTAACCACACGCTTACTAGAGGGCGCTAGGGTAATGATTGCACACGGGTGCTACATGAGCTAGAGACGCCTTCGATCATATCAAGGTTATATATAGCAACTATGTTGTCACCTCTGGGGATCTATGATTATATGCCCTTTTTCCAGGTCTCTCGAGGAAATACAGCAATGATTTGCTACTCTATATTAAGCTGGTATTCTATGACAGCGTGAAAAGCACTCGTCAGGTTGAGCCGAGCCGTAGGTGCTGTGTTTACGAAGTAGAAAAAATACCCTAAAAAACGAAAGAAATTATATTTCAGGCTCTAATTCTAATTACAAAAATCAAACTACAGATATTTTCAAATGGCTATATCAATTTCCCTGAAGATCCTTTGAGTTCAACAGAATATTACCTGCCCGTTAATGACAAAGTGTACTCGTAACTTTTCCAGTTTGTTTCCCCTGCCTATTGCAAGCATATGTAAACATTGCAGTTTTACAGCATATGCATTTATTTATTTGAACCTACATACATTTATTATTTGATACTACAGACAGAATAATTCACATATACGCACACACAAACACACCCATACACGTACACACACACACGTACACACACACACACACACACACACGTTAGCTCACTCACGTAAACATAAAACTACCAAAATTGCTAGTTACTAGAACTACTTAGTAGTACTGTTCATAAATAGTTTCTTATCAATTGTGTAATCCTGAATTTTGTCTTATTTATTGTAACCAGTTGTTTTATATAATGTTTTGAAAGCCGCTGTTGGATTGCCTAATAAATGAATAAATAAATAAATGGAGGAGATATTCAGAAACACACTGACTGCCGTGGGTCTATCTTGTGGCAGTCTCTGGCAGACGTCCCTGTCCTAACAATGGAACACAATTCCGACTCACGTTCATCCTTAATTTTCGTTTTTATTTTATTTCAAAGTATCGTTATTATGTATTTAACAATTGAATATATGTATTTACTTATATAAGAGAAATAGAGAAATTTTAGTTTTAAATTTATGCATTATATCTCTGTCTTAACATGTTTTAACAATTTATGTATCCTAACATTAACCAATAATTGCTGATATACCATTTATTCTTCCGAAGTTTTGTATTCCATATAAAAACGTACCTTTTCATATCTTCGTTCGCTCGGTGTATATTTTTCCTTCCTAATTAGATTATTCGTATTCGTCTCGCATTACGTCTGGATGTCGTCCGGACCCTTTGTAATTCTTGTCATACTTCCCTACTCGACGCGTGTTAGCAAACTTTATTATTACAATCTTGATTAATATTCATATTACCATTTTTTTTGTAAGACTTCAAGAAACGTGGTATTTTGTTTTAATAAAGTAGATATTTAAACAAAAACGTGTACAAAGATTACTTTAGAATTTCTTTCTTTTCTTGTCTTGGGGTGTAATATAACAGGATTGTCATTCAGATTGATTTATTTTCAATTTGCTATTTCTTAGCTTTGTGATATAATTTTATTGGAGTTTTTTTTTAAGAATGGCTATACATGGCTCTGATATTATTAATTGTACGTCACTGTTTAGATAATTAATCCTGGTCCACTATAAAGAGTGCATAAGAAGAGTTTTTGAAGAATATAATACAGACTGGATCAAAAGTTCACTAGTTTGGCGCGTTTAGTAAAGTGTCTCTTCGAGAACACTCAGAGGCCGCAAGTGAATTGGTGGTTTGGTTGTACCCAATGTCTCCATTGAATTTTAAACTAAATTAATATTATTTATTTATTTAAATCATAAACGTTTTGCGAATACCGTTAACACTGCGGTGCATAAGCTATAGTTCCATTTTCATTAGAAAATTACAATATTTCACAGGTGACAACCATTATTTTTATTTAATTACATTGAGAGTAACAAACGAGCACACAGTTCACCTGATGGTAAGTGATCTCTGCGGCTCATGGCATCTACATTCATCGTTGAGAAGGAATCATAATGCAGATGCGTTGTTACCCTTGAGGACTCAGATGGAATGCCTCGTCACCAGTAAAAAAGGTCTCCGGATCCCTGGACTCACCAGACGAAACACATCAACAATATGCTGCTATTTTACGCTGGTATTCTATGAGGGCGTGGTCCTACTCCGGTCGAGCTGACCCATTCATCCTTCAACTAGAAACAATCTACAGTGTAGCTGTACCACTTAGATTATTGGTTCAACTATATACAGCGAAATCGCTGTGATAATTTTATTGCCGAAGCTTATTCTCCATGTTTGGCCTAAACGTTTCAGATCTTTTCATGCTTTGGACGCAGCTTGGTCAGATATTCCATCAAAGAAACACCTTAAAGCTTCCAGTTGATATTCATAGAACTTAGCAGAAATCGGTGTTCACTTGCACATCGAAAACCGATCTAATCGCTGAGACGGTATGGGCAACAAGATATAATATTATAATCTTGTAAGACATTTTATCTATGTAGGTATAGTTAAGTCTTATTTATAAAGTTCATTATTTTATTTATACTTTTTTATTATGCCTCGAGATCACTTTGAGTGATAATGCCGCTCATTTTATTACTAATTTATAAATTAAGTTTATCTTAATGTGATTTATTTGTATGTTTTATTATAAATATATATCTATTTATCTTAATTCGTATTACGCTACAAACTGTCATCGGTCACACGGAAGGAATTAATTATTAAAAGTATATTTTATTGCCAACCCAGCTTTTTCCGCTACTTACAAGACAAAGGTGTATTCTTTCACACCTACACCCTGGCAGAAGAGCGCCAACTTAGAGTGGTTATTAAAAACCTTCCGCGGGAAATCCCCGCAGACCTCATCAAAGAGGACCTCCAGGCTCAGAATTTACCCGTCCTATCCGTGCATAGGATGTACAGTGGGCATAACAAAAAGCCATTCAACATGGTAATTGTGGCCCTCGAAAGGTCCGAGGCAGGGAAGCAGGTATTTAACCTGAAAACGTGCTGCCACCTTTCTGGGCTCACAATAGAGCGCCCTCATAAAATGGCCCTCCGGGCCAGTGCCACAAATGCCAGTTATATGGCCACTCTGCTCGCAACTGCTTCGGGAAACCCAGATGCGTAAAGTGCCTGGGTGACCATGGCACCACCGACTGTCCGAGACCCAAGGACAAGGCCCTTTGGCTGCTTTCGGCCCCCGCATGTGTCCTGTGCAACTCAGAGGGACACACAGCCAATTACCTTGGCTGCCCAAAGGCTCCCAAGCCGAAACGCCCGGCACTTAAAGTCGCACCTAAGGTAGCTACACCGATCGCCGCTCCCGCGCCTATTCTCGCTCCTGTTCGTCCTCTACGTCCCGTATGGAAAACTCCTACTGGCGTAGTGACCGTCGCTCAACCGGTTGAGCAGCCCTCCATCAGCCGGACGGCCGGTTAACGAAAGCGACCTCGACCTTGTGTCGCTTCGCCGCCGTTTTCAACGGCGCCGACGTCTCAGCCCTTGCAAAAGCCCTAAGGGACTCCAATGGCAAGCCCGAAATCAGAATTGCTGCCACAATGCGCTACCAACATGTAGTGTCAGCCATCGTCAATTTTCAAGCATAGAGGGCCTTTATAACGGCAGAGTAAAACCGCGTTCCCTTAACGTCGCATTTTTTAACGCGAACGGTATTAATAATCAACGCGACGAAATCTTCAATTTTGTTCGCGATCACCAAGTCGACGTGCTCCTAGTGCAAGAGACATTCCTCAAACCGCACACTCGCAATCCCAACATCGCGAATTATAACATCATTAGGAATGATAGAACTTCCGCCGCTAATGGCGGAACTCTCATCTACTATAAAAAGTCCTTGCACTGCGTGCCCGTCGATACGCCAACCCTAACCTTCCTAGAAGCCTCGGTCTGTCAGCTAGCCATGACTGGCCACGCCCCCATCACAATCGCGTCCGTCTACCTGCCTTGCAGACGTGACGCACAAGTATTACGAAGCGACTTCGTGGCGCTCCTTTCCCTTGGAAACTCAGTCATTTTGGCAGGAGATTTCAATAGCAAGCACACTCGGTGGAATGCAACTAAAATCAACCCCGGGGTTGGCTTTAGACTCGCTAAGCGACGTACTCGACTTCGACGTCGTAGCGCCTACTACGCCTACCCATTTTCCATACATATTGGGTCACGCACCGGACGTGCTTGATATTGCCATCTGTAAGAACATCAATCTCGCCTTCCAAGGCATAGAGGTAATCCATGAGCTCGCTTCCGATCATCGCCCCGTTCTTCTTCGGTTAGGCCCTCCGCCCCAACCTCACCCTCCACCAAAACCATTGTAGACTGGCACCGACTCAGGAACGCCCTGAGGGAAGCCACATCACCGCACCTAGATGCTATTCCTTGAACATATCTTCAGTCAACGACACGAACCTCGCAGTTCATGCCCTCACTAGGCACATCCAGACCGTAATCGTGGATTGTTCGAGGCAGGTTCCTCGGTGGAAGACCACCGATAGACCCTGCCAAACGACATAAAGGACCTAATGAGGCGCAAGAATGCGGCGACTCGTGCCCACGACTTATATCCCACTGAAAGTAACCGGCTGGTGCTACGTACCCTTCAGCGTGAAGTCCGATCACGCATAGCCCAGTATAGGAACGATCGGTGGGATAATCACCTCTCCAACATCGAACCTTCCCATCTCGCCTACTGGCGACTTCCCAAATCCCTAAAAGGGGGCACCGCCCAAACAATGCCTCCCTTAGCGCGTCCTAATAAACCACCCGCCTTCTTAGACGAAGAGAAAGCCGAATGTCTGGCTGACAATCTCGAGCTCCAATGCTCACCGAGCACCCTACCGATCGACGCCGCTCACCTTGAAATGGTTAACAGCGAGGTCGACCGGAGGAGCAAGGAACCACCTCGCGATTCCGTCACTCAAGTTACATGCACCGAAGTTGAGTCCATAATTAAAACCTGCGACCACGCAAGGCTCCTGGCCCCGACGGTATCACCAACAAGGTGATGAAACTCCTACCCATGTCCATTTTACACCTACTGGTGATAATCTACAACGCGGCTATATCCAAAGGCACCTTCCCGAACACCTGGAAGGAAGCCGATGTCATAGGGATTCTCATGCCCTCAAAACATCCAACCGATCCATCAGCCTATCGACCCATAAGCCTACTCAAAGTCTTGGGTAAGGTATATGAAAGGCTCATCCTCACCCGCCTCAAGGACTTCATGCTGTCCCGAGGGCTGCCAATCAATGAGCAGTTCGGGTTTCGCACCCAACACTCATGCACACATCAAGTGCACCGCATCACGGAGCACATCCTCAATAAATTTCTTCAGGGCTACCAAACTGGGGCACTTTTTCTCGACGTGGGGAAAGCTTTCGACAAGGTCTGGCACAACGGGCTCATATACAAACTATATGAGCTCGGTGTGCCAGATCGACTCGTACTTATCATACGAGATTTTCTCCGAAATCGAACCTTTCGTTACCGCGTCGAGGGAACGCGCTCCGACGTTCACCCCATTTGTGCCGGAGTACCACAAGGCTCTGTCCTAGGTCCTACTTTATACACACTCTACACCAACGACATACCGCGCACTCGCGGTGTAGAGCTAGCCCTTTTCGCCGATGACACCGGCCTCTACGTGTCTGGATTTAAACCAGACGCTATTTGTAAACGCCTCCAATCTGCAGCCAACACCTTAGGGAAATGGTTTCGGAAATGGAGGATCGAGGTTAACCCCACCAAAAGTGCAGGCATTTACTTCTCTCGGCGCAACAAAACGCCGCATCTCCAAACTATAGAGTTATTTGATCGTCCAATCCCCTGGGAAAAGACAGTCAAATACTTAGGCGTCACATTAGATGAAAGACTCACCTTCGGTCCGCATGTCAACCGCGTACGGAATCGAGCAGCGTTCGTCCTAGGTCGTTTGCACCCGTTACTTAATAAAATAGCAAAATGTCCCTGCGTAATAAAATTACACTTTACAAAGCGTGCATCCGACCCATAATGACATACGCAAGCCCCGTCTTTGCGCATGCCTCCCCGCGTCACATTCACCGACTTCAGGTAATACAAAATCGTTTCATGCGCAAGGCCACCGGTGCGCCGTGGTTCTTGCGTAACGAAAATCTTCACATAGATCTTGAGCTGCCGACCATAGCTCAGTACCTGAAGCAGGCTTCGCCGATATTTCGACTCTGCCGTCACACACCGAAACCCTTTGATTGTAAGTGCCGCCACTTACAATCCCATCGCGAATCACAGATTTACCCGCGTCCGTAGGAGACCGAGGCACGCCCTCGACGACCCTGACGACGCAACCACCAGGGCCCAAGCCCTTCATAAAACACAACACATAAACATTGCACCCTCATATCGCCCCCGCCGACGGCGAGGGCGTCGCAAACAAAGTTATTCGCGATACCGCCATGTCACTGGCCGGTTCTCTCCAGTCCATACAGATAGAAGCGTTGCTGGAGTTTCTTGCGCCACTTCTTCTCCAGCGCCCACGCATTCTGAAGTGGTGGTACAGGTAGTTAATAATAATAGTGATATTAATTAAGATAATCCTCTGTCAGAAGCAACTGACCGAGCCGAGGTTCGGCCCTCTCGGGCACCCTCGAGTCAGACGCTCTCGCGAAACAGGGTAACGGTCCTAGCCGAGGCTCCCTCTCGGGAGCCCTTGCGCTGGTTACCCATATATAGAGGTCTCGACTGAGAGCCATAAGCGCTCGGTCACCTCTCAACCCGGTGAAACTGTAAAAGCCCTGGGGCTAACAGCGGCCATCAGCCCGAAAAAAAAAAAAAAAAAAAAAAACCTAGCTTTTCAATTATAGGTATTATGAATTAATGGTAATAGATAGAAATATGACTGAACAAATGCGGAACATATCACTAAACACCTTTATGATAATTTAGTAAAAGTATTGTAAATTTTATGTCGTCTTCGGATTTCGAACTTATCGAGGAGTAATAAAAAATTAAGGTTCGACGTATCAAAAAATACTGTGAAATCCATTTTTCAGACTAAAGCTCTAAATGTTTAAGAAAGATACTACAATAAAAATGAGAAAGTGAAGATACGAGTAAGCGTATCCCGAGGATCCAGCGTGAGTGGCCATTATCCTTCACCATTGATTGATTTGCTTGGAGTCTCATACTCAGGCTGTTGACACGATTGACACTGACAAGTGCTGTTGTGTTACAAAATAACGTCCTTACAAATGTTGTGGAATCCCTTTCTTAAACAGTGTTCGAAAACCGACACAGACTATACCAATAAGATTCAGCGCGAGCTCATCGGATATAATCGAATAGAAATCGACTTCATTAGGCACACGAATGGGTCTCTTTCAGCCCAGACTTATACCCGTTGGATTCCAATATATGGCAACATTTGGAACAGAAAGTCTGCGCTAAACCTTATCAAAATTTGGAGTCTCTCAAAGCATTAATGCAGCGGTTCATATCGATGAGACTACCTTCAGAGGCTAAATATAGGCCGTTAAAGTGCATGAGTTATTTTAATATATTATCATATATTATATAATTGACATGAACATCAACAGACGTATAATTTATCAAATGTCTGTGGCTGAATTTATGACCCAATTACGTATTATACACATTTTGCTTAAGTTTTATTTTCTTTTAAAAATCTACTTATAGTACAAATACTACTTAACTGTAATGATAGGAAAATGTAAAAAAAAGCAATTATTAAATAAAGCTTCGTATAATGTTGCTTAGAGCATAAGTTTTGTTGCCTTTTGAGGGTACTTCTACGGTTATAAAGGATAAACTTATTTATATTTTGCAATGTAAATAACAATGTAATTATCAACAAATATAAATCGATACGTCGTATTTCATCAAAAATTCTATTACATTTGGCTATAATAAATTTATTAATATATTATGAACTTATAAATATAATAATAATAAGAATATAATTAAGAGAAAACGACCTTTTCGAATTCTTTAAATCCTGCATCAACGGATGATGTGATATCCTTGCCTGGCTTGTCATCAATGGAGAGCCAAATTGAACCGTTTGCACCTTCTTTGATCATCATGAGAAATGCAGCTACAGCAGATTCAACCCTAGACAAAAACGATATAGTTTGAGGCGACGATAAATATAGTAAAAATTAATTATTGTAAAGAATTTTAAAAAGCTGATATGAATAAAAATAAGAAAGTTACATTTGGAACTTAGATTCATTAGCCATTAGTTCTCTGGCGGTGCATTCGTCCCAAGCTCTTGCTCCTAATCCTTGCAGTAACGGAGTATTTGTCGCTCCAAAACAAATAGTCAATATCCGTACTCCAGTTTGTTCGTGGAAAGCCCCGCTCTGAAAATAATTATCTCGATTGTTTTGTTTGAATTAAATTACATTACTCTTAAAAGACGGATAAGAATTGGCGAGTATTTAATTATTCTAAAATATAACGATTTTTTAAAACAACAAGTTGAGCCTTATATCTTTTCATTTAGATACATTAAAATTGAAAAAGAAATGTACTAACTAGTGAGTACTATATAGATTACAAATTAACTTCAAGAATAAAAAGCGGACAATAGATATTGCTCTATTTAATTCGTTACTATTATGAAATGTGTGATATTTGCAATAGTAACAAAGGTTTTTTTTATGGTTCTTCCTAACTTACAGCAAGACACCGACTGAAGTGAAGAACGGCACTCTTAGAGCCACAGTATATTGGCAGTGCCCGAAATGTGCATAGCGCTGCAATCGATGACACGTTTATGATGGTACCTCCGACACCACCTTCGTCCTTTCGCATGTGTTTGACTCCTTTCAATGTGAAGGACACCAATCCTTGCTAGAATAAAAAAATAATTGAAATGATTTCTCAAAAGGTGTTTAAATTTCATATTTACACAATTTAACTTGCTCGCAAGATTTGAAAATCGGATTACTTATGAGGTTTTGTGTTTCGTAGGTGGCGATGGAAGCACGTTAACACCACTCTAAAATGTATATTTGACTTGTGAGTTGAATGTTTTACTAGAAAAACGGACTTTCGTATCATACTCGTGCGTACTAAAATGCTCAAATAAATTGCCTTATTTAACTCGGAGTATATGTAGAACTTTGGGAGTACTCACCCAATTAACATCGGAAGCTTTCCTCCAAGATGTGGGGCTGTCAACCATTATTCCTGCATTGTTGATGATCACATCTATTTGTTTGAACTGCTTCAAGATTTCGCTGAAGGTTTCAGCCACTTCACTTTCGACGCCTACGTCGCATTTTATGAATATAACTTTGCTAGAATAAGTCCTGTTCAAACGATCAGCTAGTTCTTTGCCTTTATCAACTTGTACGTCCACAATAGCGACAGCCTGTAAAGAAGTTATCATATTGACTTAATCAATGCCGCATCTAGAAAAACAGAATGTGGTAGCTTACTTTGCAAACTTTTCTGGATACGTAACCATTCTTGTGATGGAATATAGGCATGCTTGTCTATGTTTGGATAGAGATTTGTTAGGGACCTCTCGGTGACTCATGTCGTGCGTAAATTAGTAATTGTATTTTTGAAGCACAACCGTACAACCTACAGATTTGTCAAACGATTTATGGTACAGAATCAATCGTTACATTAATATGGTATTACTTTTCAATTCCATATTAAAAAAGTAAATTACAAATATTTTTTGCAAATAATTAAATTAAATAGCAGGTTGTCAAGCTGTGATATATCTAAGCGTGTAAATTAAAAAAATATGATAGACAAACCTTTGCCCCTTCCCTAAGGACCGTTTCAACATACTGTTCCCCTAGTCCAGAAGCTCCGCCTGTAACTATGTAAGTTTTTCCTTCCGGTACAAATAGATTTGCCATTTTAGTGTGTGAGGTAAGATTAATGTTTTTTTTATGAAATCGTTTATTAATTTTTCAACTTTATATAGGGTTTAATTTAAAAACGTTAAGTAACGGTGATTGAAATAAAACAAGACGCTTAAATGGCAATATTTTTTTACTTATCAAAATATGTGCGATTATTACGGAGTGGTCCGAACTCCAAAGTGCGAGTTGTCAGGGTTACCACGGATATTTAATTTAAGTGTTACCTATCAAATATACAAATATATATATATATATATATATATATATATATATATATATATATTTATATTATATTATGGTTATATATATATTTTGGTATTTAAGGACAAATTCAAGATACTTTTATCATACTATATGTACATTTATAAATATATGTGCCATTTTGTAGGTAGTATCGTGTATAAATTTTGGGACTTCTGATCAAAAAACGCGAGAAGTAATTTCCAACCGAGCTTTTTCAATATTTTCTGAGAGGTCGAAGATGTGTGTGGTCTGGCGTTGTCATGTTGAATAACCAATCCCTCTTTATTGATTCATTCCGGCTGCTTTTTTCTATTGACAGTCATAAGCATAGGTCCGAATCGATGGTTTTGCCCGGGTGTAAAAGCTCATAATGAACGATGCCTTACCAATGCCACCATACACACAGCATCACGTTATTACGAGTTAATCCAGGTTTCGCTATAGTCTGTGGAGCTTGACTGCCATTAGACCATGATCTTGTAAGCACGTTATCGTCATAGTTTATTAAATTTTTATCACAAGTGATCAATTGTTTGTGAAACGATTAGGTTCCATTACATATTTTAAAATAGAATCGCAAATGAATACACAATTTATTTAGATTTCTTTCAAAGAGCTCATGTCGCACTCAAATATCGAGCTTTTTTCTACATCCAGACTTTTCAAAGGAGAATGAGATGTTGCCCACAAAACTTTTTTGTGGTCTACCTCTAGCTCTTTAGCCATGTCGTAACTAGAAATATGCCAATGTTTTTTCCACTTTATCATAAATGGCATCGACTCTATATGCACCAGGTCGACGAGAGCAAGCTTCATCTTAGACATCAAAATTCCCGGACTGAAAACGATTGAACTATTTTTGTGCAAGTCTTACTGACATTGTGTTAAGTCCATAAATCTCACAAATTTTTATCGCGGTTTGTGCCGCATTTTTCTCATTTTTGTAATAGAACATTTTGAATGTATCGAATTTCTTCGTTATATTCATACATATAAAATGAGCATTTTGGTGGAGAGAAATACTATAGAAAAATGGCGGGAAACCGTTTCTATTTTATAACTTTTTTATTTTTATATTAATCAGTCAGATACAAACAGTATAACTAAAGAGATTTTACAGAATCTTTTACTTATAATATACGAAAAAGTTTTTTCTCCCATTATATACATATAAATATATATGGAAAATACTCTCATTATCAGACTGCTGAAGATAGACTTCTTTAGATTACTATGCAAAAGATCGTGAGAAATATAAAACCAAATCTACACAGACCACATTGTCATTTGGGTGATTTGTACACACTGTTTTATGGTGGTTTTACAACCTCTTTTTGCAATTGTCAGTGTCAAATAAATGAGCAAGAAATATTTAATATAGTTTTTTTATTATGATTATTTTTTTTATTATGACACATCTATTTCCTAATTGTTGATTTTTAATTAATGATAATAAATTATAAAACGTGTTTTTTCTATAATATTTTTCCCACCGTAACAACCCTAATTTGATTTTTTCTTTATCATGTGTATGTTAATCATGATTGTCGGAATTATTTTACTGATTATTACACACTATGTGGAAATGATAAAATGTATTTTTTATTATTGCTTTTTATCACTCCTCACTAGAGGGGGCATAATCCACTACGCGCCTCTACTGCGGCTTATAATAGGAGCAAAATGTGTACATAGTTATTTTTAATGAAACTTAGTAGTACTACAGCATTTATTTATTTGCACCATAACCCATCACTAGATGGAGCGATGCCATTCCGATTTGTGAAAACTCACTCCCATTTAGATTTTGGCTTCTTTGTACTTCGGCGGACGCTTATGGTACAGCAGCGAAACATAATTCTGAGCCACGTACGAGGGAGTAGGGGAGAGGGAGGGAGGGAGAAAAGTTTTTTTTTCCTTTTTAAATATTTGAAATATATTTATACATGGAAGATGAATTCAGTTTACAGACCTTACAATTATAAACTTTCATAAAAAAAAATTGTCCTTGTTTGAAAAGTACGCTATAATATATTTGGTAAATAACTTCCCACGCAGTTCTTTTTTCATTTTGGGAACAGGTAACAACCGCTGGAGTTTTCGATATGTTAAACGTAAAGTTTACGTCAGTAACCCACAGTCTATCGAAGAATTAAAAGAAAACATTTCGTTGACTACTTGTTGGGCAATCATGGAAGATTTTGCTGGTCAAGTTACAAGAGGACATTGCTTGATTTGGTCCAACCTTTATAAAGTCTACAATAAGACTAATTCAAATCAAAGTTATCTTTAAAGTTAGCTTTTATATACTAATACTTATAGCCTGCATAGACCCGTTTTTCAGTCGGCAGTGAAGAATCTCTTAATAATAACTTCGAAATATTTTTTTTTATTTTCCATGAATTCAAAAGCAACATGAAATTATTTTATTTTTTCATATATTATTACTATTCTCCGTTAACCTTCAACAAAATATATTTTGTCAAGGCCCTCGAAATAAATTCCGGGAAAATGCCGACTACACTTCATCTTCAGTACTTTTTATAATATATAATAAGTTCAATACATATGAATGAATTTGAATTGAATAAGTTGGATCATTATAATGTAAAGGGTATAATAATATGCATCCACAAACCACAAACTTAGTTTCATGCGTTTACAAATAAACTTAATCAGTGAATAAAAATTTATTTTTTAATGGTATTAAATTAATAATTAGCTTCTCTCTTGCATCTATGATATATTTTATTATATATTATACTATCATTTTTCCTTAAAAGTTTTGTTTTTCTAATTGTCTACTTACATACATACATAACTGTACATAACGACCAGTAGGGGAATAATATATAATGAAAATATTTCATTATTACATATATTATATTGCATATATAACGATATTACATACATACGACTATAGTACCTTTTCTTTAGAATTCGGTAAAAATTGTAATTCATTGGTATTCGATTGTAAATCTACGATATCATCGTCACTAATCTAATTTTTTTTAAATAATAGTGGTATAAAAAACAAATTATTATCTTTACGAGAAAACGACCTTTTCGAATTCCCTAAACCCTGCATCAACGGATGATGTTATATCCTTGCCGGGCTTATCATCAATGGAGAGCCAAATTGAACCGTTAGCACCTTCCTTGATCATCTTGAGAAATGCCGCTACAGCAGAATCAACCCTGAAAAAAAGGTAGTTGAGGCAACGACAAATATAGTAAGAATTCATTGTCAAGATTGTTAATTTTCGTTAGTAAAAAGACTTTGGAACAAGAAATAAGAATATTTCGTAGTAAAATCGTTAACTAATTCTAATTTTATTTACCAATACGAAAACTGTTTTCTTCTAAACAGTAGTTTCTCTCCCTATTTCTCACTAGCCATTGATGGCGATTAGCGAAACAGGCATTAGGGTGATGGACCTGCTTTCGCCAATACGTGGAAAGTATGAACTGTTCTTTAAGCAAAACACTTTTTGTCCCGCAGTCGAATACAAAGGCTGATAAAAAGAAAGAAAATTACTTTTGGTTCTTTGATTCATAAGCCGTAATTTCTTTGGCGCTACACTCGTCCCAAGCTCTTGCTCCTAATCCGTGGAGTAATGGAGTGTCAGTTGGTCCAAAACATATGGTCAGTATACGTACACCAGTTTGTTCGTGGAAAGCCCCGCTCTAGAAACAAATATCTAGATTGATTATGTTTTGATTAAATTACATATTATATTATTAATAAATATTAACGAGTGTAATTAATTATTCTAAAACTATTGTTTAGTAATTCGAATTAACACTTACCTATCTCAAAAATCTCTCATCATAACAAATTAACTTCAAGATTAAAAAGTAGAAAATAGTAATTGTTCAATTTAATACGGTATATATGGCGCTTGCAATAATAACAAGATTTCTGTCTTAACTTACTGCAAGACATCGGCTGAAGTGAAGAACGGCACTCTTAGAGCCACTGTATACCGGCAGGAAGCGAAATGTGCACAGAGCTACGATCGATGACACGTTTATAATGGTACCTCCGCTACCACCTTCGTCCTTTCGCATGTGCTTGACACCTTTCAAAGTGAAGGAGACCAATCCTTGCTAAAATAAAGATAAATTATATTATTACACAAAAAGGCGCAGACTGTATTCAATTATATTTCGGTTATATAACCCGAGAGCCGTGGTATACTGAGCTACAGCGTAGTGGCTGTAAATGGACTGAATTGAAACGCGTACAGACAGATTGTTAATTACAATTTTAATTGCTGATCTATTGCATATGACAAAAATATCGCGAGGAAACATTCATTACTACGAGAAAAAAATATTTCAAAGAGATGCCGCCAATTCGCATAGGAGGAGTGTGATGGACTGTGCTGCAACAACTCTTGATTCTCCTTAGGGATTTCCGCATTAAATATATATATATATATATAATGCAGAAATCTTACATATTCTTCATCCCTTACCACCCATATAACGGCTTCTATTAAAATAGCATTTCTTTTGTGAGTTAAATGTTTAACCAGAAGCTTCGTATATGGTATGAAATACAACATAGACAGCTGTAACAAAATGCACAAATATGGCTGTTTTACTCTGAACTAGTGTATAGAACTTTGGGAGTACATACCCAGTTAACATCGGAAGCTTTCCTCCAAGATGTGGGGCTGTCAACCATTATTCCTGCATTGTTAATGATCACATCCACTTGTTTGAACTGCTTCAAGATTTCGTTGAAGATTTCAGTCACTTCACTTTCATCGCTTACGTCGCATTTCACAAATATCACTTTGTTAGGATAAGTCTGGCTTAAACGATCAGCTAGTTCTTTGCCTTTATCAACTTGTACGTCCACAATAGCGACAGCCTGTAAAAAAATATCATATTGATTATGAATGCCGCATTTATAATGAACTTTATTCTATGCTGCAAAAACAGAATGTGCTAGATTATTCTTTGCTAGCTTTCCTATTGTAACCATCAATCTCTCAGCGGTTAAAATAGTATAATATTTGTTCAATTCAAATTCGGTAGTATAAATTTCATTAATGGTTCAATAATGTGTATAAACTACAGTTATCAAATAACTACTACGCTATTTATTCTATTTTCATATTAACAGAGTGATTGATAGTTTTTGCAGATAATTAAATTTAAGTTGTTCTATGTACGTTGTGATATTGAAGAGTGTAAAAAGAAAACAATACACAGACTTACCTTTGCCCCTTCCCTAAGGACCGCTTCAACATATTGTGCCCCTATTCCTGAAGCTCCGCCTGTCACAATGTAAGTTTTTCCTTCCGGTGCAAATATATTTGCCATTTTACTGCGTGAACTATGCTTAAATGTTTTTTTGAATGAAATCGATTATTAATCTTTCAACTTTATATAGGGTTTCATTTAAATATAATTGTAACGATGATTGAAATAATGGAAAACGCTTTAATGGCATATATTTATTTACTTATCAAAATATGCGAGATTATAACGAAGTGTCCGTCTGAAGTCTAAAGGGTAATGTATCAGGGCTAAAAACAGATATTTAATTTTGTGATTTCGCGCAGTTTTTCTTACTTATATCAAATATATATCAATATATATCATTTACTGCTGAAGATAGATTGCTCCATAGATTGCTTTGCACAAGAGTAATCAGAAACCAAATTTGCAGAGAGCTTTTTAGGTAATTTGTAGTGCATAATTTGCCAGTATCAAACATGTAAGAAATATCTAATTAATTTCTATTCTGGTTCATTTGTTCTTCTAACAATTCTTGGTTGACTGATTTATGGTTCCTTATTAATACATTAAACTTAAAAAAGTAGTCTACTGTCTATTAAAAATATTTTTTTCCACAGAAACAACCCTAATTTGTTTTTTTCTTTATCTTTTGGAAACGACTATCAATCATGACAGCCGGAATAATTTTACCGATAAATTTTTGTAGAAATGATAAAAGGTATTTTTTTTATAATTATTTCTTATGTCCATGTAACTCCTGATTTATTGCATAACTATTATATATTATGATTCATATAGTTTCACTAAATAAACTAATTAATAAAAAGAAAAGACTAAGAAAATAATGTTTTTCGTTTTTAGATGTTAAATAAAAAATAAAATATCGATTAAATCTCGTTTTATTTAATGTTAATTTAAAGAGCCATTCTTGAAGTTTATTTATAAACCGTTTGCAAATGCGCACCATTCATTTGTTCACACTCATTTAACCTGGAGCTAAAATTTTGAAAAACTCGCTGGAGCATCGCTCTTAGAATAGAGTTGATTTCTTCAGTGATTCTTTGCTTCAAAACATTCAGGTTGGGTGGCAATGGATTGTAAACTTTGCTTTTTAGGTAGCCCCATAGGAAGAAATCAGCAGTCGGTAAGTCAGGACTCCTCGGTGGCCAATCGATGTCTCCTCGGCGACTTATCACTCTTGCAGGGCATAAATCGTGAAGACCAGCTAATGAGTCATTTGTAACATGAGAAGTGGCTCCATCTTGCTGGAAAAAGGTGTTGCGGTTGTAGCCCTTCTGGTTATGCCAAAAAAGTCCGGATCATATGGCAATATCGGTCAGAATTAACGGTCTGAGTTCGACCTCGGTCATCCTCAAAAGAATAAGGACCGATAATTCCTTGACTTGATATGGCAGCCCAAACAACAACTTTGGCGAGTGCAAGGGCTTCTGATGCAGTTCTAACGGATTCTCGGAAGCCCAGTATCTGCAATTTTGTCTATTCACATGACCGTTGATGTGAAAATTCGATTCGTCGGAGAACCAGATGTTATTGAAACTCCTAAAACGGTTTTCATTGTCCTGCAGAATTCGACTCGTTTATCAGGATCATCAGGCGTCATTTCTTGAACAATAAAACAATTTTATAGGAGTGAAAATGTAAATCTTTCGAAATAATGCGATGAAACGTAGTTTTATTCAAATTAAGAGAAGCTGCGCGCAATCTCAATGACTGTCGTGGGTCGTCCATAACAGACTCTCGAACGCGATCGACGTTCTTGCTCGTTCTTGATGTCCTTTTACGCCCAGACGATTTGTCCGGCATTGTATTCCCAGTCTCTTCAAACTTGCACACCCAATGCTTAATTAAATTGGCACTTGACACATGTCTTAAGCTTTTTAAATTAAAATGTGTCCTGTAGAGACGACGAACAACAGTGTAGGAATCGTTGTTTTTATAAAACGCTCTCACGCAAAACGCGCGCTGTAATCCCGTGAAACGATTCATGGCTACTAAACTTAACAAGCCGGCCAAGCGTTTGAGTCCACTACCCTCCCCTGCTACCTGCGGTTAGCGCGTATTGGTCAATTCAAACACGAAAATCATTCTGAGACACCCTTTATATACAAATAAACAATAACAAGACATTAACGGTAGCTACCACTAAATTCCATTGGGATGGAATTATCTGATTACGGGTATCTTCAGTAAGTAGGTCATGAAACAAACTTTTTTAACCAATTGCTTTTATTGCTGAGCTTCCTGATGTCATCGGAAGGTCATGTATCATAAGGAATTCCAGAGTAGTATAGCTTGGATAGTAAATTTTTTTAAAAGTTAGTTAAAATTAACTGAATAGAAAGAAGTTAAATTTAAAATATTGGCCTTAGTCTCTAGTATTTTCGAGCTACGAGCTTTGCTTGACATATCGAAGGATTGACGGATTCCATAAGGGGATAATCAATCCTGAATAGCATACAAGTTGCAATTTAATTTTTTAATCCCGTTATGAAGACTCTTCTGAGTCTTCTAATCTTGTTATTAAACGAAGATTGAAGAAATCTGTCATGAGATAAAGAGAGATATTGTAATTTATCTTTTAGATAAGAAGGTGATGGCGGATCATTTAAAATGGAGAAGAGAAGAAGTAAATTTTTGTTAAAAATTCGAAGTTACGCCTTTGTTGGCTTTCCATACAACCAACCAAGCTGAGATCGATATTCTGAGACATGGTCATACTTAAGTAACCTAAAAATGAATCGAATGTAGTTGTGTAACAGGCGCTCCAGCTTGTTAAGAAGATGTAAGAGGTTTGGGTAACACACATCTGTATAATCAATGATCGGCTATATTAATGTTTAAACAATCATGACCTTTTATTTCATGGGAAGCAAATTCTTTAGTCGATAAAGAGACTGTAAGGTGACAGCGACTTTGCGACTTTTTTACGCCATTTAAAATGTAGGCCACGATTTCCTACGGAACTATTAAATGGTATTAAACGGTTAATGTAATAGATGGAAGGTTAATATAATTGATTAGTCTTAGCTAGTATTCTCGAGCACTGCTTGACATTTCGAAAGACTCCACAACGACAGACAGTGACTCCAAAACGAGATCATCAATCCTGAATAGCATTTAAGGTTTTTTTTCATATAATAGGACGCAACACCAGAGGAGACGCAGGTGCGCTGCCGGCCTTTAAGAAAGGTAGGCCAAACGAGACGGACTGTCTGCGGTAGTCAGGAGGAAGTCAATTTAGTTTTTGGTTTAACCATCGGGACTAATCTAGGTCCACTTTCTGTGGGGCTGTGTTTGGAAGAAAACGTTCATCATAAATAGTCCCCCCTTCTCCATAAAGTCAGCTGTTGTTCCATTTCCTAAATTTAAATACTCTCTTTGGGTTAAATGTTTAACTACGGCAGAGGTCAGATAACTGATTCAACTCTGATTCGGACAGATTGAATTTCGGGAAGTTACGACACATATACTTGTCGAATATGCCGCTATTGTTTTCGTGATGTCCTAAGGAACCGAGACGTGGTCCTTCACTGCTAGCCGTATAAGGAAGTTCACAGTTCACTAACCGAGCTACGGAGAGGGCTATGCTTGGTGGTTCTCTACGTGATCGAATAAAAAGTGTGGATATCTGCAAAATAACTAAGATCATTCATTCTACACTTTGGAGAATCTTATGATAGCTTGGGAACTGGCAACTTAGGTGGCATTCAGATATGAACGTGATCAGAGCAGACCGACGCGCTCAGTGTATGAGCGCTTTGGTGTAAGGAAGAGAACCAAACTCTCTAACCAGCACACGAACCTCTCAGTTCCGTGAGCCCTGTGTCCGATGAAGCTGTAATAGCCGTGTACGCTAACAGCGTCAACATAAACAAAATCTAGAAAGAACTAAGGTAACCGACATAGCTCAAAGGATCAGTAAGCTAAAGTGGCAATGGGCTGGCCATATAGATCGTAGAACCGAAATCTGATGTGGCAGAAAGGTTCTCCAGTGGCAAATATAAAAATAAATATAAAATAAAATAAAAAAATATAAAATATTATAAATCCCCGCTAGATGGAGTGACGATCTTTGAAAGTCTGCGGGTTATCGATGGATGCTGGTGGTTCGGGATCGTGCACTAGGGAAATCTTTAGCAGTGTACGTGTATGTGTGTATGAATGTGAATAAAATAACTGTTAAAAAAAATAATATTTTAATTTATTATTATTATTATTTCTTTTAATAAAATAGAACATATATTATATATTCAAATATATATTTATTATCTCAGTAGACATTAGTGAAAAATAAGTATGGCTTATCATAATGTCGTTGTTTACGATTCCAGATTATTTGCTATCAAAACTGTTGGTGTTTAGCTCTCGATGTTATCACGGTTATTTATTGAGAATATATACGAATATATCATATAATTAAATAGTAAACTACCAACTTATACAAATAGACCCCACTATATAGAGGTTATTTTTTATCTTTTTTATTTATTTATTAGAATTATAAAAGGTACATGATAATCTTAGGATAACACAGTGTCCCACAAAACGGTGTGCAACAGTTTGACTGTAGGATCTCGGAAGGATAAAACAAATAAATTAAACTATGTAGGATATTGTAAATAGAGTGCACTTAGTAAACAATGTTGTTTAAGGTAACGTATCTATTAGATGTTTCTTAATTAATTTTTTTAAATTTAAATTTGCTCTTTTCATCCCGTTGTTGGAGCATAGTCCATCACGCTTCACTGCGCATTGGCGGAATTAAAATTTTCTATTTTAATACTTCTTAGACATACAGGTTTTCTCAAGATGTTTTCATCGGTACCGGCATCGAGGACTCTGAACTCTGTTAACTTGCCTAATTAAAATACTTGTTCTTAGGAGCTTAACTATCAAACGGCCCATAACAGGATGTGTACCTTGATTTTTTCAATGAAATATACAATGATAACGAGCACACAGTTCACCTGATTATAATTGCGGCCTATGAACACCTGCATCCATTCTCCCCATGTATTGCCACCGCTCAGGACTAAATCGGAAAACACCGCGCTATCAGTTGAAACAGCCGCGTTATCATACTTTTGCACGCTGGTGCTGCCCGGTCGCCTCCAATCTATATACATATAGGTATATTAAATATTGTTACGAGCTGTAGGGTTCGATAGAAACGCCTTTGCCTAACAGTAAGTTAATTGAACAAAAAAATAAACTACTTATAACATTATTTACTTCGATAATAATTCGGAAATTCGCTCACTAGTCGCTTTTAACACGTTTTCAGCAGGCTGAACCTGCTGAAAACGGTGTTAACAAGTAATTTCCGAATCATTGTTATGTGTTAGGCCTTCCTGTGGAACGGTCTGAAAATACTTCAGCCTGCTGAAAACGCCTGTAAGCAACAGAAAATTTAAAAAAAATGTTTCTGTAACTTCTTTAACCCTCCGATACAATATGTTATTTATATTGATAATATTTAGGATTATTTTTTTTTTGTCACCTACAGACAATGTTTTTCAATCTCAATTATTGACTGGTAGAAATTGTCAAAACGCATTAAGTTCACGCGTTGTAATCTGTCTTTATAAAAATTGGGTGTTTACAATTGAAGCTTAGATAAATAAATAAAAAACTGGCACCGTGGCTCTGCCTATGAAAGAAGCTGTCAATGAGGCCCAGTTATTTTTTAAAAACTTAAAAAGGCGAACCATCACACAGTTATCATCAGTAAATAATTTCCCCATTGAGCTCATTCTTATGTTATGTTGTATTCTTGTATCGTGCACCTATAAACAGTTTCAATAATAGTATAACTAATTATTTACATTTATATATTTTCCCTTTTCTTCTACTATCATACAAATTCAAATTCAATCAAACGTTTCACGACGCACGGGGCCGCACAGCAGCAGTGGTTACTATTTGAATAAATAAAAAATTATAATAATTCTTTATTTCTCACCACAAAAAATAACTAAATCACAAGTAATGTTACGGGAAAATTAAAAGTGGTAGTTTTTTGGCGTGCTGATGGCCCCTTTTAGCCCTAGGGCTTTTACAGTTTCGCCGGCTTGAGAGGTGACCGTGCGCTTATGCCGCTCCGTCGAGACCTCTATTAGTGGGTAACCAGCACAAGGGCTATCAAGTGGGAGCCTCGGCTTGCACCGTCAGCCTGTTCCGCGAGAGCGTAGAAGTGTTAGTGAGAGCTGGAGCTTGTACTAGGTTTTCACCAGTACCCGCCTCATGTTTACCGGTATGAACATATTATGAGGAAACATTAGTGGTAAAAGATGGTACTAAAGAAATATACTATATAATTAAAAAATAAAATTTAAGACAATGCGGATTTTTGTGTTATATGTGTGTTTTTGTGTGTGTGTATGTATATAAGTGTGTATGTGTACAAGTGTGTTTGTTGTGTATTTGCCCATGCATGCATATTAGCTTCGCATTTTCATTTAATAATTAGAAATTTAAGAAACAGGTTTGATTAGAGCTTCAGTTTCGTCATAATTGAGTTTTTGTAACCACGCAGTCGTTATTTTTTTAGATTTACAAATAGTTAAATGATGAATGAAAAGTATATTATTAATTTTATTATATAAATATGGGCACAAATAGCAGATAAACCTATGGCTCAAATTAGTTTTAAAAATAAAGGGATTTGTAACACGTTGCTTAGGTTTTTGCATATTTTGTGAGTAAGGCGTAATGACGTGTTGTTTTAGAACGTTGCGGATGCGAATGGGCGGCGGTAATCATTTACATACGGGCGAGCACGTTTTTTGTTTTTTTTTTGGCACGTTTATCACCTATCCTATAAAAAAGGTGTTATATCAATTCACATAAAAATATTTTCTTAATCGTAATGTTAAAATGATTATAATAATATGAATAACATAGAAATTTGTATCGAAATGAATTTTTTAACTCATTAAATATTATCAAAAATAGCCTTTATTATTGTATTCATTCATATGCGGTTCAAATAAACACATTTTTTTAATTTTTCTCTCCTACTGTTTCACAAATATTTATATAAGGTAAGTTTTTGAGTGTTAGAAAATTATATATATTACAGGTAATACTAGAAAAACTTAAGACTGTGTCCTCGAAATCTAGTACTAATCCGAGGAGGCTAGTTAACAACATCGGGGTTGTTAGAACAAATTTTGCTAATCGTCAATTTAAGAAACAGTCTAGTTACCTATACCATTAATTAAATAAAAAGTTAAACATTTTTCCACTACCTTCACGTAAGATAAAAAACATTGTAACAGAGTGGCTTGCTAAACTCAAATATAGTGAGATTGAGTCATTGTTACATATAATTACATAAGTGACACGATATACATTTGCACATACACACACAAACACACGCACAGACACTCACACACGTAAACAAATTGTTCACAATCTAAAAAGCTTAGTTATAATATTAATTGTCTACTATTTAATTTAATAGTTTAGTCTATAGTAAGATTATGTTTATTTGTAAAACAACATTTGTTAGATACGGAAGAGCGGGGCATCCTGGCACAAGTAAATATTTACTTAGAAGGATGTCTAAAAATGGATGTATTAATTTTTAAGGTCTTAATGCAAATAAACTTTTTTCATTTTTTTTTTCGTAATATCAAAGATATTAAACTAGCACAGTCCATAAACTCGATCGTAAGTCACACGAACCCATTGGTGGTAGCAACAGGTGAATACATACCCCTCCAAATAGAAGACGTCCAAAGCACGCTACTATAACGCCTGATGACAACTTGACGGCAAACATTAATTTTGACACTGTCACAGTCCCGTCCGCTCCGAGCGGCAGGGGCTTAACCGCGGACCGAGCAACGTCACTGACGCGCACACGATCCACACATGCACACATACATGTAAATTAAGACACGTCACACCGCGCTCGCGGGCAAGCGCGACGTCGTCTTCCTCGCACAGCGGCTTCCGCGCGATTTAATCATGTTCTAGGCTGCTTCTAAAGTCATCCTGTCCTCCCTTTAGATAGCGATCCGAGTCGAGGTTTCGTACCTCCTTCTGAGGGGCCCTCGAATCGTATTATCGCCCCCCCCTCTGTTGTCGTCGACATTCTTCGTTCACAGGGGTCGGAGTGCAGCGGTGATGCAGCAGCAGTCTCCGCGCTAGCTTCGCAGCATCGTCGTTGTATCCTTACTCAGCGGGCCTCCCGCTCGCGAGTCTAATTAGATAAAGCTATAGAGGTCTCTGGACCAACAGCAATACTCATACACAAAAAAAAATGGATTTTCACCTTTAAATGATAATTTTCAACAACGACCTACAAGTTACAATCATATAAATAACGGCAGTGTTTCCTGATGGCACACAATTTCCCAAGAGTAGAAGACTTTATATCCAAACTGATAACTGAAGAGTTGTTTGGAAATTCCCTAAAATGTATGTGATGTATGATATTTATTAATATAGCCTCCTTGTCGCCTGATTACAACGAACATTCTCTATGAACCAAAGCAATAAAGGCATATAAGAAAGCTGAAAAACAAAAAACGTTAACGAAAAAAAGTCCGCTTTAATTTCGTTAACTTTTTGTGCGGAAAGTAATTTTTTCATACCATACATATCAGACTATTTTGAATTAAAAATATCAAATACAATATTAAAAAAGGTAATAAAATCAGTTGTATCTTCCAGCGATGACTTCGTACAATTTTGCATTAGCATCACTGAAGACCATAATCTGGGTTTTTTATTATTTTTTTATTAATTAAGGGAATTTATTATTATTATATAAACTTCATTGTAAATAAAAAGTAGATACAACAAGGCGGTCTTATCGCTAAATGGCGATCTCTTCCAGACAACCTTTAGACTAAGGAATAATTGAGTTAAAGGACAATGGGAGGTTAATGTGACGTAATGTGATTCTGTTGGCAAATTTGATGGGTAAGCCTTGCCTTCGTTTCTATTTAATTGTACTGAATTTTTCCTCTACTACCAATGAATCTCTTTTCTGCATGCGTCCAAAATATGTCCCGTCATACGTAAATTACTGAAGCGATTTTTCTTTTCGAGCTGATTGCCGCTGTTAGCCTGAGGGCTTTTACAGTTTCGCCGGGTTGAGAGGTGACCGAGCGCTTATAGCGCTCTGTCAAGACCTCTATTAGTGGGTAACCAGCACAAGGGCTTCCAAGAAGGAGCCTAGGCTTGGACCGTTACTCTGTTCCGCGAGAGCGTCTGACTCGAGGGTGCCCGAGAGGGCGGAACCTCGGCTTGGTCAGTTACTTCTGATTATTAATTATCTATATTAATATCTCTATTATTATTATTGGCTTACTGTACCGTCGACTGGGGCGGTACGAGGGTACAATGTACGTGTGTAGTGTTTTATGAAGGGCTTGGGCCCTGGTGGCGGCGTCGTCGGAGTCGTCGACGGCGTGCCTCGGTCTCCTCGGGACGCGGGTGAATCTATGGTTTGCGTGGGATTGTAAGCGGCGGCACTTACAATCAAGGGGTTTGGGTGTGTCACGGCAGAGTCGAAATATAGGCGGGAAGCCTGCTTCAGGTACTGAGCTATGGTCGGCAGCTCAAGATCTATGTGTAGATTTTCATTACGATTAAGAACCATGGCGCACCGGTGGCCTTGCGCATGTAAAGATTTTGTCTTACCTGAAGTTGGTGAATATGACGCGGGGAGGCATGCGCAAAGACGGGGCTTGCGTTTGTCATTATGGGTCGAATGCACGCTTTGTATAGTGTAATTTTATTACGCAGGGAAATTTTACTATTTTTATTGAGTAACGGGTGCAAACCTAGGGCGAACGCTGCTCGATTCCGTTCGCGGTTGATATGCGGACCGAAGTTGAGTCTTTCATCTAATGTGACGCCTAAGTATTTGACTGTCCTTTCCCAGGGGATTGGACAATCAAATAACTCTATAGTTGGGAGATGAGGCGTTTGGTTGCGCCGAGATAAGTACATGGCTGCACTTTTGGTGGGGTTAACCTCGATCCTCCATTTCCGAAACCATTTCCCTAAGGTGTTGGCTGCGGCTTGGAGGTGTTTACAAATAGCGTCTGGTTTGAATCCAGACACGTAGAGGCCGGTGTCATCGGCGAAAAGGGCTAGCTCTACACCGCGAGTGCGCCGAACCGTTGCGTAAACCGAAGCATTGGAACCCGTGAGGACTAAGGTGAAATGTCTCGTGAGAAGTAGCAAGGCTCTAGTCGCTCTAGTTTCATTTACTTACCAGGCGGAACAGCTGCTAAGCTGGTAAACTTCGCTTGTATTCTGAATGGCTGGCAGCGCACTGGTGTTACGGATGCAGTCAGGATGCAGCAGCCATCAGGTAGCAATCTGCTCGTTTGTCACCTATTCTATATAATAAACAGTAGCGAGGACCTTTTATTGTCCTTCATTTATATTCTATATGACTAAATGGCGTTCTAGTTTTTGGTTGGTTTATGTTCTAGCACCTACTTAAAATTCTTGTTTCCAAAACGTAAATGAAAGAAAATATTTTTCTTCTAATAACTATCACGTAGAACATGAAACAACCTTCCATTTTCTTACGCAAAACTTGAAAAACACACTTTAATTTAGGAGTGTGCTGTTTTAAGTTCACACAGTCCAGAAATTTAAAGTAAAAATATAAGTGAATATAGCAACTCTGCTACGCATTCTGGAACGTTGCTATTTACTTAAGGCGGGTGCTGATTCAAAGTGACACTTGGTAGTGGTGCGAACGTCTATCGCTTTAAGTAGGCTGCAGGATTCGGGCCTCGGAGATATTCCCCACTACACGGACATCAACTCGATGGATCGCGGCCCGTCGGGATTTGATGCTACTACTAGTGGTACAGGCAGATGTGTCTATGTTACGTCGTCACTTGACATAAAAACCAGTAGGGAATTGCGAAAAAGTAAACTCTCTTATCCTCACCAACTAATGTTGATTATTATCGTCTCGACCTTATTTTTTATTATTCCCTTAGTCAGGAGTAGATAACTGCAGCTCGCGGGGGAGTCGCCCGTCAGGGAGGTGAGCGTGGAGAGGAGCGATGTTTTGAAGGTGAGGATGAGTACCCTTATTAGCGCAGTCATCTATGGGATACGTTAGGCGGGATGTGAACTCGGTTATGGATTTGAGTTTCACGCTAGAGGTGATGAAATCGTTCCTGACGTAGCGACCAGCTCCCACGGTTCTCCTAACAGTCAGGTTCTGTTGGGCTTGCCGACGTATCCGCTGCGTGGCGGCCGTGAGTTGGTACCACCCTGGGGTGGCGTATGGCAATCGCGATCGTATCGTATGTAGGTTTTTCTAGATTCCTATCTTAGTTTGGATTGGTAGGCGGGATGTCAGTATCGGGTTCAACATTCTACTAGCTGAGTATTAGAACTGTGATTCTATGCGCAGCATGGACAACGCATCCAAGTATTTCAACTAGCTCGAGGGGGGGGGGGGGGAGTGACACCTTCCTTCCCGCCGTTAAAGTAGTTCCTTTGACGTCTCCATGGCGGAGAGGGCACACATATAGGGCTGCGATCGTATGCTAAGCTAGCTACGAACTCTAGTAATATTTTTGACAGCATATTCACTGTCACGCCCAGTTAGCTGAGGCACATAGCGATGGATTGCAGTGCAATGTGTTTGCATAGGTTTTATTTATTTATTTATTTAGGCTTCATATACAGTATGTATAAAGACGGACTTAATGCCATAGGCATTCTCTACCAGTCAACCTTAGGGCAATGCAGAGATGAAATGAGGTAGGTATATGCTTAAATAACTTGTAAAATACTATTATATTAGTCATTATGAAATACAGATATATAACTAGAAATATATAATATATATATATATATATATATATATATATATATATATGTATATATATATATATAAATACATATAAATACATAATCATTTAATATTGAGATTATTCCGCCAATCTGTTGAGAAATTGCTCCCGAACCTTTACATTAAACGCGTAACGATTTGTAGCCGCCCTGACTTCAGGAGTAAGAGCATTCCAGAGAAAAACAGATTGAACACAGAAGGAGGAGTGGGTTTTCATTAAACTTGACACGTTTATTATATCTTCAAGGTTTATTAGACTTACGATATTAATATATTTGTCATAAAGATAGATGCTTAGGAGAACATTGGTCACAATAGAGTAACGCGCTAACGCATTCTGATTGCTTAATTGGAGGGTGAAAACAACACTTTATTTGAGGGCCGACTTGCGTGGTGGACCAATGTGTCATTTGGATGTAAATCAAGGCAGCTGTCATCTAGTTTATGATGTTAGTATATACCTATATATTGGTGACCACAGCGTCAGCAACACACGAACCGTTTCAGTTTATTATCCTCTGTACAGCGTTATGAAGTATTCATGTTCTCATAAGATGGGAAATTCGTAAATCCTATGGGGTTCCTACACATACAGAGCAAACTTGAAAGTTGTTTAGTGACCAGAATCAGTTCCATTTATAAGTGGAAGAATATAATTGAATGTGTGCACGCTGATTTAGAACTCAATGAACTGAAGACCTTGGGTTAATATTAGGGATCCTTGAAAATAATGTCAGTGTTAAGTAGACGAGACACGAACGTAAGAAAAAAAAGATGTAGAAAATTTATTGAGCTGTTACCGAAATCGCTTTTTGCAACACTTTTCTTCCCGTGTCATAAGTGATGGATGGTCCAGTTTAGGTGTAACTAGATGTATTATTAAAACATCCCATTTATCCACGTGTAGGCCAAAGCTTATCCAAGTCTTAGTCATGTCCTAGACTGTTTACACCATGTGAATTTAAGCATAAGCGAAGCAGGTATATATATATATAAATATACTATTATACTACTACTACTATACTTGAAGAGTTACTGAATAAATTTTAACTGTTGGTCTTCGGCATACCCAGGAGGATTTGAGCATATGATTGAGCTAGAGGAGTTATTTTGTATTAATTTGTAAAAAAAAAAATAATTTTCGTTAAATCATCCTTTTCTCTTTATCATTGTTTCATAGGATTGTTTGACATTTTTTTTATTTTAAAATAATATTAATTCATTACTTAGCTCAAATGTGTTTAAACAAGGTGGCATTGTTAAAAAGCTTTCTTTTATATATTTTATGATAACCATAAAATATCTAAAGTTTACAGTCCAAGTAAACACAAACTTTTTATGATGTGCATATATACACTTATGGACAAGATAATTATTATGGAATAAATAAATGACAGTTTTAACTACCGGTATACTAATTTGTTTTATATTATATTTATATTTCTAAGGTTTTGGTTTTCTAACGCTACATTTCCGGTTATGCGAAAGAGACGATAATAAATAAATTATACGTTATTTTATAATAGAAAATTATACCTTATAAGTTATAATTCTATTTAATCTTTATTTCAACTAATACAATGCAGAAGAAAACGTTAACGGAAGTATGCGGATGACTTTTGTATTTGTATTTTTCTGACAGAACCTCTGATATAAATGGTTTAACGAGAGGAACCTGAGAATGCGAGTATTATTTAGGCCGTGAAAATATATGGAAGTAATATAAATATAATAAAGAAATGACAAAATATGTTATGTATCACGTAAGTAACTGCTTAACTTTATACATTTTGCAATTTCTTTCATTCTCGTAGAACACTCAATCATTCACACAATAAAACATTTCACCACGAGTAGGGAAAAAGTGGAAGCATTCATAAAAATATATATTTTAAAGGAAAATATAATGTTAATTATTTTAACGAATCCTATATAACGAAGTAATTTTTATTCATTAGAATTTATAAGAGACATGCTTACTTTTCAATTTGGATTATATTAACCTGCATTACTTAAGAAAACATTAATAAAAAAATATATTATGGCAGTGTAGGCGAGAAACTAGTTCGTCTTCTTTCATGAGCTCGTGCAGAGCTGTCCAAGGGAATTTCTGTCAGAGGGGATGACATGACCATAACACGAAAGAGAATGCTTACTGAGAAAGAAACTTACCGGCAACCATCTCGTGGTGTGACAGCTTGATGCTATGTATTGATTTTGATATATGTATGATGCTATAGTATATAGGTGATGCCGAATGTCTGATTTCTGCCGAGTTCAATGCCCAAAGTATTTCACCTGATCTAATCTCGTCCCTCCATTTGTGCTGTGTACGTGTGCACAGTATTTCCATGCCGATCAGTTGTCTCTTTTTGATTAATATTCATGATAGAGCAAATTGAAAAATATTAAGATATTTTCCATTAAAGATGACTTCATTTCCAAACCAAGCATTTTCCGAAGTATTTCTCACGCTCTTCGAAGCCTGGTTGCAGCGACGAGACTCACCTACAGACTTACGCAGGTGATCACCGGGCATGGATGCTTCGGTATTTACCTGTGTAATATCGGTCGCGAGGGCGAATTGCTTCCACTGTGGCGGCAACGACCGAGACTCCTTATCGCACACGCTCGTCGTTCTCCCGGCTTGGGAAGCCGAGCGACGGGTCTTGGTCGGCCACATTAGATGGAGCTTGTCCATGCCAGTAGTCGTGTTGGCGTTGCTGCGCCGAGGGGAATCGGCGTGGAGGGCCATAGCCTTCTGCGAGACCGTAATGGTGCGAAAGGAGGCTTGCCGAGCGGGATAGAGAGAGGACTGATCCAACTCGGAGACTTCGCCTCGTCACGGCCCTCCTATTGCTGCTCCCCTACCATAAACGGGTCCCCTTCGGGTCGCTGACGTACGGAGTGGGGGCTCCGAACGTCCAGTTGAACCGACCCCGAGGAGGAAGACGTTATAGTATTAGCTAATGATGATGACGCCTATACATTTTAATATATATATTATATAAAAATAATAATTATAATTTTTAAAGTTGTCTTTCACAAGATTACTATATTTATATATATTATATTTACTAAATAAGAGAAATTTTATGTTTAATTTGAGTCGTCGTTCGACGATTTTGTTTTGGGTTGTTTAAAGTGCACGAAAAGAGTGTATACATTCATAATTTATGTAATTTATATTATTATTTATATATTTATTTAGTTGAGAGGTTAAAATAAAAATAAAAATTTCATGCAAAAATGATAAATTAGTTTTATATATTTTAATCACGTCAAAATCTATTAAACTATTGTATAATTATATATCTATTTTAAGTAAAAATAAATTGGTTAATGCAGCTCTAATATCCTTTATCCTCATTCTGATAGACAATAAACAAAAAGCATTATCCATTTCATTTAGTTTTTTAGGTTCCAAATGTGACTTAGAGTCGGGTTATTTGAGTGTTGGACTAAACGAAATATAAAAAATAAATATATTAACTATATTTTATTCATAAAAAATCAACTTGTGTTAATCCTTGCAGCGCAACACATTGAACTTTACAAATAGAATTATCGTAATCAGATTTGTATTCATACATTAAATTTCATACATTCGTTAATGACATATGTACATACGGGTCAAGTGTAGAAACTTTTTTGAATTCGATTTAAATGGAAACTCATTGATATACGTTAGCTGGGATTTATGAATGCTTAATTTTAACCCTAACATCATAGTAAGGACGCTATTAATGATTCTTTAAACAATATTGGCCATAAAAATTAATTATAATCTTCAAGAGAAAATGACCTTTTCGAATTCTTTAAACCCTGCATCAATCGCTGATGTAATATCCTTCGCGGGCTTGTCATCGACGGCTAGCCAAATGGATCCGTTTGCACCTTCCCTGAACATCTTGAGAACACCCGCTACAGCAGATTCAACCCTGGACAAAAATTAGGAAACATGAGACATGAAAAAATGTAGAAAGAATTCAGTCGGTAATGCTATCTTTTCTTCAAATCTTCAACGTGAATATATAGTAGAATATTCCAAAAGTTGATTAGAAGAAAAATAAGAAAATTACTTTTGGTGCTTCGGCAAATTATCCCCAAGTGCCCGTATTTCTTTGGCGCTGCATTCATCCCAAGCTTTTGCTTCTAGACCTTGCATCAGTGGAGTATCAGTCGGCCCAAAACAAATGGTCAGTATCCGTACTGCAGTCTCGTCGTAAAAAGCCCCGCTCTGAAAACAAAGTAAATAAAAAAAATTCTTTTAAAACTATTAGTTCCTTACTTAGAATAAGACGTGCCTATGTCAGAAATACTATATAAATGATGGTTAAAATTTTGTATTATAATTCCCATTTATTAATTACTACTACTGAACTTCGTATACTGTACTGATAAGTTCTAATAACAAAATAAATTCAAGTTCAAAGACACGGAAATTTTGGTGTATTTCATTCGTTGCTATTATGAAATATCTGGAGTTTACAATGGTTACATAAAAAAAATTCTCTCTAACTCACTGCAATGCACCTGCTGAAGTGAAGGACGGCACTCTTAGAGCCACAGTATACCGGCAGGACGCGTAAAGTGCACAGTGCTGCAGTCGACGATACGTTTATAATGGTACCTCCTGCTCCACCTTCGTCCTTTCGCATATGCTTGATGCCTTTCAAAGTGAAGGAGACCAATCCTTGCTAAGAGGAAAAAAGTAATTAAAGTTTTTATTAAACAATGCAGTGCCGATCATAAATTTTATGCATAAATCATTAATGTAGAATTATAATCAATTGGAACAATAATGAGTAATAAATTGGATCATTAATGCAGAATTGGAACTATAATTATTAATAAAAGTGGTAGGTTAGTATCGCTAACGTTATGACCCATATTTTGAATATTACTCGAGTAAGTTTATTGTCCTTCTAAGTGTTATGTCCATTTAGAAGCTTCCTTTTTTTCAAATTTAAAGTAAAATTTTAAAATAGAACCAGCTGCTCTGAAATGCACTACAAAACAAATATTTTACTCTTAAATAACGTATAAAAGTTTGAAATCACACACCCAGTTAACATCGGATGCTTTCCTCCAAAGTTTGGGGTTGTCAATCATTATTCCTGCATTGTTGATGATCACATCCACTTGTTTGAAATGCTTCAAGACTTCGTCGAAGGCTTCAGTCACTTCGTTTTCGTCGGATATATCGCATTTTATGAAAGTCACTTGGTTAGGGTAAGTCTTGTTTAAGCGTTCACTGAGTTCCTTCCCTTTGTCAACTTGTATGTCCAAAACAGCAACAGCCTGAAATGTAGTTGAAACATTGACTTAGCTCGCGATGTGGTGTACGTAGAAATCTTTATTATATGATAGACTTATTTATATATTTATTTAAGCATTTTATACAGTTATGTATAAAGGCGGATTTAATGCCTTAGGCAACCAGTCAACCTTAAGGTAATGAAGAGATGAAATGAAGTAGGTGTAAGGCAGTTAAAATTGAGGGTTACAATATATTATTAGTAGTTTTTTTACATACTTAGTATTTTTGTACAATATATTAAATTTTTTATAACTTTATTAAATACTAATATGTTATTTTAAGTTCTTTTATAAAATGTATGGTCTGCAAACTAGATAATTAAATAAAATATTAAGTTGTTTAACTGTCACTTTTAAGCGCGATAAATTATAAAAAATATATGTACCTTTCCTCCTTCCCTAAGGATCGCTTCAACATACTGTGCCCCTAGACCCGAAGCACCACCCGTTACTATGCAAGTTTTTCCTTTCGTTGTAAATTGTGCCATTTTATTTGTGTTAAGCAAGAGTTGTGTTATGAAATCGATTGTTAATGTTTTAACTTTATATAGGATTAATTGAAAAACAATTGTAACCATGACTAGAAAAAAACTAGAGGCTTATCAAAATATGTGGGATTATAACGAAGTGGTCCAATCTTGTATAAGATTAGGGTTGCGACGGACATTTAGTAAGTTCAAACAGGTTTCTACTGATGGTAATAGAATAAGTTTCTGCAAATCAATTTAATTCATCATTGAACATCGAGTTACTTATCATTAAACCCCTTATATATCTAATATGTAGGGTGTAATCATAAGTTGAATGTGTTTAACGGTACTCAGCCGATTTAAATTTGAAACGCACCGATATCGATTAGTTATATGTTTTATATAGCTCCAGGTTAAATGGCAGTAGAAACCTTGATTAAAATAAAACCCAAAGTCTACATCTAGGGTGTTGCTGTCGTAATGTCGACTGTTGGTAATGGTCTACATAAATAGCCGTTAATTCCACTGTTATAAAGATTTATGGATAGCATAAACTCATAAGGATATGAAAATAATAGAAAAAGTAGCCGTAGTTACGTAGTTAACAACTGGATGCTGAATAAAAGGCGACAGAGGTAACATTTATGATTTGTTCTAAATATCGTTATCTTTAATCGTCTATTTTTATTATATCAATTAGGTTTATGTTAAATTATATGTGTGTAAAATTGACTGATGATGTTCCTATTTCTTAATTATTAATTCATAAAAAATTATCACAGGTATAATAAAATTTGTTTTAAAATATTTTCACAATCGTAACAACCCTGGTCGCTTATTTGTCATGTTTGGTTATTAACTATCAATCATGTTGCCTATGTGTCATGAATTATTTTAATAGATAACCCGTAAATTGTATTATAATTTATTGGCAGATAGAAATAAATTGTTTTAAATGAGTCATTAAGGGGGCGCTTGTGCTAAGAATCTCAGGTTGGGATTCACTACCGCCAACGGTGACTGGACCTGGCATAATACAATGCAAATACATTAAGAGTCGACTAGAGATTATTATAAAGCTGGAACAAGCGGTAAACAAGTTACGTTGGGATATGACGTGATTGTCTGAAGTACGGTAAGGCAAGCTAATTTTGGAATCCGGTAACTTGTACTTCCACCAAGAGACGCAACTATCCTAAGGAGGTGACTGATTTATCCTCCACAAGTCTTTCTTTAACAACCCTGTTAAAATCAAAAGGGTGTCGCCTGCACATCTTTCTGCGACTTAGGCTCCAAAATCGATACCCAATGATGTGAAGGAGGTAATGTATAAACATATAATATATCACGCCTCATACATTCTTCAAAAACTCATTACATGGTGTTAATGGGAGATACATACCTATCCAAAGAAAGCGAGTTGACAGTGGGTAATTTGGGATAGGGCAACTAAGATGGCAACAGTTGGACTGACTTTATGGAGAAGTAAGGACTCTTTATGATGAAATCTTTCTTAGAAAAAGCATTGTCAGAGAAAGTAGACCTGGATTAGCCGCGACCAATCAACCAAGATTGACATGACGATCAAACGGCAACTGTACAATAATGTCTGACGCAAAGAAATAGTATTTATTATTGCATAAAGAACTAATTAAGTAAAGTTATAGAGGTTTTACTATATATGACGACATATATTATAATACCCACACTTGGCAAAGCCTGTATCGTGAGGACCAATCTCTGAATCCCTGGTCTCTGGGAACACAAGTGTTCTCGCAAATTCATATTTTTATATATTTTTTTCAGTTATAGATTTTATCCATCGGTACTCATTCAGTAAGAAATGTCTTTAGTGAATGCGAAACCTTAATATGTTGTAATAAACTGTAGCTTCATAAAAGTAGAAATACAAAAATTTTGGTATTTTTAATCTGATGACACAATACCAAGATTTCAGAATAAACATAAGCACTGAACCCGCATACTAGCTAAGATAAAATTATAGATGAAAAATATCTTTTGTATAATGTATATATATGTAATAATGTATGTATATGTATAATATTTTAGATATATATTGCATCAGACAATCTATAGGTGGCATATGACGGCAAAAAATTATCACTATACTAATATTATAGAAGATAATCCGATCAACGATAATCAGAAATTCAGATACGGGCATCAGACTCGGAAAACATTCGTCGGCTTGATTTCATCAGACTATTGTGTAATTTATACGTCAGAGACGACAAGTGTTGAAGAATCGACGTGCATTGTATAGATTGTGCATAATTCAGTCAAAATTCCAAAAGATCTTACGCGATCGAGTCTTAAATCTACACGTAAATCATCAGTTATTATCATTAGTATGCAAACAAGTTATATAATAATATAGTATTAAAATATTAGTTCAACAATTTTAATATTGGTTCATTAGTTAATATGCAAAAATCCGTCGGTATACGTCAGTTATACAACAATTACATCAGATATTTTGTTGAGTAATTATCGTTATCAGGTGAGATTTATAATATATCAAAATCATATTGTAATTATCAGGTTAATCTAGTGTTCTGCAGTGCTATTAAAGGCTAAGGACCAGTTTGCATAAAGATTTAGTATGTGAAGTGCATGTTATCGCAGAGAGTTCATAACATACTCAGTTAGTCGAGAGATTCAGTTATTAACTTTCATCTCAGTTTCAGTTGTTGATATTTGTTATTGTATTTAGTTATCATTCAGAGATGTATTTCAGTAAGTTTCAGTTATCATAATGTATATGTAGACTTCATTTCAATGTAAATTTATTATCAGGATGTTCATGCATATTTATAATTATTTATTCAGACCTGTTCAATTAGACTTTATTACTCTGTAATGGTAACGGTAAAAACCGTCAGTGATCATCTACTGTTATGGGACACATATAACCTTACCTTAACTTTGAAAGATCTCACTCATCTCGTGATGTCAACGATGCGTCTGTGTCGTGCTCTTCTCAAAATATAAAGATTTTTGACATAGAAGATTTTGAGTGAGATTGAGCTTTCAATGTGTAGCTGTGTACGTACAACTTCATTGGAACCACATGTAAGTGTTACACAAAACCAATGTTTGTCCGACGCTATTACGGTGATACGTTGACGTCAGTCTGAGCGTAATTATAAGTGTCTCTCAAACAGCTTAATAACGACAAAACGCTGGGGAAGGACCGAGTTACAACCGAGCTTTGGAAAGCAGTTGCCTAGCTCATGGGCCTCTCTACCGTGAGCCCTGTAATCGATGAAGCTGTAAGAGTCGTATAGACTAACAGCATAAACATTAACAGAATCTAACTAGTCTCGCCATAAATACTGTTACATAAAAACTTTTTTTCAACTTTTTAATTATTTTGAATTTGGAACACGTATATTATTTTAAAAACTTTACTTTTTCTTTCGATTTTGCGCCATTTCATTATTTTTTCGTGTTCATTATCAAATTAATATATGGAATGGGGTGTTAAAGAAAATAGGATTGCAGTGATCGCCTTGCACAAAGTGGTAATGGAGCTCTCGGTCATATTTCAGACACTTCAAAAGCTTGGTATCAGCCGTATGTTCGTATATCGTACTATCAACAGATACAACAAAACTTCCTCTGTCGAAGACCAGAAAAGATCGGGACGGCCGCGTGGCTACGCAGGTGAAACGCGCAGAAATATCCTCTTTACCGATGAAAAAATTTCACGATTGAAGAGCCCTATAATAAGCAAAATGATAAAGTGTACGCTCACAGTTCTAAAGAAGCTGCTCAAGTGGTCGGAAAGGTACAATATGGTCATCATCCTGCGTCAGTCATGGTTTGGTGGGGCGTGTCTTATCAAGGAGTTTTTCACAAAACTACATTTTAATGAAAAAAGAGTGAAAACTTCAGCCAAAGTGTATCAAGATACAGTCTTGGATCATGTTGTGAAACCTGTCAGCAATACACTTTTTAATAATATACCGTGGACTTTCCAGCAGGTCTCTGCACCTGGTCACAAGGCACGAACTACCCAAGCCTGGCTTGAAACCAACGTTCCGGACTTTATAAGAGCTGAGACTGGCCCTCAACTAGCCCAGACCTCAACCCTTTAGACTTCAAATTATGGTCAGTTTTAGGGGACATGGCCTGCTTTAAACGACACGGTGACATTGAGTCTCTCAAAAAATCTTTGGAGCAAGCAGTGGCGAAATTTCCCTTGGAAACAGTGCGTTCATCCATAGATTCGTGGCCAAACAGATTAAAGACTTAAGAATTGAATATTTTATTATTTTTTGCTGAGACTAATAAATATGTAGTATAAATTTTAATAATATTACATTACTTCATTAAGAAAAAAATGCATTTTCATTTGTAACAGAACTTATGGCCAGACTAGATACAAAGCGGTTATAGAAGTAATGCTTCAGGTTCTCTGAAGGATGTTTAATTTGGTCCTTCATTTCAGTCACACCGGTTGCCATCACACCAGACTTCTGTTTTTTTTCAAGAACAGCAATAATAATCCTGAAGAGCTATAAACACCTTCTGAGCTGTGTCTATGTGCTGCTTTCGTGATGGCTCATGATCACGAATGGCTCGCTTCCAGATTCGAGGACTTCTAGCCTCCCGAACAATCCGGATTGCGATAAGGCTTTAGTACCATAGACCAAATAAATTCTTAGCAGAATATATAGAAGGTAGAAGATTATAATGTGTATAACCTGAACTGAAGAATATAACATCAATGGCTGAAGTCAGTTTAGTATAAGAAAGCCTTTTATTTCAGGAAATTCGAGCTGTGCTTAATTCCTTCAGCGGAGCTAAATTGACCGTGAGTTAGTTTATCGAAGTGCAGTATGCAATATTTGTAGAGCAAGGCACAGTATATATCCGAGTACAGTTCAGCAGTACAAAACCTATCCCATTGCAGAATAGTGTTAGATAAGATCCTAAATCCTTTGCACTGCATTGAAAAAAACATTCTACCTGTTGGACTGGAAAGTATTAACATTAATTGCGTGTACATTACCTTTGAATTGCCGACGCTATAGTCATTGAGGCAGAATCGCCGAGAGACCTGAAAAATGGGTAAGTTCAAAGATGAATTTAGACAGGACGAAGAACATATCTGATCATGACTCAATAATATCAGTTGTTATTGGGAGAACTACGATCTAAGTCGTTGACGATTATACTAGAACTTCGACCGATCAATCGACGAATCCAACTCTCATGGTCAGCGTTCAGGCTGCGGGAAATATTCATTGAATATCCCACAATAATTAAAGACAAAAGTCTTAATCAGTGCGTGTTGTCAGTGTTCAGTGAATGTGTCGATTATCTACGAATAGAGACGTAGTCTTTTCCTGCTGGCCGTACAAAAAGTTATAATAAAAAAGATAAATAGTAATACTTTGGGTTCTTCAGGTTCACAGCGTCGGCTTCATTCTTGAACTCAATATGTGTCAAGTGTCATGTGTCAGGCTTAGCACGATTCCCATTATATAGGCCTAGTAATGTACAGTCCTTCACTCGTGAGGCCCTTGGAAATGTATATAGACATGAGAATTCTGGCCCATCCAATATGATTTGAATTAAGTCTGTTATTGGGTGTTGTTTATTATACGATTGTAGTCGACCCTGTTTTATTTCCCTCTCGCTAGCTATTGTGCTGGTTACATAAATAAAGGTCTTGGCTAAGCGCTCGGCCACTTTTCAACCTTATGAAGCTGTAAAAGCTAACAGTGGCCATTAGCCATAAAAAAAGTTTTATTTTGATACGAAAGACATTCTTTGATAAGGTCATATGACTGTATATATACATATATCATACAGTCATATGACCTTACGACAAGAGCCTTACAAATATTTTGGATTCAATTGGTGCATTCAGATTTGTTTTTCTTTCTTCAATTGACATGTTCCTAATTTCCACAGTCGTGGTCCTCGAATAAATATCCTCAACTTTGGCTGCCAGTGACGAAATACAACCGTTTGCGTTGTATTTTTAATATATTTTCTTGGCTACGAAAAGTTTCATCGTTGCGTGGTCCATGGAGTTGGAGATATCCAATAAGATATCGTATGCAGTAAAATACACCCAATAAGAAGGGTGGCGAGAATCTCATTATTAAAAAAAAAAGTTTTATAACAAAGTTTTTAGTTAGAAAGCCTTGAGAAATACCTTGAGCTTCATGTGCACATAAGTCCCAGCATACCAGGGATCCTGATATATTTGACATTAGATTTTTGCAGATGACCGGTTCGTCATAAATTTCTGTCTCACTCTTACACATATCATGGTTTACTACTCGCACTTACATATGTGCAAGTTATAAGAACCGCTTTATCGTTTATGCGTGCCTGGTACTCGCGGTATTTTTCGACAAAAGAAATTAACAAATATTAATTTTACGGTAAGTCCTGTGCACGGTCGAGGCAAAAGTGGAATTGGTGTGTTTTATTTTACAAAAACTTGTGGGATCTTGAATCTTTAAATGATAATTTTCTACCGCAACCTCTTAATTTTGTTCATGAAAATAAATATAACAATGTTCCCGTAGATCAGGGTCTGTCATCTCTCGAACCGTAGCATCAAGGTCGTAGGCGACGGCGCATTTTTCGACTCCAAACCAGTGAATTCTGGTGTTGGCTGTGTGCTATCTCCTACTTTGCTTCTTCTACATATCAATGACATGTTGCGAATTAATAATATTTATTTTTATGCGAATGACAGAAAAACGTCAATGAGTGCCGGAACAAACTTGTGTCTGAAGTCGAGACTTCTATAGACAAAGTTTCAGATTGGCCGACAAAATATAGTTCAATCTAACCCCACGAAGACACAAGTTTGCACTCTATAAAGATTTCCTTTGTCGCATCTCCTTATTTTGAAAACACTTCCCTTGCTACCTAAGCCGGTATCGGAATCGTTGGCGTTGACATATCGAGCGACGTTCAGTTCCGCGGCCACTTGGAGGGTAAGTCCAAATAGGCCTCTGAAAAACTGGGCGTGCTTAATAGAGCGAGACAGTATTTCATGTCGGCCCACTGTTTGTATGTTTACAAAGCGCAAATTCGGGCTCACATGGAATACTGTTCTCATCTCTGGGCCAGGCACCCCAGTAGCAGCTTCTTCCGTTTGACCGCATTCAACGGAGAGCGGCTCGAATCTTTGATGGCCTGGTACTTTCCGATCGGCTTGATTCACTGGCGTTACGAAGAGATGTTGCATCTCTTTGCTTTGCTTTTTTTACCACATGTGGAGTGTTCTGAGGAGTTGTTCGGATTAATTCCAACCGCTGAGCTTAGACATCATAGATCACGACAGAAAATTTCATCCCCACCTTCTCGATGGCTGGCAATCCGCGCAATTGTGCGCATAATGAGAAATTTCCTGCCACGCGCAAGTACTCTGTGGAATCAGCTGTCGCCAGCGGTATTTATGAACCGATACCACTTATGGATCTTCAAGAAAAGAGCCTTACTTAAGGCCGGCAACGCATTAGCGACTCCTCTCCTATGTTTGCCACATATGCTATATATATATATATATATATATATTTATATATATAATGAATCATAATATTCCAAAATAACTTTCTATACTCGTGAGCAAAATATCGACAAAAGCGTCATACACGAGCACATTCAACATGTCTTTAAAAAAATAACTGAGCCCTGAATTATAATTTTCTTTTTGAATTATTGAAGTTGTACGTTTTGGCTTCTAAATAATGTAAACAAATTTCACCATGTTATCAATGACACCTGTCTACAATAGCGCTAAGTAGAGGTCGTCATGCCCTATAAAATGTCATTTACCTGACCTATCCTTATCATTTAATCGTCAAATGTCAACCGCGACAATTATCCCTTATTATTAAACACAAATGGACACATCTATTGAAGAAGTGGCTGAAGCGGTTGCCCTATCGGAACAAGACCATTGTCCGCGAGAAGTGGCTCGTGTTTGTCGTGAGTTTACCGGCCGTGAGGATATCAAGAGACTGGTAGCTTTAACCGAAGAAGCGGATATGGCAGAAGAAGCTGAACATCAGAGAAGGATGAATAGTACTTCGCTCAGAAATCGGGCCCTTTTAGCGTTCAAGGCCAACAGGAGCTCAGAAAAGCCCGAGGAGTGATTGTTAGCTCCCGTACAGTTAGAAGAAGACTAAAGGCGGCTAATCGGACTCCAAAAAGGCCGGCTACTGGCCCATTAGTTGACCCCAGTTCATCGTGCAGCGTGTTCTCTTGCGAAACGAACAGGTGAACTGGACGGACGAACAGTAGAGCCCTGTACTGAACAGCAGAGTATGTCTCCATGGCAGCGGTAGACGAAAACGAGTCTACAGAAGAACCGGAGAGTGATTCGCCCAGTGCTGCATAAGTGAAAATGTGGCATTTGGAGCAATAAATCCCTGGATGTTGTGGGCGAGCAGTTCAATGGAGACAAAAACCGAGTCGTTTTAATCGAAACTAGCGGCAGATTTGGAGGTTTGACGGTAAACCGATATATTGAAGACAGGTTAGGGGATCATCTTTACGCAGTCTTTATCGGTTAATACTTTCTGCTGGCTAATGCAGGACAATGCCCGTCTACATACTGCAGCTTCTGGTCGACGGTACCTGAAGGAGGTCCAAATTGAGTGCATGGAGTGGCTAGCACGTAATCCGGACTTAATCTTATTGAGCATTTATGAGACGAGCGTAAAAAAATTTCTGGCTAGCGATGGCGTTTCTCAAGATACAGTGAAAATCTATGAAGAATCAATTAGGAGCTGTAATTACAGCCGGGGTGTAACAGTAAATATAGAATTGTTATTTATTATTTAATTTATATTGTTTTATCTTTTTGTCCGTTTTTCTTTAGAGTGAATGTTATTAGGGTATAAGACGAATTTTGTACAAATACATTTCTATTAATAAAAAAGATTTTATTAATATGAATTTCATCGTATTTTAAAGCTAATAGGTTCATCTTTAATCTACTTTTTATTCTGATTTTATTTAGCTTAAGGATTTCAGTATAATTTCCAATGTATAATCCATTTTAGTTATGTTGTTTCATTTTAAAAATTAAGATAGACAGTGTGATGGTACCTTGATTAATCTTCAAGAAACAAAGCCAATAATAAAGAAAATATATCTTATATATTTTTAAAACAATCCTCATTACATAAACATCAATGTGATTATTTCATATAATATAGCGCCATCTAGTAGTAGCAGCACTCAATTAATTTATTGGGTGTTTATCGATCGTTAAAGGTTGATTACCATATAATAAGATAATTATTAACAGAGGGCAGCTTCGTCAGTTAAAATGAATTGTGTCCTGTGTTATTAACCATTTAAGAGTGAAAATGCATCAAAAACAAGCAATTACATTACTATTGCGTATATTAATAGAGAATCAAATGTACCAGTTAAGAGATGTCGATAAGAATTGGTACTCTTCCTAACTAAATAAAGAATTTAGAACAGAGCACGCAAAAAGGTTTCCTTTTTGGTATCGACTCGGAATATCGAAATCCAAACTGTTTCAGAAACCTTGTTTTTTGAAATGAAAATGAAACGTTTGTGTTATTTTGACATTAAGCTATCAGACATCGGTTTTTTGTATTTTTGTGTACATTTTTTGTATTTATGATACTTAGGCTTAAATGTTAGCAATTGATTTAAACTACGTTACGTTTTTATTAATAAAAATTTAACCGATTACGTTTAAGTCCACATACATTTAGATTTTTAAAATAATTCATTCCGGGACTAAAATGATGTTAGTTCTTGCTTTAATTCTAAGAAATATGTTTTGTCTTCTTTCGATCAAATAACTAATGTAACTAACATTATTTTCAAAAGATTTAAAAATTGGCAGATTATATACAGACGGACGGATACTGAATACACATAGACGGGCAATCATTGCTGTTATTTATTATCGTGCCAGTAGAGATTTATGAGCGCTTGATGGTATGTCGGACACTACGGTCACTACGATATCACCGTTTGTTAAATGTTGTTATTTTAAGAGAAAACGGCCTTTTCGAACTCATTAAACCCTGCATCAACCGATGATGTAATATCCTTGCCGGGCTTGTCATCGACGGAGAGCCAAATGGAACCGTTTGCACCTTCCCTTAGCATCTTGAAAAAAGCCGCTACCGCAGATTCAACTCTAGGACAAAAATGAGGAAGTTTAAACCAACAAATAATGTATAAAGATCGATTTTAATTGATATTATTTTAATTTATTTTAAAAAAAATATTCTACTTCGGGATTTAGTTCTATGTATATACGAAACTACAATATTTATAATACAATTATTAAAGAATATCATGAAATAATAAAAAAAATTTTCTTGGTTTTTCGCCTGATGTTGGGGCAAGTCGAAAGGAGTTTTTATTTTCATTAGTTAATAAACCGGCGGTAGTTCAGTCTCTAAGTGCTCGCTTTTAATTTCACGGTACGCAAGCATAGACGAATTCAGTCACCGATGTCGGTGAGTGATCTTGATCATATTCCAAGAACCACGTACTCAAAGAATATCAGCGTAACGCTGTGTTTGCGTTTGGAGATACGAAGATCCTTATTACTCTTGACGAGGCTTTCCATTTTCCCCAGGGGTAACAACGCTTCTTCATTATGGTTCCTTATGTAGGATGAATGTGGGTGTCGTGGGCCGCTCGTATCATCTATCATCAGCTGAACTGTGTGCTAGTTTGTCACCCTCAATATAATAAAAATAATTAAATGTATATATATCATAGTCCGCCAATCAACATCGGATTCTCATGGCGTACTTTGATCCAATATCCTCTTTAGTTTCGAGGATTATATCCAACGATCCCACATATATACGCACAGTCACATTACTTTTACTTTTTTAATTACTAATTGATATAAGAATGTACAAATCTTTTTTGAACATACTAACGGACAAACCAGTATTAGGATAGTGATAGTATTGAGGCGTCAGAACAGCGAAATATGAGGAACTCTCCAAGAAAAATGTAGGATATTTTCGAGAATTTCGTAATAAAAAGGCTGATAAGAAGAAAAATAAGAAAATTACTTTTGATTTTTCACTTCGTATTCCATGAATTCCCTGGCACTGCATTCGTCCCATGCTCTCGCTTCTAGTCCTTGCAGCAGCGGTGTATCAGTTGGTCCAAAACAAATCGTCAGTATTCGTACTCCGGTTTGTTCGTGGAAAGCCCCGCTCTGAAAAGGAAACAAATATTTCTATGTAAAAAGAAGATTTTTGAAATAAAAAATATTGCATTAGTTTCTATTATGAAATATTTGGTGTTTGCAATGGTTACACAAGTATATGTATAAAATTTTACACTTTTTTTTATTTTTTATCTTACCGCAAGACATCGACTGAAGTGAAGAACGGCACTCTTGGAGCCGCAGTATATTGGCAGGCCGCGCAATATGCAGAGTCCTGCAGCCGATGATACATTTATAATCGTACCCCCCGCACCACCTTCGTCTTTTCTCATGTGCTTGATTCCTTTCAAAGTAAAGGATACAAGACCTTGCTAAAATAGAAAGAAATAGAAATTATTACTCAGAAATGCTGTGACTAAGATAGTTATAGAGTTTATGCTTAGGTAATTTATGAAGAGAGGTGCAGAGTGACTTACTTAATGGTTGAATCTATGGGTGACCAACCAGGGTCCGTGGTGAGAAGGGGACGATGGCAGTCTGTATAAATAGACCTTTAGCGAATTCCTTACGATGACATTCTTCAGGGGTCAAGCTTGTTTCTAACTGCAGAATGAATGGATCAGCTCCACCGAGGAAGGACCACGCCCCCCTGCTGTGTTTCATCTGGTGAGTGTAGGAATCCGGAGACCTTTATTACTGGTGGCGAGGCATTCCATCTCAGTCCTCAAGGTTGATAATACATCTGCATTATGATTACTTGTCAAAGATGAATGTAGATGTTATGGGCCGCGACAACCACTTTCCATCAGGTGAACTGTGTGTTTGTTTGTTACTCTCAATGTTATAAAAAAATAACCAATAATAGGAATCAACTATTAAAATCTACGTGTTTTATGAGTTGTTTAACGAGATTCAATATATGACGTAAAAGATAAACCCCCTGAACTGGAATGCTTTACAGATGAGAGAGTTTATTGGACTACAAAATAACGTAAAGAACTTTGAGGGCACACACCCAGTTGACATCGGATGCTTTTCTCCAACATGCGGGGCTGTCGACCATTATTCCTGCATTGTTGATGATAACATCCACTCGTTCGAAGTGCTTCAAGACTTCGTTGAATGTTTCAGTTATTTCTTTTTCGTCGCCTACATCACATTTTATGAATATCACTTTTTTAGGATAAGTATCGCTCAAACGATCAGCCAGTGCTTGGCCTTTGTCAACTTGAACGTCCAAAATAGCGACAGCCTGTAACGAAATTAAAACATAGATTTAATATATTATATAATGCTTTTCCCCAATAGTTTATATTTTAGAGAACGGCAAAAGGCGAGAAGATTTTTTTTTTTAGCTAATGTGTTAAACTCTTCAATTACAAGCGAAAAATACTTCTCTCTTGTCTATTTAAATATTGTCTAATGGCCCTTAATACGTTACCGATGTCTTGAAAGATCGGTAAATCTTTAATAAAATGTTTATATTTGTACATAATTTTACTATTATAATATTATATTTTGTTGCACATAATAAATTAAATAGTGTGTTATCATGCTGTGGCATCTCAACATGTAAATTAAAAAGAATTCTAAAGACATACCTTTGCCCCTTCCCTAAGGATCGTTTCAACATACTGTGCACCTAGTCCGGAAGCTCCGCCAGTCACTATGTAAGTTTTTCCCTCCGGTGTAAATGAATTTGCCATTTTGTTGTGTTAAGCAAGCTTAGTTATTGTTATATGATATCAATTATTGTTGTTTGTACTTTATATGGGAATTCATTTAAAAATAATTGTAATGGTGACTAGAACGAAATTTAATGCTTAAATGGCATTACATCTTTTTACTTATCAAAATATGTGCGATTAGAACGAAATGGTCCAGCCTTGTGTAAGGTTAGGGTTGTGACGGATAATAATTTAATAATTTTAGAGTTTTTTAATTTATGATAATGTATTAAGTCTCTTCAAAATATTTTCGCCATCAGACCATCAGTTTTAGTGTCCCGAAGATAGACCTCCATCAACTTCTAATTTTGAGAATCTTTATCTTTTTTTCGTACGCATACCGGTACCCGGTTTTCATTCCAGAAACGTTATTTATCAACTTAAGCGAGCAGTGATACTTTTGCATCCTGGATAAAGCTTCCCCATTTTAACTGCTAATCTTTAATCATTGGGATATCACATTCTACTAATTATTTTCCTCGGTTCCCAAAGCCCCGCTCTCACAGTCGCCGCTCCGGCCCCTTTAAGATATTACCCGTGATCGATCTTTCTGGAACGACCAGCCGCTCGCAATTCGGCAGACATCAAAGGCAATGACGTGGGTTAACATGAAACACGTAAACAAGTCTGTAGTACAACATAAACGCACCCTTATCGATATTACCAATAGGGTTAGGTTTTGTCTGAGTCTATGTAGTCATGAACTTTGGTTGCAGTATCTATAATATTTTTGAGATCTTTCTTTGGGTATATATAGGTGATATTATTTTACATAATTTATATAGTGAGTTTTAAGTCTCACGCCTACGGTGTTTAGGAACTGATATATGATATCTTTTCCACTACTTACTCTAGTAATATTTAATATTATATAATTTCGTATACCTAAGTTAAGTTACTATACATAACCTAAACACAATTTTAGTATATTTTAATTAACTATATAAAACTGATAAGATTTTGTTAAGTCGATACCTTTTTTATATATAGAATATCTATAAGTAAGGTAAGTGATCACTCCGTCCATCAACAACCTAAATAAATGGTCTCTATTGTTTTTAGAATTGTCTTCTGTCAGCTGTTGTTGTAATCTGTCGTCGCTCATGTCAAGGTTATCTTGACCGCTTTGGTAAGAGACCAGAAAACTGCGCTGCCTGAATTTTGTGGCAATATGATTAATACCTCGTAGAAAATAGTAGGTACTAACTAAATATTTGGTAACGTTGAAGTTGGTAACTTTTTACCGTATACCAAAAAACTTAGGTATGCTATAGTCATTGGAAAAATTCTTCTTCAAAATAATCTTACTGCGTAAGAATGAAAAAGTGCTTGTTAGTTTTTAATTTTTTCATACACTCGTTTATTTTTTTTAGCTAGGACACCTTGAGTCTGTGGTGCATATCTTCTGTCACCGCTTGGCTTGGCTTTGGCTTCTGGAAGAAAAAAAAATCTAAAATCATCATTTGTGTTCCATATATTGATAAAGTATGTATGTATCGTATCGAAAATATAATCGAAAAAAGTGATATTTTAAATCAGTAGTCCCTAACAGCTGCTATTATTGTTATCGACTTGATGACCGAAATTAAAGTCGACGATTATAAAAAAAAAAAGGTTTGATAACACCAAAATATTTAATCGATCAATAAAGTTATGCAATTGAGTAGTTTATGAATTACCTAATTTTTCATTGCAAAGATAAAGTTCGCACATACCATGTGATGGGATTTTTCTCTAGCAAAAACCCAGATAATCACCGAGAATAACGTCAAAATATGTGACAGATGTGATGGCACGTATTTATTTTATGATATTAAGGGTGACAAGTAAAAGTAGTGATATCAAGTCCTTCCTACCTCTAAAGATGCAGGCAACTTGCAGATGTGTCTCAACACTTTACCTCTTGTACTTTTTCTTGCTCTTTCACATGGGCAATAACACGCGGTGTCCTAGCGATGGGGATCATTGCATCTTTTAGCTTGTGTCACTTATTAGAAATTGCTTCACTTCAATGTTAATATAATATATCTTTTTTCTACGTTACACATCTATAAAAATACAATGACCAAGTGACAGTTCAATAATGTACTCTTCAACTCTGCATGTACTTTTAACTACTCATGTATTTCCTCTGTTAAAAAAGTGGTAGAGCCACTTGTTTTCGAATGCGGCATGAATGTTTCAGCTTGACCGGCGGAGGGGTCACGAAATCTCAGAATCCCAATAGCAACTATGGTTTCATTGTGGCTTCTTCTTTCGTGTGTGGTTTCGAAATATGACTTGCACCAATGCAACAAATAACATGTCAACAAATAATACATGATTGAACATTGAGTATACTACTCACCAAAAAAAACCAACCTCACAGAATACTAGCATTAAATAGCAGCATAGTGTTGATTTGTTTCGTCTGGTGAGTGCAAGGATCCGGCGACTTTATTACTGGTGACGAGGCATTCCATCTCACTCCTCAAGGGTGATAACGCATTATGATTCCTTGTTAAGAATGGATGTAGAGGCCATGAGCACATGGACACACACAGGAAGCACTTACCACCAGGTGAACTGTGTGCTCGTTATTTATTACAAGTCAGGTACGTAAATTGAGGCAAAATATTGTACGCTATTGTCAGCGATTGAGATCTACTCTTAAAATTTGTACACTCTTACAAGGTCTACGTGTAAATCAATAACGCACACATGCAGCTGTATAAAATTGACACGTCTCGACCTACATTCACACGTAGTAGGTGTAATCGTCAGCGCTATTCTCAGAGGCTGCATCCAATCCAACGAGACTCTTAAGGTGGCATCATAACTTATATGGCCATACATATACCTCAGCTTAGAGATTATTTTATTTTCATTCACTGACATCTTTTTTGAGAACTTAAAAATGCAAAAGAATATAAAATCCTGTGTTGATGACGATTAACATCTTAGAGAAAGATATATTTTTATTAGCACAATCAAACTGAGTTATAAAATATTATTTATTATAATTAGGTTCTAAATTGGCGTTTTGTCGAACTGGCCACTTTGATCTCAAATAATCTGGCATTTGGTTAGGAATTCAAAATTCAAATGTATTTAAAATTTAGGCTTGTGTATTTGTCTTTCGAATTTAGTGATTCATTTGTTTTCGAGCCGTTTGTTTTTTCTTTCACATCCTTCTGTTAACAAAATGGAAATATCGCGTTATTTATGAATATGAGCTCCACCGTGGCACCAGCGCTGCAGAAACAGCTCCAAGGATCATCGGTGTGGATGGGGAAGCTATTGGAAAGAAAGCACAGTACGTTTTTGGTTCCAACGTTTTTGTCCTGGAGATTTTGACCTGAAGTTGAAGTTGACAATGAAGAATTGAAGGTGATAGTGGAAGCGAATTCATCGCAAGCCACGTCAGAGTTATCGGCAGGCTTCGTAGTGAATGCCAAAACAATTTTAATTCACTTGAAACAAATTGGAAAAGTGAAAACGCTCGAGAAATGGCTACCACACGAATTGAGTAAAGCAAGCTAGCAAAAAGCTATCCGTTAAACAACCGAGACTGGTAAATTGCTCATGTCCATTGCTGCTTCATGACCCCTTACTTCACGGTATTCGCTAAATTACAGGAGCTATGATTGTAATGTTTATTTACCTGGATCTGGAAATTAGAGGAATGTTTATTTACCTGGTTCAAACAGTGTCGGAACAAAAACATAAATGTATCAAAAGCTAATGTATATATGTATGTAGTGGGCCTATCTTGTGCGAAAAAGCCGAAGAACTTTCAATATCACTGGGACACAGTTCTTTTCATGCTAGCAATGGTTGCCAAGTACAGTAAACAGCGATTAACCATATTGCTAGCAACAAACATGATAGGGCCTGAAAAACCGTTAGTTATAGGAAAGGCTAAAAAGCTTCGTTGTTTTTCTAGTTGTAAATCTCTACCACTAGACTACGATGCTAATAAGGAAGCCTGGAAAACAGCCGAACTATTCAAAGGATGGCTCATTGAAGTCGACAAGAAAAAGATTAAGGGGAAACTAAAAATATTGCTTTTCATTGACAACTATACAATTCACAACATTATTACAAGTTGCAGCGAAAGTTAATTTTTTTCTGCCCAATACAACATATTAGATCAAGGAATAATAAAAACCTTCAAATCCTTTTAAAGAAAGGAATTTGTTAGGAAACTGATAACTGATTTGAAAAACACTGCTACATCTGTTAATGTATTGTATGCAAATTGATCACAGACAAGGCTTGGAGAAGTGTATCTGTAACTACAATATCAAATTGCTTCAAAAGCTGTGGGTTTTTCAATGCCACAAGAAGAAGCTTCGGGAGATCCTCTTGAACCGGACATGAGTTTAGAGGCTTACTGTAATAAGCTTCAGAACATAGAAGTACGATTTGAAAATTATGTGACATGTGATAAAGGTCTACTACTGTAACACTAACTAACGCAGAAATTATTGACATAGTTAATCAGAATATAGATAATATTAATGAAAATCACGTTGATCATACTAATCCAGCATATTTTGAACCATTAATATCAAATAAAGAAGCCAGAGCAGCAATAATACCCTATGAACTAACGTGGTGAGATGTGATGATATCTAGGATCATATATTCGTTTCATTGTTTGAACTTGAAGAAATAATTGATAAAAAATCTGCAAATTGCTTAAATCAAAAGAAGATAACAGATTTTTGTTTAAGTTGTTTGTACATTTTACTTCACTAATATGTTATCTGTTTTAATATGTAAATGAACATATACCATAAAATTTAAGTCGAATTGTTATTTCAATTTGACTCTACAAGTCGAAAAATATACTTAGAAATCGCACCTTTCTAAGTAGAAATTTTAGCAGTTAAATCATTTGTATCTCGAAATTCTTGTTAAGTCAAAAACTCATTAACGCGAATTTTTCGAATTTCCCGTGACATTCCAGTTACAGAGATTTCACTGTATATATCACGTATTCATTTCTTGATTGTATTAAAAAAAAATTTTTTTCGTATTTTGTGATCGTGCAACCTTGCAAAAGTCATCCTCAGTGTCTACTCAAATATATCGGCATATTACAAAAATAAATTAGCTTTTGTATTGTTGCAGATGTTTTGAGCTCGAAAGATCGCCATAATTAATTAATTAAGGTAAGTGGGAGTCTTTAAGGAACACGGACACTGAGACCTCTGTCATAAAGTTTAAAGCATTATCAAATATACGTGATTTTAAAATTATATTATTTTTATAAATTTAAATTAAGTTTCTTATTCCTATTTTTATATTTCCTAACCTATTAAGGAAAGGACTATAAAAATTAAGTACTGATATTTCCTTAGTATCGGCGCCCTATTTTTGAATCTAGTTTTTAAGTTGAGTAGTTTTCTTCTTAATATCTATTTCCATTACTATTACTGTAATGTGACAAGATGAAAGAAACTACGATATCGTTTCGAAAACGTTCAAAAAATTTTAGTTCCAGAATTTCAAAAAGTAAGAGATGTATGTTAAAATATTAGTAGTTATTAATTAAAATGTGACACTCGTTGGAAATGAAATGATTGTTCCCGGCATAACATAATCCCTCTGTGTTTCTTTCGTTGGTTCTCAGATCTATGGGTTTCTTTTTCCGAATATCTTCTTTATTCAATTAAGTCGTTTGATGTTATTTGATTTGATTTATCACGTCAATGAGTTTAAATGTACGTCTTTTAGTGTTTTTTCTTGTTAATATCAATTATAACAACATAAATATGATCGGCAGTTTAAAACAAAGTAGTCTTATCCCTTGGCATGTTAATTAATTGGTATTGCAATATAGAATTAATCTACCGAACCCCTTCTCCGTGAAAACGGCTCCTTCTAATTGGTCTCGTGTTACGAGACAGAATGGCCGGCTAAGGTCTTCGTCTCCAGCTCTAACTTTTCGTGTTGCTTTGTTTTGTTCCGGGGTTATTTAACAATATTAATAATTATGTTTAGCAAAGGCTAATGACGACCTGGTGGGATCGTGTAATCGATATCTCTGTGCATCACATATTTTACCTTTCCGGTATTCTTTGAATGTATCGTGACCGCATTTCAAGCTGCCTAGCATTCCAGCAGGTATTTCAATCTTGGTAGACAAGTGACTGCCTCTATTCCTTGACAAAGATGAGGAGATCACCATATATGTATTTAACATTATCTCCTAAAAATCAGAAGATTTTCACAGTTTAAATAGTGTCTGCATAACATCAGGAAATTATTGATGGATTGACTTGATGAAAACGTTAAATGCATTCAACGTCAGGGAAAAACATGAGATAGTGTGTCAGTAATTTATTTATTTTGTCAAGGAAGTATTGACAAGGGTTAAGTATACATCTAAATCCTTCAGGCGTAGCCGAACATGTGTACTAGTATATTTATATTTGTACCTTTATTTTATAGTCGAGGTCGGTTGTCGCTAAAGTGTAATTTATCGGTGCATGCGCTCCCCATGTTTCGTTGTTCATTGTATGCCCGAGATTGTATCTTCGTTATTTTATTGATGTTTAACATTTAGAACTGTTGTAACTCAAAGGATAGCCGTTTGTTTTTAATCTCCTAATAGGCGAGGAGTTTGAGTTTAATTTATCATCTAATCCATTTCCCAACTTAGCGGGCCTCCCGCTCGCGAGTCTAAATAGATAAAGCTGTAGAGGTCCCTGGACCAACAGCAATACACATACAAAAAAATTATCGTCAAATATATTGAAGTATTTATATCCCTGAAGATGATAAATTTAATCATGAGCAAAAAGCTAATTGATATTTCTCTTGCTGTGCCTCTCCAACTAGGTTCATCAGCTTCTTCAATTCTTTTTCATCAGCTCAGCACGGCAAGTGTTTCATTTCCGAGCTAACACTCCAACTAACGGCTTTTACTCTATATTTCTCAAGCTGTAAGTGATTCCAGCCACATTTATGCACTCTAAGGATGAAGATGGTATACTTCGTCACCAGTAATAAGCGTTTTCGGAACTTTACATGTAACAGCGTTATGTTGCTATTTTAAGCTGGAATTCACTGAGGGCATGGTCATTTCCTGATTTTCAACTCAGCAACTTTTTAACCTAGTACAGTCAAGAACATTTTTTTGTTTTATGCAGTAATTTGCAAATATGATTTATTTTTTATGTTCATGTTTACGATCTCCGTTAATATAACACCTAATTTTATTCATTCCAACGGTACTAATCAAAGTAACAAACAATAATTATAGTAATAATCAATTACGTCATTGCAATTTTATATAGCTGTCCTTAAAAGATATGTCACCCTATTTTGCCATATAGTTGAGAAAATGGTCCGAAATTCAGAATTACGATGTCACGTACTCCAGCGAAAGAAGAATACTTTTATTAAGCAGGCTATAAATTGTACATACGTGTAAACATTCTGCTTTCCGGGTGTATTTTTTTTGGCCAACCAATTTTAAACTAGCTTTAGCTTAGCTGTTTGTTTATTTCTAGCTTTTCTAGCTGCAGAATGAATGGGTCAGCTCCACCGGGGTAGGACCACGCCCTCGTAGAACACCAGCGTAAAATAGCAGCATAGTGCTGTTGTGTTTCGACTGGTGATTATAGGGTTCTGGCGACCTTTATTACTGGTGACAAGGCATTCCAGCTCAGTCACCGTTGAGGTGACAACGCAACAATTTGCGCTGATATTCCAGAAAGAATGGTCCTTACCCGGTCGGTCTACCTATTCGTGTTACAGCTATTTCACCTTACCTTTAATCAATCTTCAATTTCAAAAGTTCAATTTGGAACTGAGTTTAAAAGGCAGTTAACTGAAAAAGGCTGACAAAGAAGATTAATCAGTAAGACCTTTCATTTCGAAGACTAAATTAAGTCTTTTGTGTTTGATACATTGTTTTTCATAAATAATTTAAATTTATCTTTATACACCTAAGAACTTAATTCCCAGTGAATGATTTAAGACTCGAAGATAAGTAAGTATAAGTAAAATATAGAACTTCAATGTTTTTCAATTAATTAATGCCCTGCATTACCGACTCTTAAAATTCATTCCCCTAATGGAAGACGTTAAAAGGTTTAGTGTTAGAAGATTTTATATCCGTGTGTATCTATCGAACGTTTAAAGTAGATACTCTGAAGATAGCTTCTTGCTGGGATTAATAAAGCAAGGGAATGAAGGGAATACTTTAATATCTAACCTACCTACCCTAGGAAACTTCGTGCTTCAACCATTTATTAATACGTGAACAAACTGACTTTAGTATTTTTTAGTAATGTGATCGAATGTAAGTCAAAATAACTTTTAATGTTTTTATGGAATTGATTGTCATTGTTGTAGATTGACAGTATTAGAAATAAATATGACTCAAAATATTGTTAGTTATAAGTTACCGACTGTATCCATGCCGTCCATTGTGGGGGTGTACATATTGTGATTTTCAAAAAATGAGTACAATGAATAATTTATAAAGTATAATACTATAATCTAACTAATTGTCTCATTACTAACAAATATATTATGTACACAAAAATATATTATTTTTACCACCTACCTAACGTAACACCTAAATGAAAAAGAAAAAAAACAATACTTAAAAACAAAACATATACCATAAAATATTTTACAATTCTTGGGTACACCTTTTTTATCATATCGTTAGGTTACTGCAGAGGTCAATTTCAATTCGATCATTCATCTCATACAATTATATGTGTATATATATATATATATCACATAGAGAGTAACAAACGAGCACACAGTTTACCTCATGGTAAGTGATTCCTACGGCCCATGACATTACATTTATTCTTGACAAGGAATCATTATGCAGATGCATTGTAACCCTTGAGGACTGAGATGGAATGCCTCGTCACCAGTAAAAAGGTCTCCGGATCCCTGCACTAACCAGACGAAACACAGCAATATTATACTGCTATTTTACGCTGGTATTCTGTGAGGGCGTGGACCTAGCCTGGTATAGCTAACCAATTCATTATATATATATATATATATATATATACACTACTACTTTTCTGACTTAATCATAGTTTAAAATAAATATTATATATAAGGTCGCTTACTCCCTTCACACATTAGTTAACGGTATAATGTACGCTGTCTAGAGCTACGGGTGGTCCGTCTTATAACCGTTATTATTTAAGTGGAAGTTGAAGCGATATGGATGAGGAAATTTAGTCTTGGTCCATACATACGCTATGTATATGGTATTATTCAACATGCCTTCTAAGATATTATTTACTTAATTAATAATAGCATAATGTTGCTGTGTTTCGTCTGGTGAGTGAGGGATCCGGAGACCTTAGTTACTGTTGACGAGGCATTCCATCTCGGTCCTCAAGGGTGACAACGCATCTGCATTATGATTCCTTGTTAAGGATGAACGTAGATGTCATGGGCCGCAGGAATCACTTACCATCAGGTTAACTGTATGCTCGTTTGTTACTCACAATTTAATAAAAAAAAAGATATCTGATAGAAATTGACCAGAAGGACATCAAATAAGCACTATAGTAGTAGCAATATAGTAAATATATAACCAGCGGTATAACCAAGATGCAGTTTGTTTCTACCGGGGAAGGATCCGGTCCTCACAGAATACCAATGCGAAATAGTAACATAACGGTGATTTGTTTCGTTTGGTGCGCGTGATGAGGAAACCAGAGACCCAGGCATTGGTGGCGAGGTATCCGTCTAAGTCCAGTAAAAACGTATGTTATATATGGAATCTCTAGTGAGTTGATTGATGTTAGTGTTTATGGGCTGCAGTTATTTATCAGGTGAATTACGTAGACGTTTTTTACCCTTAGTTTCATGAAAACAAATACAGGTTCATGAATAAATCAGGATTGAAATTGACATGAACCATATCGTTGGGGAGACCGTATAGTCGCTGATTTGTGACTTGCATATCTGCGTAACCGCAAAATTATGTAACATTCTTTAATGTAACAAAGATACTGTGTTTACAATGTAACTACGTAATTTATTTACCTGTAAGCTTATTAGTAGGTAACGTAGTAACAAATAAAATGTCTTTTACCTGCACAAAATAAGATCATTAAATATTCCATAGCATTGAAAGTAGTAAATTAGTGATTATCGCCGAAGATATGCCTGGGTGATGTGTGGTATATATATCATGTTTTTGTTGTTTTGTTTCATAATATGATTTAGATATTTGATAGAATTAAAAATTGATAATACGATACGTATACTAGGACTTATTGATAAATATTCGATATCATTGATAATGATATGTAATATGCAATGATAATATAAAATATGTGCCGTGTGCCAAAAATTTGTTTTCGCCAATTGCTGTCGTGGCAGAATCGATAGGTAGACGTCTTAAGTATGTATTAACAACGCAAACAGCGATAAAGATGGACCTATCTAAGATTAAATCGAATTAAAAGAATTGTTTTTTAAAAAAGGCCAGTGGTTTAGCAGTTTCGGATTCTTATATATGTTGGCACTGTTAGTCTATGTGGCTCTCATCGGACTCTGGACTCATGGATTCGGGATCTGCGAGCTTAAAGATGATTGTATTTGCTCGGGGATAGTCCAAGCCCTCACATAATACCAGCGTGATGGAGCATCATAACGATGCTGTGGTTTGTACGGTTAGTGTGTGGTTCCGATACAATTACAGGTAACGAGATATTCCATCTCAGTCCTCAAGAGTTACCATGCATGTCTATCCTGAATCCTTTTTGAGGATGGTTATTATGGGCCGCAGTCATCACTAATCATCAGGTGAAATGGGTGCTTGTTTGCTAGCCCCAATATTATAAAAAAACCAACATTCATCCAGACTCGCCTCGGCCTTGACCAGTCGCGTAATCTCAACCCCGAAGACTAGGCTGTTAGAGTATAGTCCAAACACGTCTCTCTTGAGACATTCGTCCCGTCATCGTCTTCGTCTCTTTAACACGTCAACTCAAGAAGCCCAAAGCTTGCCGATCATAAGCGATAGTATATTTTTGATTTTTGATATGTATAACTTTCGGCCATGTCTCGTGTTAGTGGTATATTCATATATTCATAAATCCAATTCCGCATTTATTTAAAGAAAATGTTTTATATCTATATATAATCGATATTTAATAATATTGAATTCGCATCGCGTGTTACATCATCATAGCATTCTGGAAAGTTACTGTAAATAACATAATTGGCGGCGCATAAGTTCATGGAGGAAGTATAAAGTAATATTAATATTGAATATTTTCTTTCATAAGACACTGCAGATTTCACATGTATCCATTAATATATGTATATGTATATATATATATATATATATATATATACATATATATATATATATATAAATAAATAAAATAAAATAAAATAAATTAAAAATATATATAAATTAAAAGCGAGCTTTATGCAGTTAAATATTTAAAACCCACCGATATCCGAATCCGCACATTTTGGCTTATTTGCAAGACGTCAGAATTTGGAGAGATGATCAAAGAGAGTATGTGCAGAATTGTCATCCTGGTTCGTTTTATTTTTACATAAAATATTTAGTTGATTTGTGTTTTGTTTGCCGCCAGTTCAATCTAGGTATATGTAATAGTCTCGTCCCTACGGCGCCGTCTGACTGAAACGTCCTTGTCAGCGACCTATGCAGTTAGAGCAGTTCGGTGATCGGAGCTGTGTGAATTTGCACAATGCGATAGATTCATGGATAACGAATATACTTCATCTGATAGTAAGTTAAAATTACTGACCATAAACTACCTACTCAGCGGGCTTGCGTGTCTGTTCCGCTGATCCTGTATGGGTCATCAGACCAACAGCACAACACAAACAAAGAAAATACCATAAAGCAAACCAAGACCCCTGAGGACTTATAAATTCGCTACGTGTAATTTGGTCTCCGGATCCCATGACTCGCCATTAACGTAACAGTAATATGTTACTTCATGATGGTATTTTTTAAGGGCGTTGATCTTCCTCGGTCGAGCCTGGGCCTGCCCAGTATACTACAAATAAACACAAACTGCATCGTATCGTCTACCTATAATACGCGGCTTAAGCTTGGTGTTTGTTGTGTGTAGTACACAAATATATAATAACCCAATTGACGCGAAAATTCAGTGTATGATTATTGGAATAAATATACTCGTAGTTAATTAGTTATTAAACATCGATTGTAATCTAACGAAGCTAATTCGGATTAATTTAGAATCGTATGTTCTGGTTTCGAAACTCAGTGAAGTCTAGGAAAGATTGAGTAAATTACCTGTGAACCTTGCTTTTTATGTGCACAGCATTATAGATTTAGATAAGAGACAGTTCTACTGATGGTGATTCCTGCATGCACTTGAATTAGTTTCTAAGTGACGCGTGGTACAACGTTGTAACGATCTACATGAAACGGTAATTTCATATTAAACAAATTTAATTTCTTTCACAATAACGTATATATTGCGGAAAAGTTTAAGAATATATATAAAAGTTCAAAGCGTGTGTGAAAGACTGAGGGTGTATTAGGAATGTCCCCCTCTACATAATTTATACTTATATATCCTTTGACTTTACATCGTTCATTACGTCTTGCCTTTGTTTAGTGCGAAGCATATGCAGTAAGATCGGAGGAAGATATAGATTTCATGAACACGGGACATACAAGAAACTCAATCTGAAAACCAATATTGAATCGAATTGCACCTAGGCGCAGCAATTAGATGTTCGGACCAATACGCTACGCGGTCGTAATATATTTATGTACATAGGCGATTGAAAGAAAGCGTTTCGCTGTACCTTCGCGACTTAGCAGACTTTGGTATCAGAGTCACCTGACAAACAATTATGCGTCACAGTACGACGCCATAAGTCTTAGTTTCATTTATGAAATGTGTAGTATTGTGAACGAATGCTCTATTTGGTAGATATATATATATAAACATATATATATATAACAATATATATTTATATATATATATATATAACAATATATATTTATATATATATATATATATATATATATATATGTACATACACATACTTTTTTTTTAATTAACAGCTATATAATATTATATTAAAATCGCACAGTTGCGGTATTTTGTAATTAAATTTACAAAAACATATAAATATATAAAATCCATAAAAATAGTTTATATAAATCATTTTTGTAGCAACGACTACGGTAACGGCGATAGTCAAAGCGCTAGTCAGATGCGTCCTATGAACCGTGAGTCGATCCTGTACCGATGGACGATAAGCTCAGTGCCAAGAAGATGACTGCCATGCCACACATGCCCAAATCATCCTAGTATAACTCATCAACTTGTATATCACATTTTTCAAACTTCCTCTTATTAATTTTGTTCATTCTATAAATTCATATCAAAGATTCTTTTCGAATTGTGACTCTTTTAATTCGACACATTTGCTACGCATATACAATAGTTAGTTAGTAATAATATATGTTTCTTGAGTTATTTTAACCAATTGGTTTCGAAATCTAATACAGGTAAGTTACCTTTAGTCGTTGTTCTTTTATTGTTATTCGTGGTCGTCATCGCTGAAGGAGTTATTATTAATGATACAATTATAATTAAATTAATTCTTATTTATTACAAGCAATGTCCAGAATATGTGTATTGGTTGGTGATAACGTGAACATGTTTCGAGTAAATAAAAGCTGTTAAATAAATATTTTAATGGTCCATGTTGATTTCATAAGGGATGCTTAAAGTGTCTAAGGAATAATAAATAAAGCACATTCTATTTATAATCCCTTTAACAAAGTAATTTGTGGGGCATATTTCTTACAGCGTCACCTAGTTTTAATATTATTAGGTTACTGGGTCAAGGAAAAAGGATAATGGGGACTTTGAGAGACTGCATCGTGTTTGTTACTGCAACATTTTATAGTCCCGAAGGTTTAGAGGAAATAGGAGTACTTATACTATGATTATATTATGCTCATAAAATTGTTTTCGTATTATCAAATTTATTGATTTAGTCTTATATTATCTGTAATAATATCAATTCCTACAATAATTAAGTAAATCCCTTAATTATTATTAATATAATATAATTTAGTTTATTTATATATATGGAAAAAAATAATACATAGGTACTGCCTGTATCTACGAAAATCTCTGCCGGCAGACGCAAAAAAGTAGAAATGTAAAGAAAGGGGAAGAGTATGTAGTAGTATTATTTACCAGTCGAGCACTAGATATTTTGCGTCCGAATGCACTTTTTTATTTATATATATTTAATTGATTGAAATATATTTTCTTGTGTTATACATATGCGTGGTAATATAATTTATATATGTATAAGATAATTTATCCGCTATTTTACTTTAAGAAACATTATAAGTGTTACCAAACTAAGACAGGATTTGTATTTGTCTTTTAAGCTGTCGAGCCAATCTCGAAAAGTCGTTTCTTTTCTAGTTCAAATGCTCTAAACATTCATGCAGTGTATTAAACCAAATTTATGTAACGTTATATATCTGAACGAGATTAATGAAAGTTGAACGTTTAATATTACCTATTAGACGAACGGCCAATTGAATCGTTTGCCGTTAAAAAGACTTATGTTTGTTTGGTTGTGTTAGAACAATTGCAGTTATATAAAATATAAAATACAAAAAAATCTTATGCATTGACAAGCCAGAGTTGGCGTGGCGTGTCTATATTCTTTTTCATTAAAAAATACATTGGTTTTGTTTATTTTTATTTTTTTACTTGCGAATTTTTTTTATTATTTGCTTTTAATTGACCTTCTTTAAATATATAAACATGTGGCATTTGTGTTATTTTAGCTGACTGATTTCCTTCAGAAGAAATATATATATATTATTTTTTTATAAATAAGATATCGTCCTAAAATGGGTAGGTAGCACTTGAGACGGCTAAGAGACGAACGGGCGGAGCTATGTCTGGAACCGATCTATTTCTACGTCATTGTCTCGCCTGAGTGGCGCTGATGATCCCACGATAATCTTGCAACATAAAATTAGGACAGAAAGATACTCGAGAGTGTCTCTTGTGTATGGAAACCACAAGATTTCCGTGGTATATAAAGGTAGGTAAAGTGACATAACACACCACTCTGCCACCGCCATTGTATTTTCTGTAAAGCAGGATCGACGCACGAATATTTAAAAAAGACGAACATACGTCAAAATGAAGGGGGATAGAGAACTCTATACGTTAACTACTTAATTATTGTATGCAATTAAAATAGTCGAAGGAACCACGCTTTAACACATAATGATTCCTTGTCAAGGATGAATGTAGATGTCATGTGCCGCAGGAATCACTTACCATCAGGTGAACTGTGTGTTCGTTTGTTACTCTCAATAATATATAAAAATAAACATACGCGAAAATGTAACTTAGTGCCGATATGTATAGAAAACGTGAGTATTCCTTGGTGGTGTTAACGTACAATTATCTAGATTTCTAGTATCAAATTCCAAAAGGATCACATTCACCGTATTGTGAGTTGTGCGACAAGTTTGCCGCCATTATTCGTTTAAAAAGAAATCATATTTACATTTTAATTACTTAAGCGACTTGATTACTGTTTTATTTGATGTTATTAAAGTATATAAAATATGTTTTATTTTCCCAATACTACAGGATAGGACGGATATAAAAACTTATGGATAACCTGCGAAATTTGCATTTATACTACGATAGAGTGTAACTTAATATACAATACGTTTTCTTTTTAAAAGTTTTTATGCATTAAGGTAAAAGCAACTACTTTAGTATTAATTATAAATTGTTGTCCGTGTTACGTTACTATGTTTTATTTGGCGTAAAAAAGACCGTAGTTTGTTTATTATTTAGGTTTAGTTATTACTTCTTATTGATAGATGACTCTATTGTAAAAACTTAAGAGGTTCTTTATAATAATTGATGTAGTTTGTACCTACAACTTTATGGACAGAATAAGGATTTTATACGATAAAAGTGCATCTATAATGTTTTTAATTTGTCTGGAAGAAATATGTATGAAAAGGAACCCTGTGGGTGTCATCAAACGGATGACGCAGAATGCGTGGGCTACTCCAAATCGTGTGACGCATAAATAACTAAGCTGGCAATAGTTATGTTTGACCTATTTTAACAATTCGAACTCTATTTGTTCATGGAACACTATTGCCCTAGGTCAAATCGAATCGATTGCTGCGGATGTTAAGCGAAATTTTATTGCGTACGTTGAATGATAGTTATCAAGGTAAAATAATATTTTACATTTATATGGAATCATAAAAGTGAAAAGAGCAAGCGTCAGTTACAATTAGTATTATATGTAACTATTTAATTTATAATAAATAATATAAGTAAATATGTTTCTATACCATCAATCCGTAGCTCGTACGGTGTTCAGACTTGGACGTTTGACCAGACATCATAAGTCTAAGAGCATTATATCAGGAGTCCTGTTTATTGTCCCTTATATCAATTGTTGATTTTAACGGTAACATATATTTCATATGTTGAGGTAAGATAATTCGAGACTTCATTCCATTCATGTTTAAAGATAATTATTATGATTAGGATGTTACGGAGGTTAGATTCCGATTCCGAAAGGTCGGAACTTCCGATTGATATTACACCTCCGATTTCGACTTCGTATCCGATAATATTGAACCGGAGGTTTTAATCGGAGGTCGAAGCATACATTTACTTACTTTACTTTTTACATGTGGTACGGGGAATCCTAGTTGCGGGGAAGATAGTCGTATTATTTTATTTTGAACTGCACCTAATACATTTCCTTTTTACCTCCGTCTTCGTTTCCGATTTTGGTTCTGGTTCCGATTCCGATTCCGAATCCAATAAAACAAATTTAAAAACTCCGATTCCGAATTCGATTCCGATAAAACCATCTCCGTAACATCCCTTATAATTATGGACACCACAATTCGCTGGTTTTCGAATCGATAATATCTCTGACATTGTACCATGAATCTTTTGCGCTAGCTATCTTTGAACGTGCATTAGACGAACTTGGGAAGTGGACGGCGAGAGTTGCTCTGTGTTTGCATTAATGCTTTACTGTAATAAAAGTAAGATGTCACTTGTTTCATATTGACATGATTGATATTCACCAGGTCGACAACGTTTAGGTGTCTACGGGCCTCAGTAATCGAAGAAGTTTTTCATCCTTAGTAGTTTTGCAGTCTGGATTCCGTTTCGTTCAATTCAATTTCGTTCGATTCAAAGTCAAAAGTTATTTTGCTTTTACCATGATCGTGTTCTTTGTTGTGTTTTTTTTATGGTTTCGTCGTCTGCATCAAATAAAAGAGTAAATCATTATAATAATAATACGTAGGAAAAACTTTTCATTTAATTTAATTCATTTAAGTGTTAATATAATATATTTTTTTATAGACAATAAAGCTTACTTCCTATAAGTGTCTTTTTAAAAATTCGTCTTGTCTATAATTTCACCCGATGAGAACGATGATGTAGGAGGCCTCATTGGTAAGCGCTCTACTACAGCAAAAGTCTATTTAACCTTGCCTTGAATACCCCTAGTTTTTTTATGGACGGAATAACAAACGCAGGGAAACTATAAGTTTTGTTCTAAACCATTCAAATTTAATCCGTGAAGTGAAAGCACGTCGTTTTTAATCACTAACTCACTCTATTGGGGTAGCCAATGTAATATTATGCGACAAATGGTCTGGGTAATTTCAGTAATAGTTTGAATTGCGTGTTTCTAAAGTTGGGGAGCGGAATAGGCGATGCTTTACGTTGATTGGCCGTCGAGCCCGACTTGCTGGCGCCTAGTTCAGTACTAGCCAGAACTAAGGGTTGCTTCAGTTGCATTAGTAAGTAGTTCTATGTGTGGGGTATATGCTTATTACTTACTGTTCATAAAATATGTTTGTCAGGCGCCTGTGAAAATATAATAGTAAAATTGCAATACAATTAATTTATAGGCGCGGGTGAGGTTAGAGATGAAAATATTCCAAGACTTAATATCTATCTAATTGGCAAAGATATATATATATTTATCTATTATTTATAGACATTATAATATATATTTTTGTGTGACGGTAGAATATATATAATATAAGGTTTAACGGAGTAGGATATTGTCTAAATATTTTACGTTGTTACCCTTAATACAGACAATTCTCTTCTATATACGAATATGTTTACTTAATTAAAACTAATGGATCTTAAAATTTGCACCCAGATCTAAGCACTTCTGCCTTTTGTTTATTTTTAAACCTCTGAATAAAGCAATTATCGAACATTGATAAGGGTTCCATTTATGCAGTTTTTTATATTGTTTGAAGGTTAAAAACGAGCACAGAGTTCACCTAAAACCCGCCCACAAAACCTGAGATAGAATGCCTTGTTGTTGGGTCCTGTCAACCTGTAATTGGGTCTCCAGATTTGGTCTCTTTACACTCATTACACGAAACAGTAGCGTTATGCTGTTTTTCGCGTTGGTATTCTGAAGGGTCGCGGTCCTTACACGGTCGACTCTTTCTGTACTGTTAAAACTGACTTTTAAGAAATAATCTGATATAGATATAAATTGTAAAAAATATATATGTTATGAATTTCAAAATGAAGTTTCAAATATGAAGTCATTATCTCCATCTTCGTGTCTCATTGGGCGTTGTTTATTTAGGAGTGATAAATCAATAGAAAATGTTATTATAATTTTCTCTTTACTGCCATATAAATGTTTTATTCGGTCACGGAAAATTTGTTTCCTTTGCACTGCATTATTCGCAGCGTAGTTGTTATTTGATGAATGCGGGGGAGAATTAAAAATGTATGAAGCGCCGAATGAAACGAGCTTTCAGGAATAAACTGGAATTATTGGATCTAACTGTTATTTATTTATCTCGAATTCATTTAGATAGACTCAATAAGGAAAACGTTAAATATTTATTTACTACAATCTTTGATATATAAAAACCTATGATGTCTACTATATACGTAGATTTTTTATTGCATTGAGGGGTAAACAAGCATACGGTATGCAACACCTGATTGTAAGTGATTCCTGCAGCTCATGACCGATGATGATCCGAATGCAGATGCGCTGTCACACCTAAAGACTAACTAACTAACTATAGGTAGGTTGAGTAGTAAGTAAGTAAACTGATTGGACTGATAAAGTTTGTTTTGACATACCCATAGCGCAATAGTTTTACAATATAGAATAGGAGGTACATAAGGGAAATATACAAAATTATATATTCAGCACATGTATAATTAGTTTAGACTAGCGGTAGCGTAATAAATCCTATTATGTTGTATCCATATGTTATCCCTACTGACGAAATATACCGCTCTCGCAGGATACAAACGCAAAATGGTACCATATCGTCTACGTTATTTCACAGGTCATGTGATGTGAGAGATGTGTAACAATGCATTTTTTATACTATCTTAGTCTATGTAAAACGTACTTTAATGTTGATTCATATATAAAACGATGTGCGGTGTCTGGTGCAGTGTTAACTACTCAACTAGTTCCCACAAATGGTCAGCGGGATCGGGAAAAATCACATTCTCTCAGAATACTACCGTGAAATAGCAAAAAAATAATGTATCATATTGACGTTGCATTAATTCATACAGTTTGCATATTTAATATTAATATATATTTTTTTAATATTAATTTATTTATTTATTCATACATTAGAAGCGTCAATAGCTTAATGGTTAAGGGTACGGTCTGCCAAACTTAGGGTCGTACGCTCGAATCCGCCATTAATAGACAGCCATTAATTGACCTGAACCGTCTCCTAGCATTTAAGATTAGTCAGAGTGGTTAATACGGGAATGCTGCAGGATGAAAGTCTTGGCTCGAGCGACGTAGTACGTACATTCACAGAGTAGTACTAGCTTTAAATAGCTGCATAACGTTGCTTTGTTAGGTTAGTAGTAACGAAGTTTTCCCTATGCTCCATATACGCACGGTGACAGCGTATATGCAACTTGAATTTTTGTTGAGGAGTATTCGTTTGAAACCAAAAAAAAAGGTATGCCATAATTATAAACCTGTCCACATAGATGACAGCAGAAAATGCGTCATAACTTGCAGTAATTCTAGTAAAATTTTAGTATTGACAAGTACATGTTAGTATAAAAGTGCAGGCAAGGTACCCAGTGCTAGGTCTGGCTAGGTTATCGACCGAGTCGCCTACATATTTTACTCGCTACCCGTCATGAAGTCGGCAAGCGGCCGTAGTGCATAAATAAAGGTAACGTACCGTCGTCTTGGGACGTGTACCTTGTATCTCGTCGATGTTTGATCCGTACGGAAAAATATGTATGCAAGATTTTCTTAGAATTTTCTTAGCATGAATTTTTCCATGTTGCCAGTAGTGTAAATATAATATAAAATAAATTTTGCTTTTCGAACTTTGTTCGTTCATATTTATTTGTGTTATTAAAACATTGCTTTGGTTATATTGCTGGAGTCATGGATTTCTCAAACTTTTGTTAATTTACGTTGGTTAAACAAAATTTTTTTAACGTAAAAGTTAACCAATAAAGTTCGCCTGACCCTCATTATGATTAGGGCCGATATATGCTTACATCAATCTAGGAATCCTGTGATCTTATTACCAGTGACGTGGCATTTCTATGAGGATTATCTTAGGAGTGTCGCCTGCATTATTATTCCTTATCAAAAATCAATGTGGATGTCATGATCTGCAGGAATAACTTAATCATTAGGTGTACATTTATCAGCTTCAATTCAATAAAAAAAAATCCTTGGGGTTTTCTTCCAGAAATTGTTCCAAGCATTTTTAATATTTATGCGCTTATTGAACATAAAAAATAAAATCTTAAAAATCATAAAAAATTTGAAGTGTCCATTCAAGAATCATTTGAATTTTGTATTTTTAGTACATTTTCATTTGATAAATATATACATACATACGAGACAATACACGATATATATAACATTAATAGTAAGTAGTAACTAAAATTAGTATATTAAATGTCGTCAAAATCAATGTATAGCAATTATTTAAATGAATTATTTCATAATAAACAATCCAGTATAATTTGCTGAGTTAGTGTGCTTTTATATCCATAGGCTTATATATATAGACTGCTGACTAACTTCTTCAACTTCTTAACATCGTGTGGACTAAACGCTTTGGAAAGTTATAAATACTGTATATTGTCGAAATGAGATTTAAAATTTTCGAACGTGTATAACTAGTTATTTGCGACTGTATATAGATATAAGTTAAAAAAGCTACGAACTTCTCCAAGAACCACTGCTGGTGCCCAATCACAGATCCTGATCGGCACAGGCGCAGCCAGGCGATGGACTCGTGCGCCGTGAAACCGTGGTGCTTCATCACGTAGCACGTGATTAGGCCCGCTGACAGACTAACAGACACGGTTAAATATGAATAGAAAAGTACAAAGTATAGAATTTTATTTACATAGCTTTGTTTAGTCAGCCTCTAGCACTATTTGACAAGTGGGATTTTAGAAAAACAATGGCTTGCGTTCATAAATTAAATAATAATGGGACCAACCTTTCTTCTTAATGTTTCCAGTTCAATCAAGGTCTATTTGTGGATGCGGGCGTTAATGTATACTGTCATATGGGGTTTGATGTGACCTTTGACTTATCCATACGTAATATTAGTTATCGTAATTTGGATTTGGACATGCCAGTTTTGTGTTATTTTTAAATTTTTCCCATAGTATATCGATTTGTTTTATAGATGACGTATTTCAGTCTATTGATTATCTGGTCTCTGTATCCAGTTTCGATACCACGAACGATGTCACTACAAGTCTGAGAATATTTATGAGTAGTTTGTGTTTAGGTGCCGTTGGTAGTTGAATTTGAAACTCCCTTCGCTCTTATTACACTATATCACATTGGACTGCGTCGATCACTAGGGAGCCTCTGTGTTTGTGAGAATGATTACGGCAATATTAAATATCTGTTAACAATCAGAACATCACACTTAAATTGAAATCAAAATCAGTAGGATATCTTTAAAGCATATAACAACATTTTTAACAGTGTTCGAGCCACGCTGCATATAGTATCTGATAGGAATATAAAAGGGAAAAGACTATGATCATTTGATGTCATCTGTTAACAATCAGAAGATTTCGCTTAAATAGAAATAAAAATCAGGAGGATATCTTTTAAGCATATAACAACAAAAATTTTTAAAAGTGGTCAAGTCACGCTACATATAGTATCAGGCAAGAACATAAAAAGACTACGTTCACATAAAATAATCGCTGTGTTTTGTATGTCGATAGTAGGGATCCGGTTACAGGTAACGAAGTATTCCATCTCAGTCTTCAGGAGTAACAACGGAATCTTGAATTTATTATTAGGATGGATGTAGATGTCAATGTGATACAGTCATTATAATCATCGGGTGAACTATGAGGTCGTGAGTTATCTAATATCATATGAAAAAAAACATCCAAGCCTGAAATTCATATGAAAAAAAAACGTCCAAGCCTGAAATTCCTATGAAAAAAAAGTCCAAGTCTGAAATTCCTATGACAAAAAAAATATCCAAGCCTGAAATTCCTATGAAGAAAAAAGTCCAAGTCATAAATTCCTATGAAAAAAACGTCTAAGCCTGAAGTTAAAGAAATATGTTTAAATTTTTTAGAAAAAAAAATTATTACTCTTGGTTTTGGTAGGTGTCTCATAAGTGAAATTGCTAAAATAATCTTGTCTTCTCCAGGGTCTCCTTAAATATTTCAGAGGTAATATATAAAACGGTGAAAGAAGTTTAGCGGTTTCCGGTGTTTGGTTAGAGTGATGACGAAGAAAAAGAACAGGTTTATAATGCGCATATTATCAGAATCCTATTGAATGTTTCATCGCTTGGCTAGGAAAGCCAAATGTGGTGATTTGTATTTACAATCTTTATGCATAACGATTTTATTCAAACTTGGCATTAGACCAGATTGTTCGGTGACTCAGGTTATTTATGTTAAGTTTTATTTCGATGCTCAACTGTGTAGAGTGAGAATTATAATCCCGTAAATGTATTTGCACAAATGAGGCACCAGCCGGTTAGATATTTGAGGGAAAGAAGAAACAGAAAATTACAATTATATTATTTTACGAAACATATATTATTTAAACAAACAAACACACAGTTCACATGACGGCAAGTGATTCCTGCGGTCCATGACATTTACATTCATCTTTGACAAGGAATCATAATGCAGATTCGTTGTCACCCTTGAAGACTGAATACCTCGTAGCCGGTAATAAAGGTCTCCAGAACCCTACACTCACCAGACGAAACACAGCTACATTATATTCACGCTGGTATTGACTGACTTATTTATACTGCAGCTCGAAACAAACTGCAGCGTAGCTCTACCACTGTCACTGACTGCGCGTAGTAGTAATATTTAATTATATACATAAGAACCTTATATAATAACCTGTGTGTAATATTCCAGTAAACCTTTACCTCGGCGTAATCGCTGATACTGCATAGATGCCCTGCACACTTGACCTGTCCTTTGTTTCCTTTTGCTCAAGGCTTAAGAAGTTTTCCACTACGCAAAAACTGTAGGTGACGTGACAAGAAAATAAAGAGACATTTTTGCTGACTGACACTTGAAGCTTTTCATCTTTCCTGTACAATAACGCTGAGCAGCGATATCCTGCTACACATTTTGTTTTATAATAACGAAACATTTTTCTGGTAAGCATACTCATATGTTAGAACAGAAGTAAAATTCTAGAGTATAAACATTCATTAAATTTTTTATATATATTTTTCTATACCAATATATTTCAACATTTAGGTAAACACGGTGTTACTATAATATAAATTATAATTTAATATATAGATTTATAATTTTATATTATGTAACCATAGATTAAATAAAATAAGCAATAGGAGTAATCACAACAAAAGTAAAACTGTTGTTGGCAGTAGAAGAAAGGGTAGTTAGTGTATTTAATTGATGAAGTCATGCGACAACTTGAAAACGCTGCTAAAGTTTGTTCAATATATGTATTTGTTAAGTTTAACGTTCACTTTTCGCCTCTCAATTACGAAAAAAGAAACATTTATAAAACCAAACATGTAAATCCAATACTCCTGTTAAATATATTGCGTTAGTATCATTGTGTTCTGAATCCTTTCAGTGGGATCAGTATGTTAGTAATTGTATTAACGTTAACACACTACTTATGTTTTGTTAAAATTACTAGAAAAGTTACTTATTTTAAGTGCAGTTATCGCCGTGTGTTCGGTATTCCCAAATATCTCTGGCGGTATTTTTATTAATGTCTTTGAGAACATATTGCGTATGTAGAAGTATATTTTCTAAAATTTTAAATATCTTTGTGTATTTCCGGCGGTTTTGTTATTGTCATCTTAGCCTATATTATTGAGTATTTATTCGGGTGCGTGACGTAACGCGCAAACAACTCCCCGGAGGTGAGAATGTAAATACGATTTATATTTTTTTTTCTTTCTATGAATGTGTGCGGTTGCTTTAATTGCTTTCCTGGGTATTATTCAACGGATCTTTTGATTGTAGAAAGAATCGGAGTAACTACATATCGAAATAGAAGAAGACCATAGAAAGTTCTAGCTGTTTCGCTTTCAAGACCTACTGTAAAATTCGGTGAAGAGAATCGAGGGTTTGATAAATTCTAGGTGAACAATCTGTCATTATAATCTAATACAGTTCATCTCTTGACCTACTCAATGACTTTCAACAGTGCTTTTACTTTTTAAACATGCTCTACCTACCAATGGAATGGCCTGGAAAAGGTTTCTGTGTTTTTTATAACTAGAGTAGCATTTTGATTCTTACGTCATATGATTATTCTTATATGAAAATAAAAACACGATAAACCGAAAAGTATATAAAAGAGCAACTTCTGAGTTTCTCGTCCGCTTTTCTCGTAAAACATTATACAGATGCTTTTCATCCCGGTGAATAATTTCAGTAAATGGCTTTCAGGTATCTTTCTTTCGAGAATTTATTAATGCTGATATTCTTGAAAGCGAGGTGCTACCCTGATCCTGTTGTACTACGACTCTACCACTATCGAATTGTTTGGCGATATAGTTTTTATAAAATATATAAAACAAAATTGTACATTTCAGTAGAAGTTAATGATATATTAGAACAATATGTTAAAAGCTATTTACGGAGATTGTTAATAATATGTCTTGTCTAACGCAATTAAAAAGTTTCACCGGCGCCGTTCTCGTTTGTGATGACGTCAATGCTTTCATTTCATGTCCCAAATAAAATTGTTATTTCAGGAACAGTAAAGTAGTATTTATTCAAAGTTACATAAATTGTTGCTTCATTTATATGGGAGTCGCCTTACACCACGTTAGCCAATACAGGGACAAAAACCATTCTGTGGGGAATCAATGATATAGTTGGAAAATATTGTACTCCTTTCTCGATTCGGAAATTCGCAACTCTTCTGGTGTTGCGGATGTTTATGGAAGACGCTGATTACTTGCCATCGGGTGACCCATTAGCTCGTTTATCCTCTTCTATTAAATAAAAATGCTTCTTCGTGGCAATACTCTTTATGTTGAATGGTGAACTAATGATGGAGTGAAATATCGATGTTGAAGATTCGTCACGCTACCTCAGTCCGCGTTTTGTTGTTTTGATGTCAAGAAACTCAGAATTGATTTGATAATATCTTCTTAAGCTCAATAATCGTGATAAATATGGCCTCTTCCTATTTTGAGTGTTTCTATCGTAATCCCTAATCTTCTTCGGATTGGTGATCTGTGTGAAGTGACTTTATAACACGTCGTCGTTGGTGTCGGGACCAAATTATAAACGCTTTTAAAATTTGTTGTGTTATATTATTAGTATTACGTTTATTATTTTAGTATCGAATGCAGCTTCAAAAAATAATTTGCCCAAGTAACGTATAAGTATTTTCACATCGACCTTAGTAACTTGATATTAAATAACGCATTCGTAATCAATTTCCATGAACAGTCTCGTGGATTTTCTTGTTTTGTAACTCGTACAAAATTTAGTACATATACAATTTGATTACAAGTTCTTTGAGAGTTTTGATTGCCGCATAACTTTGTTTAAATTTGCGACGTACCCAAGTTATATGGCAAGACAAAACAGCATAATTTTAATTTATTGCGTTTATTCTTTTAAGAATAAAGTAGTTCTTTTGGGTAGAATACTAGTCTTCATTTATATTAGATATTGTGACATATATCCTCAATTAGTTATATATGTGGTTCTAGTTTTCCTTTAGAACTTTCAAGAGTAAAAACAAATATTTGTCTTATCGTATTCTCTTACAAAAATAACAATTCTTATATAATATCACACAGCAACTTTGTTTATGTAGGAGGTTATACAAATAAAACTAAATAAATAATAATAATAAATAAAACAATAACTCTTTATTTAAATTCTAGTTAATTATAGTGGTATACCGTTCAGAGGACAGAGAGTCATTAGTGATACTTAAATACAATTTCCCTTTTAACGAATGATAGTTTTTTTTATACTAAATGCGGATGACAAATGTACACACAGTTCACATGATGGTAGTAATTTCTGCAGCCAATGCCAATGCCCACAATCCGGTGTTCTGTTTGGGCGTCGTCCTCCCCCGGTCAGTTGACCCATGCTGAAGCTTGATCCAAACTACTAACGTGTCACTTAAACTATTATTTACGTGAAAAGTTGGCTTGGCATCGATTTCTATTTATCGATTATCATGATGATTATTATTCTCTGTGTGTGTGTGTGTGTGTGTGTGATTTTATATTAGCAAACACATAGTAAATAAGCGTTACTTTTCTTCTTCTGTACTTACTTAACTTCATTTGATTTAAAATCAACAAATACAATGGTATGGTTGTCTCAATATATCATTGAAAACTACTCACGAATTGGCTTAGCGAATGGCAGTTGTGAATATAAAAATCGTGCACCGTCAAACAGACAGAAAATCAGTTACGATTTTTTTATTTATTGATTTAATTCCCTTTTTTAGGACTAAAACTAAGGGACAATGGGCGGATGTATTAGCATTTTCTGGTAGTCAAATTACATATTTGTATATAAATTTAATTTTTATGGTATCATTTTCAAATCGGGGTATCCGGCAAGCATAGTCATAGTTCTTATTAATTAATGACGATGAGGAATAACTATCAGATGGGCCTGGCTTCCTTTTTTGTGTTTAAGTTGATAGTATATAACACATTTATATTATCAATGTACCTCAAGACTTCGTCTATTTGTTGCTATACACGTAGACTAGAATCTGTGTGCTCGAGTGTCACCCTTAGTTTCATATAAAAGTTACATTTAGTATTGATAGGTAGGTTTACGGGTAACTGACTCCGGATGTATGGAACTTATCAATCAAGGTCTATCAAGGGATGCGGGCGTTAATGACTGCCATGAGATATATGATTTGACCTTTGATATTGTTTGCTTCCGTGTAAGTGTTTAAATAATTCAAAGTTCCTTCAACTTTAGTTGCGACTGTCATTGGTTTTAGAGTTATATTATTTAATAGGTAATTAGATCAATAATATACTGCAATATTTTTATCTGAAGTGATCTTCGAAATGGAATTGCTATTAACAAGAGTGGGAGATTATATAAAAAAAAAATATGTTTATGGAGCAAAGTCACCGTCGTGTTCTTTCGAGGTGTCGTAAAATTCTCGCAAAATAATCTTACCATTCCTTCAAATGTTAGTCTGTTTTTTGACATCATATTCCACTGCTGAACATAGATGACCATCCCCACAGTACCTGACTATACTGGTCGGGTACTGGGTTCGTTTCCCAACTGAGGAACAATATTTGTGTATCACATGAATTGTTGGTTTTCATGTCGGAGTAATATATGTCCCGTATATTCACTGCACATGGAGCTTCTTGTATATTTGTGTATCACAAAGTTAATAGTTTTCGGGTTTGGGTGTGTTGTATATAATTGTGTGGGTGTATTCATATATATATGCTCCGCGTTGTAACCCAGGATCAGAAACTTCCTTCAATGTTACTTTATCAGGGAAGGGGAGGACGAGTGCCTCCTTGTTTGCGCAAATAGCGTTATACAAATACAAGCACATATATGTATGTGTTAATTATGTAGTTGTAATGTTCTATTATGTAAAATCATCATCAAAAAATCGTAGCATTCTACGAGTATAGCAACCATTTTCTCAAACGTACACAGGAGGAGGGCTTTAAACGGTAAGAGGATTTCATATAATTTCCTTTCGCCCATTAAATTGCTTTGAAACTTGTGAGTTAGCTGACGGGGAAACTCGTTAAAGCGTGTAACAAACTGCCATATATTTATGAACTACGTATTTCATAGATATATGATGGAATGAGAACTGCGTAGTTTGAAATGGCATAATTTGAGATGAAATAATTTAAGAATAAAAGAATAGTGACGTTTATTCCTTTACTTCACAGTTTATTCCTCCCATCATTAGTCTGATCAGAATCTGGTGTTAAATTTTTGTATACTGCTGTCCTTGATACCAGTCGGGGTCAATATTCGTTAAATCTAGATTTTTTAAGTTCACACTGTTTAATTATATTAATAAATATGTGGCAGAAGGTATTAATAATTTTGACATAATAGTCAACCTTTTTTATGCAAAATTTGACTCGAAATTTTAAAACTTAATTTTCTTTAACATTATATTGTCATAATTTACGATACTAATGTTCTAATAAAATAAATCACAATAATTTTATAGTAGATTGTGATTATTCAGCAAACAGTGGTAGAGCTAAGCTGCGGTTTCCTTTTAGCTACAGAATGAATGGATCAGCTTGAGCGGGGTAGGACCACGCCCTCACAGAATACCAGCATAATGCCGCTGTGTTTCGTCTGGTGAGTGTAGAGATCCGGAGAACTTTATTACTGGTGACGAGGCATTCCATCCCAGGTCTCATGGGTAACAATTGATGTTTATTAGCGTTGTACCGCAGCTTAGCTCTACCACTGTTTGCTGAATAATCACAATCTACTATAAAATTATTGTGATTTATTTTATTAGAACATTAGTATCGTAAATTATGGCTAAATATAATGTTAAAGAAAATTAAGTTTTAAAATTTCGAGTCAAATTTTGCATAAAAAAGGTTGACAATTAAGTCAAAATTATTAATACCCACTGCCACATATTTATTAATATAATTAAACAGTGTGAACTTGAAAAATCGAGATTTAATATGATGATTGATAAATTGGTAAACATCTTTGTACGGCATTATGATTCCTTGTCAAGGATGAACGTATATGTCATGGGCCGCCGGTATCACTTACTGTCATGTAAACTGTATGCTCGTCTGTTACTCGTATTGTACTGAAAAAAAAATTAATCATAATTTACGGTACATGGTCTAATAAAATAAATCACAATAATTTTATGGTATGTTGTGATTATTGAAAAACTGTCACGAGTTTACGTCAGTTATATGAATTTGAGTTATATTGTTTAATTAATGGGTAAAAACGCTACGGCTACGGGAAAGCCTTCAACTCAATTAAACTTTTGAAAAAGTTTTATTAGCATAACCAACGGTATTTTGAAAGTAATAGAACGTATAAATTATTCAAAATTAAATATCGATGTATACCTCTAGTACTTTAGTAAGTGGCTCTGTTTTGCTATACATATATATATATATATATATATATATATATATCGTTTGTATTATATTTATATAATTAATACTATTGAGAAACGCCAGCACGTGAAAATGTTCCCAAGTGACACATTGATTGATTGGCATATGAGGTATAAATTTTACCGGCTTTACTATTTTCCCGCATATATATTTTTCATATACAACCACACATACGTTGTATATAAAATATACCTATGAAAATTAAAAATTATCGAAAGTTCGAGTAGACTATTAATATTTTCAGCGGACGCCATATTTGTAAATTCCATCTTTTAAAAACAATGTCTAGAAATCCTACGTAGGTCCGATGGCGCGTGAGAACAGCGTCGGCGCATGCGTGCGGGGGCGGCGGGTCGATAGCGCCGTGACGTCTTGTGCCCGGCGAGCTGGTGACAATCGATGTGAACGATTCCTATTTCACAATAAATGCTTTCTTTCCTTTGAAATTCAAAGACAAAGTGTACATTCACATTTGAGGGTATTTTTTTTATTTTAAACTATGCGATGCGGAGTCTTTGGGCTATAGTAGTATGGTCTTGACGATAACTGTATTAGGTATAATGTTTCGGTAACGTCCTATTTATTAAATCATATATTTATTTATTTATAGATATTTAGTACTAACACTTAGGGCTAGATGCTTTTAATTTTCATTATGTTAACTGATTTGTAATATAAATACTTCATGGAAATGTTTGAATAAATCTACAATGTACATTAAAATAAAAATATTACCACTTCATCCCGCATTAGGAATACGTAAAGATGTTAGAAATTATACAATTCTTAGTTGCGAGAGATGTTTTATGAATATATTTGTTTTCATGAATGCCAATGCATTGTATAATTTTACATTTCGTCCTTTGAAGCCGGGGGTGAGATTGACCTAATTCTCGCTGGGAAATTAGATGTAAACTATTCGTATATTTGTACCTTTTTCGAATTTAAAATAAAATATGGGAAAGTCTCGGCTTTACGGCCTTTTGAATTGGCATTAAACTGACAAGGTAAAGCGGATTACATTACATCAAGTTAAAGCAAAAAGCGCTTATAAAGTTGAAATGTTATTTTTTGTTGTGTTGAATGTACCTATATGTTTTACATATAGTCTGCTTTATTTGGGTTTTGCACCATATTGGGTACGATTTTGGCCTTAAAATGATAATATTTAAATTCCCTCATTCTGATTTGACATTCTGATATTTATGATAGATATATTATTGATAGTTATTTTTATTTAAAATACAAATTGTTAATACAAAAACAAAACTGATGAGATTTTTCAGATTGTTTTCATATTCTCCCGTCAACTGAACACGGAACGACGCTACCAAGAGATTTTATCTCGACGATGTTTTTTTTAATTACATTGAGTGTACTCAGTTCACCTGATGGTAAGTGACTCCTACGGCCCATGACGTCTACATACATCCTTGACAGAGAATCATAATGCAGATGCGTTGTCTTGTCACCCCTGAGGACTGAGTTTGAATGCTTCGTCACAAGTAATAAAGTTCTCCGAATTCCTACACACACCAAACGAAACACAGCAGCATTATGCTGGTATATCACGCTGGTGTTCTGTGAGGGCATGGTCCTTCCCCGGTCAAGCTGATCCATTCATTATGCAGCAAAAAACAAACTGCATCGTAGCTATACCACAGTTATGAATCTTACACTATAATGAAAATTAATAAATAAATTCAGGGTTTCATTCAGGATTCTTGCTAGCTCAGTGTCTGAACTTTTAATGTCACGATACGCCTGGAAACCTAGTTTTTCCCAGTGTCGACAACAATGAAATTTTAAATTTCAAGTTTATGTACGTACCAAATTACCACTTGCTCGGTGTCGGTTCACGATGCCCCTATGCACGTCGTGAACCGTGAGAGAAATAAAAAAAATATTTCGAAGATATACGAGCTCCATCACGTGTCGTATCCCTTCTCTCTACGCGGACTATGCTCAGCGGTGAAATCTTTTTTTTTATAGAATAGGTGGCAAACGAGCAAGTACCTGATGGTAAGTAATTACCGTTGCCCTTTGACATCCGTAACACCAGCAGCGGTCGCAGATTCGCTGCTGGCCTTTAAGTAGAGAGAGTACATATAAAGGTTGGTTTACTTTATTTTCAAAGAGGAACTATAGATGTTATTAAGTTCATTACGTAGATAAATTGTGACACTACATGATAGGAATATCAACTAAATGCAGTCTCGAGAAGTATCTTAAACTTATAGGGAACGGCTTTTAGTATACCCTCTAAGACTGGCATAGAGTGAATAGCCTAGATCGAAACATCGTTATATTGCAAATAAGAGAGAAGTGGGTATTAATTAGTTTACACTAAGAGATCTACGGAGCAGGGGGTAACGAATAGGACCAATATATGAGAGAGACAAAATAAACAATGTCGGAGATACCGCAATATCTCGTCCAAAGTGTAAAGTACAAGCGCACAGTTACACCTTAAGAAGAAAACAGGTCATTCAATTACCGGTAACGAGGCATCTTATTCCTCAGAGATGATAACGCTATTGCATTTTGATTCCTAATCAAGGATGGATGCGGAGGTCTTGAATAACTTACTACCAGGTAAAATGTTTGCAGTTTGGGATTCCATTTTTTACGGATGGAAGCTGTTGAAACCGAATGTAAACTATTGTTCCAATATCCTCTCTAGATATATATATATATATAGGTGATATTATAATTAAAAATTTAATAAAGACTATAGAAAAATAATGTATAGATATTTTGCATAGCACGTCACTTCGTTTGTTGCATACTCTGAATCATAACTTCATTTTCATTGTCCACTCTCGCAACTTCAATAGATAAATACCTATACGTTAGTCTTCTGTAATAGGATTTAGTAATAGAAAAAGTTACGTAACAATTTGTTATAAATATTGATCCAATGTACATATGAATTGAAGAATGAAAAGTATTTTTTTATGTAATATCGTATCAAGCATTCGAACTGATAGGAATTACAAGAAAAAAAAACTACTCCTTGCTCGGTTGCAGTTGTTTGTGGGCGGCGGTGATCCGGACATCGTGAGATCGTAAGACTAAGATGGAATAACTCGTTCCCTTGCTATATGATCTATTTTTTGTTTGTGTAATATTCTTTACAATTACGTAATCGCACAATAATCATGACAATTACATTACAATACATTATATACTCAGCCGAACGATAACACTAAATATTTTGTTTTTGTCCGTTCTATTGTATGGTACTTTACCCATATTATTGAAAAGACCTTCATGTACCTATCTCTTTATCGTATATCGATTAGTGGCCATATTGGAAAAGCGAAGGTAATGACCATGTATTGGATTAGTATTTGTGCGACAATATTAAGAAAACTATTAAGTTAGGTCTTAATAGTTTTATAGGTTAGTTAGGTTTTCAGTGGTAGAGCTGCAGTTTGTTTCTAGCTTCAGAATGAACGGGTCAGCTCGACCGGGGTAGTACCACGTCCCCATATAATACCAACGTAAAATAGCTGATTATGCTGTGCTGCAGTGTTTCGTCTGTTGAGTGTAGGGTACTGGAGGCCTTTATTACTGATGACGAGGCATTCCATCTCAGGCCACAAGGGTGACAACGCATCTGCATTATGGTCCCTTGTCGAGGATGAATATAAATGTCATGGACCGCATCAATCACAGCCAAGCTAAGATTGCTTGTCCCCTTACATCATAAAAAATATCTGTGATATTTATCAACTAAAGAAATATGAAAAATACAAAAGCTAGATATTACAATGGACAGTAGTGAGAATGCGCTGGGTTTCACGTAACTGTAAATGCGAGTTTAATTACTGTTTTAACGTAAATTGCGACTCCTGGACGTCGTTGCTTCTTTCCGACCGCAGTTTTGCGGTGCGCCGCAAAATTTATGGTGCATTTCTACGGTACGTGCTCACGTCTCTGTTGAACAGAGACATTTAGTATAGTATACAAACGATGGATACAAAATATAACACACATTTTTTACTTTTTTCATTCCCGATAGCCATCTCAACTTAACTTAATTGCTTGTTCTACGACTCGAATCCCAGATTGGAATCTGTTGATTAATAAATCGAAGACCGTACGTTAACCATTAGGCTGCACGCTTAAATTTTCAGTTTAACATTTGTTTTAAATAACCATTAATAGTAGTAAATTGATATTACATTGCTCACCTATCTCTAAATCATTATTATTTTTATTATTATTTATCGTTACACCGATGGTATTTTGGCTGATTTGTGCATCACATGTTTCACATCTAAATTACTACAGTTTATTAAAATACTATAATTTTGACAGCGGCAGAGCTACGCTGCAGCTTGTGTCTAGCTGGAGAATTAATGGGTCAGCTCGGCCGGGGTAGAACCATGCCCTCATAGAATACCAGCGTTAAATAGCAGCATAATGCTGGTATGTTTCGTCTGTTAAGTGTAGGGAGCTGGAAACTCGTATTACTGGTGACGAGGCTTTCCATCTCAATCCTCAAGGGTGAGTATACATCTGCATTATGATTCCTTGTCAACAATGAATGTAGATATCATGGGTCGCAGGAATCACTTGCCATCAGGTAAAAAAGGATCAACACCGAATAGTGCTCTAATGCTTTTAAATTGTATTATGAAAGTTCTATTAAATTGTATACTAATACGGAAATTACATAACCATAATGAGTTGTGTGACGACACTGTTTTTTATCTACACAAGACTTACGTATTTTTTTAAAAGCTCATTTAATATAAACTCATATTCTTAATAAATAATTTTATTTCTCACAAAGTACCTTTTCCTTTTGAAGCCTTACCTTCAGTACACACCTAAACCAGACTCGACGCCAGTGATTAAAAAGTTTTTCTCTCCCAACGTTCCACGGGCGGCCATATTTGTTCGTTCAATTACGTTCGCTCCGCTACGACAGATTATTGACTTATGATTTTTATAACTTAACTTAGTTTAACATACAAGATGCGTCTATATCGTGAGTGTTAGAAAAGATAATAATAAAATACAATAATAATTCATTCGCAATAAGATCGGCGCAATGTTCGGATAAGGTGTCTGGTATACGGGTACATAAATACATCCAAACTGGAAAAACAAAAATTTATAAATAATGTCTGCTAGGAAGCGAACACAGGACCAACGAGGCGTAGACAATTTGTCTAGGAGTGTGCTTTTGTCGTCAATAACAGATATTAATTGTACTTTCGTTGTAGATTTGATATAAATTCCACACAAATATTGTTATAATTACAATAATTATACAAAAAACGTTTGACTTCTTTAAAGTACACATATTTGTGTTTTTGTAACATTATCTCTTCTACAATCAAGAATATGATCAAAGAAATACCCAAAAACTGAGAAGAAGCTAAATATATTATATTCTATATAGAAGGTGAGCCATAAAATCTAAACAACTCGTTATTACGCTGTGATTTTTGGTTTAGCTCAAGTCTACATATGTAGAAGCTAGTACCTATATGTAAAGGAAGTCATATATCAGGAACCATATCCCCTTAATATAAGAGTTACGCTTATCATTTTGTATCATCGTTATTTGTACAATCTTAATTATATGGTGTATGATGTAAGAGTAGTAAAATATTTAAATCTATTTAAAAACATTTAATTACCCTTGAATCTTTAATACGTGTTATTCATCTTACCTATCTAGTCACACTTATATGGAGTTTTTATCAACACCATCTTAAACCGTATTTAAACTTAATATGTTTTTGCTATAAGCATAATCATATATATATATATATATATATATATATATATATATATATATTTGATTAAATGTATGATAAAGTTTTTGATGAACTAATGGTGTTAAAGAGCCCACAGTTCACCTGATGTTACGTGGTGATTGCAGATCATATACACTTCACTCTTAATTAAGATTCACATTTTTTCACCCCTGAGGGCTGAGATGGAATGATGTAATTCCATATTCCTATTCTCACCAAATGAAACAGACAAACGTTACACCTTTATTTTACGTGGATATTCTGTAGCGATATGGTCCTTCTCCGGTAAAGCCATTCATGCTGCGGTTAGAAACTAGCTATAAGGTGGAGTTACAACCGCCAAAAAAATATTATTATATTCCTATTACTATAAAATTTATAAGTCATCCAAAATGACATGTACGCATTACGAAAATATTATTATCATATTTGTTATTCTCCGGGAATACGTCGCGGCCTCTGACGACAGTTTAAGGGCGTCATAAGCGAATTTGCATCTGTTCTGTTTGTTACAGGCTGCGATGAAGGCGATTCTATACAGATTATCATAGATTAGAAATAATACATCTTAATAAGTGATTTGTTAGGAAGGCAATCTAGAAGCCGTTCTGCATAGACAGTACAAGATCTGGATAGTATCTCAATCAAATTCTGTTCTACTTGTGTCGTTAAAATCAGTTAAGAGACATCTAACATATCTTAGACTAATCTAGACCTAATAGGCAAAATTATAGACGTCTTACATATGAATATATGTAAGGCGTCTGCCATTTTGACTAGAACTTATTAGGTCCTAAACATGGGTGACCCTAGTGTTACCAGTTCAATAAAATTCAATTTGTGAAATTTATATTAATTATAAATCAATAATTTAGCAATTAACTCCACATTTATTGATATTATATATGATATTATTTTTAATTTTATACATTCACCGGTACACAATTTTTTTTATCTGTTGTACAAATCAAGTTAAGCATAGGATGCAAATGCTATGCACATTTCATCTGGAGCTGACAGCGGTAGAGCTACGCTGCAGTTGCAGAATGAATGTGTCAGCTCGACCGGGGTAGGACCACAATCTCATAGAATATCAGCGTAAAATAGCAGTATAATGCTGTTGTGTTTCATCTGGTGAGTGTAGGGATCCGGAGACTTTTATTACTGGTGATGAGGCGTTTCAACACAGTCCTCAAGGGTGACAACGCATCCGCATTATGATTCCTTGTCAAGGATAAATGTGTATGTCATGGACCGCAGGAAACACTTACCATCAGGTGAACTGCGTGCTCCTTTGTTACTCTCAATACAAAAAAAAATAAGGTCTCAAACGTGTCAGCACTGAACACGTAAAGGTCGCACTTTAGTAATTCAATTATTTTTACCTCTGCACGTAGAATTATATTTCATGCTACGAACATGGCGCGTGCGATAGTCTTTTAAACGAAGTCGCTTCTTATGTATTATCCGCTTTTTATATTTTGCCCACGCCACTTCTGCTCTACCTAGACTATTTTACTTAATGACAGAAGTTTTCTAGTAAAATATTACAAACTATTAAGAGTAAATTTCCGATCGATTTAAAATTCTTCAATCCATACATACGATTAATCAAAGTATACCGCTCTTACATTAAATAATATAATTACGATTGGCGAACTAATTGAAGGGGAAGATAATTGAAAAACGCCGGTTGCAAGAAATTCTCTCAGGATAACGTTGCCAGCGATTAGGGACCATTAATGTAATAGATTTGGGCCTGTCGGACGGGTCAAAATCGATCGCTTTAGATATACGTGGCATACCCCTGACAGCTTGATGGATGAGTTGAAATACTAGATTGGGTACTAAATTCGTTTTTATCCTAAATGTTCTTAAAGTAAATTTTTCAATCTTACAAAAAAAAGAATTATCAAGTTTTTAAATTTTGGAAGAAAGGCGTTTCTGAATATTCCTTGGTCGTAGGTAATCTGACGAACGTGTAATCGCCGTAAAATCTTTATCTTATCTTATACAATTAGTTCCATAATTTAAGAGTCATTACAACTGTATTATATCGAACCACTTCCTATCATGTTTACTCATTTCCATCATGTTTATTGATATTTAATTGCGATATTTTTTTTTTCCAATTGGAGAAATATTTTCAAATTTCACCTGCTTAGTTTTCAGCTGTGTTTAATTAAGTCCTATATTAGCGATATTAGTACTACATAGTCCTACATTATTTACAGGCTTCAATTCTCATCTGTTGAACTGCTAAAAGGTAATTAAGTTTAACATTGATTCCCTCTTGGGAACTATATTCATTATCGTCGTATATATTGTTTATGGGTTCACTTGGGCTAGATATACATGTATGGGCTAGATTGGCATTTGTAAACAGGTAAGTAAATGTACTTGAAAGAAGATTCCAAAACGCCTGGAGGAGCTCTTGAAATCGCAAATGTAGAGCAACATTCTACTGTTCATGAAACGAAAATTACTCAACCTTTGTATTCTCTTTCTTACCTACGGTACACAAATATTCTCCAAAAAAATAATTTCAAGGTTCCTCAGTTAGTTAGGTCCATGTATCAGTTGTATGGCGAATTGATCCAATCTTGTACACGATACCTCTAAAATAGGTATCATCGAGGTTGATAAAAAATTGGCGCAACGTAACTTGTACTATTAAAAAAATAATAAATTTTAAATTGGTATCTATTATACGTATTTATACGAAAACGAAAAACCTAATTATATTTATTATATTCTACAAAAGAGGATTTAACGAACTTATGACTTAAAAATAATAAATGATGTACTACATCTTGATATCGTTCGCTGTTTGTTCTAAGACATTGGCTAGTAGCGGTTTAAATCGCACTAACCAGCCGAATAGTTCGTCGGTCAAGTTCTACATGGATATTACCAGGTGTCAACGTAATTTAATAACATATAATATTTTTATTTATTTACTTTGTGCAACAAAATCAAGCAAGAATCTCATTATATATGGGACCGAAATTCTACTGCTGTATTCTTTTGTTTGAAGGGTTTTAGGTGTGTTAGATTTAGTGCTTTTTACAATAAGTTATAAAGCTTTCCAAGTTGTAGCTTTGAGGTAACAAATTACATATTCGGTTTCGTTATAACTGAAACAATCACGCCCATGTAACTTATTTTGAGAGATTATTTTGAGCCATTTATTGAAAAAATAAAAGATTTTTCTTTTACTAATCATTATTATCGTTAGATATGTGTCACATTTAATTAGAGAGAGTTTTGGAGGAGAAAGTGAGAGAAAGATAGAGCGCTGTCGAACATACCTTAAAACTCAGGAAGCCTGCATATCACTGTGAATAAATGTTTTATATAATTTTAATTCTAAACATGTTAACCTGACTCTGCTATCTAATAAATATATTACGACATTTTTAATATTAGAATGGGCTAAAGTCTTTATATACACTACCAAGTTTGCAAGGTATATGTTTTTGTAAAACAAAAGATGCTATTGTGACATACTGCCTTCTGTTCTCCGTTTTAATAAAGTAAATTAGAACCTATAAAGAGTTTTACAGATGAAATGCTTTCTTTTGTATAACTCTGTGTAATGATGGTGAGTTTTCCTCACATATAGATAACACACGCCCACCTACAATTGTATTAAATCAAGATGCAGTTACGTTATTAATCCCTTAATGCAGTGTACCTCTACCCTTGACAGTGGTAGAGCTAACTGCAGTTTGTTTTAGCTGCAGAATGAATAGGTCAACTCGACCGGTGTATTACCACGCCCTCACAGTACACCAGCGTAAAATAGCAGCATCATGTGGCTGTTTTTGACCTTTATTACTGGTGATGAGGCATTCCGTCTGTCCTCTATGATACCTACGCATCTGCATTATGATTTCTTTTCAAGGTTGAATGATGATGAAAAGATGTCTTGGGCAGCAGGAATCACTTACCATAAGGTGAACTGTGTGCTCGTTTGTTACTCTCAATGTTATAAAAAAAAGTAATGATTATGATGGTAAGTTTTCATCACACATAGACAACAGACGCCCACCTACAATAATATTAAATCAAGATGCAGTTGCGTTATTGATCCAAAGTTCTAAGATCTAATAATATGATTCCATCAAATTTAATCCCAAATATGTAAAATATACTTTGTATATAGAATAAAGATTTCAATACTATTTTTCCTCGCCCCGCGCCATATTGCCGCTGTATATTGATTGCTCTTGCTATGAAGCTTTGACCTTTCCCGCCCCCACTCCGACGGGAGATGTATTCAACACTTATCCGAGCGCTCCCGATGTTGGCTCATATAGTGATAATTAAATGAACGTATATTTTGTGTGAACTTATGAAGAAATTTTATATCTCACAAAGAACAGATACAAGGACAAAACAAAACAATATGTTTTACTCTTTCTTTGTGCTAATATTAATTGTATTTGATAACTATGAGTAGCCGAGTTGCGATCGTCGTTAAAGTATTCGGTTAAGCTAAACCGTTTTATTGGGTTTGATAGATTGGCTAAGGCATGCCGTATAGAAGGCACGTGGCAAGCCTTTAATTTAGAAATACGCGTATAACCTCATTGAGACCTACAGTGTCGGGGCCACTGCAAAATGCATGAGTTTAAATAATGGTTCTTGAACTTGTAAGGGAAAATATTCCTTATGATGACTGCAGTAGTACGCAAAGATGTAGTCCGTTAACCCCACTGAGACGAACATTGTTTTCTGCTATAAGCTTTTACTTCAATGATATTAATATAATATAATTATATATTTATAATATCTAATATATATAATAGAGTCATAAGTTACTTTGCAGAAATCCATGCTGAAAGAAATTAGTTCTACCTCTTACTGCCACACAAAATGTCATGCGTGTGCCAACGGTGCCCGCGCCCCGAACCCAATACAAGAACCACAATTTTTTTTGTTTTTTTCATATGTTAGGTAAATCCTCATATGTATATTTTATTTTATTTTAAGCAAATTTTATCGAAAATTTTATAATCTTTTAATTTAGCAACGTAATTTTATGTACTAGTATTTAAGTTATGATTTGGTACTATCCACTTATAACTAAATTAACTAGGTTAGTTTTAGATCAACACAGTAACTATTTAAAAATAAAACTATATTTATTGCGTATATAAATCATAAACGACTTCTTAAACAAAATGGGTAGTTTTAGTAATTTGTATACAACCAACCGCCTATTGAAGCGACGAAAAACTTACCTTTGAAGTTAAAAAATCTGTTCGTATTACAAACAAACCGACGTTGTTTACATCAAGTCGGTGCTACGTGTGAGACGTTCAAGTACTTATAGCCCGGGGCTAAGTGTGCGTTGAGTTGCCAGTGAATAATTGAAAATGTCTACCTTTTTACTCCATTTGAAATACAAGGTGCTTTTACGTTCTGTTCGGGCTGATAGCAGCTGTTAGCCCAAGGGATTTTACAATTTCACCGGGTTGAGCGGTGGGTCGAGGCCTTTATTTATATACAGTGGGTAACCAGCACAAGGACTCCCGAGAGGGAGCCCCGGCTTGGACCGTTACCCCGTTCCGCGAGAGCGTCCGACTCGAGGGTGCCCGGACCTCGGTGCAGTTAAAGTTACGTGAATTGGTTTTTATATACTAGTTTTTACTCGAAATCTTGTGTTTTTATGATATCAATAATGAGATATGAGTATACACTACACCTTTATTAGATTGTTTTGAAATAAATTTGTATCATCAATAAACTTATTAGAAATTAATCATACTAATTTATGTGCGTTTTATTTCTTTGTGAACCTTCTTAGGTGGTTCTCTTTGTGATATAACCAAAAGGACAGAGGTCAACTTACACTGGTAAATTAAGGTGGATTCTAGTAAATTCTAAATCCTCCCACACAAATTAGATACAGGCTCTTTCTTAATTAGAGCAATTCTGCGTAATTGAACTTCGTCTAGTGAATAGATATTGTTTGCGTTTAAAGTTTAATTTCTATGTAAATTTTCATTTGTGTCCGAGTTAGCATAGTTTTATACTTCGTTGTACGATAAATGGATGAACGTTGCACGAATCGGCTGGCAACAAATGGTTGTATAGTACTAAAGACACGTTGACATCAAAAGTACAATCATAACAAGTAAATTAAGAGAACATGGGCTTGTATACGATTCGCTTTTATCTAAACTTAGTGCGGTAATAGTAATTTAAGTTACGCTGTAACGGTAATAGTTGTTTAAGTTTTTTATTTATATATGTTACTTGCTTATTATATAATAAAGCTAAAATTACTCTTTATGTGATTACGCGGATTCAGACGGATTCTCAAGGTTACCATGTTAAGCATTATAGCTTTATGCTGATATTGTAGGTTGGTATTCTGTGAGAGCGTAATTTCACCCCGGTTAATTCATATTACAGCCCAATCTCAAATTGAGCGTAACACTCCAATTTTTTTTTCTTATTTTTAACCGAACAAACCATTTTCATTTGTGCATTAGCAATAAAAAAATCCCTATAAAAACTGCGTGTCCCAAAAGCGTCGGAGGTAGAGGTTTTTTCCGTTTTCGACTTAAATTTCATAGCAATATTTGTCGAACAATCCCCCGAGAGTTATCCCCGTCTTGATATTTACTTGGGTTATTGCAGAAACTTATGATTAGACCAGGGTTTCGTAAATATAGCATTATTTAGTTATTTGTTTTTTACCTTGCAATCATTATTGTTAATAATAAATAAAATAAAAATCAACGATAATAAAACAATTTATTTCCTTAATTATACATTGATGTTGTTTAACACACATCTTAAAATATATTGACAATCAAATCATTTACTTTTCTTATATGTAATTACACACATTGAAATATGGTAATAAATGATAATTTGTAATCATATCCGATATAAAAGCCCGAATTCTGATACGTTACTTATGTTTTCTGTGGATGCTCAAAATAAATAATATTTCAGTTTTTGACTGAGAGTCGTAAATTTGTTAACAAAACTGTCCTTTATATATACCATAAGTTATAATTAAGTTGGATTTGATCTTAATTCAATAGCCATCTCTCGAAAGTTAGCATGGAATTTAGGACATTGTAACATTACTAATCTACTCGACTGTATAGTGATATATATTTTATTGTTTATTAACATTAAGCTAATATAAATAAAGTAAATGTGAGTAAAAGTATATAAAGCAATGATGGCACATCAGTTTTCTAAATTTAGTTACTAGAATATTAATGGGATAGATAATTCGTTAATTAGTTTATAGATTGCGCTCTATATAGATATATAGAGTCAGATTTCAGTCAACTTAACGGTAAGAAGGCGTTCAAATGGAGAAGTATCGGCTAACCGTCAATCGTTGAACCAGGGCTGAACTACTAGACACTGAATACTTGTGTCCCATAAAACTATTGATTTGTATTGTTTATATACAGTGAAATGGATTTGTAGACTTACTTAGTTCTTAGCAATTTTTTTAATATATTTTTTTGTTTGTGTGATGCTGTTGGTCCAGTGACCTTTGCAGCTTTATCTCACCAGATTTTCGAGCGGGAGGCTCGCTGAGTAGGGAGAGTGTTTAGCAATCTGCGGACGACGTTTATATGTGAAGTAATGGTGGGATGAGATTAGGCTTGTGTCAGTGGTAATGGTACTGACAGGAGTAAACAATTGTTTACTTGCAAGTTGGTGAAGTGAAAAAAAAAACGAAGCGTCAATTGTCTAATGGTTTAGGGTACCGTCTGCGAGACTTAGGTCGTAGGTTCGAATCCACCATTTCACTATTGTCGTGAACCATCTCCCAACACAAACATTTTCAGCTTAGTAGGAGTGGTTAACAGCAATACTAGTAATGTTATTGTATAGCATTGCTAATATTAAAAAATATATATAGTCGTTAGAATTCAGCCACTAGCTTATGATAACTGTTACTTGAAATAGTTTATAACTTTTTATTCTCATAAAGGCAAAACGCAATAGTACGAGTCTGCTATTGGACTTTTGCGAGTATTTTTTTTTTTTAACCAGTACGACCTTCGTCGGGTCAACACGATTGCTCTCAGCACCGTGCGGTTTCACTCAATATATCTCGACTCTTTCGAAGTATTATATATAAATAGAGATCGCTATTAGGCTATTTCGTAAAATAGATTTTGCAGTTTAGGTTTAGAATTACTATATTGCTACCGGAACTTTCTATAGAGGTAGCCTACCTTCGTACCTTAGTGTAAGATGAAATGCATGAAATATAACGAAACCAGTAATTGAGGTCACTGTCTCTCTTTCTCTTTCTTAAAGTCACCTTTCAGCAATATATTTTTAAGTTGGTTCTACTACCAGTGTGTTTAAGAGCTTAAACGAATGGAGTGATTCTACAAATGGATGTTCTTGGGAAAAGTTTCTGAACTAGAGAATTTATAGTAAGAGGTTTCTTCGAGGAATAGATATTTTGATAAATTATTTAAATCTTAATGTATTTCATAGATTCGGCTATTTCATACTCATGAAACTACGAATGCTAGTGACATTTTAAAATTGAAATATCTTTTTAATTAAGCAATAAACATGCAACAAACTCTAAATGTTGTCTCAAATATATCTTTAAAAACCACATCCAATTGGAACAACTAATGTGGAGATTAACGTGCACAAACGCATAGATAAACTTTAAATTCCATATATAGACTATTTGTATATGTCAACAATCAAGTATAAAGTTCACTTGATGGTATATGTTGAAGACTGATGAGTCATCCATCCTTTTAAACGCAAACTGTATCCTTGATTTCATTGCTTATCGGCAAGGGAAATATAGCCTGACCTCTTCGTCGTCCATTAAGAATTGAAAGATAAATTGTCCCTGTTGCCAAGGGCATGTTATTTATGTTACAGTATGTTGTAAAGTGGTGTAATTCTTAAGGTCATTACTAAAATTATTTTAATAATAAGTAATGTTTAGCATTCCGTTTGGAATTATTGATATGACAATAAATCCTTTTCTTACGTAGCTTTTGCTTTTAAATGTGTTTTGATTTCAATAAAAAAATAAAAATGGAATAATGAAGTTTTCTATGTCGATATCAACGAGAGAGTTCGATTTTTATTATATTTATAATTTTCTAACATTTTTGCTAAATTTATCAGGGTGAAAGGCTAATAAACTTAAGATGAAATAGGGATAGATTTATATCTGTTTCGTTGGATCGCTATAGAATTATTTTTTGTTAAATGTAGTATACTTAAACGACGAATGTGTTTGCTTAATATTTATGAGTACATATTTAGCCGCCGTTTTGTCTACTTCGGATTCTGCACGTAGCATTCTCACAAATGGTTAGTAAAGATTTACGGAGTGCTCTGGCATGGAAGTAACATTATTTAAGGTATACACGGGAACGGCATCTGCTTGACAATGCTGCTACTCTCTCATATCGAGATTCATGCTCTGCAGCGAGACTAATTAAGGCATGATATTTTTCTTCCATATTAAACTTTAGTGACATAAAAATATGTAAAGAAGAGATATTCTATTTACGTTTATTAGATTTTATTTCCAAGTTAATCATGTTATATAAAACTATATATTCTTATTAAATTCTATATCCTGATCCTTTTTGAAGATCCTTTTTCTGAATAGCTGAATATTGTTACAATTTAAGTTTAAATTTTAATTTAAACATTTTATATGGTTTAAAACTCGGCTTATTGGATTGTTAAATTGTTTAACTTAAACATTTATAAATCGTTAACTATCTAGAACCAGCAAAAGCTTTTAATATAACACAATATGTTTTTGCGTGGTACAACACTCCGCAGCTAGTTCGCATGAATTGGCCGGCTCTATCGCGGATTTATATTTCCTTATTGCCTATCTTGTGCTAATTATTATTGATGGTTTCTGATTGTATGTGATACCTCTTCAGGTTTTAACCCATGGCAATTATATGGGCAGTTATATTTTAGTGCATAGGTTCCCAACGATGTGGTACTGCTCCTCTATGGACGCTGGAGACCATCGAGAGTTGAGGGACCAAAAACAAATAAAATAAGTATAACAATAAAATAATAAATAAAATAAGAAACAATATTTAAATATTCGCTACAATTACCCATTACGAAACAGTTGGATTTCTTTTGTCTTGCTTAGGTATCCGGAAAAGATTGAGAATTTGTTTTAATACGTACCACAAGGACTTTATCTTGGTAAGTATGGCATTTTGGAAAAGTATCAGTTATGTTGGTATTCTGGTAGACTGTTTAAATGCTGGGTAGAAGGGTTAAGGATACGTAGTTTTAATGTGTCTAATGTATCTATAGAATAATATCAATTACTCAGGAAACGTGCCGTAAGCATTTCACGTTAACACACAGACACTAATACGTCGTTCCCTTCCCAACTCCGAAGAAGGACAGATGCAGTGTTAGGGATATCGAATATTTACAATATACTTGTCTATATAATTGTTGCTTGCTTCTCGACTAGAAATTGTAGACAGTGTAGAAATCCAGGACCAGAGACGCTGCAACGAGAGTATCTGGTCCAATCATTACACCACGCTCCCGTCAATGTACAGATGTAATGACTCGGTATACTTTCAACATTAATATTGTCTCTGAGATAAGAAATTGGGATAAGAGTATTGTTGAGTATTCTCAACGCTGAGCCATGTGATGAACAATTTGGCAACAAATTGGGTAAAACTACGAAATTCCTGTCCCTTTGTTCTACATGAGAATGTGAAAAACCCTCAACGAGGCTAACATTTTGTTTTAATTTCATTACAAAGTCTAGTTTTCTATCTAAGTGAAATATTATTGTATCAATGTTGCTAACATAATAAACAAAGTTTTTTAATTATGAGACTGCAACAAGTGTCTTCAATCAACTTCAATCTCTTCTCTAGTTTTCGAGTTTATGGATCTCTGTAAGCACAGCATCATACATCCATTAAACGGTAGTATTCTATATGTTAGTAATCTCTATCCGATCAGGCCGATCCATTCTTGCTATTGCAGGGTAGCTCCACCTTGAATCTAACTCATAATTTTAGGAAACTAGTACAAGAAATCTTTTATACATATTATTTATTAGTTATACATCTTTTTACTTCGGACTTGAGATATGTTTACATTTGTCTCTTTCCTTTAAGAATGTTTTTGTAAAAATGCTGCATTAAATTTCGCGATTCATTTAACTGCGAACATCAGTCGAGGGAGGTGGGATGGGGACAAAGATGGAGTGAGATGTGAGTTATTTACGATGTACAGATGCCCTCTGAGTATCGACGTTAGTTGCGACTGTTTACGTGCGATTATATATGCAGGATATAGAGTTTAGTGTTAGTCATTAGTTGTAGTTATATTAAAACATTGTATTCAGCTATTTTAGCAATAAATATCTCAATATATTGATGTCGTTAATGATGAATATTCGATTGTAAATTATTTCCATTTCTATTCATTTTTAACTTTCCGATAGCTTTTTCTTCTTAGCATATAATATAATATAAATTAAAATTATATGTCTTAATCTTATATTTTATACGCAACCAAATCAATTTGACTATTTATTAAAAGAAACTAAATAGGTTTGACCAGATTCTAAGGTCATACAGATAATGGGATTATGGAAAGCAAAAGAATTTATTTAAATTAAGGAATAATACCACCACTAAATACTTTTTATCAGTTTTTCAACTTTAAATAAGTACTTATTTTAGGAAGCTATATGAACACTTAACGTTTTCTCAATAGCACCCGAAGTTTCCACCTTCGTTACTTCGGGCCCTTCATAAAGTCATTTTATCGGCGCTTCATGCTGTATTGAGTGCCCAAAAGGCAATATGCCTAATACGGGAGATGTAACCGCCCATTCCGCCCCAATAGAGCCACTTGTACAGTGTTACTTTATATTAATAATATTCTGAAGTCACTATATTTTTAAAACTTATCCCTACACCTTTCGAATAGACCCATTTTTTTATAATATAAGGCAAACTAGCACACAGTTCATATTACAATATGAACTGTGTTCTCATTTGCGATGATTTCAATTTGTGTGCAGATCAGGGTAGTGAGTAAATTAAAAAAAAAACGTTCCGTAGCTGTAGTCTGAATAGGTCTGCTAGAACGGAGTAGGACCACACAAAAATAGTATTATAGTTTAGCGATACTGTGAAAGAAGTAAACCGGCGACCTCATCAGTGGTTAGTTACCGGTAGTTTCATATTTTTTTTATAATAACCTAAGTAGCTAGGAATATGTAGGGTAACGTTAAATGTTTAACATACTTTCATACATAAATTTAGAAATTCACATAAAGGTTTGTACTTATGTAAGATATGAAACAACATACTGCTCTATAAGATGAATTGAATTCAAATATCCAGACACCGGTGATCGGTCTGTCTATATATAGCCTGGCGTTTCTCTTTAGTCACGGAACAGTGTAGTTTGATAGTGTTAATAAATATTTATTTAACGTTATCTAGCGCTTTGGTTCTTCTCTAATTTGAAACAATAAACTAAGAAAAAAAAATGTGTTCTATTCTCGTTTATATTTGTACTTTGATATATTTTTTGGTCGATAAATAAAAATCAACTTTATGCCTGTTTTGCAAAAGATTAAGAAAAATTCTTTAGTTTTCTTTGAAATTTACGAAATACCATATAACGATGTTGATGCAAGTGTGTAGTCGATTGCCTGCGGATACTACATAAGTCAATACATATACCATATAAAGTGTTCAATGAAGACATGAAAGGTATGTAGGGTCGCTATGTAGACGTGGAGCTACGCCTGTAGACAATCAATACTCGGTAATTACGTCATCGCAGCTCGCTCAGGACAGGTGAGTTCTTTCGTTTGTTTAGTTCCTTGACCCATGTACACCTGAATTGGATAAGCTATAAGAAATGTTTCATGTTCTCTGGTAATGCGGAGTGCATTCATTCAATCGTATTTAAAACAGGTTGGGTTCTATGATACTTGTTCTTACTCTAGAAATTATCAAGTAATTTCTAGAGTTAGAACGTTACTGAAACAATAGTTATATAACTTAGCATGACATATATAACAAACCATAGCGCGATGCAAAAACAGTGCTAAACGCCATCTATCGAGCTTAGATATAAACTAATTTATAATATTTTTACGAAACTTTTTATAAGAAGCTTTCATATTGAATTACATGCTTCTTCCTTCAAAAGTGACGAACTTCCCATTTAAACTTTCAGTCCCTTATTCACCCTCTTAGGGGCACATTTTTGATAAACGCCGATATACGTATAAATTTATTTCCAAGCAGAAGCAGGTATATGAAATTTCGTGTTTATTACTTTGAAAATGATGGACTTCCATACAACCGTTCATCCCCTATTACACCCACTTTGGGCTGAAATTTCCATAAATTCTTTCTTAGTGGATGCTTACAACATGAACTGACAAAATTTCAAGTTTGTAGCTACAGCTTTTAGGCTTTGCGTTGATGCATCAATGAGTCAGGACAAGTAATTATATATGTATAGATTACATTAACGTTCATACTGATATATGAAGTTTCTAATACGTGCATAAAATAAATAACATAATCTGCTTGGATGAGAATCTCCGTAAGGCTATGGTGTAAATGAGGTATTGAAACTGTTTTGGTATGTACGGTTAATTTAGTTCATCGCCAGTTTAACAGTTTAGGATTAGTAAAGAAAGGTGCTATGCAATTTTTTATATATTTTACAATTGCTTTAATAAGTGAATGCGATTGACATTCTTTTAATTGTAGACGGGTTTCACAGTTCAAACGTGGTGATGAGTAAATCCTACGTCGAGAACACTCAGAAAGCGATCGCATGAAATGAGGCTGAGTGACGGCAGTGTGTGCGAGTGAGGACCATACTTTGTGGGAGTGTCCTCTGTACATTGATCTACGCGTGAACATGATGGATGGAATTACACGTGTGGAACATGGACCGGCATCATTACGAGGATCTATTTAGCACGTGCGTGAACTTTGAGACACTCGGAGTGGTCGCGCATAGCTGGCATGAGAGGCGTAGAAGGTTGGAGTGGTCTCTGGAGGGGAATGCCCGACAGCGATGGTCTTGACGTATCGTCTAGTCCATTGCTGTTGGGAGTTCAAGAAGAGTAAAATATCTTGTAGTCAAAAAAGGTGTGTGCAGAGCCAAGCTATGGCCAGACTGCAGGCGCCATCCCTCGGTGGAGGGTCGATGTAACACTCGCATTCATCCTGGTTCACGAATCACAATGCAGATGCGCGCGAGGATTTACCGCCCCCTGACGACTAAGATAGGAATGCCACGCACCAGTAAATAAGTTTTCTTACTTTCACCAGACTAAACACAGTCCCGTGGTCGTGGTCGAGTTGACATTTTCTTTGCGCAACTAATTCATAACTGCGACATGACTTTATCACGTAAACATTTTGTTAAATGTTTACGTTTTGACATTATTTTCCATCGTTACCTGATAAAAATTTTGCATTCAAAACACAAAGGTTTTCAACGGAGTATATTATCGATTTTGATTTTGGTCTCTAGCAAAACACGCACATAAATATAGCGACGCGACTCTCTGACAACTGCTAGACAGTAGGAATGGCTGCAAAAGTTTTGTTGATTGTTCATTTCCTTGTATGCATTACTTGGTCCATGTCTATATATTCCCTTGCACGGTTAGGCAATTTCACATTGTTTTTCACTTGCAATGTTTTAGAGGGTCAAGACATGATTTTTTTTAAGGCTAAACACAGTTCGCCTGATGGGAAGATAATAACTGTGGCCTATAAAAACAACACCATCCACAAGGAAGATTCAAGACCGTGCTGTTATAATATTTGACGCATTATGAGATCCAACAATGTCGTAACCGCTTACAAAAATCTAATAATATATAATTGCATTCCATAACCTCGCTTATTCATGTACAAATGAAATAGTCGATGACGATATTTATGGGCATCAGTCATCATTTACCATCAGCTCTTTATCTACAGTAGTGGAGCGACACTGCAGTTTGTTTCTAGCTGAAGAATGTATACGTCAGTTCGACCGGGCTAGGACTACGTCCTCACAGAATACCAGCGTAAAATAGCAGCTATATAATGCTGCTGTGTTTCGTCTGGTGAGTATAGGGATCCGGAGACCTTTATTACTGGTGAAGTGGCATTCCATCTCACTCCTTAAGTGTGAGAACGTATCTACATTATGATTCCTTGTCAAGGATGAATGTAGATGTCATGCGCCGCAGGAATCACATGCCATCGGGTGAACTGCGTGCTCGTTTGTTGTGCCTGTTTTGTCACCTTTTGTTACATATAAAAAATCTTTATCGTTTTTAATTTATATTATAATGCACTTTGAGTGCTTTCATTTTCGTGATTGAACCTATCGACGATTAATGTTTTTGTCTTTGAGTCCTAGTGGTCAATCAATATCGGGTAGACTGTATGTTCGCCATATATCTTTAGAAAAATCATTATTCATTATTCAAAACAGGCTTTTTTATGGGCAATCCAGAACCAATGGTTGAAATCAAAGTGCGTGACGTGACTATCCGGCACCATGACTCCGACCTACCCTTCATTTGAATTTTTTATCATTTGCCGATACCTTAATTCCGAGTCGGATCTTTTCATTTCAACGTACCCTTAACTTTTAAATAAAAAGATCTGACTCTATAATCATTTTATCACACTAAGTAGAGGGTGCAATGACGACAAACAAAATGGGCGGTGAATTTACGAAAGCCTCCCGGGCGCCAAACATTTCCCACGCCTTGTGGCGAATGGCGTCAATGAAGAATCGTTTCAATCTTGTAATTAGACTCGATTCAACTGTACTTGGGTACTTGGGCACTTGAAATGGCCGTGTGGATTTGCTAACGGTATTTGCGGCGGAGGTTGCGCGTAGCTGGTTTCGCGCAACTCGCTGCTAGATCGAAGGCGTGGGGCCGAGTACGCATGCGCGGACTGACTCCTCCGCCGTCGCTACCTCTAGCCCGCAGTCGCATCGCGCTTCCCACCGCGACGCCATGCCGGCCAAAACTACGACCTGACCTGAGCGGCCAGCTCTAAAATCTTCGAATAACAAACACTGAACGCACGGCCGTACCTCACTTTCGTTCAAAGGACACCAGGGTAAGTCCGCAGCGAAACATCGATCGTCGCAACTGACGAATCGTGCACCCCCAAGGTTAACATGCTCCCGGATCTGGAAGGTGGCTAGGGGGCGCTAGTAGCGCGGTGAGTCATCTCTGCTGCGGCACGTTTTCATTGCCTTCGATCTCGTGGATACTCGAACGGAAGACGTAGGTTGCGCGGAGGTTACGTAACGGAGGAGTGCACCGGCCGTGGCGGCCCCTACTTTCGACTCTGTTCAGCCGACCGTTAGCAATTACGGCACGCGAGGATTGCTTTCAGGAATACATTCACCATTTTGTACGCGAACCTTGCGCGGTGAACAACTGTGGACCGCTCCTCTGTGTTAGTCATGCGTCTAACGTTCGTTTCTGTGCTTAATAACGCTTTTGATATGGATATTGTGTGAATTTCGTGTGAAAGTGGCTTTTTTTATTTAAAAATATAAAAAAATCTTCCAGCGTTTCCTTATTTTTAAGTGTCTGAATATTAGTGTCCTTAAAAGCAGTGTCGTGACGGTTTGAATATTGTGAGTAAAATGTATAGTGACGTAATTTATCGACACGCGGGCATCGATCTGTCGGGCATTGTTAAATTTGACATATCGGGTATTTTATTCTAGTAGTACGAGTACATAGTTATATGATTTCGAAATCGACGTAAGACCTTTGTTCGGGTCCGTATGAAACAGCTGACGCTCGCGTTCGACTCACTTGTGCAGTGAGTCGTGACTTTATGAGTTACGGTAGCTCCGCAATAATAGCCTTCAAATAAACTATTCGAAACAATAATATAATCGAAATTAAATTTTGAATGCCTCTTAAAGACAATGCTATTGTCTTATTGCCATTTCATATGACCTATAGTTGCCAGACAAATACATACATAATGAAAATATTAAGTATTCTAGTAAACATTTTTACGGTAAAATTTATAAAACACATTTCTTAACTCGGTCTTAAGCAATTGTTTGTATATATTGCCAGTACTTTCTACGGAACTCTTTAGAAATGACAGCACGTTTCGCCTCCTCATTACTTCTTCGCTAGTATTTCTTTGACTCGACTGTTGAAAGATCGTCCTTAATTTTCGTGTTCACTGAAATTTTGGCTTCTTCATAAAGTAATAGAAAGGGATTTGTTTAGTGAATTTTCGTCTCTAAATTTATATTAATATTGCAAATATATAGAACATTTTTATTAAATTACTTTTTAATATTATTAATACCGTGCTTAATTGTAAATAAGAACATTTGACTTATTTGCGGTTTATATTTGTTTTGTGTACTTAAATAAAATTAAATATTTTATTGTAAATAATATACTTCGACATTATTTTGTAGAATGTATAATCGAGATTTATATTTATTTATTGGCATTAAATTAAATATAATTTTCTTTTAACTCTATAATTTTCATATATATCTATAAATTCTAGGTATTTCACAAAACACCTCGTAAGGAACGGACATATCATTCGATTTTATGTAATATTTTTATATACCTATTTTTTTTTTTCAGGTTTAATTCGAGTATAGTACCGATGTGCTAGTGGCAAAGGCAGAAAGCAGTCTCAGCCGCCATGTCGTCGGTGAAGGTGGCGGTCAGGGTCCGTCCCTTCAACTCGCGGGAGATCTCGAAGGAATGCAAATGCATCATCGAGATGTCCGGCAACACAACAGGTTTGTGGCGATTTTTTTTTCAGTCATTCAGGAGACTTTGCAAACTAAAAATAACATATTTGTCACTTTTGCCTACCCTCACTCTATTTTTAAACCTCCAGAAATAGCAATTCACCAAACAGCGGTAACAGTTGCGGTTTTCCAACTTTATCAAATTTAACACTGTGTTTCATATTGTTTTTTATCAGTTACTTCGTTAGTTCGACTATCTTTAAAAAATTAAATGGGAACGAAATTAATATTCATATTTCGTTCCCGTTTTTTGTTAGTATCCATAATGAGTACTAGTATTATTCTATAACGTTATTCCATAAGTAATTACAAAAATTAAGAATTATTATCCAGGTTAATAAACTCGACATTGCTTTCACGACATTCCTTTCTCGCTCAATTAAGCGTCTGTCTTCTTTTAAAAATATATAAATACCGTGTCATTAAGCTCCACTAAATGAAGCTTTACGGTTGTTAAGCTCCTGGAGGCGTCCAAATTAGCGAAATTCGGGCCTCCGTTTCCTTGTTAATGAAGAGTGTCATTTATAGCGCAGTAAAGCTGAAAATTGCTTCTGCTGTAAGTGCGACGGCAAGATTAAAGAAAAAAAAACTTATGGTAATTAATATTTATGACCCTTTTGCATTTTCGTTGCGCGATTTCGAGAATTTGCGACTAGCGATTTTTGTTTGCAATTACGAATATATAGTTTCAATTACATGCTCGAGATACATATTTTTTTCATTTTCTTTTTAACGGAGGGTTGTTTATGTAAACTTTTTTAAATGAGCAACGTAATTAAGAACGTTTATCCTGGTAAAGTATAAAGTTTGAAAACTTCAAAAAATATCAATGAGTCTTGAAGTTTTTTATATCTTAATTTTAATCAGGTTTCAAACTCTGTAGCATTTGTAATTTCTTTTGCCGAAGCAAAATTAATTCAATCGGTTCCGACTCTTTGACTTTCGGATGTAATATAGTACGCAAACCAACCTTCAAAGTGTGGGCTGCTTTTAGCAAAACATTTATATTGAAGGACGTTTGGACAGTCCAGGGGTGTGCCTGCTGAATGGATTATACGTTCATTATCATAATACTTAGACATGGCAACCGCGTAACGTAGTGATGAGAGAACTACTGTGCCACAGGTCCTATCTTCGATTTCCAGTCGAAGAATAGAATATTCGTTTCCGTGTCGGCGTTTTTATGTAAATATTTAACATGTTATATAGTTAATTATTTTAACGTCCGAGGCAGGTTATTCACAATCTGGTTACATGGACCAAAACCAAAAATATTTGAGCGTTTGGTGTATTGTTGTCAATGTTCTGTAGAAAGGCCGTCTGGGTAAACCTTCAATTGCGATTGCAGTGTAAGATCAATAAAAGAAAAGGATTTGTTTTCAAATTCCTTTAATTTTGTTGCCATACATTTCGTTACAGATCTTTGTTGTATCATCAGTATTATTTTAGCTTTTTGTGTTTCTGACCTCCTCTTAAATATAGTTCTAGTCTTTGTAGTATTTTTCTCAAGATTGACTTTTTTTTGTGTAAAATATATTTATGGTATTTAAACAACGTACTGAGAAACGAAATAAACTATTCCGATAGATTTATTTAATACTAGTAAGGCTGCCTTTATAAATAATGTCTTATTGCTTTCTGAGATTAGTCGACATATTTAAAATGAACACACACACAAGAACATGAAAATGAATGCAGTTACTTGATGAGACAATTTAGTTTCTTTTTCTCACTGTCCAACGATTTTTTTTGTTTAAACTAGTAAAATATAAATCCTTTGCGGCATTATGGTTTTATACATGTGTTTGTTTTTGTAACACATGGAATGATGTGGATTTTATTATAACAAAAAATAAATTATTAAATATGTTTAAAATATATATTTTCTGCCAGTATCGTATGTAAGTACAGATATCTAAAGCGGGTTAGAAGATCAGATGGCGCAGCCTGCATGGACAGGCCTTATCCAGCTTTGAGATAAAAAGTAATATTTGTAATGATTAAGACAAATTTAATTTCCTTTTACCTTTGCCTTGTCCTTTATCTTGTTAATGTTGCTATATGAGTTATATGTCTTTATTTTCACAACGACGACGATCGCACTACCAAGTGATCTGATTGTGATCTAATTTTGAGTTTTTGACAGTTGAGACCAATAAAAGAAGGAACTATTTACACTAAATAGAAAGTTCTTTTTCTATTTCTACTTCCCTACTGGGTTCCACTCACGCAACCGTTAAATAATAAAAGCATTGTTGACGTTCAAATTATGAAGAGTGAAAGGTAATAAATTTGGACACACGCACATCAACGTGATCGTGTTACGTTCTAATGACCGAAACGATATTCGTATGAAATCTCTGTATGTACACTTAACTTTAATAAAATGTTTTGTATTTATTATTAATAATTATTATATATATTTTACCTTATTAAAACCCTAATATTAGAGCACAAGCTATGCACGTGTGTAAAAGGTAATTGGCACATGATGAAATTTTTGCACATTTATTGGCCCATCGCCGAAATAAAACTCGTAACACATTGTTGTTGTTAAGAAGCCATATTTATTATATTATAGGTGGTAACACCTGCATCCAAGGAGTTTTCTCTCCTTGTTTATTTAAACCTTTTTTTGACCTGTGATTCCCCCACCCACATTCACCCTTGACAAGAAATAATAATGTCTTCCAAAGACAAAGATAGAATGCTATCACTAGTAATAAAGTCCCCAATTTATCTCTTCCACCAGACGAAACTCAAGAGCGGAAAGGTTTTAGACAGTTTAAGTTTGTTTGAAAAAAAAATTGCAATAAACGTGCGTTTAAAAACGAAAAATAAAAATCCTAAAGGACTTTTAATTAAGAGCTTTAACAACTAAAGCTGAAGTCGAGTTTACCTCACAGTCGAGGAAACTTCCACTTCTGAGCGTTCGCTTCCAGTTTCGCCTTTGCTGGATTTATTTTTTTAATTTTCTAGAATCAGTTTATTTTTAAACAGTAATTACAGTTAGATAACTTAAAGCGTCTAGCGTACAAGTTTACAGGCATTCGCTACGTTATTAAATCACTTTGTAGGAGGTACGTGCCGTACATAAATGTCTTTTTGTTGCTGCATGCCATTATTTTTCGTTCGTCAGTGGCTTAGGAATTCTGTACATTCTTGTAAGCAATACCTTTGTTGGACTACCTTTGGGTAAGGAATGCAAAGGACCTCGAATATTTATATAAAAAATTCTTTCTGTATTTAATAAGATTTTTGTGCGGTGGTATTCAGGGATTAACTTCGCTGACCGCTATGATATTTTAAGAAAATTTAATATAAATTCAGGGCAGGGGCCGAAACGTCCCTTTTTTATTTCACAGTACGGGGTCGACAGATCTCCGCTGAGTGGCGGCTGTACTATTTTTGCTGAATTACTCATTTTAATTTACTTTTTGATTTAATAATTTTTATTAGAAAAATATATTGGGAAAATAAATCACTCATTCACTCACAACGATAAAAAAATGTATGTATGATCCTCATATCCATCCTTCTCAGCATACTATCGAAAAATACTAACAAAGCATTGCTGAATGAAAGAAATCGGAAAAGTGCCTATTACTGGTAAAGAAGTTACATCGCAAGCTTCAGGCATGACAACGCGTCTACATTATACTTTCTTCTAGAAGATAAATGTAGTGGGCCTGAGATGTCATTTTCCGCCAAGTAAACTATCTGCTCGGTTGGGCGATCGGATGAGTAATTAAAAAATTACATTATTACTGATTATGAGGCATTCAATCATAGTTCGTAGGGACGACACCGCATTTACATTATGAGTTAGTATAATCTATTTATTTATTCTTTATGTTCCTTAAATAACAAGTTTACAAGGGCGGACTTAATGCCCAGTGGCATTCTCTACCAGTCAACCCTGGGAGTTCGAGAGAATATGTTGGTAAACATAACAATATCAAATTATATATACATAGATACATAACAAATATAAATAATATAACATAGATTTGAAAATTTCAAAGTAACTTAGTGCGTAAATATTGCATGTTTACGCGGATGGAATTATGAACTGCTGGTTGAGAATAAATGTGTATTTGAATCTGAAATCACTATCAAGTGTTTTGTGTTTTCGGTTGTCACTTACTAATTTTATACGTTAACATGTTGACCATTCTAGTGTTTCAAATGATTTACTAGATGAATTGACATGTAACTTAAATGTCACGGACACATTTATAACGAACTCGTGATTTAAACTTTCAAGTTCAAAGTCGGGGCGTTATAAAGTGATAAAAGCATAGTAGAATGCGGTGACGTCACTTCGTGCTTCACCATTTACCCGGGCCCCATAAATATTCATAATTCATTATTAAATATTGTATACGGCAACGCACATGCATTGTTCCAGGCGGCGAATCCCTATTTGCATTTGATATGATCATTTAATTTCTGTAATGACGTAAAATAACCCCGATTTAATTAGACCGTTCCATTTTCTATAAATGGCACAGTCGGGACTACTACATTTTGACTAGGAGCACCTGAAGTAGCTAATTGCCAATAAATTACTTAATACTTTAGGCTGTAATCCGCCAAACTTAACGACATAGTTTCGAACCCATCATTCTATTATTGTCATGACCCAACTCATTATATGCAAGATCACGTTAACACCTAAGCTACAAAAAAAGATCTACATAGATATGATAGCGTATATAATATAATACTATTATCTATATGATCTACTATACGTAATATAATTTATCATCTTGTCAGGGTCTCAGATTCTAGATGAAAAAGTTGCTGTATCCAAGTGTCCATTTCGTTTGGAAAACATTTTGGATTATGTATATATCACTAAGAAGCTGGCCTGTTTTGTGGTAGAATAATTATTTCTTCTATAAATCTTTATATAATACAGATTTATCTTCAATAAGCAATGCTTATCTTGTAGTAATATTTCTTTTTTTACGAGGCATATTTAAAGAGTTGTATACAATAATGGGGAAACTGTTCAGAACTTTACCTACAAAGTACTAAAATAATAAGCAGGTTGTTTATATTTTCCCATCCATATTTTTCCTTCTTTACTGTACCATTTTTGTTGTATAATGCTATTCAATATCATCTCTTATTGAATAATCTAAATATACGGGTTATTTAATTTAACAGACGGGAGTTGAATCTCAATAATACTTTACCGACCCTTTTGTAGGTCGTGAGAAAACGTCATTGGCATATTACGGCAATAAAGTAATCCAGGGTAAAGTTCAATTTGGTCGGTACACGGGTTTTACCCCGAGGTACTTGCCCGCACGCGATGTTAGACGAACAATAAAATATCACATAAAATTAGAGCACGACTGAACAAAGGTTTACGTGGATAATGTGTGAAACGTATAGTTGGCGCTAAATAACGATTAAAGACTTGATTTGTTATAATGATATCATTTAGTATGTCGGGAGGACTTCGAAAATAAGTAACATTATATATACGTATATTCATCAAATATACGCATATTTTATTGGTAATTCGACGTATTCCCGATAAGAGGTGATAGGTGTGACTATTTGTGATAATTTTAACCCCCATATGCATTATGCAAAAGTGAACCAATTTTAAATTTTTCAGTTATCATGTTTTTTTAACTTTTTTCAATATTTTTTTTAAATAACTAAACTTAAAAGCGCTGTTTTAATATCGTACCTAAGCTTTAAGTTTAGTTCGAATACTAATTTCCGCCTGCTTCCTTTGTCATCATTTTTTTCTCAGTTTCTTTGAAATAAGTTCCTAGTTGTTATGCATTGTTGGAGAGTTAAGAAGTAAAAGGTTATGTTTTTAAAATAATCTGCAAGCCAAGTTTCATAACGTTTTTTTTGTTTATAAGGTATTTTATTGAAAAAATCTCAAAAAAATATCGATAAAATATCGTTTTTTGTCTCGCGTTTTTAAATTTAGATCCATAATTGTTTTATATTGATAAATAATCAGTGTTTAATCGTTTTTATAAATCAGAAGAAATAATGAGATTTAAATTGATACTTTTTTGATGTTGCATTTTTGACTTATTTTGAAAAAAGCTAAAAACATAATAACTCAAAAATGATTCACTTTTGCATAATCTATATGGGGGTTAAAATTATCACAAATAGTCACCCCTATTACCTCCTAACGGGTAATACCTACGTCGAATTACCAATAAGCCTGTATATAAATAACATGGTATTGTTATATGGTTACTAAAAAACTGTTATATAGACGTAACGCCGTTTCACAATATCCTAGTAAACATTAGACAAAAGATAACATCTTGGGGACTCTTTCTATTTACTTATTTTAATTAATTTGAGAGTAACAAACGAGCACACAGATCACCTGATGGTAAGTGATCCTGCGGCCCATGACGTCTACATTCATCCTTGAGAAGGAATCATAATGCAGATGCGTTGTCGCCCTTGACGACTGTGATGGAATGCCTAGTCCAGCTGACCCATTAATTCTGCGGCTAGAAACAAACCGCAGCTCTATGCCAAACTATATAATAAGAATAATGTGATACAGACAATAATTAAGGCTAAATTAACTATAGCACGAATGGGTTTGGTTGCCAGGTAAAAGCATCGGTAACACATTAGCTGTACATGTTGATGGGTGGAGGTAGTGGGATGCTGTAGCCTTTGCCCCGCCCTTTACGAATAAAAAAAGATCGTAATGTAGATATTCAGTGCAAAAAAATATTCAGATTACCGTGCTGTTTTTTACGATGTTTTGACGAAGTGAAATGCTAACTTATAGTAATGCGAATCCTTCTTTGGTTTTGAAAGGTGATAAAATATCACGATTAACAATTCTTTACTGAGAAAAAGAGAGATAACTTCATAACGAATGGCCCATGCCATGGTTATTATGATTTACAATCTGGTGAACCGTGTGCTTTGTGGATATCCTAATTTTTATAGTTACCAAAAGATTTCGAATGGATGTATTTATTAATTAAATTTTTAAAAGAATTTTCTAAACATTTCAAGTAACTTAATTATAACTTATTTTGTTGATAAATAAATACGAAGAGAAAAGTTTTTCCCCTCGGTCACAATAAGCAGCCATAACAAAACGTAATTTTACTAATTAAAAATTTCCCTGAACTTTCTAAACAATATTTTTACTGCTTCAAATGTAAGGGTGCTTTTTCTTAATTTTTATATTTTACTCTTGCGAGTGAGTGTATATAAATTAAGCAACGTCTTGTTTTGTTTTCTAAAAAATATTTAAACTGTTATGAAATATAGATTTTAAAGAAACTATAATTGTATATAACTATAAAACCACGTGCTCTGCAGTGAAGAAAATCTTTAAGAAGAACTTTCAGAAATTAATGTAAGGAATATTTCATCAATTTACAGTGGGCCGCGTGGGCGTTATGCTCCAATACTCATGTCATTCTAAGTCATGGCTTACTGTCTAAAGGCCCAATAGTTGTATATATTCGTACAGGGTTTTGTAGCTTCTGTATAGTCCTAATTAAACTCAGATCTTTAATTTAACCGTGATTCGAATTAGGAGAAGTGGAACATCAAGAGTAATATATTAAGGGACTTAACGACATGTTTTTGAACATGTTCAGAGAACTAAGAGATTATCTAAATATATACGATATATACTGAAACGTATAGCTCTACGTTCTATCTCAATTTATTACTGTACAGTATTAAAAAAAACTGCTAGAATATTCTACGTGTTTTTTTTTAGTTACTCTTAGAGTACACGTCGACTGTAATACAGAAGGGCCACGCTTACACAGAATATGTTAGGCTTTAATAGAAAATACATTATTCCTTTGTCAACAGAGATTTGATATAGATACATTGAGTCCATTTTTTATTACGTTAAAAGCAACAAACGAGCACACATAGTACACCTGATGGTAAGTGATTCCTGCGGTCCATGTCATCTACATTCATCCTTGACAAGGAATCATAATGCAGATGTGATGTCATCCTTGAGGATTGAGATGAGATGCCTCGTCACCAGTAATAAAGGTCTCCGGAACTCTGCACTCACCAGGCTATTTCACGCTGGTATTCTATGAGGGCGTGCTCCTTCCCCGGTCGAGCTGACCCATTCATTCTGCACCTATAAACAAACTGCAGCGTAGCTCTACCACTATTAAATGTCCTTATAATGTCACGAGTGCTTGGAAAACACATTATCGAATGAACTTTGTTTATCGACTTGTAATTTAATAAAAAAAGAAAACATATTTTTATTATTCTTATTTCTTTTGTTTATTGCTAAGATATTTGTAATAAACAAAATAAACAAACCTGATTCATTCACTGGTTTAATTGTCTCAGAATTAAACTGAGCATCTTATTGGGGTCGGCGAACCTCCCTCGTCGAATTTTGCACTTCATCGCCTCACAACGAACCCCCTCGGTACATTACAGCCTAGGATGATTCATTCCAGCCGTGTATTGACCTCTCCTCATTATTCGTCTAGGTTACTCACCCTAATGTTATTGAATAAGTTAAAATTTACATCAAGTTCGTAAAGTCTGTGTTTGAACTATTCATTTGGGACTTACCAAGTGAAATCTGTACTCGTTAGTTGAATTAGGCTGAGACTTTAAATACTTGGAACTTTATACTGAAACAATTAAATTGGATATTATAAATGTGTTAAGTTATTAAATATTTTTTTTATGATAACTGACGAATACATAGTTAACCCGATGGTCAGATCCAGAAATAAGATGACGTTAGATGCAAATGCACTGTGATCTCTAAGGATTGAGATGGTTTTTATATCACTTTTTATTTAGTACTTTGAGAGTAAAAAGTAAGAGTCTCCGGAACCCTATACTCACCAGATGAAACACAGCATCATTATGCTGCTATTTCACGCTGGTATTCTATGAGAGCGTGGTCCTACCCCGGACGAGCTGACTAATTCATTCTGAATCTAAAAACAAACTGCAGCGTAGCTCTACCATTGCCACTACCACTTTTGTATAATATTAATGAAGGCAAACAAGCACACAGTTCACTTGATTATAAGTGATGGCATCCATGCCCATGACATCTACATCATGATGAGTTTGAGATCATTCTGATGATCATACTTACCTGTTAGAACTGATGGAGTGCCTGGTTACTTGTGGTTAGGTCCCCTGATCTCTACACTCACTATACGAAACACAACAGTAGAGATCCAAATTAGTGCCCGGCGGTAAAAGCTCATAACGATTCCCTTCCAATTCCACTATCTTGACGCTATTTTAAATTGATATTCTATGATTACTTCCCCGTTCGAGCCGACCCATCCGTGTTGCTGCTAGAAAATTGTTGCAGAACGTCTCTACAACTGTTAGCGAAATGTCTCGTTTATATTATTAACTGAAGTCTCAGGTTTTCTTTCGCTTTCACCAAAAACCAAATTAGATTTAAGTTTCTATTATGTTTACACATAAATACATTTAATAAATAATAAATAATTTTATTATGTTTAATTTAATAGTGAGCCGTGGTAGCTTACTGTATAAGCTAGCTTTTAACTCACAATACGATAAATCTCAGCGGGCATCCCGCTCACGAGTCTAATATAGATAAAGCTGTAGAGGTCTGTGGACCAACAGCAATACACATACAAAAAAAAAGATGATTTGATTCTCGGTGCCGTCACCGATGTTAATCGCAATTTATATATATGCATATATATATGCTGTAACTTTAATTTATAAACGGTGTATTTAAAGATACAAAGTAAAGTATCGTTCTATTGATATCCCACTGGGTCGCCATAGATCTCCCCCCGAAAGAGGGATTAGGGCAAAGTCCACCACGCTGCTCCACTGGAAATTTGGTGGACTTCTTCGAATTTTTTTTTAGTTTATTTAGAACCTTAATAAGGAAATTAAACGTGCTTTTTAGACGTTTCATCAACAATTTTAAACTTGCTTTTTAATGAAATAGTTTTATCAACAATTAAATATATTTAATACAAAACGAACGTATGTTATTATTGAAACATTTAATAAATCCATTTAATAAAAACTAGTGTAGGAAAAAAATATAAAGTAGATGTTCTTTGTGGGACTATCTTATTAGATTTTGCCGGGTTAAGTAAATATAACGAATGTACGGGGGTATAACAATGGCTTTGTGTCGATCCCGCCGGCTTTCTCATAAATGAGCGCCGCTGGTTCCGGTGAAAACAGGAAATGACATGAGATTGCGAGACGGTTGCGTTGTGTTTGTTAACTATGTAAGCTGCAGAAGTATATTCTTTTTTAAAACACTTACAATTATTTTAGTCCTGGGTCGAATAGCGAAAATCGTCCGTTAGACCGGGAGTGACCATTATTTCACTCTTATGAAGATTAAGAGCCTTGCTATAGAAAAGCAGATTTATTCGGAAACTTTGATAGCGTGATGCAGACATCGTGACGCTAACGGGTGTTGCGACAAGGTTTCGTATGGTCATTACCATCATTGTGAGCTTATCATGTTGAAAACAAACTTGTCAGATTGCTACGAGGCACGATTCGAAATAAATAATAAAATCATATATTTATCTCATTATCAAAATCAAATGTGACATATACATTAACTCATCGACAATGTTCCATTTCCTATTATATTATCTTTTTTTTTTGCTTGGCCCAATGTTATCGAATTATTTTAACTCTTAATTCAAATATACCAACTTATATCAAATAAAACAAGTTTTTTTAAGTAATTGTTGCTTCACTTATCAATAGCCGCTTGTATTCGTGGAATCTCTTTGTGTAGCCGACCTCGACTGCGCCGTTCACCGGTGTATATAAAGAATATTCTTTCATAGACGATATTGGTTTTTTATCTATTGTTACTTTATATTGTTATTTTTTTTTAAATAGTTAAAAAAGGAGAATTAATATTGTGTAAATTTAATTGTTTATGGCATTTAATTGCTATTCTAGACAAAGCTTTCTAACCCGGTCCTTACCTTTAATAGAGAAGGATTAATTGATCTATAAACTAAATGACTTAAATACCAAACTGTGTTTAAAATATTGATAACGGGCTTGGTAGCGGGCTACAGCAAGCGAGCATGTTAACATGCCATCGAACTATTTCTCTATCCTTGGTTTTAAAAGTTTCCGTCATGATTCATGCAAAGTCGTGTTTTCCTTCTTTTCGTTATGTTCTCACGTTCATTTTATATAGCTGATATATAATATATTTCAATGTACTAAAAATACAGCTTATCGTGCTTTAGAATCTGTTTTATATTCCCGTGATATGTCGTACTAAAATAAATTTTCTATATATAAAATATGCACGTAATTCCCGTGTACTGTAAATTTTCTTTTCATTATTGAAAACGGACAAAGCTAGGAATTATATAGCTGACCGTGTGCCCGCCTGAAGGCGGTACGGCAGTGAAGGATGGCGTTTGGTACCATGCTGCAGCGCCGTGCAACTTAATGACTCATAAAAGCGAGGGAGACCATACAGTGGCGACGTTGAGGCGGGAGCGAAAATGTTCTTTAATTCATGACTCTTTTCGAAGTGTCTTGCAATTTCTAGATTTTTATATTTCTATATGTTATTGCCGTGTTTACTTCTAAAGTAGTTAAGTTTAAATCGCATTCAATAGTAAAACTTGAAAGGTTTCAAAATATTAAATTTGTTTCTTATTTTGTTTTGTGACATGAATTACGAGGATTCAGAAAACTATTTTATTATTGATTAAGTTGGTTATGTGGTTATCTTCATTATATTTCATAAATATATATATATATATATATATATATATATATTATTGAGTATGTATTGAATATCGCTAAAGCGTCATACCAACGCCTGTCTCGTGTGAACAGGTCTAGCTTCTTCACCTGCAAGTAACGCGACGCTTCGTCGTTCCCGCGGGTCGATACGTCGCGACAGACGCCGCCCCGCGCCCACCAGACACCTAGCCCTCTCCATAGCTCACACAAATACAAATATCCTTATATTGCGACTGACAGAATGCCGCCATCTTCATTACGCACACATATGTATAGCTTTTAGCTAGAGCTTTAAAGTGCCACTTTGTGTAGACGTTCGTCTGAAGCATCCTAAAGTACACGTACCATAGTATTTTCTATTTGATGAAAATATTAATGTAGTTAAAAGATGCAAGCAGATAAATCGACTCACTCCTTCAGTGTGCACAATCATCGGATGTATACAAAACATACTTAAAAAAAAAGTCCTTGTATTGAGGTTGTCAAACGAGCACACAATTCACATGCTGTTAAATGATTCCTGCGGACTAAGATGGCGTGGCGTGCCTCATCATCAGTGATAAGGGTATCCCGATCCTCCGCTCTCTCACCAGTGTTATGCTGCCATTTTAAAAAGGTATTACGTGAGGGCGTGGTCCTTCCGTCAACCCTGTAAACAAAGTGCACCTGCTACAGCGCCTGGAAACAAAGTGTAGTACAGCAAACAAAGTGTCACTACGACTAATATTTATTTATTTATTTATAAAAGGTTCTCCAACAGTATACACATGGAATATATATTTATAAAGATTGTGTATGGGTTTCGGTCCAATGCGTGTACCAATTACGGGAGTACACAGCACTAACAATTGCACGCACTTAAATAGAACAGTATTAATTATAATACAATAAAATGAGAAAATCAAAAAATATTGCACATTATGCATATATATATATATATATATATATATATATATATATATACTTATACAGCAAGTACAATTTTCCCGCAAAGGATACGCAATGACAGTGGCTTTGAGTTGTTCGAATATTTTTACCTCGTTGCTGCGAGAATCATGAAAAACATCATGTTAAGATAACTCATAGTGGATTGCTCAAGCCTATCAATAGCTGATCAGTTCTCTGAAGTACCTTTATTTTAAATAACTCCATTAACCTAACGTTTTAGCGCAGGGGTGAGAAACCTTTTCCTAGCAACGGGCCTATCCAAACTTTTTGAAATTTTTTGCCGTGCCAAAACCACACTTTTTAATAGTATTTAAATTGTATCCATATTATAAACCTTAGTTTACAACTTAATATATTAGTGGGAGAATATCTGTAATATAAATTAACACTTGGCGGGCCGCATAAAATTATTAAGCTGGCCGCGGTGGGTTGCTCAGCCATGGTTTAGGGTATGGTCTACAAAACTTGACGTTGGAAGTTTCCAATTCAAAATTCGAGCATCAATTCTAGCTCAAAATTTGTGGTTAGTTGTAGTGGTAAACTTGGAATTTAAGAAATGCAGAAGCTTCCATTCTTTTTTAATATTTTTTTTTGTATTTATTATTGACGACTAAATATTTATTTATGTATAAAACCTTTTATAAATTATGATAGTCTTATATGATATAAATTAACCATCGTAGAAGTATAAACGTTTTTAAAAGTATAAGAATCATGACAATCTAAATGGTTATGTGGTTTTTGGGGAAATGGAAATAAAACGTAAATACATAAATCTCATAAATTTCAGATTCAATTTTTTTTAAAGAAACAATAAAAAAAATGTATTTATATTTTGACACAATTTAATAAAAATTATACAATGGATATATAGACTTATCTGAATTGTTTCAAGTATTGATTTAACTAGTAAAGAAAAGTTAAAGACTAACAATAACGAGTTATATTGTGATATTTTGTAATATATATATTTATTTTTTTATTATATTTTATTTTTAGATCTAGGTTCTGACGGAAAATAGTGATAAATGCGGGTAAAATAGTAAATGAATTAATATTAATAAAATACTAAAAATATATAAAATTTAAAAACAAGGTGCTATATATACATATATTTGTTTAGGATTTCTCTAACTTTCCGGTCAAACCTAAATTGCAGTTGACATTCAGCCGCTGAGTATTTATAGCAAGAATACAGAACGCTAATAATATTTTTTTATCTTCATCAATCATTTAAGAACTACCCTTTTATAGATTTTTTATGAAATGTAGATACAGTAGAAACAAAAAGAGATATAGATATATTTCTTTCTGTTTCTGTTCTTGAAAAGTGTCTACGTTCTCCTCATAATATATTTATAAAGAAGTAGTCATGGACCCAGTATCTAATTTAACTTTCTACGGATGTTTCTACTCCTCAAAAATATATCTTCTATTTGTGTAATCATTTATGACATAACATTGAGTGAAACTAAATAATCTTTGTATATCTTTGTTACAGTGATATTGAACCCGAAAGCCCCCCCGGGCAACAAGGAGCCCCCTAAAAGTTTCAACTTTGATTTCTCTTACTGGTCTCACAATGTAAGTATTACTTTTTTTTATCGTTTTCACTAAATTAGGGTACACTGTTTACTAAATAGTAGTGATTCCTGCGACCAATGCATTTATACCCATTCTCTATAAGGAATCATAATTCAGATGCATTGTCACCCCTGAGGAACAAAGAAAAATCAGTCACCCCAAAGGAACTCGTAACTAGTAATAAGATTTCGTTTCGATGGATTGGAAATTGAAATTGGACTGTTATGAAAAAGAAAACAGATTGATTTCGAAGTAAAATTGTTACAATTCTGTATTCATTTAGTTATTTTTTTAGTTCTAGGCAATTGGTTGGCCGGCGAGCAGCCTTACTTATGTAGGTTGCATGATGCATAGGGTTTGAAAGAGGCGAGAAAGTTGTATCAAGAACGTGTTGAATGGGAAATTATTAGTAGCAAAGAATTTTTACTGTCTATATTCATAATAATGATGAGGTCGATTTCTACCACTCCTATCTTTCCGCTCATCACATGACATTAACTTCGCCAGCCTACTAGCCTTCGTCAATAAACATCGGCATTCACTCTATATCCCCATTTCTAGATCTATGTAATCTATGTTTAATACAATCAGGAGGTTTGGGTGTAGTGTAAAAGGTATGGGATTTACACCTAGATCTGAAATTCAACAATTTGGGATACACAAATTTTGTGCCTCAGCTGGCAATCCAACCCGCAATGCAGCAGTTACGTATTAGCCCCTACGCCTCACGTTCGCAATATTTTTTATATTACTGCCATGACCAATCGACTACAAACTAATGACAAATGATCCCTGCGGAACCTTACACTTAACGTACGTCAGAGACTTATTAGGAATTTACATTAATTGAGAAGACGCTGAAGCGTATAGGACAGTTTACACTAGCACAAGCTTCAGTTACTACAAACTTGTACTTATATCATGTTACGAATAAAGATTATTATTATATTCCTTCTTCCTTATTTTTCACATTAAAAGTAAAGGATGATGTTGAAGATGTATCGTGTCAGCTTACTGGATTAAAAGATTTTGTTTTTACCAATATAAATATACAAGTATAAATGTAGACGACTTAAGCGCGGCTAACGCCTTTCAGAATCAATAATATAGTCGCCCCCCCTGCCCACGCCTCAGCTCTAATTTCCTGCGTCAACTGAGGGTTGATGGAATCTTAATGGAAATGTCGATTGCTTACTGTAAGCTTGTTCGTAGGCATCGAAAATTAACAGCCCTCCCGATACTTCTATCTCTAGATAGCTAAGTATTCATTCGGTACAATATCTCACAAAATATTTTCTTTGATACCTACTGCTATTTCTCGATGATAGATATCTGATGAGATAGATGATCTGGCGGATAAATAATATTCACTTTAATTAAGATGTGCCGGATTACAATTTGGAGTGCCAGAGGGTAGTGTCCTAGATCCTTATTTCTTTTCTTACATATACCTATATTAACGAAACATGTATATTTCCCATTATTGATATTTTATGAAGAAAACTTAACATGACTGGATTTTACGTAATATTAACGCCAGATAACAAATTGTCCATCTTTTCTTGTTTGTGACCACGGCGACATTTTCTGATTATTGCCGCGAAGGATGTAACACTTGTTATCCCCTTCCCTAATCCGATGTAATTCATGTGCAATAAGATGAGAGGACGGTTCAGATGTGTCAGGGCCACGAAATATACATACAACTCATCCAAACCAGTTAACAAACAATACGTGATACAAAAATATTGATCTACGGACAGAAATCTAACTCTGTACCCCCGATGTAGCAGTCAGGTAATCTGACAATGCAAAATAAATAAATAAAACATATAATTTATTAGATTAGAAGAGAAAATATAGAGAATTCGAAGACACAATCGTCGTACCTAGTGTGACGACCTTCAATGTCTTCAGATCAAAATCAAAATCTTCCTAAGTATCAGCCCTTAATAGTTTTCAATAATAAGAATATTCACACTCCCAGTAAACTCGAAACCTTTCGACTTGCAAAGTCACTACTCTGTTCACTAAGGTAGCGAGCATCAAATGTTATATTGTAATTAAACAATCCCAAGCCTATTTAGGGCATTTGGTTTTTTTTTAATAAAAAGTTATGGTTTTAACTGTACGCGATCCGACGTTATGAAAGAAAAGAGCTTTCATTAAAATCCATTACTACAAATCCAAACAGACTTCTGTATACGAAGATTATTTTTTATATAAATTGAGATTTAGTTTAACAGGAACGGTGGAAAGGTATCCAGTTTGGTTTAAAAATGCCTTGTTTTCTAGACTACTGAAAAAAAAATGTTGCAGTAAAACTATTACCTGTTCAATTTAGAGTTCAGTGAACTACGAAAATAATGCAGGATTTCTAACTCATTGCTTTTAGAATGACTATTTTATCTATTTTATGGGTTGGACAGTTGCCAAAAGAACACTTTATGTTCTATGAATATTTTTAACAATTGTACCAAGTAAGCTATTTAGTACAATGCCAATGTCCAAAATATATTCCAAATTTTGTCTCGCATATTAAATTAAAATATATATATATTCTATTAATAACACCAACAAAACAGACAACCAAACTTACGAGCTTTAGCATTTTTGGGGTGACTGATTTTTCTTTGTTCTATTTAGTCTCTCAGTGTTGTGCTTCTTTCGAAGACATACACAGAATAATTGATGACTATTTTTTTTAAATAAGTCTTTGTAATACATACACAATATATGTGTAAATATTACGATGTGATATGATAACAAACTTAGAGAAGTACGTGTGTACATTAATTTCTCAGCTTAATATTTATTTATTTACTTTATTAGGAAACTTCACAGCATACAAGAAACATTAAACATAAATACAATTAACAAGGATATTTAGCCATCAAAGAAGTTACAACTATATACACTTTTTTTTTTAAATGTATGTGCAACAGGAGTAACATACATTTTAATCTGTAGTGTAGTGTGTGCGTGTGTGTCTGTATGTGCGTGCGTGTGTGCGTAGTGTGAAAGTGTGCATGTCTGTGTTTAAGCGCATGTATCTTATTAAGGCGAATTCAGGAGTGCTTCAGAAACATTGTTTAGAAACTGATTTCGTTTAAGATGGAATATGTCAATTTTTCCAAACATATAATTATAGATTTGCATACACCTATATAAGATTGAGCTGTGGGCATATTTCGTTTTTGTAAGAGGGACATAAAATAAATTTGTACTTCGTAGGCGGCGTGTTGGGATACGAAGACGCAATTTTTCTATCAGATAATCCGTTATAAGGAAACTCTTGCGTGTGCCTATACTAGGTTTTACAGAATACCTAGGAAAAAGCAATGAATTTCCTGTTTTCCTTTCCCAACCAATACTAAAAATGGCAGTAAAAGACTAAAAATGTTCGTTGTCAGTAGTTGGTTGGCAGTAAAAGACTAAAAATGTTCGTTGTCAGTAGTTGGTTGGCAGTAAAAGACTAAAAAAGGTCATCACACTTGACTTTCTTATAATTTGTATATTGTATATTATATAACTTATCACTTCACTTCCTTAAAACTATTTAAAAATATTTGAGACTTATTTCCACGTATTTTGGACGCCGGTCATAATGGATTTATTTCCAACAGGATTATAGGATTGGTTATCTGTGGCCCGCGCAGATGTGTAAGGCTTCCGTATTGAGCGACATTGTTGGTTCGTTATTCGCGTTTATTGGAAATATTTCTTTAATTTCGCCCTGTAAATAAATGTAATTAATAGTATAGACTTGTAAAGGGAATTCTCACATTCTTCACATATTGTGTTTTAGATATTCGATGTAAGATTTATTCAGTTATAAGAAATATAATTAAATTGACAGTCGTGTTGTCTTATCTAGATTATCTATTATTTTATCCAGATATAGTCTAGAATATCTAGTTTTGAGTCGAGTGAGTTCGAAGAACGATATTGTTTTTTCGGGTGGTGGCGTACGAGTATATGTGCAGGATGAATGTGTGGATCATGGGTTACAGGAATCTCCTCCCATCACAAGAATTGTGTGCGCTTGTAATCTCGTAATAAAAAGTTGTAAAAAAAATTGAGGTTCAGGTTTTTAAGACAAATAAATCCACCACTAATCATTGCTACTGGTTCCTTCTCACTCAAATCTTTAGCATAATAATTCAGCGTGGAAATGTATCCAGCGTGCATGGTAACCTATTTTTTAGTAATCGTTCAGTTTTATTGTAAAACTAATTCTTGTATTTATTATAGTACTTATATATTATATTACTTATATATACTATTATACTAATTCTTTTATTATTATAATTTTCGTGAAACTTTACAAAGATCAAGCAATGTTATATTATCATTTGATATTATTGACTTTTTTCTTCAAATGTTGTGAGTTTAAGTTCAATACTGCAATCAAATGGAAAATAAAAAAAATACGTTTGATCCTGGACAATTTTCATTATATATTTCATTTCCTTTGGGTTATCTCAAATTTTATTTTAAATTATCTATAAGACTAGAGAGGGACTACTTAATTTTGCAAATACAATTAGAGAGCTTGCGGATCAAGATAACTCATGCTAATTTATGAGTCACTTGCGTTTACTTTGGCGCAAAGGTTCGGTATTTTTAATGAACTAATATTTATTTACAAGATGTTCAAAGTTAGCAATTTTGTTTAATTTTCTGAAAAGTCTTGTGAAAGAGTCGAGCCGTGGTAAATATGAATCAGACATTCTTCGTGATTCGTCGTCGTAGATGTAAATGCCTATAGGTTTTTTATGTGATAATGATGGAGAATTGAACAATCACTCATTAAAATGAGGATTTCAAAAATCTATGTTTAGTACTTGCCAAACTGCAAAGAAAAAAGGTTTCTTTTACTATGATTGTTAAACCAAAACCAAACTTTAAATAATAAATCAATTTGATGTATTAATCAATTTATTTTGTTCCAGCCGAGTGACCCCGAGTTCTCTTCCCAAATTATGGTCTACAAAGACATTGGGGAGGAAATGTTACAACACGCCTTTGACGGTTTGTTACGCATTTGGATGCTTAATATTTCTTATTAATTATATACAATCTTTTTTAAAGAAAAAATCACACTTCAATCAATTTTAAATATATATATATACATTTTAATAATAACACCAACAAAACAAACAACTAAACTGAATAATTATCTTTTTTAATCTTTTTATATGCTGATATTTAAATTCACAATATCTTTCATAGATTGATTGAAATTTCGAACAACTTACATATTTCGTTTTTTGCTTCAATAGCATCTGGCGTAGCATAATAATCTTATCATGCTGACAAGTCAAATAAAAAATTACAGGAAACTTTAATTATTCATAGAGTTTTTCCTATCAATACTAATGAATTTACTCTTTTATTCAGGATACAACATATGTATATTTGCGTATGGACAAACCGGCGCTGGAAAATCCTACACGATGATGGGTCGCGGCGAGGACAGCCAAGAGGGAATCATCCCACAGATCTGCAAGGACCTCTTCCGCCGTATCCGACAAACCACCTGTGATGACCTTAATTACTCTGTAAGACTTTTAAATTAATTAATATAATAATTATATATAACATATGTCATATATATAATAATTCTATAGAAAAATAATTGGCAATCTTTTTAAAATCCAAAAAGGAAATGGAGATTTTTATTTGATTATATCAATTTTGTAATAGTTTACACTCCAATGATAAAATATCTATTATGAAATTGTATTTGGTATTAGGTGGAAGTGTCATACATGGAGATATACTGCGAGCGGGTTCGCGATCTATTGAACCCAAAGAACAAGGGCAACCTTAGAGTCCGCGAGCATCCAGCACTTGGTCCCTATGTGGAGGACCTGAGCAAGCTTGCGGTCACATCGTATCAGGATATATATGACCTCATCGATGAAGGCAACAAAGCTAGGTAAGGGATAACGCAGTCGTACGTTGTATTTGTTGTAGTGCTAACTAATTTCACCATCATCAGTATCTGAATACAGGTTAACCAAGGACACGGGGAAAAGCTATCATCAAATTGTAGAGCCACGTTACTAATTTCTAGTTGCAGTATGCTTGATGGGAAATCAACCACGCCTTCATAGAATACCAGCACGTTGCTAGATCTGGTCAGTGTAGCGATCCGGCGACCTTGTTACAGGTGATAAGGCTGCAAGATGGAATATCTTAGTCTACAGGGATAAACATGTGGAGATATTTTGATTTCGTATCTCATCATATAATATTTTTTTACTAATAAATAAAAAATATACAGAGAAATTCCTTTAAATTTTCAAATAAATTCAAATCGCGAGTTAGACGTCTTAACTTAACTACTATCACTGTTTTTATCACGTTAATTAATGTGTTCCAAACCTGGTTGAACGTTGTTAACTTTTTTGAAGTCTTACATCGTCATGCCATTCCAATTAAATAACGTAGAATTTGAACCCATGACAACTTGGCCGCACTAGATCATTCAGCGCTGTTCCATAATCTATAATATAAATTAGTAATAAGTAAGTACCATAGCGTAGCATTTTAGATAGTAAACTGAATTTGTTTGTTACAGGACTGTTGCGGCAACCAACATGAACGAGACGTCATCTCGTTCGCATGCCGTGTTCACTATATTCTTTACACAGCAACGACATGACAAAATTACTAATTTAATGTCTGAAAAGGTACAAAGAAACCGTGAACTTATCACGGCACGATCATTCCTCATGACAATTTGTCATATATATACATATTAGTAAATAAATATTAATGTATTCATGAATGTATCCAGGTGTCGAAGATATCGCTGGTAGATTTAGCCGGATCTGAGCGAGCTGATTCCACTGGTGCTAAGGGCACCCGCCTTAAAGAGGGCGCCAATATCAACAAATCTCTGACTACCCTCGGCAAAGTTATCTCCGCCTTGGCAGAAATCGTGAGTTATTAGTTATATGCATATGTTTTTGTGAATGTAATAAGAATTGGATAATATTTAACACACATGGAGAATGTAGTCATGTGACGTGGTTACTGACGGACGACAAGAAGTTCGTTTGATGTGTAATATTTTAGAAATTTGAGTTTTGCTATGTATGTGAAGTTATTTCTTAATGCTATATTATTCATAATCTTTCAAATATGATATTTCAGAATTAACTCAAGTAAATCTAGCAATTTATTTTCAATCAGCACGTCTATACTATATTTAAACTCCTCAAGTGATTATGATATTCAGGCACAGTTAATTAAAGTACGGTAAATAAATATAACTTTTTATATAACACTTTTTAGAAATAACAATAACTTTATAATAAATAAAATATTATAATATAGTCAGGAGTTTATAATTAAATTTAATTATACATTAAAATAGTAATTAGTATTGATATGATAGGTTAAATATAACATTACGTAATTTATCAATTTAAATATAAGATATAGACACCATAAACAACATTCTTAGATAAAGCTGCAGAGGTCACTGGACCAACAGCAATACTCATACACAAAAGAAAATAAAAAAAATAAACAACATTCAAGAAGATTTATCTCATCATCTTACGCGCTTTAAGCTCATCTAACTCTCGCTAAATTATTCATAGCGATCTTCCATTAATTATTCGTCGCTAAGTAACGCTAGTTATTACAAAAACCATAGTATTTACTTATAACCCTTTGTCAACTTTTACTGCGTCACTTCCGTTCGGAAACGTAGTCGGTAAGTAATGTTTGACATTATACATTTGTCCGATATCTGTGTGAAAATGCTTTGTGTATGTTTCATTCATAATTTTTACACGTGGGTGCTGTAATCGTAGCTTGTGCTACGAATGCTATGAACAGCATCTAATACTTTCTAATGTAGTGGTATGAGGGGCAATTCGCTTTTTCGTGCATACTTACATGAAAAAATACATTGAAAATATTAGTTAATTAACTTAAATTATTATACGTAACTATGTGACAAAAATATATGTGAGTAAAAAATTGTGAAACACCCAACAATATATTTTTGCTGCTGTGTTTCGTCTGGTGAGTGTAGGGATCCGGAGTCCTCTATAACTGGTGACGAGGCATTCCATCTCAGTCCTGACGTGTGATAACGAATCTTCATTATGATTCCTTGTCAAGGACAGTGGAGATGTCATGGGCGGGACGATACACATACCATCAGGCGAACTATGTTCTCCTTTGTTACTCTGAATGTAATAAAAAAATGCTAGCAAATATGTATCATGATAATATATAACTTATAGCTTAGTTTTTATATTTTATTTGAAGGTCATTCTTCTCAACTAACTAGTAGACTCCTAAGTGTAGTATAACAAATATTGTGGAACAATAAATTGATTTATAATTATTGTTATACTGTTAATTACGGTGTATAGAAATGCTTCTTTTATTTCATAATAATTTACCGATCAAGGTCAGTGTTGCCATAAAAATTGCTTAGCAGCATAAAAAGCTTTGAACGTGGCCTTAATACACGCGCTTAATTATAAAAGAAATCAAATTTATATCAAAAAGCTTACACCTCGAACGCTCATATTAAAATAACAAAAATCATCACACTTTTAAAATTTCACTAATGATTAGATATAATCGCTCAATCAATATATTTTTTGTGAAAAGAGGGTTGATTAGTTATAACTTGAAACTGTTTATTTAATTATTAATGAAGGTGTTGGTTTACAGTAGCGGAATTCAATTGGCTTCCATAAAAATTGAATTTAATTTGAATAATAAAAAATCGAAATGTTTAATTGAATTTTTCAAGAGACATCGAGCTTTAATATGCACTCGGTATATACTAACTGAAGAGTAAGAAAAAAAGTCAGGCTTTATAAAATCTTATAATTTTATAAAATATATAAATTATTAAATGTTATATTTTATAACATTTTAAAACATGACAATAAGTATTTAATTTTAGTGTCCCATAAAAGAATTAGAAGAATTACTATGTCCGTATATTTTTTCTTCCAGACGCACGTAAAATGTAGTTATAGCGAATTCAGGATAGTTGCTAGTTGAAGTTGATGAATTAGATTGCACTTTTCACCATTTTTTGGAGTTATACCTTTTAGGCACAGTGTGGATTAAGATATATCATATATCTGCTATGTTACTATATAGCGGTTATCATCAATCGTATGATAACGTTAAATGAGTATAACATCACACGTTTCTACAAACTTCACATCTTGTATATCAATTTTCTGAGAGCTGACAAAAAGTAAAACAAAATCAATAACCATATTAAATTATATTATATTGATATTATTTGTTTATTTAGATGTTTATGATGGCGAAAAAGCGTAATAAATAAAAAAAGGACAAAAGTTTATAGTTTTCAGCTAAGCTCAGTATCAGCTTTGACTTATTCTGCACCTTTATGACCCTGACTAAAGCAGTTAGTTAAAAACTGTTGGCTAACTAAAACTATAATTCTCAGGCATCAAAGAGTAAGAAGTCTAAAAAGGCGGATTTCATCCCGTACCGTGACTCTGTGCTGACCTGGCTGCTGCGAGAGAACCTTGGAGGTAACTCGAAGACCGCCATGATCGCTGCTATCTCGCCAGCTGACATTAACTATGATGAAACACTTAGTACACTTAGGTAAGATTTTTTTTTATAATGTAAAATATACTTATTTAACCAGAAGTATAAATAATTCAATTAGTATATTATGTTAAGAGAACTCCTTTATTCCTTACGTAGAATTAATTTCATCACAGTTAACAGTGATACAGTTACACTGCAGTTGGTTTCTAGCTGTAGCATGAACGGGTCAACTCGACCGGGGTAGGACCACGCCCTCACAGAATACCAGCGTGGAATAGTCTGGTGAGTGCAGAGTTCCGGAGACCTTTATCACTGGTGATGAGGCAGTCCATCAGTCCTCAAGAGTGACAACGCATCTGCATTATGATTCCTTGACAAGGATGAATGTAGATGTCATTGGCCGCAGGAATCACTTATCACCGGGTGAACGGTATGCTCGTTTGCTACTCTCAAAGTAATAAATAAAAAAAAACTCACTCAAAAGTTTTACAGATTCACAGAAAGTGTAGGTTTTAGCGATTTTTTTCACAATACGATTAACACAAATTAGTTAAAATTGAAATCTAACCTATTAGTAAATACAAAGAAGCCGACAGCTTCAACTATATTATTATACTATAACTATAGAATTGTGTTAAACCTAAATCAGTATATTTCTAAATTATATCTGTGCATAAATAATTATACATCAAATATTAGAAAGAAATATTTGGTCCGTCTTGGTTTCGCTTAATATCCAAAGCGTCATTTCTGTATTCATATCATTTCGACACAAAGAAAAATCGAAAATTAAGTAAATTATTTTCCGTTTCCTATCAGATACGCGGACCGTGCCAAGCAGATCGTCTGCAAAGCCGTCGTCAATGAGGACGCCAACGCGAAACTCATTCGTGAGCTCAAAGAGGAGATCCTCAAACTACGCGAGCTTCTCAAGGCCGAAGGCATCGATGTCGAGGAGGGTAAGTGGAAGTCAATCACCTTAACAATAACGTTAGGCCGCTTAAACGTCATGTGACCCGATAGATCGTCATGTGTCTATTCGCATAGAATGTAAACAATCACGCTAGATAAATCGACATAACGCCACAAACTATTTTTATATAAATACAAAAGTATTCCTGATACTAAATCCTAACTTTTGTTTCACAAATCCAACCGATCTAGGACCGGATGGTAGAGTCGTTTATGAAAAGAAAGAACAGCCCATCAGTAAGTAATAACATTAAAGAGGCTTGCGCATTCCATATGTACACCTCACCTGTACGCTTGGCCTCCTTTATGGGGTTGCCAGGTCCAAAAAATATGTAAGCGTTTTGGATATTTCTCTGGCAGCCCCACACATGACTAAGGAATGAGCAATTACGCACCCGTATTCCAATGCTTGTGGCGTTGTAGGAATTATATAGTATATATATAATCACTTCACAATTATTAAAAAAAAATTATGAGGTGAATCATTAATCAAATATCTACATTCTGTATTCAGCGCTTACGTAATATTGTTTTGGTATGGATATTATATATTCGATGTGATCTTTTTTTGTGTTTTAAAATATCGTTAGTTGAAACACTGAGCGTTTTTTTTCTCAAAAGCTTCAAAAAAAAAATATGCAAACATACTTTTATAATATTTATCGTTTATATATTAGCGATTAATTATATATAGAAATGCTCAGTTATTTTTTAATTATACCGTTCGCGGCCGTATATAAGGAATAAAAAATATTGGCCAGGTAATGAAAAGTTTTGCGAATATTGGAATCATTTGAGAAAAGAGATTTATAAAACACATTAAGAGATTTATAAATTGACTAAATTAAGAGGTCGCGAACGGATACTTATTCTAAATATGTGTTGCTACAATAAAAAAAAAGCTTTATAGCTTTCGTGAAGCATCTGCATGTATTTATATTTGTAAGAATTTAGTAAATTAATTTCTATTTAGCTATATGGTTTGTTTTTTTATCTAATTCCGTATAGCAAAAATAAGCAAATTTAAATGAACTTGGACTGAACTTTGGATAATTGAACAGATTTTTTTTAAAATCCTCTTTTATTAGATCATTATTATATAAGGTAAAATTATATTATTAAGATTATATAGTTTTTGATTTTTTTATTTCAAGAATATAAAATTATTGTAAGAATATTAATGAAAGTTCTAAATTGAATTGTGTCTATCTTTTGTGGCCATTTAATGTACGAAATAAAAAACAACCCATATTTAACAATAAAAAAAGGAGCAAGCAGCAATTTAATGTGTTCATAACATAAGACAAGGTGCAAGGCAATTCATTCTCCTACACCTTCATTTTCTTTTCTTGTATGAATATACTTTTTTCCCCAATGAATGGATATTTTGTGTCGGGGAAAATAATTTTTCGTATTTCATACACAAGATATTTTGTATCCTGGTATTTAAATTTTGCCATTTTATAGATAGTGACACACTACCAATGTTGTAGAAATATTGGGACGGAAGTCACAATTTTTTGCAGTTTTTTTGATTTTCTAATCTACTGTAGTGCGACTAGTAATTCTCTGTAGATGACTTACAACTACCTAAAGAATTCTGAAGAGACCGAAACAGGTGAAAATCTGAGGGTCAGGTCTATATGGTGGATTCATTAATACTGCCCAACCAAGCTCTCACAATATTTGCTAATGATGAGTGTGGTCTGGCGTTATCGTGATAAAAAATGTGGTTTTGAATGACCACACCCTTACTGTTAATCACTTCGGGAAATTTTTTCTCTATTTCTTGCTTGAGTCTCATCAGCTGTTGGCAGTACAGCTTCGAATCGATGATTGCCCGCGGTAAAAAGGGATTAGAAGGGCATAGTGAATGCCCTTGCAATCCCACCATACGCTTTTTCACACGTGCTTTTCGTAGGTAATCCAATTTTCATTGCGAGTGATCAATATTTTCAAAAAAGAAACGGTTTCGTTACGTTTCAATACAGAATCGCAATTGAGTACACGATTCATTATTTTTCTTTCAGTAAGTTCGTGTGGCACCCAAATAGTTTTTTTGTATATCCAGATTCTTTCAAATGGGTCAAAACTGTTTTGTGGCCAACCCCTAGCTCTTCAACAACGTTGTGATTACGAATATGCCTGTCTAGTTCCACTTTTTCAAAAATGGCATCGACTATGTGTGACAGGTCGACCGGAGTGAGCTTCATCTTTAACACCAAAATTCCCGGACTGAAAACGCTTCAGCCAGTTTTGTGCTACTCTTACTAATTCTGCGTTATGTCCATAAACGTCACATATTTTTGTAGCGGCTTGTTACGCATTTTTCCCTTTTTTGTAATAAATCGTCAAAATGTATCGAATTTCTTCGTTAGGTTGACTAATTTTAACGAACAGAAAAACAATACAAACAAATAGAACCGTTACGCGGGAAACCGTTTTTACTCTTTGTTTTCTGTTTTTAAAATTTTATCTATTCAATGATTACAACAGCCAGGTATACACAGTACAGATTTTATTGCAACTTTTTACTTAGAAAAAAATACTATTTCCCCGACCCATTATTTATTGTGTGGATATCTGTAGGCAGCAGTCTTAAATCATTCGGGTTATTTAACGACTTTTTATTATCTTAAATATGCCCTTATTTATCCTAAACATAACGCCATGAATATATGATTACAATATAATTGAATATAAAATAATTTTAATTAGAAACTTATATACCACGGACAAATAAATTACGTTGAAATATTATGATTCTCTATGGCCAATTAAAGATATTCTTGATGTCGTCAATTTTGTAGAAACTATACGATACCATAACAAATTTGAAATGGTGGACATTGTCAGTACTACCTGTTAGTGCTCCAGTGTAACCAATTTTTTCTTAGTGAAATATTATATACTCTAAATAAAACCACAATTCAAATATCTGTAATTAACTTTAAATTTCTCTTCAAATTATACATGAAATCAGTATAGCATAGCATCAGAGTAGTATATTCCTTAAAGACCTCCGTCCTTTTCTATCGCTACGATAAACACAATATGCCGGAACAGGAGAGGACAACACGTCGCCTGCTCGCAAGAAGAGCGAAGGCGCGAGCGAGGCGGTATTGTCACCGAAGTTGTCCCGAGCGGCGACGACTATTGCCGAAGAAGCTGTCGACCAACTGCAGGCTTCAGAGAAACTTATAGCCGGTATGTATATATTTTTCTACGAAGCTAAAATTTTTCATTAAATATCCTTCTATGTTCTTAGTTTGCTAGTGACATTTTGTTTTTGTGAGGGGGTTTAGTATTTTCGATAGTTTTAAATTAACATAGTGTTGTGTAACGTATATGACTGTATTAAATACTAAACAGGTAGATCAGTATACCGGCGCCCGCTTTTAATTTTTGAAAATCTTCAATATTCATTTGCCGTATTAAGTATTTCGAAATTATTGATGAAATTAAGTCAATTTGGTTAGAAACCTACCGGGAGAATTATTAATAATCCATTATTATATCAATAATTTTCAGAAGAACTATAAAACGTCCAATACAATTGCAGTATAATCATCACCATATTTTTAATATTTCTATGTCAATCATTGATTTCTTCTCCCAAGTTGACAGAATCTGTCGAAGTCGTTGCAATTATAGTAATTCCTGCTGACCATAATACCTATTTTCATCCTCGATAAGGAATAATGAAGATGCGTTGTCACATTGAAATGAAATGAAAAGATGTAAAGCCTTGTTACTGGTATTAAGAGTCTCCGGATATGATATGATCTATATTCATCAGACGAAAGACAATAACATAATGCTGCCATTTTACGCTGGTATTCTGGGAGACCGTGGCCCTTCTTCAGTCGAGCCGACCCATCCATACCGCAATAAAATTTTAATGGTATAATATATATATACGAGACTATTGGAAATTAATATCGTCCAATTATTAAGGTACTCAAGACATTTTTAAATCGATACCCCTTGCCAACAGAACTAAACGAGACATGGGAGGAAAAACTGAAGCGCACGGAACAGATCCGCGTTCAACGGGAGGCTGTGTTTGCGGAGATGGGTGTCGCGGTAAAGGAGGGCATTACTGTCGGCGTGTACTCCCCCAAGAAGACCCCACATCTTGTCAATCTCAACGAGGACCCTAATCTGTCTGAATGTCTGATTTATTATATAAAAGACGGTAGGTCTGTTTTATACAACCGATTCATGTTCGTTTTTATTTGTTGGTAGATGAGTTTTGTAAGGTTTCACATTCAGGTTTTATTGCTTATTTATTGTTGGGGCAATAACTTGCGCTCTAAATGAGTGATAGCAGTGTTTGGAGAGGAAGTCTTCCAGTATTTTTTTATGAAAGTTAAGATAACAAATGACCACACAGCCCACCCTATGGAAGTGATAACTGCTAACCTATCCTCAATAAAGAATTAAGATACACATGTGCTACGCATGGCTAAAACAGAGCAAGTTTAACATATATATTTATTTATGTTTTACTTATTTACTAAATGAAACAAAATTAATTATATATTATTGTCAAATACTTGTATCACTTGGCAGGAGTTACTCGACTACTAAATGATACAAAATTAATTATTAAATATTATTGTTAAATACTTGTATCACTTGGCAGGCGTTACTCGACTACTAAATGATACAAAATTAATTATTAAATATTATTGTTAAATACTTGTATCACTTGGCAGGAGTTACTCGACTCGGTACGTCGGAAGCCAACGTTCCGCAGGATATACAACTGTCTGGCTCGCACATCCTTAGCGAACATTGCATATTTGAGAACACAGACGGCGTCATTTGCCTCATACCTCACCATGGGGCTCTCGTCTATGTCAACGGTCGGGAGGTACGACTTCAGTATATCGTTTTTATAATACCTTGTATATCAAAGACGCTTATTTAATTAAGGTTTTTTTTACATTGAGAGCAACTGACGAGCACAAAGTTCACCTGATAGTAAGTGATTCCTGCGGTCCACGACATCTACATTCATTGACAAGGAATCATAATTCAGATGCGTTGTCACCCTTGAGGACTGAGATGGAATGCCTCGTCACCAGTAATATAGGTCTTCGGATCCCTACACTCAACAGACGAAACACAGCAGCTTTACCCTGGTATTCTGTGATGGCGTGGTCATACATCAGTAGAGCTCACCCATTCATTCTGCAGCTAGAAATAAACTGCAGTCTAACTATAACGAACCTTAATTAAAACTTTACCAAATTCTTTTTCTTCAATCTTCTCTTCTATTATTGTTATCAATGAACAAAGTATAGTATACTTATAAGACTGGTTAATATATATATACTGGTTCATATATAAGTTATAACTTGTATGAAGTGTTATCGACCAACATAATTAAGCAACTGAGAACATGACGTCACCTGTCATCACTTGCAATACAGAGTGTATATATTTTTTTTTAAATATACTTTTTACGTAATTTAATTATAACTATTATATTGGAAATTGACAAGTAGGATTAATAAATATAAAAATATATTGTAACAATAAAGAAATAAGTATTACACACGTTTAGTTCATTACGTTAGTCGTATAAAATGCTGTGTTCAAATTGGATTTGATTTAGTCAGTCGGAGCGGCTTTTTTCGAGTTATTGACAACGTCTTAAAATGTTTACGTTATTAGAATTCCAATACATTTTATAATTACACGTTTTATTTTTTATATTAAAGTAATTAAGTTGCTATCCAGGTAAAAGAGCCAATTATTCTGAAAACCGGCTCTCGAGTTATCCTGGGCAAGAATCACGTTTTCCGCTTCACTCACCCGGGACAGCGCTACGAACCTTGCATCTCCAATAATAAGGAAGTCGCTGAATCGACGGAAAACAATGAAATCAGTAATGATGATGGTAAGATAGTCTTGCAGCCTCATATCATTGTATTTTTATATATATATCTCGAAAGAGAGAGATCATAATTAAAAATACAATAGATCTATGTTATCCTGTGTTGTAATGAAGTAATTATTTTTTTTATAAAGTTTTTTTTATTTAACTTGTAATTTAGACACTTTAGTACATTTTATTATAAATTATATTTCGTATTTGTCGAAATCAAATCAAACAAGCATTTTTATAATATATCTAAACTTAATAATATCAAATCGTGTAGGCGGCAAAGATGGCGAGAACATTGACTGGGACTTCGCTCAGTGCGAGCTGCTTGAGAAGCAAGGTATCGACCTGAAGGCCGAGATGCAGAAGCGTCTGCTGGCTCTTGAGGAACAATTCCGCAGAGAGAAGGAACACGCTGATCAGCAGTTCGAGGAACAGCGAAAGGTATGACAGTTCATATGTCAACGGTAAAACTTATAATAATTCTCATTAATCGAAACATTTCGTAGCGTAGTTAGTAATAAAAAAAATACAGTAAGTGTGACATACGAACGCGCAGTTAACTTTTGATAAGCTTTGACTGCAAATAGTGTTGCCAGGCCTAATATGTCTTGTATTTTATGATATATGGGTTTAATTTTACAAAGTTATACTGTAAAATTGTTCCAAACAAATCCATAGGGAAATTGGGAAGAAAGATCGTGATAATAATTCAACAATTTGTCTAATATGGTTTCAAAAAAATTCTTGTGAAATTTATTAATTTAAATAGAACTATGAAGCCCGCATCGACGCACTTCAACGCCAAGTGGAAGAACAAAGCGTCACCATGTCCATGTACAGCTCCTACACTCCAGAAGACTTCCATAATGATGAAGACATTTTCGGTGAGTTTAAATTTTACACACACGTTAAGGTGAAACCACACCAGATCGAGTTCCATAATATATATATACAAAATCATAAAATTTTTCTACCTTATCTCATTTCATTGAGAAAAATATTGTCCTTAAAATTTTTATATGAATTGATAATAATATAATAGAGATAAATATTTTTATTTCATATAAATTTGGTGTGGTGCTACCTTATTAATATTTTCTTAATTATGTGCATTTGCACACTTCTAACAGAGTTTGATTATTTAGTTTTAAAAATCATTAATTGAAAATATTAAAAGTCATAAAAAAGTTCACTATTTAATTCAAATTTTATATTTAAAGTTTTACTTGCATGTGGAGTTTAGGTATTATAATAAAGAAAGTATGCGCATGCGTATTGGAATTATTTACGTTATTTTGAATTATAGATTGACTTAAAGATTTTTGATCTTTATTTGAATGACTTCAAGCTATAAAATTGTGTTTTTAACTGCATCATAAATGCTTGAATTTGGCAGGCATGTCCAACTTTACAAGAATATAAAATTATTTTGCCAATCATTTTCGATTCATTTGTTTGTATTCTCCAACAATTCATTAAATAAATAATGTGTTCATGTAAACTTAGTTTAAATATATATCAAAGTCATGTAGATTTTTATTTTCCAAAACTATAAAATTGTGCAAAATCGCAAATTTAAAAACTAACTAATACATATCACGATTGCGTCACTGCATTTTTACACTGAATTTTTTTAAATGCATGGGCGTAGCTGGGAAATTTCGTTAGATTAAATTAAATTTCGTTAAAATTATTATCTATAATTTTTCTTTTTATTGATGAATAAAAGGCCCAACGTCTCTTTTGAAATAATAAATAAGAAGAATGGAATTTTTTAATAGTATATTTTAGCATATATAAATAATCTTACGTATGCTAAATTCAGTATATAATTTGAACCAAACTTGTTTTGTAGTTCCCAAGATGACTGATACAATTTATGATATATGATTTGATAGATAACAAAAGAAAATATACCAAAGAAATAATTACTTTATTGATAATTTATATATTTTCAATATTATAAAAAACATCAAATCTAAAATATATGTACAGAATAAGCTATGATAGTTGAACTTCGTGGTCCCAGCTAGGCCAATGTGTGTACGTTAATGCATGTAAGTTTGCGATGGTAACGCGTCGGTTTGGTCCGTGTAGTGAACCCCCTGTTTGAGACAGAGTGTTGGTCGGCACGCGAGGTGGGGCTGGCCGCGTGGGCGTTCCGCAAGTGGAAGTACCACCAGTTCACATCGCTCAGGGACGACCTATGGGGCAACGCCATTTTCCTAAAGGTAAAAAGCAAGTAGAAAATATTACACTATCATCACCTTTGTTATCATTCCGTCCGTTATCCGTCCACAACAATTCTGGATACGGTAGAAACAAGGATAATACCCCACCGGTTTCTGGAATACATGGGCCGGATCGAACTGCATTCAGTGACATGGGTAGTGGGTAAATCCTTGCTGCGGTCAGTGTCAGTTTAGCTCGATCGGGAGGAACTACGCTCTCGAAGAAAACCAACTTTAAATATCATCATAATGTTCCGAATGAGTGAGTTTAGATACACGGGGATCCAATACAGGTTACACGGCGTTCCATATGCATCTTGAATATTTGTTTCGGATAGATGTGAATATCATGTATCCTTATCCACCAGGAGAACTATACGCACGCATATTATAAAATACGTGAAATTATACCGTAATTATCCAAGTATGAATTAGCTATCATAGTAACATCAAGCCACCTTTATACGTGGTAGAGCTCCACTGCAGTTTGTTTCTAGCTACATAATGAATGGGTCAGCTCGACCGGGGTAGGACCAACGCCTCACAGAATACCAGCGTAAAATAGCAGTATAATATTGCTGTGTTTCGTCTGATGAGTGCAGGGATCCGGAGACCTTTATTACCGATGACGTGGCATTCTATATAAATATATAAATGTTATTTATTCCATATGTTTTAATACTAGATTAGTACACAAAATAAACATATATAAATTTTGCACCGTTTTATTTTAAACTAAAAATAATCTTTCTTTTAGTCTTTTAATCAGATTTTAGTGTCTTTTGAACAGTGAAACTTAAACTAACAAACAACTTCCACACAGGAAGCGAATGCAATCTCCGTAGAACTGCGCAAGAAGGTTCAATTCCAGTTCACCCTACTTACGGATACCCCTTACTCGCCATTGCCTACCGAGCTGGCGCCACGTGACGACGCCGACGATGAATATCGCCCTGGTGCACCTACTGTCGTGGCTGTAGAAGTCACTGATACTAAAAACGGCGCAACGCACTACTGGACCCTCGAGAAGCTTCGGTAAGTACACTAGTACTTAGTAACTAATTGTGGAAGACGCGTTTAGATGTGCCTTAATTGTTACTTCTACGTGAATTTGTTTAGATTTTAGTTGGTATTTGTAGCAGGACTTTAACTACAGTTTAAGTGAAGTCATTCGTAATTTTACCAACGTTAAAGTTAGAATGTCTGACTAGACATTGGCAGAATTATCATAACGATAGTTGCCATATATGTAAAAAAAAGTTACAAAAAAACTGGCAAGGTTCCAGGTACTTATGGAAATAATTGTAATGTACAAACATAATTAAAGAATTTAAAACCGGTTTTAACTTTTAAGATGTAGTGCAATGTGTAAAAAGATTTTGATAAAATTCTGATATATATTTTACGTTAAAGAAACACATAAGATTAAGATTGACTTCGTGGCCCGTGTTATTACATTAGCGTATTACTAAGAAGAAAAAATACAAAACTCTATAGAAAACAATTATAAACGTATTGCAATCGAGTATTCTTAACTAAATCCTAGCAAAACAATATTTAAAACATTGTTATTTTTTATTATCTTTAATAAGATTAACCTAAAAGAAGGAAAGTAGGTTTACATTCGTTTTGATTTTTGGATTGAATACACTCCGTATAATCATATATATATTATTAATAGATTTTTTTTTATTTCCGTAGAACAGATTATGTAGCTGCACCCACCACTAGACATAACTAACAGAAGTTGTAATATAAAGAATGTTGTATTATAATATTTCTAATACAATGTATCACTTTATAAAATATAATTTTTTACTAGTTTAGTGATGTAGGTTATTTTGCAAGAAGTATATTTAATTTATTTCTCATCTTTAACTTCCTGATATTCTTTTACCTTATTCCATATATTTAATTTATTTTGTAAAATTGTGTTGCATTTTATTTGTTTTTAAGTTCTTTTCAATTTATATTTTTTGTCATTTAGCGACTATTTCTTTTTGCTGTAGCTATTTCATATATTATTTATGAATAAATTTTATTGCATGGTTTTCTTGAAAAAATTAAAAAACCTATAATTTATTTTCTGAATTAATATTAAGCATATTTTTATTAAGTATGACAGGTAAGTACAGTTTCCGAATACATATTTATATATATATATTTATTTCAGTGTAAAGTTGCCATGTTACAAATTATTATAATTGAGCTTATATAATTTGCTGCTTGCTTTTTATTTATGGTGCTAATATGTTACCATTATATATATTTATAAAGCTACTTACGTATCCATTTATCCGATTATATTATTTGCATCTCTTCACTATTATTTCTTTTTATTTCCACAAATGAAACAAAAATATCAAATTTTATTTTATTAGATACTTTCTGCAAATTATTTATCAAATAATGAAAAGGAAATTTGTAAATACATATTTTTTTATTTCAAAATATTTTTTTATATTCAACTATTGACGTCTTTTAACGAGATAGATTGATTTTATCATCTAAACAAACTGATTGACATAGAATCCATTCTATAACAGTATGCAACAATAGTAACGAAATTTCTACGTGTGCTCGGACATCCACATTTCTGATTATGAAACTTTTTTTTACTATATTACTATTCTATTTACTATCTAGGTATCCCAAGTATATCTATATCAGCGTTTAATACACATCACAGTGATTTATGTTTTACCATTACACGGACTGTACCATGACACTTATATTTCACGTGTAATAAAAAATACAGCAATATCTATTCATATAAATACAGCAATATCTATGAACAATTTTTATTCTTATTCTATTAAAGTCTTATTCGTAATTTTTTTATGTATACCTTAATCTAATGAAAAAAACATTTTAATTTTAGTCTGTACAATTTGCAATAGCAAATTTATACGAAAGTACACAACTAAGTGTGTCCATCTGCAAAGGAAAGTAAAAAGAACTGCCTATATATATAAACGACACTGCTGGGCATACCTCATGTCTTGATTACAGCATTGTCTACAATGCGGCTTCAGTGCTGGATTAGGGTGCTTCATATGACTTCAATTTTTTTAATTTATTTCTTGAGATGTAGGTTTCCTTCACCGCCGTGCACTCCATAAAACAGTATTTAAAATTGCAATTAACAATTTCATCGGTACCTGGGATCAAATACACTACTTTGAGAATTATTACCTAAATCTGTGAATCTGTTATGTTTTTTGTTTTACAATATTACTGACTACAAATAAGTACATGGTTCACATGGTGGTAATTGATGACAGCGACCCATGATATATAGGTCCACCCTCAACAAAGAAGAGCTTTAACGACTGTGATCGACTTTGTTGCCTGTAATCGAGTCCTCGGATCGCTGCACTCACCATACGAAACACAACAGCATTATACTGCCATTTCAATCTGGTATTCTCTTAGGGCGTGCTCTTTCCTCGGTCGAGCAGCTCTATTCGTGTTTCAGTGGATAGTGGACTTGGCTCAACTTGGGGAGTATAAGTTGAAGATATAAAATTGTTATTACCACATTCATAACAGTTACAAATCCTAGCAGGGGATGTAATAACGTTGTGTATGAAGAAAAAAATCGAAACAGTATAGGGCAGTAGGGCTACATGGCGGTATATTGTTCGTAGCCACCGCCTGGAGTTAATGCGTCAGATATACAACATGAACGAGAGCGCTTGTGGTGAGGACGACGAGGACGACGTGTCTCCATCGATCCCCGCCCTCCCCTCGCCGGAGCTGCCCCCCGCCTTCGCTACGGCGCCTTCGCCCGACATACTGCAGTGCATATCTGCGTGTGCGCAACAGACGCGTTTGTCGCTAGCCAACCTTCTACCCTCGAGGTTTGTGTCGGGAGAAACAAACCAGCCTACCCTGACCGCTACATAGCACGCCACACGCACATGCGTCACGAGTGGTCGAATAGGATTTTGGTTCGAATGCACTTAGTGTTGCCATCGTCGTATTCTGAGAATATTAAATGTTAAATTTGAATCATTAAATATTTCATTTAGGCGGCTATATGAAAATTGAAAGTACGATTTTGGTAGAAACGTGTGAAATTTATTTTGGTTTCAAGTATTATTTAAAAGGTCTGTTTTGTTTCTACCCAAAAACTCAAGTTAATATTTGGTGTCGTTGAAGAACAACATGTGATTTTGCTTTATCAGATTCGCAGATCACGCTTTTTGTATAGCTTATTAGCCTTGCCGATTATCAAATGTTAAAAGTTTAATATATTGGAATAATAACAACTCGATACATAAATATTTTTTTCCTATAAATATAAAAGCTGAAAATATTTGTTTAAACATTGAGAACTTATTTCAAAATGCATTTTAAATATTTTTTCTACGTACTCAACGAAATAATAGATTAATATATTATCTCCCGTTTAAATTGTTTGATTTAAAGCTACAACGTATTGAAATCACACAATGTGGAATGATCAACAAATTCGTTTTCATTTCAAATCATATTCAATATAACAATCATTCACGACGACCCCTGTTTCTCATTATTTTCGATGAATTATTGTAAAATATAAAATTACAATTAAACTTTCAAATTTATAATTTTTGAGTATTGTATAAATTTGCATTTGTAAAATATATTATATACGATATTTTTAATGAGCTTTCATCATCACGTCATTAATTCTCTATTATTTAAAATTTATTTATTAATGTCATTTGTATTTTGTAAGATACATTTTAATATGTATTTCATTGCGACTATAACCTCATTGCTTTCATTGTCAAAATCCCAACTTTGTTAATCTTTGTACCTTGGAAAGTACATTGTTTGCTAAATTGATCTAATAATATTTTTATGTAAGTCTAAAAATTAGTCTTTAGCTATTTAGTTTCATTTTATTTATCTGTTAGCAGATCGTGCGTTTTATGCTTTAGTGTTAGAACTAGTTTTGCATGTATAGCCTGTATGCAGATTATACCTTGGCCGCCTTTAAGCGATCATGGACTGTTAACCGTGTAAATAAAGTCCATGTTCATCTGTGAGTTTATGTGGTTTCATTTTTACAGGCAACGACTGGAACTGATGCGAGAGATGTACCATAACGAGGCGGAGTTGTCTCCCACTTCTCCCGACCACAACATCGAGTCGGTCACCGGCGGTGATCCTTTCTACGATCGTTTCCCGTGGTTCCGTATGGTTGGACGGTTTGTATTGCTTAATTAAAATGTTAGGGTGAATAACATAACGGTCTTAGTCAAGAGATTAAGTTTTTTCTTATAGAATAGGTGGCTAACGAGCAAGCAGCTTACTGCTGGTAAGTGATTACCGCCACATGAACAAATACATTGCCCGAGATCCCCAGAATTGTTGTGATGAGGAAAAAAAAGGGCGTGTCAGGAAATTTCACGTAAAGCGGACAGTGGTGGATTGTCAACAATCACTGTGCGCTTCGATGACAATCCCATGAACATGATCTTATGAAATTTTGAATTCTGCCCTGATGTACGATTTGTAAACTTAGCGGCTGGAGTTAATAAAAAAATATATATACACAAACCTGATAATTTTTGGATACGGAAATGTTTTATAATAATTGTTTATAAAAATATGTCACTATTTATATATTTTGTCCTCAGGAGCTTCGTGTACCTGTCGAATCTGCTGTACCCGGTTCCGCTCATTCACAAAGTGGCCATAGTGAACGAGAAAGGAGACGTGAAGGGCTACCTACGTGTGGCCGTACAGGCAGTTCTCGACGCCGAAAAGAGTGAGTCAAATTCGAATATTCCATAATCAAGATATTTTAACTCGTAACTAACTGATGTGGATTATGGTTATACTTTTTAGTTAACAAAACAAAATTGATCTTTAACAAAACCATCATATTTAGAGTCAGTAAAATGGCTTCGGTAAATCCACACTAAAACTATTATTTATTTAATGTCAAAGATCGAGGCTTGCAACCTGATATGAAATTTCTTTCATAGCCAAGCCAGCGTATACCCTAATTGCAAAATCATATATCCGTCATTTATAGTTCTCATTTCTAATTTGTAGTTTTAACGGTTATGCTGAACTGTGGTCTAAATTGGTTATATAAGATACCGTCAGAATTATTGCATCAATGATTTCTTTGGCAAGACTATTAGGGACTGTAGATATCAGTCTATGTAGGGAAACCTACGTGATCATTTAAATAAAATTAAGTCTATTTATAGTAGGGTCAATTAGGAATATTTACATAATTTTTTTGATATTAATTATCAATATTTTATTTTTACAATAGACAATGCCGATTTAGGAGCAGGTGTTAAACAATCAGCTAAGATTTCATTCGACGACGATGCAGCACCCGCAAGGTCTCGCCTTAAGGCGCTCTCCGCCATTGAGAAGAACAACGCTCTCAATCTTGAAGAGCGCATCGCTGATGTACCTGACTCTAACATCAAGATTGAAGGTGATTGTATTTTTTATATAAACTAGTTCGATGTTCAATGACCTTCTATGTTAAACACAAATTTCATACTTCATTTCTTAATACGGTAATGTAATTTAAACGTGTTCGGCGTTGAAGAAATCTGCATGTCTAAGAACGTGGACTATGTTATAACACCCTCTCGAGAGCGGAGGCTATAATAAGCAATGGGTTTTGTTTATATACACCTAAAGTGGTCCAGGTGGACCCCCAAGGCTCCACGGGAAACTCGACGGGTGTCTCGTTGGCGTGACAAAAAATGGGGTTCACAATTCGTAAGCGGGGGTCCACGAAAATTTATTTGGTTTCGATAGTGAAGAACTAAAACGTTGGCTTGACTTCACCTATCAATGTAGGCAGATAATATTTTAACAAGCTCAACGACTGTTACTTGTAAAAACTTGCATTCCATTACACATTTTTTGTCGAGTTTTGGGAATATGTTAGAAATATAGCTGCAGAGGGTCCGCCGGAATCAGCTAAATTTTGAAAGTGGTCTATGAGAAAAAAGTCTGGGAACCTCTGATATAGACTGTTACTTTACTTATTACACATTAGCTTTTGTTTTTTTTTTATTATTATTTGCTTTTCAGGACCATGCGCGGTCTTCAAATGGTTTCGTAATACTTATTTAAGCAATATCGGAATTCAAATTATATTTATAACGGTTTCATTATTAATTGAATTTAAAAACTTTAAAAAGGTTTTATATATTAAAAAGTACGAATAATTATATTCCCATTTTAGTATACATAGCACTGATAATTTTTATTGGTATTATTGGATATTAATACTCCGTTTGTCCCTAATTTATTATTTTTGAGCTGACCGAGCATTTGGCTCTAACTTACTACGATTTTCGGTCAACACGTTGTTTAACCAAATAGTCTGATTTCCATTGCAAAACAGAATGAACTATCCTATCATATGCATAAAGTCTAATATCTCATCTAGAACTAGCAGTGGGCGAATGCGACGCGGACAGTGGCCGTGGTGACAGTTCGCTCGCATCAGAGCTGAAGGACGAGGAGTTGCCCGAGCACCTCACCCTGGGCCGCGAATTCACCTTCCGCGTCACTGTGCTGCAGGCCCATAGCGTCTCCACTGACTACGCCGACGTCTTCTGCCAGTTCAAGTGAGTCAACTTATTCTTACTAGAATGTGCTGATTATACCGAGCCACAAAATATATTGGACAAAGTATACTTTTTTCTTTTTTTATTTTAGAATTACTAACAATATAGTTAACATCTCCATCTGAACTTGAAAGTTTATGCTAGGTGATTCGAACGCGCTTACTTCTTTTACTGGAAGTGGTTTATGCTCGTCCAAGTTCCAGACATCAACTATATAAATTAATTTCAATAAAATGAATTGCTAATACGATCGGGGTTTAATCTTACATTTATTTTTAAAGCTTCTTACACCGCAATGAAGACGCATTTTCGACGGAACCCGTCAAAATACTGGCAAGAATACGCCCCTTGGATTCTATCACGTGCAAAACGTAAGATAATTTTTTATAATAATTATTTTCAATATACTAATTTATATTATGTTTGATAAATAAACATGGCTTATGTTTACTTGCAGATCACAGTACCAGTAACTAAATCTTTCGTAGACTATATAAAGACTCAACCGATCGTTTTCGAAGTCTTCGGGCATTATCAGCAACACCCGCTTCACAAGGTAAACGAATCATTACAAAATACAAATGTAATTTATATATATATCTATATATATATATATATATATATATATATATATATATATACATATATATATATATATATATATATATATATATATATATATATATATATATATAGATAGTATAGATTAAGTTCATGGATTGATAGATATGAATATCGAGCGAGTGGGAGTGAAGAGTAACTTACAAGTATGTCACTGTACTGTGCACCCAGGACGCTAAACAAGACGGTCCGGTGGCGGGACGGACACCTCCTCGCCGTATGCTGCCACCTTCTATCCCGATATCTGCGCCCGTTAGGAGCCCCAAGTGGGGAGCTGCCAGCGTGGCACCACCTTGCTGCTCTTCCCACCTGCACTCCAAGCACGACCTGCTCGTCTGGTTCGAGATCTGCGAGCTTGCACCCAGCGGCGACTATGTTCCTGCCGTGAGTCTAACGCACGTACACTTTTCACCAAACTATGACGACGCCGTTCTCCTAGTCGTTTTCGGAATACAAAGAAATATCTTCTTGATGGTATCAGGCCGACATAACTTACGCAGATTATTCTATACTACATAAATACTTGTGATTGTGTTCTATAAGCAAAATATTGATCATCTATGAGGAATCCAACCCAAGATACACAGGGCTTAGGTAATTTTATCTTGGATCTCTACACTACGCAGTCGTCTAATATACAAATACATACCTATGCGTACATTACTTATCTTAACATATGTATGTATGTTCCCGTCCTGCGGCGTCTTTTAGTTTCGGTGAAATCTTTTAGATTTATTTTTAGAATCGCTTAACTAGGCCACCTGGATTCAATTATCATGGTCCGTATTAAAAAGTGAGATGTGGGGGTGCCAGCAGGTGGTGGAGCACAGCGACGACCTGCCGTGCCGCGGGCTGTTCGTGCTGCACCAGGGTATCCAGCGCCGCATTCGCATTACCATCTTGCACGAGCCCTCGGCGGATCTTCAGTGGAGTGACGTCAGGGAACTTGTTGTCGGTACGAATGTCTTCGATATGGATTAGCTTGCTTACACGGTTTAAAGAATGTTCGAAAATTTCCATATTTTACTCATTTTGCCATAAATAATTTTATTTAAACGTATCGTATAGATACGTACTTGTTCAAGACATCTGCATAATTATATTCTTTTATAAATTGAGACCTGGGTCTTCTCTCATAAAGTCTCTTACTTTATTTTTTGTATTCTAATACTTACTTTATAAAAGGTTTGTATTAATATTAAATAATGAAGATGAGTCTGGATTTAGATTCCAAAACCATTTTTTGCTTTAATACTGGTAATGTTACATTTCTGATAGTTCTCCTGACATATCGTCTTTTAAACTTAATATAATCTAATATTACGTAGGACGCATCCGCAACTCGCCCGAAGCAAACGAAGACACGACAGATGGCGACGAAGACGGCGCCCTCTCACTCGGACTTTTCCCCGGAGAACGACCCAATCTGGACGATCGTGCTGTGTTCAGGTAATTTGGCTTTGCAGTCTGATTGATATTTTATTAATTTACTAGCTGTTGCCTTTAATTAACACATGAGACCTTAGATGTAAATCTGTTTATAAAATTTTTCCTAAACTTTATATTAAATGCTTCTTCCTTCAAAAGTGACGAACTAACCCTCACCCTCCTAGGGGTAAATTTTTGATAAATAAATTTCGCACACTTTGAAAATGATAGACGTTCATACAACCGTTCATCTACTATTTTACCCCTTAAGGGGGAAATTTCCAAAAATCCTTCCTTATTGGATGCTTACATCCTAAAAGGATCAACTTCCAAAATGTCAAGTAGTAAGTAATTATATATATGTATAGATGGCGAAGGTCAAGATAACTTTATATAAGTACGAGTACTTAAAAAGTAATACACATTTTTTTATGGAATATTGTAGTAATTATTAAATTAATTGACTAATTAACACTGTGACTAACAGACGCGCTATCCATCCTCGATCAAAATGCAAGACATAGGTTTATATTTGAGTTTACACTCTATCGAGTAATATGCAATCCTCCGTTAAATGGAATAATCCGTAGATAGAAACTTTTTTCCTTATATGTATATATTTTAAGTTTTAGTCGGTGCCGGATCGACGTAAGCCGTCCTTGCCCCCGCAAGGGTGGATATGCGTCAGGTATATCCCGATGTATAAAAAAAAATTGGGTTAAATGCAAGAATGGTACTAAAATATTGGATTTGTAATGTACATAATTGTGGTACATTGTTAAATATTACGCTACACTTATAGCACAGAGATGGTACGTTATATATTAGTTAAAAGAAGAAACTCTTTGAGGTTATCGTAAGCTATATCTCTATGGTTTTCAATAATATAAAGTAACTTTTTTCTTTCATTTAGGTTTGAAGCAGCATGGGACAGCAGCCTGCATGGATCTCCTTTACTCAACAGGGTCAGCGCCAACGGCGAAGTGGTCTACATAACGCTCAGCGCGTATCTCGAGGTAACATTGTATTTTTTTTTTACTAATTTTGTGAATTTATTACTTTCATAATTTAAATTAAAATCAATTATTATCTTTAAGTTACCAATCCTTGGTAGGTTAAAGGTATTTTTAGTAGTAAGTGAAAGAACATTCCTTTACTTTTAAAATACAAAACCTTTTATAAACCAAATGATGACAATGATATCTAATCAAAGTCAAAGCAAAAAGGGATGTCTAATCGTTACTTCATGCTCTAAGCATGACGTAAGGATTAGTGAAGTTAGTCAGTGTGGTATTTCTAGACATCTAAACGATATCAATTGCCATAAAAAAATGACATTATGGTAAGTTGGTCTATAAGTGTAACTTATTTATCAGATTTAAATATGTTCTGATAATTAATATTACGTTGAATAGAAATTTAGTGAGTGTGTAGGGAAGGAAATGAATTAGGGATAATTTAGTAGTATTCCATTTCAGTCCTCAAGGGTGTCAACCCATGTGGATCTTGAATCTTGGTTGAGAAAGGTTGGTATCGTCAATGTCAGGTGTAAACGCTTATCATTGGGGGAACTGTTATCCCTAATCTTATAATATAATAATTAGTCGAAATTTTAATCGTTTCCATTCCGTTTAATCCAATTCGCGTTTCCAGGTGGAGAATTGTGGCCGGCCAGCCATCATTACAAAAGACCTGTCGGTAGTAGTAGTCGGACGCGAACGTTCGGGTCGTTCCCTACGGCGCGCCCTCTTCGGCTCCCGAGCCGCCCGCGCCGACCATCTCACGGGCGTATACGAACTCAGCCTGCATCGCGCTTTAGAGCCGGGTAATAATAATAATAATATTTTCTATCAAACAATATATAGCAAAATCAGGTACACAGCGAAAGCAAAAGAAAAAATCTAACGAAAAATAAATGGAAAACAAGTGAGACCTGCTGTGTACGATTTAAGGAAAAGGATCTCCACTCAGGTCACATCAGGTAAGTTCGTGCATTATAGTGCGTTTACTATCTCGCTTCAGGATGGGATGTGAAAGATGTGGGCGTAGCGTACGTATATTGGGCGCTCACTCACAATCTTATGCCAACGTATAATGATGTCCAGCACTCGCATACTTCCGATTGACGGGCAACAGGTGGCGTCCGTCAGAGGGTAGGTCCGCACACCAAAACCTCAGACGGCCAGTAGTCGTCACCATCCATTCTCCACTCGGGAGAATCTTTCGATAGCTAGGGAACTGGCAACTCGGGTTGCACCATCAGATAGGTACGAGATCAGAGCAGACCGACACGCTCAGTCAATGAGCACTTCTGTAAGTAAGAGAACCAAAAACTAATTAACCAGCTCCGTGAGCCCTATGTCCTATGAAGCTGTAAGAGCCGCATAGGCTAACAGAATCAACATCAACAGAATCTGCAGAGTGCTCGCATCGTAATGTTTTCGACAGATCATTGTATATAAAGTTGAAATTAAACAACATTTCTTTTATGCCTTTTTTCTATGCATCATCAAAGTCAAAAGACTTATTAAAAACAAATAAGATATGAACGTTATTAAAATGATACTAATTTATAAATGAGTTTTAACGAACTACTTTTATTTGGATAAACAAATTTTAAGTGTATACATGATTTATTTACTATCGTAGTACTTAAGTGAATTTTTATCGATAATTTAAGCTTGATGTGCACATCACTATGCAAAACACGAACCATCCTGCAGCGAGACAGTAATGGAGGTATAGTGTCGCATTTCACGTGTTTTAGTGACGATAAAGAATCGGGATCAGATCAGATCAGAGAGAGAAGGTGTGTAGATTAAAGGCGGCCGTTGGTTTTGACAGAATTGTTGAACGATTTTGAATGGCAGAAATATAAAGTAAAGACTATTCACATGAGGGCGTTAGAGCATAGTTCTCCACTGAGGGTTGGAGAACTGCTGCATTGCTGTGTTTCGTCTGATTAGTGAAAGAAACTGATTAGCAATGAAGGATAACACCTAGTCCTTTGGACTAACCAAGCAACTTCATTGTTTACAGACTATTTTTCAGTGGTAGAGCTACGCTGCAGTTTGTTTCTATCTGCAAAATGAATGGGTCAGCTCGACCGGGGTAGGGCCACGCCCTCACAGAATACCAGCGTAAAATAGCAGCATAATGTTGCTGTGTTTCTCTGGTGAGTGTAGGGATCCGAAGACCTTTATGATGGTGACGAGGCGTTCCATTTCAGTCCTTAAGGGTGACAACGACGAATGTAGATGTCATGGGCCGCAGAAGTGCTCGTTTGTTACCCTTAATGTAATAAAAGAACAAAAAAAAACTAAATCCACCTGACGGCTGTACATTCTGCAGTTAGAAAGAAACTGCAGTGTAGCTCTATCACGTATAAACGTGATCATTGGCCTGTAATATATAAACAGCGTGTTCGTTTGTCACGCTTAGTTTTATCTAAACATTGATATTTGATGTTTTATTAACTTTTTTTTAAGATATAACTAAACATCAATATTTATTTTGTATGTGTCACAGGCGTACAACGTCGCCAGCGGCGCGTGCTAGACACGAGCGGCACTTACGTACGCGGCGAGGAGAATCTACACGGTTGGCGGCCGCGCGGAGACTCCCTCATCTTTGACCATCAGGTATTCACATAGAAATAACATTTAACCTTTCTCTTCCCAAAACTATGAAACCTTAATAGCCCTAACTTATGACTAAAAATACATATTTATTTCCTAATTTAACATGTAATAAGTCATGTTAGAGAGACATGGTTATTTTACATATAACTTAACGTATACAACGACAAACTATCGTGGCTTTGATGAAAGATACTTATACTTATCTAACAGAACAACTCAAGCTGAGATCGAGTAGACTGTCATAGAATACCGCCTAATGCATAAATGTTATGATTTCGCTAGCAGAACATAATTTCCGGTATTAACAATAGTTTTCTGATATTGATAATTTTTTTTAACCACGTATAATAATTTATTCTATCACTAAACTTTTAGTGTATTCTATTAAATCAAATGACTAAAAAAAAAACTAAACAAAACCTTGTAGAATCATTACTAAGCATGACAAAGTCAATATAAACATATTTGCTAGTAAATTTTGTATAAATTCTATGCTAATAATATCATTGTATGACATATATAATTTCTCTTCGCCAGAAGAAGCGTATCGTGCGTAAGCTGATCTATGATTGGCCGCTGGACGTTATCGATAAAGCCCAGGTCCACAAACGTTTCCTTAGCTATTTAGTATGTGCGATCCTAAAATCGACCCGCAATCATTCATCCGATGTGTTATGTCATTTCCATACTAAATAGCTATCGAAAATTAATTTGTGTACTGGTACATTGTACATCGCATATCATACGTGTTCTGTCCAGAGTAAGTTTGTTAATTGGTTGGAATATTGATTATTTGCTAAATAAAATCTTATATATTTCGTCTGTAGATACTAAAGAACCAAAAATACTACGTGACGGAATGGAGGTTACCAAAATTGGTGCAGAATAATCTTATTTTTCCTATTCTATAGAGAATATTTTTATAATAATCAATACAGGACGACACGTTCAAATTACAAATTTATTTTCTCTATAGTATTTATAACAATTAACACCTTAGCTAATAACAAACCTAATATATAATAAGACTAGCTAACGTTGAAAATTCTAATTGTCTGTGCAATTCATATTCAATAATAATTCAATAAAATTTGAAATAGCAATTTTATAATTCTCATTGGGTACTACGGTACCCTTACTGTAATATCCTGTAAAATAAAGAAATACGTTTTCTGGACAGACTATTTATTATTTTAATGCTTGTAACAATTATTTCACATATTTAAGTAATATACTACCTTATATACTTGCTTTATATTAATACGTTAGCTCTTATATTATATGTTATGTAAATATTTAATTAAATTCAACTTTCAAACCATAAATTAGAGTGTCTAACCATATATAATATTTTACATAACATATAATCGATAAGAACTCATGTTAATGTTATTAAATATATTTTTTTATCATTTATACTTCATCCGGTTATAAAGACAAAACATTTCATTTATACTTTAACCGGTTATAAAGACAGAATATGATCATCTGTAGGAAACCATTCGCTTAATACATTTCTTTATCAACATCGCTTATCAAGTCAAGTTATTTCCATCAATTTTACTTCCCTTCCAAAGTTTTTACATTAAATCCTTACTACTGTTACATTTCGTATAAATATGAAATAAACTTACTGTTTTAATGTTATAAATAATAATAAATATTTAAAAAGTGATTACAGTAAATTACAAGTTGTAACAGTCTTTTCTAATTTTTTTTTATTTGAAGACTAAAATAAAAGAACTCTATATTTCCAAAATTTTTACTTTATAACATTTATAGAAAAAATTAAATTAAGAACATTGTGTGATGTGGTATTATTAATATTTGTTTTTTATAAATTGTTTAGAAAAAATAACCGCGAACTTTTTACAAAAAATACTAACCATAGATATTACTTAGCTATTTTTGGGTAAGAGGACGTACGCAATGTTAGTAATTTGTTAACAAAAAATATCCGATATATCGTACGTGTTGTTAAAGTTATATCATCTATATTTATGGTTTTGGTGCGGTTTCGGGTATTGTTGTAGGCTTTTTAACCAATTAACATACGAACAAATCTTCTAAAATCTGTTTATACTGTAATGTGGTTTGTAAATACAGTGGGAGCTTGAGAAGATGACACGCTTGGAGCAAGTGGGTCGCACGCGGCACTTCCTCTCGCTGCGCGAGCGCCTGCGTTATGGTCACGAACATAATATTGTGCCTACCGACTTCACCAAGTCCGAGAAGGTTTGATATATTTAATATATAATTATATATAATATTTTTTTAGGCTGTCAATGTTACAGTTAATTGTCAACCTACAGCATTGACCCGTAGGAATGTTAGCATCATCTAAAACTTAATCCAATGAGAGTTTCAGACCAACCATCATACGAACAAGACCTGGCTGTATGGACAAAAGTCCTTTGCCTTTCCCATTAGGGATAAATTAATATCATCATCATCATTGACCCGTAGGTTGACAATTCATTAAAAATGATTGATGGATAATTCAATTTATAGTTATTTAGGATGTGTTGTTTATTCTTAATATAGACTAATTAATTAATAATTATATCAATCACTTACAGAACTTTTGCTATTAAATACGCTTGATTTTCTTTATAAAACTGATTTAAATAAGTGTTATAAAATTTCGGAAATTTACTTTTAGTAATAGATTATAAAATTATAGAATCCACTTTACGGTCTTACCATTAATAAATAAGCTAATAGATAAATCGACTGTTGGTGTTGAATGAAGTTTATGACATTATTTAAATATAAAATGACATCGTAATTATGTAAAAATGTACGTGTTTTTCTTTAACTTAGATATGTGCTAAAACATTCGATTTCGGTATGGGTTTACACTTAAAATTTAAGTTTTTCTTTAGTTTACTGTCTACTGTATTTTAAAGAACAACAACACAATGCTTTACAATCTTAAACTCATCGTCTTTGAATTGTATATTTCGGAAAATAATTAGTGTGTCACAGCATTTTAGAATGAGTATGGGAGATAGTAATTACTGCAAAAAAGGGTACGCTATCTTATTCCTTGGGAGTAGCTATTGAATCTTCCACTTTATTGGTAGTTGAGTATCCTCTGGATATTTGTGAATTCACTACTATCAAAAAAATATAATTTTATTTTTATAATATACATGTCCTATAATATCTACAACCGAATTCAAGATGCAAATTCGTTATCCCTGAGGATTTAAATGAAAATATCTCATTCCACGTAATTGGGTCTTCCTATACTATTCAAACGCGAAACAACATTTCATGCTGCATCCACCAATAAGCGTTAAATTGTCCTTACCATCGTTTTATCGGAGTGTCTGGAGGGTAGCGGAGAATAATTCGCCTTGACCGCTTATCAAATCATATGTGAGAAAATGTGAAATAATCGCCATATATTTATTTATTTAGCTTTTATGTACACAAAGCATTTATAAATGGGAAGTCATAAAGCAAAGGCGCCGTTTATTTTACAACAAAATCTCTTCCAGCATGGTCTGGTGTTAGACATATTATCGGGAAAAAAAGAACATAGTGTACTCACAACAACGAAAAATAATAATAATAAGAATAAAATAAAAAATAATGCACGACTATATTTATTTATTTATTTATTTACAAACTGGTATACCGGTTATAGTACAAAGAAATTAATATAAATTAAAAAATGAATAAACTCGGCCTGCACAGGAGGTCTGCAACAAGGCGGCGAAGGCGGCTAAGGAGGGTAAGTCGGTCAAGGCGATGAGGGCTGCCGACGGCATGGTCGGTGGTGTGCGCGATGATTTGGTCTTCGAGCCGTGGGAGATTTCCCCGCGCGAGCTGGAACTTGCCGCCAAGTACATCAAGCTCATACAAGGTAAATACTATCGCTTAATTCTCTAAACCCTCATTGCGGGCCAATAGTTGCTCATTCATTCACGGGTCTGCGGACACGCTGATCTTTTTCTTACGATTACATACCAGTAAATACCATTATGACCAATAGACACATAAAAAAGCTCGATGCTCAATGCAATTAAGTTTTTGTACATATTCTACGATATCTAGTTCAAGCGTAGGGCAGAATAAGGGCTCATACGCAAATTATTTACGTATATATATTTGAGACTAGACTAGAGAAATCCATGAGGAAATGCGCGTGATTACACACATTATCGAGGAGACAATTCATGACGTCACACAGGGCGCCCAACCCGCTGTCCCGTTTGTTCCGCCGCACGTTATTTATTAGGGGGCTGGAATATTTAAATGGCACCGACTTATGACCAACCGTTAAGGAACGTTTAACCGAGGGCCGATGATCAGTGCGTTGGAATTATGCGTTTTAATATAAAAAGCCGTACTCCGGCTGGCTGACCTGTAGTGCGTATGAGCCCTAAGGCACGCGTGATGAATATTTACTGTTCTTTTGCAAGGATTAGGAAACTGTTTGGATAGAAACAAGATAATACCTTCAACACCTTCGAACTCTATGCCAAGCATGCATTGCAGACTTCTATGTGACATATGCTGAAATTCACTATAAATCTTTTCAAGCCCAATGAACAAAATTATTAGATTTTATAAATTGCCACCGAAATTGGTACTTCGTGGAAGAATCGTTATAGTCCTCATACTGGGCGGTGATGCTGCTCTCCGATACTAATCTGTGAGAGTTAAGTAGTTTTGATTGAGTATTTGATATATATGGCACCGACTTATGACCAACCGTTACGGAACGTTTAACGGAGGGCCGATGGTCAGTGCGTTGGAATTATGCGTTTTAATATAAAAAGCCGTACTCCGGCTGGCTGACCTGTAGTGCGTATGAGCCCTAAGGCACGCGTGATGAATATTTACTGTTCTTTTGCAAGGATTAGGAAACTGTTTGGATAGAAACAAGATAATACCTTCAACACCTTCGAACTCTATGCCAAGCATGCATTGCAGACTTTTATGTGACATGCTGAAATTCACTATTAATCTTTTCAAGCCCAATGAACAAAATTATTAGATTTTATAAATTGCCACCGAAATTGGTACTTCGTGGAAGAATCGTTATAGTCCTCATACTGGGCGGTGATGCTGCTCTCCGATACTAATCTGTGAGAGTTAAGTAGTTTTGATTGAGTATTTGATATATATGGCACCGACTTATGACCAACCGTTAAGGAACGTTTAACCGAGGGCCGATGATCAGTGCGTTGGAATTATGCGTTTTAATATAAAAGCCGTACTCCGGCTGGCTGACCTGTAGTGCGTATGAGCCCTAAGGCACGCGTGATGAATATTTACTGTTCTTTTGCAAGGATTAGGAAACTGTTTGGATAGAAACAAGATAATACCTTCAACACCTTCGAACTCTATGCCAAGCATGCATTGCAGACTTTTATGTGACATGCTGAAATTCACTATTAATCTTTTCAAGCCCAATGAACAAAATTATTAGATTTTATAAATTGCCACCGAAATTGGTACTTCGTGGAAGAATCGTTATAGTCCTCATACTGGGCGGTGATGCTGCTCTCCGATACTAATCTGTGAGAGTTAAGTAGTTTTGATTGAGTATTTGATATAATTCCTATCAACGATAGGCTGTTAGTCAGATTGTTTTTGTTGACTAATATTGACATAGAAAATTAATTATTTTAATTAAAAAAAAGTTAGCAACATTAGAATATTACTGCAGGCAACACATTGGTAAAAAATTCAGTAACACAGGCATTATTTAAAAATTTCATGTAATATTAAAAATTTGAATCTGCAATTAAATAAGAAAAGTGATTTGTTATATGTATTTCTCTAAAAAAAAATTTAACACGTTTATCATATTGCAGGCCGGATAGGATCAAGTGGTAAAGAAGTGGATGCCGCTGTATCTCCATCTACTCCCGTTGATGAAGGAGTATCTGCTGATATCTCCACACCCAGCCTCTTGTCGTCCATACACAGCGCTAGCAGTTTCGAGTAAGTACATATATCAGAACAAGAGTCCTTTGGATTTAACTTTACGTCGAACATTACAAACTGTTAAGACACGTTAATTAAAGTAACTTACTGTTTGTGTTTATAATATTTAGCTGTCATAAATTGTGATCGTATTAAACGAATTCTCAGCACTACGGATTATATTAATCGAGAATACCGCAGTATGGTACTATTAAATAATAATTTAATAGTACCAGGCTAACATGAGGCCTCAGGCCGTGCTCGCCTGAGCGTCCAAACCCGAAGGCCGTTACACAAAGCTTTTGAAAACTTACAATGTATTCAAATATAAAGTACAGCTATAACGTAACACGAGTGCAGACGAGTTGAATAAATTATAAACCTTTGCTAAAGCCATATTATAAATATGATACCCTTATTTTGATGTTATTTGGGAGGGGAAATCTTCAAAAGATATGCCTCCTAGGGTGGGGGGGAGACTGTGTTATGTGGGACTTCTAACCACTAAAACCCCCTCCGGTGGTCAATCCCAGTATATTTAGAGGGGCTCCGGGATTTCCAGCGGAACACACCGGTCCCCTCTGTCTGCCTAAGCACGTCCCAGGGGACGTCAAGCCTCCCCTAGCACTCTCGCTGTGTGAACCTTAAGTCCTCTTTTAGTCGCAAGTTTTGAAAGGCAAGAGTACTAGTCTAACATAAAACTGCAGGCTGTGCTCCCCGGAACGCGCGCTGCTCGAGCGGCAAGTAGCGGCTTGGGGGGGCGCGGCTGGCGGCGCCCCGGGTGCGCTTTTCGTACCCGACTGCGAGGAGGTGCGCGTGTCCGCCGCCGTCGCGCGCCGCGGATTCCTCAACGTTCTGCAGCACGGCACACACGGCTGGAAGAAGCGCTGGCTGGTGAGAATTTTAAAAATAAAAAGTTAATATATAAACTGTTTCAAGATGCCTGTTTAAAAAAATAAAACCACCAAAAAAACTCCTACGTGATTAGTGAGATAGAGTGTTTGTGATTAAAACTTATGTCACCTGGCTACTGAGATAATTAACGTTAAATTTTGAAAAAACTGTTCTATGTACTTGTATATCAATATAAAACGTAAAAATCTTATAATACCACAGTATTTGCGAATTCAAATGTAATAGAATAATAATAACTATAGATTTTCTTATAATCATGGTTTTTATACCACTCCTTCGCAGGTTATGAAAAAATAAATGATATCTATGTATATTTCACCCAGAGCTATTTATGACTTAAACTATTTGTTTCAATCTTAAACTCGAACAATAAATTAATTAGACAAAAAACACAGTACCTTTACTGGTACGTGTGATTTCGATTATTCTTGTGATATATAACTCTATATTTATATATATAATGTTTGTTGTACTGATCCATAACGGGCTATCGTTAAGATATTTAAGGAACGCCTGTTGACAGGTGGTGCGTCGTCCGTACGTCTTCATCTACCGCGACGAGCGCGACCCTATCGAGCGCGCGCTCATCAATTTGGCCAACGCTCACGTCGAGTATTCCGAGGACCAGGAGCAAATGGTCCGCATGCCTAACACCTTCAGGTAACATATGCCATACCATCAGAAACTTTTGTTACCATACTATAGGTATTATTATTTCGAACCAAAAACTGAAGATTATTTTTTCTAAATATTTTTTTTAAAAATCTAACACTTCACCGGATGGTAAATGATTCATGCGGCTCAGAATGCCTGTTATAATCCTCGATTAGGAATCATAATGCAGATGCGTTATCACACCCGAGTTCTAAGGTGGAATATGCCTTTTCACCAATAATAACGGCCTTACCAGACGACACTAATATAATGCTAATCAATTTTGGGAGTGGTCTTTCCCCCGTTCAAATCTACCTAAGTTATAAACAAATTGAAGCGTGGTTCTACCTCTGAAGAAGGTCGAGATACTGCTTCCACCGCTAAACATTTTCAAGTGTTTTACCTACCGCTCTAACTTTCATAATAGAGCATAGGTAGTGCGGTAGTTTATAAAAACTACCTACCCAGACTTCCGCCCAATTGATTCGTTAGCATCAACTGACCGAGCCGAGGTTCAGGACTCTCGACAACCCTGGAGCCTGTTGCTTTCACGCGCAGGGTAACGGTTCAAGCCGAGGTACCCTCTCGGAAATTCTTGTGTTCGTTTTTTTTATATAGAATTGGTGGCAAACGAGCAAGGAGCTCATCTGATGGTAAGATTAGATTAAATTACTGCCGCCCATGGACAACACCAGAGGAATCGCTGAAGTGCTGCCCAAATGGTTACCAATAGATAAAGAGCTCGGCCATCTTTAAAAAAAAATTAACAATCAGTCAATTGTCAAATGAACGATGTTTAAACTTCTGTTTTTCCAGCGTGGTGAGCAAGGAGCGTGGTTATCTGCTGCAAACCCTCGGGGACAAGGAGGTACACGACTGGTTGTACGCGATCAACCCTCTGCTTGCTGGACAGATTAGGTGAGATATATTTTATGACTCAAATTATACAGTTTAACTAATACTTTTTTTTCAAGCCCTTAAAACAAAATATTTTTTTTAAAAAAAAAACAAAGTTTGGTTAAATAAATTAATATACTTTTTAAAGTTATGTTACTTTCATTCTTACTGGTTTGAATATATTGTATTTTTATTGTCTCCATGTTCATTAAAAGAATCTAATTTTCTGGATTCTTTAATATAATTTTTTTTTTATTTATTTATTTTCACCACAACTAAAATACATAGAATAAAAAATTTTACATAATAGAAACATGTTCTCCTTAATAAAAAAAATAAAAAAATATTATATTATTATAATATTAATATAATATTATATAAAAATAAATTGAATACAAAAAAAATATTTTCACTTTGACATAAGTAACGTTGTTTTTTATCCTGTGATACGTTTATTTTTAATTATAGTTTTCAAACTTAGATTTTACTTAGATTCCTTTTTTTAATTATTATTCACGTGTTATTCCGCTTTTACTGTTTTATTTCATAAACAACGTTTCTTTTATACCTCTTTCTACTATATTTTACGTAGTGTTATCTCTACTTTGTTTCGTAGCGATTTGGTTTTTGTTGTTTTGTTTTTAAATATATAATTTAATATTAAGTTAGTAAATAATTTCCCCTCACTGGTGAAAGTACCAAGTCAAATTTTCTCCGAATGAATTGTACCATTTCTACCTGAACAGGAGCGATTGGAAAAAAATAAAACAGTGTTAAAATTAGATATGATGAATTGCAATATATAATGTTTCAAATAAATTTCTATGTTATGTAAAGAACACCTAAAATAGGAATTCTATACTTTTCAGCATACTTTCGAATTTTAATATTAATTATATTATTATACATTTCTTCTTAGCTATATTTAAATATGCTAAGATAAAAGTAGATTGTTATAATTTGTTTTCTTTAAGAAGTTTATTGGCTCATAAGTACTTTGTAAAGTACTTCCACGCGCTCCAAACTGTTATCAAGTAAGAATGGCACTTTTCTCGCGGCGGCGCTTTCATCAGAGGAGGGTTAGAAAGAGATAACAAATCGCGAGGAAGCAAAGTGAATATACACGGGTAAAGGTGTGCGGGCACAGGTCGCGGTCGGCGCGGCGAGGCGACAAGGCTGCCGCGACGCTCGCATGAGACCTCACCATGGACTCTATCCTCTTTAATTAAACGCGTCACGATACGCGAACGCACCGTTAATAGACATTGAAACGGCTCGCAAACTAACGTGCTCTCACCGCTCTAGTCTGAACGCACCTTTATATTATAATAAAAAAGTTAAAAGACAAATCGTTCGACAATTATATTTCGTTGATACAGTGAGTAAGCTGATAAAATGTCTTAATCTCTATAAAATCAATCCATTTTATGACGGCAATATTTACTTCTGGGGTTCATGGTAAGTTATTACGCTCGCAGTACGACATGTTTGGTTCACAATTACCGTGAGGTGTATTTTTAAATCATGTTCGCTTAGTATTCATTAGACTTTAAATCAATAAACGTATAGACTAAGCATCACTAAAGAAATGTTGAAGTGATAAAACCGCTCAGGTTGGACCGCGTATTTTGTCTAAATTACAGACAAAACTTGCCAATTTTCAGACTACAATATTCTGATGGTGACGCTTTGTCTAAACATTTACAGGTCCGAGCGTAAGACTATATAGTGCCAAACATGCCGTCCCGCCAGTGTGCTACTTTTACTTTTCTATTGTGATATAAAATATTTATTAATTTTAGGACAAAATGCTGTGCCAGATCTTGCCAATAACTATCCGAATATGTTTATTGTAAATTTAGTGACGGTGATGAGCACTAAAAATAACATAAAGAAGTATTTTATATCATTTCCGTGACTGGTTTGGTGGGAATCTAAAGTTTCGTAGAATGTTCGAGAGCAAATATGAACGGACTCAATTTTTACATCTTTGTTATATTTTGTTTTTATTAATGTTACGTTTAAAGTTACAAATTTTGATTCATAAAATGCATTCGGTTCACGTTTAATAAATGATTAAAATAGTTTTGTGTATTTTTTAATTAATACATTATTTTTTATTTAAGTTACATAACAAAATCAATTAATTTAGCATATCCTTAAGTTGTCAGTATTATACAAAAGCATTTAATGCTAAATACGGTCTATACGTAAATAGATGTATATATAATATATATGTTATTATCTATTTTACAGTATTCGAAATAGTTATATATTCAAGGTCGAATGCATGTAGTTTGGGACCAAACCGGTGCACTGATAAATCGGAAGGCATGGTAAAGAAATGAAATATTTATAGCGAATCGAGTATAACAATAATATATAACATGACTTGCGAAAGAGCTGTTTCAATATCTAGTTTAGGGTGCGTATTGTTTATATGATCAATGGAATAAATGACCTGAAATAAGCGTTCTGTGGCCACGATTTTACGAGTGCTTGCCCATCGCCAAGTATTGAAATAATATATCAAGGTGCTACTTTGCATTTTGTCACATCTGTTTTAAACATTGCCAATTCATTTAACTTTTCGTAGGCATCAACTAATATCGACTCATATCATCGTGGTACACTCGCTCGTATTTGCCATCAACTTTGTAAAATTTCGATTTCTGTGCAATATAAAAAGAACATATTTGCGCACAAATGTATCGAGTTGACGACATAGAAATCTCGACATATTGTATACCATTATTATGACAACATTCAAGTATTTAAATAAATAACATTGTTTAAAATAAGAACAGAAAAGTTTTTCTCCTGTCTCTGGATACACTATAATTGTGATTTACCATGTGTATACACGTAAGACACAAGCAGTGGACGAAATATATTTTGTGAGGCCCTAAAGGCCCAGTCGACAACATGCCGGAAGTCTGTACGTCATACGTAAAGATTCATTTTACTATAGTATTCACTGTAAATACATTAAAATATTTAAACATGAACATTGTAGTAATGGAGACAATGCGTTCGAAAAACGTTTGTAACGTAGATCTGATACATTTTAATGATTTCGTCGTAATAGATATTTTATTTGTTTAATTCAGTTCCTAGAAACAATAATTTCATTGGTTGGATTGTATAAAGTAGGTTATTGGGATGTTTTCGGTATAGTGTCACGGTTATTTCTCGATATTGTTTCGGTCGCGTTCAGTTTTGTCGATGTCAATGTCTCAAAATCATTCCGCAAAATATCTAGTCATGTACTCTCGTAGGTACATTTTATATTATAGGTTAGCATCCATAGTTACAATAAAGCTTCAACAATCACTTCGTAGTTGACGCGTGCCGTGCCTGACACTCGGCGGTTCATGCGACCACCTCACTTCCTTAGTTCAATGTAATACAGATAATATATACATTCGTATCGCTGTAGTTAGGTAATCGATGTGACAGTAGTTTTATATAACAATAATTTCTTCTATCGTTTTTCATTTCAATATCTCAACCGTCTGTTTATAAGTCCAAGCAATCTTATTCTCGTTACCGCTTAAATAAATGTTAAATAAAATTATTAAGCATGTAAATGTCACTGTACTATCGCTTATAGGTGACTCTCCCGTTCGAATAGTACATGCATATTAATATATTATATTTCATGAGAACTTGGTAAGCTTAAGTGAAATTTAGTCGTTGTAAATAATATCTTTGAATAGTTCATTTGGTACTTATGTATGGTTTACTTAAATATCAAAATAAAAAAAAAGGTCAAAAACATGCTTCTCTCTGTCTGGAAGTCAAGTCCACAAGCTTGCACACAGATCGTAGACAAATACTCGGCTGTACAATAGAATATCCTGATAATATAGTTTAGATTTAAATAGATGTAAGATGAAAAAGTATTAACCAAGATTTAGAAATGCTGTGTGTTATAAATATTTCTTAAAAATTTAAAATTAATCCATTAATTGTCGTCAGATTATTGTGTAATTCATAAAGATATCTCTTAATTAGCACAACGTCAAATACTTTCTCTTATTTGGAATGTGGAAATTGTTCGGTATGGTCAAAGTTTGACGGTGTGCTTCATTCTAATTTTTCATCTTTTGCTGTTAGAATCACTTCAAAACTTAACTCGTCACCACACCGACATCGTTATGTGTGTAATATCCATATATCTCCATATATCTACTATATCGAATGAAAGATCTCATGCTACATAAAACCACGTTTATCTTTCTTTTCTAGTCATTTTTATAACATTCCAAAGTTTGTAAATTATTTCCTTTTTTTCTAAATATCTAGGGTAATGTATTTTGCATAGCAAAATTGTGTTTATGTAGTTAATAGAGAGCAGGATTAAAATCATGGGAGTTGCGCGCCAAGGATGTAAAATATTTTTCTTAAAATGTAATATTCTCTTTGAGTTCTTTTTCGCAGAGCTTCTCGTTTGGTTATATTTTTGTAGATCCAAAAGACCTTTTTAAATTAGATGTAACAGCTTTAGCTGGATTATATATATTTTTATAGTGTACTCTTTAAGCTATACTGTTATTTTTATAGGACTAGCTGTTATTTTGATATTAGGTTCACTGTTCTACATAATTTATATATGATTGTCGGTTGTTTGGGAATAATTTCGGTGCCGAGAGCAGCTTGTACGTCGTTTTGTTTAATGCTTTTATTATTGCGTACCGAGACGTCGTCTACTAGCGCGGGACACGCAGTGCGTAGCGTATGTCGTACGTACGTACATATGACGTGCGTATCGTGTGTTGCGTGTATACCGCAAGTTACCTGTTCAGTGTCGCAAACGTCCACCGTCTCGACGCTCGGCCGATTCTTGTGATTTCAATGGTGATTATTGATTGTTGGGTGTGAATGATATTTAAAAAATTATATATTATTTATGGATTTCATTCGATTTATGAAATAAGAACGATGTAACGATCGGTAATATTACTCATTGCTCTAAATGTACTATCAAAATATATTATACACAGTGTTAAAGGTCATAAATAAAATGCTTTGAAAATTTCCAAATCGTTGTTTTTCTTTTCCTTATTCCCATAACCTCATCTATATGAAAAAGTAAGTATTTAAGAGAAAAAAAGATTATATATCTAAGAGTAAATTCTCTGTCATATATCACACTATAACTTCCAGTCTTAAGCATATAGATTTTTTATCAATAGTGTGTACCTTACCTGTACCTTAACGACTATTTAGTAACACTGTTTAGCTACTGTACACACTAGGTTTAATGTATTATAATTAAAAAAAAGTACTTTTTTTAATAAGTAGTTTTAACAGATTATAAGCTGACTAATAGGTAATCGAATTTATCATTATTTAAAAAGGTTCAAAGTACAAATTGTACTTATATTTAATTTTATCTAAAAACAAAGATTGGATGAGTAAAAAATATGGACATGGGTGGAACGATTAAAAGTGTAATACTATTAAAAATTTTTCGCCAAACAAATAACTTGTATCTACCTACAGGGATATGCCCTTACATTATTTATGGGTACTTACATAATTTTAGACATTAATTTACCCAAATTTGCTATACCTTAAATACTGCTACAATTATATTATTTATACAAATGTTAATCACAATGATAAGAATCTCGATCGATTTCGACTATAATAAACGGAGTCGTAATTAATGCTTTAAGTTGACATTTTAACTATTTGACATTTAATAATTTTATAAGCTTATTGGAGAAGACCTAATTGTTTATTGTTATTTTCTCTGTTTATTTTATGTTATTGTCTATGTGTGTTGTGTAATTGTAATTTATTTAAATGTATGAATGTATTAATGGACCACTGTTATCCGATGATAAATGAATTGAATTGAATTGGTAAAATTGGTATAATGTAATATTATAGAAGGAACTGACCAATTAAAGCATTAAAGTCACAACTGGTACCTAATGGATCCTGTGCTGGATTATGCTTTTCGGAATATCAGTATTAAATAATAGTTTAACGCTAGTAATTTGTCTGGTGAATGTGAGGAACCGGAGACCTATAACTGGTGACGAGGCATTCTATTTTAGTTCTGATGAATATCTACATTAGTTACATTTACTTTTCGACGATTTATGTCGTCATCATAGGTAGCGGAATTTATCCGGTGAATTGACCTCTTACGTTATAAAGAATCTGTGACTATGAAACTATAACTGAAGTAATACAAATAAATGTAATATAAACACAGGTTTAGGGCCGAACTAAATACCTAAATCTGCAATAAAAAATCACTAATGAAAGACTGGAAGAAAGAAGAGGTTAGGCGGAATTTATTTTTCATATCAAATTACTAACAAGAGATATACACTAAGTGCACGTCGCTCGATCTAGAAAAATATATAATTGTATAAACCTAAGCAATGTTGAAATAACATATAAAATAACACACAATTGTGGAAAATAGAAGACATTGAGGCAAGTACTACAATGGAGGTGGGGTGTTTTACGATAAAGAAATTGGTACTTATGACATCAATATAAGATAAATAAATCACTATTAAGAAATACAGAATTAATATTATAAAAGATACTACACTTAGATGTAGCTGCACATTAAAACTTAAAAAAAATTAACACGGGGAGGCTTCATGGTCGTTTGCCACCTATTCTATATAAAAAAACCGGAGTATGCAGTCTGACTATACCCATCTGTGACACAACGCTTCACAGATTAAACCATTGTTGTGATATATTATATAATTAAATAAAGCATCAGGAAATACGTAATAAATTAAAGATTTTTATATCTGGCAAGTAAAAATCACTACTAATAACTAATGCAACCTAATAAACCAAAGCAAACTGACCAAAGATGTTGGGGCAGGTCTGTGTGGATTTAACAATCTATGTTCCTATTTCACACCGATAAGAGCTGACATAATCATGTTGGAGATGAAGACTGCAGCAACATGGTACACCTCTGGAAATTTGTTTTTATACTGACTGGTCTGATTGATTAACACACATTCAGCCTTAAACACACTTTATAATACAAACATATTTTGTAATTCTAATTGAAACGAGTGTATTATTTATATTTTGTGAAATTATTTTTCGATCAATCTAATGTTTGTCTCGGGTTTTTGTATTCTTTTTATGGCTGATGGTCGCTGTCCGCCCAAGGGCTTTTTACTGCTTCAAAGGGCTTTTTTCGGGTTAAAAGGTGGCCGAGCGCTTAAGGCACTCAGCCTAGACCTTTATTTGTGGGTAACCAGTATAGGGGCTCCTGAGGGAACCTCGGCTTGGACCGTTAACTTTGCATGTGAAAGCAATAGACTCCAGGGAGCGAGAGAGGGTCGAATCTCGGTTGCTTCTACCGGATTAAGATTTTGTTTATCAATTTTCGGAAGGAATTGAACAATAAAATACAACAATATGTGAGAGTAATCTATATTAAAACAATATGTATGATGAATACATACATTACAGAATTTAATATATTATAAATATTTTAATACATTTATTACACATTTTCTCTTACATATTCAACAGGTGACAATATTTAGCTTATATATTGCATGAAAATCTTTCAAGGAATGTATGTGGGTACATTTATAAAATCTTATTAAACAAGACTATTTAATATATGAATGCGCAATCTCACAAACATTATATTAATTGAAATTCTAATTCATTAAAATATCACTACATGATTCATGCAAAGGCCATTCCGATTTATATCCTCGGACCTCTGGCCAAGTATCGAAAGAAGCTACTAAATGTTTATGAAATAAAAATAAACATAAAAAAAGTTACGAACACATATGCACAAAAAGTCGTGCACGTGTTAGCACGTATAACTCAAAAGCATGAAAAAAAAATGTGATATTTAATACAAGGCCTATTTATTCTGCGTAAACTTATTCTGTTGTCTTTAAATAATAATTATAAAATATATCACATAATTATAGAAACAGACTGTGAAGTCAACTTCCAATAGCAGAGTTCTCTTTCAACAACAGTAGCGGGGCCTTCGAGCTGAGTTGGCATTTATTTTAAAAACCTGCGGACACATGTCACGCCAGGTCTGATACTATAGATTATGTGGACACAACGACGCCAATGTGTAGACACTAACCTGGGATTCGCTTCGGGACACTAATGGCGGAAAGGATTGCCGCCACTATCCAATACCAACACGTAGTTTCGGGCATAATCAACTTTAAGGCTTAGAACAATACCGACACGTGTTTATATACAAATTCGCGATATTAGTAGATAGATAGATAGAGATTAGATAGATAGAGTTTCTTGCGCCACTTCTTTTCCAGCACCAACGCATTCCAAAGTGGTGGTAGAACAAATCCTTAATAATATTAAGATCACTCCGTTAGAGGTAACTGATCGTGCCGAGGTTCTGATCGGTCCTCTCGGGAACCCTTGTGCTCTCTGCGTTCGGATCTTAAATCCAGTGTAGTTGTAAAAGCCTTTGGGCTAAAAAAAAGTAAATGGTGGAGGTCACTTCATAAAAATTTATGCCACCTCGTCTATATAAGACATGAGCATTCAGGCACTTTTACTGAACCTAAATTAACTTGGTCCAGATGGATTTACTTTATGATACTGATTTACAAACTGGGTGAATAACGATGACAGACATTTGAGATCAAGTTGCAGGAAAGTCGGAGTCGTCGTCTTGCACGGACATAGCGGAAACCTTCAATCGGGTTGAGCATTCAGTGGATGATGTACCACAAGGTTGTGTTGAAGGTGGTCTCCTGCTGGTATGATCAATTACACGTTGTGTAAATTAGTAACATTCATTGATAAGCAGATGACAGATACGGTGGTTATGCCAAAATATCTGCGGAACCCGTCAAGTATCCATCACTGTGTGCATTGTATGGAGTATTATTTACCACGCACTATCATTCTGTAGTCAGCGGTATTTACGAAACGATACTACTTGAGACTTTAAAGAAGCGAAGGCTCTTTATCAAGGGTCAGCTAGCAACAGAGATTGAACAATCATGCGACTCCTCATGAATATCCATGGGTTCGCTTTTAATAAACAAGTTCTAGAAAGGCAAACTAAACTTTCAATTATTATTCATATGTTCTTCTCGTTATGCCTGAAGCAAATCATTGTATCCTGAGTAATAAATAATATCCTAGATATTAAAAAAGTTCAGTTTTAGAAAATATCTCATGGTTGACTGGAAAAAATCTAGACTCAGTTTTATTTAGGATTATTACAATCATTACTGTTTCTATAGTTACTTAATCTTTTAAATATAAACAAATGTATTGCCAGTCTCATAATACGTCAAATGTTGCCAACATCGTAATAGATTAAATAATGTACCTACGTTTAATTAAAACAGTTACCTTATGTTGGCAACAAATGCAACAATCTTTCAAACGCTCACCGAACCTCACGAGAAAGGATTAAGGTTTCTATCGTAGTCGTCATCTTCTGAGAAGGGATTTGTGGGGTCCTTGGCATCTTCGCCACAGAACGGGTTTTTAGTTTCATCGTATGCTTCGTCCTCGAATGGGTTTTTGTTCGCCCCGTTGGTGATAGCTGATGATATTTTGGGAGAACCACTCTGTTCTTGGATCCTACAAAACATAAGGCGAGATATATGAGAAAAAAAAATAATTGGGTGAAATAGTATGAAAACAATGCTGTGGTCTCGTAGCGTGATTGTAGAGGATCCGCGCAAATTACAAGTAACGGAGGCAAACCATCTCAGGCTAGTAAACACCGCGAAACATGAATGTTTATGAATAGGTAAACTGTGGGCTTGTCAGCCCTAATATATAAAAAAAAACTATATTTATATGTAACTTAAAAGTAAATACTTGTTAATGTGATTGAGTGGATCATTCAATCCTTTTGACTTAGATGAGCAGGTATTGCAAGTGGTCAACTGTTTACAGCTTGATGACCTTGACTGAGCTTGATGGTCCGGGTATAGTATGCTATTTTAAAATTATATTTCTATAACGTTATTAAGCTGTTTAAAAATATGGGACAAAGCTTTGATGACTAACTTCATACTTTCTTTAATGTTATTTATTATGGTAGTTCGTTTGATGAGACTGTGGTCCATGACACCGTAGATAAAGAATCATAAGGCAGATGCGTAGTCACCCTAAAAACTAAGATGGAATGCCACGTCACCAGTAATAAGGTCTTTGGATTCTATCTTTCACCAGACGAGACACAATAGTGCTAAACTACTATTTTGGCCAGGAATTTCGAAGGCGAGCACCTATCGAGCACCTTAAAAGAATAGTGGGATAGCTTAATATTGAGTAATATTAAATTACACTACAAGGTCCTAGAAAAAATAGTCGACGCACTTTAAACTGTCAATAAATGTCACTGACAGTAGGAATGTGCACGCAATGCAACCCGTTATCGATACTTAGCTACCTGCGCACGCGGCGGCGATGCGTCATCGTGACCTTCATTAGCACTCTGACTCCTGATTGGTCGTTACGAGTAAAGGTTGTTGTTATTCTATAAATATAACATTTTTTGTTATGACACTCATTACATAACTTACGCTTCGTTACGCAATACGCACAATGGAGAATTTATTTTCTTACGTGGTTTTGAAGAAATATTTTCAGATAGCGAAAAATTATTCCTATTAATACTTAACATAATTTGGCATATCGATCGTACCTATCCCGTTATCGATATGCACCTCTTTATTCTTCAATTCTTCTACAATTCTTACGCACATCACTACACCTCTCCATAAGACCTTTAAGTGCGAGCGAGACAGATAGATGAATATGATTTATGACCCGAAGCCTCAGTTCATATTGAGGAATAACGTTTCTAGAGTGCACTCTAGAGGTGGCAAAGTGCCTCTATATAGGCGGCACATATTTTTCGAGAATTTCCATATAACTATCATGGAAAATTAAAACTAAAATCCATGATAGTTACCTGGAAAATTTATTGATGCAAACTGCGGCGGAGGCTTATGATGAATTAGATAATATATTTATCTATATGATACTAACATGCGCCTTCCAAATAACGGCGACGCGTACGGCGAGGTCTTGTTGCGTAGTTTGGGTTCCAGCATGGTCATATTGGCTTCGAGACTGGACGTGTACTGTTGCTGCTCTATGAGGCGCATCCTACCCTCGGGCACCGGGATCACGGCGGTGCCTTTTGGTGCTATTTGCTTCGTTGCGTTTGGAACGAACACTGTAAGAATGGTTTAAGTGTTTTTTGTTATTATAGATCTATAATTGATATTTTAAAACAAATTAGAGAAGACAAACGTCAACCGATATTAAAGCATGATTATCCATGAGAAATGAGATAGAAGAGAACGTTAACCGTAATTGGGTCCCTAGATTCCTACACTCACCGTACGAAACAGCAGCGTTATGGACCTATTTAAATGAGTATTCAATGAGGGCGCAGACCCTTTTCCGGTCGAGCCAACCCGTTCATGTCGCAGCCAGAAACTAGCTGCAACGTGGCCCTACCAGTGGTATAGCTAAAATTATTAGTAACTACATTAAACTTAACACAGATGTTTTCAAAATGTGATTACAGATTATTTTTATATCATCTTTTAAAGTTTCACAAATTATCATTCTTAAACTCTAATGGTGGAAACGCTTAAATACAGTTTTCAAGTGCAAAAGTTTAAGGCAAGTATTTTTTGTTTAGATTTCTTTCGTTTAATAATTATAAAAATCGATTGCTGTTAACATGTTTTATTTTTATATTGAACTGGCCTTAGTCATATGTACCGATTACATTATAAAAAAAAAACAACAAATTCCACTCATCGTTGACATGGAAAATCGGTGTCTTATCAATTCAATGCACTTAAATTTTAAATACAATTTATATTTAGATTTCATTTAAGATTTATATTTATAAACTGGTACTTTACATTACAAGACCTCATTTATTGCATTAGTTGACTTTTTACATAATCGGAGTTTTTTTGCCAGGGATGATCCATCCAAGTGTTTAATATTTTACGATAAATAAAAATTTGTCTAGCTCTCCGCATTTGAAATGATAATTTGATGTTAAATTGTAAATAAGCATACTGTTTTATCTAAATAAATAATATAGAAAATAGTCACGGGCACAGTAATTCATACGCGCGCCGAAATGAGTGTATTAGAAATACCTAAAAATTTTATTAAGTTAAAAGCTTATTGTTGTTGTTAGATAAGATTTAATGTATTAGTTCAATATTGTGATGTATTGGAACCTATGCCAATTATCTATAAGATGTTCCCTGTACAATTACGATTGCTATCAGAAAAGAAATAAAGTAAAAAATTGTTACAAGAAAAAAAAAACACTTTTATTTTTATATTAATTTATAGACGCAACGTGAATAAAGTCAGTACAGTACAGGTTTAAATGGTAATTATCATTAAAAAATATTGGTTTAAATAGAAGGACAAAGCTTTAATTTAATACTTGATATTAGATATGAGTAAGTGAAAGATGTGATATTAGTAAAGAGGAGTCTGAGTTCTCTCCTCAAGTATGGTGATTGTGATCCTTAATATAGAATCGAAGTTAGTGGACGTGAACAATGGTGTACCCAATTTTCCCTTATTTCATCAAAAATACACTGACAAAACTCAAAACAATCTGTCCGTCTGAGCGCCAATAGCCTATAGTAGTGTTATCTATAATGTGGCAACCCATGAAAAAGCCAAAAAGGTAAGTAGAAAGCCTTGCGATGCAATTATAATGACATTTTAATAAATAGTTTTCTTTTAAACAAAAGCAAGTTAAAGTTTATTTTATCATGTTATCATATTACCATGTATATTTAATTTTATAAAATTCATTCCTTTAATGAACATATCGCGATGCCTTTAATAAACTGATGCGAACTCCCCAGGGTTCGCGAACGTCAGGTTGAGAAACGATGGCTTATAGAAAAATGAGCCTATTGTAAACTTATTTAAATTCCTGACAAATATTATTGTTTTTTTAATTACCTTGTTTACTTTGTCCTTCCTGTAGTCGTAGTTTAGCTTCAGCGCCGGGCCCGTATGTCTGCAGCGTTGGGGTTATAGTGGCGGCGGGCGCGGAAGCGGTAGCGGTAGCGGGAGACGGTGCGGACGCGATAGTTTCTTGAGAGCTCTCCGTTACCACCGTCAACTTGTTGAACAAGCCCCGCCCGAAGTACTCTGATACCACAGCGTATCTGGAAAGTATTATTCGTATTGTTAAATTATCAATAATTCTGTTAAAGAAATAGTAACATATCTGTAAAAATTTGTAACTAATAACTAAAAGTGTAAAATAAAGTATACGAAGACCCATCAATGTTGTGAGTTTTGTATGTTGTGTTAATTGAAAAGCAATCGTAGAAGAAAACTTAATAATAAACAATATTACACATAAAACAGGCATAGCATATGCAGTCTTGTACAGAGAAGAAAAAAAAAAGAAGAAAGAGAAAAGGGAAAAAATAATTAATGTAATTAATAGAACATAAGTTAAATTAAACACCCGTGAGAAACGACATAACGTCGGAAAGTCCACAGAAATAAATTAGAGTAATGCTTTTACTACATAAATTATATAATAAAAAAAACCAAGTAATTTTCCGATTTATTAAGGCTGGTCGATAGATTGTTGGACGCAATAGAGTAGCTTTGTATTCATTACGTTTGAACAATTTTCGTCATAATGGATACTTTAAAAATTCGTGTAATTATGGAATATGAGTTCCGTCGTGGGGTCGTCGGCGTGGAAAAATGACCTCTAGAAAGTTGATGGTCACTGTTTGGTGGTCTAGTGCAGTTTTTTTACCAAACGGCATGAGCGTTACTGCAGATGTGTACTGTGAAGTACTGAAGACAATGATGGAGCAGCTCGCACATCTGCAACCAGCTTTGGTCAATCGGTCGTCCCCGCTGCTCCTACACGAAAACGCGCGACTCCATACTGCACAGTCTCCAAGCTGCAAGAGTTGGAGTTGCAAGTTCTCCCTCATCCACCGTAAAATATTAGCGGGAAAAAAATTAAATTCCCGAGAGGCAGTACAAAATGCCTTTGAAGAGTCTGTTGTCTCCCGTCCAGCTGATTTTTACAAGAAGGGCATCAATAAACTACCACTGCGTTGGCAAAGAAGGTAGGTAGGAAAGGAAGGTATATGTATATATATATGTATGTATATATATATATATATATATATATATATATATATATATATATTCTTTATTATTTCATACATATATTTTAACAACAAAGTCGGTAATGAAGCGATATTATCTGTATATATATATATATATATAGATATAACTATACAGTAAATATCACGTACCTGTTATTGTATAAACATCAGTAATTTCTTCGTTAGAATTGTCCACGAAGAAAATATAAAATCTATTCATACACGTTCATATAAAATGGACATAATCTTATTTCATAGGTGAATTTTTGTTTATGTGGCAACGTATTATTTTGTTATTCTTCTGGTCTCGTTTGATTCGGACCACGGTCGGGGACATTTTATAGACATGTTAGCCTAAGGGCTTTCATAATTTTGCCGGGTTGAGAGATGACCGAGCGCTAAGGGCATTCAAATTAAACTTTTATTTATGGGCAATCTGCACACGGGTCCCAAGTGAGACTTGGACCATTACCATAAACAGCTGACACGGGGGTGGCCGTGAGTGCCGATTCTTGGCACGGTCCGTTACTTCTCTCGGATTAAGGTCGATCACGGCGATATATTTGTGTTATTAATTAGTATTATAAATAGATTAATTTTATAAATAGATACCTAATAGGCTACATTGCATATAACGACGTATGTATATTATGACGAAATTATAAGATTGCGATCGGATTTCTATCTAAGCATTTATAAAAGAAACTCTCCCTATAACAACATCGGACGAAGCGAGATTGGCTAAAATGACTAAACGTAGCCGCAATTACTAGACTATAATGACCAACATCGGTATTGCAACTTGAAACAAAATATTAACTAGGTTTGGGCTTGAGTTTATTTACCGGACTACGCGCTGACAGTGAATGTTTTAAAATCCATAATAGGTCGTAAGCAACCCGTTGTTTAGTTTCACTAATTTTGTTGTTATGAATATGGATATCAGGTTTGGTGTTATAATTTTTTGAATATATTATGATAGGTTGATATCTGGGGTTGGAGGGATAAAGCCCTAATAGTTTACAGTTACCATAGTTTTTTTACTTTATAAATCTTATAGCTTCTTTTCCCCCATTATAAAAATACTCGTATACAAAACTATGAATTACAATCAACGATTCGGTTAGATTTAAGATCTTAGAAACAATGTTAAGTAGAAAATGTTTCAGGAATATTTTTTGCATTTTGTTTTATTATATTTATAATTGTACGAGAGACTATGAGTAATAGATTGAAGAACTAAACACAAACGTTTTGTCGCCGTGGTTTCCATTCGCTCTGAAGTCATTTTTGCGTCCCATGTTGTAAAGAACTGTTTGTTTTGGGTTTTCGTACAATGTTGCACGCGCAACTTTTGTCTCCTCGCAAAATTTAACCCTTAGCGCCTTTCTTTACGTGTAGAAGCACAATTTTAAAAATTTATTCCAATCGTGGTATATATATATATTTAATAGATGTTCCTTAAGTAGCACGACTTCGAGGGTAAGATAGGGTGACGGGTACCAAATAAAAAATACCTTAGTAAAAGTGTCACCCTGTTGCGTTTTTTAATTATTTCTAAAAATACCAAGTAAAAGTAATCAGTGTTACCAGCTTTCTAAAATCTCTATTAAACAGGTATTTGTGTAATATGCAAAAATAGCTCGGTCATTTTTTTTTCACCATCGGAGGCAAAAGTTGAATAAAATAATATGATTTCCTTTTTAAAAAATATTTTGTCGTTCTCAACTTTTTCCGACAAAATTATTCAAATTGATATTTATTATGATAACAGTTACTAGAGGGTATAAAAAAAATTTGCTAAATCTATTTGTACACAGTAATAAAATAGTTCAAAGGAGGGTATTTTTAGAAAAATTTTAATCCACAATATTTTAAAAAATGGTTATATTTTCGATTTTACTTTCTCGGGTGACCGGTACTCCTATCTAAATAAATTTCCCGTTCTTCATACGAGACAATGTATATATATACACGTGTATGATATCTGATTGATCTGATTGATTGATCCTAGTAATTACTTTAGAAATATATTATCATTTTGTACCCCTTGTTGTTTAATTCGCTGTATATTACTTTTAAATTGTGTTCTTTCACCTCAAGTTAGTATATATGTGGTTAACGGTGCTGGTGGTAAAATAACTTTAGATTTATATAGTTATACTACTTTATATATACAAATTGTGTGTACTGTTAGTTGATCACAATAAAGAGAAAAGAAAAATGATTTCTGTATGATAATCTATTCAAATATCTTTTCATCTTTTTAAAATAAAAAAAATATTATTAAACAATAAATGATATTCCGAAGTATGAACACAATGCACACTAGTGTACAATTATAAAGTACGAGCTTATTATTTATGAAATGCACGTAGTTTATTTAATAATAAAAATTTTAAGCATTTGAAACGTGAAACAATTCCAATATTTATAAATTTCGCAATACGGCCGGTTGATGTAATTGTAAAGTGGTGTTCACACCGCAATTGTAGACTAACTGTAGTAAGAATAAGTCGGCTCGGACGAGATGAAAACCACGTTTTACGTGGGACAAATAGCAATTTAGCGCTACTGCGTTTCGTGTGGTAAAATAAAGAGAGCGTAGAGGTTATTAATGGTGACGAGACATTCCATAGCACCAATATGGTATGTCTCGTCACCAGTAATCAACGCATCTGCATTATGTTTCCTTATCAATAAGTTCGGAAGACATAGACAAAAGGAAATACCATCAGATGAACAGTGCGCTTGGTTTTTATTATCGAAAAAAGTTATTATAGTTATCAGAGTAAGATTTTAAAATTTCAGCCGCAAAGATTTATATCAGATGTACGACGATGGACTCATCTCTACATGTATGAAATTTACAATATCAGGTGGAATGCAAAGAGTATTTGCTACGTAGGAATAGTTTTAATGGGTTTTTTAAAATTGAAACATGCTATATAAACTAAAAAATATACACACAATGAAAAGGTGTTTAAAAATAATCAGGTATTTATTCGATTATATTGTGCACTTTTTTTTTATTATAATATTAAAAGTGTGGCAATTCCTAAAATTCAAATATATCCCAATAAAAATATAGAAATATTAATTACCCATCTTGATCGAGGTCGACGATGTTTTGAAAACACCATGAGAAAGGTGGGATCATAACAAATTATATCGGACACGTAAAATAACCTCACTTATCTGTGTCGATAAACGTTTACGATTAAAGATTACATGTGTTGTAAATATTAAAAAAAAAAAAGATTACACGTCCGCACGGTGCTGTCGGTATCGACGGTACTGACGTCTTGAGTAAAAATTGAAATTTGTAAGGAGCATATTTATCAATAATACATTACGCTTTCGTTGTTAATTCAACCTTCGTGTTTTAATTTACATTCAATGTATTGTTTATCCAAGTGACTTTTTGTTTTGATTGGGCAACAGCATTACTTTTTACTAGTCGTTTTTCTGGGTTTAAGATTTTTTTATAATGTTAAGGGTAAATCGATCACACAGTTAATTTGTTGAATTGATTGTCTATATGCTGGATTCAATAAAATTTTAAGTTGCTCTCCTTGCTGCCAGATATGGCGTTAGCAGCTTGATGCAGCATAACGCTGATGGATTTCGTATGGTGAGTGATGAGATCAGGGAACCGAATCACATGTAATTTCAGTGTTGACAACGTGTGTGCATCTTGGATCTACATTGAGATTGGAATGTACTACTCTGGAATTCCTTACCCGATGACATCAAGAAGGACAGTTATAAAGTCAGTTTTAAGAGTTTTGTTTATGACTACTTATTTAAGTTATCTGTAGTCACATAAGTTCAACATCCACATATGAAATTTATTGGTAGCTACCGCTATTGTATTGTGTTCAATTATGTATTTTAATTATTATTTATTTTATATATATATATATATATATATATATATATATATATATATATATATTACGTAGATTCAGTAACATTTTTTTTTCTGATGGCCGCTGTTAGCCCGATGGCTTTTACAATTTCGCCGGGTTGAGAGGTGACCGAACGCTCATGGCGCTCAGACGAGACCTCTATTATTAGGTAACCAGCACAAGGGCTACCAAGAAGGAGCCTCGGCTTGAGATCCAGTAACACTGCTACCAAAATTGCTCACAGATTGCCATAAAATTGCGGAAACCATAAACCGGGCTATTTGGTTGTAGCAACTGGCAAGTTTAAAGGAAACTTTTAAAAAGTTGATAGTTGCCTCAACTAAAGTTGCTCCAAAGTTCCTGCAAAGCGCCTAAAACAATTTATTTGCACTTTTGCCATTTTTCTTTGCTCTTTTGTTTCTAAAGATACCTTACAATATCATAAATATTTTTCGCGGCTTGTATCTCATTTTACCCTTTTTTGTAATAAAACTTCAAAATGTATCGAACTTCGTTGTTAAATTCACTCATATTGGCGGACAGAAAAACCATCAGAAAAATGGCGGGAAACCGTTTTTACTTTTTAATTTTCTGTAATTACCAAACTACAACCAAAGAAATTTTATTGCCAATTCTTACTTAAAAAAAAACGAAAAACTTTTCCCCGACCCATTACTTAATTTGACGCGAAGACAAAAACACAATTTAAAAAAAAAAGAGAAGTCTGCTTACAAATTCTAACATTACTAACATTCCGGTTAACCACTCCAACTAAGCTGAAAATGTTTGTGCTAGGAGATGGCGGATGATGATATCCCTAGTTCTATACCTAGTCAATTTCGACCACGGCGATATCTTGGATGACCTCAACCAGATGAAATCAACTTTGCAGGATATATTATAATGACGTAATCAAAAAGAGTCATTCACTTCGCTTGTATCGAATTAGACAGCACTGCATATAGTGCGGACAGTAAAGCATGTGCTACAAGATCAGAGGTAGAAACAAATGTAGCGTCAGTATCCGTAACCAACAATTTGTGATATTGTTATATCTACGTATCACAAGTTGTTGGTTGGGAATCGAATTCAGGCTCCTTTTTTTTATTTCATAAATACAATTTACATATCACTAAAAGATATTACAGTATCTTTAAAGGTTTGTCCAGACACAAGGTTCTCACATAAAACAATTACTGACAAAACTTTAGAATGAACACTATGATTTTATGCAACAGTTACGAGTAGGTGAAAAGTGAAATTCTCAGAAGCTTCTTGAACGCGTTCTCGAATTCGTTTTACGAATAATGAACTAAAGAAACCTTGCCAATTTTTGGATACAAATTTACATTTACATACATTAGTTCACGGTCAACATCCTGCGTCAATCATGATTTGGTTGGGGTGTGCTATGAATGATTTACGCTTAGCTTAATATTTGTGAAAAGGGAACAAAGATCAGACGTCTCTCATCACCTCGCCACTCAGCCGTAATTATATGCTTATTACTTTATATAAGTATAAATAGTTGTACTTACGGGTCGTGCTCCTTATGGAGTCGCGAATGCAGCGTCTCGGCGGTGTGGGGCGGCGGATCGGTGCGATGCTTCGGTTGCGAGCAAACCGGACATTCGCGTTCCGTCTCCGAATAGCTTTGGAAGCAACTGCGATCAAAAGAATGAGCAAATGAATTGGTCAGCTCGACCGGGGTAGGACCACGTCCTCACAATACCACCGTTAAATAGCAGCATAATGTTGCTGTGTTTCGTCTCCCTGTTTTACTAGTGACGAGGCATTCCATTTTAGTCCTCAAGGGGGATAAAGCATCTGCATTAAGATTCCTTTTCAAGGGTGAATGTACATGCTATGGGCCGCACGAATCACTTACCATCATTTGAACTGTGAGCTCGTTTGTTATACTTAATGTAATAATAAAAAAGGACTATATATTAATACGTGAAGAACAAACTTTATATTCTTTTTTTAAGCACTTTGCCCGCTGACGAGTATGAGATTTGGCACAGTTAAAGTTCACGTGGAGAAGATGAGTAGAGAAAATTTTCGTATATTAAATTAAAAAAGAAATCAATGTTTACGCTCATACTGAATGTCAAATACATATTCATATATAATATGTATTACAAATAGATTAAGCTAACATTTATAATGATCAAATACATAAAAATATATTAAATTAAACTGACACGCTCGCAGCTGAAGTAATAGGACAAAATACAAAAATATATGCAATGATTACAGAAGATATAAAACTATTTTACCAAAGAACCTCTACAACGTTTAAAATTAAACATAAACAAAGAATAGCGTTCGACCACTAATTATTTCCAATATTTTATATTGAAAATTAACTAGCTCACTTGCACCACAACTGCCTCGAAAAAAAAAAAGACAACGATGTTAATCTCCCGTAGCGACGCGTTCTGAGACCCATGAATACTGGTCTCGGAATTGTTTCACGCCATATCAACATTCGACGATTCAAAACCAACAATCCGCACTTAGAAGTCGTTTTGTACCTTGACAGGCGTGTCTTATGCGTGAATTTAAAGTACAATAATTTCACAAATAGACCGCTTTGATATGTCAATATAATTTAAGAGACTACTGAAGCTTTGTAAGCTGACAAGAAGCACAAAAAGCTCAGACAGGTCAGGTCTTACAGGTCTACATATATAATTACTTGTCCTGATTGATTGACTGACAGATTCATCAAAGCCGCTGTGGCTATAAACTTGAAATTTTGGCAGTTGATGCCTTTTATGTTGTATGTGTGCTTCAGAACGATTTCTGGAAATTTCAACTCCGAATGGGTAAAAATAGGGGACGAACGGTGATATGTACCCCTGTTTAGAAATGAATGTATACGTATATCGGAATTTTTAAAATTTTACCCCAACAGGGCGAATTAGGGGATGAAAGTTCATATGGGGAGTTCGTCACTTTTGAAGGGAGAAACATGAAATTCAATATCAATGCTTATACAGTCTCAAGAAAAAATATTATAAATACGTTTACATCTAAGATCGATAGATGGCGTTGTGCACTGTTGTTTCCGAATCGCGCTATGGTTACGTTACGTGACTTTTACCTTTTTTTACTACTCCAACTAAGAGCCTTATTTTACTTTACGTATACATTATAAACCTACAGTAGTAATAGTAAGCGTAAGAAAACCAAACGTTCAAGACAGTTATGTAATTGCATTTTTTGAAATTCATTATCAGTCGGAGCAGATATACGCAGAGATGCAGCGAGTATAACTCACCTGTTAGCCATCAGTTTTCTCAATACGTTGCAAAGAAATGATCGACCCGACATTCGACGCCGCCCCATACACACACACACTTTAATGAGGATGACATGCCCCAAATGTATTACAAAATTGCAAAATACTATAATTCACTTTACACACGATATCATGTACACCAATACTTTAAGAAAATAATACTAGTATTATAAAAAAAAAATCGTCACAAATTTGGGGAGGAATGGTTAATACTAGTCCACCCCAGATTGTTTTGTTCTCTTTATAATCGTATATATACCATTTGATATTTTTTTAATAAGTTTCTCTAAAACAGCTCATTTAAAATAAACACAGTTGTAGTTGACCCTTTATACCTTTGGTATTATTATAATTTATTATAATTTTATCTTATTTCTTGTATGAGCATTATGGATTTCAAATGTTTTTGGAATATTTCCCGCCCCGAAAGAAAATCGAGTGGCAATATCCAATTCCATGTCCAATTAGAAGGAACGTTATGATATCGTACGTATCTACCAATAGATTTACATTTTTTCCTTCTTACCGCGGTACGACAGACAAATATCCTCCACTTTCCAAGTCGCACCTCAATCTCCGCGAGCGTCACTCGCACAAACCACCTTGGTGTCGAAGAGATAAGTATAACAGCTGCATTTTATTAGCTACATCTAAGCCCGTGAAAGTTTGCTACAAGCAGCGACAAGAGGTATCTCCAAGTTTGCTACAAGCAGCGACAAGAGGTATCTCCAAGTTTGCTACAAGCAGCGACAAGAGGTATCTCCAAGTTTGCTACAAGCAGCGACAAGAGTTATCTCCAAGTTTGCTACAAGCAGCGACAAGAGGTATCTCCAAGTTTGCTACAAGCAGCGACAAGAGGTATATCCAAGTTAGCCCAAAATCCAACAGTATTATACTGAGTAGTTTTAAGTGCTGTTGAGTTCTAACTTCACTTTCATAGATTACTTTTAAAATTAAGCTGGTTCCGTTGGACCACCTGTAGCTATATTTCTAATATATTCCCAGAACTCGACAAAAAATGTGTAATATGCAAGTTTTTACAAGTAACAGTCGCTGAGCTTCTCCACATTGATCATGAAGTCAAGCCAACATTTTAGTTCTTCACTATCGAAAGCAAATAAACTTTCATGGCCCCCGCTAACGAATTGTTAATCCCCATTTATTTGTCACGCAAACGTAGACCCCCGTCGAGTCTCCCGTGGACCCCTGGGGGTCCATCTGGACCATTTTGGTAACTAAGATTCTGATTTTGATTGATATTTCGATTCTGAACCTATGAACGCATCAATAACAAAAAAAAAAGGTTAAACCATTTCATATTTAAGTTGAAGATTATAGTGCTACATTGTTGTTTATATCCTTTACTAATAATTACCTTTGATGAAATGAGTGTTGGCAGAAGAAATGAACAGACGGCAAATTCAAAGATCTATTGCATCCCGCGCATCTCGAACTCTGAAATGTGATCGGCTCGTTTTGTATCACTTGAATTTGGGCTTTCATTTTCTCTGTTTCACCTTTGTATTTTGCCGCTAATTCTTGTTCTCTGTTTATCACGTCTTGCTCCGATTTTAGAACGTCCATCAAATATCTAAAAATATAAGGAAGGTATAGATTATTTGGACATAGTTTTGGTTATGGTATAACATGCCATTATGATGGTTTAAATTGTCATGCCATATTTCTTACGCAATTATTTTTTCTACCACCATCTCAGACTGCGTAGCTGAGCGCTGTGGGAAATTCTTTCAAAGGTACAAATTTGACGACACTTTATTGGAATCTATTCCACGTGGTAGAGATGGTACAGTTAAAGTTTTCCTACAGTTGTAATTTACAAAATGAATTAAGCATATTCTTATAATTCTAAACAATAAAAATACTTAAATATAACATTGAGAACTATCCACAGACACTTACTTGCGCACGTTTCCTAGAGTATATGACTTAGCACTGGCAAGGCAGTCGATGACTAGAATAGGTGAAAGAAGCTTTTCAGTGGCTGCAAGAGATAACAAAATACATGTTTGAAAAACTCGCACAGTGCTACACTAATGTAAATTTAAATAGTTTATTTATTATTGCATCGGTTTAGGGTAAGCGCACGACGCGTATCATTGTTGCATACATTATGACAAGTTAAAGTTTCTTGCGGCAAAATAAAGTAGGAGCTACTCACCGGCTACACGTAAGGGGTGCGGCAAAAAGTGAAAGAAGTATACGGAGCAAACTTCATGTCACGGACATTATGATCTCTGTTGCGGCATAATAAAGTAGGAGCTACTCACCGGCTACACGTAAGGGCTCGGGCAGGCACGGAGCGGGCGGTGCGGCGCGCAGCATATCGCGCCACAACTGCGGACAAGCTGCGCCGCGACGTCGGCACAATTCTAATGCAGATACAGGCGCATAATTTCTTAAGTGTAACGCTAATGATGGGCGCCATCTGTTGAGTAATTAATTAAAATATATAAAATTATTGTGTATGTATTATTTACTATGTATTGAAAGCAATTTGTCGTTCATCCGTCTGTAACTGCAGAATCTGAAACTGTCAGAATTTTTATTTTTTTCAGATTGTCATCTATACTTAAATTTTGATTGAATTGGTTATACTATATATATTTCATATATATGCCATTTATAAATAATTAGAATATTTAGAAAAGAAAATGAATAAAATAGCTTGAGGGTAGAAATATATTGATTGGCTATTTAAGTTAAGTAAATATGGCCCAGATTTATAAAATATTTAACTCTGCATGTGTATGTGGAGTGAAATATTTTGAATTTTTTGTTAATTTGGATCGCACTGAGAAAGAGGGAAACGTAAACCTGTAAATTCTATACAACAGAATATTATATATAACAGAATATATAACAGAATATCTAGTTAAAACATTGACTTGATTTATACAAAATCTAAGACTTGTTTAGAATCAAATGAAAGATCAATTGTTAAAGACAATTGTATATGAAAAGATTACGAACTTACAATTTTTTCTCTTCATATAAATGTAAAATTCCATTCTTAAAACCCAGCATCTGGCAGATTATAAGAGTCTGGTCCTTATCATAATTAGCTTCAGGGTCTTTTAGCACTGCAAATATTTTTTGCTCGTACGGAAGCTTCTCTGTGTCTGGTGCTTTTGCCCTAAAACAAAAATATTAATAAAGTTTAAATTTCCAGCAAATATAATACTAAAATTTTACAATCATACGTGATTTAGATTATGGACATAGTCTTGTAGTCAATTAATCTTAAAATAAATAATTATGTACTCATCTTTTTATTCTGTCTGTACCTTTTCTTTTTTTGAAGAAATGCTTTAATTCTATTTACTATCTGATGGCGAAATTCCACCTAAATCTGCCAATTCTATAATAATTACTCTCTAATTCTTACTCGACAATGATGCGGAAAATGACTAACTCGAGGGTACTGTTAGTGCGCTTTTACTCCCTTTTAGCTTGGTCCCCACTATCAGCGAACTTGAAAAGCTTTTTTCATCATACAAATAGTGTTATAAAATAATATCATACAATACAATAAATTTCAGACAAATATTGATCCAGACCCTTCAGATGACTTAACCGGGTCCGAACGTAAATCTATAAGCTTATAGACAAAAATAATTGATCCTTTACAACTATAACCACACTGTTCAAGGCTACAGTGTACTATTTTTCTTCCAGTAAAGAACAGCATTGAATTATGATATGGACGACTTACCACACGTGTATATAATGTTCAATAAGTGCATTGTACACGAGGCTGGAACATTTTGCATCAGTGGATGCTATCATGTGTTCTAGAAACTCGATCAGACGCTCCGAGTTGCATAGGAACATGTGGATGTAGTCGTCGGGAAGAGCCCTTGAAAAAATTATATATTCGAATAAGTCAAAATATACCTTGTTTATGGTTTCCTTATTATTTTCATTTTGTTGCAAGTGGATACAAATTGTTAATGTTAAATCAAGAACCTAATAGAACTTCATTATTTTATGTCATCTAAACGAGTCTCTTAAATCGAAATCTAAATATATAATTATGTTTATGATAAATAGTTTAGCTTCATAAGATGATATGAATAACACAACTGTAACTACACTACGTTTTGGTGTCTTTAACGTACTATTTCAAATATACTTATATAAAATACATTTAATTTATGTGGTGACTTTATAAAATGTTGTCCTAATTGGTGGTAGTTTGAAAAAAAAATCATCACGTGCTTGGAACATAGTGGAATATATTTTATATTGAAAGTAGTTTTGCATCGAGCGCCTTTGTATTATTGTATTGTTAGTTACACTTAAACATTCATTACACTCTCATCAGTGTAAGGTAAACACAACTCTAAGACAAAGACATTTAGTTTTGCTTAACAGTAACATTAATACTTCAGATCTGTTATAGCAAATGGTTTGATTGACAATGTATGGTAGAGTACCATCTGATCTTAGATCTGTAGCTCATCTCGGCTAGGGTCACGCTTGCCGGAATACTAGTGGAAAATACAAGTTTCCTGCTCCGTTTCGTCTGTTGAAATAAGGAAACCGAAGAGCTTATTTTATTTATAAACTTTTGTACAACTAACATATGCACAAAGGCGGACTTAATGCTTAAGGCATTATCTACCAGTCAACTTTGGGAGGGTTCAGAGAAATCAAGGTAGAACATAATAATAAATAAAAAAGAAATATACAGTACATCTAAATACTTATACAATTATATATACATATCTTTATATATTATCTTAGGAATTTATAGTACTAAATAAAATAATAGATATTTATATACATTTACATAAACTATAAAACAAAAATATATACATTTTATAAATACAAACATATCTAAAAGTAAATATATATATAAATATATTCATAATTTTTATCGATGAAGTGAATCTGCTGACGCTACTTCCAACAAATGCTTTCGAATTTTACGTTTAAACTCTACTCCTGGTGACGAGGCAACCCATCTTAATTCTCAGGAGTGACACCGCATTTGCATTTTGATTCTTTATCGAGGATCAATGTGGGTGTTAAATCAAATCTAATGAAGCTTTAATCAAGAAGGTTTATACAAAACACTTTTGAATCGTCAAGATAGCTAATAGGGCCACCGCTTCAGAAGAAATTCGACTAGTTGCTCTTTTTCTTTTTTTTTTTAAATTAATAGGTTAAAAAATGTCCATGAGTTGTCCAGTATTTAATTTAAAGCTCAAAGCTTAATTAAATCCAAGCATATTTCTCAGACAAATATACTGACAAAGAGTAGTAAGACTCTGATTAGTTGGTTTTTAATCAAAATTTTAAATGTGTTTAATGGCAAATCGGTTATTACTATTTATTAAATATGGGTATGCCAAAGAACGATTTCTGTACCTTTTCTAAACGAAAAATAGGTGTCACAAATATGGTTTTGTTTCTTGTATTGATAGCGTGTACATCAGCTTTTGTAGAATATTTTTTGTTCATTCTTACGTATAAGCAATATGTTATCGTAAATATATTGTTACGTAGCCGTCAATAAGCCTATTTTTATAATTTTAGCGATACTCTAGATTTTAGATTATAAATAGTGCGAGTAACTCTTTTTGTAAAATTAATATACAAACTTCTATAAGACATACTCACTGTAGAAATTACAAAAATAAACGTAGTCTCGCATTTGTGTTATGGGCTAGAGCAATTAATCAGTTGAACTGTTTATTTGTTTCAAAACTATATACTGTGTCAATAATATAATGATTACGATAGGTTGAAACTTACCAAACAGACTCTCTGTATCCACCGCTTAGAGAACTTTCATCAACTAAAGGTTTGCTGCGAGGTTTGTAATCAGTGCATAGAACTAAAAATAAACAAATCTCACTCAATACACAAAAGCCCAGTGATAAAAAGACATGGAAAGGATATCGTTATCAAAATATTAAATGAAAAATTTACATGCAATTGAAAAATGGCACAATTTCATCATAAATACAACACTGCCACACATATGTAACAAAACAGTGACCGTGTTTAGGTGAGATATTTTACATTTTTGTTGTTACCAAAAATAGTGTTATTTCACTTGAGGGTTGCACCGTGATAGAGCTACGATGCATGTTTGTTTTTTTTTCACAGAATACCAGCATGAAGTAGCAGCATAACGCTGCTGTTGTGTGTCTGTTGTGTCGTCTGCTAAGTGTAGGGAATCGGAGACCCTTATATTACTGGTGTCGAGGCATTCAATTTCAGTCTTTAAGGATGACAGCGCATTTGTGTGATGATTCCTTGTCAAGGATGAATGTAGACGTCTACGGGTAACACATTAGGTGAACTGTGTGCTCGTTTGTTACGTTCAATGGAATTAAAAAAAAATCCCGAGGAGCCTCTGGTACTCTTTCATATAATACGAGCATCTAGAAGTTCTGCACTATCGTATGGTGAGCGAAGGAAACAGGAGACTATTAGTGGCAACAAGGCAAATTTAACCTTCATCGGTGATGTTTAGGTTTACATTTGCACGTTCGATATCAGTTGTTATGCTGCAGGAATTATTTATCATGTGTGAATTGTAGATCCGATTATCGGCGTTTAGTTTTAATTCGGAAAAAGATCAAGTATTAACATAAAATGCATGCTTACGTTTTAGGAGTTTCGTGCTCTCCTCGGGCTCGTGCTGTATCAGTTTGTGACCATATTTCTTCATGTACATATCGGCTTCATCAAATTCTAGTTCAGCTATGTAATCCAGTGCATTTTTGTAGTCCTTCTTGTCTTCCAACACAATCTTCAGGTACCAATCGTGGCGTTTGTGATTCGCTGCCAGTGAGAGAGCATCGTTTGCACTCACTTGACGTACTACCTACAGGTCAAATTGAGATATTATGTCGTTTTAGTGATGAAAAGTTCTTGTGAAGTTAGTCTATATAAATATTTTTCCTGTCATGCCGATTTATGATGCAGAAATATTATGAAATTTTTTTCTCTTTACATAAGCAACATTTATATAAATATTTTTCCTGTCATTATGATGCAAAAATATTATGATTTTTTTTCTCTTTACATAAGCAACATTTATATAAATATTTTTTCTGTCATTATGATGCAAAAATATTATGATTTTTTTTTCTCTTTACATAAGCAACATTTATATAAATATTTTTCCTGTCATTATGATGCAAAAATATTATGATTTTTTTTCTCTTTACATAAGCAACATTTATATAAATATTTTTCCTGTCATTATGATGCAAAAATATTATGATTTTTTCTCTTTACATAAGCAACATTTATTCGTTAAATTATAATCTAGACAAATGTTAAGTATTTTTATTATTTATATGTTTCCCCTTACAATTATTGTCATTCTAAATGTTAAAGGATATTTGAGTGACTGACTGAAACTGACACCAAGTATTTTTTTTTTTTCGAGCTGAAGGCCACTGTTAGCCCGAGGGCTTTTACAGTTTCACCGGGTTGAGAGGTGACCGAGCGCTAATGGCACTCAGTCGAGACCTCTATATATAGGTAACCAGCATAAGGGCTCCCGAGAGGGAGCCTCGGCTTGGACCGTTACCTTGTTTTCGCGAGCTTCTGACAGAGGATTCTTTAAATTCGCTATTATTATTAGCTATGTATTTTTAGTTCTTACTTTTGAACATGTGATGTTTTTTAACGATTCATTTATTTTGTTATTATAAATTAATGATAGTTTACATAACTATTGTTATGGAGTTTATATTTATAGTAATAATTTAATAATATATATAAAATTATGAAGATAAATCAGTCTTTCATTCATTACTCATTAATTTAATAATTCAATTTTTCATGCAATAATTGACTATTACTTTTAGTTTTTTTTTTCTGTCTGATGGCCGCTTTTAGCCCGAGGGCTTTTACAGTTTCGTCGGGTTGAACCTTTTTGGATAGCACAAACAGATATATATGATATTTATTAATATGCAATTGCTAAAATCATACCTTAATAGCTACATCCACATCAAAATCGATAGCTTTATCCTTTGAGTTTATAAACTCCTTTAGCTTCCCTTGTTGGTCATGCTGGTCAATCTTCACGTAGCAAGTTAGTAAAAGGGTTGTATGGTCTTCCGTCGCGAAACCCTTTTTATGTAGTTCCTCTAAATATTGCACTAATGATTCCAGATGTCTAGACTCGAGATACTTTCGTATCACGTAGGATGTTTCTAGCCATCCGATCGTTTTGACGTATTGATCTATCGCACTTTTAAGGTCGCCCTGTAATTAATGTTAAGTTATTTAACTCATACTTAAAATTATATTTTATTCAATTAGGCCTGACAACCCTTCTCTCCTATGGGGTCAAATAAAAACAAAAATTACAATGTTATCTGATTTTAATATTTTCATTCCCGTTCAGTTGATGTGAATTCTGTTTTCAAAGATTTTGCTTGCTCCTCAAAGCACTTTTGATATAAGTTTAATATTATTTAGGCAATGGCAGATTTTATGTATCTTTCAGAACTTTTATATAAATGCATATATTGATGCTTCTTTATTATATTTATATTATATTTTATATAGTTGAAGAATCTATATTATTTTTTATGTCAGGAGTTACAAGTAAGATAGAGAACACAGTTCAACTTCTATTTTACACTGTGCTTTGTAAAGTGTTGACGAACCTCGTAAAATAATGAAGTTGTAAAGATACACGTGTAACAATATTCGGTCATCTGAATGAGTGAGGGGCTACACTGCACTACAGAATACCGGATTACTAATGCATTTATAATGTATAAAATTTGTTTTCAACACATTAGAATTATATAGACACAAAATTGGCGAAGATAATGTTTCTGTATCATAAAATATTTTATGTTTTTATTTACAGCGGCTAATTGTTCAGTTAACGGTTATCTTATTTCACTAGATACACCCGCGTGTCAGGGCGATTCTCACCACCCACAGCTTCCGATTAACCAGATAACAGATGGTGCCCGTCAGAGGCTAGGTCCGCATACTAACCTCGGACGGTCAGTAGACGCCACCATCCATTCTCCACTCTGGAGAATCTCCCGATAGCTAGGGAACTGGCAACTTAGGTGGCATTCAGATAGGAACGCGATCGGGGCAGACTGACACGCTCGGTGTATGAGCGCTTTGGTGTAAGTAAGAGAACCAAACTATCTAACCAGCTCACGGACCCCTCAGTTCCGTGAGCCCTGTGTCCGATGACACAGGAACATCTCGATGTCAACATCAACAGAATCTAGATTAGCTTAATTACTTACAGTAATCAAGTAAGCCGTAAGCTTAAAGATGCTGCATCGTATGACGAGTGAAAGAAACAATTATTTTTAAGATAATATTTAAACCTTCCTTCTCCTCCTCATCCTCCTCATTTGCGTTTAGTGACAAAACATTTTTATAAAATATTAGGGATGACAAGCGGGCGTACAGTTCACCTGATGCTAAGTCAAGAGTGCAGCCAATGGTTTACCATCTGAGGACTGAGACCTAGTACCTCGTTACCCGTATTTCGATACTCGGATACTTACAACTACCATGCGAAACACTGCAGCATTGCTCTATCACGTAAACAATAATGCCAACAAAACAAAATCTTTACCTTGCTATATAAATGATCACCGTATTGCTTATAAATCTCCATCAATCCTTCCAGATCGTAATGCTGACTGCTTGCTATCCTTATCGCGACGTCATAAAGGTTCTTTTTGAATAGCAACGACAGCTTAGACTGTAGGTCCTTCTCTTCCAAGAATATCATCTCTTTATTTCTCGTCAGTATGTAGAACGATCCCCATTCGGTCAACACCGCTTCGATTTCATCGAACGTTTTGGAGAATACTATTGATTTGTTCTGAATGTCTAATATGGTTAGATGGTGTGATTTAGGAACCGATGCGTTGCTTGTGGAGGCGGTGGATTTAGTTGGCGATTCATTGGTCACAATAACAAGGTAGTTACGGAACCAGTTGATGCATACTTTTTCCCCTGCTAATGCGTAACACGGACCCCTACCTTCTGTGGTGTAACAATATATTGCCTGTAATTAAAAGTAATTTAATTGATTACTACTATCATGTTCTTACACGGAAGCTTCTAAATAATAAAAACACCAAAATAAGCGAATAATTTTGCCTTAATAATTTAATTGTTTTCTATTAACGTGTTACACGGAAGCGTCTATTTAAAAAATATAACTAATATAAGCGAATAAGTTTGCCTTATTTAGTTTATAGTGTAACATTTTTTAGACCCACAGACATACTAAAATAACACAACAAATGAGCGTAGTTTTTTTTAAAGGTACAATACTTTTCGAGAGCTACCGAATGACTACGTAGCCTTGTGTATATGTCCGTTTTTTAAGACATAGGCGGCCAGCGGTTGTGACGTACAACAAATACTCCTAATTTAGTGATTTACCTATACCTTATTATATCTAAACATTCATAATTAGTAATTTATTTAATCATCATATTAATTTGGCGTTGTAAACAATAATTTCACTTTATTAGTTTGTAATCTGATTTCTAATTAATTTTATATAAAGCAGGTGAGGACGGTATTTTTCGTACAAGTAATTCGCTAATTACGCTGTCTCAATAAAAATTCATTCCACAACACACAAGTGTTGACAGTATACATAATTATAGGTTTAATTATAGCAAAAAAAATGTGGAACTAAAAAAAAAAAGTTTAAGGTTCGGGAGCAATTTCTCAACATATAGGCAGAATCATCTCAATATCAAATGATTATGTGTATGTTATATGTTCTATATGTCTAGTTGTACATGTATTTTATAATTACGCATATATTGTTTGTTTATATAATATAATAGTATTTTACGACAAGTTATTTAAGCATACACCTACCTCATTTCATCTCTGCATTGCCCTAAGGTTGACTGGTAGAGAATGCCTAAGGCATTAGTCCGCCTTTATACATACTGTATATGTAGCTTAAATAAATAAATAAATAAAACCATTCCATATGCTACCTTCGTTAGAAGGAAACTAGAGTATGGCTAGATAATATGTAATCTTGTTTACCCCGTACATCAATCGCTAAGAAAACAGAGACTACGAGAACGAAAACTACAGAAACGTTTCACGCCAATATAACACTGCTGATGACGAAAGATTACTCTATGTCATCCGTCTTAAAACCTACAAAAATCGTCGAAAAAAGTTACATGACATGGTATTCTTATATAAACTATTTTGGCCAGATTTCCTTTAAAGTTCCCTGTCGTAGAAGACTCTTTTAAAAGTAAAATTATTAAAACTCAAAATACGTCACACTCAAAGAAAACCTGTCTTTATTATTAATTCATATTTAGTCAGTTTAGTTTATTTAAATTATTATTATTTATTTAGCAACGTATAAAATAGTTCATTTTCTTTTAATCATAAATTATAAATACAAATAATTTTAATTTACTATGTGACCCAACTGTAAGTGGAATTATGTGTATTTAGCACCTGATTCTGATATATATATATATATATATATATATATATAACCAAAATTAATGATGGGCGCTCACGTCGTGTGTGGCGACGGTGAAGCTGTGACGGTCGGCGAGGACGCTGCATCCGGGCGCGGCGCCCATCGCGTCCAGGGTCACGCAGCGCTCCGCCGCCAGCCAATACACGCACGTGCACGACCGACTCACCACGAACAACTTGTCCGCACCCCTGATGAAGCACTACGTTGTTAGACCTATCACTCAAGCGTAAACTATTTTCATCACTTTCGTATCACGAAATAACTTCTAGTGGATTAAAGCTTTAAAAACTTTATTTTTGGTTAACTGATTACTTTTTCACGTGTAGACCGGAAGGATCACGCCGTCACAGAATAAAAATCTCTTCCGGCAGGCCTCGTGTTCGAGATATTATAGGAAAACACAATTATTGTTCACAAACAAAAATAGAAATCATGTATCGTGTTGAAATTCCATAATTGAGTATAAAAATTTTTTCCTTTTACTAAATTGATTAAGTAACACAATACATGATTTTTATTTTTGGTTGTGAACAAAAATGGTGATTTTTTTTATCAGTCACCTAACGTAACGCGCCAATTGAAATAATTTTATCAGCAATTCGTATGTGGGTGAAGAGATCGTGCAAATTTTTCTTGTACCCCCAGCCCGAAAACACGATACATGTTAAAATCGTAAAAATAGTTGCATAACACTGCTGTTTCTAGTCTGGTGAGTATAATAGGGATCCGAAGATTTACTGCTATTACTGGTACTGGTAATGAGGCATTCCATCTTAGTCCTGAGAGGTAATAAAGCATCTGCATTATGATTCCGCAATGAGGATAAATGTGGGTGACATAGGGCGCAGGAATCAGGTGAACTGTGTGCTCGTTTGACACCATCAATATAATAAAAAAAAAGCAGACTGATGATCCTTGCGGCATCCTCCTTAATAAGTTCTTCTGAGCTATCTTTAAAGATAAAACACCACTATAGCTGCTTATGATTGCTTCTTAAGGTGTAAATAGTGTGTGAGTTTAGGTTATTTAGTGTAGTACTTTTTAATATATATATATATATATATATATATATATATATATATATATTATATATATAAAGTAGTCTTAGTCCGGCCATAAGTTCTGTTACAAATGAAAATGTATTTTTTTAATGAAGTAATGTAATATTATTAAAATTTATACCTACATATTTATTAGTCTCAGTAAATAATTTAAAAAAATATTCTATTTAAAATGGCCACCTTTGGCAGGCCTATACAAGCCTTTAATTTGTTTGGCCACGAATCTATAGATTAACGCACTGTTTCCAAGGAAAATTTCGCCACTACTTGCTCCAAAGATTTCTTAAGAGACTCAATGTCGCCGTGTCGTTTAGAGCAGGCCATGTCCTCTAAAACTGACCATAATTTGAAGTCTAAAGGGTTGAGGTCTAGGGTAGATGAGTGCCGTAGAGAACATTGGTTTCAACCCAGGCTTGGGTAGTTCGTGCCTTGTGACCAGGAGCTGGAAAGTCCACGGTATATTTTCAAAAGTGTATTGCTGAGAGGTTTCACAACATGATCCAAGACTGTATCTTGATACGCTTTGGCTGAAGTTTTCACTCTTTTTTCACAAAAATGTAGTTTTGTGACTCCTTGATAAGACACGCCCCACCAAACCATCACTGACGCAGGATGATGACCACGTTGTACCTTTCCGACCACTTGAGCAGCTTCTTTAGAACTGTACTTATTGTAGTGTTCTTCAATCGTAAAAAAAATTTCATCGGTAAAGAGGATATTTCTGTGCCTTTCACCTGCGTATCGCAATAGCAAGCGTTTTGATCGATCCACTCTCTTTATTAGTAAAGGTTGATTTAGGGCATGTCCTGTATATCGATGATACGAGCTTCAGGTCTTGTTTTAAAATACGCGACAGAGTCCTAGCGGGAATCTTCATTTCTCGCGATAAGATTTTTTGCTTCCTAATGGGGTTTCGACGAATTCTGTTAACAGCACGCGGCCACCCCGATCTTTTCTGGTCTTCGACAGAGGAAGTGTTGTTTTATCTGTTGATACTACGATATACGAACATACGGCTGATACCAAGGTTTTGAAGTGTCTGGAATATGACCGACAGCTGGCGACCCACATTGTGCAAGGCGATCACTGCATTCCTATTTTCTTTAACACCCCATTCCATAATGTAACTTGATAATGAACACGAAGAAATATGTGAAATGGTGCAAAATCGAAAGAAGTTTTTAAAATAATATACGTGTTCCAAATTTAAAATAATTAAAAAGTTGATAAAAAGAAAAGTTTTTATGTAACAGTATTTGTGGCCAGACTAGTTAAATATATATATATATAAATATATATATATATATACATAAATATATATATATATATATATATATATATATATATATATATATATATATATTTATATATTAATTTAGTTAATTATGTCTTAATTAAATGATCAGAGACATTCTTACTTAAAAGCGAGTTTTGTAATGGGGCTAGTTCCGGAATCTGATAATGTCCTCATCTTTCCACTACGCTGCCTCGTGATATCTCCGCGGAATAATGATACAGACCCATCTTGAAAGCCAACAGCCAGGATGTTCTAAAAAACGAGGGAATTTAAATATTATATTATTATCCTCATGATGGCGTTGAAGCTTTGACTATATATAAATGGCTATACATAGAAACTTAACAAAAAAATATAAAGAATAATTAAATGAAAGAACACATTGACTAATTATTAAAATAGTGATAGAGTACTACACCGCAGTTTGTTTGTAACTGCAGAATGTAGTGTCAGCTTGTCTGGAGTAGGATCATGCCCTCACACAATGCCAGCAGCGTGAAATAGCAGCATAATGCTGCTGCGTTTCGTCTGGTGAGTGTAGGGATCCGGAGACCTTTATTACTGGTGACGAGACATTCCATCTAAGTCCACAGGGCTGATAACGCATCTGCATTATAATTCCTTGTCAGGATGAATGTAAATTACATGGGTTGCAGGAATATCTTAACACCAGGTGAACTATGTGCTCCTTTGTAACACTCAATGTAATAAAAAAAAAGTGAAAATATTCAATATATAGAAAATCAATAATGTCCTAAAAAATAGAATAAAAACGTAATGAAAATGTTAGATTCTAATAACCAGAATGAAAAGTCCAACACTATGCATGTAATAATATTTTCACACAACAACATTATATTCAAGTATATAAGATATATGTACTTGTCATATGTTGTACATATGTACTTTTAGGGTCTGTGATTATATTAGAAATGGAATTGCGGCTATCTGGCTTTTGGCTTAATAACTAACTACCGCTGAAAGAATCTGCTATGATGTTAATTTTTAATAAATTTAACATTTATTATACTTTATTGTGAACTGCAAGAGCAGTTGCAGGAGTTGGACGCATATGAGAGGGCACTGCTCGAGAGACCCGGGAGCAAGTTGGATGCCTGTCATTACGTGACCAGTCCCATACTTTGATTAACGGGTTCAAACCAGGCTCATCTTCCTGCAAAAAATATAGAGAATTTATATAATTATTATAACATTATATTTTATTATTGATAATTATGATCAGTGGCAATGGGGTGGCCATGTAGCTTGTAGAACCGATTACCAATGGGGAAGAGGTCATTGAGTGGCAACCTCGGACTGGCAGTTGAAGCATAGGACCTTCCTATAGTTTATATAAAATTGATATACAGTTAAGCTACATAACTTGGTCTTCAAAGTGCAGGGGGCCTGCTTGGGGGGGTGACTTGGCAAAATCAGTCATGATTTTAGTCAGATTTTATCATATATGTGTAGCTTAATATCTTTGTATTACATAATATAACATGTTTAACATGGCTAACTAGAAATTATCCATAGCTCAGTTATGTATTATTACATATATATATATATAGTGCTTATACCTTTCTTTAAGGCCAGTAGTGAACCAATACCACTCCGGTGTTATGGATGTTCATGGACAGCGGCAATCACTTACCATCAGTTGAGATGCCACCTATTCTATAAAAGATATATATTTATATTCACATTCACTTATTGTCTCACTAGTAATTATGAAAAGTAATATATTTTAAATCTAACAGTGATTATGATATACAATCTAAGATATTTATATATTTAGTGAAAAATTTTTAGTTCCTTACTCCAATTGTAACTAAATATGGATCATGTGGTAGCTGTTGTGCAAGTGTTATGGTTAACTCGTAGGCTTTGAATGACAAGACCTCCCAGGAGCGAGATATGACATGTGCCAAGCCTGTGATATCACATATAACTATGTGGTTATAACCACTGGTAGTTGCAGACACTGTTGTATCCTGTAAAACACATAAGTACGGTGAAACTTAGTAACAAAATTTTGTATATATAGTATTACTATTTAGTCTACATTCTATTATAAACAACCAGTAACTTTAGTACCTAACATACATTCTCGGTGACTGTTGCTTATTTTGACCATTATATGTAGTTATAATTATGCTTATTAAAATACTGTATTTATTAGTCAAAAAGGAAGTATTGTGGCTCAATCAAAACATTATATTCATAGCCAGGTGCTGTGATTTTTATAGTTATAATGACAAAAAATCAATAACAAAAATTTCTTTCAATTAAATTGCAATCCTACTGTTCTTGATGTACAGGTCCTGTTTACAGATATGTACCTACTTGTGCCACTAAATTAGTGTTATGACATACTTTGTTCAAGTGACTAGAAAGATGAAGACATAAAATCCCATAGGGTAAATAAAAGAAATGCACATCTGCATATTCTATTGATAGTATCGAATATTTAAAGAAGTCCGTAAAGAAGACTTTTGTTAACTTTCAAGTTATTGGACTGTTGTTTTCAAACACCGACAAATGCTGCGCTAGAGCCAGATGGTAGAGTTGTAATATGTTTATAATGTCCTCATTACTAATTATTTTGCTTTTGTTACGTATGGCCTAATATAAGTATGGTATAATAGGAAAGGTGTTGTCTTTCATCATTACAACACCCAACCACACACTTCTTTGATGACCCGTCAAAAATGGAGTTTGGTTATAAAGTTTTGATGCATCCACCTTACAATCTGGGTATAGAACTCTCTGATAATCATCTGTTCCAATCTCTGCAGAACATTCTCAATGGACATAAAGTTAGTTTCAAAAAAAGACTAAGAATGTACTTGACTCAGTTCTATAACCAGAAACCTCAGAAGTTCTTCCCCAATGGGTTCATGTATCTACCCAAAAAAATTGTTGATAATATTGAAGAATAGTTAAAATTTAGTTTAAATAAATTCACTCACACACTATAAGGAGACCAGTCAAATTTTACTGAAAAAATGCCATAAACTTTTTCTCAGACCCAATATAAGTGGAATATTTTATTTAATAGTTTGCTAGGAACAAATGTTTCCAAGTTAAGGCAACTGCAATTACAAATTAGATATTCTCATGCAATAATTAATTACTAAGACTGGTTTTTAATTCCACAATTTATTATCCAGTTTACCATGAAAAGGTGACGATAAAAGTAAGTAAGGTTTTCTGTTGTTTAGTTATACAGATTGACTTTGTAACAAGTACTGGGTATGATCGTAAATTTAATATTTTAAACATAAATAATTTCAACTGATTTACCTAATGTGAACATTATTCAAAAACGTACCTGTAGACATTCTGCAATTCTTCCGCCATCGACGTTTTGGTGAACGTCGAAGAACGTAAACCGACGCCACTAAAATGAAAAATGTTTTTAATCGGATTATAAATTCAATGATTTAGTCTATGTACATTACGCATGTACGGTTTCTAATTAAGCTACTATCAAAATCAAGACTAATTAATGATTAACCCAACCCAACAATCCTGATTCATTTCAAATCAAAGGAACACAAAGAATTAATTAACGATTTAATACTCGATTATTTGAAATCAAATAAGATTGGATATGCACTAAAACTTACTTCTAAAAACGCCATGTTATTAGATTTAATCAAAAATAACCATTTTAGGATTAAATAAAAAGGTTTTATATCCTATCCTCCTAGAAAATTGCATTACAATTATAAATACAACAAAATGACAGTGATTGTCAAAATGACATTTAGCGTTTCATTTTAAGCATATAAATATTAAGTATTATATACAAATCATATAAAGGTCCCAATAGGTGCGCACTTTTAAAAGGATGACTATTAGATGTCAAAAATAATAAACTTATTAATATTCTGACTTTTTGAATGTTATTCTATCAAGAATCAACAAAATGGATGTCTCTTGACAGAAGAGTCCAAACGGTCGGGGTAAGGGAGAAGGGAAGAAAAATCGGCGGTTTATATGAGCAGTATTGAAGAGCACTGCTTTCTGCATTTGAGTCAAGAGGGTCCCGTTACAAATAATAATAATGATAATAAGGTTTTATTACAGGGTTAAAGGACCCAAATCACGAAAACTCAGTACAGAAAATAAAAATATAGAAAGTTAATACAACAATAAAAGGTCAATAAAATTACACCATACCAAGTATAACATTAATATATAGGTCAAAACGCAGTATCTAGTCTTGCTTTTGATTTCCGTTCCTATTCACAGATAGCCCATATCCATAAATCGGGTTTTTCGTGTCTTATTACAATGCTTTTTAAATACCGTCGTCGCAGTGACGCAAGCCCTCCCAGACAAAGACATTTAGGACTCCACTAGACCAACTTACTTGAGTTTCCCGCGAAACCGTATAAGATGCTGTTCCTTCTACGCTTTTTGCACTCCACTAATGTAAAGTTATCTTGATGAGGTAATCAAGTATTAACCCGTTCTGTCTCGGACATAGAGTGCATATTTAATTGTGCAGATACAATATCACGGTAGCTAGACATGTGATGCATCTCACCATAGGAGTTCGCACTATTACACAGAAAATTTGTATGTGGTATGGCTAATAGTTTTAGGGCGAAGTAGGTGCGACTTTACGGTGGCAGCTTGGCAGATGCTTCGGAGTTTTATTGTTTACGCTAAATACGTCAGCCGATTTCCTAGTAACACATTTAACATGTTCATCAATAATCGATAATTTACTTAATTATTTGTTAATTATTTTTGCCACTTCGGGATAGTCCAGACGGCAAGTTTGCACTAACTAAAACAGAAACTAGCAGTGCGGCCCATATCAGAATTGTGTCAGTATCGCAAAGACCTCGGTTGTATTGAAAAAGGTTGCAACCGCTTTGTTCAGACTTATTACGATAGTTCAGATACCTGTTTCCCCTTGTTTTAAGGTATTCAGGGGAGTCATGGTACTCTCTAGTAACATTATATATGTTTACATTATCGCTTTCTCCAATATTGACAACCTGCTGCTATATCCTGGTCGAGTAGCCATCATATATTCTTGTGTAAAAATAAAAAACATGAAGAAAAAATTACACTTGGAAACCGCAGTTATCTTAAAACTAATAAGGTCGATAAAGCCAAGTGTCTTTAGACAGAATGCAAGTTAAAGCCTGACCAGAAAAATAAAAAAACCTGCTTGGGAGGGCCTATGTTCTCTTTCTGCACTGTACAACACTAATTCTTTTTATGTGTGTGATATAAGTCATGTTTACAATTATTGCTGATTTTTTTTAAGAAGAACAGCGTTTAACCCCTTTGACTTTTTCTCCAACAAATACTTAAATATAAAAAGTTTTCTAATGGGAATGTGCTTAGATTAAGGCACAACAACTTACAAAACCAATGACATAAACCACGCAATGGCAGCAATCAAAATAAAGGTTAATATAATTGTTAAATTCCATGTTTTTGAAAGTTTTAAATTTACTTTCTGACTCAGAAGAAAACCAATTTATATTTTTTATGTCATTAAAAATAAAATTATAATGTCAAAATATTGTCATACTTTTGTATGACATTTAGGGCGTATATAAGGTTTTTGATATTTTTTACAAAATTCTTTTCGTATAATGCCTAAATTTTACAGATTTAGGCCTACTTCACCAACACGCAGAATAAAACGAAATAAAGATAAAGAAAAGGATATGGAAGTTTTTAAGTATGTTTTTGTATATCATATAGTATTTTACGCACCAAGATTATTATATAGATACTTTACACACTATAAAATATGTTAATATACCTTGTGTGTGTGTAATGTGTTCTACCTCATCGTAAAGATTGTTAAGAATATACTAATATTAATATTAGAAAATATGATGGTGCCTACGTAATGTTCAAAATCGTAAGTCCTTGTAAATCATTAGAATAGACACGTGAAAATAAATCAACAACATCTATGTATACATTTTCAATCAAGTTCTATATTTGTCCTATTATGTTTGATGTCCTTGCTCGATTCCATCCATGCAATTTATTGTGTTGAGGGTGACAAATGAGTATCAGTTCATCTGATACTGTGCGATTCTGAACGCAAATGAATATCCCGTCACCACTAATAAGGGTCTCAAAGGGCTGATTTCAATTGCGCAAAATATACTATAGTGCCGTAGGTATTCACGTGAGTACATAGCAAATTGCTCTGGCTTACTTTACTTATTCCGATGTAAAGTATGCGTGATAAATTCAGAGGAAGATTCAGATGTAATTTCACACAATCAAAACAGAAAATCAAAAATTTGTCTTACAAAATTATAAAAATTATATATAATAATATAATAATATAATACTACGCATATAACAAAGATCCATGCATAGTATTAACTAAAAAAAAATTCAAATTCACTATCAATAGACCTTGATATATTTAACTAAAAGTAGTTTGTTGTAGATTGATATAAATTCGCTCTATTTTTTGATAGCAACGAGATGGACATCGAAAGAAACTGGTTAGATTTTACACTAGCTTGTCCAGCAACGCCATCTTGGTATTTACGTCGGATCTCGTGGCGACAAAGCCATCCTCCGCTAATTGATCTCCCACGGCAACTCACTACCGGTCTACGAGCCGAGCTGCAAATCAATAATCGACCGATTTTTGTCTTCAAAATCCCGCCTTCATTGCGATCGCAGGATATAACGCGTCTATTTTGAATTTGTTATTAAAAATGTCAAAATATTTTATGCCTTTGTATTCAATATTGTAACATAAAATCTGACTCGCTCCTAGTATAGAAAACGAAGAAAATAAATGAAGATCTTAATAAAAACATTTAAAAGATTACAAGTATATTTTTTTAATATATGTAACGATAATTCAAGTTTGATAAAAAAATATATCAGTTAAAAGTTTTAAGTAATAAAATAAGCCTCACAATTTGTGAATCATTATAATCATATAAATAGGATCGTGAGTTTATATTTTTTTTAAAGCTAAAAGGGTTTCTAGCATTGTGGATAAATATATACGTTTTAAGAATACCAAAGTTGGAAATACTATGGCGATATGATTCGTATAGCTATTAATATATTTTAAATTTCAAGTAAATTGGTTTTCAATTTTTAATATTTATAACTAACTTTACGATAGTGCGGAGGACCAACTTGGTAGGATCCATACTATTTTATATGGCCACGACAGTGCTATAAATTAACTGTAAGACCAATTACTACCGAGAAAAATGCAGCATATTTTTTTTATACTAGCTTATTAGCTTACTGAGTTTCCTCTTCGGTGTTTTATCTTGTGTATGAAAGAAACCGAAGACCTTATAACAGTTAAATATTACAATTACTTTATAAAACTTCTCTCGTCACTTAGTTGTTATAATACTCTTATAGGATATTCGAAAGTTTTCTGACAAATGTTAGAAAGTGTTGAGATGCTTTTATCGTCTTTTACCGGTAATGAAGCATTTCCTCTCAGATAGCGAGGGTCACCCCCGTACGTGTGTGCAATTTAAATTTTTACTGGGGATGGATGTGGGTCAGAGGTTTCCTTTTCTGGATCACTGCCCCTTTGAGAAGAAAACAATATCCAATGCCCTACGGGACATCCCAACGCCCACGACTACGGTCCCTAATGGTTTATTTTAAATGAAGTATTAAACTAGTATTGTATATTATCTTTAGCCAATTTATCTATTAAAACTCATCAAATGTACTTTGTCTTATAATATTAGGTCTTTACAAATAAAATTGTCGAACTGTCTACTTTGATCTCAAATAATCTGGCGTTTGGTTAGGAATTTCAAATTCGAAACTATTTCAAATTTAGGCTTGTGTATTTGTGTTTCGAATTTAGTGATTCATTTGTTTTCACGGCATTTTTTTTTCTTTGACATCATTCTGTTAACAAAATGGATAACTTGAAAAATCACGTTATTTAGGAATATGAGTTCCACCGTTTTCGATCTGGGGATTTTGACCTCAAAAACAAACCCCGAGCACGGCCGTAGAAGTTGACCATGAAGAATTAAAGTTGAACCGTGGAAGCGGATCCATCGCAAACCACGTCATAGGTGTTGTGTGTGTGACAGAGTGACAGGCTTCGGTGTGAGGGACAAAATAATTTTAATTCCCTTGAATCAAATTGGGAAAGTGAAAAATCTCAAGAAATGGGTATCGCATGAATTGTATGAAACACCAATAAACACGCATTGTACATTAATAGTGCTGCATTTTATAACCCAACCGTCACAATAACGAAGTAGTTTTGGATCGTATCGTTGCTTATGATAAAAATGGAGACTGTACGACAATTGGAAACGCTCATCACAGTGGTTGAACTCAGGATAATCGGCCAAATCCAGTCCCAAGTGAAAGTTAATTCAGAAAAACTAGTACTGGTGGGTTTTTTACCGGTTACTAGTTAGGACCAGTGCTGGTGAGACTACAGCTTCCTAAGATCTGGCTAGACAATCACGGCAGATCTGTATAGTCAACAATTGCAAAGCATAATGTGAAAGCTAGCCGTTAAACAACCGAGACCGGTCAATTGCTTTAGCCCACTGACACATGACAACACTACTTCAGGACAGACGGTCGCTACATAACAGGAGCTGTTATTGGAATGTCGCTAACACCAATACACACCGGAACTTGCTCGAACAGATTACCACTTTTTCGAAATTTGGACAATTTCTTGCAAGGAAAAAAGTTCAATTCCGATGAGGCAGTCCAAACCACTTTCAAAGATTTTATTGTTTTTCGTTATCAGAAATGGAGTCCATGAACTACCTATAAAATGGCAATAATGCATAGATAATAATGGTACATACTTCGATTGATTAAATATATTATTTGCGTAAAAAAATCGTTTTTTACTATTTCATATAATACACTAATTTTATATGTAAGGACCTAATATTTTGTTAATAAAGTTCAAAGAAGAGATTAAGTGACGCGGTAAAATGCCTTTTTAATAAATCTGATGTTATTTAAGACAGCGGCAACCAATTTGTAATAGATAACTAAATGTTTTAAATAACACAAATAATTTTTGTTATTTGTATTATCAGCGTGAACAAAGCTTAAATGAATATTAATTATATAAGCTATATAGCTAATATAAGCTATATAGCTAATATAATAAGCTGCAAGATGTTCATTAAAATATAACGAAAATTAAGTTTCCAATAATTTTCTCAATTCCTTTATTGAAGAAGTTTGTTGATTGATGAAGCAGGTGTCATCTGCTTTCCAAGTAAAGTAACATTGGAATTAATTTGACTGGATTCCATCTGCTTAATACATTCTTTTCTAATTTGTGATATATGAAATTGTATTTGATCAAATAACTGCTTGTATAATTACTTGTTACTTTTGTGTCATGTTTTTGTTTAAGTAAGGAAGAAGGGTTTGCTGTCGTAGATTGAGACGTTTAATTTCTCGCACAGTCTGTTAACAATCAGAATATGTGCGTGTGATTGAAATTGATCAGATCGTCATCTTTGGTGTGTAGGTCACCTAAGGTATTTATTACTTCAGTTTTAACAGGTTCTCGGCTCATATTCAAAAGTCCGATAAAGTAATCAATATCATATTTGCACTTTACAATAGAAGAATATAGAAAACTTAGATATAGCTTCTTTACCAATTAAATCATTATAATTATAGCATTTAATTATATTCTTGTACGTAACAGCGAAAATCGTTATAATTATAGAGTAAAAATTTTCCAGATTCGAATCAAACGTAATGCTTTTGCAGTTTTAAACGAACGTAAACAGGTGTTGTTATCTCTCATTAGGTTTAACAGAAACCTCTTATTCATAATAATTAATTAGTCACTTTCAATAATCTGTTATGATTTAGAGCAAATTGTGTTATTCGTCTCGGAGAATAATTTATCAATGTTAAACAGGGCTTTGTATTGCCATCACTCAATGGAACGTTGAGTATTTTCAGAGGAGAATGTGTTATTGAAATGTTAATGTGATATTTTGATCGGTAAGGTAACGTATGTATATCTTAGATAGTGCAAAAATCGACTAAAATTTGACACTAATAAATTATGAAGTGCGTTTAAACAAATTTATGTACCATGTTTCTCGTATTCGTTTATTGAGTCATAAAATTAGTGGAATTGGAAAGAAGTGGATTGAATACTTTTTCCGTGTATTTAGTGTAGTGTAGTTTAGTGAAAATTTTTTGCAATAAGGACGGTTGATAATGACAAATATAGATGGGCATCATTCAGTAGCTACAAGTGTTTTCCATGATCATCTCTTACGATTCTCACAGGATAAAATAGAGAGCATTTTAACTATACTATACATAATTTTAATCTTATATAGACTTTCTATCGTCCTTATCAATAAGTAATAGTACGATGTGATCGCAAAGTTATTTTAACTTTATATATAACCGAAAGTATCCAGCAGCGTTATTCTGAACCTGATTTAATTCTTGAGAAGATACTTTATGTATCTTAGGGAAAGTAAAAATAAAATAAAAAATGTACATGAAAATTAAAAACTGCGTTTTATTTTGTTCGTTATTAAAGTTTTCGAAGTATCCGTATTGTCAGTTATAATTAATTAGGAAACTTTGTTAAACCAAAAGTTGTCGAAGTAACATAAAAATATAATTCCAGTCTTACTGTACAATGATATGTACTGTTGAAACAAAGATAATATATTATTATTAGTAAGTTAAGCAGCAGTCGGCGTAGCAGGAAATTTGGCACGCTCCAATTATAACTTCTTGTTTTCCACTGCAGCCTCCATTTGCTTTTTCTACTTTTTATTCATAGGCTGTGACCTAATTTTGAGAAGCAAACTAGCATTATTAATATTTTGGAACCCGATTTTTTTTTTAGTTTTAATATTTATTTTAAATAATTTTAAAACTGATGTGTAATTATATTTAGGAGATTAATGAGTATTATATTAAGAGATTATTTATTTATATAATGCATTTATCAAGTAAATAAAAAAGATTTAGTTGAATAGTAATAGTACATGAGACGGAGAATAAGGAAACGAAAAGAGGTGAGAGTAAGTAGAGAGGGTGTATATATGGATGTCATTTTCACAAGGAATTTCCGACCTTCAGGCAAACTGTTACCTTTTACACAAATCAATTATAAATACTGTTTTAGCTACACTGCAGTTTGTTTCTAGCTGCAGAATGAATGGGTCGACTCGACCGGAGAAGGACCGCGCTCTCACAAAACACCAGCGGGAAATAGCAGCATAATGCTGCTGTGTTTTGTCAGGTGGGTGTAGGGATCTGGAGACCTTTATTACTAATAACGAGGCACTCTATCTCAGTCCTCAAGGGTGACGACGCATCTGCATTATGATTCCTTGTCAACTGTGAACTGCGTGCCCGTTTAGTATTCTAAAAGTAATAAAGAAAAGAAAGAAGTATTAATATTATTAAACATTTTATCATAAATATGGCAGTGGTTTGTTGCTTGACACAATAATAATGAGCCCATTTCTGTCTATCTCACTAGATTTAACAGAGACTGTCTCCGACCCTGTTAATTTCAACATAACAAGCCGCTTCTTTCGACTCGACGAAGGGCCCTTTTCCTGTTATGCGGATTTCCGCCCACGTGTGGATCTAGTCCGCGTGCGGGCCACCCGCATCCAATAATTTCATATACGTTTTTCCTAGTGCGCGGACCGCACGCACACGACCAGGAGCGTGTTATCACGCGGATGAGTTCTGCACGCGGGCGGAAATCCGCATGACAGGAAAAGGACCGTTACGAGAACTCTCCATTGTACTGTTGGAACAACAAGTCTTGATAAAAAAAATATTAATTTGAAACTACTTATTTAAATTGAATTATATTGGTAGTTATAATCAAAAATGAATATTATATTAATATAATGTCCATTTTTGAGGAGTAATTGAATTTAGCATATAAGCATGCAAATATTAGTATATCTAAAATACTTAGGTAACGTAATATTCGCATTCACGAGTAAAGTAAGGAATGATTGTATATACTGCGGATAGACTCCAGAAGAGTTTGGGGAAACGAGTATAAATTAGTATATTTCTATATCGTATAGAATTAAATGGCGAGCATGGATTAAACAACTATTATCAAATATTTTACTATAAATATTAAACGGGTTAAAAATTATAAATATGTTTATAAATACACAACCGCCTTTCTTTATCCTCTTCCTTATTAAAGCATAGAATTTTAATATGAGCAAGGTTAAAGTATCTTAACAGCTTACCGCAGTATTTCAAGTAAAATATTTATGAATCACATTGAATGACATTGAAACCGTTCAATGTCAAAGTAATGTTAAAATCATTTATTATGAAAGTATTTTAGTTACCTTTGTTTTTAATTTATATGCAATTAACTTCTATTTACTCAACTCTGTACTGGTCGCCAAAAAAAGCCTTACTCATAAACAAATATTTTTAATTTGGTCTTGTCATATGTCATGCAACGTTGACGCTCGCTTTGTAAGGGATTTTTACAGCAGACTTAAAATCCGTCGCGCCATTAGAAACTTAAAGCCAATGCGTTAAAAAAGGAAATACCTTGAATAAATGAACTACTAAATTTCATTTAGATCTCAGGGTTATAACTTGTATATTGAATTCATTTATTTTATGCAGACGATAAATATTTTTATGCAAGTGGTTCTGTTATCAACTAAGGACAAATACGTGGATGGTAACACTCTAATGTTAATATTTTCTGGTTGGACTGCACGGTCAGCCTGGATAGCGGCCTATGCTCCCATGCTTGTAATATCCTGATTCATGCATTTAAGTCGCTTATTAATCGTTGTTTACGAACGAAGCTTTACGAAGCGAGAGTGCCGCCACGGATAAAAAAGGCTGTTAATATTATTTTACGAAAAAGATTCGATTAAATAAAAAAAACAGGGAGAAAACTTACCTAGCAATAGCAATTCTGCCATGAGGAAATATATTTTTCTCGCCTGTTATAATAATAATGTAAAATAAGAAACGTCAGGGATTAATTACAAATAGTAAAATCAAATCCCCCTTTAAGCAATCGTAGTTAAATTGATTAACGCTACATGTATGTTTTATTTTACACATGCCTATATTTAATGTTGTGTTGTGTGGTATTTTTTGTATTGATTGAATTAGTAATACAGTTTCAGCATTATTTTCAGTTACCGCCGATGTTACCAGCCGGCTTTAATGTAAATCGTCATGATATTTCCAAGTTTATTATACTAGAATTAAAATAATAGAACACTAAGATGGATCATAGTTGTAGTCTAGCAACTATCTTGTAGATTTAAGCTATGATGAAAAACGTAAAAGCTATGGAACGCAATTTTTTCGATTTAACGATTAGGTCCATCGTAATGTAAACAAAAATAAAATAGTAGTTTTTTTTTAATATCTTTAATGTAAGCGGCCAACTCCAGAATGTTTCTGTATGTCCCATGGCCAAACCTATCTAAGGTTTGGCCATCATATGAATCGTCATGAAAAATACCTTTAAATCTGAATTCATTGTACCAGAAGTATAAGTATGTATGGGGTTTCATCACCATTTGAGATTCTCTCTCAACAAGTCTGACACCTTTCTAGGCTTAAACCATAGCAAAAATAATCATGCCACAAGGAAAAAATAAACGACACATATATTTACGGATTTTGGAAAAAATTTCAAAAATAGGATATTTTTTTAATATTTTCAATATAAGTGGCCGTTACCAAACATTTTCAGTACTTCCCATGTAAAACTATTTTATCTTTCCATAGTTTTTTCATAATATTAAGGATGACAAAAGAGCAGATGACCTGATAATAAGTTATTCCCTCGAGTACCACATTCATCGTCGAGAGGGAATCATAATGCAGATATGTTGTCACCTTTGCGGGGTAAAATTGAATGCCTCACAACTACTATTACACGCACACCGCGGTCGAACGTGCTACAGCTTGATCAGGTATGTTAAATCACAGTGCGTTACGATAAAGTTGAAACTTTGAAACTTGTATATATTTTGTTAAACTTAGTCAAACTAACCCCCATTTTCTTAATTAATTCAGACTGACTCAAAAGAGAATTTAATTTTAAACTCAAGATTGCGTCCCGACATTTCTGAGCTAAATAACCTAATTACTAAATATCTTACTGAATTGACGAAACAAAGAGTAAAAACAGAACAATAGGGTATTAGCATTACAAATTTTGCTTTGTTCGCATTTTGTTTAAATTCGTTTTTGCGTTTTAATAAGGAGATTAAATTCACATAATTTGTTAGAGTAAAATAAAATATATAACCATTACGTGAATGTGGTAAATACATAAAAATTTACGCGTAGCGTAAGCGTAGAGCGTTTTGAATTTGTAAATAATAATATGTCAAAGTCAATTATTTGTAATATGTCAACTAAAACGTAAAAGTAGTAATTTTGAACATCCGCGGTAGAAGAAATAGTTGGAGAATTATAGTAGATTATTTTTCAATCACAATATATAATAAATAAAAAGGGAAGAAATAATTAATCAAATTGTGTATACATTTTCTTTGAAATTATTATAAATTAAGTATAAATTCAAAAAATATACGGTTATACAAGCATAGAATTGCTATATTTTGTTTAGTTAGTGATGATAAGATATTGATGATTGTATATGCATCTTGTGATTGTATTGATATCATTTGGTAAAAAGGAAGACGCCGTCGTCTATTTATAAGGAGTCCATTATCAGTTTTTTAATCATAATTAATAAAAAATAGTTTTTATGATATGTTGTAATTATACCCGTGTCACGTTTGGCAGTCAATTATGATAAGGTCAGCCTAACTTTCTGTTTACTATTATACCATGATTTAGAAAGCACATACATGTATTAAGATATAATAAATAATAATAATAATTATTATTAAATAACGTCATTTTATATTGGCACAGATGTAGTAACTTAAGTCACATTCATTCTTAAACCGTTAACAAATCTACATAGATTCTTTATCCAGAGGATGATCGTCCTACACAGCGTTTGTACGTACATACTACCTGACCGAGCCCAGGTTCGGCCCTCTCGGGCACCCTCGAGTTGCTTTCACGCGTAGGGTAACGGTCCAAGCCGAGGCTCCCTCTCGGGAACCCCTGAGCTGGTTACCTATAAATAAAGGTCTCGGCTGAGTACCCTAAGCGCTCGGCCACCTTTCAACTCGGTGCAGCTGTAAAAGACCTCGGGCCCTAACGGTGGCCATCAGCCATAAAAAAAGAAAGAAAAAGAATGTTTACAGTGCAACTAACATTCCCGTTAATATTTGGTTCAAATGTTGAATTCGAAATTATGACGTTAAGTTTTGCAGATGGTAGGCATTAACGTAATTAATGCTAGAATGTGCTTTTTAAATTATATAATTATATCTTAATTTAATAGGTATTTTTATATATGTAATGTATCTTTTCTGGGCTGAGATTTTTAATAATTATTTATTTACCAGATTAAGTACTTAATCACTTCACATTACGGACAATATACGTTGTCAAAATCCCTGCTAACTTAGTTCGAACAAACAATATTACAGCGGAGGGTAAAACATCGTTAAACTTATTATGATTATATACAGAAAAGTAGCAAGACTACCGAAATTTACATGACAAAAAAATATTGGTTTAAAAATTTAGATCAAGTGATTTGTATACCCGTAATTTAATTTTACAATGAAGACACAGTAGTCTAATTAGCACCCTAAACTTTATATGTCTTTGAAATAATTCTAATTATATATGTTTATATATGAAATGTAATTAATATAATCTTAAGTTTCAAATTGAAGCAATAGGATTCACGTCACGAACTTCTGGCTAAGACATTTAGACAAGTGTTTTGAGCCAACTGCGAATAAAGTTAGTCGGAAACTACATTTGTAAGATAAGAAATTTAAGAGAACGAGTAAAAGTAATGAAACCATATCCCATGTCTCAAACATTTTGTAAGTGTTCTAAAGAAATTTATTAATTATACATTTTCTAAAGAAACTTAATCAATTATTTAAAAAAAATCTATGAATTTATTATTATTTATATTTCCACTACAAAGAATTCAATAGTTTAGATATATAATATGGTTTAAGAATTGAATTCTAACAGTCTGTAATTATCAAAACCGAGTCGATTCATGCTACTAAGTTGATCTACCATCGTTGAGCTTACTGTATGGATACTTAATAATACTGTAGAATCTTACATACATTTAGTAAAAAAAACTAGATACTGGTTAATCCGTCAGAAGTAACTGACCGAGCCGAGGTTCGGTGCTCTCAGGCACCCTCGAGTCGGTTGTTTTCGCGCCTAGGGTATCAGTCTAAGCCGAGGCTCCCTCACGGGATCCCGTGTACAGTTTAGTAACGAAAGGTTCACAGTTTTAGAATCCAAAGATAGGTTGATACAAAATTGTTAAACGTATTTATGCAATTCATTTTGGGAATTCGATGGATGCATGCGGCTCTGGATAGTGCTTTGGGGCTAGAGGTAGTGAGGATGAAGATGACTTAGACATTATTACAGGAAATGTATTTGTTTATCTGAGACGACAACACAAAACCCAAACAAGATCATAATTATTTTATTGGCAACATTTTTACTAGCTTTAAAAACTTTACTACCAGTGACGATGCATTCCATTAGCCCTAGGAGTGTCATCGTATCTGAATTTTACAATTTATTTAATATTTAAGATCATGGAGGAATCACTTACCATAAGGTACATTGAAGGATCAATAGTCTCTCTCTAATATCTTACAAAATATCTTAATGGCAGACAATAATTCTTAATAAATATATTCTATAATTTTTTTTATGGAACATTTATTAATTTTTCTATTTGTGCATTACCAATGTAATCGTTTGTTTTGCATTTGCAGGATTATTAAATTTGTATGGTGGATACATATAAAGTTAGTTCCTTAAAAATAATGATCGATTTTCACTAAGACTACAAATAAATAGGCAAATGATATTTTTTATGTTTTGACCTCAAACGTAACGTAAAATGTTTACTGTTTACTAGAAATGTTTATTTCACTGTAATAACTCTCTTGCCTTCGTTTTTATTGCATTATTTGAAGAGGACCCCGAGGCTTAATAAAAATAGAATTGAATGGTCTCCATTGCAGAGATAATGTTTATTGTATGTACTTTTAGAGACCGATTTGAAATTTTACCGCTGTCTTAACTATCGTTCAGGGATTCATTGTTAGACCCACCACAACTACTATATAAAAAGCTAGATAATAGGTTCAAATTATAACTAAATATATTTTCTCGAAAAACAAATTTAATTTTTTTAGTTTTTCTAGTGAACCCCCAAAATCGTTTTTTACTTTTTCCAATACGCTAATTTCATATGATCCATCCATCCATATTCAACATTAAACCTTACCATCTCGCCTTCTGATGACTTCCCAGATCCCCAAAGGAGGCACCACCCGAACAATGCCTCCCTTAGCGCGTCCCAACATAGATGAAGAGAAAGCCGAATGTCTGGCTGACAATCTCAAGCTCCAAAACTCACTGAGCACCCTACCGATCGAAAACGCTCACCTTGCAATGGTAGATAGCGAGGTCGTCCGGAGGACTAAGGAATCACCTCACAATTTCGTTACCTAAGTTACATGCACCGTAGTTCAGTAAGAACCCCGGCCCCGACGGTATCGCCAACAAGGTGATCTCTTGATGAACTCCTTCCCATGTCCATCCTACTGGTGAAAATCTACAACGCAGCTATGTCCAAAAGCACCTTCCCAAAAAAAATGGAAGGAAGCCGACGTCTAGGGATTCTTAAGCCCTCGAAACATTCAACCGATTCATAAGCCTATCGACCCATAAGTCTACTCAAAGTGTACGAAAGGCTCATTCTCACCCGACTTAAGGACTTCATTTTGTCCCGAGGGCTACTCATAATGAGCAATTCGTGTTTCTCGCCCATGAATATATGAAGTGCACCGCATCACGGAGCAAATTCACAGTAAATTCATTCGGAGGTACCAAACCGGAGCGCTCTTGTTCGACGTCGCGAAAGCGTTTGACAAGCTCTGGCACAACGGACTCATATACAAACTGTATGAACTCGGCGTCGATCGACTCGTCAAAAATCAGATTATACGATACCGCGTCGAGCGGACGAGCTCCGTGGTTCACCCCATTCGTGCCGGAGTACCACAAGGCTCCTTCCTAGGTCCCAATTTATACACACTGTACACCAACGACATATCGCGCACTCGCGGTGTAGAACTAGACCTCTTCGCTGATGACATCGGTCTCTACGCGTTTGGAAACCAGATGCTATTTGTAAACGCCTCTAATAGGCAGCCAACTCCTCAGAGAAATGGTTTCAGATATGGAGGATTGAGGTTAACCCCACCAAAAATGCAGCCATGTACTTTTCTCGACGCAACAAAATCCCGTATCTCCCAACCATAGAGCTATTTGATAATGCAATCCCCTGGAAAAAGACAGTCAAATACTTAGGCGTCATACTTGACAAAAGGAGGGTCTTTTCAGTCCGCATGTCAACCGCATACGGAATCGAGAAGCGTTCACCTTACGTCGTTTGCACCCGTACTTAATAAAAATAGCAAAATGTCCCTGATAAAATAACACTATGCAAAGGGTGTATCCAACCCATACTGACATACGCAAGCCCCGTCATTTTGCATGCCTCCCTGTGATTCATTCACCTATTACAGGTAAGTCAAACTCGTTTCATGCGCTAGGAAGCCAATGCGCCGTGTTTCTTGCGTAATGAAAATCTACACATAAATCTTGAACTCCGAACCATAGCTCTGTACCTGAAACATCTGCTTCTCGCCGATATTTTTAATCTACCGTCACACACCCAAACTAGCTGATTGTGAGTGCCTTCACTTAAAATCTCATATCGAATATCCCCCGCGTCCGAAGGAGACCGAGGCTTGTGTCAGGTATTTGGAAATAAATAAACAGTTTTATAATAAAGAGAAGGTATATGTAAATAGATCAGTCGATACGCCACCAGACGAGAACCTTCGGGATGCACCCTGCCAGGGGGGTCCCCCCGTAGGGTTATTGCCTTTTCGTGCCGGGGGGGGGGGGGGCCTAGTAACCGTGGCTTGGTCATCCATGGTGAAGCTAAGAAGAAACCAGACGGCCGGCCTAAGGCGCTCTGTGGCCGGCCCGAGGATGCCGCTCCGGGTGGGTTCGTTAAGAGCTTACCTCGGAAGCGTGTCGTTGGACTGCTGGGGGCGGAAGTGACGGAGCGAGGCCGTCTTCCCCGCTCTCAGCAGCAAAGGTGGAGTCGCGGAGGGAGGGGAGTGTCGGTGTTTCGTTAGCGTACCATAGGCGACGAAGGTGGAACACCATGGGGTTTTAGTCGGTGCGAGTCCGACATAACCCATCCTTGCCCCCGCAGGAATGGGTATGCGTAGGCATTTCCCCATGTAAAAAGAAAAATATGTTAGGTTTAGGTTAGGCTTAGGCTAGGCTTAGGCTAGGTTTAGGCTAGGTTTTAGGTTAGAGTTTAGGTTAGAGTTTAGGTTAGGTTTAGGCTAGGCTTAGGCTAGGTTTTAGGTTAGGCTTAGGTTAGGCTTAGGTTAGGCTTAGGCTAGGCTTTAGGTTAGGCTTAGGCTAGGTTTAGGCTAGGTTTAGGCTAGGCTTAGGTTAGGTTTAGGCTAGGCTTAGGCTAGGCTTTAGGTTAGGCTTAGGTTAGGTTTAGGCTAGGCTTAGGTTAGGCTTAGGTTAGGCTTAGGCTAGGCTTAGGTTAGGTTTAGGTTAGGTTTGGGTTAGGTTTAGGCTAGGTTTTAGGTTAGGCTTAGGCTAGGTTTTAGGTTAGGCTTAGGTTAGGCTTAGGTTAGGTTTGGGTTAGGTTTAAGTCAGGTTTAGGTCAGGTATAGCTCGAAAAAAAACAACCGTGGTGCCAGCACGAAAGATATTGTGAATCGTAATTTTAGATGCTTAGTGCTGATTTACCACGTACTTCGTCTATATATATATATATATATATATATATATATATATATATATATATATATATATATATATGTATATATATATATACATAGGTATATAGGATCTTACTTTACTGTATTATAGACGTTCAAATATTGAACATATTTCATAATTTCCGGTTCTATTACACCTAAAAATAATGTAATAAATTTATCAAACAAGTGCGGGAACGACGTCGTTTGCGCTTACATGGAGTTCCCTTTACTGCGGAGGCGGAGATTTATGAGCTTTGCGATCACTGTTCCTTCACAGTCAGTAGAAATTTACATCGTTAAAATATATCGTTTTTTACATTTAAAAGATATTTTTAAAATCCATAACTTACAAAACGTTTTAATACATATTAAGAACTTATTAACAAAAGTTATAAGTGAATATCTAATCAAAAGTAAATTTGCAAGATAGGGATGTATATTTTCTAAAAATTTAAGCAAATTTCTTATTGCTTTTTTGTTAATTTTTCTTTACACTTCAGTTTTAGACGGAGAATTTATAAAACGCCTAATTAAACAGGCGTCCTTAACGCATACAAAAGTTTAATAACTTCCTTATAATTAATTCAGCAACAATAACCCTTTGCTTTGAATTACTCTGATAAAATATTGACTTAAGATAATCACTATTAAAAAAGTAAAAGCTTCTTTTAATTCTGTACTAGGTATTCTAGACTAATAATAGACTATTATTTAAAACAAACCGGAATTGTTTCTGAGTTTCACTATGTTAATATTACAAAACCATGAAAATTATTCCAGAAAGTTTAGTACGATAACTTTTTAGTTTTTATGGTTCTTTTCTTCCATAAAAATAAATCTACGTGTATTTCCGTACTAATTATATTTATTATCCTTCTTTTCCTTGCATGACATGATTCTGGGACTCTATGATACCAATGCTTCTGCCTAAACAGTCAAACTCAAACGACATAGTTCTCTGGATGGATGAAAATGTCTGCATGGCAATGTTACGACATAATTGGGCATTCGTACGATTTAAGAATCAGCGTACTAGCTTATAACTAAATTGCTTTTAAGTTGGCTGGGAAAAGCTGTAACCAGATAGTATACTCCTAAACGTCGATATGTCTATAATAACATTAGTAATTCATCGCCGACTTCCTCAATTCAAAGTGTAGATTGCGGTCCACCTTTTCTTACGATTTGTTACGATGATATAAGCCCATCATTTTACCTCTACAAATTCTATGGACCCTACTATCAATCAATATATTATTATAATCGAGCTCAAAGTAAAGCTTATATAGAAATTTTTCATTCTCCTCATATTCCACTCTTTCAAAGCTCACATATGGATCAGACAGACATTTATATATACATATATACACCAGTCTAGATAGCGCCTTGGCCACAGTACAGTCCAATATTAGTATTTTCTCAAATTTCAGTTTTAACATATTCCATAGCTTCTATAGTTGATTGCTTGCACCACTTGTATGTGACAACCTACAATGTAATGTGCAAGCTAATATTGATTGACAGAGTGATTGGTTAGTTGAATTCGAACTTTTGTTTGCAACTATTTCATATTTCAGGCTACACATCTCTAGAACTCTTTGCCCTTTAAATAGGTTTAGTTTTAGTGAACTAAACCGAATTTATCTTAACTTTAACCTAACCTAAACCTAACCTAAACCCAATCTAAACCTAACCTAAACCTAACCTAAACCCAACCTAAACCAATCTAAACCTAACCTTAACCTAACCTAAACCTATCCTAAACCTAAACAAAACCTAACTTAAATCTGCTATTTGCTAGGTAAATATTTATAAAAATAATGCAATTTAATTTATATAAAGATTGATAGGAGATGCGAAGATTATAGCCAAAATTATTCCATATACAAAACTGGGAAAAAATTGGACTATGCAGAAATTATAAAATATTCAACTAAGCACACATTTAAGTTTGAAAGTTGGAAGGAGCTTGACACTTACTTTTGCTAACTTTTGAGTGGTCTTTAGTGTAAAAGCGTTCCATGCAGACTTAAGATGCACGGGGAGACAATTCAAACGTCGGCAATTTTCATCAAACAAAGTTTCAGTCTTCTTTTCCATGTACATATATGTATCTTCTATTTACATTTACAATGTAACCTTAATTGTACACTTTAAATTTTACCTTAAATTTTAACAAGAGCTACCAGCAAACGGGCAAATTAAGAATAACAGAAACGTAAATAATGATATATCAAGTTACTTGGATGGAAAAATATTTTATTAAGTAGTAATATTAGCTTTTATAAAGAAAATGTGAAAATACATTAGTACAATGTTTTTAAAAAATCGGATGGATAACAGAAAAACTAAAAGATATTGAAATATTATAAAAGTAAAATTGAAAAGTAGTTGGGTTGGAGCTTTGCCTCACAAAACTTAAATACGAATGCGAGAGGTAAGAGTCGAATAAAAAGTTGTAGAGTTTAGTAGCTAAAAGTTTTAAAGGAGTATGTTATTGTGTACTAATGTAGACATATTTTATATGTTATAAGACTAAAATAAACGGAACGGAAAGAAAAAAATATTTCATTACTATATCGAATTACTTATTTGAATATATGATAGGCCATAACAAACCAGTGTAAACCGAATACTATTTTCTTGTCAAGTAATGGCTCAGCATTAGTCGCCGAGATTGCAGCACTGATTTTCAATCGTCTGTAAGTACGAATTACGTACGGATAAATTTAAATGCAAATATACTTTACCTAATAAATCTAAATTAAAGAAGTTAAATAACAATTAATAAGTTTTAGTCGTTATCAATGATTTTCGCTCTCAACTTTTCTATTACTATTTTATTGAAAAGACTCAAGTCTTACAAAAAGAAAGCAACATTGCGGATTCCGACACCAGATTGAACAAGCGTCACATTCTAATTAAGACATTTAAAGCCCTAGATTGGAGTTGTTATGTGATATGTGACACCGCACAATTACTTTACTCTGTACATACCTTAAATGACAGTGTTGGTACATCGAATGTCACTACGTATTTTGTTATTAAAAACGTTAAACAGTTGGTTAGTAGTCCACCATGCTGCTCCATTACAGATTGGCGGAATTTACGTGTCTATGTATATTTAGTATGTGTATTTTCTTTTTTTGTTTCACGGATTTTATTTCTTTAATTCAATTCAATCTTTTTTCTTTCATTTTATTGGTAAAGGAAATTAAAAATCTGCGTATCCCGTCAATTTCTAAAACATTTAGAGCATGATTTTCTTTGGTTTTGTTGAAATGTTTTATTATTGAAACGTTTTACAATTTGATTTGCTGGCCGTTTGTTTCCCTTGTAACTCATATTAATATAGAAATAATAAAATAAAATAGATTTTAGAAATAGTAGAAAAGAAAACCCCTTAACGTAAAAATGGTAAATCAAATTATGAACAATTTTACTTGTTTTTATACTAGATATTTAAAAAAAATATTTTGACTTCGATCTAATTTTGATTGAAAATTATTCTTTATTATCGTATTATGGTATATTGTTTCCTTAAAGCCTAATAATGTTGTAATGGCCGGTTTATCATGAATGGAAAGATATATTATCGGATATGTTTATAATAACAACGTTAGGGGACCGTTTAATTCACAAGGGTTTAACTTTTTAGCTTTATTTAACTTATACATTCAAAATTCTGCATTCGTTAAATAAACAAAATACAAATATTCTTTTTTTTTAATTTATGCTTATATATATAATGTTTATATATTTTAATTTATTAAAACTGAATAAATGTTATATCAATATATTATTATTATACAATATTTCGTTTCAATGTAGTTCATCAAATTCAAAACCGGAATGAGTTTCAGACCAACCATCATACGAACAAGATCTTGCTGTATGGACTAAAGTCCTTTGCCTTACCCATAAGGCATAAATTAATATCATCATCATCATCAAAACCGGAATGCCATCGGTTTCAGACCAACCTTCATACGAACAAGACCTGGCTGTATGGACTAAGGTCCTTTGCCTTTCCCATTAGGGATAAATTAATGTCATCATCATCATCATCATCGGAATGCCATCGTAATAAATAAAAACAACCTCGCTTTTTATTTTCAGTATTGTTCTATTTTCAAAATTGTAAACGAACATTGGCAACAAACAAAGAAATAACACATTCAAAAAGTTGGAAGGTGTGCATCGTAGAAAAAAGCAAATAAAGGACGTTAGCACGAGCAATACTGCGTTATAACGTTACGTGGAGAAATATCGCTCAATTTACTGCACGTGTGAGACTCCTGCGAGGTGAGTGTTCTATAATTCTTTTCTAACGTATGCTACTTGAATTTATGTTGTGTGGATGGATATGGTGCTGTTGTTTTTATTTAATCTGTACTTTTTCAGCGAAATTTAATTCGTAAAGCGGCTTAAAATTTCTAATTACAATAATATGGAAGAAAAAAGAGACCACAAGTGAGTGCTTCTGTGTTATGCGAATTATTTAGTATACATTATTGTAAGCGAGTATATGAGGCTGTCAACTCTTAATGATTATTATTAGCAAGTCAAAACAGTTACCTATGCAACACTGTCAACAGTAATGTAAATTGGTTTATAGATCTTTCCTTCTCTGCTCCTCTATATTATAATAATATATTAGCAGGAGCTGTCACAATCAGTTCTGCTACGACACACGAACAAAAGAGTAGAAGATGATACCTACATAGATTAGCATACATATATATTTATAAAACATATTTCATCAATATCTAAACTGGTCTATGCTCTTAATAAATAGATATTTTTTATTACATTGAGAGTAACAAACGAGCACATAGTTCACCTGATGGCAAGAGATTCCAGCGGCACATGACATCTACATTCATCCTTGACAAGGTATCATAATGCACCTGCGTTGTCACCCTTGAGGACTGAGATGGAATGCCCCGTCACCAGTAATAAAGGTCTCCGGATCCCTTCACTCACCAGACAGCAAACACAACAGCGTTATGCTGCTATTTCACACCGGTATTCTGTGAGGGCGTGGTCCTCACCCCGGTCGAGCTGACCTATTCATTCTGCAGTTAGATACAAACTGCGGTGTAGCTGTACCACTGTTAAATATTTATAAAGCACAAAATTACTAGTATTAGCACATTGATGTGATTACATCGGAAGAAGGTTCAGATGACAAAGGCACGGGACTTATATGTACGCCACACTTAAATCCGAAAACCAATAATTTATAATACACAAATATTGTTCCTTGGTTGGGAACCGAATCTAGTATTGGTGACGAAACAGCCCGACACTCTCCCTTATCTACGTCACGTGGTCGCAACAATATAACTTTACGACATCTTCAACTGTATATACTATGTGTAACATAATGAAAATGTGAAACATCCTCGAGTCCCATTTTGTTTCGGAATTACCTTGAATTTCATTTTTAATATAGGATGGGGCTTGGGTATAAACGACTGGTTTATTCATAACAACTATGTATTCAAGACAATAAAAATCTTGCATTATTCATGAATTAAACGTATATTCATTTATTAGCTTTTAATAAAAAAATGTGTTTTCTTTAAGACACGATATTACGTATGATAGATTTATTTAAAAACTAATAATGAAAGGGAAACTTTTTTGTTTTGACGTCATCTGGTAATATTTTTTACAGTGCACTAGAAATGTTTATGTTACCGCAATAACCCTTTGCCTTCGTTTCTATTGAATTATTCAAAATGTACCCAACCAAAATGTTAGACCTATCGAGCCGCGTACTAAGGAATGTATTTCGGGTACATACTCGACTGAGCGCCATAAGCGCTCGAACTGAAACGCTGAAACTGTTAAAGCTCTCGGGATAACATCGGCCATCAGCGCAAAAAAAAAGGAAAAAATAAAAAGTTGAAACGTATTTATGTATCATTGAAATTATAGTAAATCTATTTAAGGTCTATTTTAGGAATAGTTATATACATATATGGTCGCAAAATCATACAATCATATTTCATGTTATAAACCAAACTTTGGTAATAAGTACATCATTATCTTTTTTATATTACTATAAATAACTACTTCATTTAGTAGTCGGCAAAAATACGGATGCAAAAGGACAATTGACTAGTTCATATTACATAATTTCCTACATTTTCCAGTTTCAAGACGTCTAGTTGTTGTAATTAACATGCTAACTTGTTTCGTATTTCATCTTACTCAGGTTATTAATGACTAGCAATGTTTCTTGTCGGTGTCATTTAGGTATTGCCCTTTATATTAGTGTTAGTGTAAAATTTACAACTATACCGTCACTTACTCGAAGCTTTTTATTTTTTTTGTTTTTTTTTTCTTTAGCACAAGTTTTTTATTTACTTTCTTTTCTTTTGTATTCCTTTTAACAATATAAAGAGGAAGGAGATGAAATGATGCCTGTTGCATAAATTAATCATTGTTACTCATTTATTATTTTTCTTTTTTTTATATATTTTTTTTAATATTTCTATCAAAAAGTATTTGCTTTGTAATAACATGAAATGAGCGGTACATTTTAAAATCAAGCATTGCGTATTATTTTTATTGTGCACGTTGATCTTTGCAAATAAGTTGGTTTCCGCTCATCGCATCTCTCCATATTCAATCACACCCCTGGTAATATGATTTTACTTCCACCTCATTACATGTTTAAACCATTCCAGCCTGTGATTTCACAACATGACCGTCACAGGTGCAATTTTAAAATTTCCTCTTATATATGAACTTTTCGCTTTCTCCATTCTAGTACATATGTGTATTCTAATTTCAGCCGAGCATAGGCGATTTTCCGCCATTGGGCAGCAGCGCAGTATTTAAGTAGGAACTTGTGGAATAACTCAACTATAACTTCTATCTGAAAATTACAAAATGTACTTTTCAGATATCAGTTATACTACTACCCTAAGTATTATTAAACCTAAAATATTAGAATAAATTTAGTTTAAAAAGAATTGACTTAAAAAAAAGCTTATCCTCAACTGACCGGCAATTGACTAAAAAATAATTTTTCTTTACACATTGTGTCCTCGGTCCAACGTTTAGAGTGAACGTGCAAATTAATTCCAACAACCCTGGTAATTAATTTCGTACAAAAATTTACTCTCACAGCGTTTCGTGAAATGTGGGTTGAAGTTATTAGGGCTGTAACATGAATCATTTTAATTTATGACCTTCGTAAAATAAAGCTACCGCCTTCGATTGTACTTGATTGCTTCTAATAACATTAATGACTTAGTTATTAATTAATAATATTACTAATTCATTTTATATATTTTATAATGAGCAAAGGACCTGTTACATTTCTAACTATATAAATTAAAAAAAAAAATACATGATCGTAAGTAACTGGGGCTAATTAACCGGGAGCTATACCCACGCCCTACTGGATTCAATATGCAGTTATACTCTAGACCAAAGACCGGTTTTCTTTTTATTTATCGGAAACCGCAGTTATTTAAACTTACATCACGTCTTCTGGTTATAAAATTTAAACTAACAATAAAACAAAATGTAAATGCAACACCAGCTTATTTATCGTTCTTTTTCTTTCCTGTTGCTGTTCCATCCATACCTGTAATTTAGCGTACCGTTTTAATTTTAAATGAGATTACATTAAAAATATTGGAATATGGCTACGAGTTTATAGCGTATTATATACTCACTTAAGAAAGATTATCATTCTCATGCTTAGATTGGCAGGTGGTTCGGCTACTATAAAATAACGAATAGGTCTGTATAAAACTGCTGGTTATCTTCTATTTCTAAGTAGCATATTTACCTATTCCCCCCAGGAGACAGAGTATCTTTTGTAGATTTCCCCTCAGATACCAAAAAGGTATATTTGTGTAGGTATCAATAAATAAAGTTTCAGAGTAGCAGAACCACACTGCAGTTTCTAGCGGCAACATATATGAGTCGGTGGTCTATCCAGGTCCACGTCCACACCAATGTGAAATAGCAGCATAACGCTGCTGTGTTTCGTATGGTGAGTTCCTATTACACATAATAGTGAAGAGAACAGTACAGAGGCATTTCATCTCAGTCCTCAGAAGTGATAACGCATCTGCATCATGGACGTCATAGGCTGCTATCATCACACATCAAACTGTGCTCGTTTGTCACCCCTAATCTCAAAACGAGTATGTAAAACAAACCTGTTATTGATTGCCATGTGCCGAATAAGGCAACAGTATACCTTAGATATTTACATTTATATATAGGGTTATTATTGAGCAAAATAAAACCTAAACAGAAAATGAATACATGCCAATTTAGTTGTATGTAGATTTTATGTGCCGCAGCCATCACTTACCATTAGGTGAACTTTGTGCTCGTTTTTCACCGCCAATCCAAAAAAAAAGTAAATAAATAACACAAACCCCGTTAATTCAAAGGTGTTTTGAATTAAATATCTTAATAAAAGTCGATAAACCATATATATTACATTTTTTATGTTTTGAAGTTAATACTTTTTATATGTTGAAATTTTACTTCACCGCTAAAACCTCTTGACCTCGCTTTTATTGCAATATTCAAAGTGGGCCCCAAATCTCAATAAAAATAAAGTTGAATGCTTACCGGGGTAATATTTATTTTGTATATTTTTAAAGGCCAGTTTTATATTTGGCTATCTTAATTCAAATTGTAACTAAAAACATGTTCGGAAAATACAAATTTAATTAATTTGGTTTCTTGAATGAAACTAATTTAAAGACTTTTTTTTATATTAAAACCTACACCCAGACAATTTGTAATACGCATTTGCTAGACTGGCTGTGCAATTCAGGACCGACGTATCAGCCAAGTCGTCTAATCAATACGCTACGCGGCGGTCAATTATATAGAATACACGTAAATTAAATAAATAAAAAATCTAAAACGTAATGGTACCTGTTTTCTTACATATGGTTTTATTTCTTAACTTACGATAAAGAACTGCCAAATAAGATTATATAAAATGAGAAAAATCAGGTATTCGGTAATTTTATGTTCTCGCCCCTTTTATCCTACACTGACATTAAACAAAGATAGGGAAATCTATTGATTTTTCATTTAGAATTTAATTCTTAAATTATTTCATTAAATTCTTGACGTAAAAGAGGTTAAGCTACTCAGCATGCGCACAACACGAAGATATTTTTTGCGTGTAACTTATTTTAATATAACTCCAGCTTCTATTTTTAGATAAACCTTATAATAATAGTGCTATAAAAATATGGAACGTAGATTTTTATGAAAATTATTTCATAAATATAACATTAAATAAAACTATATACAAATCAAAAAATATTGACTTTAGTTATGTTGAGCGATCGGGTGGATGGATGATTTTAAAAATCAAACTCTGGGACTACTGTCCTATACATATGTGAACTGTTTTATTATTTTTAGAATTCGCTTTATATACTATGGCTATATAAAGCTTTATTGTCTACTTAAACTACTAAGGTTACACCAAGCTTATTGTCTACTTAGAATGAATGAACCTGTTTATATTTTATGTAGTGATATCTGAAGACAATGGATATCTTTATTACTCCTATCGCTTTTCTCTCCTTTTACTTCCCAATTGTTAGGTTATCATAATGTCTAAAAAAACTCTTGTCATAAAAATTATTGGTTTGACATATTTGAGGACAACAATCAAATCTCATCATAATAACCTTAACAGCGTAAACTACCATTTTTTACTTTTTCTTTTTTTATATCATTGTCAGTAACAAACGAGCACACAGTTCACCTGATGGTAAGTGGTTCCTGCGGCCCATGACATCTACATTCATCCTTGACAAGGAATCATAATGCAGATGCGATGTCACCCTTGAAGACTGAGATGGAATGCCTCGCCACCAGTAATAAAAGTTTCCAGAGCCTTGCAGTCACCAGACGAAACACAGCAACAACATTATACTGCTATAGTATTCTTTATTCGAATCGAACAATTCAAGTTACAGCTAGTTTTCTGGTACAGCATGCTACGTGACGGCTAAGATGATTTTACATTGTATTAAACGAGATATAATAAATGGAAAATGAGAAAAAGTCAGTCTTTGCAAAATATTGTGTCATGCAAAAGCGAACACGACGGAGATGTACTTCAACACTCTTAAATAATAATGAGAAAACTTAGAGTCAAACGCAAGGTTTGAAGCAGAATTTAGAATTTAAATTCGTGTTTAAGGAGTGTTGTTATTGCGGTAGTATTTTTTGTTATAAGTGTAATGACAATAAGATTTTAAATAAATTTTCAATCACTGTTATTTTCCCCAATGGCTATACATACATATATATATATATATATATATATATATATATAGTGTTATATATATATAACACATATGTATACATATATATGTATTTGATTTATTAAAGTTTAGGTATTCTATTTTCTTTTATTGAAGATGTTTTCCTCTGCATGAAAAATAACAAACTCATAAGTTTATAGACGTGTGTCGATTATTCAGACACACCTTTTTAACAGGATTGTATAGTGCCCTAGTTTTTTCGGAAGTTGTAGAAGTTCGAATAATTTAATTATAGCTGTCTCTATGAATTGTGTTGTCATAAGTCACTCGTAATATTAAAAATAAATAAAAGAAAGTAAGTCCTGTTCAATAATTTTTTCCATTAACAATTAATTACTCGAAGGGTTACTGTCTAAAAAGTTAAGGCAAATATATGTAAATAAATATAAAGAATAGGAAACGTAAAGCATTTGTGATAGATAACATTAATTTGTAAATAAAATTTTCCAGCAATACCAGCAGAATGCATTGATATGTAATATTATTTATTCGTACACTTCTAAATTCAACACGGAGCACATTTCTAAATAAATTGATATGCATATCTTCGGAGCTCAGGTGTGTTTGCAAAAGGTATATTTGTACTAGAAATACGAAACTACAAATATACAGTTAACTGACGGGTAAATAGTTTTTGTGGCGTTAGCTTATTACTACCATACAGCCTAGGGATTTCATGGTACGTGATGAAATGAAATTATGCACCAAAAATACTGTAGTTTAAAGTAATTCATGTTTAATGCCCGTAAGTACAAGAAGTGATATACAAGAATTACGTATGAAATGGCGGGTAAAAGACACTAGCGCCATCAGTGAGCAACATGGTAACATGCATCTATGACTGCGTTCAGAAACAGTTCACAATTATGTTTACTTAATAAATAGTACGCAATCCCCGGTGCCGGCACCAATGAAATTATTAATATATTAATTGCAAATTTAAATGATGACTTACCACGTGTTCGAGAGTGAAGGAAAGGATCGTGTAACGTACGGAAACCTACATCTAAGAGATAAATAAATAAAATATATCACAGCAGTATACATAACAACTTTTATCCGTAAGTATCTCGATTAGACACATTATTGGACATAGAGCAATAGGTAAATAATATAAAAGTTGTGAATAATACTGACGGAGACACAATCCAAAAATAAGAATAAATCTGAATTTTACTTAGCTGTTTGTGAAAAATACCGCATCAGCTCTGAGGACTAAGACCGAATGTCTCGCCAACAATAGAAAGGGTCTTAGCAACCTCTCCGAACGAAACGCAGCAACGTTATATGCGTCTGTTTTACTCTGGTATTTGGTAAGGGCGTGGTCCCTCCCCGGTCGACCCGACCCTTAACATAGAACTATACTCTACATACATAGGACAACATCTAGAAAAAAACTTAGAAACTAACTGCCTGTATAGGAGGAACTAATTTATGCGGCGTAGTTTTAGTCTAAATCGACCAACAGAACGCCATAACTGAGGTACTTCGTTAAAAAAAGAAGCACAAGTACCATGATAAACAATAATTTGTGAAACAATGTACATTTTCCAATAAACTTGTCATTTAGGCACACGGGAACGACGTCGTCGGTGCTTACAGAAAGTTTCCTTTTGCTGCGGAGGCGGAAAGTTATGGGCTTATTGCGAACGCTTCTCCATAATCGCAGCCAAAGTTCTGAATAGAGAAGTTTATTGTAGAGTTATATCGATTTTATATTGTTTATTACGAATTCTTTGAAATCTATTTTACATTTATAGGGCTTTTTTCTTAAATATAGTATATATGAGTATGAACGATGACGATTACTACCGATTTATTAAAACATTAAATGTTACCATACTGTCACCATAAAGTTATAACTAAAATTATAGTAACCCTTTTCCTGGCGGTAAGGTACCAAGAACGCTGTATGCATTTCGGTGAAAGCTCAACTTTGAGCTTCCACCGATGGCCATTTCGAGTTGTGGGTTAAATCAATTAAAAGACAAGCCCAAGGACAGGTTTATAAAATGTTATATTGCTTTTTTTGAGATTGATTGCATACGTTGCTTTTAATACCACTCTTGTGGCCGCCTCCAATAATCCAATGAGTATAGAGTCAACGGGTATTGTACAGCATAATACGGCGTATTGTATAAATACGTAATTTGAGTGGTGCATAGGTTACATTATATAACACACACAAACAAACATAATCTCTCTGCTAATAGTTGCAGTCCATAATCTTCAAAGTGTAGAGTCTTTAGATTTGAAAGAACCAAATTTGTAGTTTCTAAGCAACGCGTGGTAAACGGTATATATTCAAATGTACATTTACTTTATATACATAGAAATAAATCAAATGTTAATGAAAAATGTCGTTATGTAATATTACATGAAAATTATACTATCTGCATAGAGTTATATTTGAATATATGAATATTACAATTATAACAACCTTAATACAATCTTGTACAGGACTTCACGGATTTGATTTTGCCTGATCCTATTTAATCAAAAACAATTGGTGGTGACCTTTGTTAGCTTTTCTAGATATACTAACACAGAATACTAGCGTAAAGAATTACAGCTGCATAACGCTGCTGTGTTTCGTTAGGTGAGTTTTGGCATCCGGAGACCCTTATTAGTGTTTAGGCATTTTTATCTTAAGGGACAACGCATCTGTAATATAATTCCGAATCGAGTGTTTATGCGACTATTATGACCCGCAAGAATAATTTACCATTAGGTGAACTATATGCTCGTTACCTTCAATGCAAGAAAAATTAACTTTTCTCAATCTTTCTATGTCAATATGCAGCAGGTTCTTCAAAATGCATTTATAGATTAAACGCCTGACCAAAATATGATCCCTTGAACATTTCTCAACAATAGCGAAGTATTGAACGGCTACATTACTGGTGTTCTATAAGTACTAATTACTAACCATGTCGAGCCGATACGTCGTGTTGCCAAGATTTAGTTTCAGTGTAAGGGGTTTTGAAATAGGACATAGTCGTCAAATCTCCCAGTCCATGAACTTATAAATAATATTTCGTTTAAATTTAATACCCTTTAATATCAAACTACTCTTTGCAGTTGAAAACAGCACTTTGAAAAGATTCAACAAAAACATTTATTCGTCGGGCAACGGGCAAGATAAATCGATGCTGGGTCACAGTCGACGTTTCCTTTTATTGTTATCTATCAATGAATTCTGTAGAGTTCAGCTTTAATGTATTATATATTATCGTGTTGAACTCTATTTGTAACAAGATAGATGTTAAAACACTATCTAAAATCATTTACTTTCAAAGTTTATCTATCATATGACAGAGGTGTAAACAAAATAATTATCTTAAAATTATGTTCTTCTAAATAACTTTATATTCATTCTCTTTTTTTTCATAATAACAATGTAACGAATAAGATTGATGGAATGCTGAATTGAATTGAAGGATGCCTTTGGCCGCAGTCCGTACTTCAAATGATATAGTGTGCTTGTTTATAATAATATTCTTCATGGTATTTCAGTAGGAAGCGTTTAATACTACAGTGACAATAAAAATGGATAAATAAACAAAAATATTTTTTCTTAAAAATGTTGCGTTATTCGATCTTATTGGGCGTTTTAAGCCTGAAGATACTGAACATGTATGCTTCACAAGTTGGTTAACATTTCATTGCAAGATACGTTTGGTAGTATACAATACAAAAGAAATATTCCAGGCTATACACAAGACGTATATATGTATGTTTAGTACTTATGACAAGGCAAACACCCAACATAACAAAAAAATTTTTGGTATATGTTTAAATTTTTTAGCTCTAAATTAATTTTAGAAATCATGTACAAGACATTTATTTTGAAAACTACACCAAGGGGTCATCGAAATACAATGTAACAATATTGACATAAATATGAAGCAATTAGACGAACATTGTGATGACACCTACATTCTTATCCGAAAAGGAATCATAATGCATTGTCACCCCTGATGAGATGGAATACCTCGTCACCATTAATGAGGGCCTCCAAATCCCTAAGCTCACCTGACGAAACACAGCAGCGTTGTTCTACTATTTTTATTCCCTGGTATTCTGTGAGTATAAACCTCGTGTATATAAAAAAAAAATTCCCCGTATCTGATTAATCCCTCCGAATTTAATATGAAACGTGATAAAGGTATCTTACATATGAATCTTACATTTGAATGTCTCCCTGACATGAGGCTTTATTTATAGGCTCGTGTGATAGACATGTTTTGAAATGATTATACCAAATAATCATTTGGTAATATTTTTAAAGCGTTATGTAATAGAGGTTTTAAAAATATTTTTTATCGTTTTTCATCCCAAATGGATATCCCAAGGGTGACATTAGCCCAAGACAACTACATCCATTTTAAACAAAAATTCAAGATGGACATGAGTTCTTACTCCAGAATATTGGGATGGAATGCCACGTTACCTGTGGTTGGGTCCACGTATCTCTACACTCACCATGCGAAACACGCTCTCACGTTGGTATACTGTGAGCGTGTCTACGTGTCGACCCAACGTTGCACCTAGAAACTAATCGTAGGGTGGCTCTACTACGTAAGTTCAAACTGAATACGAAGAAAAGAATACATAAAAAAAAATCCCAAACTAAGCCAGACTTGCATCTTGGAAGCCAGAGTTCCAAATACAAATTACACATTACAAATGATAAATAAATAAAGTCCGCTAAGGGTACTTGCAGCGATGGAAAACAATATAAAACTACCAGTATAATAAAACGGTCAGGAATTAAACTAAAATCAGATTTCTACCGAGACTAGGTTTATATATGCATGTGTATAGGATTGTGTGCCGGTATGTATATTATGTGGAATACCTAGTTACCAATTATTGGGTCCTTTTTGTTATACATACAGTTTCGCCGGGTTGACAGGTAACCGAGCGCTTATGGCGCTCAGTCGAGACCTCTATTAGTGTCGAGTGTCATTGGGTCGGTTTTCTAGTTCCCTTCTGGTTTACTATTATGATACACAGCGGAATTATGCTGAATTTTCCTTGTGAAACTGGTTGGAAGAAATCGTACCGCTTTATTTTTTTTATACATGGAGATGTCTTACGTCTAATGTGTTACGGGATAAGGACGAAAAATGTCGGACTCGCACTCGACTAAAACTCCACGATGGTCCTTTGAACGTTAACCTACGCATGATCTGGCTATAACTGTTATCGATGAGTAAAACGAAAATATTTTAAACTTTCTTTAAACGTCACATAAATGACCTATTTTTTTTAAACGTTTAGTAGTAAAAGCTAAGTAGTCCTTTCTCGTATCTTAAAATAATTATTTAAATAATAATGATAAAAAATAAATAAAAGTATTTCTTTTATTTTATATGGTACAAGTATTTTTAATCTTCAAATTTGTTTAATACACCCGCTTTGGCTTCATCCTCTCCTCTTTTGGTAATTGAATAATCTCCGAGATTAATAATATGTAAAGTGATTAAAGCGTCCTGTATCTCAGATAACGAAGTTCCGCAAGTGGAAGTAAAACAACGTTTGCAGCTTCTAATTATAAATACGTTACGAAATCCTCAGGCCTCAAGGTTTACTTATATGGTCATTTTTTGTACAGTTAACGCTATTATTCAAATTATTCGTTTAGACTGAAGAATGTTAATTCTACCGTAGTTTACGATATTATAAACCAATTAACATCAAATAGTGTCGGTGCAGATGGTATTACGCTGGACATGCTACTTTAAACCTCACCTCGTACTTTGTAATAACAAAAATTATCAACATATCTATAAAAAGCAGTATAATTCCTGAGGCATAGAAAACATCAATCATTAAGCCGATTCTCAAGATATCGCATCCTACAGATATTAATATGTTAAGATCAGATAGTATTCTTCCTTGTGTAACAAAAATACTTGAAAAGGTTGTTTGTATGCAATTAACCAAATAGCTGGATGGATCTGGTATATTGCCCAGAACACAGTCAGGTATCAGAAAGTCAAGAGCCACTGCAGCTTTATTAGACGTTGTGGATAATATTTTATGTGTGCAAGACTTAGGGTGTGTGACTCTTACTCTACTTAATTTTGGATTAATACTCTTATTATCTAAACTGTGTTATTATGGATTTGATACATCTGACGTAAAATGGTTTAGTAGTTATTTATTTTTTAGTAGTTATCTATTAAATTTGATGTCAGATTGTAGAGGTACGAAATGGCTGGGGAGATAGTATTATGTTATTATTACACCTCAGCCGAACGTAAGAGGTGTTCCGCAAGGATCAAACCTTGTCCCAATTTTATTTTGTCTATACAGTGCTGATGTAATAAATACTATAAAATACTTGTCTTTTCATATTTACACCAATGACATTCAAGTTTAAATATCATCTACTCCTGTAGATTTATGCAAAGCAATTAAAAAAGTAAATGAAGAACTGAATCTCAAGGTGTGCGACAGTTCTTACTCTACTTGATTTTTCTCGCGCGTTTGACACAATTAATACTTCCTTCCTATTATCTTAACTGTGTAATTATAGATTTAATATATCTGCCGTGGTTTAGTAATTATTTAGAAAGTTGGGCAGTTAGTACATCTACACCTCGGCCGGTCGTAAGAGGTGTTCCGCAAGGATGAAACCTTGGCCCAATTTCATTTATTTTATATAGTGCTGATGTAATAAATACTATAAAATGCTCGTCTTTTCATATTTACGCTGATGCCATTCAAGTTTACTGTAGTGTCATTCGACGCAAATAAAAAACTAAATGAAGACCTGAATTGTATTGCAGAATGGGCTCAAAAGAATGCACTTGTTAATTAGATTGAAATCTAAAGTCTTTCTGTTTGGTACGAAGAAGCAATCGATAAAGATTAAGAGCTTTAGTAAATCGTTATTAATCCAAAGTAATGAAAATGCGAAGTGCGTAATCTAGGAATATTAATGGACGGTGTACTTCGATTTGACAATCATATTATTTTGTCACAGTTCATAACAGTTTCTACGGACTAAAAGTTTACTATCAGATACGTAGTATATTTTCAAGTAACGAATTACGCATAAAACTATGCGAAAGTTTGGTGTTGATCAAATTGGTTTACAGGGATGTCGTGTATGGTCCAAGGATGTAAAAAAACTAATTAAAACTTGTACAGAGTCTACAGAATGCATGTATAGGATTCTGTTTCAGTATTATGTAGTTTTAAACAAACCTTTCTTGAATGATGCAAACATTGTAAAAATGAATCCATGTCTTGAGTTATATTTGGTTACACATCTTTTTGATTTAGCTAATTCCTAGCAACCGTCTTACCTATTCAACAAACTAGTTAGGCCTAGAAAGTTTTAAAGTTTTTAATATTACGTGTAGTAAAAATTTCCGCCCTTTAAAGCGACGTAACGTTTTAATCGTTTTAAGAAGTATTTTTAGGTACAATGCTATAAAGTGTTGGAACGATTTCCATTTCCAATTAAAAATCTTAAAGCGCAGCATAATTTTAAATGAAAATTAAAGATGTATCTTATTCCAACCATATACTCGTACAAATACCACAGCAAACTCAAATGAGTTAATCATGTGGGCACCCAATATAAAATTTTCTTTTTTATTTCTATTGTTTATGTAATTTGTTTTATGCGTTAAAAGCACAATAATTTTATTTTTCAACCTTCATAATGTTTTTTTTTCTATATAATTTTTTTAATTATTTATTTCTTTGTTTTATTACTTTATTTTTTTTATTATAGTTTATAAAATCGGGTCCTCATTGGTCCGCCACTTGTCTTGTGTAGGCTTCACGGAAGATCAGGGTTGTAACCCTAAGTTACAACTGTACCTGAGTGGATCCTTTTCTTTATTTGGCGCACAGAAGGTTTCATTTGAATTTCATTTATTTATTGTATTTTGTTTTTTTTAATTAGGTAAAAGTATTTTTCTTGTTTGTTTTTAATTTATTTTACTATTTTGCTATTTATGTGTGCCAAAATTATAGTTACATTGTCGTATTACTTTTTAATGCCATACAATTATAGTTGGTACCAATATTAATATTACATTATCATAGTTGATCAGGTGAACAATTAGGGCCTGATTATTGCTATTCTGGTATAGGATGGAAGAATTTTATTTAAGCGGTAGTCTTGTTTTAAAAAAAAAAAAACGTCATAAACGTCATAACGTTATAAACGTCACAAGTTTTCTTCGTGGTTTGTTCCGCCGTTTTCCCTCTTTTGTAATGAAACCCTAACCCTACTTTGTGGTGCTTACTTATTGTAAAAATATCTGAACAGCAAATGTTAAGGTAAAATATCTTTTAAATTTTAATAATATATAATCACCGTTTTGAACCTCCTTGTTATTAAATCTCACATTTTAATATGGGCACGATTAAGGTGTCTTTTATACATAAAGACGAAATGCGGAAGTCCGCAATGTGATTTTATTATAAAATTTAAAATATACTTACTTTTACAAAAATATGCGCCTGTGTTTTATATTTTATATGTAGTTCATTGCAGTCTAAAGACTAATGTTTTTAATCAGTTCATGCTATCCTTTATGACATATGGAGACAAAACGTCAAAATTCGGTTTTGTTGTATTCTGAATTTAAAACCACTGAGTGAGCTATACTACGAGTTTCTCCGAAGGATCGAGTCGACAATTAGGTGATCCAATAGAGAGCTGGAGTTATCAGCATAGCCCACCAAAGTGGAAAACTGAAGTGCCAATGGGCCACCGATATCAGCCGCAAAGCCGATAGCCATTGGGGTAAACAATTTCTTGAGTGGAGACACTGCAGTGAACTTAGTGATAGGATACCCTTAAACTGGGTGAAATAATGATATTTGCAGGGTGCCAGCAACAGAATGAGAGTAACCGAAGATCAGCGACAATTGGAGAGGTCTATGTACCGCAGTGGACTGATAAGACCGATAATGATGATGTTATTTTACGATAAAACTCAATTGCATGTTTTTTTATATATATTAAGCCTTTGCATCACTTCCGATTAGTCAAATTAATCGAATACCGTTACCTTATATGTAGATTCACCTAATAAGAACCAGACAAGAAACGGAGGCTCTTTAAAATGTTTTCCCGTTTGCTGTTTTTTTTCAGTGTAAATCAGGAAATTTTGTGAAATCCTGTGCATTCCTATTGACTTGAAATGTAGGATACATTTTTTATAATATGAGGAACAAAAATCCATTGTAAAATCATTCACAAAATTGATGTTTTTCATTAACATGTCATTCATATACACTAAATGTGTAATCTACATCCCAATAAATTTTTATCTGATATATTTTTATTAATTTAAATGAACTACGAGACATCTGCACAATTACTGTTATTCTACATAAAAAAAAATTCAAAACTGTTTCCATGAAAATATTTCAATGTTTAGGATATTAATATATTAATATATAACACACAAATAATTTCCTATGTAGCGTTGAGAAAAAACACGTTACAACGAAACAAACGTTTTTAATTGCGTTCAGTGCTTTTTCTTGTTCCGTTGACTCCCGTTTTCTTGGGCGATTTTAAAAGAGGGGACTTTTAATCTATTATTCCATTATAGACTTAAAGTCAACGTATTAAAGACGGAAATCTTATGACTTAAGCTGCAAATTTTATTTAGGTCCCACAGGTGTTTTATATATTAAATTGATTTATTTAGAATAGTTATTTTGAATTAAAAAGATTATATTTTAATTTCATTATTCGATTCAGTAGTATATATATATATATATATATACTACTGTGTATATGTGACACAAGTATTATATTCCTTGGTTAGACCCACGACGCAGAAATCAGATAATCTGTATTATAAAAAACACGTTATTAATGTAATGTACATGATTTTTTCTTTATATTTTTTCGTGTGCAGTCCTATCTCGTTAATGACTGCATGAATAAAGTAACAAATCTATATCCAGGTCGGTATTCAAAAAATTTAACGTGTATACAAGGTGTTGAAATGAAGTTACAAAATTAGTGAAATCCTGAAATATTTGTAATGTAACAATCTTTTTTACTACTACTTTTTGTGCAACTCACAGCACAAAGACATAAATCATTATCAACCGATGGCAAAAGTACAAAAATATAATAGTATATATGAACATTTTATACCATCTTTGTTTAACATAATGTGTCGATAGTAATTGGATGCTTCTCACAGTAGCTTTCAATATGCTATCGAAACTTATTCTACAACGAAGTTTCAAAATAACTTCTATAAATGAATATAAAATGACAATAAAAATTATTAAATGGTGTGGAGATGAAATTTTATTAAAATTTCGTAGTCGATTTTTAATTAATTATTTTCCGAAATATTACCAGAGTTTCAGTTGTTCAGAACTTCCTGCCTACTAATGAATAGATTGTGTGCTGTATTTCTAACTGTAAAATACTTATGCATCCAAATTATGAAGTAAATTATTGTTTCTAAATGCTTGAATTTGATATGTTTTCTAACATATATCAATCTACTATTATACATTTTGTGCTCGTTAGTAGCACACCAACATTTATAAATGTAACAAACTTTGTTCCACCACATGAAGTCGGTGAAATATTTAAATAAAACATTTAATTTATCTTATAGTATATTCCAAATAAAAAAAGCATTTAGTGCATTGGCTCAGAAATGTTCTTAGAAATTGGTGTACATTAAAAGAAATTATTAAAATGAAACCTTTCTCCTTTTTGATGTTGATTATTATGAAAATAAAAACCATGTCTATCCATCGTTATCATTATAGATTATCTATAATCAACAGGCGAACATAGGCCTTTGCAATGGAATGCCACAAAACATGATCCTTATCCACCTGCATACATCGTTTTCCCGCAAACTATTGACTAAATTTCTAGAGAAATCTAAAGGTAAATTATTTATAACATATTCAAACGTTAATGCAAATAAATTCTTTTAAAACCCCGGTAATTAATATTGTAAAAATATTTCCTCCCCATAACAAGAGTAACATAAATTATATACCTATATAAATTATTAAAGAAAAGCTGCATGTCTAAAAAAATTAAAAAAAATCAAAGACATTTGAAGGAATATGCCCAGCATTGAGATTTATGTACATACAGGTCACGTTGTGTTTACCTTTTTACTTGGTAGTAACCACTTGATTTGTATTTATAAAATTAACAAATTCAAAACAAAAAAATTATGTAGCTTACTTTTTAAAACTTTTTTTAAATCGGATAACAGTATTTAAACTCACACCACTCGTCGTGAACATATATTTAAAATGAATAATAAAACGAAACGTGTATCCAACTGTATGCTATTTATTATACTTGTTCTTTCCGTTGTTGAGTTTATACCTGTTATTAAATGCCGTTTCAGTTTTAATTTTAATGACATAAATAAAACTACACTACTATAAGATTTTTATTACCATAATAACATTTTAAATACTGTATTCTACATCCTTTTGCAAATCATCTCGTAATGGTTTATATACCATAGAATATATGACAAAATATATGGAATATTTTTGGATTTATTTTACATATGTAGAGAGATGTAAAATACAGTTCATCTGACACCTGACCCAATTACTGACTAGGAGGCATACTAACTCAGTACTCAGGGATAACAACACATGTATATCTTGAATTATTGTTGAAGGTATTGTTGTTTTGTAAAAAAGCATTAATAACTTTAACACGCCAGAGAGAAATGCTGCAGAAGGTTTTACACACACTCATATTTCAGCCGGCTTACGGCGGGTTGAAGTTGCAAGTCGTGCTCCGTCAACTAAAGTGCATTATAAATAAAGAAACTCCTCGTTTCTTGGAACGTGGGTAGAGGGATAAGATTTTAAACACAGTCTGCAATATACAGATAAGTATGCAGCATACTATGAGCCATATATACCATCAGATTAGAAGCTTGTTTGCCACCAATTGTATAAAATAAAAAGAGCAAAAAATATTTTAATTTTTAACAAAATCACGGGAACCATAAGAAATATTATATTGTGGTTTCATTAAACTCCAAATAAACATACAAGTGTAAATAAATAAAATTGAAAATAAATTATTTCGTTTTAATTTTCTATTGTTTTTTTTTATGGCTTTTTTTTATTACACTTGGCCCTAGGGCTTTTACAGCTTCACCGAGGTTAAGAAAGGTTGCCGAGAGCTTAGGGCACTCAGCCGAGACCTTTATTGAATGGTAACTAGCACACGGATTCCCGAGAGGGAGCTTCGGCTTATATCGATACTGAAGGTTAGCATCTGACTCGAAGGGTGTCCAAGCAGGCCTGGGTTCGGTCAGTTTCTTCTGATGGATTAATTTCAATAATAGATCAACAATTTTCTTTGAAGTTTAAATTAGTAATTATATAAGTGCTTTTATTGATTTCTTGAAGGCAATTTAGATTTATCAATATCCAATTCGATCATGGTGGGATCGTGCTTTTACAGAATGCTCTGCATAGCTGTGCTTTTGTCTGGTGAGCGAAATACTGTAAATCAATTACTGGTAAAGCGGCATTCTTACTCTGTCTTTCAGTGCGTAAACTCATGGGTATTTGGAATGTAGTTGAGGATTTATGTAGTTGTTAATGGGGCGCATATATCACTTACCATTAGATGAGCGTTGTGCTCGTTCGTTCCTTTTAGACACGCAGTCTTGTTTCTGCAGCATGGAAGGGTCGCCTCCACCAGGGAAAACCGTGGCCTTCACAGAATATCAATATTAAATAGCAACATTCCACTACTGTAATTCGATTGGTGAGGGGGCGTAGAGTTCAGGAGTCCAAGTTCTTGGTATTCCATTTCAGTCTTCACAGGTGACAACTTATGTATCTGTTTTGAAGATAGATGTAGGTTTTTATAGTCATAGTCATCATTTTTACTAACTTTTTAAATATATGATCGTTTATCAATCTTAGTTTTATAAAAGAATAAAAATATCGTCATATACCAAACTATTCCCGTCACTTATGGTCCGCGTAACATGTTAACTTATATTCATTCGTGCCATTAGTTATACTTACATCCAGTTCTCAGCCACTTTTATACCATTATTTATTATTATTTATACGCATTACGCACCCATATATATAAGTACTGCATCAAGGGAAAATGTGTAACTTTTTTACTGATTGCGGTATGTTAGGCATTTTTCTCCGTGACATAATACACATCGTAGACATCCGTAGCTACAGTGTCAAGTAGATAGCCAAATAGCACGTAGAACTGAAAACAGATGAGGATGAAAGGTTCTCGAGTGGTTTCTCACAGGACGCTTAATAGGTCGGCCCCTGACTGAAAGGTGTAACGACCTATTCATGTCTGTGCGAAGTTGATGGATACATGCCTTATTGATAGATGGTGGGGGCGATGAACTATGTATATATTACACAGACATCTTAGAAAATCATCTCAGTAACTCCTACTTCTTTCTACTTCTACTCCACGTCAACTAAACAGATGCATCCCTGTTAACCCTCTATCCCTACCTACCTACTACACACTGTCACTAAAATTAATGCCATATAGCATACAGTAACATATAGCACCCTTATTGATAGTTTTCCACTTTCCACCACTTTGCCACACTATGGATACACTTGCACCCAAAGTCGAAAAGAAATTTACCTTATAGAAAAGAGGTGAATACAAATTTGGTGAAAACAAAAAGAAAATAACTAGGAATAAATTTAATTGATAATAAATGATTATAATATATATATATATATATATATATATATATATATATATATATATATATATATATAATATATATAATATATATATATATATAATATATAATATATATATATATAATATATATATATATATATATATATATAATATATATATATATATATCTTAGCCATATAACTCTACATAGTTTTTATGTTTTAAAATTTACATTTTACATTTATATTTCAATTGACCAAAGGCCGTATGTAGTACAAAATATATATTTTCAAAATATTTACTGCATAAGATAATGGAGACTAAGTATAAACCCTATATTAAAAAAAATCACATCTTTTTTTCATTTGGATTTACTTTATAGACAAATATAAATATGTCTATTTATTATATACCTATTCACATTTTTACACACTTTAGTAGACAACTTAACTTAAAAATAGAAGTGACACTAATTCAAGAGCACAACTGCTCAAACAGTAACTTTCTCGTTTGCAGGCTACCTATTAGTTACGACCTACATGATTCTGGTCACTACGTAAGCCGTCTTGACTCACGACCACTACACAGGTCATAAATAAACGAAAACTTATTGGTAACAAACATGCAGCTTATTTACTGGCTACTAATTTCTCACTTTCCACCGCTGCCACTCCTGCTCATAGCATAGAATGTCTATTACTCACAACCCATGTCGCCCTAGCTACGCCGTAGGCGTGAATATTTTACAGACAGAGTAGTGGCTGATTAGTAGTCTATCTATATGGAATCCAAAACTATAATATATATAATAATAATAATATATATAATAATGAAAATATATAACTATTAGTCGAATAAGATCCATGAAGAAGTTCAAAAAAATATAAATTCAGCGAAAAAAAGTCTATACATAAAACAGAAGGAAAATACAGAGTGCAGAAATCTTATAATAGTTAAATATGTAATATAAACTTGGAAGTTGAGAGGCGAGACGTTGACTTTTGTGAAGTTCTGTGAGCTCTACTACTTAAAATTGTTTTTAAACTTATACTTGAGATGTAGAAGGAACAGAGACAGACCATTATCTGCTAATTACAAAAAAATAAGTTCTTAATAACCGGTTCTTCCGGTTTCATAATTACGAAATAATGAAACCGGAAGAACCGGTTAAGTAAAGCAAAATAAAATATATGGGATACATGTATTTGCAAGAGCCAAATTTCAGAACTTTGTGCCACATTATTCTTAAATAATAATGAGGTAAGTAACAGTTAAAGGGAAAGTTTTAAGTCGAATTTTGTGAGCAATAAATACATTAAGCTACTAATACCATGTATCAAGGGGACTTCTCGCATTTTTTTATCTTACAAGACTTAAAATTTTGATATTGAGACGTAGAGGTTTAAAATGATAAAGTTTTAATATATTTTTTAAGGAAACTTTAGTCAACTTAGAAGATTGTCGATATTTTTCTTCTAACATTAAACTATTTTGAATGTTTAATGGATATATCCCGACCTATCTTAAAGATACTACAATATTATTAAGATGTGAAGTCCTTCAAATGTAACTAAAATTGCATACTTTTTTTGGGTTACAAGTGTCATATGCTTTTGTGTCTTGCTCGTTGTTTGCAGAATACGAAAACATTTTGTATTCATTTTTCTAGTGCCCGTAACATCCATAGAAATTTTACCACTTGCTAAAGACTAATGCTAAAAATTCTACGGCATACATTCATCTAATATATGGAATGTCGACGATTGTTAATGGCCTCTATAATGAGAGGTACTCATATCTATTCCGAGCACTAACTTCTCGAGTGTGGTAATTAAAACAAAAAAATTATTTCGAGTTAAAAATATTTAGTTTTATTTTAATAATATTCTATATGGTGGCAAACGAGCTAGCAGCTCAACTGATGGTAAGTGATTACCAACGCTCATGGACATCCGCAACAGAGGAGTCGCAGAGGTACCGGACTTTAAGAAAGTAGACAAATGTTAATAAAAAATAATAATTGCAATTTAATAATGTTAAAATAGGAACTTTTGAAAGTAGTGAAGGAAGTCAAGTGAATTTAGATAAATATTTTCGAGAAATGATTACACAGTTTAATCGACTATACCAGTATCTCTGAACATTCCTCCGGTCTTATTGCGCATTCATCAGTCTAGAGAATGGAGCGCCTAGTTTTGAACCAGCCCCTGTGTTTGCACTAATACTTACGCACTATAATATATTTTGTTGATGTAATCTTGTATTAACAAGATATCGCTGCGATCGAAATTTATCGTTTTCTTAAAAAAAGAGCATAAACGTGAATAGCTAGTTTTTATAAACTAATAAATCATTTAAAATTACATGTATTTTGTTGTATTTATTTTTGTAACGAACGTTAGTCTATCGTAGCAGAACACACGGGTAGATAATCCTGTGTTTTATTTGATTTTTTAACAGATGTATAGACATTAACAGTATAACTGACTTTATGTTTTTCTATTAATAGCATGTATGTTAAAAATCTTTAGGAATATGTTTTGTTTATAAGAATAGAAGCACCGGCATAAAGTTAGGTTATTTATAACGGATCAACGTCGGTGTGCGGATTATTTAAAACGTAGACCTTAGCAAAGCTATTTGAATAAACAGATTATACTGCTAAGATTTATTAATGATGGCTATTATTAAACCTGACGTATTTATATTATTTTTCTCTTTTTTCATATACATAGCGAAAGCATTCTACGAAATAAAATATATATAATCCACCAAACCTGTGTTGAAAAATGACAAAATCATATAAATTAGTGGAACCATTCGTTTAATTTACATTTATGTTTGATGGGTTAACAATTTTTTTTACATACGCTATTATTTTGTAATCATTAATTTATATTACTATCACGAACCCATAAATAGTCCACTCAAACTTGGGCTACCTGTACTAGGTTAGTAAGCGATAAGAGATACAATTATATAATACATATAGTACAAAAGGGAGATATATTTTAAATTTTTTGCACTCTGGAATGTCGGAGGTAGTTATTACATAATATTTCGAGGACCAATGCCATCCATAATAAAAAAATAGCAGAGCCGGCATTGCCAATGGTGCGTTGGGGTTTTAAAAGGGTTCTGCAATAAATAATTCAGTTAAATATAGGGTGCTAACGCTGATGCATCGAAAGGTCAATGTGGTTGAAAAAGAACTGAGATGCAAATAATATGTACATAAAAACTAAAAGATGACCAACTCAATTTTTATCATAACGTTCTATTTGCCAATATGTACAAGTTTTTTTTTAAGTTTAAGCATCATATATCGTGATCATAATTCGAAGTTATTTGGTAAGAGACATATCATGATACTATTGAAACAAAAAATAAAACTAGTAAAACTACGGCTTCTAATTTCAGATAACGTAATGAGGTATAATCAAATAATCTTAATCTATTCGGTAGGTCTGAAACCAGGTGAAACCTGGGGAATTCCTAACCAGTCTCAGATTATGTCGAGACCAGCGTATGTATGGTTTCGAAGATCCCAGAAATTGGCTTCCGTATATTATTATATATTTTTTAAATAGAATTATTAGCAATGCTGTTGATATTACTAATATTACAATTAAAAACTCCAACTAAGCAGAATATTCTTGTGCTAGGAGATGCTTCGCGACAATAGACGAATAGTGGATTCGAATCTACGGCTTGAAGTTTCGTAGACTTCACCCTCATAAGGGTATTGACCCTCTACATGATACATATGATGATTTCTTCCTGATTAATTTCCAGCACGGCGATACATCAATTAAGTAAGATATCTTATTGTGCTGTAGCAACCCGATATTTCAATAGCTCTACATTGTCTTACCCAGCCTTATTTCAACGTATTTCATGTGGCAACAAGATCAATAAAGGTGCAAGAAGAAGAGAGAAGTTCGGATGTAGTGCCACGGGACGCATACAAGACACCACACTCGAAAACCAATTATTTAGGTACTCTTACCACTCAGCCCTTTAGTCAAAGGTTTTTAGTATAGGCCTACGGTACCCCTCGCCTGTCTTATAAGGCGATGAAAATGGGTTTCAGGGTTCGGGGCGATCAGAGTGGGAGCTATCTTTGTCCAGGATAGTGAACCCTGGGACGACGGCAACACTGAGTGGTCCATTCAAGAGTTCCAGGGGTGGCGAGGCCTCTATTAGAACGTGGTTATTCTTGGTATATAGGGGCGCCGCTACGTTCCGTAGGAGATCACGAAACCCCGAAGGCACCGAGCTTGGCCACCGAGAGTGTTCTAGTGGGTACGAATATCACATAACCCTGTCTTCCCCCGGGTATCTTTCGACAAATTCCCGTGCCACTCCCGAAAAGAGTTACTCTTACTACTTGGTTGTCTCCAAAATAACAAGTGAATACTTACGTATTGGAGAAAATAAATAATATATAGTTAAAATAAAGGGAAAAGTTTTTATAATATGTGTGCGTGCGTGTGCGGATGTGTCTATATGTTTGTGTCTAAGAGTGTGCACACTTACTTAAAGTAAGAAATGAGGTTGTTTTCATTTAAAATAGTTGATCGACGTGTCTTGTATTATTCATTTTGTCACGGCGACCAAAGGAAGCTACCCTAGAGTTTTTTCTACTTTTCCTATTCCCTTTAAAGCCAGCCAGCTTGATCTGACGGACACGCAGAACAGCAGTATAAAAGCGAGTGAAAAGATTTTGGAATAGTAATAATTATATCTGTATGTAACAAATAATATACCAAGTAAAAGCTAGTAAAGCGGTTATTATTATTATATGATAATTACTTTTTCTATATCACTGGCATTTTAACAATTAACTCGTGTTAGTAATAACGAGAAATGGATAGAAAACCTAACCTCCCATTGATATACGCTACACTATTTATTATAGATGTAGCCATAAAAAGCTATTGTGAATAAGGAAAATTGGAAAGTGCACTTTTAAAATAAAATAAAAATGATATATAAATATGATAAAATCACCATTCAAAAGGGTGCGGTTGAATAGAAAAATATGTCGATTGGTTCGGCAGCGATCAATCAGTGAAGTGGTTTTGAATAAAAATACGGCTTAAACGAGTGAATAATAGCGGATAAAGATTATTTCTGGCATATTTCATTATTCTTGATATTGATTGAAATATGTGAGACGAAATTATGAAAGACAAATATGTCACAGAAAGACAATCATGTGAATCACACATGTTTGATTTTTCATTACTCGTAAATTTCTTATAAATATGTCAGAAATATTTTATATATCTTGGAACCCTTACCTAGTTCAAATTTAATCGAATAAATCTAAAATTTAACCTTTCTAAACTCAAAAATATCAGCATTAGTTACGGGCAAAGTCCGCTAATAGCTCTCTGTCATCGGCAAGTAAAAACGTCTATTTACATTTAGAGATAAGTTGCATTTAGTTTTCTTTCATAATATTTGCTATAAAATTAGGATAATGAAAATTATAGAATATCATAAGTACTAACTATGTCATATCATGATTTTTGTTTTATGAAAATCTTTGATCAATTAAATCATGTATGTCTGTTGCTAATAAGGTAGGTAAAATAAAGTAAATTTACCCATACAAATCGCTTTAACCAATTAAATGAGAGCATTCCAAACACGTTCATCGTTGTATTAGTTTAGATCCCTTTGTCGTTCCTGCACGAGAGTATATTACAAATACAAGTCGTTGTTTTTATTTCTTTTAAGTGTAATTATTATATATCTTTATTTACTATTCTACAATATAATAATTGAATTTATATTTCTTTATGCCCTTTGCCTTTCCTCACTCTTAACCTCATAGCGACCACAGGCGATACATAAAACTTTCATTTATGTTATCCCATAATGTACATTAAACATTATTACGGAATATGTCCCCTAAGTTTAGTGTATAAAGAAAATTCCCCTTTTATATCTTTACACTTGATTCATCCCATTTATCTATTGTGCGCTGAAAAAGGGATACTTCGTCCATGTGATTTGTAGTAAAAAGGACATACAAAAACGGAAAGGAAAAGAATATTATCATTTTATTTTCATTATTTTTTTCACACATATAATAACGAAGTTTAAATTTAACTTAACCAATGTTAAGTTCGTTCAAGTTCAAGTAGTTGATGCATAATATTTAAAAAACAATCCAATATTGAAGTAATGAATTTTCATAGTTTAAAGATCCTAAATTTTACAACAAATGTTTCTTTGGCTTCGTTTGTATAATTTATTCTATAACGGCATAAATTGCTTGAATAAATTTTCCTTGTTTTGAGTCAAATAATTTTTCATTTTGAAGTCAAGCTGAATTCCAGTAGCAAACCCTTTTAATTAATAGGACAATTTGCTTTACTACTGCTTTTTTTAAATTTTAAAACCGAAAATTAAAAATAGACAATGCACTGTGTGATGATATCCCACTTTTTCTTTTTCCCTTTCTTTCCTATTTCTCCCAGGAGGCAAAAAAAATAAAACTTCATGGCAGCTAATTAATGGCTTCTAAGATTATTATCAGCGTCACCATAAAAAAAACTTCAAGCATACCTACACACAAACAAACACACATATATATATATATTTATTTGTATATATATACATAAATATATATTTATATATCTAATAATGTTATACGCTCTAATTTATTCAGTATGATTTCCTTTCATCAGTATGATTATGTAATTGCCATTAATTAAACATATTTTTAAGAATAATATAATAATATTATTCTTAAAAGGTAACGTTTAAATATAAAAGTAAATCCCTCGTTTATACGCAAACGTCGACGTAATAAAGCGAATACTAAAGTGACAAAACGGATTCTGTGATTTTATTTTTCACCTTCGTTGAGTCTTATCGTTTTTACGCATTTATTTCTTATTAGATTTTATGTGAACATTGTGTAATTCAATTGCACCATTATTTTGTTCTGACCTTTTTAACAAAACGACCACTTACTGTCACTTATGTACTCGTTTACCACATATATACACAATATACATACTATTTGTGCATATAGAAGACATTCGAAAACAGACTATGCTAGCTGCTTTTTTCTGGGCAGTCCGGCAAGTCCGTAAAGCTCATATAAGCTTAACGCCAATACAGATATGGTACTTTGTTGTCGTTAAGCTGAAACGAGAATAATAGAAAATAATGAATTATTTTTATACTATATACCGAATAACGATTGGGAAACATGATATTCATCCTTTTCCATTCATAAGTTTCCTTGGTTAAAATTTGATTTACTATTTAGTATTTTATCTAAGTTTATCTGGAGAATATTTCTACTTTGGAATAAGTCTTAAAGTTATCTTCGCCTCCTTATTTGACTTCAAAGTTCACTATTCGAATTCCAGTGCGAGCGAACGCATGCTGCTTGCCGTTGTGGTGTTCATTTTATCACCAACGTATACCGCACTGCGGAAAACTCATCTCGACTATCCTTCGTGCCACGCAGACCCAGAGGAGTACCGAAATGCCCGCAGTAACAATTTTAACCTAAAACGTTTTTTTATCGTGTTGTTTTATCTATCAAACGCTCAATAAATCACAGTAGTAAAATCAATTAAATCCAAACATAGAAAAGTCAATTCTCCGATATTAGAAAGTTTTGTGTGTATTTGTCAATTATTAAATAACCACTTAAATTTAGACTATAGAGCCTTAGAATTAGCGGCTTTTTCACTTTGAAGTATATACAATAGAAAGATCTCGACACATTGTAGAAACGTTTTGTAAAGTAGCGGAATATCATGTTCAAATTAAGGTACCGCCGGAAAACGTTACTGTAAAATCTAGTAAGCTACACGGGATTTTATCTCCTCGTTTATTTTCTCCAATATATTTAAACTTAAAAATATATTAAATCGGTTAGAAGATTTTATAAAACCATAAAGACAAATTTTTACAATTTTTCTGATATATGCATATATAATGGATAAAACGAATTTATTCGTTAATATAATTCGTCTCAGCTCCTAGTGTTTGCTCTATTATCGATTGTAGGAAACGGAAAGGCACTTCGGAATTACGGAAATGCGACAGATTCACTTTCTGGAGTCCGTTTTGTTCGCTAGATATATTATATAAATTAATAGATATACATTTCCTTCGAAGGACCGAAAAATTATTGAATAAATAGATTTTACACAATTTGTACTTTTTTTTGTAGCTATACTTTGATACTTAAACGGCTAGAATATACATCACTAACTTTCGGTGATTAGAATATTGCGACACTATCAAGCTGTCGTGAGTTCGAGTCCTAGATGATTTGTACACAATGTGCTTTCCCAGATTACACAAAGAATAGATTACACAAGTCTCCAATTGATCTTAGAACAGATCATAGTTCTTTCACATGTTTAGAATGAAAAAAGGTAGAATTCAGTAATCACCGACCGTTAGAATTTTTTTTAATAAGTTAACACATAGTTTAATTCTTACCACTTCGATAAATTTCCGAAATGGATTAAAAATTATATTACTTTGAATATTTAAATACGTTCGTAGTAATAAAGAAATACTGTTACGTTATTATATTTTTCCTGCACGAATGGTTTGGCTCGACCAGTAAAGGGCAAAGCTGACGCAGAACAACGGCGTGACATGGCAGAATAACGTTGCTATGCTGGCTGAATGTAGGGATCCGCAGACCCATATTACTGGTAACTGGTAACGCATCTGCATTATGATTTCATAAGGAGGAAGAATGTGGATGTCATGGCCCGTATGAATCAATAACAAATGAGTGATGATATATATATATATATATATATATATGTACATACATCTTAGTATTTATTAAAAAATAAACAAAAATGTTGTCTATTTGTCATCTCAATCTCTTCTAATCTTAAACAAAATATTGAACATAATTACAATGGACGATGGCAACATACCTTATTCAATGCTGATTAATTACTCTTCGACGTGATTTATATAACAGAGAACAAAGTACGGTTAATTAGTCCGGGTCAAACGTGAGATTAATGTTGATTCAACATTGCCTTCACGGCTCATATTTTTCTTTTTGCTTACTTTATAATAATGATGTTATTATGAGACGATTTCAAACAATTTGTCATTCATAATCCGTCAGTTCATCTATAATTAGTGAATATTTCTATTATTTTCTACTGTTGCATTTTGTTTGGTGGAGAGAATAATATGTTTTGTGTTTTACTAATTATCTGTTTTTATTATTATATTATATCTTATGCATTTTATTTCTTTCCTCAATCAAAATAACATGAGGGTGATATACGAACAAACACTTCATCTAATATTAAGCGAAGACTGCGGCCCATGACATCTACATCCATCCGCAACAGAGATTCAAGATGTAAATTTTTTTTTTCAGCAAACGAGCGGCGGAAACACTGAGGTGCTCATCGACGCACATGGACAACCACAACACCAGAGGAATTGCAGAAGCGTTGCCGGCCTTTGAGATAGGAATAGGCTCGTTTCTTGAAGGACTCTAAGTCGTGCTGGTTTGGAAAAACCTCCGAGTACAGACCGTTCCACAAGGGAGACGTGCGGGGCAGAAAATTCCGCGAGGAGCGCACAGCAGAGGAATGCCAGCCATCCACGGGGTGAGGATAAAACCTGGTGGTCTGTCGTGTGGTCCGATGACGGAACTCGGCGGCAGGAATCGTTCCAAACAGCTCTTCGGAGCACATGCGTTGACAACCGTGAGGTCTGCGATGGAATTCTTTAGCGAGTGTATAAGATGCGCTAGGTTCATTGATCATCATCGTTTCAGTCCATCATTGAACCGCTGCTGAACATAGGCCACTCTGTAGCTAGCTTAAAGTAAATAAAAAGTAACAGTAAAAGTTTTTATGTACGGCAACGTGACAAAGTTTGTCTACGCTCATGGAACAACTTTTCGGTACAAACTGCGACAGATGTTACTGGAAATTTCCAATTTCAACGGCCATTCAGTATAATATTGTAGTTTGTACATTGCTGATGTTACTGATGAACATTTAAGGTCAGCAAAGCAAAATGACATATCATGAATTAAAATAAATCTTTAAGAATATACGTAATTCATAATACATTTTGTTTCTGATATTCTTGTTTCTTTTAAGATTTACTATATAGCTAATATTCTTTAATTCCTCCCTTCACTTTCCATTCCATATAATAGCAATATTTTTCTAACAATGTTTCCTTATGCCCGAAATAAATTAATAAAGTTTATTGCGTTTCCTTTGTTTTTCCTCATTTATGAATATCGCAATTTCCAATAATCGGGTCAACCCTCGCTATTATTACACTCTGTAAAGGTTAAAATCATCATGTCAGAGAGCACAAAGTTTCTATCATCGAATTTAAGCACATCAATCTTCCATGTACATTATTAGAAACTGTTCTTTACTTGCTTATACTTTGAAAGAAAAAATAAGACTCATAAATTTACAAATTTAAAAGTATTAGTCAATAGCCTTTTTATAGTGTTTTCGCTTTAGAATTTTTTGTGACTAACGAAGTTTTAATTATATTATATATAAACTATATTTTTCGAATAATCGATGAGATTTTATTCAAACAATTTGTATACTTAAGCTTAATTTAGCAACAAGTTTGCTTGTATACCATGGTTTGATACTACGTTTACATTGCGGTATGTAATGGATACTTGAAATAGAAACGGATGCTTTAGATATTGTCAACATGAAGGTAGGTCTCTAAACAAATCAATAGTCATATTTTATCTCTCAATCCTAATGAATAGTGGTAAAAGCGACTGTAACACGAATAGGTAGAATAGACTTGTAGTATTCGTAGCTTAGATTGTAAATATTTGTAGCCTAGCGCTACTGTGTTTTGTATGGCAATTAAAGGAAACCGTAGACCTTTGATACCGAGGTATTCCGTCCTAGTTAGGGATCGCGTCAACGTATCTGCATTGTATTTTGTTATCGGTATTAAATGTAGCCACATCGTTTACCATCAGATAAACTTTGTGTTGTTAAGTCATCCTTAAATAGTATAGAAAGACTAATATTTGTGTTCAGTCTGCTGTCAATTTGTACTAGAAAGTTTTGCCTTGTCTTGGAATCGAACCCAGAACCCACAATCTAGCAGCCAAAATATGTGATCATCAACCTCTAGCTAGAATATATTAAGAGGATGACAAGAAATCTTAAATGAACTATTGCATTGAGCATCGTATTCGTGAAATGCCTTAGTAGAACACAATTGCAATTAACTTGACATAATATTATCTCTTGGTGGTACACCAGGAATGTTAATTAATATCTAGTATATAATACAAATAATTTGGTTATCTGACTTATTATATACGTACATAATATGATCAAATATTGCTACCTTCAAGAAAATTTTTATATTTTGATTTAGTGTTACGTACATACGACTGTGTTGACAGGTAAACAGTGACCTGAGTAGTGAATAACATGTCCCGGAATCGAATTTCAATGTTATTTTATTTATAAATAGATGCAGCTGTGTAACTGGAAGCTTTTTTTAAAGGCAGAACTAAAAAATCTGTCGTGATCAAAGATGAAATTTATTACTAGCGTAATAGAGAAAATCAATTAAAATTATTTAGAGAACAAACGGAATTCTAGAATTTCGCCAATGTTTAATAATAAGCCATTTAAGGCGACATTGATATACGAAACCCCCAAGAGATAGACGCCGACTTGCACACACTGACAGTGGCTATCTACAATTGAATGCTTGTGATTTCCACATCCGAATTATAATTATAATATATAAGTTTAAGCTGAGACATGCTCACGGCAATACACTTAAATTTATTTCTTCACCAGCGGGCTCTGCGCTAACCATAACTTTCTATGACATTTTCTCCATTTGACTGTGTTGCAATAAATTTTCATAACAAGAAATTTAATGAGACCCATTTAGGACCTAGTTCTCATGTGTAGATCGGAGAAGGATAATCCTTACCAAATGTTCCTAGTATTTGGCTATTCAATAAATGTTTAAACAACCTGCTCATTAACATGCGAGGCTTAGTATTTCTCGTAACAGAATAAAGAGATAAATATATTTAAATTTACCTACTCCTAATAAAAATATATAATATAGATTAAGTTGTACAGTAAGTCGATAAATAGGCAAGGGCCTATTTCAATTAGCAATTGTGTAAAATTTATTTTTATTTTTAACTCATTTACAAGTCGGGCAAATATTCTAGAAAAATATTTAAAATATATAACAGGACTAGTTTATTTGATCACCTTATTTAAGACTATTAAAAATAAAGACACAATCGAATGTTATGTAGTAATTGACCAATTTTTATTTATTTTTATAAAAGATTCGGTAAAAAGATAAATTGCTCACTTTATCTAAAATTATCCCTATAAATGAATTAGTCAACGTCTTTTCAACGTACTTTAATCAAGCCTGCGTGTCTCGTGGCGCTTTATTTTTAGATTAACGTAGAGTACGTAGAGTACTGTCAAAGGGACTTATTGCGTTGAAACTAAGGCAGACATCCGCCACTATAAATAGAATCGTGCTCAAATTGGATTTGTTAAATGCTGTATGATGTAACAAATATCTACGGAAAATTAATCATATATTTCACTCAACAATTGGAAGTACCAATTATAGGTGAATGAGACCAACTCTAAATGTCAAAGTATATATAACTTTTTCAATAAATTTCTCTTTAATTAATAGAACTTATTGAACATATTTGGGAAGGTATGAAGAAAATTATTTGATATCGAGCATTAAAATTAAATGTAAACTCTATGATTACGGAATTAAATTTGCTCCCTCAGAAAACTTGACGACGCCCTTTAATTTTACTTCATTGTCGTCTAATTAACTATATATTACTACAGTGATATAGATATAGTAACATAGATGTTGCTATGTTTTATTTGGAGAATGAATATCCAGAGACTAGGTTATTAGTATGTGGTCTGTTACAAATTTTTATGTTGAATGTTTGTTGATGAACGATAGATATTAGTGGGTATGGGCTGCAGTCTTGTACTTACCATCAAGTGAATTCTGTATACATTTGTCACCCGTCTTTTCATAAAACTAGATTAGGATATATTCGCAATATGTAAATTAAAGTCAATCGGATATTAAGTAATTAGCTACGACGTCGGACTAGTATTGTGCTAGTGAACATGGTTTCGAATTATCTTACCAGCCCGTTTCCATTAGTCGGATTCCAAAGTACAAAAACATGACTGAAAGGAAAATATATAATAAGTTTTACTGTTATTTTACGCTAGTTTTATATGAGAACCCGGCCATCTCGTTTGTTTTACAGGCAGTTTATAGCTATAACACGTGTCTTACAAATATTATACTTTATGTAATGTAAAAGAAAGTGAAAATAAACTCTTAGATACGCTTTATTGTTTATGGTATCATAAGAGCAAATACTATGTACGAATTGTGTTAATGTTAGTATGAATGCAGTGAGGCTGTTGTGCAATGCTCTCCATTGCATAAATAGACATAGCGTACTGCCCCAACTCCAGTTACTGATAAGACCTGACAAGACTTATTATTATGATAATAATATTGTGTAACAATAAATTTGATATCGCACGAAAACATTGAAACATCGCTGTATGTCAAAAATCATTTCGGATCCAGGGATGCAAGTACCTGGCTAATGCATCGTCCAAATTGCCAGAAGCAATATTTGTGCATCAAAAAATTGTTCATATTCGGGTCTAGTTGTGGTTGTGTTTCCGTGATTGACAAGGCATTTTAACCTTCCTCGGATCTTTTTAAACATACTTTACTACACATTAAGGAAGGGCTAAATAATGCAATACTTTATCCGTATAAAATCAATAAAGGGATGAGAACGATATTTCTAAGGTACTTTTGTAATATTCAAATCTCAGCCTTGTGGTTCTGAGCTTATAAAATAGTGCTAAGGTCCCCTGGATCTAGGACATCATAGAGCCTCTCCTATTACACAGCACTATAAGACAATATTATAATTTCATAGTCAAAGTAATATCAATCCTCGTGGACGTATTTACAATGAAAACTAGAATACTATAATATTAACACGTAAAACTTACTCTATAACCCGATGTTTATTATAAATCAAATTTGATTATTTCATACCAAAACATTTTATGATTTTCAAAAACATGGTGCTATTAATGACACGCATAAGATTGATTTAGACAGCAGTGCGTTGATCTAGGCAACGTTAAACAAAGAGAATGAAAAAAATATTGACTTCTAAATATAATATAAACTCAGCGGAAGTTTTTGGTCGATTACAGACACAAATCCTCAGGAATACATTTTAAAACTGTTCTAACCAATTCCCAAACAGCTCGACCGCTTTCGACATAAAAGAAAATTGATTTTGGGGGATCGATGAGGTCTTAAAATCAACCCCTATTAATTAAAAGTTCTTATTTTAAACTTTCAAGATACCGTATAAGTTGTGCCACGTGAACTTGTTATAAGAATGACTAATATTTTAGTAGAAATTATCACTTGTTGTACTTTTCAAAATTTCATAAGTTCGTACACGATGAAAACTCGGCAATTATTTGTCTAGTTTTTTTTATAATTTTGAAGACAAAATGATGACAAGTTTACTCAACCGACCGCAAAGTTTTTAAATGGGCAAGTATTTAGTATCAATAGGAAAAAAACTAGAGATAGGTATTATTATTATAGGAGGTATCAGGTCAATTTGTAAAATGTGTCTCTTGCCCAAAATAGTTTGGAAATCCCTGGTTTAAACAGTGATAGAGCCAAGCTGTAACTTGTTTCTGCTATATCATTAATTGATTATCTCGTCTGGCGAATGACCGCGCACACGCAGAATGCCATCGTTAAATAGCAGGATATCGCTGCTATGCCTCGTTTGGTGAATGAAATGTAGATGTGTAATCCAGAGATCCAGTTACTGGTATCGAGGTATTCCATTTAATTCTTCTGGGGTGACTCTAGATGTGTATTTTGATTCTTTGTTTGGGATGGTTGAAGGTGTTTATGGGCAGCAGTTATCATTTGCTTTCAGGAGAATTATGTGCTCGCTTATAACGAAAGGTACAAGATTCAGGATCACCGTCTCAGTACATTACTGTTCCACTGTTCACATCACCTGTAATCTAAGTCCTCATGGGTGATAAGGCATATGCATCTTGAATCTTTGTTGATTATGTATTTATGCCACTGTCATCGATTATCATCACACGAACTGAAAAATGTAAAAAAACGTACTATATAATATAATATTAATTTTTTAAATAGATATGAAATATTTCTTTATGTGTATTTACCTAACGAGTGAAAAGAAATAAAAAAAACAACGCTCCAAATGGATACCCTTCTTCCTTTTTGAAGTCGTTTAAAAAATACGGCTCAAGGATATTGCGGTAAAATAAACATAAAGCGTACTGTAAAAATTATTACCAGATGGTACGCCTACCGCTCCATCTCTTTCGTGTATTTTTGACATATTATTATTTCCAAATCATAGTTAGTTATTATATATTATAGAAAAATAGAAAAATGCTAAAATATACGACGATTCACATCAGTTCCACATCAATATTGAAAAAAAAAAGATAAAATTGATAATAGGTGTGGTATTTACGTTCGGCAGACTGTTTGGCAACCTTACGTAGCACAAGAGGATGCAGTACATTTAACTTTATTGCAAGGCGTCAAGGATTTCTATAACGTCAAGAGATGAAATCTGAAATTTTCTACCAGATAATGGTAATCGTTGCAGTGGTGCAATCTCCACGATAGACTTCACGGAAATTAAAAGTGATATTAAAAATCTTTAAATTGATATTATTAATACTGTGAGATAATAAATATTTATATGAGAATGTTTATATTAAATAGTTACAAATAATAATATTGAGAAGCAAACAAAAATGAGACACACTGTTTTCCTATACTTATCCGGGAGAGTAAAAGAGAATAATTACGAGTAGGTATATAATTACATATTTCACACATCGACGTTGAATGTCTTTAAAAAAATAACTGGTCCTTGAATTATAATTGTCTTAAATTCAATTAAAAAGACTATTAACAAATACAATCAAAAACATGATGTTTTTGCACCTGTTTATTTTTTACTGTTTATTTACTGTCTGTTTACTGTTAATTATTTGACATTTGACATTATCAGTTAATCATCAAACGTCAACCGGTAAATTTATCCCTTATATGAGCCAGTCTGCTGAGTCCAGAGTTTACCGGTGATACCATTGGTAGCTTTAACCGAAGAAGCAGATCTGGTAGAACAAGGTACACATCGGAGAGGGATAACCGATTCATCGCCAGTACTTCGCTCAGAAATCGAGCCCTCTCTGGCATTCAAGTCCAACAGGAGCTGAGAGAAATGCGAGGAGTGGCGTTTAGCAGCTGGACCTTCAGAAAAAGACTAAAGCCAGCTGGGCTGACTCCAAATAGGCCTTGTACTGGCCCTAAGTACGCCAGCTCATCGAGGTGCCCGACAACATTTCGCAATAGAACATGTGAACTGGACGGATGGAACAGTGGAGTTCACTTTTCAGATGAAAGGAGATTATGTCTCTAAGGCAGCGATATACGACAACGATACTACAGAAGCCTTGGAGAGCGATTCGCCCATTGCTGCATAAGTAAAAATGTGACATTGGGAAGATTTGCCTGGATGATGTGGGAGAGCATTTTTCAAAGGAGGCAACAACCAAAGTTGGTTTTCATTGAATCTAGTGGCAGATTTGGAGATTTGACGGCGAACCGATATATTGAAGAGATATATTGCTAATGCAGGACAATGTCCTTACACATACTGCAGCGTCTGTTCGAATCTGCAGTAGGTACGAAATTGAGTGTGTGGAGTGGCCAGCACGTAACCGGAACATAAATCCTATTGATTATTTGTGAGACGAGCTTAAAAAAAAGTTTCAGGATTGACATCCTGCGCCAGCTACTTGTTTGTGAATGTTTGTTATCGAGTTGAAAATCAATTTTGTACAATATTTTTTATATTATTAAAAAAGATTTTTTTAATATAAATGTCATCTCATTTTAAAGCATTTTAAAGGTGAAGGTCTTAACCTTCAACTTGAAAGTACTTTAGTCAAAAGATAAATCTAAGCAACAAAATTTTTAGGAGAATATTTTGACCACAAGAGTACGGTGTGAGTTGATTTTTTTGCTCACAAGTTTAGATATTTGATATGCTTTTACTTTCTTAATTTAATTTTAATACCATAATTTCAATGCTATTCTTGGACGTAGATCCTTTTGTGGCTTCCTAAAGTGGAGATACTTATTTTACAAATGTAGTTTCCAACTCCTTTATTTCCAGTTGGCGCAAAACTCTCCATAGAATATTTTATCCGGACGCACGCGACATGAATCTAGCTTGCTTTAGATTAAGATCCAACATCAGAGTGAAAAGAAAAAATGTTAGTAATTAGATTTAGATTAGATTAAATATCTGTCAATGTTATATATTTTATATAAAGTTTTCAGATTAGTTATGTAAATGACGTTTCCTGCAGTAACACAACTTATCAGATGCTCTATATCATAAATCATTAATAGTTAATAGTTTATCGTGAATTAGATGATATTGACTATCATGACTCACAGATGAAATTGTACTTTTATTCTTTTTATTAAAATGTTGTATATCTAAACTGTCCTCTTATATTAATGTTAAGATTTGATATTACCACCTACATCCTTGTTCAAATGATTGATTGATAGATAAATTGATTGATGCGTTTATGTTTTATTTATCCCGCATGAATAATTTAGGACTTAACACAATATACAATATATTACATTTACCGCTGTCGTGACTAAAGTTGTGTAATTAGCATGCTCTTAATGGTTGTGTTTCATCGTTACTCTAGCACCATCTGTGTCTAAGTTTCGTCGATATAATTTGTGTCTACCCTATTGTTTACAAAAGTTTACAGCTATGCTGCAATGTATGTCTTTCTATATGACGCGAATATAAATGAACGTACACACATCTGTACTTAATTAGTTATCCGTCTCTTCTCTCCCAGTGAAAGCCCGGTTAATGGGGATATCCGTGAGTCCGATGATTCTAGGATCGGGCTCTGAGAGATCCCCTTTATCAAAAAGCATTTGTTATTTTTATAATACAGCTTAACCCTTGAAACCGCCACGATTATTACAAATGAATGATATCGTAACCCTATCTATATTTTAGTACAGTTATAGATTACACGGAATTGGGTATATGTATAATATCAGACACATAGTGCGTATATATACATTTATATATAAAAAAAAAAATGATTTACCAGGACGCTAAATATTCTGCAGAATATTCAGCGTCCGGCGACCCAATTACAGGACAAGACGCAGTCAATTTCAACCCTCAGGGACGACAACACAAGTGCCTTTTGAATGTTTTTTGAGGATTGATATAGATGTAGATCGCATCTATATCAATCCTCAAATCATCATCAGGTGAACTGTGTGCTCGTTTGTTAGCCCTAAGAATATTAAAATAAATATCTTAAAACTATTGAGGGCATAGTGTAACGAGCTTTAGGCTAGATCGCTCATCAAACTAGCTTCCAAAAACATAACAAACGATTATATAATTAAATAAGTCATTCAATAATGTTTATTTCTCGAATTTCAACGTTATGATCCAATTCCACGATGGTTATCTGTGAGGGCTTGGTCTGGGGCGGGACCCATTAATGTTTCTGTTAACTGTTAACTAGAAACTAACTGTAACATGGATCTACCATGTTATAAATGGACATCAGTTAGAATATCCTGGTAGATAGTTTGAAAAAAAATATATACATGACTATTTCCATCACATAGGGTATGTATATATATATATGCAATAAACATCGGGAGAATAGTTACAAAAATAAAAAATAATATACAATACCATAATTAGGAAGATCTTAAAATAAGATTACTGCAGTCGGTACTACTTGATTTTTAACATGTGTTATAATCTTTAATAATTTCAGGATAAGCTAGAAAAAGGGGGAAGTACCGAGATATTCTTGAATTGCCAAGTAAACGTAATCAGACTGCGGAAATTTACATTTCCGTATTATAATTTATTTTAATAAATGTTATAAATATTTACGTATAATACCCATTGTAAGTAAAGGTTTTTTTTTATTTTTTTATGTAAAATTTTTAAATAAGTATGAAGTATGAATATATAATATCTTATGTCATCCTAATCTTCTACAATTCAACACAATCGTAACAAAGCCTACGGAATCATAAATGTAACGTGGTTTCTTCCACTACGTAATAGTATTACAGATATGACGATGGGAATTTTACTTACTTATTTCAGTTTTAAAATATTTGAATAATATTTGAAATATATAGAGAATGAATCTTAGTTTCAAACGGATGCAACCAATGGATTCATTTTTCGTGTGCTCGGATAAGGCATTCTAAGAAGAGTTTCGCGCCAAATGGGAATAAAGTTAGTTGAAAACTACATTTGTAAGATAAGAAGCTTAAGGAAGCGAGGTAAAGTAAAGAAACCGATATCCCAAATGTGCATTTGGTATTAGGAAAAATTAACAATTATTTAAACATTTTGTTGTACAAAACTCATATTTTCAATAAACACTACTCCAATAAATTAATTAAAAAAGTCTTAGTTATTCTATTACTTTTCCAAATTCTGAAGAATAGGTACCATTTTGTGTAATATGTCATCTAAATGCAAATAAAAAAAATCATAACGGGAACACATACATGAAAGTTGGGACCATCGATTCAGATATAAAGTGATACTAACATTTAGGCCTCACTATATTGTAAATTTTAATTTATAATACTTTATTATGATTTTGATTACAATTTTAATGCAAAATAGCTTGCTATCAAAGCAATTTTAGTGAATCGGAAACAAAAATATAATGTCGTAATCGTATCGTATAGTCAGCTTTTTATAAGTTTATTAATTTCTTAAGTAAAAAAATTGTTTAAATAAAGAACAAAACCAATCAACACCAGAGCTTTTCTCGAAGCAATTTTCTCACCTCTTACACAGAGAACATACGAGTAGATCCCAGTAGGTTACGGTAGTAAATCTTTCGTTTTAAATGGAACTATCAGTGAAGCCGTCCGCTTCACCTTGGTGTAGTTTTATTAAATTTATTTTATATTCATCAACCGATGAATATAAAAATGGCGTTGATATAAGATTTATAAAGTAAAGAAAAATCAATAAATATCTCGCTGTTGGACGTATGCTCCTTCTGTGGCCCAATAGAATCTATTGTAAACCCCTGCATATATACTCCGCGTGTTAGCGGACTTCACATGTCTTCGAATTTCATAGTAAAGTAGTTAATACGCACTTAAAGATTCAATTAACAATTTCATTGGCTAACACACCGGAGTTTGAATTCGGTTTGATCGCGTGCCGTAAAATCAAAGCGAACTCTTGGACATTAAGCTACTACGACTATGTCTCTATTTGTTAAAGTTGAACTCAGTTTTCTCAAACTAATTATGTTTTTAAAAGTTATTTTTTATAGATATAGGGTAAGAATAATAGTATTGTACAAGATATAAATAATTTAATTGACAGTCATTTAATTATATATATATATATATATATATATATATATATATATATATATATATATATATATATATATATATATATATATATATATATATATATTATAATAATTTCCTTTGGGTGACAGTCTATGTTCACCTCGAATCCTTATTGAGGATGGCTGTAAATGTCAACGACCTCGGACATCGCTTATCATCAGGTGAACAGTGTGCTCTTTTGTCACCGTTGACATTATAAAAAACTCTACTTTTACTATTCAAGCGTTATAATTACAATATTTTGTGTGTGTGTGTGACTTTACGAGTGAAATTATGTTCAAAACAAAGTCACGGCACGGGTAGCACAGTCCGCTGTTTATCGAATAATTTTCGTGTTTCGTTGAGGGCATATCAGATCAGCAAATTATATTTTAGTAACTAAGCCACAACGCTGTTACAAACTGTAGTGCTGCGACTACTGACTACTAGTTCGAGGTTGTCACTCAAGTAATAGGTGCTTAGAAATCAGTTTTATTTATATACATATATATATATATATATTTATATATATATATATATATATATATATATATATATATATATATATATATATATATATATATATATATATTATAATAATTTCCTTTGGGTGACAGTCTATGTTCACCTCGAATCCTTATTGAGGATGGCTGTAAATGTCAACGACCTCGGACATCGCTTATCATCAGGTGAACAGTGTGCTCTTTTGTCACCGTTGACATTATAAAAAAAACTCTACTTTTACTATTCAAGCGTTATAATTACAATATTTTGTGTGTGTGTGTGACTTTACGAGTGAAATTATGTTCAAAACAAAGTCACGGCACGGGTAGCACAGTCCGCTGTTTATCGAATAATTTTCGTGTTTCGTTGAGGGCATATCAGATCAGCAAATTATATTTTAGTAACTAAGCCACAACGCGCTGTTACAAACTGTAGTGCTGCGACTACTGACTACTAGTTCGAGGTTGTCACTCAAGTAATAGGTACTTAGAAATCAGTTTTATTTATATACATATATATATATATATTTATATATATATATATATGTACATATATATACAAAGTCTGCTCATAAATACTGTTGCATCATTTTTTTTCTTTTATTCACCTTTTTAATTATTCTGAATTTGAACACGTATATTATTTAAAAAACTTCTTTCAATTTTGCGCCATTTCACATATTTTTTTGTGTTCATTATCAAATTACAATATGGAATGGGGTGTTCAAGAAAATAGGATTGCAGAGATCGCCTTGCACAAAGTGGAGCCGTCGGTCATATTCCAGAACCTTCAGAAGCTTGGTAGCAGCCGTATGTTCGAAGACCAGAAAAGATAGGGGCGGCCACGTGCTGTTAGAACTGCAAAAGCTGTTATTGTCGTTAAAGCCACAATTCGTCGAAACCCCATTAGTAAGCAAAAAATCTTATCGCGAGAAATGAAGATTCCCGCTAGGACTCTGTCGGTATTATAAAACAAGATCTGAAGCTCGGTACTTATCGTCCATATACAGGATATGCCCTAAATCAATCTTTACAATTAAAGAGAGTGGATCGATCAAAACGCCTTCTGTCGCGATACGCAGGTGAAAGACACAGAAATATCCTCTTTACCGATGAAAAAAATTCTACGATTGAAGAATTCTACAATAAATAAATGATAAAGTGTACGCCCACAGTTCTTAAGAAGCTGCTCAAGCTGTCGGAAAGGTAAAACGTGGTCATCATCCTGCGTCAGTCATGGCTTGGTGGGGCGTGTCTTATCATGGAGTCACAAAACTATATTTTTGTGAAAATGGAATGAAAACTTCAGCCAAAGTGTATCAAGATACAGTCTTGGATCATGTTGTGAAACCTTTGACCAATACACTTTTTAAAAATATACCGTGGACTTTCAAGCAGTCAGCAGTTTCCAGACTGCACCTGGTCACAAGGCACGAACTACCCAAGCCTGGCTTGAAACCAACGTTCCGGACTTTATAAGAGCTGAAGACTGGCCCTCATCTAGCCCAGACCTCAACCCGTTTGACTTCAAATTATGGTCAGTTTTAGAGGACGTGGCTTCCTCTAAACGACACGGTGACATTGAGTCTCTTAAAAAATCTTTGGAGCAAGCAGTGGCAAAATTTCCCTTGAAAACAGTGCGTAAATCCATAGATTCGTGGCCAAACAGGTTAAACGCCTGTATAAAAGCCAAAGGTGGCCATTTCGAATAGAAAATTTTATTTTATTTTTTGCTGAACTAATAAATATTTAGGTATAAATTTTAATAATATTACATTACTTCATTAAAAAAAAATGCATTTTCATTTGTAACAGAACTTATGTCCGGACTAGCTTATTAAACGGTTTCTTAAGATTTAACATCGGAATTTCAAATGGACTAGGGTCTACTTTCCTTAAAGTTAAATTTTTCCCTAATGTAAATCAAGTTACCTCCAATAAAATAGCCATTTGGAATTCTGCCAAACCTTGTAGTCTGCGGTATTCGGAATTATGCCAGTACCTTTAAGTATGAAGCAGCATTAAATATGGAGATTTTTAAAGATTAGAATTACTAATCTTATTTTTCGGAAGATGGAGTATGTTTTGATCATATAATCTGTGTAAATTTTTATCTATCTTTTTAACTTCTTATCGGTCGTCCTTCTATCTCTTGGGTGTTTTGTCATTTCATTGTCTCGGGACCACAGGCCACAGCTAGTATTACTTTTTCTTCATTTCTCGCGATAAGATTTTTTGCTTCCTAATGAGGTTTCGACGAATTCTGGCTTTAACAGCATTAAAGGCCTTTGTATTTCTAACAGCACGCGGTCGCCCTGATTTTTAATGGTCTTCGACATAGGAAGTGTTGTTGTATCTGTTGATAGTACGATATACGAACATACGGCTGATACCAAGCTTTCGTAGTGTCTGGAATATGACCGACGGCTCCATACCCACTTTGTGCAAGGCGATCACTGCAATCCTATTTTCTTTAACACCCCATTCCATATTGTAATTTGATAATGAACACGAATAAATATGTGAAATGGCGCAAAATTGAAAGAAGTTTTAAAAATAATATATGTGATCCAAATTCAAATTAATTAAAAAGTTGAAAGATAGAAAAGTTATTATCTAACAGTATTTATGGCCAGACTAGTCATATATAGTATGTATGTGGCTGAATACGAAGAAATGTTCTTGATTGGCAACCTCGGACTAGTAGCCGTAGTGTAGAGCGACTGAACTCGATGGACCGATTAGATACACTAAACATAACTATAAATTATGTATAATAATCTCGTTTTTATATCAGTGAGCGGCAGGCTCTGGCTTACATGTCATTTGTAAGCTAGCGCGTTGTGGCTTAGTGCTAAAGATTTAATGGACCGTAAATTAGATTAAGCTAAATGATTAATAATTAATAAGTAGTAGAACGTTGCATTTATGATCGTTTTTTTTTAAATTAAAACGCTATTACTCTACAACAGTATATAATGATAATGTTTCTTTATTTCGTAAAAAGGTTTATTGAAATGAAGTTATTACCATTTACTGTCTCTATTAGTTGAATGTCTCCATGAATCCTGGATTTAATTTTTTTTTCACTATTTGGAGTAAGCACATATAAAAAATATATGATAAAATCTTTGTAGTTATTTAAGACCCCTTATTTCTAACAAAAACAAAATATTAAGCTTGTACGAATTCATAACATGAACGTAAATTAAATTTATATAATTACAAATGATCAAAGCGCGCGGGCCTTCAAAGGATCTGATTTCGTGTGTCCGGATTTATAAATGAAAACAACCTGAATGGAATATGACTTTTGTTTATTTGTTTTGTGTGTATTTTCTGATCAAATATTCTCAAGATTATGTATGACGTAAGTAAATATTTCGTCTAATGCAAATACGAAATGGGCTACGACCACTTTTCACAGGAAGATTACCAATTAAGGGTGATAATAAAACAGAACCAACTTAACACACAGAAAAATCAACTTGACGTAAATAATATTGTACCCTTTGCTAACGAAGGTTACTCAGCTTTTGCTGACACGGGATTTAATTACCATGTAGCGTTGATTTTCAGCCACTGCCATCTCTCTTAGATGTAATGCGGAAAAGAAGAAGGAGAATTGAGGGCTCCCCAATCACCTTCCCCAACAAAAGAAAAAGTAAGTTTGAGCAGCCAAGAAGTCTATCTACTACTACTAATTATTACTGCTAAATGTGTCTGCATGTCATGCCAGTGTTAGCTTGTGTGGGTTTGTGTATATGTATATATATATATATACATATATATATATATATATATATATTGTGTATGAGTTGATTTGTATGTACCTATATGTATGTATACTATTTTGTAGTATGTATACTATTCTGCAGGCGTGTGTGTGCGGTTTTTTATTTCAGTTTGTTTATGAAAAAGTCTTTCAAATTCGTATATTTCCAGTAGGCATGTATCATATTCTCTGCAGCAAGTTGTCTTTTTTTTAATGCAGATATACATATATATATATATATATATATAGCTTTTAATTTTACAATGCTTAGTTTATTTCACAGAGGAGCAGGTTCTCGTTCTACGTTCTCGCAGCAGCAAATTTGAGTAATACTTTCTTTTAGTCAGTTCTGTAGTTAGGTGAGGTGATACCGACAATGAAAACCTAATAGAGTTTCTCTGTAACCGTCTCTAGAGAGGAGGCAGTGGGTTTTATTAGGTTGGTGCATATTAAATGTCCGATTTTTAAGTGAATATACTATACAACTGCATATCTATTTTCGCACGGTGTTTATTTAATCAAAATATGATCCATTCTCTTTAATACTCTTTTCCCAAAGGAACTTTAAAGCATAGATGACTGTCTTCAAAAATCTGATCTTAAGAATCAATAAATTCAGTTATCGAAGTTTTCAGACTGTCTTTATGTTAGCCCGTAAAAACAGATCCAAATGTTTAATAAAGTTATAGACCGTTGGCGCGAGATCCGGTGAATAGGCTTGGGTGCTTTAAAACTTCATATTTCAATTCATTTAATTTCGCAATCGCTCTGTGCGATGCGTCCAAGCATTGTCGTGGAGAAATAGGGTCATGCCGATTAACGAGTGATGTGACCTTGCATTTTTAGAAAGATATAATCAATATCGTTGTATGGTCAACTTCCATCCTGGCAGCAAGTTCCCTCGCGTATACGGTTGGATTCGCTTCCACCAATGCCTTTTGGATCTTCCTCGCGATTCGTTTTGTAATGAAAAATCACCAGATCGAAATTTATCAAACTAAGTCTGTTAGAGTATATATATATAAATGTATATATCTAGGTTGGTGGTAAAACTACATCAATCAGTTCATAATGTTTTCTCCAAGTATTGTACTAATGATGGTTCCCTAGATAGTTTGCTCCACTGCCCCATTAATGATGATAGTATTCCACTTTATAAAACGAAGTGAATAAAGAAAATATATTTCATTATTCATTGTTCGCGTTTAATTCTAAACTCCATCGATGAAAGAACTGCACAGTTTTCTTCAATACGGGTAGAAAAACAAAATACTCGTATGATTGTTTATCGTTCATTTTCAGCTCCACCTAAATTTAACGTTCCATTCTTCTCACACACCAGATCTTTAATTTCCTTCTTATTACTATCTTTTTGTGTCTTGATCAAATTTTCGTTCTTTACTGGAACTATACGAGCTCCTTATTGGAGCGTACGGAAATATTTTTCATAATAGAACAATAGTAATATAAAAATAAATAGACTATTCTATTATTATCATTTTAATTTCCTTGTATGTCATTGTAGTGCTATTTTTATATTCGAAAACTTAATCAGATAAGTAAAAAAACATGTCAGACATTAGGCATTGGTATGATACAAGACAAAAACATTTTCGACGAAACCGCAATTTCTGTAAAGTTGTTTGAGTCCAAATTGAAATATAAAACTCTTCCGTGTTCTTGAGGACTACAATAATTGAACAGCAACAGAATTATAACACTGGAACACAGACTAAATCTCTCTATTGGTGGAGGACTTGTAAATTTACACATCCGCACCGCAATCGACACACAAAATATTTCAACAATATATAAATATATATAAAAAGAGAAATCAGTGAATCAAGCGTTACGGGATTATATGATTAATTAATAGCCAAGCGTATATCAATGACGGCTCTCGTTACCGAGCGTGACGTCTGTTAAGCGTATTGATTGAAAACATATGAAATATAATGAGCTCTGATAGCTTTATACGCCCCGTTTATGGAGTGTTTGACATGAAAATAAATTAATGCCTAAGCTTCCTTACTAATTGGGTTAGAGAGTATGATTACGATCCAACATTTTAATTATTTTTTCTAAAACTTGTTTATGTATATCGTTTGTATAATAAAGTACATGAACAAATTACACTTGTAATTAAAAAAAACATAACTTTATAACGAACCGAGTTTGTAATCCTCATAAACATAAATTTCAAACGATATTTATGTAATATTAAAATTGATAAAACTTCAAAAAAAATCATACATCAACTATGTCTAGCTAGCTTTTCTTGTACATTTGTGTATTATTTACTAGTTTTTTTATCCTTACATCTCCTATTTACGATTGAATAAAATCCATCCAGATGTACATAGCACGAGCACGAGACATCTGCTACGAAGGAATAAATATTCCCACACAGATTGTCGATACTCGAGAGAAATATTAGTGAAGCCGAACTCCAACATTTTTCAAATAATCATATTGGCATCCATATATTATTAGATATGAAATAGAATAATAGATAGAAATTTTGTGACATATAAGCATGCCAAGGAATCAAAATTTATGCAGTCCGTGGTAGAGACACACTGCGGCTAGTTTGTTGCTGCAGCCTGACTGTTTCGATACGACCGCTGTAAGGCCACGATCCTCAGAAAATAAACAGCATAATACTGTGTTAGGTATGGTGAGTGACATAAATATTATTTACGAGGCATTCCATCTCTGTTCTCATGGGTGACAGCGTATGCTTTTTTTATATAATAGGTGTATTAATTTTTAATAATAATGTGCATTAATAATGATGAATCTTTATTAAAGGGTGGGCGTAAGTGTATGCCCTGCAGTCGCTAGTGCTTCGAGTCCCTAGAGGCCAAGGAATATTATTTGTATATAACCATTTGTTGGTTATCAAGTTTGGAGGTGATGTCCCGTGTTTTGAATGCTAACCTTCATGCGATCTTATTGAATTATATCGGGCTAGGGAAGATGACGATAAGTGCTTCCTTATGTTTTAGCAGCATTGATGTCCTGCACAATCAGTGACGATGATGTTAGGCATCAATTTTGATGTGGTTTTCAGGAGTATTGGAATAAGCTTTGGCTTATTTTAAATGTTTGTATCCATTTAATCAGTTGACGGATAAAAACGATATGCCAATTTTAAAATGCCTCTCGTGCGTGAATAAATGTGTTTATTATTTATTTATTTATTTCTAATATGTTATATACAATATCATCTTATACTTCGGGTTCTTAAACCTTTTGGTTTGTGAGAACCCTGCACATTCTCGCTGGGTAGTTTACAATTTTTATTTTGCGACGGGTACGCCTTACACGATGCTGTATAAACTGGGGACTTGAGACAGACATTTTTTGTTTGTATGAAATCGTAGACACAGCTAGGATGTTATAGTATAACAAATGTATGTACTTTATACGCAGCTAGTATGTTATAGTATAACAAATGTATTTATTTATTTATTTATAAACTTTTGTACAACTAACACATGCACAAAGGCGGATTTGGGAAGGTAGCGCATTCCACAGGAGAATAGATTGAACAAAGAATGATGAGTGAATGATATCAGTACGATGAGAAGGACATAGGAGAAGACGATTATGCGACGAACGAAGATTTTTATTGTTGGCGGAACTAAGATATTGAAAATGAGAAGACAAATAAGCAGGAGTAGAAGAAGAATCCATAAGAGAAAAAGTGTGGTTAGAGCTCTTAGCGATCGACGCTGACGGATAGGTTACTAATTGAATACAAATCGCATGCAGTTATTCAGAAGTCGTTCAAACTTATTGAGGTGATCTGCATTCAGGTCAAAGTAGCACACGACACCAAAGTCTGTCAAATGTTCATTTGACAAAACGCAATGAGGTAAGAGAAAGGTTTTACGAATAAACTTTAGGATCTCATGTTTATCTACTGAAGCGAGAAGTAAATTTTAGCTACAATTATTTTAAGTGCACAATACTCTTAAACGAAAATAATAAAAAGAAAGAAAGGGAAGCGAAAGGGTCTTAAGTAAAATTCACAACAACGTTACGTTTCAAGTGTTAGTAGACAACGTGGCGGTGAAAAAAATTGCTTGTAGAAATATTGGGGCATTATTTACATATGAATGATTTTTTTTTAATCTTTTCTTATTAAATATTAACCAACCAACCATTATATAAAATAGAAACGAAATACATAAATTACAAAATGTTTATTGACGTATGCTGGTATGTGATTTCGTTGGCTCTGACGTCTTGCCGGCGGTTGTTTGGATATCGAACTATTTTCATGGTCAATATTTATACGGAGCTCATTACTTTTATTTTTAACGTTTTTATCACTAGTGTTAACAAAAAAACACCTGTTAATTTTTAGTTAATTAATTAAGTTTTAGTTAATTATTAGTAATTTTTTATACAGAATAGAAACGAATTACGATACACACTTTGCTAAATACTTATGGGTGAGTCCATTGGTTATTATGTTATTATGATGTTCTGACGTCTGAACCAGCGTTTGTTTCAAAGTCGTATATATTTCAAGGTGATGTACACGTATTCTATTAATGATAATGTATAAGTGAAAATGGAACGTCTTAAAAAAAAACGCTAGCAGTGCAATGAACATTAATAACATTTCGGTTAACCACTTCAACTAACCTTCAAATGCTTGTGCCAGGTTTAAGATAATATTCCAATGGTGGATCTGAACATACGAAATTAAGTTTCGCAGACTTTACCATTAGGCTATTGACGCTTCAAAAAATACACATCGTAAAATATGTATTAATACTGTGTACCGATACTGATCTATTGCACATTTATAATATTTGTATTAATAATAAAAAAAATTACTTCACACAACAAAACTCAAGTGTGCAAGATAACCTACATTGGCTATTAGTTAAACTATCTTATAGGATGTTAATAAAATCAGATTGATAGTCTAAACCTAATTTCAGATATTCATGACCTTATAAACCACATGAACTAACTTTACAAGTGTAGATAACTTGTAAATTTCTCAGTGATGACATCACACATCTTGAATGTTTGTTTATATATCATTGACCAGAAATATTACTTGATTTGGTGAACTATATACTGTTTTATCACCCTTAATATTATAAAAGAAAAATATTACAACCCCTATTACTAATGAGGCATTCCATGTTTCACTTACGTATTATTTTCATTAAATATATTATGAAATGCTATTCTTGCAAAACAAAAACTAAAAACTTGGACTCCTACTCCACATGGACATACAGTTGGACGAATAGATAACGATGGATACAAACTGAAATAAATATGCCGACATCCCTCAAGCCTTGTTGCATCCTCTCGACCCGCATCTATTGTTTGCAGAAAAATGAATGGGACCTTTTACCCAACAATATTTACTCTTCCAGCATTGTATTCAATGAAAGATGGAATTATTTTATGTCAATATTTATACGGAGCTCATTACTTTTATTTTTAACGTTTTTATCACTAGTGTTTACAAAAATCACCTGTTAATTTTAGTTAATTATTAGTAATTTTTATACAGAATAGAAACGAATTACGATACACACTTTGCTAAATACTTATGGGTGAGTCCATTGGTTATTATGTTATTATGATGTTCTGACGTCTGAACCAGCGTTTGTTTCAAAGTCGTATATATTTCAAGGTGATGTACACGTATTCTATTAATGATAATGTATAAGTGAAAATGGAACGTCTTAAAAAAAAACGCTAGCAGTGCAATGAACATTAATAACATTTCGGTTAACCACTTCAACTAACCTTCAAATGCTTGTGCCAGGTTTAAGATAATATTCCAATGGTGGATCTGAACATACGAAATTAAGTTTCGCAGACTTTACCATTAGGCTATTGACGCTTCAAAAAATACACATCGTAAAATATGTATTAATACTGTGTACCGATACTGATCTATTGCACATTTATAATATTTGTATTAATAATAAAAAAAATTACTTCACACAACAAAACTCAAGTGTGCAAGATAACCTACATTGGCTATTAGTTAAACTATCTTATAGGATGTTAATAAAATCAGATTGATAGTCTAAACCTAATTTCAGATATTCATGACCTTATAAACCACATGAACTAACTTTACAAGTGTAGATAACTTGTAAATTTCTCAGTGATGACATCACACATCTTGAATGTTTGTTTATATATCATTGACCAGAAATATTACTTGATTTGGTGAACTATATACTGTTTTATCACCCTTAATATTATAAAAGAAAAAGATTACAACCCCTATTACTAATGAGGCATTCCATGTTTCACTTACGTATTATTTTCATTAAATATATTATGAAATGCTATTCTTGCAAAACAAAAACTAAAAACTTGGACTCCTACTCCACATGGACATAAAGTTGGACGAATAGATAACGATGGATACAAACTGAAATAAATATGCCGACATCCCTCAAGCCTTGTTGCATCCTCTCGACCCGCATCTATTGTTTGCAGAAAAATGAATGGGACCTTTTACCCAACAATATTTACTCTTCCAGCATTGTATTCAATGAAAGATGGAATTATTTTATGTCAATATTTATAACTGGTTTCACATTTCTTACTTGTCAGTATATATCGTCATTGTAACATAACGTAATAACTAATTTACTGTATCATTACTAGAGTATTCTAATAAATGTGTTTCATGGGTTAAATATGAGATAAATTACTGATAGATTCGTTAAGTTCGAAATTCAAAATTTCAAACAAATGTACTTATTTCTTAAGTACGTTATTTATTTATCGAATGACACAGTAGTATTGTATGTTATTATTCCTTTTACACATAAGTTTATTTATTATTGTGTAAATGCATTAAAATTAAATAAAGTTAAAATTAATTACTAAGAGTTATTGCATAAAAGAAAAAAAATATATTTTCCAGAATATGGTACAAATGGTGTTACAATAGATCATTAAATGCACAAATATATTGTGTGTGGCAATATTATAATGAATTTAAATGCAAAACTAATTTAATATTGTATTAACAAAATCTAGTCTAATCACAAGATTAGACGTCAATTACTTTATTATTTCATTCAGATGTTCTAGCTTATCTTCTAGGAAATGTTAAAATTATAGTAATATTTATTCAATAAAAAATTGTATAAACGATTTCCAAACAAAGGTAATTGTATAATATTCCGAGGTAAATTATAAAATATAAAAATATAGATACAATAAACATTTTTCTTAAATAGTTCTAATTTTATCTGTGGTTTTTTTAAAAAGTGGTTACTAACAATAAAGGATGAGTGCACCACATATTGCTCTGATACATCAATTCTGGTAAGTCATATGCGATAATGCATATGCGAGGAAAATAATATATAAGTATTTTATAAATACCGTAAATAACAATAAAATATAATGATATCGAAGTACATTATTCAATTCTAAATTCAACATGGTATACATTACATGCAGCACATTATAATATAAATTGGCGCACACGTCCAATGTTCAGCTGTGTTTGAACATTTGTATTCGAAACACGAAACTGTACGAATACAAAAGTAACTGTACAAGTGATAACTTCTGCGCGAATATAGACTTTTTACTGAAATATTAAGTACTGGTTTGAAATAAAACATTTCGGAGACCAGATGTATCCAAGAGAAGCTATGCTTACATATATGTCAGGAATACGCCGATATAGTACAATTCAAAATAAGCATGCATTTATTAAATAAATACCACTTAAAGTAATATTTTTTCTTTATATAAAATATTAAAGCTTTCATTCATAGGCATAATTTTTAAATTTGAAATATTTTTACTGTACATTTTGAAACCTTTATCTAACGGTCGTTCCATTCTAAATTATTCTAACATTTAACAGCAATATATATTCCATTAGTCACGAACCCGATCCGGTTCAGCAGACAGGTAATCCGCGAACTTCCCTGCGCGTACCGACATCAATTTCTCGAGGTCTGACACCGGCACCCAAATAAATTGCCTTTTTTAATAAAAGGTGATTTTTTTTTGTATTTATTTCCACTCCTAGCATTGCTGTTAAAATCACTAATTCAAAAAAGTACTAATGGGGTGTATTCAATCAATTGATAATTACATTTATTTACCAACAGAATATTATTAACAGTTAACAAACTTAAACTAATTTAAAAAACTAATAAAGTATTTGCTAATTTTATAAGTAAAAAGTTGCAGCAAAATCTCTATAATCGTACTGTTTGCATCAGGCTGGTTTTGATACTATTAAATAGATGATATTTTAAAAACATAAAAATAAAAGTAAACACGATTTCCCGCCATTTTTTTATTGCATTTCTGTCCGCCAAAATGAGTGAGTGATCGAAGAAATTCGATACATTTTGAAGTTTTATTACAAAAAAGGGAACATCACAACAGAATTCGATATTTTAACTTCACCATCTCAATGGTTGGCAACCCATCACTGTGTGCTTCACGCGAAATTTCCTGCCACACATTACTTTGTGGTATCAGACATCGCCAGCGTTGTTTCCGAACCGACTTAGGGACCTTAAAGAAAAGAGCCTACGCCTTTCTTAAAGGCTGGTAATGTATTTGCAACACTCATCGGGTGTTGCGGATGTTCATGGGTAGCGGTGATCATTTACCATCTGGTGGGTGGGCTTGCTCATATGCCATCTATTCTATTAAAAAAATAGAACGTTAGTAATTTGTCTAAAGAGGTTTGAGCAATTTCGATCCGAGACAGCCTATTAATCAATTAAAGTATCTCTTGTTTCCTTCTTCACGCCTAAAGTTTAAGCACCTGATACCGTGCTTATGATTTAGATGTTTGAAATTACTAGCTGAACTATACCTGATGTAAAGTATCACCGGTTACCAACATTCGTCGTCACCAATCAGATTAGTTTTATGCAAAAGTTTTTAGAAAAGATTAAATTTAAAAGAGATTATTCGGACGGGCGTCATCTATGCTCCGCTAAGCATCCGTCGAAAATCACCTAATTTACTATACGAGTGAGTCTCTGGCGAGGCCACTATTCATTACCTCTTAGAACATTCCACTTGGGTGTGTCTTTTTTTTTATAAAATCTATTTTTGTAACCAAAAATAAACTGTTTATACCACAAATAATTGGCGTAGGTGAAGGCTAGCATATGTTACCCAAATACTTACGGTACTATAATAAACCCAACTTAGCGTTTAATATAAAAAAAAAACTTCTTTTAAATAATTTGTCTAGGTATATTAGACGCTCGTACTATATTCATTATATGATCCTTAATTATCATAGAGTTCTATAAAATGTGTAAACTGTGAAATTACGCTAAACAACGGTTTCGTATTAAATGGGAAAATTTAATGGCAAGTTCTTACCAATTCAACACCATCAATACCAAGACTCAAGAGATTTTATTCTAACACGGCAAATTTATATCAAGATAAAGGTGCGAGAAGTTGTCAGTTTAATCTTATTACTTCAGGACATTTCGTCTTGTCGGCTTTTGAGATATCTTGAAGGCTATTATTATAGCAGTGGGTATTTCTCGAAAAGCCGCATTTATATTATCCTTGGTAACCAGACCTAGAGAAAGTTCTTTAGGTGAAATTATATCAATATATCATGCATTATATATGAAAAAAGAAAAGAAAAACTTAAAATCTGCAAACTGTACCAGTAATTGTCAAACTAATGCACACGATGACTTCAACAAATTGTGGTATTTTTAAAATATATAATTTTATATACTAATATAATACATTTAATATAATTTAAATTACTGTTATCTGCTAGTTATTATTGTTTAATCAGAATTTCTAAATAAGTAGGAATGAAGTACTGTAAAATATATTTGTATTATGTGTCTTTTACAATCATAAATAATATATGAAGCCTCGTATGGCAAATCCCGTTATAACGATTTTGGACAAAAATTCACTTATTGATGTCCCTTAATTATCTACCAAGTGAGCTACTTATTTCCGTACAAATCCCACTATAATCGTACTAAATTCAGCCTTCAGTACTGTGCTTGGTAGCAAAATCCGCTAAAACGGTATGGGTGAAAAAAAGTTTCAAATTACGGGAAACCAGACCAGCACTTGATTTGCACAACGTAACCCAGTATGGTGGAATAATGGCGATTTGTTTTGTGCAGTGAAGAAGTGTAATTCAATTTTATTGAGATTTAATAACAAATAATGGAGGACGTGATGCAGATATTAGTAAAGTGTGACCGTAACTCGCGCGGAAAAGACCTTAGAATAAAGCTTTATGGAAGTATAGGAGGTATAAAATATGAAATAAAAAATATATTGTGTTAAAATACTGCTCTGCAACCAATGCTAAATCTAGCAAAGCTAAGCTAAATACAGTATTCTTGGAAACGATGGAAAAAAAACTCCTGGGTGTCAGAAAACTTTCACAGGACCACTTTTAGTCTTGAATAGATTCTACAATAACGGTGGTGTCATGCCAGAAAATAGGGGAGGAGATCGGCAAAGTGAAAAAATTTCAGCAAAAAAATAGTAAAGCCACTATTGCCGATTAAAAAATATTTGAAGATTGTATCTATCTATATATGATATATCTAAGATGTGGGGCCTTTAGAACCGGACCAGTTAGTATATAACAGCAAAAAAAGTCAGTATATTTTAGCGGCAATTCAGTTTCTATCATTTTGCAATAGTCTAGGGAAATTCGAAAGCTTTAACTAAATGAAACGTAATTTCCTACCCAATAGTAGGAACTAAATGAAACAACACACGCTATGGAAAGTCATGGAATCATAAGTGCAGTCTATGAATTTTCTTAAAGAAGCTGAGTTTAGACAAAAACGTGAAGATTTTTAGAGTTATATGTAATGGGTGTTCCGCCAAAATAAAAATAACGGGTTGCTTTGCTAGGAAAGTGGCTTTACACTGAGGCTCCAAGACAAGTTAAAAAGTAGAATTGTTATTCCCCATTGTCTGTTTATTCCTCCGAGCCGAGTTTTTGCGAAAAATGATCAGCGAATCAAAACTAAAGAGGTCATAACGAGGCCGATGTATTAGAAGAAAACGGAACATGCCCAAGTCGTGCGTCGATTCCTGTCTACGACTGGAAAAATAGCCACTGTAATAAAACCAACAACATTATGGCATTTTCCTTTTATGAGACCTTTATTACTGGTGACGAGGCATTCCATCTAAGTCTACAAGGGCGACAACGTACCTGCATTATGATTTCAGAATGAATGTAGATGTCATGGGCTGCAGGTATCACTTATTAGGTAAACTGTATGCTCGTTTGTTATTCTCAATGTAATAAAAAGAAAAGAAATGAAAACGAATTTTTCTGACGCGCACAAAGATGAATAATGTTTTGACACAGAGAGATGAGTTATACCAGTGAAGAATACCATAAGAAAGTACACCAAGAAAATTAAAAAAATTACCATGATACAACCTGCGCTGATTAAACAGTTTGTATATAACTTCATTTCAACTCCCGTTAAAATGATACCTGTAAAATTATGGGTAAGTTTCAAATCCCCCTATATTAAATTTACTTTAGTCTACTTTAACTTTTAATTTTAAAAAAAAAATTATTAAAAATAATTAAGATAGTATTTATTGTTATTTTCTCCTTGATTTTCTTTTTTTAGACGATAATTTAAATACCTAACATTATTGCATTTCTTTAGTCAGAAACACTGATATTAGTTTATTTTTGTTTATGAGTTTTAAACAAAAAAAAAACGTTTCATAAAAGAATTTATTTTTAATATTTTACGGGCACCTGCTTGTATACGTTGTAAGTTAAAATTCGTCAACATGACCAACTCTTATAGAGTTGATTAATATGACTTTATGTTGATGAAGCAAAATAATAAAACCAAAAGCCTCTCCACGCCACTCAGAAAACTCGTCAAGACCACTCTACTGTGTCGAGGAATGTGCGCTTGCCTATCTAACAACTCAACCACCTTCTATCTACGTACCGTCACTGCTTCACCTTGCATACTATTCATGTCGGTTTTAAATATATTTAAAAAAGTAAGTCAAAATCAATTGTGTCATTTAAGTTATTTATTTGATTACAACATTTTAATAGACTAAAAAAATTCCAGGTGTCTGGGCGCAAAGCGCTCGGACGTTAAATTCGTGACAACGTTTCCAAAAACAATGAACACTCTTTCTTTTCCTTTCAGTTTCTAATTTTTTCGCAGCCTCAACCTGTGCAGGAGTTCTCGTTGCTGCAATGTGACTTCTGTATTCACGTTTTCGCTCTGCGTCTGATTTATCGGCGTTTCCTGGTGACGTTTTATTACACAGTACCTTAAAATTCTTTTTTTTTCTTGCGGCTTCTAATATTTTTTCAGCTTCAATCTGCTCGGCTGCTGTTTTCGACAATTTAAGACGATGTCTATACTCACATTGTCTCTGTGCATTTGGTTTTCGATCTGTAGTTTTTTTGGTTTTTGGCGGCGTTTCAGACATGTTGCTTCTTTCCGAGTTTAATTCAATCTGTCGCTACGTGTCCAATTTATTTTGTACGAGCACGCGGTGCTATGAGTCACACCTCCGAGCGAGAAGATCGTGCGCAATCGGCTATATTCGGTTACTGTCGGCCCTGTGTAACGGAGGACGGGACAACTTTTTCGTGAATGCCTCCCAGGATAACCGATTTATAAGACGTTGTGACGTCAATTTGTTTGTTTGAAATATTTCGTATTATTATTTTGTTGTATCTTACATACTTTGTCATCAAAATCTCTCATAACAATGTCGTTACTTTATAGTAGCGAATATGTATATCAAATTAATATTATATAGGTACGAATAGCATCGAAATAATACGCAAAATTTGTAAGTACTATAATTTCATATAATATACGTAAAGCTTTAGTTGCTCAATTAAACTCAACTAAATTAGTTTATTTTCAACAAATTTCATAAAATAAGTTAAATAGCTGACGGTATAATATATAATATGTACATGTAATAAGTACAGAAACAAAATAGACAAAGAAATAGTGGATAAAGATATTGGAAATGTAATCACGGAACATTGAAAAATATTTATAAATAAATCTGAATGTTTTTTTTACTCAGCGATCTGTTGAATTTAAATTAACGCTAGACCCTCAGATTTGAATTCCAGTCGCATATGATAAAGGACATTTTTGGCAAAGTGAATAATAAATTGAATTTGTATTGGGGCTGCAGCTCATTAACGCAACGCCTCTGAACCTTTGAACGGTACGCAAATAACTGACGCCACCGGGCCAGGTACATGAATTTCATAAATAATTATTAATTGTTATATATATAAATATATATATATCTATATATATATATATATATTTATATATATATATATTCATATACACATATGTATATTAGAAATGAATCAATCGATGTATCAGGGCAGCATTGTTAAGGAATTTCTACGAATTATACTTTCAAAATAGTATTGAGTTGAGTGTAAACGACTGCTTTATTCATTACAACCTCAATGTATGTATATCAATTTAGGGCAATGTAAATCTACTTATACGAACTAAATAGACATAATATCTACATATATAATATATTATCTATTTTCAAAGTGTTACGGGAATTGCGGTCAAATTTGCGTTACCATATTATTTTACGTATAAGAGAAATCCAAGCATTAACAAATGCACGAGCGATAATGTAGGAGGAACATTTGTTTATAGTGAAAGTGTCATATACTATCATATGTACCGAGATAGTTCACTTAGATTAGCACTTTACAGTAGAATTCTGATACATGAATTATGAACATCAACAGCAGACATTTATTGAACATATACCTTTTTCGAGCATCGCTAATTAACCCTATAGTAATTTTCATTTATAGTATTAGAATGGTAAACGAGCACACTGTTCACTTGACCATAAACAATAACCGGCATTAATGACATCTACATCAATTCTCAACTTAGATTATGGCACCCCTGAGGTCTGAGATGGTTTGCCTTACATTATACATTATACATATATTGCGTTACAACTGGTTTTGTTTTATTATTACATCGAAAGCAACAAACGAGCACACAGTTCACCTGATGGTAAGTGATTCCTGCGGCCCATGACAATTTCATTCATCCCTGACAAGGAATCATAATGAAAATGCGTTATCACCCTTGAGGACTGAGATGGAATGCCTTGTCACAGTAATAAAGGTCTCCGGATCCCTGCACTCACCACCAGTCCAAACACCAGTCGAAACATAGCAACATTATGCTGCTATTTTACGCTGGTATTCTGTGAGGGCGTGATCCTACCCCGTTCGAGCCCACTCATTCATTCTGTAGCTAGAAACAAACTGCAATAAAGCTCTACTACTGTAAAAATCTCGTTACTTCGCATACGAAACACATCAGTGTTGTTCTTATATCACGTTGGCACTCTTTGAGGGCATGGTCTTTCTTTGTCAAAGTCGATACAGGTCGTTACAACTACAAACTAGCTGTAGTGTGGGTCTACAACTGTTAAGATGTAGTTGGCGTGAGGCATACAATCCTTACGAGCGTCTTTTGGCTGACCGTTGCACGGTCAGAAGGTGTATTTTTTTTATTAAATTGGGAGTAACAAACGAGCACACAGTTCACCTGATGGCAAGTGATTCCTGTGGCCGTGACATCTACATTCATCCTTGACATGGAATCATGATGCAGATGCGTTGTTACCCTTGAAGAGTGAGATGGATTCATGCACTCACCAGACGAAACACAGCAGCATTATGCTGCTATTTTAAGCTGGTATTCTGTTAGGGCGTGGCCCTACCCCGTATGGAGGGTGAAACAAGAGCCCTCTGTACGCTGAAGAGGAATCTTTGTGCAGTTGTTCAATAGCTGCACTTTTGGGTAGACCAAAATGTGTTAATTGAAAATAGAAATAAATTCTCATTAAGAATTAATTTATAAGCTACTTAAATATATTAAATAGCTACGTGAATGTTTTTTTGTACGCAATCCATACAATTCAGCTTTGCTTGTATTTATTAATTAATGTAAGGTTAGTTTATTTATTAAACGATCGCATATTTCATCTAATGAGATGACTGGTACTCATATATACATACATCTTACCTTAACGAGGATTTAATATGCAAATATGAGACTGAGATAGGAAGCCTTGTTATCAGTAGATGGGTTCCATACACTGAGCATACCAAATACAAAATTATGCTGCGTGTTCATGCTGTTACTGTGCTGGCGTTGCACTTTTCCATTCATGCTGTAGCTAGAAAGTAGCTGATGTGTGTCTCTACACAACAATACACTATAATTACGGAAACATATTTTTTAATTTTCCAACACCCACAAGCGTTTTCAGCAGACTGAAATATTTTTTCAGGCCATTGTAGTGGAAGACACTAACAACTATTTACCAATTTTTCTTGAAAACCGATTTTCAAGCCTTTTCAGGTCTAGTCATACCCCACATGCCTCCGGGACATTCCAGAAGAGGAGTGAGCAGGATGGTTATATGCGCGATAGAGAGACAGACGATTTAAATCGATCATGTCTCCGGAATATTCCAGAAAATTTTGAAATGCGCTATAAATACAAATCGTCCTAGTGAAAATCTGAACAAAATCAGGTTTCCGAGATTGGGACATTTGATGTATAAACGCTGCGGCTTCAAATAAAGGTAACAAGGTAAAAGGTAAAAATGATATCAGAACTATAGTCTAAAAATATGGTATTAAATTTAATATATGAATATAAAAAACATAATTCTAGATGGGGAGGGATAAAGTGGTTTCGAGGAAAGACCGAGGTAATCAATCAACGCCACATAATAATGTCACGCTTAACAAATTATAAAGTACTCAAAATAATGAAAGAAATATTAAACAGAACGTGTTTAACCATTTTAGACTTATAATTACTTAAAATGTTAGTATCGGCATTATCGCTTTTGATTACTGCGATATTTTCTGTTCTGTATTATTATCAGATGACATTTACTGTGTTGTGTCTGGTGTGTATTTTAGTGCTTTATTTGGGTATCAATCGCTCTTCTTTAGTCCAATGAGCATACGTACTATACCCCCAGACCCAAAAATCCACAATTTGTCACAAACTATTAGTGTTCCTGGGCTGGAATCTATGCTAGGATCAGGAACGCAAAAACAAAGCACTCTAACCACTACGCCACGCAATCGTCAGTTATTTTTTTTTAAAGAATATTATTCATGCTATGAACATGACTAATATTCCGGTATACGACAATAGTCTAATGGTACATTCGAACTTATTTTACTCTATTGAGTTATAAACTGTGGACCCGTACAACATAACGAATTGTTAAGTATTTAATTGAGAGCACACATAATCTAACACCACTGACAATCGCTGAGCTTTAGTTTAGAAATGTTCTTGCGCAAACTTAGGCATAAGCGTTGAGTAGATAGATAATTTGAATGTCGACAACTTTATTTAGACATGTTGGAGTTGCGACTACATTTACAATGTCTAAAGTCTCTCAAGCCTAAAACGCTTTTGCTTATGACGCAAATTAGGAATTCATTGTATACGTAGTTAAATAAATAAGAAACAAAATTCTCCAATCAAATATTTATTCATTTGTTAAGAAGCATATTTTATAAACGTACTGAGGTAGCAAAACAACTAAATTGAGTGACTTGTAAGGGTGAAGACTTGAAAGTAAGATATAGAAAAAAATATTGTCACATTTAATATTAAATGAATGAAATAATTATTTATATATCAAGAAATGTAGTAAAGTACGATTGACTGGCCTTATGGTTTGTAAAACCAACAGCTGATGAGAAAGAAAGGTTCTTGAGTGGCAGCCTTGCATTGGCACTCCTGACTTATACTAGTTTGCGGTAAGTCGATGTAAGCAGGTGACTCTTGACTGCCCTTTGTGGCAATCTATGGGGGAGGCTTGTGTTTAGCAGTGGTTTAATGATAGGCTGTGATGATGATAATTATGAACTTTTCATTCACCTTATATCAGTTCTTCAACAAATTTTATGTACACTATTTTATTAATAAATTTGTACAACAGAACTATTATTGTATGGCAAATTCGAAGATGACTTCGAATGAATTTTTATTTTATAAACGGAAAGTTCTTTGACGGTGTTTTTCCGATGGGTATATAATAAATTAATTCTAATTACGACTTTTAATATTCACGTAATAAACACTGAGCACGAAAACAATGGTAATTTATTATGAGAGTTTACAAACATACCGGCGTAGGTCACATTCCAAACGACTTGATTCAGTGGCGTTGCGAAGTGTTGTTGCATAGCTTTGCATTTTTTACCGAATTTACCATGGGGTGTGTTCTGTTCGGATTAATTCGAGCCGCGAGTTTGAACATCGTAAATCACGGCAGAATTCGAAATTTCATACTCATCCTCTCAATGTTTGCAATCCACCACTGTTCGCTTTTACGCAAAATGTGCCTCGACACACAACTACTAAATGGGATCAGCTCTCGCCAGCGGTGTTTTCATACCGATACAACTTAGGGACCTTCAAGGGATAAGCCTATACCTTTCTTAAAGGCCGGCAACGCATTTGCGACTCCTCTGGTGTTGCGGATGTTCATGGGCGGTAGTAATAACTTAACATCAGGTGAGGTGCTTCTTCGTTTGCCACCTATTCTATAAAAAAAACAACGATAAAAAACTACGAGTGAAGAGAAATGTATGAATAGATAAGCTAAGATAGAATATCACATTGTCCATTCCACGTGATATTGTGATTGCGTGTGATTTGCGTGAAAAAAGAACACGGCGATAAATATACTCGTAGCGAGCGCTACGTCAGCGTAGCAGCTGTAAATATTTGGTTGTTAATAAAGGGAAATTCACATTAAATATTTACGTTTATTGTCTTTACATTCCCATTCTACGTTACGGAATAGTTAGATAAAGGAACGAAAACTTTTAGAGGCTTCACATATTTTTCCGCAAACAATAGATCAACGGGTCGAGTGAGCGCTTAAGAGCTTGAAAGGACGCTGACCTATTTGTTTCTCTCCGAAACCAGCATCCACTACATAGTCATGTATCTGTAAAATTTTGAATCTAGTATATTATTTAGTTTCAAATAGTAAAAGTCTTTATTATTAGTCTTTCCTCACTGTGAAAGATGGTTTTATCCAAATGTAAAATATTGAGTCCGAAGATTACATTAACTGCTTTTGGCCCTAAAAGCATCATTACAACTCTTATTTATCACATATTACTTGTGCCAAAACAAACAGAAGAAGAAAAATATCTGCTCAGTCAACTCTACTTTTTTTAACGAAAATTATATGGTTTTTTAAAATTAAATTTTAAAAATAATAGCAAAAATAAAAAAAAAACAATATTTTTTTAATCGAATTTAAACAAATCGTTACGCGTTTAAGGTAAAGGTTTTGGAGCAATTCTCAACAGATTGGCAGAATCATCGCAATATTAAATGATTATGTATTTATATATATATATATATATATATATATATATATATATTCATATATATGTATGTATATTTTTATTTGATATATATGTCTAGTTATATATGTATTTTATAATGACGCATATACTGTTTGTTTATATAATATAATAGTATTTTACGACAAGTTGTTTAAGCATACACCTACCTCATTTCATCTCTGCATTGCCTTAAGGTTGACTGGTAGAGAATGCCTAAGGCATTAAGTACGCCTTTATACACACCGTATATGAAGCTTAAATAAATAAATATTTTTTTAATAACTTTGGTAACTGAAGGGGTTATTTAAAATTTACAGAATTACGAATAACGAGTTCTTGAGACTGTGTACCGTAGAAGAACGCGTCCATAACGGAATGAGATATATTTGTACTCAATATTATTTCTTTTTTGTGGATTACAGCTTCATCCAATTGAGGAAGGCGTTCATAGACATCATCCCTGCGCGGAACTTTTTTAATATATCTTAATATTACTCAGGCACCGGTACTAGATGATTCATTACAATTCCAGTATTGAATAGACAACTTAGGTAGCTTCAAAACGGCACGTTAAAATGATTCCCTTTAAACCAGATATATTTAATATAATTAGCAGAGAAGTAAAACGATCCTGTATCGTGCAAGGCGTTCTACGAGTATGTTACGTTACATTTATTGGATAAAAAATTTAAAAATAATTAAATAACCATACCTGATTTCTTATGTTATTATTATGTATTTTTCCAAGATAATCGTTTTGAAAATTTCCAAGAAAGACAGGAATTTCGTTGTAAAAATGGAGCTCAATCGATACGATCTTCTTTGACTATAAAAAAAGGTATAAAGGCGCAAGAAAGTTCAAAACATCTTTTAGCCACAATTTTTTGTATGTTCAGGAGCAACAATTTTAATTAATTTGCTGAATTTAAAATAGGTCGAGGGGCTTTGTAGATGAGTTATTATGGTCAGTGACCGGACGGCTGCCAACCACGGTTACTCAATAAAAAGTACAAGCTGTCGAAACAATTAATCGTGAAAACCGACGAATTACAAATGTAAACCTAGAGCGAGAGCACTCCACAGTATTTCAAGCAATTAATTACAATTAATTGTCAAAAATCCCTCAGTTATCATTGTTTGCCGTAAAAATTTAACGATGTGTTGAATGAACGTCAAATTGTTGCACTTTTATGATAGGTCAATTCGACGCCAGCGAGAAAAAAATCGTTTATACTCGTATATACTGAAAAGCCAGGAAACATGATTGTATAACAATCATCCTGAAACAAAGGAGGAGTCAACTGTAAACTGTATTTTATATGGTGTCTTTTATAGTACGTTATAAATACGAGTTTGGTCCCTATGATGCCTTTGATTTGTATTTTTTTTAAATAATACTAGCTGTTAAATTAACATTACTAATATTCCCATAAACCACTCCAACTAAGCTTAGAAATCTTGTGCTACGAGATGGTTCACGACAATAGTTGAATGGCGGATTTGAACCTACGACCTTAAGTTTTGCAGACCGTACCCTAAACCCACCGTACCTAAGTTAGTCTATTGACGCTTAATTTATTAATTAATTATATATACGTGATTTCCCAATAAATGTACACTTTACTTTATTTATATATTCTTGCAGCCATCCGTATGCAAATAGAAAAGGAACTGGGCTGATCAAATCTGTTGCACGTGTCAATCGTTGGAATAGGCGACTCCTAGAGTGGAGACTGCGTTTATGAAAATAACTAACAATGTCCTCCAACGTGCCTTACATCGGCCTAAGTAACTCATTGGGAAAGGCCTATGTCCAACAGTGGGCTGCTATGAATACAGACGTATAATTAAAGTGAATCTCAAAATGAACGAGTAAATGAACCATTAATATATTAGACACTGAAAAGTCACGGTATGTAAACCAATGATTTACTGCATACATTTACTGAATTCAAAACCAAATCCAACGGGAATGGTACCTTAATCCCTTGGATAGGCGATCTTTATCCCTAACTCAGACAAAATTAACACCGATATATATTCCATTAGTCATAATCATGTTTGGGTTCGATAGACATGTAATTCGGAGGTATTGGGAGGAATTACACGGGAGAGTAATATCAATCTTTCACTCTCTGTTAACGGCCCTCGGTTAATTGCGTATTTTAATATCTGAACAATTTTTTTTCCATTATGGTTACATAATGTTTGTTCAATATCGTCTGTGTCGATTTAGAATTCAATTTTAGAGGAAACATGATGTTAAAATAAATATTTTTTTTCGTTTACACATGTAAATGTGTATATAGAACATTTGGAATAGATTTAGGTGGTAGATAGACGCCGTAGGTATAAACTAGCTGTTACACAAATGGGTCGGCTCTTCCAGGGTGGAGCCACTCTTTGTGGCATGTCAGTGTTGAATAACAGTATAACTATCTTATCAAAGGTGAATGTGGGTCTCAGGAAAAAAAAAATACAAATTCTTAGAGAAATTTTGTGTATTTTTCAATAATATAAAAAAAAAACTATTGAACTTATCAAAGAATATAATTTAGTAAATTGTTTATAGAACTTTCAATCACTCTGTATCAACTGTATATTAACAGTGGTAGAGCTACACTGCAGTTAGTTTCTAGCTGCAGAATGAATAGGTCAGCTCGATCGGGGTGGGAACGCGCACTCACAGAATATCAGCGCAAAATAGCAGCATAATGCTGCTATCTTGTCTGGTGAGAGTAGGGAAATGGAGACTTATTACTGGTGACGAGACATTATATATCAGTCCTCAAGAGTAACAATGTATTTATGATTCCTTGTCAAGGATGAATGTAGATATCATAGGCTGCAGGAATCACTTGCCATCAGGTGAACTGTGTGCTCGATTGTTATATAAAATAAATATAATAATAGTAATAATATATGTAGTAAACTATATACAGACTTAAAAGCAGTGGTAGTTTTACAGAAATTGATCAATACTGCAGCATAATGGGTCGACGTGAATGAGGAATGACCACCACAGAGTATCAGTGTTATATAGCAACATAACACAGATGTGTAACTTTGTTTAAAAAAAAAACTAAACAATCTTACGCGTTTCGTACAAAATAAAACCAATTGATTCTTGCATTACGTAAACACTTTTTGTTATAATATAATAACTATTAGCAGTAAAAAGATAATATTCTTTCGATCTTAACAATTGAAAAGATATTAATTAATAATTTAAATAAATAAAATAAAAACAAAACTAAAACTTTATTGAACATTATTATTTGCACCAATTAGTTGACTTAATTGAACTTCTGTGATGGAACATTTACATGGATTACGTTAAAATTTGAAAACAAAGTGGACGAAAACACTCGATTGTAAATTAGTGTATATTTACAATAAAAGATATTACTATCACAAAAAAATCGTAGATAAGTTTCTACAAGTAACATCGTAATGACTTCTTCAATCTGAAAATATACATCAATCATTATTTCATTAGGTCGTGGCAACACAATTCCCTGTTAAACACTGATTAATTACTCTTCGACACGATTTATATCACAAATAACACGGCGCACTTAATTTATCTGAATCAAATAATAGATTATTGTGAATTTATGTAACATTTCCATTAAGACGAAATCGAGAAAAAAATAACTTGAGGTCATGATGGTGATATCCATGGCATCTGAGTGATGATATGATAAAGAGGGACAGAAATTACTATGTATAAAATATGTGACACCAATTTTAACATAAATACTACCTACTATTACGTCAAAGTAACGTAAAATACATAGAATTCAGCCACTAACTATTGACCCAAATAAACTTAACAAGTCCCATCGAACGGCTTTAAGTATGCACTTTGGCACGCATTAAAGTATATGCATTGGCATTCTAATATAGGCACATGCAAATGCACGACATTTGATAAATGGATATCATATCAACAATATTATTCTAATTTTCAGCAAATCTAAGATTCCCATTCCGACATACACGAACATACAGACGCTATCCAGCCGACCCTTTACGTCAATGCTATCAACAAATGACATGATGATAAAAATTGTAGAGAATGGGAAGTTAAATGTTGGGACACGAAATGATACTTTAATAAAAACTATTATAGAAATTATAGAAGAACGCAAATACAACAAACTAAAGATAAAAATAAATGTCGTGTCATATTGGGAAATCAAATCGAAAGTTAAATGAAAAGAAACCTGAAAACTACTCCACCAATAAGATCTAAGCTCTTAAATATATGATGATTAGCAGTCAACGAAACTTTATGATGCAGGTCAACCATAAAATGAAATCCTCTGACGTGTGAGCAAACTGTTCCCGTGCTAACAAATTTTGAATTAAGCAAAGTTAAAACGTTAATATTCTATTGCAAATAAGAAACTTCTATTCATATGGGCCTGGACAAATACAGTTTCTGCTGGTAACTACATTTATGTGGTTACAGCTATGGTGGTAATAGTTTTGTTAAAACTTTTGTCAGAACTACATATATATTATCCCTAATTTGACTTTGTTAATTACCCACAAGACTATTAATGCGATGCTCACTAATATAATCCACATCAGCTGTATATACATGAGCGGGGACAAACATGGTTTAGAGCATTCTTTAGTATGCGTGTTTGGTTTTATTACTGTGATAAAACATTCTTAGTCTTTAGGGATGACATATAATTTTTGCATTATGCATGCTTCCATATCTTTCTTTGATATTAACAAATTTTTATTAAAAAAAAGGATATATAAGGGCAATGCTATTTATTAACATTACTAATAATCCGGTGAACCTCTCCAACCAAGCTGAAAAAGCTTGTGCTAAGATGGTACATAACAATTGTCGAATGGTGGATTCGATCCTATGATTTAAAATTTCGCACAACGTACCCTAAACTATTAGCACATAAGAAGTCATTATACGGATGCGTTATCCGCGAGGATTAAGATCGAATGCCATGTGACCAGTGCTACGCGTCTCCGGATGTCTACAACCACCAATCGAAACACAGGAGCGTAACGTTGTTCTCCTGCACTAGCCTTTGGGGGGTATTCAAGATGTATCTAGAAAAAAAAATAAGGTTAAAAAAAATCATGCTTTCCAATGTTAAAATATATATATATACTTTTAATTACGGTATGTTTCGTATCGTAAGTGTTATCTTGTCTAATGTACTGTTGTAATTACTTCACGTATCATGTAAGTTTGAGATGTGAAATATTTTAATTATATCGTCAAATATCTGTGTCATGTCTCATTCATTTGACCAAGTTCTATTTGGCAGGTTGAAGGACAGCAGTGTCATAACGCTATTGTTTGTATCACGTACCTTATGAATGTTGGACTGCCGTGAACCGTAGCTTTGTACTTTTTGTTTTTTTCCCAGACGTCAGAGACGTGCAATTCCTGAGGGGGTTCAAATGTATCTCCCACTCATTTACTTAGCGTAGAAGATCACTTTTTTCTTAGATCGTTATATTTATGTACCCTAGGATAACTAGACTTATTTCATATATTTTTTATATTAATAAAGCAATGCATTTATATGACAGCTACAGACGGATTATGAATATGCACCATCTAAACACACTTCTTAGTTTATAGCTGAAAGGAAAACAAATATGATGTCCAGCAAATCTGTTTGGACCACGGTGAAATCCTCTGATTATTGAGAGTTCATCAACTACGCAGTATATAATATAGTGCCGGAAGCATTCGTGCACATGGCCCATTCTCTTTTTTTTCCTCGTGGGGAAGAGACATGGTTATGTGGTATTTCTAACCACTAAAACCCCGCGGTGGCCCCCCTCATTACATTGGGAGGGGCTCCGGGATCTCCTACGACTGGTGGAGAAACGTCTTGCCCGATCGTCTGGACCAGGATCCGACGCTTGGACTCCCATGCAACATCGTACATCACGACGGAATTCAAAATTTTATCCTCATCATCTCGATGGTTGGCAATCCACCTCTGTGCGCTTTATGCGAAATTTTCTGCCACGCACACTCTGTGGAATCAGCGGTCGCCGTCGGTATTTCCGAACCAATATGAATTAGGGACCTTCAAGAAAAGAGCCTACTTCTTTCTTAACAGCCAGCGGTGTATTTGCGACTCCTCTGGTGTTGGATGTACATGGGTGACGGTAATCACTTAACAGGTGAGTGACTTGCTTGTTTACTAAAATTCATTAAAAAAAAAATATTGTAAGGCACGAAATTGCATATAAATTCTTGACTGAATATCGATTCAAAATTAATTAAGTTTAATATGTATGCCTAAACATAATAGTATTAATATCAAAAAGCTTCCCTTTCTATGTTTGAGTGGCAGGTTTCATTAAGCTTTATGAAGCTTATGTGGGTTTGTAGCATTACGTGTGGCTTACCATCAAAGATTTCATAGACCACAATTTCAAATGAACTAGATATGTAACACAATGTATTATATATCGAATAGAACAGAACACGTTAAATTTGTTTAAGGCAAGCATAACTAAAAGTTTCACGTTATCTATTTCTTTATTTCAATATTTTACATATGTGTTACTTATGTCAATTTGAAGCTATTTATTTTTTGACATTTTCCGACATTATTGACCGAATTTATAATTAATGTGTACGTGGGCTTAATTGTATTTGACCAGTCATTAATTTCGATCTAAACATACTGGACACACGTATGCTTAGCTATGTCCTAAAACTATATAGAGACTCTAGTGCTCTATAACTTTCTCGTATCTTACGTAACAGTAGCGTAATAAACTGTAACAAATGTTACAGTTTATTGTGTACAACAAACACGGGTGTAGTAGATTTATAAGGTATGTTAATATATCTTTCCAAAACACTCTTCAAACTGCGTAAGAGTTTTACTTATACATACAACACACACGCGGCTGGACCTAGAGACATGGAAGTAGCTCACAAATCTCAACTCTCGTAGTAGTTCTCCAGTACAGCCATCGAAGTAATTAAATTATAGAGGGGAACAATAGCAACTAGGTCTTCAGTTCTTATATACTTCAGCTATTTTAATATGATTATTTATATGTTGATGATTTAATCTGCACTTTTTGTTTTTATACCATACAACAAAACAAAATTATCTTACACCGCCAATCGTGGACATTTATCTTTACGGTCATATTTTTAAATTATGATGAAGTAATTATGGCTTATTTTTATTCGAGTCCAAAATTAAATTAAAATCATCATCCTCTAATGATGATAATTTAAATTTTAAATATTTAAGTGTAAACAAGTACATTTGACGTTAGGGACATTGAATTACCTCTTTGTTGGAATGTTTCCAATCTACTTAACAAAGGGTCTGGTTTATGATGCTCTACAAAAATAAAACTAAAAAGTTTTAAAATAAAGCGAAGTTTATTAACAAAAACGTAGAAAGGTATTGAACGAAACAAAATTGTATTGTTCATTGCTTAGATAAAATTCTATAGATTATTTACTTAAGTGTTTTGTAGTTTATTTTGTACGAGTTCAAAGCATCAAATTGAAATGAAACCTATACAAATACAAATGATCAAAGCGGGCAGTCCCTCAAAGGATCTTTACAAACGAAGACCGAGTTCATGTATTCGGTTTTCATTCATGAAAAGCAACTCGGACTGGAAAATCGTTTATGTATATTTCTCATATATCGATTCCCTACGGTTGATCTAAGCTATTATTGCGTATGGACATAGCGGCTAAATTAAAAAGCTGCATGATAATTATCAGTTAAAATGCAGCTAAATAGGTTCTAAATATTAATCAGCGGGCCATTAGAGACAATATATAAAATATAATGCTAAATATAATATTAAAGATATAAAAATAAGTTTTATTTTAACGTTCTCTTACATTTTTTATAACAAATTGTTGTGCTGTTTTTTCGGTCTTGAACTATTTTTAGTACTTTTTTATAAAATTAGAGAACAAAAAAGAAAATAAATATTAATTATATGAATATAATAAAACAAAATGTATATAATACCCCTGAGGATTTTAATACAGTAAACCATTATCTATAATTCGGTAGTCAACTTTTACTCACAAGACGAAATTCTACATAACTAAGACTAACTAACAATGGAGTGTATTTTTGCAGAAGTTTTAATGTTAATTATTCAAATTGTTAAACACATGCAATGTATATTTATACAAATATAAAATACACTATAAGTTATTTTCCATCAAATTGCGATGGTCCAAATAATTCCGACTGGTACAAACAATGTTCAATAAAAATATGTACTCAGTTAAAATGTTTATATTAAAGTTTTTTTTTATCATATATTAATATAATCTTTAGTCGTGGTAGGTCCTGTATACTTCAATTATAAACTGACGTATTTTTCAATAATATAAGCAGTGCAGTCTTTAAGTATTCTATCACAACGCTGACATTCTACTAATGATTATCTTGACGTCTCCCTATCTAGTTTGCTCCGTTGCCCTGAATAGAATAGTCTTCCACTTTACTGAGCTAAGTGATTGAAGAGGACTTTCCATTGTTCCCGTGTAATACTAAACTGAAAATTAAAATTATAAAAAAAATATTACTGCAAATCAAATACAAATAGAAATTAAAACAAAAGAATGTTTCTGTGTGAACTTCAATTATGTAAAACTAAATCTATACTAATTAATATTTCATACTATATTAATATTAAGTAAAATACTGTACTGTATTAGCTCCTTGGTTTATAGGATAAATAATTACTTTGCGGAAATCTGAAAGAAAATATGGAAAATTTGGTGTGCCGAGTGCTCTCGGTAATTAGCTGTCGTGGTGGCTTGAGCATCTCTCGTTTAGAGATGAAACACGTGTCGCGTCTAGTGTATGTTGCTCGAGATTTATGTGTGAAATATGTACATATAACGAAGTGTAAATGTTTACGATGCATACTGTATACGATTCACGCAAATACAATATTTGATTTGAACCAGATGATGTCACCTTGTATATACAATTTTCTTTTGTTGATTGCGAAGTACGAAAGAGTCGTGATATAACAAACGTAAGGACATCTCGCACCACTTGTCGGCCTTTCGAGGGCTCTAGGCGGCATGTTGAGTACGCAGGTGCTGTGAAGAGAGCCCGCTTACTCCACAGTCCCGTCGTGACAGCTATTTCGGAATGTGAGGATGAAAAGCCACCGGTTCTCTTTATAAAAATAATGTCAGTTTATTTGTAACTATTTCTTTATATCGTACAGATGAGAGATATAGGAAGATCGGGATCATGCTTAGTGGCAATCTATGAGGGACGCTTATGCTCAGCAGTGGACTATGGATTAGGCGGTGATGAGGGTTTTTGCAGAGGTAGAGCTGCAGTTTGTTTCGAGCTGCAGAATAAATAGGTCAGCTCGACCGGGGTAAGACTCCGCCCTCACAGAATACCTAGCGTAAAATAGCAGCATAGTTCTGGTGTTTTGTTTGGTAAGTGTAGGGATCCGGAGAACTATATTACTGGTGACGAGGCATTCCATCTCAGTCCTCAAGGGTAACAACGCATCGTCATTATGAATCATTGTCAAGGATAAATGTAGATGTCATGGGCCGCAGGAATCGCTTACCATAAGGTGAACTGTGTCCTCGTTTGTTACTGTCAATGTAGTAGAAAAAAAAAGATGGGGGTTTTTTTATAATATTAGGAGTAAAAAGCTCACTGTTCACCTGATGGTAAGTGAAGACAGCGACTCATGACGTCTATATCCACGGTTTAAGACGCTCTAAGGACTGCGAAATGTTTTGTTATCTATCGTTATTGGGTCCCCGGATCCTTACACTCACCCCATAAAACACAGCAGACAGTCTGATATTTCATGGTGGTATTTTGTGAGCGTTTGGTCGTTCCCTGATAGAGACGACCCGTTCATGTTTCCCCATTTACTTTCTAACTGCGACATGAATGGACGTGGATGGCTCTTCCATGTAAAGATGCAAGAGTTACAAGAGATAAACCTCATATTCTCTTCGATTTCATTACGCAGAATAAAGCGTAAATAATTAGTTATAACAAACATTTGTCTTCGGTTTATAGCCGAATTGTGTTTTTTTATGAATAAATCGAAAATCGTAATGGTTATATATTTTATATTAGTATAAATCAGACAACATCAAACTCCATACTGATTTGATGTTTTAGTTACTGGACAGGATTTTCACTTAAGTTATAATAACTTATAAATACGATAAGTTAAAATGTATAATAACTATTATCATTATAATATTTTAACAATGGTGAATCTACGCTGCAGTTTATATCTGACCACGAATTGAATGGTTTGATTCGATCGAGGAAGGAGCACGCTCTCACAGAATACCAGCGTAAAATAGTACCATAACTCCTGTTTCGTCTGGTGAGTGGTGAGATCCACCTTTATCACTAGTGACGAGGTATTCCAATTAAGACTTCAAGGGTGAGAACATAATCACAATGAAGATGCCATTATGATTCCTTATCGAGGATAAATGTGGTTATCATGGGTTGCAGGGATCGTTTATCATCAAGTTAAGTGTGTTCGTTGGTAACTCTCAATATAATAAAATAAATACTTGTAATAATAATTTCATATATACATCAAAATACCTTTAAAGCCACGTGAATAGCACGCAATGAGTACCAGTAAAGTATTTAATTCGTCTTCGTGACGTACAGTCTTCGACGCATAATAGACGAGTGGTCATGACGTAGCGGGTGAGTTTGCTTTAGTATTTCGTTATTTGAGAAAAAAACATCTTTCTTTTTTCGGTTAATGTACTGTATAATATGTCAAGTTCGGCAAACGTTACCGTATCTTTTTTTATTTCTTACCGTATAAGAAGTATAATGGACATTTCATCACAATTATACGGTTCGAAAGTTATAAAATAAATTGTTTACCTTTCGTATTAGCATCTTTTCATTTTACCAAAATTTCTCAAAATATATTGTCACCATCACTGTAGTAATGTAATATATTATTCCGGATAAGCCTTTAAGCCTAGCCTTCCTGCTTGTTTTTGATCACAAAGAGATGTTCTGGATATGTTTAGATGATTTCATATGCGTCGGTACAGGCAGGCATGATAGGTTCATAAGGATTAACGCTAACGCTTGTTATAATTTAGTGGATTCGTTATATTATCTAAATAAGTTTTTATTAAATATATTTCTGTCCAACAGCAATAAACAACCATTTATTTGTACAATGGGAACTATTATAATCTATTAGTCGATTTTGGTTAAGTAACGATCAACTACCATAAAGACAACATATTAACATTGAAACTAGTAACAAATGTATTCCCGGGAAAAAATCTCATCGTTCAATAAGAGATTCCCATTTGCCATCCTATGAGTATTTACCCGAGAAGGGTCATGTATAACTTTGAGATATTTTGTGTATTATCTTTGAATTTTCTGAAGAACGCAATGGAACTATCTACGTAAAAGCAGCTCGTGCATACTTTTCAGTTGGGATGAAATAAAAAAACTTGTATATATTTTTTTTCCTAAAATGTAGTTATTTTTAAAATGATGAGTTATAGATACTTTCCCAATTACTGGTAACAAGGTATTACTACTCGGTACTACAAGGTATTATTTGAAAAAAAAACTTATGAAAATATGGATTAAGCTTTGATAATTTCTTTAATAATACGGAGTAATAGACGTTGTGATAAAATGTAACGATGACGTGGCAGTTTTGAATTGGAGTAGCTCATGTTAAACGAAATTTGAGAGAAAATTTAGAACTTTCTGTTGGATTTTCCCATAAATTTCCATGACAGTATTATCCTTCCTTTTTAACAATACTATATGATATAGTTTTTTGTAAGGAAGCAAAAATCGACAATGCTTGAAGAATTTTATGAGCTTGGGCATGGTGGTGATTGCAACATATAACATATCAACCGTTTATAATTCAATAAGTCACTCAAAAAATCTCCCATGCACCCCAATTAATATAATAATCATTAATCAACATATATTGCATTTACGCCATATTCAATTCTGTGAGAGGGCAGATTCCCCAATTTCAGATAGTTGGAGGGTCAAGAGAATAATTATATTTGCCGGTTGTGGCCGTCTATCGTTCACAAAACACTAAAATCCTCAAATTTCGTTCATTTAGTTTTAAAGTATGCATGGGAAGAAAAGCACCTGGCACATACAATGTTTTTCTTTTTCTCCCGACTGTACAGTTTAATTGTCTAACATGTTTTATTACAAAAGTCTACTTAAAATATAGCTACAGAGCATAAAAAAGTGAGTTTAATAAATGTTTTGCAAATATATAAAAGAAAACAATTATACAATATAAAAAATTTGTCATAACCAGTATTTTTTATTATTATTATTATTTTATTATTTCTAAATTTATTATTAACCAATTATTATTATTATTAATTATTGTAGTTACTTAATAATAATAATAATAATTTATTTGCCATTATACCAGGTATTAATTAGGATGGTATAAATTTCGAATGATGCAATGGTTTCTCTTGTATAGCCCTATGTACACATAGTCTTTGTGCGTATAAAGTGCTAGAAGTAATGGAAATTCGAAGGTAAATTTATGAACTGGTGTCCATTGTTGTTCCGGCATCTGACAAATGATTGGAGATTCGGTTGGATACAGATTCCCGATTATAAGTATTACTGTTGATAAGAGTTTCGAACCAAAATATGCCATAAAAACATAGTTTGTTTTAAATTTACAGTAAAAAGATACAGTGGCAGCGCTCGACCGACGTGAAATCATAGCATAACGCTAAATTATTTCGTATGATGAGTGTATGGAATACAGGTCACGATGCGTTCCATCGCAGTCTTCAAGCAGATAATACATGCGTCTTGAATTTTTAATAAGTAACCATGGAGGTTTTTATGGTCACAGTACTTGTGCACTCTGACTTGTGTAATTGTTTATGACCATTATTTCCGGAAAATATATTTTCATTATTTATTATTACTGTTATATTATATTCGGTATAATAGCAAACAAACACCTGTGACGACTTTTAAATGAATATTAAATTATGACATAACCTGTTATTAGCTTATGATTGAGAGGTACTACGAATACTTACTTACTTCTTAGGGTATTAAGTAAATATGCACATATGTATGTATTTTTTTAAATATAAATAAAAATTGGAGCAAGTAAAGGAATGCACATAGCTTCACCAATATTAGTTAATATTTTCTCAAATTATTGGTATCTTATGAATGAAAATAGAACCCAGCAAATTATTTGGATTTTTTAGCCTTTAATTCAACAGGGACCCTTTTTTAAAGGGGAACGGGGGCGAGGAATGCACCTGGGATATGATAAAAAGTACCCCATAAGACTTAATCATTACATATGCAAACATAACAATACAAAGTTGATAAATATTATATTTTTATATATACCGCCGCGCAGATTATTTATTATAATAAATAATAAATTAATCAGTTTTATTTTTTAGTTTTATTTTATATTTATTATATATAGCGTAAAACTTTTATACATTACTAAAATGGTCTTTAGGCGGAATTCTCTATTCACTTTCATAAATTACTAAGAATGGAAATCTTTTTTCATACCTATTTGTATAATATTATGTAAATCTACGTACCGTCAAAAAGTTCTCTATTTTTATTTTGTCCGGAAAAGCATTCTACTTAATTCGACTTCTTAATCTTAAATTATAATTACGTCATTATTCTGTGAAAATATAAATTCACGTTAGTATTCTGTGAAAGCGTGGTCCTCCCTTGTCAAGCCAACCTATTTATGTTGCAGCCAGAATATAGCTACAGCGTGGCTTGACCAATGTTATTAAAATTTATTGATTATATTTTTGATATTGAAGACGCAGATCAAAAACACTTATACTTTATAGTACAACATTCAAACAATCTCACGAAGTGCCTGTCTAACTTTACCTTAGACTACGCAATAATTTTTCATCTTGAAAGAACTACAATAAATGCTATCGATGTAGCATTCTTATTTATCTACGTCCGCCTGAAAAGTTTTGAATTCTTAATAAACAAGCTGATTTAAAAAAAAAACATCAGAAAATTAAGTATTTCTATTATCAATCTGAACGTTGCACGAACTTATCCCACAATTCAACCGTTAGCATGGGATGACTGCAGCCCACAAAAGAATTTCATCGATCCCCTATAAAGACTTAAGATGCACATGCGATCAGAACTCTGAGGACTGAAATTGAATGTCTCGCTTCAAGTAACTAGGCCTTAGGTAATCGCACTCATCCAAAAACTATACTCTCCACACACGAAACATAGGACCTTCATATTACTATGCGGTTATTTTACGACGGAATAATATGAGGGGGTGGTACTTCCCTGTCAAGCGGATTTACCTATTCATATATCTACTAGAAAGTAGCTGATGGGTGGTTTTTCCACTGTAAAATCGCAGTTTTAGTTTTGAAGCATCAATAGACTAATGGGTTACGATCTGCGAAACTTAAGAGTCGTAGATTCGAATTCGCCATTCAATTATTATCCTGAACATCTCCTAGCACAAGCATTACATATAAGCTAGTTGGAGTGGTTTACTGGAATGTCAGTAATGTTAAAAACATTATTTTAAAACAAACTCTATATGATAAAAATTGTCGTACTTTAGCCGAAGGGAAAAGTTAGCTGATTGCAGTGCCATACATCTTGTACCTTCGACACAACATGTGTCTTGGAGTTCGACTACATTTACAGAAATATATTTACAAAAATTATGTTTATTATAATTGTCCCTATCGTAATTTGCAGTTATTAAATTTAATAATGTATGTATTTAACGAAAAGCTAAACTTACTTGTTCAATCTTATATAATCGGTAAGAAAAAAAAATACATCAATTTACAAAGGACTTTTTTTAATTTCATTAATGATCCAATTGAGTTCAAAAACAGTACTCCGTAAATTTTATTATCAACGATTCTTGACTTTTTATTACAGGAATAATTAATACTCCAAACAAAAAATTTTACCATAAGGATCGTTATGAAATATAACCCTTGTAATATTTTTTTCCAATAGATAACACTATTAAGTGACAAAAATAAGGTAAGATTTTTATGTGTAAACGGGCAATTGGAAGCTCTATATTACTTGGTGACTAAAAAGCTATTTACGTAAAACTATATTGAGGATGTATAAATTACTGACAAACTTATTAAGTGTTCAAATATATAATACTACAAAGTTGTAAACGGCAAACATGATAGAAATTACGGAGGAGGAAATATCGAAAGAAGTTTCAAATTTTGTTCTGCCTGAGGGTGCTCGAAAGTTGTGAGCGGTGTTACTATATATTAGAACTTGATAAACGAAACTCAAAAGACATGACAGCATGTATTAAATAATATGCTGTCATTATATGACGACAAGAACATACAATATCATATACATTTACTTAGAGTTAAAAAAATAACTATTCTTTTTAAGCAGCGTTTCGATTATATAGATTATAACAAGTCTGCTCATAAATACTGTTACAAAAACTTTTTTTTTTCAACTTTTTAATTATTTGAATTTAGAACAAGTTACGTTATTATTGTAATTTATTATTTATTAATATTTATCTTTGTCACCCCTGATGGTGGAATACCAGTTGTTATGTTGCTTACTAGATTAATATCTGACATGATATTACCTTCCCTCAAGAGAGGAAACTAAAAAAAACTAAGCTAGTATTATCCGCTATTCCTAATTTGCTGTAATCCTTTACCGAGTGATTTTTTCTATTCGTGCCAAAGTATTGCGTTATGCGTTAAAAATAAATGTGAGTGATAAGAGTCCATGGAATCAATTATCGACAAGTGAATTGCGTGCTCTGTTGTCAGTCCTATGATAAAAAAATCACGCATTTGAAATGTGCTTGGTTAAATCCCAAACGTGTCATATGTCTGGTTATAGGCATATGGCATTTATAAATATAATTGAATGACATAGGCCTGTAATATATACGGGATATACTAATGAATCTATACCCCGTAAATTTCAGAAACATAAACAGCTCTTATTTCAAAAAATAATTATGGCCCGTTTTAGTTAGGTGCAAATAAAAGTTCGGAACGTTCGTCAGCTGCGTAAATTGGAATCCTTTGATGTGCTAGCGAACTGTTCCCATTTCCAAAGGGAACAAGAAAATTTCGATTTGCTTAGAGCAATATTTGTTCATTGTAAAATTTACAATGTCAATCGTAAAGTTCTTGTTACTATAAGGTTTATATAAAATTCAGAAATGTAAACGATAACTACGTCAAATACTGTAATGATAGTGTTAGATCTACACTACAGATCGATTGCAGCTGGAAAAATAGGTCAGCTCGACCGAGGGAAGATAACTTTAAATACCAACATGGAATAGCAGCATAATGCTACTGTGTTTCTTAAGGTGTAAGAATCTGGAGACCCAACAGTCGATAACGAGGCTTCTTACGGATGGCTTGAATCTTTGATGAGGATTGTTGAAATATCGTAGGGCCGCAGTCATCACTTACAGTTAGGTTAACTGTGAGCACGTTTGTTATTTCTAATATTATTAAAAAAAATACGAATCACCGACAGTGGTAAAGCTACGCTGCGGTCTGTTTCTAGCTACATGGGGAGGGAGGGACCATGCCCTCACAGAATACCAGTGTGTTAAATTAGCAGTATAATGCTGCCGTGATTCATGTGGTGTGTTCACCTGATGTTAAGTGATTCCTGACAATGACATTTCATCTTTCAATCAATTCATCCTTGACAAGGAATAATAATGCAGATACGTTATGAGGACTGAGATGGAATACTTCGCCTAATAAGTCGCTAACAATAAATTCTATTGCCTCCAAAGTGCAATAGAATAAATTAGCACATGTTCCGGACATTAAATTTAAAAGGTATGTAAAAATGTTCAAAAACAAAGAACGAGTGCCCTAAAATGCAAGTGTCAATGGTATATGACAGTGTATTGTTTCCGTTCATATATCCAAATGATATCGCCCAGTCTGCAGGTGTATTATGAAACATAATAAACTTAAATATTAAAGTTTACACATTTACATATACTTAATGGGTCATTGAAATAGTTATGTCGTACTTTATAAGTAAAACGTTTCATACAAGGAATCATAATGCATATGCGTTGTCATTCTTGAGGACTGAAATGGTATGTCTCGTTACCAGTAATAAATTTGCTAAAAACTGTAAATTTCTTAAACTAAAGAAACATCCAAGACTAGGATACTCCTAGTCTTCACATCCATCACAAAACCTAATAAAAAAATGTATTCGTTTATTCTATCTATTAAAATTATTTTGTTAGTTTATTGCAATAGTTAAAATGTCGTAAATGTGGCACCGATCGAATTGTGATGTTTCAATAAAATAAAAGTAAAGTGAAAAGATTCAGTCCTCAGCATAACTTCTTCTTTCGCAAAGATTTTTAAACACACCAGCCCCAATAAGAACATCCAGCTTCGACTATAATTTAAGATAAATGTTCAGAAACCAAGATGTGTAGCCTCTTTGTCTTCAACCTAAAAAAGCTGCAGGTAAAATCTATTTATTTCAATAATGCAAGGTTTTGATAAATATGTAGATGTGTATTTTCTTAACATTTCCTTATTTTATGTTACAAAATGCTCACAAAGGAAAGCAAGCTCTTAGAGCCTCTAAGAGCTTGCTTTTTTACATATTTTTCAACAAACAATAGATCCAACAGGTCGAGTGAGCGCTTAAAAGCTTGAGAGGGCTTTGACCTACATATTTGTTTCATATCCGACTTACACTACATAATATTATCTAGTGAAAGTCTATACAGCTGCTCTCTTTTATTATTACATTTTATTAGTTCATTAAGCAGCAGATTACTGGCACCAAATTCGCATAGTACGCGACAAATTGAAATTAAATCCCCGGAGCAGGCGCCGCTGAAAATTTCAATTCCAATATCGGAGACATATAAAATCTCCCATGCCACAACAAAAGTTTTCTAAGAAAATAGAATAGTTATTAGTTAAAATAAAAGAATAATAATTAAATACTTGCTAAAATTTTCTGCGTACTTAACTAAATTGAAAAATTATAAATTGATAAAAAATGAGTCGTAAAATACGAGTAGAAAAAAGCGACCGCAATAAAGAAACTCTTCAAACATACCTTAACTTATCACCCTTATTATTATTTAAGGGTGTTGAAAAGAAAAGCGTGTTTGTTTTTTAAAATTTGCACATTTTGCACCCCTTATTTCGTTTTTTTACTTCATTTTATAATACGATACTGTTTTATTTCTTCAATTAAATTTCTTACGTTAATTTAGTTGCCATACGGAGATCTGTGCGAGTTTGAGGAACATTGGCGTTTGTGTGGGAGGACAATGTTTTTCAATGGAGGACTATTTATAAATCCTTGAGATGTTGACAATGTACGAGTACATTTGTAATCCCCGCAAGAATATATAAAAGCAGATGTGGATAGCTGTCAATAATATAAATGAAGTAGATTCTTGTTTTAGTTCGTTTTTTTTCATTAGCTTTGAGTTAGAGTAACATTGATTATATCTAATATTTTACTGAAAATCAATGTTGCCAGTAAAAAATTGTTTTGTAATTCGTAAAATATAAAATTATAATGACAATGATAATGGGCATTTTATGATCGTCAATAATTATGAATTAACAATGACAGTCTTTAATACATAATTTAGTATTTTTATTATAATATAAATTAAAATAAATGGTATAAATGTATAAATAATAAAAATTAAAAGAAAGTACTCATTTGTGATTCCTAATATTTAAAAAAAAGTATCGTTTAAAAAAGTTTAGCTGATAATGGATTTTTTTTAAGCATTTTGGTGATAATATATTTATATTTTAGAACTATATATGTATATCGTCACCAGTAACTTCAAAAATAAAGGCAGATCTATGCAGGTAGTCAGCAAGAAATTGTTACACAGTTTAAGCCTGTAGGCGATTACTGGGGCTTTCACTAAGCACATAAGAAAACAGATTAAACTGGTTGAAATTATTAACGATAAGACTAAAGTATGCCCGCAGGGCGGGATTTGGAATTTGCATAAATTTAACCGATAACATTTGTGATGGATATTAAAATACACAAAGTAAACAATATTTATGGTTATTAAATGAATCTTTATAAAAACAAACAACGATATGTTATAAAATACATATTATAGATACTTTTTAATATATTTTAAAATAAATACTGATTATAGTATACCGACATCCCGAAGAGCGATCTACTCGGTCCGCACATGTTGTTCGTTAAAAAAAATTAAGCCTTATTGCAATCATTATACCGTAGTGATTGCGATAAGAGTGTTTTATGAACTCCTATGATATGATACAATTATTTGATATTACTAAAACCCCAAGATTTTGATCTTTATTAATTTGATCATAAACTTTTATATCTAAGCGATATATACAACAGTTACACTTATCTCGATTCTCTTTGCTGTTAGCATTACATCGCAGATATAAACTGTCTGTATCACGATTAGATAGTCGGGGTGCACTATATTTGTTGTGTCTAGCTGACACCAAATCAGAATCTTCCTCCGATCTTACTGCAGATGCACTATTTCAAACTAGGAGTGTGCTTAAGGCACTTTAAAATATTCTGTTAACTGTTGATGTTATTTGACGATTTACTACAAGACATCCCCGTGGTCGAAATCGTGTTTTATTTATTGAGTGAAAAGCAAAGTAGCCATTATTATTACCGGTGCAGATTTATTCCATGTTATTCCTTAAGGGTGACGACGCATATTGACGATGAATATGGGTGTTATCATTGTAATAATATAATAAAGAAAAAAGTATCAAGGAAATGCCAACCAGCACTAATTACATATTGAATTTGATGATTAGAAATTTTGAGAAAAAATTTTTGTTTTTGTTTCTCCCTACGCCATTAATGTGTCGGGTCGATCAGTGAAGGACTACGCCCTAATATTATTAATATTATAACAGCGTTAAATAGTAGCATAATGTTGCTGTGCTTCGTGTGAGTGAGTCGTCGATCGTATATTGACGCAATGATAACACTCACATTTATTGTGGGTGTTATGATTGTGGCTGAAATGACTTACTATCAGATGAACTGTGTACTCTTTGGTTACCCTCTATTTCCATAAAAAAAGAATACATGTACCATGGAAGTGTTTACGCATGCATTAATAGGAAAGGTCATCAACCAGTTATTAAAGATGCAGTGTAGTCACGGACTCTGAAGCAAATGATTTTCTGCATACGCCATGTCTAAGAAGAAGACCACATCAAATCAGGTGTTCTAATCCTTATACTAGGCGATCTCGACCTTAGTCTGATATATCAATTAACGCCAATAATATTCTTATAAGTCTCGGCATATTTCAGTTCACTAGACTGTTAATGTGCAGTTGGCACGAGAGAACCTAACTGTCTATCATTAACCATTTCCCGCTTTTTATTAGCGAAGTCCAAATAAATTGCGTATTTTAACAAAAGGACAACAGTTAGTTTACCGTCAAAGTTATTTAAATACTGTAAAAACTTTATTTAGTTCAATTTAGAATTCAATCAGATTGATGTATATTAAATTACAAAAAAAACTAAATAAAGAACCACGCTGACAAATTGCACGAATAACGGAGTCCAAATTGAAAATATAAATCTCAATATGGACCTAGTCCAAAACAATGTAAAATGTGACTTACGTAACATAAAAACTAATGGATCGTAAGTAAAATTGTATTGAAATATATTTTTTTGAAATTTGCAACTGCAATTTGACTTGGCTTTCTCTGCTGTGTTACTTGTGAACATCATTTGTGTAATTAAAGCGAGTATTTCGTGTGGTAATTTAATATTTAAAATAATAATTTAAAAGGTATTTGTTTATTATTACAATATATAAGATAAATTGTTAGTAGATCGAGTATGTGTAAGCATGAATTTTTTTTGAATAAAATTAGAGGAATAAGAAATCCTGATATAGCATTGTTCTAAAAAAAGATATATTCAATATATTTAGAACCGCTAGAATTAAGGTATAATATACAGATAGTACAAATTCATAATACCTTCTGATAGTATCTCTGAATGTTCTTCCGATTTTATCACTTAATTGGATTCGGGAAGATATGCCCAATATTCTATATCTGTAGGAATATTATATCTATTAAATCCCGGATCCAAGTAACACGTGTATGCCTAAATATCTTTAGTTTGCTCTCTCTATCGCTTATTGTTAACGGAATAGTTTATTGTATCAGGAAATATAATAAGAGTTTGATCTAATAATGATTAAATAAACGTCTTATTTCGATAGCTAATTGTAATTTCACAATTCACAAACAAACTTCCAACAGAGAAAGAAGCAGCGTCCAATAATAATTAAGGACTGCTCTATTACTTCTGGTGAGTGTAGAGTGGTAACCGTAGACTTAATTAGTTGTAACGAGGTATTCGACCTTAATGCTCAATGGGATGACAGCGCATCTTTAACTTGATTTATTATTCAGTAGATCTGTCTTGGGCCGCAGGGATCACTTACCAGTGAAACTTTGTTCTCCTTTGTTATTTTTACATATATCTTCATAAAAATAGAACTCAAGCAAAAAAAAAGGGAAATTATAAAAACGATATAAAATAAAATAAGTAGTGGGGGACCAACTCTCATTACTAGCCTTCATTAAGGCTATCGTATTATCGTGGAACGCTGGTGTCGCCTTTCTTGAACAAGTTATGTAGCAGATGGAGGCTACGGAGAGGAAGAGAGAGATATCAGCTGATCTCCCAATCCTGCGTGTACCGCCTCTCCGGGGAAGGCTATCTCGCTCTCCACCCCTATAGGCAAGGCACGCCTGAACACAAGTCCATTTTCCCACTCGCCACTCTCTGTAGGTGGGAAGCCAGAACGCCTTAGGCTAGCCGTATGAACTCCTCTTAGCTTCACCGTGGGCGATCAAGTCACTAAGCTCCTCCGCAAGAACCCTTCGGGGCGGAAGGGGTGTATAGCCCTATTTTTACATGGGGAAATGCCTACGCATATGTACTAAGGAAATAGACATAGAAACATTCACTCGAAAAGCAAGTAACATACACTTGAATGGAGGGTATTCTGTGGCAGTCGGGTATAAAATATTGGATCATTTACTTTATTTTATATAATTCAAAAAAGCTTAGGCAATTTGTCTCTAATACATAGAAAAACTTAATGCAATGCAAGTCCAACCAAAGACATTGATTACAAAAAGATTTTAGACATTTAATTGCAACAGAGGAAATTTAAATCAAGATAGGTGCGAGACGGCCTAATCTTATTATCTGAGAACATTTCGTCTCGTCAGCTTGTGAGATCTCATTAAGTCTGCCTTTAAAGGAATTTCTCGGAAAGTCAAATTTATTTGTGACATAGGGCCCTTTAAAACGAGACACCCTTCTTTAAATGAAACTTTCTTCATTTAGAGCATTTGTATTATATCGTTTTATGAACGTTTTAGTATAGTTACTGCTATTATGAAAGTTGCAGTTAAATGCTGCAAATAAGTTCAACCTTGTTATCAATCTATAGACACAAGTCAGTATAGAGCTGTGATAGCTAAGTGTCCGGATGCTTATTTTAATTTCATGGCACGAGAGATTTAACAGAATTTTATCCTCGGTTCCAGCATCTGCGTAATCATTAATAACCGAAAATAAGTAATTAATATCGAAAATAGGTAACAACCAAGGATGTCCATAATGTAAAAAAATTATAATAACTCTGATTTGTCTTTCACTTCTGTGGAAGTAAGATATTCGAAGAGATAAGGGAAGTACGTATCAGGTCTTACTGACAACAGTTAAATGAAATGGTAATCAAAGCAGCTGAGAATAAAAGTTTCTATTCTTTCTTATTTAACATTCTTACAGGTAAAGTAATAAATAAGAAATGTTTTCATCATATAAATAAATATTATTCTTTCATGTTGGGTTAAGAAAGTAAATGTTAAATGTTACCTAATTCTTAACGCAAAACCAAATGGAAAAGGTGCTAAAATATCAAACTATATATCAATGTTTATAAAATGACGGAGTTTTAAAATTAACATAAATTAGAAATATATTTTTCACTCCACTATAAATATATATATATATATATATATATATATATATATATTATATATATATATATAAATATATATAAATAAATACATATATATATATATAGGAAAATTTCATTAGCAAATAAATATAGTACATCTTTAGGTAGTTTTGTAACCAAATTAGTATAAAGTAGATTATTATATTCAAGCTTGATTACATCAACTGGAATTTAAACAATGCGGATATACTGAATCATTGATTACATTTACAAATGGTGTTCTGTTCTATGCGAGTCCTCTCAAATTATTTAAAATCTTCCTTAAGATTAAAGATTCATTTAATACACATCAAGTACATATTTTAAAAATGAACACTAAATATATTTATATAAATATAATATTTGTTTACCCGATTGCTACCTCACACATGGGATCACACAATAAACATGGAATCAAAATACAACTCAAACGCAATATTAAATGCAATCTAAAAAAAAGTTATTTTAACGTTATACAAAATAACCATATATAAATAAACCATATATATAAAATAACTCCATATACTCCAATACTCGAATAAAATACTAGTTTTCTATAGAAAAGTTCCTTAGAAGAAGTCATCTATAAATGTTGTTCAACAGTTGACTTTAAAATGCTTGAAATAAAGAATGAATAAAAAAAAATTAAATTTGTAATAAAAAATAAATGATATAAATACACTAATAACTATCGTATGTAAAAGAAACAAGAAAATTAACAATGAAATTAGAAATTCCTTGCAATTCAGAAATAATAAAATAAATATCGAAATAAATATCTTGTGTAAACGAATCAAGGATACACGTCTAGTTACTTTCTGCCTATCTTTTTGGAGCAACTTAACAAATCAGTCCAAATTAGGTTGATCGTCATATTACTGCTAGAAATTAAGAATAAAGGGAATCATAAATTGGATTTTCAATAGAGCTGCTGCTAATTTCCGCAAGGACTCGAAACGTCTCTCTGAATGAATTATAAATAAAGATCTCTGTGAGTAATGAAGACCTCCCCCTCAACTTATAATTTACAAAAGTTCAAGAGTTCTCTCCACGACAAAACCAACATATAATAGATGCTATTTTAATGAACGTTTTAATTACTAAGTATTTAGCCAGACTGACAAGAATACAGTAGATATTGTAATAGCAGTAGTAGTAATAGTATAGTAATTAAATGAATGATATGCATTTTAGTTGTGTAAAAAAAAATAATCTACGAGTAAAAACGAGAGCTTAGATAGACTTATATATATATATGCTTGTCATAAGTGTTTAGTAAATTAATATATGCATTATAATTTGTGAGATGCCTACGTTCAGCAGTGGACTATTGACTATTGAATTTATCATCACGAACTCGTGATGATAAATTTATGAAAGAATATAAACATATATACTCGTATTGTTGTTGTGTGTACCGCGCCGGCATGCTGCTGTCAAATCTTTTTTTTTCATATCATTATTAGCGCACTATTTTATAAAAATGTAAATTATTCGGATTAAAATATTTTTGATTAGTTAATCGGGGGTTTCGTATTTTATAAGTATAAAGTTGCAGTAAAATCTCTTTGGTTGTACTGTTTGGCTGGTTTTGATGCCATTAAATAAAGATGAAATTTTACGAACAGAAAAATGAAAAGTAAATACGGTTCCCGCCATTTTTCTATTGTCTTTCTGTCCGCCAAAATGAATGAATGTAACGAAGAAATTAAAAAACAAAAAAGACACAAGCCGCCAAAGAAAATTGTAACGTTTATGGACTTAAAACAGTGTCACTAAGAGTTGCACAAAATTGGTTGAAGCGTTTTCGGTCCGGGAATATTCTTAAATAAAAGATGAAAGCTAGCTCTGGATGACTTGTTACAGATAAATGCTATACCATTTTAGAAAAAGTGGAGCAAGATTGGCATATTGGTAGTAACGGCAGAGCTGAAGTTTTTTTTTGTGTGTGAGTATTCCTGTTGGTCCAGAAACCTTTACTTTATCTAATTTGACTCGTGAACTGAAGAGTTAAAAACTGAAGGGTTAAAAGTCTGGATATAGAAGAAAGCTCAAAATTTGGTTGCCACCAGAGCTCACTAAAAGAAACCTATTGGATCGTGTACTTATTTACGATCATCTATTAAAACGTAATAAAACCAAACCTATTTTGGAAAGATTGATCACTAGTGATAAAAAGTGGATTACCTAAGACAAGAACGTGTGATAAACAACATGGTCAAAGGGCAGTCAAGTTCCACAGATTATAGCGAAACCTGGATTAACTCGCAATAAAGCGATGCTGTGTGATCAAGTGAGGACAAAGGTCAAAACTACTTGACGCAGTTTTTTGATCAGAAATCCTAAAATTTGAGACTACAAATTATCGAGCACAATGGCACATATATATTATAAACCACTTTATTCACTTTTTAAATTCGGTTCTGATTTCGGGCTTAAAGTACAAATTTAAATAACATCTGCAAAGTATGCCAATGTGTAAGTTACTAATAATAATAAAATTTTCTTACCTTATATTATTTACCTCTTGTCAGAAGAAATTCTTATTTATATGGTCAAGTCTGTGGCTAGAAACTGTACTACTAACGAGAGAACTTGATCTGGTACTTTAGGCGTAAAATAGTACTATAGTATATTTAGTATATACTTATAGTTATACTATAAGTAATAAATATAAATTTAAACTAATGCCATTGGCGTTACGATGTTGTGATAAATTAATTATGGCCCGTTTTAGTTAGATGCAAATATAAGTATGGGCCGTTCGTCAGCTGCGTAAATTGGAATCCTTTGATGTGTTAGCAAACTGTTTCCAATCCCGGAGGGATGAAGGAAATTACGATTTGCTTAGAGAAATATTTGTACATTGTAAATCGAATGTACTGTGTGAGTTAAGTTGTCGTCCTGAAAAGGCTCGTATATAAAGAATTGTTTTTTATTTACTCTACTTTCAAACAACGACTTTTAACATATTTATTATTACATAAATATATTATGATGAATATATATATTATAATGATAGATACATATATTATAGTGCCGTATTAATTCGTCAATCACTGAGGCACTCATTCCTCACCCTTCCACAGTACGATACTACACTTCACGTTTCATTACGTCACGTTTCATTACGTCACGTTGATGTTGCACCGTAAAACTGGATCAACCAGGATAGGAAATATTGATGTATTTGGTAATAAAAACACTTCATCTATGTTTTCTTTTCTGTGACCTACCTATAAAGCAAAATACAATTATTTTTGGTAACGAGGCATTTCATCTCAATCCTGAGAAGAGACAATGAATCTGTATTATGATTCCTTGTCTAGGATGAATGTGGACGTCATGGGCCACATATCACCAAATGAACCGTGTGCTTGTTTGTTATCTTCAATACAATAAAGGAAATGTAAATCGAGTATGTATTGTGGTGCCCTTTACTTCTTTCTGTATCTGTATTTATTATCGGTGTTATACATATAAAAAATTAAATTGGTATATATATATATATATATATATATACATATATAATAATAACTTGTTTTCTATTAATTCATCCAATTGTTCATGGGTGTTATATTTTTTCATATGAATAAACAAATTCTTTCTTTCTTTCTAGTGTTTTTAAAATTACGTAATTCAATTACCCATTACCACTAAAACTAATGATAAAGTGCATTATTTATTTATGACGCGAAAGAACTATTCTCACTTATTTGATTTTAAATGTCAATGTTGTATTATATTTATATATACTTACAACAAATGTAACTCTTATGTACACCTATGCTGGTTTATTTATAAATGTATCAATGCACCTAATGAATCTTTCCGTACCACCCAAAGGTTAGACAGGGAGATAATGCCTTAGGCATTAAGTCCGTCCGTGTAAACTGTTTGTGCAAAAATTTTTATTAGTAATAAATAATTAATGTACGGTAAGCAGAACTCAAGGTCGTAGGTCCGTATCTGCCTTTTGACTATTGTAGTTAGCCATCTCCTAGTACGTATTATACAAGCAGTTATGCTTCGTCGGAGTGGTTAACTGGAATGTAAGTAATATTGACACTAAGGAGCGTTCTTTAAAAACAATAGATAAATACAGATTTTGTGCCAACGCCTAACAAATACATTGGTTATTTATTATATAACCAGCTCATGCGAACAAGTGCTTTGATACCACCGGTAGTCAAGAACAAGCACGTTGTAATTAAAAAAGAATTATGAACGCGTGTATCAGATTAACCTCGTTATAAGCTGAAATAAATTAAAACCTCTGAATTTCATTTGGTAATTGATAAAAAGGAGATTGATAATATATTTCAGGAAAATTATGATAATAAATATCTGTTATTTAGGGAATTAATTAAAAGATAATATAACTTTATATGCAAATAATTATTCTATTTTAAAACTGTATATAGTTATATTTCAAAAAACACTATTTATTTACTTCTTTATATATTAGGCTGATACATATGATTGTATAATGAAATATTTGTATACTTCCAATAACTTTACGTCTGCTCTGTCTGTAAATCGGATCCGAAATGCCCTTTTTGATTCGACAAACGAGCACACAGTTCACCTGATGGCAAGTGATTCCTGCGACCCATGACACCCACAAGCATCCTTCACAAGGAATCATAACTCAGATGTGTTGTCACCCTTGAGGAGAATCGTAATACAGATGCATTTTCACCGGTAATAAAGGTCTCTAGACCCCACCAGATGAAACACAGCAACATTTTAGGCCAGTATTCTGTGAGGGCGTGGTCCTAGGTCCAGGTCAAGGTGACCTATTCATTCTGCAGCTAAAAACAAACTGCAGTGTAGCTCTCTATTGAAGCGAGTACTTACGAATCACGTCCTCTCTATAGATCCTTTCAAAGATTATCTTCACTGAGGAGTAGTGAAGGTTCATCACCATCATTTCAGCCCCTCACTAGTCCACTGCTGAACTAAGTTCTCCCCTATAGGTATGAACGTTAGCCTTTAATAATACAGAGCTTACTTTCTTTGGATTTTACCATGCTTCACGTGATTATTATGCAATTATTATAACGTTTGATTGTATTAAATCACTAAGCTCTTTAAAATATTTTTAATTTAGTTTCAATATTAGAATGATTTGAGTATACACAATCGATGAAAAGAGGAGCCCAGGGGCGGTGGTGATGTCTAAATCGCTATCTAGCTGTCGTAAGTTTGAATCCTACTGTCTTTGTTCGGCCAAATACAATATATAATTTTATACAGATATATTTCAATTTAATCAAATTAATGTCAAAGCTATTTATACAATAATCTTCACCCTGAACACATTTATTAATAAATATTTCTATATAAATAATTTCTATCTCCAATAATAAAATTAAAGCTGTCATCATTAAAGTTGTACCTGCCTTCCGTATTATTTTCTTGTTGTTTATCTTTAATTTTACCTTCGTATTTCTTTTCATTATGATTCTTAAATCTCAGGAACTTTTAACATAGCCAAGTTTTGCACAAAATGCAAAAAGTTACAGTGTAATTTTCGGAAATAATTATCGATTAAATCGTTGCTATACACAATATGGGGTCGTAAAAATATCTAATTATAATTTCCAATGAATCAATAATTTTATTCTAGTTTCCATGAGTGGTAATAGAAGATAGTTGAAGAAACTGTCCGTAAACGAGGACACAGTTCACCCGATGGTAAATGATGAATACGAACCATGACATCTACATCCAAGCAGAGACTCAACATGTACATATATTTTCACCCCTGTTGACTGAGATTAAACGCCACGTTAATTGTATTTGGGTCTCCGGACCCCTACACACCATACCAAACTATATAATATGTAAACTTGGACACTAATATTTTGAATGAAGTGAGAGTCACAAAAAATTAATACAGAATACTAATTAATTACTATTTATTCCTTTGTTTAATTTTCAATTGAGTAGGTTGATGTAATTCTGTTCTAAATCTGAACATTCCCACTCGTTCTTATCTTGTCAATTATAACCCAAGCGATTAAGCGATAGCAAATGAAAAGGAGATAAGACAGGAAGTACTTTTGCTAACTAAAACAACTTTAATGTTTACATTTCATTTATTTTCTGGTTAATTTGTATTTTGTAAGTCCGCCTCCGGGTCATAGAGACTTCCCATGATATGACAATTCACTCCTGAGTAAAATATATAAAACTCGTGAGCAAAAAAATGCACTCAAAGATCTTACGCAAGGTTCAATTTCTTTAAAAAAATAACTGAGCACTGAATTGTAATTTTCTTTTTAATTTATTAAAACTGTATGTTTAACTTCTAAATAATGTAAACAGTTGTTATCGTTCCAAAAAAAAATTAAGAATACTCTTATCCTGTCTATTAATGACCGATTAGGGGCTGTAATTAGAGCCAGGGGGGTTACACTAAATGTTAAATTGTTTTTATTATTTAACTTATGATTGTTTTGTCTTTTTGTCTGTACTTTCTTTAGACTGAATGTTTCCTAATTTGAGAGTTTAAGATGAATTTTGTATATATTTTTTTTTATTAATAAAAAGCATTTATTAATATGAATGTCAATTCATTTTAAAGCTAAAGCCTTCATCTTTAATATATTATAGTCAAAAATAAATCTGAGCAACATATTTTTTCCGACAATATTTTGACCCCAAACGTACAGCGTGAGTCGATTTTTTTGCTCACGAGTAGTCAAATTATTATTATCACCGACATTTGGCAGCCTTGTTTTGGACACGGGCCTCCTCCAATGAGTACCATTTTTGATGATTTATGATGATCTACGGATTCACACATCCAATTGCTTTCTTATACAGTTTCTATCTTAGACTTGTAAATTTTCGCACCACCCAGAGAGAACGCTACTAACACTAACACTAACTAACACTAGAAAAAACGCTCGTTATTGTTGGCGATTGTGAACTAAAACGGAACTGAAACGGAACTGATCCAGAAGCAATTATCGTAGAAGTAGATGAGTTTCGGACGAATTCTTTTCTCTAAATACTAATATATCATTTTTACTTATAATTTATAACCAACATTATTATATGTACATATGTATTTATATATTTAACGAATCCAATTTTAACACAACTTCAGTTTTTCATCATTTTTATTTTTACGTTAACTATTATTCTCTCGGTATCTGTACGTTAATGTAGGTATAAACTGGCCAAGACACGCAATCTTGAATATCATGGATTGAAAAGACATTGACTAATTGATTTATAGGGATCATTTTGTATATGTGACCAGTTTAATCTTTTTGCCAAATTTTTCTATGCCATAGCATGAATGTTATAAGCTTAATTACGACATGTATAATGTATGGCCATATAATTTCTATATCTTCTCTTCTTCAACTTCCAGTAAAATATAATTTCACTAAAGCTCTGATTTTAATCAATTATGTGCAGTACGAAATGACATAATAGCTCTAAGCTCAAATAACTGGCCATAAATACTGTTATATAAAAACTTTTCTTTTTTTCAAGTTTTTAATTATTTTGAATTTGGTACACGTATATTATTTTAAAAACTTCTTTCGATTTTGCGCCATTTCACATATTTTTTCGTGTTCATTATTAAATTACAATATGGAATGGTGTGTTAAAGAAAATAGGATTGCAGTGATCGCCTTGCACAAAGTGGGTATGCTGTCGGTCATATTCCAGACACTTCAAAAGCTTGGTATCAGCCGTATGTTCGTATATCGTACTATCAACAGATACAACAACGCTTCCTCTGTCGAAGGCCAGAAAAGATCGGGGCGGCCGCGTGCTCTTAGAACTACAAAGTATGTTAATGCTGTTAAAGCCAGAAGTCGTCGAAACCCCATTAGGAAGCAAAAAATCTTATGGCGCGAAATAAAGATTCCCGCTAGGACTCTGTCGCGTATTATAAAACAAGACCTGAAGCTCGGGGCTTATCATCGATATACAGGACATGCCCTAAATCAATCTTTACAATTAAAGAGAGTGGATCGATCAAAACGCCTTCTGTCGCGATATGCAGGGGAAAGGCACAGAAATATCCTCTTTACCGATGAAAAAATTTTTCATGATTGAAGAACACGTCAATAAGCAAAATGATAAAGTATACATCTCACAGTTCTAAAGAAGTTGCTCAAGTGGTCGGAAAGGTACAACTTGGTCATCATCCTGCGTCAGTGATGGTTTGGAGTGTCTTATCAAGGAGTTACAAAACTACATTTTTGTGAAAACGGAGTGAAAACTTCAACCAAAGTGTATCAAGATACAGTCTTGGTCATCATGTTGTTAAACCTCTCAGCATTACTCTTTTTAAAAATATACCGTGGACTTTACAGCAGGACTCAACGAACTCGAACTGCCCAAGCCTGGCTTGAAACCAACGTTCCGGACTTTATAAGAGCTAAGACTGGCCCTTATCTAGCCCAGACCTCAACCCTTTAGACTTCAAATTATGGTCAGTTTTAGTCTACTCTAAACGACACGGCGATATTGAGTCTCTTAAAAAATCTTTGGAGGAAGCAGTGGAGAAATTTCCCTTAGACAGTAAATCCATAGATTCGTAGCCAAACATATTAAAGGCCTGTATAAAAGCCAAAGGTGGCCATTTTGAATAGAATATTTTATTTTTTGCTGAGACTAATAAATACGTAGTTATAAATTTTAATAATATTACATTACTATATTATTAAAATATATGAGGTATTCTGTGAAAACCTGGTTTCATATTGGTCGACCTTTCAGCTAGAATCCGAATGCGGCGAGGCTTGTATTCTACGGCGTTCTTGAATTTAGCACATGCCTACAATTATATACCACCATTATTAGTGAAATTTATTTCAACGAATACAACTCATTCGAGTGGAGTTCAGTCAAACGAAATTATGGTTGGTACTGAGCCCGATGTATTTCGATAAATTCACATTCTTTCGCACTTCTGTGGGCATGCCACATATATATTTTTATTCATTATATTTTTTTATTATATCAATAAAAACTGAACTACGACAATAATATCAACAGTTTTTTTAGTTATTAAAAATAAGAGCTTTTACAAAGGTATAAATGGCGGTATTGTGTATTCGAAAATTCATAAGCTCTCCCTAAAAGTCCTAAAAGTTATGTTTTTAAAACATTAACGAACGGAGACATTTTCAAAACATGTTATCCTGTAACTAATAAGACTTTTGGGATTGCGCCAAAAGCCGTAGACTGCCGATATTATGCAGTACTTTCAAGATCGATAACATACATACATTCTCTGCTGTGTTTCGTCTTGTGAGTTTAGTGATCCGGAGAACTTTATTTCTGGTGACGACGTATTCCATCTCAGTCCTCAAGGGTTGCAATTCATTTACATTATGATTCCTTGTCAAGGATGAGTGTGGATGTAACAGGCCGTAGCAATCACTTGCCATCAGGTAAACTCATAATACAAAAAATATAGTAATATTTTTGTATACTTAAAAAAATGGTTATGAATTGAATAGTGTATCATAATTATGATAATACCAAACTGTAATTTAAGTAATGAAAGTGAACATTATGTGTCTACTTACAATTAGTGTCTAGGTACAATTAGTGTCTAGGTACAATTAGGTTTAGAAAGAATTTCGGTAAAAAGATAAACTGATCACTTATTTGATAAAACTTTATAGGGATAAATGAATTAGTCGATGTCTTTTCTGCTATGTTACTATTCACATTGCGCTTTAATGTCCGCCGAGGTGCACCACGTGACAGAAGCATTCACTCGTCTACCTATTTCCTATTCCGATTTTTTTTTATGTGTGAGTATTGCTGTTGGTCCAGATACCTCTATAGCTGTAGCGGCGCGCTGAGTAGGGAAATAATGACGACGATGCTGCGAAGCTGGCATGAAGACTGCTGCTGCACCATCGCTGCACTCCGACCCCTGTGGGCGGAGAACGTCGACGACAACAGAAGGGGCGATAATACGATCCTAGGGCCCCTCATAAGGAGATACGAAACCTTGACTCGGATCGCTATCTAAAGGGAGACCTATTCATAATCAAATAATATCGTGACGGACGCGTGACGTGTTTAGAGTATCTTGCTGCAGCTCAGATCGTGAGGTCGATTCCCGGCCGAGAATATTTGTGTATTACAAATGATTACTTTTCGAATCTGGATGTATTGTATGTGTATCCCGTATGTCTTTAATTCTTATGAACCTTCCTCATATGAATTAAATAATGATATTTTGCCCTTCCCTAAACCGATATAATATACGAGTATCTACGTATATTATATCGGTTTAGGGAAGGGCAAAAGGTTACGGTACTATAATATATCCTCCACAGATTAGGTCATCTGATAATAACAAGATTGCCGTGGTCGAAGTCGACCATCATGCAATAAGATCGGAGAAAGGCTCAGATGTAGTGACACGAGAAACATACTACACTATGCAGCCGTCAAAAATTGATCTTTACCAAAACACTCGAGGGATAAACTTGATTACATAATGTCGACATGAACATAATACATAATGTGGAACATGAATGTATCAATCAAACTCAATCGGATATAAGGTATAAATAACGGTGTACCTCTATAATCTAAATTCAATTAAAATATTAAAGTGCCCATACATATCGAAATAAGACGTCCTGATACCCATTTGCTCTTAGTGCGCACAACATCATAGATTAACACCAGGTGAGATTATAAACAAGGACCGGCATATATCCATTTAAAAGAAAAAAGATTATTGTTTAATATTTAATTAAACATAAATCGTAAACTCCTCCGGACTACCTGTCACCGGATTACCATCGGAGTAATACAGACGATGGGTATAGCTTTAATAATGATAGCTTTTACCTTGTTATACAGATTTGTATAGATATTAATAAAAGAAGGATTAAAAAATATACACTATAGAAACTAAGCTTTAGCATTATTTGTGAATCAAATCAAAATTAAATTGGTAAGATTGGGACGGTCTAGACAATAAAATGCGCAAACGAACAAATGGTAAGGAATTAGAGTACTTTTCAAGGAAGATTACCATATACACGAATCAGGTATTCTCGAATTGAACAGTGACAAAGAGCTCGGTTAACACACACACAGTTCAGCGGATGTCAAGTGACCTCATTATTAAATCGAATACCTCTATACATTATAACCTGCCACCGTGGTACAGGTAATCCACGAGCTCGCTTTTGATCAACGCCCCGTTCTTCTTAGAAGCCCCAGTTTGAAGTCTTCTTCTTCAAATTGGGGCACTTTTCCTCGACGTAGCGAAAGCTTTCGACAAGGTCTGGCACAACGGGCTCATATACAAACTATATGAGCTCGGTGTGCCAGATCGACTCATACTTATCATACCAGACTTTCTCCGAAATCGAATCTTTCGTTACCGCGTCGAGGTAACGCATTCCGAGGTTCACCCCATTTGTGCCGGAGTACCACAAGGCTCCGTCCCTATTTTATACACAATCTACACCAACGACATACCGTGCACTCGCGGTGTAGAGCTAGCCTTTTTCGCCGATGACACCGGCCTCTACCTGTCTAGATTAAATCAGACGCTCTTTGTAAACGCCGCCAATCTGCAGCCATCACCTTAGGGAAATGGTTTCGGAAATGGAGGATCTAGGTTAACCCCACCAAAATTGCAGCCATGTACTTGTCTCGGAGCAACAAAACACCGCATCTCCCAACTATAGAGTTATTTGATCGTCCAATCCCCTGAAAAAGACAGTCAAATTACTTAGGCGTTTCTTTAGATGAAAGACTCCGCATATCAACCGCGTACGAAATCGAGCAGCGTTCTACCTAGGTCGTTTGCACCCGTTACTGAATAAAAATAGCAAAATGACCCTGCGTAATAAAATTACACTATACAAAGCGTGCATCCGACCCATAATGACATACGTAAGCCCCGTCTTTACGCATGCCTCCCCGCATCACAATCACCAACTTCAGGTAATACAAAATCGTTTCATGCGCAAGACCACCGGTGCGCCGTGGTTCTTGCGTAACGAAAATCTACACATAGATCTTGAGCTGCCAACCATAGCTCAGTACCTGAAGCAGGTTTCCCACCGATATTTCGACAATGCCGTCACACATTATAACTTAACCCTTGATTGTTTGTGCCGCAACTTACAATCCCATCGCGAATCACAGATTTACCCGCGTCCGAAGGAGACCGAGGCACGGCCTCGACGACCCCGACGACATGACCACCAGAGCCCAAGCCCTTCATAAAACACAACACATGCACATTGCTCCCTCATAACGCCCCCACCGACGGCGAGGGCGTCGCAAACAAGATTATTCGCGATACCCCCATGTCACTGGCCGGTTCTCTCCAGTCCATACAGATAGAAGCATCGCTGGAGTTTCTTGCACAAATTTTTCTCCAGCACCCACGCATTCTGAAGTGGTGGTCTGTCAGAAGCAACTGACCTAACCGAGGTTCGGCCCTCTCGGGCACACTCGAGTCAGACGCTATCACGAAACAGGGCAACGGTCCAAGCCAAGGCTCCCTCTCCGGAGCCCTTGTTCTGGTTACCCACATCTTGACTGAGTGCCTTAAGCGCTCGGTCACCTCTCAACCCAGTGAAACTGTAAAAGCCCCTAACAGCGGCCTTAATCCCGAAAAAATCTACCAAGCTACCAATAGTTTAAATTATGCCATAATGCTTATACTAATATATTAGTAATACTAATATTATTTGATGAATAACAAATCTCCAATTTTACAATAGCCGATGTACGTATTTGTTAGGTGTTGGAACAAAATCTATTTCAATCTATTAACAATTGAAGTTTTGATTCCTTAATGAGGTGGATATTTCTGTAATATAACAACTATTTGTCATTGGATTTGATTGTCGCCTTTATCGTATTTTTTTCCTTTTGGTTGGTGAAGATGCTTGCGTCCGTAGGAAATACTTGAATTTTGATACCCTACACGTGGTAGGCTTCGGCTGCAGGCTTTCGGTTACCACCCATTGGACAAAACCATACCGCCAAGTGACTAATGACGCGTTCCGGTATGATGCCCGATGAAGCCTATGGAGGATAGGTCTGAAAAGTAGCGCTGCGATTAATAACCGAGTACGACGTGTTTGATGGAGATGTACTGGGAGCTTGGTCGTGGAGGATAGCGGGATCCGATGCACGGTTCTCCGGTGGCCGACTGCAGATAGTTGGGGCCCAAGTAGCGTGAAAGCCACTCGTGAAAGGATGCCCGCCAGTTGCGTAAAATCCTAGGGTGGCCCCATCGTGCTGGTTGGCAACCAGACAAGAGGACCCGATTGCATGCCCTGAGGGGGTTTCGGGCGTCCCCGCAGTCTCCAGATCAAGCCTCTACTTGTTCACATCGCAATGCTTCGGTCAACTACTATCCTTCATTCTATTCACTCTATCACAACATGAAACGTCCCAACAATAAAAGTAAGGTTCAACAGCGGTTGCACTTCTTCTCATTCAAAGTGCACCTTACCAACATCCGAGGTTTGCCCATGCTGGGAGAGAGGCGTGGAATTTGTTCCTAACACATAACCTCTCTGTAAATCGCAAGCCACTAGGGTGCCAGATGTGGATGTATCTAGTCCTGTAAATGCCTTTCCAGATTTAGTAGACCTTTGACAAAGTTTCTATTAGATATCTCATATTTTAGGTGTCCCCCGAGATATTATTCTTAGTCCTACACCTTCCCTGATTTGTATCAACGATTTTAGTAATAACTTAGCATAAAGTTAAAATTTTTGCGGAGTGAACCATTCTGCAACCTGATATAGGTTACAAAATTGCTTCAAAATAATGTGTTGACGCTTAATGTCAAAAACACAGTTTATTTTCATCTCGGAAAAAACGTCAGCTCAAACACATTTTCAATTTCAACATACTATTACACATTTGTGAGAACAAACCCGACACATACGCGACTTAATACATGATATTGTATTAAAGTTTCTCAAATCGGTTAACAAACCTGTTAATACCGCACACAGTATATTGCAATGTCCGCGTACAATATAGCTACATTATACACTAAATCTTACAAGCATCGTAACATCAAAATTCGTATGTAAAAAATTGCTATATTATTGGTTATTTGCGACTAAAGGGGTGGAAAGGACGATAGAATTGGGTATTTAAATATATGGCATTGTACTGGTATAGAATTTTTTTTCATACACCAGTCCTTGGACACACACTGATCCAAGCACACGGACATTCGAAATGTGGTGCTCAGTAACACTTTGATTTTGCTTTATATTTACATAACGTCTAGTTATAGCATAAGTCACCTTATTGAGTGGTTAATGTCCTTCAAATCTTTTTATTTTTGCAATTCAAATTTGTTAGAATCAATATTTTGTACTAATATTCTATTTTAGGGCAGATAATGTAATTGTTATTCTTATATAATGTTCTTAATTTCAATTAAATGTCTTTTAAATTCAAAAGCATATTCTAACAGTTGATGGGCTAGTAATTTCAATAGATTTAACAATAACCATCCATTTGTCTGCCCATTACCAAGTTAAATCGACGCTGGTTCACAGTCGACGATTTCTTTTATTGGTATCTACTGAACGAACTTCGCAGAGTTCAAGTTTAATATATTTAATGCTATCGTGTCGAGACTAATAGCAAGTTCTTGAAAATTGTTTTATTAAAACCTCTTATTGAACAGTTTTATATGCTAATTATAGATTTGTTAAATTTTAAATTTGTATTCATTTATTCTGTCTTAACTCAACTTTAATAGTTTATAATATTGTTTTCTTTAGTTTCTTATTACTTTTTACTTAAGTTGTGAATAACGATGTTGACTACGTAATCACACTGTGTCTGCTATATTATATTATTGATGAAATATATATTATGTAGCTGTTGGTTATTCCAAATAAATAATAATAAAAAAAATATAAGTTCATCGACCCTATTCTATTAAATAATAACAAAATTAAAATAATCAAAGTGAAAAGTAAATTACGATAACAGCCAATATATATGTATATCCAACTATTAGCTATCTAGAGAGTGTAACACTCACAACACTCACACAACACTCAGCTCTATCCATCACGTGGTTCCGCTGCGGATTGGTAGACTTCACATATCTTCGAAATATTTTTTTTGCTTTATATATATCTTAGACATGCAGGTTTCCTCATTATGTTTTCCTTTAACGCTGAGCACGTGGTAAATCAACACACGAAATTGCAATTAACATTTTTTTGGTGCTGGCACAGGAATCAAATTCGCTTGGACACTGAGCTACTACGGCATATCGGCTCAAACATAATGAATTTAATAATAAATGCATTCTCTTAATTCACATGTCTTAAATAAGTGTTACGCTTCTTCAGTTTAATACTCCAAAATAATAACTAAAGAAGCTAATATATAATAATGATATTATGATTTTTATCAGTAAGATACATTAGATTCTAATAACATTATTATATATATATTATACAAATATAACTAGTATAGTAATAATTTAGTAGTTGCCCTCAATATTATAAAAAAATAAACATAAACTTTTGAAAATGGCGGACTTAATACCAAAAAGAATTATGATCCAGCGTACCATATGAGGCCTACCTGCCTCCAGGGTTGAACAGAGAATATATGTCGGGTGCAAAAAATATGTATTTTAGGTTGTTCGTAGTTTGTAAATATTGTTGTTCTGTTTGAAAATAGTTGTGTAAAACACAAACAAAAAGATATGCTCTGTAACAATGTAACTACAGTTATTGCAAATTAACAATAGCGCAACCCGTTGCCGTCGCAAGCAAGAAGTAGAAGGAAAAGGAAAAGGAGAAGGAGAAGGAGAAGGAGAAGGAGAAGGAGAAGGAGAAGGAGAAGTAGAAGGAGAAGGAGAAGGAGAAGGAGAAGGAGAAGGAGAAGGAGAAGGAGAAGGAGAAGGAGAAGGAGAAGGAGAAGGAGAAGGAGAAGGAGAAGGAGAAGGAGAAGGAGAAGGAGAAGGAGAAGGAGAAGGAGAAGGAGAAGGAGAAGGAGAAGGAGAAGGAGAAGGAGAAGGAGAAGGAGAAGGAGAAGGAGAAGGAGAAGGAGAAGGAGAAGGAGAAGGAGAAGGAGAAGGAGAAGGAGAAGGAGAAGGAGAAGGAGAAGGAGAAGGAGAAGGAGAAGGAGAAGGAGAAGGAGAAGGAGAAGGAGAAGGAGAAGGAGAAGGAGAAGGAGAAGGAGGAGAAAGAAAAGAAAAAGAAGAAGAAGAACTTATAATGGACGATTTAAAATGATCACGAAATTGATCTCTTTGACAACCTTATGCATATGTTAGTAGTTTAGTTTCTATGTAGAGTTGTTTCCTTTCTCATTCTTCAAGGTTATTAGATAGGTAGAAATTAATAGTCGCATTAATATATGTATAAACAACGCTAAATGATATTTAGAATTATGATATTTCAACACCCGGATTAGCAGAATATCGGCAGCGATAATCTCCAAGATTTTTAATTTACCAGAGTATGATGCCAGGGAATACCAACATAACTACGAGATATATTAGATTTTGCCTCTTAAAATACATTAAGTTCGAAAAAGGTGATGAATTATTTAAAAGTTCCTAATGAATAACTTTGCCGTTAAGCGACTTTACTTAACTAACGTATTACTATAATGACTTACATCTGCGGTGTTTCCGCGATCCCTTGAGAAATGACATCCATTGGTTACATATACAATTTAAGTTAAGAATATCATCTTAGTGTTAACGATACAAACTTTTAAATCCCTTTGTACTCTATTTAGTATAATTTTTAACAAACGTTTAATTTGCTATTACTATTACTATATTCCATTAAATTCACAAATTGAGATAAAACAAAAATAAATGTAAGCTTGGATCTGACTCTAATAAATGGGACTAATGGGAGACCAAATGAGAAATAAATCTTGATACTTTATTCATCATTGATAAGGTCATGTCTAGAATACACCGCCATTAGTATCCCCTGTTATAAGCACTTTTTGACGCTATAAACAAAAAAGTACAAAATAAATTCTTACGCATACTTAATCAATCGGAAATCAAATCAAAATCGCATACTAATATCAATTGGACGTAACACGATTTAACCAAACTTAATAATCAAATTCATATTTTCTATTACTCTTTTCACTATTTTCTTCTGGCAACACCGAGCCGTTTCTAATTTTGATGTCAGTTGCAATTTGCAGTTTGTTGCTGATATAGCATGTCACGCTAATTACGATTTTATGCGTCAATAAAATTTCGCAAATCGTAATATTTATGTAATCACAGACTTAAGTTAATGTGATGCTTCAAAGTGATTTTTACAATTACGTCAAGCCTTGACACTGTGACTGTACTGTGAGTGATTTTTGAAAGTGTGTTTCTCTGTTCAAAGTTTTTGTTTACGTCGTAATTACTTATAGATGTATTAGAATATAAAAGCTGATTACAAAAGGTTAGTAGACTTCATACATGTTTTCTTGATAGCCTGACAAGTAAACATTAAGGGTCCTGAAAGAAGTCTGCGTTGTTCTAATTTTAGAACCGGCCTCCGGTTCACATGTTTATGCCCCTTCGTTTGTATTCAAGTAATTATTATTTTAGAAATTATATATTCCTTTTATTGCTTTGTATATTTTTAAGTAATATTTGTTACCTTATTTATAATATTACATACGATAAGAATATTTCTTTCATATACAGCTGTCTCGTATAACTCGGTTAATCCGTACCGTGTTTACCGACTTTTTTATTTATCATAATTATTATTTTATTCATTTATAAAATTAATTTTGCGTTGACTTATTTTATGTACATATCAAGGTGTAACATTTTAAGATAGCTGCAATTTCAGTCCAATAAAATATACAAATGAAAACGGCCACTTAAATTCAAGTTTTTAATCATAAACAAAAATCATGAAAATTTGACAAAATAATATATTTAAATAATTCAATAATTATTATAAAATAAATAGATATGGTTTATTAAGACCACAAAATTAATTTTCATCATCACATTTTCACATTTTTTAGCTACAGCTATTCTTTATTTCAGGTCAATTAAATTGAAATAAGCAACCAATGCAATATTACAAATTAGTGATAGTGATATGTGTCACTGAATTGAAAAGAGTGAGACATCTTTTCAATATAAAGATACATATCACTCATTTAGCTCATTTAGCTCACTTAGCTCAGTAGTCACTCACATTATTAAATCACTCACTTAGCTCACTTGAAATGTATCGCTCGGATAAAAACGACTCCCTTACTCATTTTTCACATTATCTTGATAAAGTTTGGAATTCATATTTTATTTAATATATATTTTTTAAAGTTATTATCAAATTGTACATGACTACATATTAAATTGATTTTCCTTCATACTTATAAGATAGGCTTAGGACTTTATGTTAAATATAACATTTACATAAACACTTAAACATATGGGTCCTTTAAATCCAAAAACACTCACAATTTAGTCTATTTACAGTTCTATCACTAAACAATTTATTTTCAACAGACAAAAACATTAAACATTTCACAACCTACTTATGAGTCACCCTGGAACAACTAATTACCAAAAGCAAACAATTTTAAAGTATTACTAGCATGTTATAATAAAATAAATACAAATCTATTTTCAAATTAAACACAATATATAAAAATACTTTTAGAAATATATTTTTCCTTGACCACCTAGTTACATTGATACGAAATTAGCATGAACTGTCATTCTTGTCAGCCGGCCATGCAAGCATCTCACCTATCTCTCTCTTTTTTCTTTAGCGGTTTCACTCAATCATGATACATACAGCGACATTCTCTACATCTAGTGAGCTAGGAGCGACTTGTGTGAGTGATACATTGTATCTGTGTGTGTGATATAGTTCTTTTATATCACTCACTCAAGAGCTACACAACTCTAACACAAATGTTTTCGGAATCATTGGTGTATTTGGAAGTGAGGATGTTTAGTAGCACATTAGTTCTCCCTCATTACAAGTTCCTGTTCTTCAAATACTTCATCATCAATGTTTTGTGGTGTGTAATATTGAATCTATTTTATAATAATTGCAACTTTTGTAATATTGAAACCATGTTTAACAAGTACCATGTTATAAGGAGGACCCCTGTATTCATTAAAGGCTTAGTTCATATTTGTATTTATAGCATCACAACATTTGTAGTAGTTTTAAATTTTTTATAAATTAGATTATTAACATTTACCTTTTTTATCTTTTTATTTATTATTATATCTATCATTTACTTATTAGTAAAATTATTTGGAGTTGAATTTTTTACCAAGAGATAAAAGTTAAGTGTAAGGAGGGAAAAGTTGAATGTATGGAAATGGAGATGTGCTTTCATTTTAAGTACAAATTTTAGTTTAGTTTAAAGTCTCATTGCACAATTTAAAGGACTTTTTATGTGGATAGTCACTGTGGAGCTATTTACAGTATGAATCTGTCGGCTCAAACAGAAATAACAATTCTTTCATAGAAAACTAGCACCATATAGTATTTCAGTGCTCTGTATATTCACTGTCTATTATGCTTTTGTATGGTGAAAGAAAAGCTGGAGAAGACTCATGATGAATAAAAGTGTCATAATCGACAGGAACTACTTACCATCAAGTGAACATATTTGACACTTCTAATACCTTCTTTTTTTTTGGGCCAACTAAATAGCCACTGTTAGTCTGAGAGCTTTTACAGTTTCACCAGGTTGACTCCTAATACCATATATAATAGAGAATATAAAGTAAAAAAGAAATTTAAATTTATAAAAATATCCACAATCAACATCCCATAATCAGACAACATCCAAGATTTCCACAAACCTTGTGCCATCTGCATTAGATGCATGATTGGTGTTATGATTTTGTTTACCTTTCTGTTAATCTCAGTGGTAATATAATAAGTTTAATTAAAATAAAGGACAATCATATAATTAAAGAGTTAATAAATGCTTACTTATTCCAGTCCAATTCTATTCTTGAAACTAAAGAAAGAAATTACCATATTTATTTTTAGATTATATATGTTCAAATTACAAATATAATATACATTTTATGATATAAACAATGTTTGGTTTTAAATGTAAATTATTTTTGTGTTTTTTTTTAACTCTTTTTACATGTGTACTAAGACATAGTATTATTTTGTATTTGAGATATTTGGTAAAATAAATCATTGGTGTTTAAAAGTACTTTCTATTATATTTTTTTATTTCATTAAATTGAGAGTTATAAACAAGCACACAGTTCAGTTGACAAGGAATCATAATGCAGATGCATTGTCATCCTTGAGGACTGAGATGGAATGCCTTGTCACCAGCAATTAAGGTACTCCGGATGTCTCTACTCACTAGACGAAACACAGCAGCATTATGCTGTTATTTCACGCTGGTATTCTTTAAGGGTGTGGTCCTAACCTGGTTGAGCGGACCCATTCATTCAGCAGCTAGAAACAAACTGCAGTGTAGCTGTTTGCCTTTTATGTTGCATTAATTTACCTTATTATTTTAAATAAGTAAAAAATTGAATACTAGTTTAATGATGTTTTAAATTTAAAAAATATATATGAGGGAAACCAAAATTATTTAATTTTTTTATTTACCTTTATTACAGATTTTCTGATGTTTATTATTATCTATTACTTATTATCTTCATTCCTAATATGTATTAGATAATTGTTATCATCAACAATTATATTCCTTTTTAATATCATATGGTAATCCTGCAACAGCTTGTTTGTTTAAATTAGACTCGCTTAAAAGTTAAATTAACAGTTTAGAACTTGCTTTCCTGATCCAGGTACTGACAAGTTATATCATAAAATGAATAATTTTAGTAAACTTATATTTTACATTTTCTGATTTTTACAAATAAGAAAAATAAGTTAGATAAGTACTAAATTATAGTGATAGATTCCAATAGTGGATGGTAGCAGGTTTTTAAATATACACTAAAAATATTTATACAACAAATGGTTTGATTTTAAACTCACATTATAATGTACATGAGCCATAAAATTACGATTACTAATCTTTACGATGATTGAAAATGATGAATATACTAAAATGGAGTTGAGAGACAATATCTTGATAAGACAATATCTTCAAATATTATAAGAACATTTATTTTTTATTCTATAGAATGTATCCCAACAGAAGATTTTTTGTAACATTCAAAACATCATGTTTTGTAAAAGTATTTAGATTGTGTTTCCCAAATCAATAATAAAACTATATTATTTTTTCATTTTTTTTTTAGTCTTACTAGCTTGCTCGATAATGACAATTTCTATTAACACAGAAGCACATTTTGTATGAACTGCTTCTGAACATCTGTAAATATAAATGATTCTTAAAATAATGAAGTTATAAGACTATATTGAATGTAATTTTTATTCTATTGTTACTTGTAGTATATACAATAGAGAAAAAGGAAAATAAATAAACAATAAATGAATGTTGGCAAGGTTCTTTGAAACTTTGCTTTGGACTATTGAAAATTCAAATTAACTGTAATAGGATTGTTTTCTGAGTTGAGTGAAGTACCAATTGTTTAATGAGTAGTCAGTACCTTTTATATCATATTGTAAAATGTTTATTATAATTTTTTTCTATTTATTTATATAAAAATAACAAAAATTGAGATGAGAATGTATAGTTCCTCTGAATTAGTTTGTCCTGCTCATAATCAATATATATTCTATTTATTTATTTAAGCTTCATATACAGTATGTATAAAGGCAGACTTAATGCCTTAGGCATTCTCTACCAGTCAACCTTAAGGCAATGCAGAGATGAAATGGGAAGTGACAAAGTGTTTTACTCATAGGCAATTATTGTTCAGCATGGATACAATTTGTCTAACCTGTATATAAAATATTTGTTGTTGCATAAATAAACATTGCCTTTTCATAATATAGGAGGTAACAAACTGTCACCTCCATACGAAATACGTCAGTGTTATGTCGCTCTTTCACGCTGTTATTCTGTTAGGGAAGAGTCGACCCATTCGTGCCACGTAATCAAAACAAACGGGCACACAGTTCACCTGATGGCAAGTGATTCCTGCGGCCCATGACATCTACATTCATCCTAGACAAAGAATAATAATGCAGATGCGTTGTTACTCTTGAGGATTGAGATGGAATGCCTCGTCACCAGTAATACTGGTCTCTGGATCCCTGCACTCACCAGATGAAACACAACAACATCATGCTGCTATTTTACGCTGGTATTCTGTGAGGGCGTGGTCCTACCCCGGTTGAGCTGATCCATTCATTCTGTAGCTAGACACAAACTGCAGTGTAGCTCTACCACTTTAGGCAGACCCATGGCTTTGCTGCAGAGTAGTCTGATGATGTTATGCATGTATAATAAATCTGAAGCATGTGTGAGTCCATGACATTTGATATAATCTGATAAACATCTGACAACACAAATTCGGACCCCGAAATCAATCATTCTTGTGCTTCCAACTGTAACAATTTTTTTTTTGGCTGGAAACAAAGAACAGTAATTGTCAGATGTGCCACGTGTTATGGAGGCGTTCCATATCAAGGCAAATATAAGCTATCAGGCTCGCCTTGTCAATCATGACAATCGCAGCAGAGTTTAAACGTCACTTCATTGCTGGCTTTTAGCATGGATTACCGGTGATTTAGTTGATTACTCACGTCTCCTTTTGACTTAATTGATCATTAACTGGAAACGTTATTATGGCTTCATGTTCACTAGCATTCTGTCGTTTCTGTTTTATAGATTACACAGGTTTTTTTCATAGATTAGCCTTATGTAGAATAACTTGTGGGAACTAATCGCCGCCCATGAACATCCACAACACCAGATGCCTTAATAACTAATTGTCTTGATTCTTTCACTGTGGAAAAACTTGACACTCCAATAAAATCTATCCAAGATATAGATATGCAGATTCTGAAGAGATTTTTTTTTATTTTGGGCCTGATGGCCCCGAGGGCTTTTACAGTTTCACCGGGTTGAGGGGTAACCGAGCGCTTATGGCGCTCAGACGACGCTCAGACCTATATTAGTGGGTAACCAGCACTAGTCAGTCGGTCAGTTGCTTCTGCCTAAGGATTATCTAAATTAATATCGCTATTATTATTAGCTGTCTGTACCACCCCTTCGGAATGCGTGGGCGCTGGAGAAGAAGCGGCGCAAGAAACTTCAGTAATGCTTCTATATTTATTGTCTGGTAAGAACCGGCCTAGGACATGGCGGTTTCATTGTTTGCGATGCCCGACGGGCGGTATGAGGGTGCTGAAGATTTTGTTTTACTAATAAATTACAGTTAATCATACTATAGAAATTGAACAGATCATACTATAGAAATTGTTGTTAGTAAATGAAGAATATTATTTATATTTAGGACAAAGCATTTGTTCCCATTTTGTTTCGCTTATTACGTGACCTCGCCGTCAATGGACTTGCAAATGTACTAAAAGCGAATTCAGCAGTGGCCATTCATTAGACATCATGTGACGTGCTTTTCGCTCCACTCGGAGATTGGCGTTATTTATTATGATGCAGAAATGGTGTTATGTGAAAATACGTTTTGTTTTTGCAAAAAATAAATTGTATCCTTTGGGACTTGATGAGTTCAGAGGGTAATTCAATAGTGGACTAATGATAGGCTGAGCTGATACTGAAGATGATATAGCTCAAGGTGAAATGCAGAAAGCACTTCCCATATCTACCTTCGCCGATAAAAGACGCGGTAGCTTATTTATATTAAGCTTTACATTAAGTTGATACTTGTAATAAAATTACAAGCTGATTATGATATTAGAACACACTGAAATAAAATGTTAAAAGGTGCTTAACGGTTAAAGTTTAGTGGCATAGGTGTCGACTGATTGATTGGCTTGTAAGCAATGATTTTCTATTTCTTCGGAATCTTATGTATATATAAATTGCTCGCTAACATAAGTGCCGGTGTACGAGAAAAGTCTTGTATCATTCATTTTGACATTTGAATTTATTTTTATGTTATGGTAGTTGTAATTCTTCATGGTGTCAATATTTATATGATTTTCTAGGAGGTATGACATAATTTTGAATTTTACCGAACAAAAATCACTTTATAAAACGAAGTTAAAGTTAAAAAGATTATTCCACTAAGAGCTTTATAAAATAACTATGAACTGCCATTGGTGAGTAACTGGATTCTCGTGTGGTTTTCGTTTTTATAAAATTGTTTCCGTTCAGTGAATCTCAGTTCACAACGCAATTAAAGTTATATCTCGTTTAATTAAAAACTCCCATTGAATCGAATTCTCAAACTTTGAAAGAAAATCTTTTAAGCTGCTCATCAAGTTTAGGTACCAAGCTAAACCATTTTCACCAAATTTTACCAAAAATTACTATGCTTGCGTTTTGGGTAGCAAAACCTGTTTCCTGTTATATCATGTAAAATATACAACTTCAATTGATACAAATTATGCAATTTGGTAGAACATTATAAATATATATATATATATATATATATATATATATATATATATATATATATTTGTTATATATTGAATGTTCCTTACAAATCTCAAAGAGTTGCTAGAGAAGTCCGGGACAAAGGACTCTTTGCAGAATGATCGATCGATTCAAGGCGAAGGCCCAAGTAGAGCTGACAAATGGTGCCATTTACCTAGTTCACCTCCATTGAATGGTTCAAATAATAGTTTCTTGAAACAGGGCGAAAATCTTTTTTGTGTTCGTGTAAAGGTGACAAACGAGTTCACCAGATGGTAAGTCGTTGCCAGCAATTGCATCCCCGCCGTTAGAATCTATAAGAAATGTTTCCTCCTTTCCACAGATTTAACATGTTATGTCTGAAATGTAGATTATAATTCATCTAATAGCTGTTAAAGGTCATAGACCTTTGCACTGTATTTATTATTGAAGCAGAATAAATATACGTATCATCCGAAGTTATTGCCACTATCAAGCAAACCATCTACAATATGCTTCTATTATGACGTTGGGATTCGGCGTTTTTGAGGATAATTTTCACCGTGTGGCTCTGCCAGTTTATCTTCACAGCCTATCAATATTCCACTGATGAACATAGATCTCTCCCACAGACTGGCAAAGCTCGATACTGAACTATCTGCATCCCTCTACTTCCTACAGATTTGCATAGTTCGTTACTCCCATCTAGTAGGGATCGACTTAACTGCGATAGTCAATGCGAGGTTGCCACCAGAACCTTTTCTCCCTCGGTTATTGGTTCTGAGGGTTATGTGGCCGGTCCATTGCCATTTCGGTTTACTGATCTTTTGTCTTATTTTGAATTCGATCACGCCGATAAACACCTAACATAGCTTCTTAGCCCAGCAAGGACAACGTCTTTGTTCCGTAGGTCATCATTGGCAATGCGCTCTGATTGAAACCTTTCGTCTTTTAACATTAGAGGGATATTAAACGAGAAGATATACCGTACTTTAACAATGGTAGGGTATGAATGGGTCGGCTTGACCGGGTAAGAACCATGCCCTCTCAGAATATGATCCTGAAGTGCTGTTGTGTTTTGTATGGTTAGTGTAGGGAACCGGGGACCTCCCGTGGGAGTTGCCAGACCTTCTATCGGGCGCGTCCCCCAGGTGGCGGATAGGGGATCGCTGCCCAGATATGGGCGGTACCGGGAAACCGGCGCGGACCAAAACTGGCTGGGTTCGGGGCGTACCTTCAGTCCCTTACGGGACCGAGAAACGGCCAAGGGCCCTGTGCCCGACGAGGCGGGCCTCTTGTAGGCTCGAGGTTGCTCCCAGTACCCTTCACTTGTGTGAAGGAACAGGGGAGGCAACGCGTGCGGTGCTGTGCCAGGCGCACTTCGGCGAAAGCCGACACCGGACAACCCGTAAGTCCAGTAGGGCCCGGGGGCGCTATGGACGTATGTGCCATGGAGCCGCGAGGACGAAAACCTCTCTAAAAATAACGCCAATCCCAAGGTCTCCAGTGCCGATGGGATGAATGGCTGGTGGGGAGTCCAGCCGTGAGCTGAGGGCAGGGACCATACCCTTCAAAGGAAAAATGAAAGCAGTCGGTAGTAAAAAACTACCCCAGGGTGGTACCGGCGATGCCGGAGAGTCCACCCCCGGGCCTAGCCCGGGCAGCCCCGTCGTATCTGGGGGGGGCAACCCACTGCTGCGCGGTGATGCAGAAGCATCTACCGCCGGTCCCTTACCATCAGGGGACCAAAACGAGGGAGGAGCCGTGTCGGGGACCAGTGGTCCCGGCGCGGGACAGGCGTGGGCGGTTTGTTCGCCCGAGCACGCCTGCTAGTTTGGGTGCGGAAAGCGACGGCGGAAGGTCCGATGCGTCGCTCAGATCCGCGAGATCTGACGTGTCCGCAAGGACAACGAGGAAGAGGAGAGCCAAGCCTGTGACAATGGCGGCTGACAAGTTCCAGGCTGTCGTAGCCGCAGGTACGGCCTCGGAGGTCTCCGAGGACGTTGACGGCATCTGGGACCCGTCGGTGGCTCAGTCGAAGACGAGGGCTAAGGCTAGCCTTCCTAATCCCGAAGATCTTGAGCGGGATATGGAAGGCAAGTCAGTGACGGACCTGGGTGTTTGCATCCGTTCCTCGCTGCTAGCGGTGGACAAGGTTGCCGATAAGTCCGGCAACCTTAAGGGCACATTTGTCCATAGCCTGCGGGTGGCGACGAGGATGGTCGAGGCGGCTGCCTTGGAATTGGCGCGGAGGGTCTCCCAGCCCCCCAATGTCGAGAAGCTCGAGCGCGAGAACGCGGAGTTGCGCTCGCAGCTAGCCGAGCTCTCGACGAAGGTGGGGGGACTGTCGGAGGAGCTCAGCGCTCTCCGGAAACGGAGGAGCCTCGGGCAACCACGCCTCCTCCTCAGCGGGCTTCGAGTGCTCCAAATTCCAGTAGCACAGAGGAAGGGCTCATGGAGCGCTTGGGAGCTCTTGTGGAGGCAAGGCTGGTTGCCTTTGAGGCGAAAATCCTTCGGGGAAGGGCAACTCGGCCTCCCTTGGTAGGTCAGCCAGAGCTGCCTTCCGCGAGTGGGGCACAACCGCTGTCACAGTCTGTGCAGCCGTTACCGCCCGCTCACGGAAGACAAAAAAGAAGGCCAAGAAGCCATCCCCGCCCCCAGTGGCGCAGCTGCCTCCGGTGGCTGCGCCGATACCACTCATGTCGGTGGAGCTGCCCGCGAGCACATGGGCACAGGTGGCAAGAAAGCCAAGGAAGGCCAAGGCCCAGCAAGCGGCTCTCGGTGCGACGACCTCCCCTAAACCCTCCAAGGGTAAAGTAAAGAAGGGGAAGGTCATACGCACTCCATCCACCGCTGCCGTAACGGTAACCTTGCCGACTGGCTCTTCCATCACCTACGCTAAGGTGATGGAGGTAGCCAAGTCCAAAATTCGCCTTGCGGACATGGGCATCGAGACGGTCCGCCAAAAACGGGCAGTGACTGGAGGTCTCTTATTGGAGATCTCTGGTACAGACTGTAGCCCAAAGGCGGACCGATTGGCGGCAAAAATGCGCGAGGTCCTCTCAGACCTGAATTTAGTTATTAGTCGCCCGATTAAATCGGGAGACGTTCGGCTGAAGACCTCGACGATGCCGTCAGTCCAAGTGAGGTCGCGGCGGCGGTGGCTGAAGCGGGAGGGTGTTCGGTGGACAATGTGAAGGTCGGGGAGGTCCACCGGACACCAACGCGTATGGGCACGTGCTGGGTGCGGTGCCCCGCTACGGCGGTGCGTAAACTGGTGGCCGCTGGGCGCATATGCGTGGGCTGGGGATCTGTTAGGGTGCAGCTATTGGATCCCAGGCCCATGCATTGCTTCCGGTGCCTGGAGAAGGGGCACGTTGGCAGCAGGTGCCCCAATCAGGTGAACCGGAGCGCACGCTGCTACGCTTGTGGAGAGACCGGGCACAGGGCCAAAGAATGCAAAACACCTGCACTCAAGTGCCCGCTGTGCTCGGATCTGGGGCGTCCTCTAACCACCGCCTTAATGGTAAGAAATGCGCCCCACCCTCAAAGAAGGGCGGGAAAATACCATCTCTTCCCGCCTCCACGAGCGTAGCGGTCCCGGCGGCACCCATCGCAACCCCGAGCACTAGCTCGGGAATGGAGGTCTCCTAGGCCTCTTCACACCCCTCAAGGTCCTCCAGAGCAACTTAAACCACTGCCGCAATGCTCAGCATTTGTTTATGCAGACAGTTGCGGAGTGGGGGGTTGCTCTGGCAGTAGTGGCGGAGCCCTATGCCGTGCCGGACCACCCTCGCTGGTTCGGTGATGAGCTGGGTTCCGTGGCGATCTACTGGGGGGGTGGTGAGGGTGTCCCACCCTGCTCCCTATTGAGAAGGGTCAGGGCTTCGTTGCAGTGCAATGGGGCACCCTGGCCATAGTCGGCTGCTACGTCTCTCCCGCGAGGTCCCTCGCCGACTACGAGGTGTACCTGGACGAGGTGGCGCTTTGCGTTCGCAGGTGCCTCCCTCGTCCGTCGATTGTCCTGGGAGACTTCAACGCCCATTCCAGGGCGTGGGGGAATCCCAGAGACAGTCCGAGGGGAGAGACGGTGATGGAGTGGGCGGCTGGAATGGACCTTCGACTGGCGAATCGGGGGTCTGTGAGCACGTGCGTGCGGTGGCAGGGGAGTCGGTCGTGGACCTAACATGGGCGACTCCCGCTGCAATGCGCATGCTTTCGGGCTGGCGGGTTGCAGAGGAGGTGGTCACGTTATCCGACCACCGCCATATTGTGTTCGATCTTGCAATCCACCGCTCCGACGATGAATCCAGCCGCCGAGAAGGCAGCCACGCGCGACGTTGGTGTCTCAAGCGGCTAGACCGAGACTTGCTCGGAGCCGCCGCCAACGTCGCGATATGGCCAGAAAGCGCCGAAGAGGTTCCGTCCGATCCGGATGTGGAAGCGAACTGGTTCCGGGACACGATGACGCGTATTTGTGACGCGTCGATGCCCCGGACCGGTCGCCCCAAGCGCGGGGCGGTGTACTGGTGGTCGGCAGAGATCGCGGAGCTGCGAGCGATCTGCTTGCGGAGCCGCCGCCAGTACACCAGAGCCCGAAGGAGGCGAAGGCGAGCTCCGAGTGAGGAGATAGCCAGACTCTACGAAGCGTATCGAGCGGCCACGAAGGCGTTGCAGGTAGCCATCTGCAACGCCAGGTCTCGGTCCTGGGAACAGCTCCTAGAGGGACTCAACGAGGATCCGTGGGGGCGTCCGTATCGGATGGTGCTAGGTAAGCTCCGTCCCTGGATGCCCCCGGTGACGGAAACTCTCGATCCGGCCCTTTTGGAAGTAGTGATCAAATCGCTCTTTCCGGAGGGCCGGTCAAGTCCTCAGTCTACCCCCAATCTTCGTGGGAGTGGAGAGACGAGATGGGGGTGACCGAGCAGGAGCTGGACCGAGCCGTGAGCCGCTTGAAAGGCAGGAACACCGCGCCAGGACCCGACGGAATTCCCGGCCGGGTCTGGGTGTTGAGTCTGGCTACCCTAGGGAGCAGGTTGAGGCAGCTGTTCACCAGCTGCCTCCGTAACTCCTCGTTCCCTAGGGCCTGGAAAGAGGCCCGACTGGTCCTCTTGAAGAAGGCAGACAGAGTCGCAGATTCTCCCTCTGCGTACCGTCCCATATGCCTGTTGGACGAGGCTGGCAAGTTATTCGAGAGAATTCTTGCCACCCGTCTCAACGGGCATCTGTCGCGTGTCGGTCCCGATCTCGCCGATAACCAGTTCGGTTTCCGACGGGAGCGTTCCACCGTCGACGCAGTTATGTGCGTCCGCTCCCTGTCGGAGCAGGCTGTGTCCCGGGGTGGAGTGGCGTTGGCGATTAGCCTAGACATCGTCAACGCCTTCAACTCCCTGCCCTGGGAAGCGATTAGGGGCACTCGTACACCATGGTGTTCCCCCCTACCTGCACGGCGTGATCGCGGACTACTTGCGCGACAGGTACATCTTGTACATGGACCGAGACGGTACGAGGATCCGGAGGGAGATCAAGTGTGGGGTTCCACAGGGGTCTGTGTTAGGCCCGTTGCTGTGGAATCTCGCCTACGACTCTGTTCTGCGAGTCGAGCTCCCCGCTGGCGTTAATGTTGTCTGCTATGCGGACGACACGTTGGTGGTCGCCAGCGGGGACTCCTTCGAGAGGACCAAGGAGCTCGCCGAGCTTGGGGCGGAAATCGTCGTCGCCAAAGTCCACGAGTTGGGACTGGAGGTAGCGCCTCACAAGACCGAGGCGCTATGGTTCCACAAACTGCCGCGGAGCAGGGAACCACCCGACTCGTGCGTCCGAGTAGGTGGGTCTGAAGTCAGAGTGGGGCGGTACATGAAGTACCTGGGCCTCACTCTGGACAGTCGCTGGGGCTTCGAAGAGCATTTCGAGCGCCTGGTCCCCCGGATCGAGAGGGTAGCGGGTGCTATGCACAGACTGCTGCCCAATCTCGGGGGACCGAGGGAGGAAGTTCGCCGCCTCTATGCCGGGGTCATACGATCCGTAGCCCTGTACGGGGCGCCCGTCTGGGCGAAGAGGCTGGCCATCCGACGCTGTAGGACTAAGATCTACAGCGTCCAGCGTAGGATGGCCATACGGGTCGTACGAGGATACCGGACGGTATCGTTTGAGGCGGCGACAATCCTGGCTCGCTTTCCACCTCTGGATATACTGGCGGACATGGACGCGAGGGTGTATCACCGAATTCGCGTCCTACGCCAGAGCGGTGGTGGCGAGCCAGAAGAGGCGCTCGAGGCGGTAAAACGGCAGGAACGACGTATCGCGTTCGCGACGTGGCGCGCACGGCTCGGTGAGGAGCGGTATGCGCGCAAACGCGTCGTCGAAGCATTCCTGCCGGTCTTCGAAGCCTGGATGCAGCGACGAGAAGGAAGACTCACCTACAGACTTACGCAGGTGATCACTGGGCATGGATGCTTCGGTGATTACCTGTGTAAGATCGGTCGCGAGGCGACGGCGAATTGCTTCCACTGTGGCGGCAACGACCGAGACTCCGCATCGCACACGCTCGCGGCTTGCCCGGCGTGGGAAGACGAGCGGCGGGTCTTGGTCGGCCACATCGGATGGAACCTGTCCCTGCCAGCAGTCGTGTCGGCGATGCTGAGCGGGGAACCGGCGTGGAGGGCCGTAGCCTCCTTCTGCGAGACCGTAATGGTCCGAAAGGAGGCTGCCGAGCGGGATAGAGAGAGGACCGATCCTGCTCGGAGACGGGGCCGACGCGGCGCTCGCGCGCCTCTTCACGGCCCTCCCGGTGATCCCCTACCGTAAACGGGGCCCTACGGGTCGCTGACGATCGGAGTGGGGGCTCCGACCGTCCAGTAATAGCGACCCCGAGGAGGACGACGGCACGACGTGGTACCGTGTCGTCGTGATAGTTCCGCGAGGGTTCTGGGGGTGCGATCTTCTTGCACGCCCCCGGGACGGGCTATCCCAGCGAAGCGCAGGGGGGTTGCGGTTGCGTTCCTTACGGAGATCCCGCGACCCCTCGCGAGCGTTGGTGGTGACCACCGTGGGGTTTTAGTCGGTGCGAGTCCGACATAACCCGCCCCTGCCCCCGCGAGGGCGGGTATGCGTAGGCATTTCCCCACGTAAAAAAAAAAAAAGGGAACCGGGGACCTAATAACAGGTAATGGGACATTCAATCTCAGTCCTCATGGGTGGCATCGCATGTGTGTTTTAAATCTTTGTTGGGAAAAAAATCGGACTAGAAAAGAGGACGATAAGTGAGGGTTTGCGCGAATGCTTAGATCACCGTTATATATCCTGCATAGTTGGTACCTAGTAATAACCTGAAGACATAACTTAATTGCCTTATATTAAAAAAAATAGTGCGCTTATAGCAGTGGTAGAGCCACACTGCAGTTTGTTTCTAGCTACAGAATGAATGGGTCAGCTCGACCGGGGTAGCGCTACGCCCTCACAGAACATCAGCGCCAAATGGCAGCATAATGCTGTCATGGGCCGCAAGAATCAATTGCCATCAGGTGAACCGAGTGCTCGTTTGTTACTCTCAATGTAATAAAAAAAAGTTGTTTGTATCTTCAGCACACTGTAAACATATCAAACTAAAGAGACTTATCCGATTACCGTTTTCGCTGGCTGAATCTCAATGTTAGTGAAGCGGAGATACGATTACGTAGTTAATCTGTGTTATTCGCACTAGTGATGTAATTCCAACACGCGCACATGCTACCGCATTATCAATTATGAATTTCTCTGTCGACTGCTGTGTTAAATTCAACATACGCTTTTAGATTTATCTAGTTATAGATTTTAAAGAATACCAGATGTTTTCAACAAGAAGTTAAGCTTGTATTACAAGATAATGAATTTAAATTTGTTATTGGATTGCATGACAATGCGTTACCTACTTATATAAAAGAATGCTGATACTGACTTCATTCATATACCAAAATCTTAAATATACAGCAAATTTGATGACAAAAGTATTTAGGTGTAAAGGTAAAGCGGCGGTCTGTTTGACAATTTCTAATCGTAGATTACACGTTTCCCCGGATTATCCCTTAAGTATGGCCGCCATACTAATGTTAATTGTTGTGGGAAATGCTTGTGGAGTTACATTATTTATATATAGTATGTAGGACAAACTAGGACAGGGCACTATATAGGAACACTACACACTAGGAAAAACTAGGATAGGATCCATTTTAGACGGATCATAATGATAGTGACCGATCAGAACCTTGAGTAAATGATTACCGTTTCAGTTAGTACACGACACGAACAATTAGTGATATTCAGTTTACGACGGTGTTTTGTGCTTTTAGCATTTTCTTGGTTCCTATTCTACAGTTAGTTCCTAGGTGCAGAATAAGTAAGAGAAATTTTCATTCAACGTCAGCCGTTTTAATAAAAGTTTTTCTTGCAATTTTCTCTCATTCAAAGAGAACCCGTGACTACATTGGGGGACTTGATGCAAGATATTATTCCTACATCTCTAGATAGCGCAACGAGATGGTTGCGGGTCGGGCATATCTTCAACAGCGGATTAGCTAAAATTATTATTAATTGTATCAAGTATTGGCAAAACTATAGTATGTTATTATTATGTTATATATAAGTATGATATATGCTTTAATGATTTAAATTAAAACTTACCTTTTTTGCATTGTAACTTTATTGTTCATATTGGCTCTTCAATAGTCAATGAATGTATAAGGCCAGCTATTTTTAATAATAAATTAAACATAATATTGTAGAATAGTCTAAGGCATTTACACTGGCAACATTTTTTCTGCCTTTAACTGTGACAACACTGTTTTCTAGCTTTCACTGTGAACGTCCGTGCACCATTTAAAATTTTCTTTAAAACAATAAATAATCAAAACAATATTCAAAAGCTGTTGGTTGTATTAACAACAATTATTATTAACAGAAATCGTTGCACAATATAATAAAACAATTTGTGCCGTATTACGACCCATTATTTAAAAATAAAAAAATTACAAAGTGAAAAGACTATCCTCACAATCTTTTAACGTAAACATTTAATTGTCAATTGAAAAGTACAATTGTCCATATATAAAAAAGAACGTTTTTTTTGGTTTTTTTTGTTGTGTTTCACACCTATAAAAGTAGTGCCCATTTCCGAGCAAACACTGTTCTCTACACTGTATCGTTTAAGATATGTAGTGTAACATTTGTTCAATGCTTCCCGTTTACTTTGAAAGATATTATACGGTGAATTTGCGAGTATATTTTCCAGTTATGGGTTTTTATTGTATCCTCAACTATTACAACACACAATTAGGGAAAAGATAAAATAAAATAAGGTAACGTTATCTTTATCGGAAAACAGACAAGTTGCTGTTTTCCGTGACCCTAATTAGTAAACCTCATTATTTGCGATGTTGGCTGTGAGGCTCGCGCCCGTGGTGCTACTCATATGGATTTTCAAGTATCAGTCCACTGGTTTAGTACTAGCTAGAAAAGTGCGTGCAATTGATATTGGGAATCATATTTTTTTTCCAAAATATATGACAACATTCACCAGGTGCAATGTATCCTCGTTTGGGAACCTCATTTTTTACATAGTATATTTATTTTACGAATGACCATACCATATTCGTGAACAATTTTGTAACATATGACTTTATAGAGTAAAAATAATAATGTTTATTTATTTTTATATTTATTCTGCTTGTTTTGTTTATATCTTCTCCCTATTTTTTATGCGTATTTTGTGTAAATATTAGAGCTACATATACAAAAACTCAACTGCTGATAATTGGCTGTAGCAGTAATTCACTCGTCCTGAAAACGATTTGTCCTTTCGAGGCTTGAACCTTCACAGAATGCCAGTGTGACCGTATACTCTATAATTATTTAATTAACGAGGCTTATGGTATACCTCAGTTTGACAATTATAGTTATTCTATTAATCTACATTTTTGGACTGTCCTATCTCATGAATTATTATTGGGGGGTGTATCCATTTATGTAATTTTGTATATTTTCTCTCACGAGATCTGTCTCCTTTTATCATAGCTCTTTTATTTTAGTTTTATTAGGTAGGACATGGACAGTACTCATTTTATTAAATTAATTATATCTGTATAATTATATAATTAAATGTATAATTTATTAATTAAATGGATTACCAACGCAAGATACAGCATTTATATTTTATACTGTACAAGAATAAGGTATTCTATGTAACTGTTCTTACAATTATAGGTAACCACAACATGCTTAAAAAATGTGTGAATGAATATAAACTTAAAAACAGGAATTCAAAAAATGATTAACAAGATTAAAAAAAATATATGAAATTCTAACTTCGTTAATTATACGTATTAAATATCGCGTTGTACTTAACATCCTAGCTTACCCCTATGTATTTTATATATTTTCTTTGTTTTATAGAGTAGGTGGCACACTAGCAAGTAGCGTTGGTAAGTGATTACCGCCGTCCATAGACATCTGTAACACCAGAGGAATGCTCAGCCTATTTCTGGAAGCTCCCTAAATCGCATCGGCTCGCAATCGCTGATTGCTGACTGAAAGTGGATTCTTGATTTTCTTCCAGTTTTACGCTTTTTTTTTTATTGTTTTGTAATAATTTTTATTCTTTTTTATGAAATTCTTTAGGAATTTTCCAAGGGGAACTTGGCTATTGTAACAAAAAACATGCACAAGTACAGGATAGCATTTTGAATTACTCGAAATCTGTATGAAGTATTAGTATAAATGGGTGATTGTAGGTGTTTATGGCACGCTGGAACTATCATGGGGTAAACCGTCTACCGGTTTATAACATTATATATATATATATATAAATATATTAATAGCTTTATTTGAGGGGTTAACATGAAATATCAAAACGGATATTGCTAGATTACCCAACAGCATGTAATTCACTTAAAGTAAAAGTTCATAAAATATTCATTATTTAATAAGCTATATAAGGCTTTGGAGTTACGCATGAAATTTTATGATGTAATCATACAGGGCCCCTTATCGCTGGAACATTTGATAATAGTATTACTTCAATATTACACAGGAAGCAACAATAAGTAAAAAAAGTGGAACACAAAATACATTTTTAATTCTTTGGCATCATCCTTGCCAAGGAATTATACGCTCACGACCCCATCCATCTCGTAATGGAGTCATGGATCCATAACTGAAAAATATACGAGCCGATTTTATGTAATCTTCGCATTTTGCACAGTGGTAAAGCTACGCTGCAGTTTGTTTCTAGCTGCAAATAGAATGGGTCAGCTCGCTCGAGGAAGAACCACACCCTCACTGAATACCAGCGTGAAATAGCAGCATAATGACGTTTAATACTGGTGACGAGGCTTTCCATCTCAGTCCTCAAGGGTGGCAGTGCATCTGCATTATGATTCCTTGTCAACGATGAATGTCATCTATCATGGGCCGCAGGATTTACTTACTATCAGGTGAACTGTGTGTGTTTGTTACTCTCAATGAAATTTAAAAAAAATCATTCGAGGATTAATGTTGGTGTTATGGGCCGTATCACCAGGAAGTAAACTGTGTGTTATGCCTTTATATAAAAAAAAGTTATATTAAAATCAAACGGTAAGGATGTAGATAAATGTATTTATACAATACAATATGTTATGGATTGAAAATTAAAATTTGTGTACTGCTATTAAGACGTAACATAATGACAAGCGGAATAATGTTATTGCATTCCTGGCCGTGGTTAATCGAGACGTGAAACCTAATTAGCGATGCTTTTGTATCGTATTTGTGAATACAACTGAAAACTTAATTACCAAAATAAAGTTTAAACTACATTCATTACGAGCATAAACTCACTGTTGAAAATTTTAAGCGTTTCGTTAAAATTGTCGAAGTGCACCTGAATTCCCTCAAAGTAACATGAGTAATACTAGTGGGGGAGGGGGGAGGTATTGTATACTAATGAGGCTGCCAGCCTGGTGAAGGTGGAACATTTATAACGCGCTCTTTGCCCTTTTTTTTTCTCAGCAGGAGCAACAAACCATCAATTGTGTAACTATGTCATAAACTTTTGTTTTCTATTTCTTATTACTTTATATTTTTATTATTTCGCACTGAATAAACTAATAAAATATATCTTAGTAAAAAGATCAATAGTTCAAGCTTTGTTTGTTGGTATTATATTACTCCGTGCAATAAAAGTGCTCCATCTCGTCTAGGTCGTTTGCCGAGGCCGTGGGCAACATATAAGTCTTCAACGAGTTGGTTGGCGCGTATAAAAGTAAATTCCTGCAAACAAACAAAGGACGCGCCTGTGATCGCCAAGTCTATTACCGTGGTCACTAATCGGCTTAACAAACGCTGCATTTGCATATTAGTAGGTTTATTTCCATCATGGATTGTTGTTACAGCGTGATTTATTTCTTACTCTATACTTTGTAATTATTTCTTGGTTGCAAAATAAATATATGACATGTTGAGTAGACATTGGTTTAAATATAACAGTTTGTGGTCCTAACATGATACTATCTTCTAGAACACTAGCTTCAGGAAATTAGGAATTGTGTTGATGCCTAACAAACTGTATATACAAGTTAGGTATACCTATTGGACTATGGAGTATGTCTGTACACATTTGTAGTGCGGTCTTCGTTAACCATTGATTGATTTTCTTATTAGCTAGTTGTTTGTACTATTTGTTTAATAATAACATATTTATCTCTAACTTCTTCATCATCGTCACAGTAATCTAAGTCTGCTACTGGACATAGTACTTGCCTAACATGGTATCCTTCACAGATTGTCACGAAGAATGACAGAGAGCTATATTCATCGACTATCCTCAAACAGCCGGCACTTAAAGTCACCACCTCTAGATCGAGATTCCTAAGTCTTTGTCACTATGCCCTGATTTCCTATTATTTTTTTTACGAAAGTAAAAGTTACAAACGATTACACAATTAATGTAACTTATAGGACATTTCCATTCGGATCACTATCCGACATCCACCTACATCCTAGAGAGGAAGGGATCAAGATATGTTGTGTCGTAAAAAAAACGTACTAGCGTTAGAATCTCTGTTAAAATGGTATTTAGTGATGGCATTGTAGAAATAAATATTTATCGAAAGTGTTTTCTTATTAATTATAAATATAATGTGCCTTCCGTGACTAACTCGCCACCCAACCGTGTTTTTTTTGTTCAAGTTGTCAAACAAGGGCTAAGCATTATTGTTGACTAATAAAATATTTACTCAGCCCTTAATGTTTCTGACAGTTTGGATAGAGACAAATGTACTGGTAATGTTGCTTGCTTTAGTAGTTTGTGTTAACATGTGATCAACTGTAAATGCTTTTTTTAGTTTCTTATTGATCAAAGGAATTTAAGAATTAATTAAATACACATAAGAATATGTCTATTAGCCTGTACTGTCAGGCTTAGTGTACATATAACTAAATCACGTTTTATATAAATGAGTCAAAGTATAAATAGTTACATAATATCGAAAAAATATTATAATATAGTCAATAATAAAGCTTTGTATACATCAAAGGAATACTTCCGACCAAGACTCAGTTAGCACAGGATCGCAAAAACAAAAAAACCGTTTTAATAATGGTTAGGTTTATGATAAAAATTATAGAAGTTGAGTGAACCATTAGTATATATTCGTAGGTAAACTAATTATAGAATGATTATGTCAGTTTTTTACGCGAAGTTCGAAAGACCTGATGATAGGTAAATTTTTGAATCGTTCAATCAAATATGGCGATGTCGTTTATATCGGTAATTACGAGCGAAGCACACTTGATCGATTTACATTCATATGAGTAGCAGTGAGTTTATAACGATTCTCATATTCGTAATCTAAGGAAAATTCTGAACTGAGATGAAGTGCTCTGGCCGTGGGTTAGGAAAGGGCGATTGAACTCGTTGCAATGTATCTATGCTCTGGGCGGATGCATGCATAATACAGTCCAGTTATAGAATGTGATAATGTATATATAATAAAAATAAATGAGAGTTAGTTGATTATTTACGTAGGAAATAGACACGTTAAGTAAAGTTTTTCCTGTTCAAGATAGGTACATTATTTTTCTATTGTACGCGTAATTAAACAACAATTCTATTTATATATTTTTAATGCATATTTCTACATCAATTATGAGCCTACTTATCGCCTTGTAAATGATAGCGACATCAATAAAAAAAGTATTAAAACATTTCTGTGTATTTAGTGCAGGAACATCAATTATTATAGGCATCATCAGATTAAATTATACTATAAAACGAACGGGATCTAACTAGTTCAATAAAGACATAAAATTTTATGTTTAATATTAAACCCTGCCGTTGGCGATGACACGATCGTAAGGTTTTAGATTAACATTATTATCTTATCATAGTTTCTGTTCATTTAGATTAATTAGTCTAAATAAACGCTTTTTCGTTTGGCACCTAGAGTGAAGAAACTGTTTATTTTATATATTTGTGGGCACAGGTCACTAGATGTTACAGGGAGCATATACCAGAATACGGCTCCCCGGCGATTAATCAGACTTAACATCTTCAGAATACATTAATATATTTCTTAGACACCAAATTGTTAACAATTTCACACCGGGAAAAACTAACTGAACTACCACGGCTCGGTCACTTACTAGAGCACAAATGCAAGCATATGAAACCGGCGATACTCCCGCTTACAATACATTGAAACTGAATCAGTCGAACCTGGCAGTCTTTATTACAACAGGCATATCTACAAGTATATAAGTTACGTAAATATACGATGAAGTTCAACGAAATTTGTTAAAAAAATCATTATTTATTAATTTTATTTATACTTTATTTGACCAAAACAATATAAAAAGCGGATTTAACACCATTATGTATATATTCTAAGCTTTACCTTGAAATATACATAATAAATGCTTCACGGTGAGACTCAAATGAAAGAATTATTTAAAATGTATCTAACAGCCAAAACTGAATTCGTTTAACTATTTTCTTGCTTGTTTAACGAAAGGCGTGAATTAGCGTGTCGTTTTTAGTGTTTGCCTTTTACTTCAGCATTTAAATAGTCCACTTCAGTAAAGTTCCGGACCGCGAAAAATATGCCCTTGCACACCAGGCTAAGTACTAATGTGATGTTACACGTTTTGCAAATAAAATCTTTTACATTTTTTTACAATTGTTTAATTTATTTCTGAACTTACACAATTGTGCGCCATTTTCTCATTGAAAATTTAATGCTATAGAAAAATTAACTTACATTTACAGATTTTACTTACTATAAAGTAAAAAATCTGTTTGTATTTTTTTGCCGTGCATTTTTTTCCCGACATTTCGTCTAGTACCTAGTATGGAATAAAAGTATTAAAGATCATTTTGAAAAAAACTAGAATTCAATCTTTATGCTTAAACGGTGATTATATCCCGAAAAACCACAGATATTGTGGTTTATTAAAACAACTTTATGTGCTTTCAACTTGAAATGAATGCCAACAGATTATAGAATTGAAATTTTACTAGAAAAATGGAATAACGTGTGTGCTAGAAAACATAGGAGGTATAATAAATTAAAAAAACTATCCAAACATATAGTACGAGTATATACACATACATTATATCTCGGAATCAGAAATAAATAAGAATGATGCTGAAAAATATATCTTTGAGTTTTTTTGTGGTTAAGCTTAAGCATACATTATTTTATAAAGTGGTAAATTCCATAGTCTTACCACGTGAAATATGTACCTAGTACAGTAACTAATTAATATAAATAATGTCTAAATGATAAATTTGAGTTGACGAATGACGAAAATAGAGGAATACTTCACTTACATTTTAGCTATAATTGTTTACAACGTCCATTTAAATCTTCCGTTCGCTTAAAACCAAACACAATAATCGCATATCGCCAAATAGCAAGTCGAATGAAGGACAGATAGCTGAAGTGTTTACATCTTGATTCAATCAGTAAGCTATTCATTGCCGTTCAAGTGGCAAAGATTACTTGACGAGTGTTTACGCATCCGCCTGATTAATCAGTCGTTCTGCGTAAAAAATAAATGTGCCAAATTTGTGTTTTTATATTATATTGTTACCTACTTTTTTATAATAAGAAAATGGTAACATTGCTTTAGTGGTCACCGTATGTAAAACAGTCGCCGGTCTAAATTTCGACTCCTAGCTAAGGTTTGATGAAATATTGGATCTTCTATTATATATTTTTTTGAAATCTAAGTATACTTAAATACACAATTCACCCGATATTAAGCGACAACCTCAGATAATAAAACGTACATCACTACAATGATATATATATATATATATATATATATATATATATATATATATATGTATATATATAAAATATAATGATTTGGTCCAATTTTATAATAAATATTAAAATAAATTAAGTTTAATATACTTTGTGATTAACGCTGTATTCAGGTTGTATTTAGAGTAAATATATTATTACGAAAGTAAATAGTAGTTAATTTCAAGAAATGGTGAAATTATCGTAGCATTCTAATATTTCGCGTTTACACCTAATAAACTTAGCAAGTATATGCGAGGCGAAGGTAAATCGAATTATAGGTTACAACTACCTTGCTTGCGTTGCGAACTAGATTACATCCTATTGATTTTCACCTACGCCTATCTCGTTCACTCCTGTGGAAATGGAAGATTAGTGTAACAACATTTTCATCTGATTTTTTTGTACCATATATATATTTTTATATTACAATCCGATAAGAAATATTTATATGCATTTAAAATTGATTTAATATCTTTTTGATAAAGAAGCAATAACACATTGACAATTAACATTAGTTCGTTATGTATTTCAGTTGCGAAACATTGCTATTATGTTCGGCCTGTTAAAAATAATGATTGGACTTGAACTCTGTCCACCAAGCAAAAAGACAAAGAGACAAATAAAACTGGTATTCTTACTTTAAAGGTGACCGTTATATATATATAGATGTAGATTAATGTTCTATTCTCTACCCATTTAGGTCCCCGGAACCTTACTAACCAAACGAAACACAGCAGCGTCCCCCAGTTATTCCGTGAGGTGTGATTGTACCTCGGTCTGGCCAACTCATTTATGTTTTTATCCTTAGGGTAAACAGCGATAGCATTTGTCATTTACAACAGCACACTGGTAGAGATACGCTACAATTTGTACAGTTTGTGCGTGAATGGGTCGGCAACCTACACTCACCAGACAAAACACAGCAGCATTATTATACTGCTATTTTACTCTGGTATTCTCTGAGGGCGTGGTCCTACCCTAGAAACAAACTGTAGCGTAGCTCTGCCACTGTCAAATGCTGTTTCGTCTTTTGAATGTAGAGACCCGGAGACCAATCTCGCAATATTACAAAAAAAATTTTTTTTATAATATTACAAGTAACAAACGAACATATACTAAATCTGATATAAAGTGAGATTTCCTGATCATCAACAAAGATTTAAAAAAGACGTGCGCTGTCAACCCTGAGGACAAAAATGGAATACCTCTTGATGTGTCACCTATAGAGTATTAAATGTAGTCAACATTAAGATATTACACACAACGTTTTCGTTCTTAATTACTTATTAAATTGAGCATACAGTAATACGACACCAAAAAAAAGAAAACACAATAACAATTTCTGTTTCCATAAGCGCTAATAAAAGAATTTATGTTTATTTCGTGCATAATGCGAGATTTTCATTGCCCTAGAATGTTATACGTGGATGCCGTTATGAATAAACCAGTCGTTTAAACTCGGGGCTCCTTCCTATTTTGAAAGTGAAATTCAAGGTAATTCTGGAACAAAACGGGACTCGGGGACCTCTCACCTTTAAGTACACTTTTCGCATTCATATATAATAGATTAAGCTGTTATTAAGGCAATTGTATTGTCACATGATATATACAATGTGAACTTAAGTTATATCTGGATTTGTATATGCACATATGTATTATAGTCGCTACCTACTGTCATCTATAAACCACGAGGCGCAGATAAACTGACTTAAATAGATTAAACTTTTTTGTTATCAATGCAACGTCGGATTGAGGTGCGACGAAAATTGATAGAGTCAAACTACAGTTTGTTTCTAGCTGCAGCATTTATGGGTCAGCTTGACCAGAGTAGAATAGCAGCGTTATACTGTGTTACGTCTGACGAGTGGAGGGATACCGAGATCCTTACTACTGATTACCCTAGTATACTTTCCATCTTGGTCCACAAGGGGGACAATGTATCTGCATTATGATGAATCTAGTAAACTTAGTGTTCGTTTTTCGACCCTCAATACTATATATATATATATAAAAATATTAAAACAACGTTGCGCGTTTGAGTGAATAATCATAACAATTATTTTATCCAAAATCTAGATAAGTTTTTCCAGGTGCTCGCTTTTCATTTACGGTACGCGAGCAAAACTTTCCAGTCGGAATCAATGAAATCGCTAATTGCTATTTTAAGTGCTGATTTATCACGTTCTCGACGATGAAAGAAAGCATTGTGAAGAATAGGCAAAAACCTGACTTTTTTTTAATACAAATATTTTTTAACATTTAATACAATTTTTTTTATTATTTAATACAAAAGTCAAATGTTTGTTATCAATTCACTTGTATAGATAATCTGCGATTAATTTAAAATCCTATTTAATGTATGCAAAAAGTGGAGAATATTATCTCCGATTTGATGTTTAGTATTATTCGGGGTCGCCAAGATCCCGAGGCTAAATCCTGTTATCTCATAAACCTTTATCGGTGTTATGGGAATTGTTATACAAATTGAATTTACGTTTTAGTTTTTTTTTTTGTAATTAGAAATCTAGAGTTATTGTATTATGCTGTTTTTACTCAGTAATAAGAAGTATACACGTCTGAGATTTCTATTATCTTACATCATCTCGTGGTTCGACTAAAGGAAATTGTGATGAAATTTACCACCATTACGCATGCCTTTAAGTTCTAAATGTTATCGATGGCGACGGACAGCAGCGCATAAATTGTAAAGCATTACTAACGCCAATACTAAACTTGGAGATGAGGTAAGTGTGAGTGAGAGTGACACTGAAGATCGTTTCCAAATTATATATTTTAGGATTTGTGTAAGCTAAGTTTTAAGCGTTAATAGTCATTGAGATTATTGTTTCAATTCTAACTACATCCATCGTACAGATCTATCCTCATTTATTTTTTTTATCTTTTATTCCAAATGTACTACTTATTAATAATTGTACCTTTAAATTTATTTCATTTATTTCATTTATTACTGCGTTTTGTACAAGAAGTAACGAAATGAAACAATAAAGCTAGATAAACTCCAATTTGTAGACTCTAATTCACCTTCTGTTAAAAGTAGGTGACGTATCGTATTTAAGATTATCATACATTTTATTATTACTTTAAAGAATTATTAAAAAGAAAACTATAATACAAAAGAAAAATAAAAACTCAAGCGTAAATAATAGGTCTTTACCTATGAAATTGCCGTTTTGTATCAAATAAGTTAAAGTATTTTTTTTCCATTTTATTTCTGTTCATAAAAGTAATCACCCATGTAATCGATGCACCTTTGCCAACGCAGTGGTAGTTTATTGATGCCCTTCTTGTAAAAATCAGCTGGACGGGAGACAACAAACTCTTCAAAGGCATTTTGTATTGCCTCTCTAAAAAGTTGTCCAAATTGGAAAAAGTAATAGTCGGTGGGTGCAAGGTCTGGTGAGTACGATGGATGAGGGAGAGCTTCCGACCCCAACTCTTGCAGCTTGGAGACTGTCTGTTGTGCAGTATAGGGTCGCGTGTTGTGTAGGAGTGTGCAGAGTGTAGGAGCAGTGGGGAAAACTGTGATGAATCACACCGGCCCTAGACCACCAAACAGTGACCATCAACTATCTAGTGGTCATTTTTCGTTTAGAGCATTGCTTTGGTGCTGAACCAGGATCTAACCAACTTGCTGAGCTCTTTCGATTGTCGAACAGAATCCACTTTTCGTTGCACGTAACAATTCGGTTAAAATTGAAAAACCGAATTGTTACGTGCAATAAAAACGTAATGAAAATACAAAGCTAATGAATAAACAAAAGACTGACTTTGTAAAAAGAATGTCATGTTTTTAAAACAAAATTAACTTGAATTTAGAATTCACAGCCTATCAAAATTTTTTTTTGGTTTGCAATGGCCAATACGGAAGAACGGCAATTTCAAAGACCTAATATTTTATTTTGCGTATATATTAACTTTTTTTTGTCAGTCAAAATTCAAAAAAGGAAAAGCCTTTCGTTGTTGTATGGGGAGTTTCAGACCAACCATCATACGTACAAGACTTGGCTGTATGGACTAAAGTCCTTTGCCTTTCCTATTAGGGATAAATTAATATCATCATCATCGTCGTTGTTGTATGGAATATATTAATATCTTTTTAGTTACATTCAAGTTAGCAAACTAAGTTAAATTTTGACTTAAATCGTTTATCAAGTATTAGTATTTTCGTTATTGACAATTGGAATAAAATCTGTCCAGTTGTTGGGCGACATTGGTATGTACCACGTTTTTATTTTTAACTTTCTAAGCAAGTGCTTGACCATGATCCCGCCTGATGTTAAGTGGAAATGCAGTCCTGGATGGTAAGGCGAACTAGCTCGGTAAATGCCTATTCACTCTACTCTTGAAAACACCCACATTGTAATCGGAGGGCTATGTTTATGCTATAAAACGTTATCCTGTTATTAATCAATTTCATATTATTTTGTTGCAGGTACTTTCGAAAGTGAAATGCTACACAAACGTTAAAATTATGGCCTGAAAATATGGTGATCCTTTGTGACTTCTTTAAAGTCGGTTCCACAAATCTAAAAAATTTTTACTTAATAACCTACTTAAAACTAGTTTAACTATCTCTTATTTAAGCATTGTCTTTAATTTTACACAACTTTGTTATTATTATAAAGAGATGTTTAAATAATTTCTTGCAATCCTTCTATAAAAACTCTAATTTAACCGAATAATATTCTTTGTAGTCTCTTAGAAACAGTCTTAGCCTGTGATTTCAAACATTTATACTTTACGCGCGCGAAACGTACTTTAACATTGACATATATATATTATTGGTCATAATGTGAAGGGTTTTAATTTAATGAATAAAAATGTCCTAGATTTACTCGGTAAAATGTGACATTATTGTCTTTGGTAAGAATAAAATTATAGAAATAACGGTCATTAAAAATGAAGAGAAAACGACAAGACGAAGTTGTTTAGAAGAGAACAAATCTTGAGAATTTAAAACAATTTTATCTTGTTTACCCTTATATTTGTGTATAATTAAAATAAGTATTTTCTATTTATTTTATGGTTAGTTCACATTATTATTTGTTTTTTTTAAATACAATTTTATGTTATTTTAATAATTACGGTATTGCATAAATATTTTAATCCTAGTAATATCTCGATCTATACAAATTTTGAATAAGACATCAGTAGTAATTTTATCTCAGTAACTTGACAAAACGTTAATTGCTATTTCAGTAATTTAGTTTTATGAAAATCAAAAAAAAATTATAGAAAGAAAAACCACTAAGGTTTTATAATTATTTTGCATTATCACATTTATATTTGAATGAATCGCGCTTTTTATTTGCTGGTCCGATGTTTCTTGCACTCGGTGTCGCCATTATTTGCTATCTGTTCGAGTAACGAGTCGTTCCAAGACATTTGGTTAATTAATAGCCAGTTACTTTGAAAATTTAATGATTCGCTTTGAAATTTCTATTATCAGACGTAGATGGAATTCCATCCGAGTCTCTCGGGTGGCGTAGAACTAATTTAGACTGATTTGCTGAAAGAGGCACAACTAGTGTTTAGTGTTTTAATTTCAGATTTCCCAAATGAGTTTATATTTTAGTTTGTTTTTTCATATTTATTCACAGTTAGCTTTTTATTATTTTCGTTTTAATTTTTCAGTTCGATTAAATATTTTTTTATTTGTGTATTAGAGTCTGAATAGATATGGAATATTGATTTAAAACTTGATGCAGCTGTTTTAGAATATTTATGCCATTTTGTGTATTTTATATTTAACTAGTGATACAAAAATAATGTTAAAAAACTATACTAAACATTTTCGGTCATGTATTTATATTTTAATCGCAGCTCTTTGTAGTTCCTATTTTACAATTTAGTGTCCTCTTACAATATGAATGAATGAAGTGAGAGTGCAGATCCCACAAACATTGCAGCTAAACCGTGATTCTGGGCCACCTTCATCAATTATCTAAAAAATTGCATTTGTTGTTGCCGTAGGAATTTCTAATTTTGAATTTATCTAGTATATATTCAAAATATATAATTTTAAAAATTATTTTTAAACATATCATGTTGCCATACGCAATTTCTTTTTAATTTGGAGGGCATAAACGATAACACAGTATGTGGTTCCTGAGGCCAATGATATAAAAATTATATAACAATTTTTTTTTAATAAAACTAAACTCATTTGAAATATCATAATAATAAAATATAATCATTAGGCTTTTATAAAGCTGATATTATATTTTTGGCATCGGTGGAAAAGAGAACTTGGGCCCCGCGGGAGATCTCCTTTTTCATCGGGGGAGCGTTAAATTTTCTTTCATAGCCAATTTTCTGTATTTATTCGATTTATTTGCAAATTTCAAATATAACATGTACTATAATTCTTAAATAGCACGATTTAGGCGTCGCAGTTTTGTGTTTGGCTTATGTGCCTTCAAATACAATCAAATTTGGGGCGACGATTGTGTCGTCTTCGGTTTGTCGATCTCGTTTACACGACGTTGTCCTATGACAAATTCCCTCAATTTAAAGCGTTACACTACCTACAACGTATACATGATGCTGAGAATGAATGATTATTTTCATATTGTTAATTTTATTTTACTTAAATAAATCATCTGCTCATTATAATATTAAATAATGATGATAAAAATATTAAAAAACCACACATATCTTCTAATTGTGATGCGTTGCACGAACGGCTAGGAAAGAATCGTCAATTGTCTATGATTGAAACATCTGCGTCAATATTCGATATCAGTTTCCGATCGGCTGGCCATTGTCGCTCATCCATCGCATGACTCATCGCCACACTCATTTTTGTTTAAATAATTCATGACTTTCTTTAGTACTTACATATCTTATAATTTTTTTAACCGTATAATATTAAAAAGTAGTCGATATGACGCGATAATTTAATAATAAAGTATAATATACGGGAGTAGCACAAGAGAAAGGCCGAGGAGAACATACATACGTGCAACAAATTAATTATCTCGTTACTTCACTGAAACCTTAAATTTATGTTGATAAAGCTGTACTTAAAAAACGTATGGATATTAGCGTTATATTAAATCTTAGTGTGCGGTTCTAAATGTAGCACAAACATCACACATTTCTGGAGAGGAGTTCTATCAGAAGTCGATGATTTTTACAGTGGCTGGCTATAAATATAATATTAACTTTAATAAATGAATAATATATTGCCGAATTGCAACAAAAATAGCTATTATCGCTGTGGTGCATCCGATAATAGTTTTCAAATTATTCTACTACAAAGATAATATTAATTTAAGAATTGATAACACAATACATTTACGTAAAAAAAATTAAAACATAGTATTGGACAAATTTTTACCCATCAAAAACTCATTTTCAACATTTGCCGTAACACAGTCCGTTAGTTCTCAAACTCAATTCAGTTACAAAAGTACGATCAAATCAGATTGGCAATAGATTCCACGCTTCAGTGATGTACGGTCGCGGTCGCGGTTTTGTCTAGACAACGAATATTTTACATAAAAAGCTCTTAGAAACAACAAGTTCTTTATTTCATCGAAATAAAAATCTTCTGAAAACATTTAAAAATTTTCTGTATATTATTTATAACCTGAGTTTTATGATATGGTGGTAGCGAGCGAGCACATAATAAAAGGTAGGCCTACTGGTAGCGCTATATGTCGCTATTTTACTGTGTTGTTCTGTAATTCCTATTTGGTATCACTAACACTAAGGACTTGGCTAGATTTTATCGGGTACAATCCAAGATCATACCACGGAGGATTACTCTTATACAGGGTATTAGGAGACCGCTTCCGTAAACGAAGGCAGACAATAGTACTAATGACACATTTGAAAAAAAACGACCCTGATTAAAACTACAAATTAAAACTAATTTAACTAAAAAACTAATTTTTAAAACGTCTTATTAGCATTATTTACGCTCCATCATATTAGTACAGCTAAATAAAACGATAGTTTCATAAAAATTACATTACTAAAAAAAACCAGTAATGAAACACAAAATCAAAAACAGCTGATGCTCGGATGAACGAACGCACGGTCGCGGCGCGGCGCTGATACCGCGCTCCCCAATTTTTTTTTTTAGTAAAGTTATGTATTTTTTATGAAACTATCGTTTCATTTAGCTGTACTAACATGATTGAGGGTAAATAATGCTAATAAAACGTTTTAAAGATATGTTTTTTTAATCAGTATAGATTTTTTTTCCGTCCCAACATCAAAGATGTGATTAGTACTATCGTCTGTCTTCATTTTCGGAAGCGGTGTCCTAATACACAGTATAAACTTATTAGTCAAGAATAAAAAAATACTTTAAACATATGGTTAAACTTTTTATTACCCGGGCTTATGTTTTTATCGGTGTTGGTGAGAAAAATCACCTATGGTGTACATTATAAATAAAGTTTAAACAAATAAAAATAATAGGTGAATGTGAAGTTTAAACAAATAAAAACAATTAAATTAAAATTTAAAATCTGCTTATGGAAATCATCTTTCTTACTTGGTTAGAAAGTTCTTATACCTTTTGTAATAGTCAGCATATATGAATTTTTGGCAATATCAATAAATGATAAAGAACAGATCATTTTTGTAAGTAAAAAAGTTTTATATACAGAAGCGTCTCGTTACTAAGGAAGTTCTCGAATACTTTTCTTTCTCCGATATTATCAGAAATACAGACTTAATGAGATCTCAGAATTAAACGAGACGAAACGTCCTGAAATAATTAGATTAAGTTGACAACTTCTAGTACATATCTTCCTTGTCTGTTTTTTGCAATTATCCATGTCAGCATAAAATATCTTTAATTTTGATCTTGGTGTTGTTAAGGGTGTCGGGCTTTTAAACTTATTTTTTTTTTTTTAGTAAAGTTATGTATTTTTATGAAACTATCGTTTCATTTAGCTGTACTAACATGATTGAGGGTAAATAATGCTAATAAAACGTTTTAAAGACATGATTTTTTAATCAGTATAGATTTTTTTCCGTCCCAACATCAAAGATGTGATTAGTACTATCGTCTGTCTTCATTTTCGGAAGCGGTGTCCTAATACACAGTATAAACTTATTAGTCAAGAATAAAAAAATACTTTAAACATATGGTTAAACTTTTTATTACCCGGGCTTATGTTTTTATCGGTGTTGGTGAGAAAAATCACCTATGGTGTACATTATAAATAAAGTTTAAACAAATAAAAATAATAGGTGAATGTGAAGTTTAAACAAATAAAAACAATTAAATTAAAATTTAAAATCTGCTTATGGAAATCATCTTTCTTACTTGGTTAGAAAGTTCTTATACCTTTTGTAATAGTCAGCATATATGAATTTTTGGCAATATCAATAAATGATAAAGAACAGTTCACTTTTGTAAGTAAAAAAGTTTTATATACAGAAGCGTCTCGTTACTAAGGAAGTTCTCGAATACTTTTCTTTCTCCGATATTATCAGAAATACAGACTTAATGAGATCTCAGAATTAAACGAGACGAAACGTCCTGAAATAATTAGATTAAGTTGACAACTTCTAGTACATATCTTCCTTGTCTGTTTTTTGCAATTATCCATGTCAGCATAAAATATCTTTAATTTTGATCTTGGTGTTGTTAAGGGTGTCGGGCTTTTAAACTTATTTTTTTTTATGAGACCATACCGTTCTTTTGGGGTCTTTCTTTATCGTTTAAATAGTAATTATAATTATTAATAAATACAAATCGTAATTTATAATTATTGAAGAATATGTAGGCATCATTTCCTGTTCGGCTAGACACATCTTTAACATGATTACAGTATATTTTTACACCGTATTCTCATAATAAAAAACCGAAACCGTCTATTCCGATACTATCTCTCATTTTGTATTTTAGCAATGTAAATCTATTTTCACCAGGTATTTGTTTTTTTTTAAAAATTAATATTTATTTTTAAACGTCATATATTTAGTTAATTGAATGGTGTAACACAGTGTATATGTTCGTGCAAACAGCCTTTGCTTTTTTTGTGTATATACACCTCTCGACTGTTTTCTTGTTTCTGTATTCAATTCGGGTTTTTATAAACATTGTTGAAAGTAGAACATAACTAAGAAAACGCCTGCAGGTGTTAAATTTATTGTGTATTCAGAAACATTTTAATGTGTCTATTTCATCTCATAATTAAAATGCTTCAGGAGCGTAAGTGAGTCGACAGTTGCCGATGAATAAATTAAAAGATAAGAGATTACCACTTACCTCGCAATTCTTATCACTGATGCTCTTCAACGATAATAGATAATAGTTTATCGATGAAGTAATAAGTTCAGAGGACGATGCTCAAACTGAATCCACATTTTTTTATGTTGACATTTTGAATCTTACCTCGATTATTTTTCATGGTTTTAGAGGTGACAGACGAAGCATACAGTTCACCTGATGGTTTACCGACCCAATTCCTACAACCCATTATACCAACATTCAACCAGAATGCGTCGTTAATTACAAGGACCGTTATGTGTATTCACTTCACTTGTAAAGTGTCCGGATACTTTCTTCGTCTGGAGACGGAACGCTAAACTAGACTGGTATTCCGGAAACCGTGGACCTACTCCGGTTGGGCCGACCTATTCATGCTCCATACAGTAGTACCATCGATAGAGATCACGTAACATCGGATGACGACACGTAATTGACCCCTTACTCATTAGAAATCAGTGTTCGTATCATTATTCTTTTCCTTCTGGATATTTTCGGGTTTATCATAATATTAGCTCTCTGAACAGCTTCAAAGAAAATTTTAAAAGGAAGAATATAAAGCTATATTGATAAATGAAGGAATAGATGTCATATCATCATATCAGCCCATCACTAGTCCACTGTTGAATGAAGGCCCCCCACAGATTGCCACAGAGTACAATCGAATAGATGTCTATTATATTAAAAATACTTTCTTTACTTTCTTCTGTGCTACAACCCTTTATGTGTCTGGGCTAATAAAACAGTGTTTTGCCATTCGTTCCGATCCTTGGCTTTCCTTCTCCAGGTGGTAAACTTTCCCATGGCCCTGAGATCTTCCTCAATGCTGTCGCACCATTTCATCTTCGGTGCCATATGGTGGACCCATACATACCATATTGATCCGAGCATCAGCTGTTTTTGATTTTGTGTTTCATTGCTGGTTTTTTTTTTAGGAAAGTAATGTATTTTTTATGAAACTATAGTTTCATTTAGCTGTACTAACATGATCAAGCGTAAATAATGCTAATAAATCGTTTGAAAACATGATTTCTTTTAATCAGGATCGATTTTTTTTCGTCCCATCATCAAGAAAACCTTTGAATTAGTACTATCGTTTGTCTTCGTTTTCGGAAGCGGTCTCCTAATACTCAGTATAAGTATTACTCTTTTTGCACAAGTTACACGCGAACACAGTTCCCACACTCTTATATTTCGCGAACGGTGCGCCTCTATAGAATTTTTCTCAGTATCCATTACTTTTTTAATGAAAAAAAGGTGACAAACGGGCATAAATTTCATCTGAAGATAAATATCTGCGGCCTCAAGGCCCGCTACACATTCGCTGTCATCCTCTAAGATTTTTTTTTTATAGAAGAGGGAGAAAATAGCTGCAGGCTAAACTAGGTGATTACCGCCCACAAACAACCGCTACACACGCAGATTAGCAAGTGCGTTGCCGGCCTTTGAGAAAAGTGTAGGCTCTTTCCTCGACCCTAAATCGTTACGGTTCGGAAATACCGCTGGCAACAACTGATTGCACAAAGCGGTCGTGTTTGGTACAAAACTATAAATAAAGCGCACAGTGGTTGATTGTCACCCTTCAAGAAGGATGAAATTTTAAATTTTGTCGCGATTTATGATGATTTAAATCAGCAGCAGGAATTAATTCAAACAATTCCTCAGAACACTCCGTTATAAATGCCATAGATTTGATAGAAGCCCCGCTACTAAGGTTCTCCGCCAACCGTTACTTACACTCGATATACGAAACAAATTGAAGAAACACACATTCACTAGTTTTAACCCTTTACACTGGAATTTCGCCGCTCAGACAAGATAGCAAATAACTCCGTTGTCGCTGCATTGTTGACATACAAAAAGTTTTTTTTTTTTTTCGATATTTATTTTTTGGATTGTATCGCATTATTTAGAAGTAATTTAAAAGGGTACACATATTTTATTGACAGTGAGATTTTTAATCTTCCATAAAAGCACGCTCACGTCCAAGTATAAATGTCCTAGTTTAGCTCTTTCCAAAAAATTGTCGGTAGTTGTTGGGTAGGCCATGTAAAAAATTAGTCCGAATGCATAGGATTAATATTAACATTTAAAATACGTCGCATATAAAAGGATTATCGTAGTAGAATCGTAGACTAGTAAGACTAGTGAATGTTAAATATTGAAGGAAACAAATAGGGCAGCTTCCTTTCAAGCTTTTAAGCGCTTACTTGCCCTGCTGATCTATTGTTTGCTGAACAATATGTTAAGCTTCCGAGAGCTTGCGTTCCTTTGTCCATACACATTACTCATTGTATAACGTAAAAGATAACGTGAAATACAAAGGCAATAGACATCCTCATCTTTACTGTGACTAAGCATTATTTGGACAATATTATTCCCGCTGCTGGTCCTACGCAATATTTGCTATGTATACCCATATATCTTGAATTATCGTCTAGAATGAACATTGTTATCTATTCTTCAGTAGTCACAGATCGGTAGACACACGGTTTGGTCAGTTTATGTTTAGTAGCTCTGGTTGGAATAATATGATTGGATTCACTAATACTCTTGATATATTTGGAACCTTCGTGATAATTTCAAAGAAAAGTATTTGTATTCATAAACAATATGAATAACTCGCAGTCATTTTACTGTCAGGGTAATCATTAATTTTATTTATAAATCACATAAAAAAATATTACATAGTTTTTTTTTTTTTTTTTTTTTTTTTTTTTTTTTTTTTTTTTTTTTTTTTTTTTTTTTTTTTTTTTTTTTTTCGATATTTATTTTTTGGATTGTATCGCATTATTTAGAAGTAATTTAAAAGGGTACACATATTTTATTGACAGTGAGATTTTTAATCTTCCATAAAAGCACGCTCACGTCCAAGTATAAATGTCCTAGTTTAGCTCTTTCCAAAAAATTGTCGGTAGTTGTTGGGTAGGCCATGTAAAAAATTAGTCCGAATGCATAGGATTAATATTAACATTTAAAATACGTCGCATATAAAAGGATTATCGTAGTAGAATCGTAGACGTAAGACTAGTGAATGTTAAATATTGAAGGAAACAAATAGGGCAGCTTCCTTTCAAGCTTTTAAGCGCTTACTTGCCCTGCTGATCTATTGTTTGCTGAACAATATGTTAAGCTTCCGAGAGCTTGCGTTCCTTTGTCCATACACATTACTCATTGTATAACGTAAAAGATAACGTGAAATACAAAGGCAATAGACATCCTCATCTTTACTGTGACTAAGCATTATTTGGACAATATTATTCCCGCTGCTGGTCCTACGCAATATTTGCTATATATACCCATATATCTTGAATTATCGTCTAGAATGAACATTGTTATCTATTCTTCAGTAGTCACAGATCGGTAGACACACGGTTTGGTCAGTTTATGTTTAGTAGCTCTGGTTGGAATAATATGATTGGATTCACTAATACTCTTGATATATTTGGAACCTTCGTGATAATTTCAAAGAAAAGTATTTGTATTCATAAACAATATGAATAACTCGCAGTCATTTTACTGTCAGGGTAATCATTAATTTTATTTATAAATCACATAAAAAAAACATTACATAGTTTTTTTTATAGAATTGTTTTTAATAGAGTAGTATATATATATATATATATATATAGATATTACATATTTTAATATAAAATAGATAAGTAAATTGTTTAACAGTAATCCATTATACTTAGATTTAAGGTTATTCCATAATATTTCCTAATATACATATTTCAAATGTTATACGATATACAAAAAAGCAACGGTTATAAAGAATATCCTTATAGCCTCTACTGGAAAGTTTTCGTTCAACTCTTAACTCATTAGCATGCATTTAAGTGTCTTGTGGAGAAAAACTACAACTCTTTTGTATTTCCGTTTCGGACATTTTATACGTTATTTTTGTTACTCATTTTCGACATTAATTACTGAATTCCTTGAATCGTTTATTTATTAAAATAAGTATTTTGATCAATTAAGATGCATATTTTTTTTATCTAGTCTTTATTCAAAATTACAATATTTACCAGATTTTCCTAATAGTTTACGTACGGCTGGTCAGTAGTATATAATGTGCATGACGAATTAAAATATATTATTGCATGATGAATTAAAAATTGAAAACGTGTTCTACACTTCAATATAAACTGCCTACGTTTGGATTATCTATCTACCCTCTACTTGTGTAAGCTTGCTTAAGTACACTTCCAACACCAAAGAGCTCGCAAAAGTCAGCAAAATAATGTGCCGTGTTCCTTCTACCAGATCACCCGTACGCTGATTCATTTTAAAATAAAAGAATTCATGTTTTGTTTTTTAAACGTACATATATCCTTAATAATATACTGTTTATTATTAACTTGTCAAATGTTTTTTTTATTACATTGTGTATAACAAACGTGCACACAGTTCCTTAATAGACACCATTATAGACATTCCTGCGGCCCATGACATCTATATTCATCCTTGACCAGAAATCAAAATGTGGTGCGTTGTCACCCTTGTGGACTGAGACGGAATGCCTCGTGCCACGTACTCACCAGACGAAACAAAGCAATATTATGCTGCTATTTTACGTCGGTATTCTGTTCGACGTAGTCCTTACCCATTCATGTTGCATCTAGAAACAAAGTGCACTGTAGCTATACCACTATAAGTGGGACATTGTTTACGAGACGTTGATTTATTACCGCATTATTTGAAATCTTGAACCATTTGAAACCACTTAATCGTACTATAGTTTTCTATATATATATATATATATATATATATATATATATATATATATATATTGATACCGAAGATCGCTTGTTAGTAATATCGGTGTACTGCAACAAGGTTCATAATTAAAGAAGAACCTTGTTACGTATATGTGAATGCCTAATGTCAAATATTGATTTACAACGGTTTACTGATGAAGGGAAAAATCATGTAATATATAAAACATATATTACATATTTTAATATAAAATAGATAAGTAAATTGTTTAACAGTAATCCATTTTACTTAGATTTAAGGTTATTTCATAATATTTCCTAATATACATATTTCAAATGTTATACGATATACAAAAAAGCAACGGTTATAAAGAATATCCTTTTAGCCTCTACTGGAAAGTTTTCGTTCAACTCTTAACTCATTAGCATGCATTTAAGTGTCTTGTGGAGAAAAACTACAACTCTTTTGTATTTCCGTTTCGGACATTTTATACGTTATTTTTGTTACTCATTTTCGACATTAATTATTGAATTCCTTGAATCGTTTATTTATTAAAATAAGTATTTTGATCAATTAAGATGCATATTTTTTTTATCTAGTCTTTATTCAAAATTACAATATTTACCAGATTTTCCTAATAGTTTACGTACGGCTGGTCAGTAGTATATAATGTGCATGACGAATTAAAATATATTATTGCATGATGAATTAAAAATTGAAAACGTGTTCTACACTTCAATATAAACTGCCTACGTTTGGATTATCTATCTACCCTCTACTTGTGTAAGCTTGCTTAAGTACACTTCCAACACCAAAGAGCTCGCAAAAGTCAGCAAAATAATGTGCCGTGTTCCTTCTAACAGATCACCCGTACGCTGATTCATTTTAAAATAAAAGAATTCATGTTTTGTTTTTTAAACGTACATATATCCTTAATAATATACTGTTTATTATTAACTTGTCAAATGTTTTTTTTTATTACATTGTGTATAACAAACGTGCACACAGTTCCCTTAATAGACACCATTATAGACATTCCTGCGGCCCATGACATCTATATTCATCCTTGACCAGAAATCAAAATGTGGTGCGTTGTCACCCTTGAGGACTGAGACGGAATGCCTCGTGCCACGTACTCACCAGACGAAACAAAGCAATATTATGCTGCTATTTTACGTCGGTATTCTGTTCGACGTAGTCCTTACCCATTCATGTTGCATCTAGAAACAAAGTGCACCGTAGCTATACCACTATAAGTGGGACATTGTTTACGAGACGTTGATTTATTACCGCATTATTTGAAATCTTGAACCATTTGAAACCACTTAATCGTACTATAGTTTTCTATATATATATAGATATTACATGTTCCAAACCAAATTTATAAGTTATGGATATAAGGATGATTGAAATGTTAACAAATAAATAAGTAGATTTGAACCTCCGATCCTAAGTTTCGCAGACCGCACCCAAAACCTATTTAGGCTATTGACACTTTAAACCTAGTGACAGTTAACAAGGCATTTCGTCTAAGTTCACGGGTGTAACAGCGCAAGCATCTTGAATCTCTGTTGAGGATGGACGCAGATTTCATGGACCGCAGTTATCATTTATTGGTGAATTGTCTATTCCCAAATATTAAAAAATCAGGGTTACCATTTTATAATGAATTGCATAATTTTTGCATTTCATGCAAAATTATTAACTAGAATGAGAACGAATGATTCATTCAAAACGCCGTCGGGATTAAAACTGTGTAGCTATATCGCCAAGGTTTTTTAGAATTACTTTTACTTTGAACAATGGAAAGCCCTCTGTTCATTCATTTGACTCAGTGCAGTGGAAGATTGTCATCTTCGTATTAAGGGCAGGGGACTTCCCAGCGAGCTAAACATAAATTAATCATAAGAACTAGAAATATAAATATTGATTCAAAAAACCTCGATTTCGTTGCGTTTATATAACATGTACTATGTACATTATGATCTACATTTTGGCCAATATTTTTTTTGCCTTACCTTGGATTGAGAAATTGGAATAAATATGATGTAATCTGTTCTGGTTGTTTGATGGCGCATATGCCCCATTTAAACATGTCTCAAGTGGATTGAAGAAGTCTCAGTTAAAACGAAATTTTATTTATGTATATATCTTCCATTATGTGTTATGCTATTAAACATTTACTGTTAGGCTATTTCGATCACCAAAATATAACTGGTTATCATATCTTCATTATGGAAATAATGTTATATTATGCTTCAACTATTATGTAAACAACATTAAACTAAATTGATTCCTTCATTATTAATTTTTTTTTATTATTTAATCAACGATACATTTATTTATTCTATATTTCCACAAGTAAACGAAACGTTGCATAAAAAAGCGAATTTAATGCCTTAAGACATTCTCTACCAGCCTACTTTTAAATTGAGCAGAAAATGTATAGTCGGTACAAGAAAATATGCTTACTTTCATTTTAAAAATATATCATAGTTTATAAAATTTTGATTATAAATATAATCTTTAATATATTATTATAAATAATATAAATATGATTTAAAGTTATCTATATTTTTCATACATATATACAATATATTTTTGATGTACGAACGGTAAAAAAACAGGGATCTGCGACTTGTTAGCAATTTGTCACAACATGGAATAGAATGGAAGACATGAACATTCTAATTCTTTGCGTTGTGTTTCACTGCAACTAAGACCATTGGTTAGGACTCTAACCACCAAGATAACGACCGTATTATACAGATTAAATATAAAATTCTATGGGATTTCAAGGTCGTGGTAGTTCACTGTCTAAGCGTCCGCTTTTACGGCCCGCAATCAAACAGAGTACGAACCACGGTGCCGGCATTAATGATATTAGTTATTTCCAATTTTAGGTGCTGTTCACCACGTGCTCGGCGGTGAAGGAAAGCAGCGGGAGGAGACTTGTATGTCTAAAAAAAAAGTTTTAAAGACCTGAAGTCCGCCAATCCTAAATGGATCCGAGTGGTCTATGCTCTGAAACTCTCTAGCCTATGCCGAACGGTAGGATTTATTACACTAGGCCGGTTTACACAAATTAACATAGAAAGAGCGTCTCTAGTTTCCTGCCCCACTTGACTCCAGCGCCAACACATTCCGAAGTGGTGGTAAATGTCGTTATAATAATATTAATTTAGTTAAAGCGTTAGAAGCTACTGATCGAGCCGAGGTTCGGCCCTGTCGGCACCTGTTCGGACACCTTCGAGTCAGTTGCTTTCGCAGTTCGAAGGGTAACGGTCCAAGCCGAGGCTCCCAAGCGTGAATCCTTGTGCTGGTTACTCATAAAAGTAGTATTTAACAAATGCTCAGAATTTTATAATACAAATTTATTAAACTTCAGTGTCACACATAGATTTTTATTATACATAATGTCAGCACGTTAACAGAGCGGATGAAGCAGTCAGAATTAATTATATTTCCTAATGTGCCATCAATCAATACGCTCACCGGTCGATACACTTCAGTATTGTCCGATCATAATGTCCGTATTACGCGGAACTATTAATTAAATCATGGAACTAATCTGTAAATGAAGCCTTTTCCTTTATCTAAGGGCATGTCAACGAAAAATACTGAATTAAAAAAATGAATATTACTTTTACTTTGTCAGATTTGTTACTGTAAACTTTTCGACGTATAACGGATTTAGAGTTTGTTTTTCACGTAATTCACTCCTCCCTTACACTTCCTTACTCCAAATGGACAATGTAACTGAATCTGGAGCTCTAACAATTGATTTATATAAATTGGTATATTCTATATCTATTCTATTCTATTTGTATGTTCTACCCAAAAGCTTATGTTAGCTTATTAATAAAAAAATAATATTAGTAGTTGTCTATATATATATAAAAAAAAACAACAAAAAAATAATGCTCAGTCATAACGTTGTGAACATTATATTTTGCGGTGGTATGTCGTTTTAACTTATGATGTAGAAGTAATAAAACGTCAAACAAGTTTAAATGATCTGACATGAAGGTACTCTAACAATGGTAGAATCGCGTTGCAGCTTATTTCTAGATGCAGAATGCGAGGGTGGGTTAAACCTGGAAGGTCCTAGCAGCTTCACACTGCTGTGTTTTGTGTAATGGACGTCGGGATTCGCCATAACGGGATTAACGATAACGACCCATTCCATAACGCAATAGACAGAGCGCCGACCTATATCTACACACACATATATATATATATATATAACTAGTCTGGCCATAAATACTGTTACATAAATACTTTTCTTTTTTCAAGTTTTTATTTATTTTGAATTTGGAACACGTATATTATTTTAAAAACTTCTTTCGATTTCAAGTTCACATATTTTTTCGTGTTCATTATCAAATTACAATATGGAATGAATTAAAGAAAATAAGATTGCAGTGATCGCCTTGCACAAAGTGGGTATGGAGCCGTCGGTCATATTCCAGACACTTCAAAACCTTGGTATCAGCCTTATGTTCGTATATCGTACTATCAACAGATACAACAACACTTCCTATGTCAAAGACCAGAAAAGAGCGGGGCGGTCGCGTGCTGTTAGAACTACAAAGGCTGTTAAAGCCAGAATTCGTCGAAACTCCATTAGGAAGCAAAAATCATATCGCGAGAAATGAAGATTTCCGCTAGGACCTAGACCTGAAGCTCGATGCTTATTGTCGATATACAGGACATGCCCTAAATCAATCATAGCTAATAAAGAGAGTGGATCGATCAAAACGCTTGCTATTGCGATACGCAGGTGAAAGGCACAGAAATATCCTATTTACCGATAAAAAAAAATTCACGATTCACGACACGAGAACACTACAATAAGTAAAATGCTAAAGTGTACGCTCACAGTTCTAAAGAAGCTACTCAAGTGGTCGGAAAGGTACAACGTGGTCATTCTGCGTCAGTGATGGTTTGAGGGGGCGTGTTTTATCAAGGAGTCACAAAAAAAAGGAGTGAAAACTTCAGCCAAAGTGTATCAAGATACAGTCTTGGATCAAGTTGTGAAACCCCTCAGCAATACACTTTTTAAAAATATACCGTGGACTTTCCAGCAGGACTCTGCACCTGAACACAAGGCACGAACTATCCAAGCCTGGCTTGAAACCATCGTTCCGTACTTTATAAGAGCTGAAGACTGGCCCTCATCTAGTCCAGACCTCAACCCTTTAGACTTCAAATTATGGCCAGTTTTAGAGGACATGGCCTGCTGTAAACGTCACGGCGACATTAAGTCTCTTGAAAAATCTTTGGAGCAAGCAGTGGCGAAATTTCCCTTGGAAACAGTGCGTAAATCCATAGATTCGTGACCAAACAGATTAATAATATTATATTAATTCATTAAAAAAAATGCATTTTCATTTGTAACAGAATTTATGGCCGGACTAGGTATAATGCGAATAGACGGTCCACATATAAAACTAATTTGGTTTTTGGTGTGCCGATATTGATATATTTTACGTACGTAATTTTAGTATTAAAAATATGATGTTATAAATATTATTTTTTTTAAATATAATTTAGTGAGTATATAAATATTAATTTATCTTCCCGCTCTCTGTCGACACAGATATTTTATATAAAATACTATATTTAATATAAAATAATACCACATTGAAGGAAAACTTGCTGGAAGCTTATTATCGCCGCAATTTATTTTGTATTATGACTCGAATGGAATTGTTTTATTAGTTCGAGAAAATATAAATTGTAACATAAATTCATCAAAGTTCTCGTTAAATGTACTCAGTTTTTAATTAACCTACAAACTAACTAATAATTATTATTTTAATAATATAGCGTACCAACGATAACCTTAAGGTATTATATTTTTATAATATAAGTGTGTGACAAACAAGCACACGGTCCACATGATGTTTCTAGTTGCATTTTGAATGGGTCGGCTCGTTCGGGGGAAGACCAAGCTACCACTAATAGCAGCATAACGCTGTTGTGTCTTATTTTGTGAGTGAAGGGATCCGCAGACTGAATATGGTAAGTGATACACGACATCTACGTTAATCCTGATCAAAGCGAAAGGAACGTGCTTTGTCATTCCTATATCTTTACTAGTAATTGTAGCTTTTTTTCTTTCGGGCTGATGGCCGCTGTTAGTCCGAGGGCTTTTACAGTTTCACCGAGTTGAGAGGTGACCGAGCGCTTATGGCACTCAGTCGAGACCTCTATATATGGGTAACCAGCACAAGGGCTCCCGATAGGAGCCTTGGTTAGGACCGATACCCTGTTTCGCGTGAGCGTCTGACTCGAGGGTGCCCGAGAGGGCCGAACCTCGGCTCGGTCAGTTGCTTCTGACAGAGGGTTATCTAAATTAATATCGCCGTTATTATTAACTACCTGTACCACCACTTCGGAATGTGTGGGCGCTAGAGAAGAAGTGGCGCAAGAAACTCCAGCGACGCTTCTATCTGTATGGACTGGAGAGAACCGGCCAGTGACATGGCGGTATCGCGAATAACATTGTTTGCGACAGGCGAGGGCGATATGAGGGTGCAATGTAACTAATTGTGGTTCTGTATATAGCGATACGAACTTTTGATACACAAGTTGTATACGTTGACATAGTCACCAAGTCATACCACCAATTCCATAAGCATCAATATTAAACCAACGCTAAATTAACAACGTTAATATGACATTCGTTGCATATTAGGTCAGGGGTGGTTCTAATTTCGCCGTCATTATCAAATATGTATACATGCCTCTATGGAATTCGTGTGAATCGTTCAATAGGGTAATTTTATTTAATGTGTTCGGTAGTTTTTACTTAGCTTTGACGCCGGCATCGACTTTGGGTGTGTGTTGTGGAGTTCATTGGTGGCGGTGGTCGCTTACCATGAGGTGAGTTGGTCCCCGCTCGTCACCGGTTCTGTAAGAAAAAAAGATGGATTCATTAATTGACTAACTCTTATTACTAGTTGAGGAGGCATTCCGTCTTAGTCCTCGGGAGTGACAACGCATCTTTATTGTGAGTCCTTGTCGAGGAATAACGAGGGTGTCATGGGCTGCAGTCATCTCTTACAAGCAGGTGAATTGTATTGTTTTTATTACATTGAAAGTAACAAACGAGCACACAGTTCACCCGATGGTATGTGATTTCTGCGGCCCATTACATCTACATTCATCCTTAAATGCAGATGCGTTGCCACCCTTACGGACCGAGATGGAATGCCTCGTCACCAGTAATAGAGGTCCCTACACTCACCAGACGAAACACAGCAGCATTATACTGCTACTCTGTGAAGGCGTGATCCTACCTCGGTCAAGCTGACCCATTCACTATGCAGAAACAAACTGCAGTGTAGCTCTACCACTGTATGCTCGTTTTCCATCCTCAATACAATAAAAATAAATTATTAATGATTATTTCTAATATAATACTAATTATCACTTCACTTGTTACTTACTTGCTTATTGGGAATTCGGAATCCGTAAATGATACTTATAGCTATTTAGCAATTAAAGAGCAAATTAAAGATCTACGTAATTCACATAAAAATGACCCTTTCAGATATGAAAGGTTTTACATACACATATTGTCGCTGTAGGCGGGCGGATATATATATATTGATATTTTTATGGTATGATGGGAAACGAGCAAGCAACTCACCTGTAAGTTTAAGTGTAGGTGACTACCGCTGCCCATGGACAACAACAGAGGAGTCGCAGATGCACTGCCGGCTTTTAAGGAAGGTGTAGACTCTTTACTCGAAGGTCGGTAGAGACAGAAATCGGTACAGAAATACCGCCGTCGACAGCTGATTCCATAGAGTAGTAATTTCGCGTAAAACGCACAGTAGCGGATTGCTAACCAGCGAGATGATGAGGATGTTATTTTGAATTCAGACGTGATGTAGGATGTTGCCATAGTAGTAAGTACCATTTATATATGATCATTATTATTTTGGTGTAAATTGACGTGGTGTGTTATCCTTTTTTCTTGTTTTTTATAATATACGCAGCGACAAACGAGCCCACCGGTCATCTGACGTTAAGTGATGAATCAAGTCCAGGACATCGACAAATATTAAGAAACACATGCGTCTGCGTTGTGGTATCCCTACCCGTTACACTTATCACACTGAACACAACAGCCGACCAAATCATATAGCAGCTAGAAAACTATCTACAGCGTAGTTCTGTCAATATTTAAAAATTGTGATTTGGGAAATTACCAAGTAGTGGTAGCTGTACCCTGCCATAATAAGATGCACATGTATTTGAGATCATCTTGTGTAACCATTATCATTGTAAGTTGTTTAGGTTTTGTAGATATTGAAGACACTAAAGACCGTGCTAATAAACCGTTAACTTAAAAGCAAATAATTTGTATTTTTCCATCATTTTCAATTTGCACAGATCCTGTAAGAAAGAGTGTTGAAAGTTACTTAAAGGACTTTACCAAGAATTTCTCTTTTTTCTCTCCGTCTTTAAAATAAATACAACAATTTTCTTGGACCTAGAGTAATCATTATAACTAGGAAGTTATATTAGTAAGCTAAATTTACAATTGACTCAGTCGCATTATTTCCTAGATTCTATACCTCGCCGAGATATAAGTTATTCAACAAACAATTGTTTGTTTTCGAGGAAATTCTCCCGATAAATCCCCACACGTGGCGCATATAAAGTATTGAAATTACACATCTATATAGAGGGCACATTGAAAAGTTTTGAGCCCGACCTTAAAAAAAAATTTTTTCTAAATGATTATTTTATTTCTCTACATAGTCTCTAGAATGATCTATACACTTTTGCCATCTTGTCTCTAGCTTTAGTATTCCTTCTAAAAAAAAGTTTTCAATTTCATCAAAGTATTCAGTCACAGCTTCTTGTACCTCGATATTCGTCGAAAATTTTCGTCCTGCCATGTGTTTTTTTTGATTGGGGAAGCGATGGTAATCAAACGGGGCCAAGTCCAATGAATAGGGTGGATGCGGCAACAATTCAAAGCTAAAATTGTGTATTTGTGCGATTGATTTCGCCGCAGTATGGACAGGAGCGTTATTTTGGTGGAACAAAACTTTCTTAGACAACATACCAGGCCTTTTTATTTTTATTTCTTCACGCAAACGTTGTAAGAGTGTGCAATAATAGTCCGCATTTATGGTTCTACCTTTTTCAAGGTAGTCAACCACAATGACCCCTCACAGTCCCTCTAGGGGCGATGACCCTGCTATTTTACATTGCTTGGATCGTATTTTGATGTATTGTGGTGAACCCAAGTTTCGTCCATAGTTACGAAACGGCTAAGAAAATCTTGACGATCACTTTGGAATAGATCCAAACAATCCTGTGATACTGTTTGGCGGGTGCGTTTGTTTTCAACTGAAAGCAGTCTAGATACCCATCTGGCAGAGACCTTAGAAAATCCAAGATCGTTGAAAATTATGTTCTGTGCTCGTTCATAGGAAATGCCTATTGCTTCTGCTATCTCTGCAATCGTCAATCTCCTGTCATTCAAAATCAGGTCTAATATTTTATTGGTATTTTCGTCTGTGGTAGCCGTCGGCGGCCTACCACTCCTAGGTTCATCTTGCACTGCTTCTCTGCCACGTTTGAAATCCGATACCCATCTTTTGACAGTGGCATATGATGGAGCAGATTCCCCCAAAATCTCGTACATATCTTCATAAATTTGTTTTGGCGTTAATATTTTTTTTTGTAAATATTTTATGACGGAACGGTGCTCAATTTTATCCATTTCTACGGAAACAGCGAAATTCGTTTGGTAAATCGATCACAAATTTTGCAATTTTGACAGAATAAAAACAAAAGACAGCAGATTATAATTAAAAAAGAAATGACTATTACGTGCCAGTATTATTGTTTCCTTTGAATTTAAATGTCAACCTTAGGCTCAAAGCTTTTCAATGTGCCCTCGTATATATATCAGTTTGAGTCGTCGTGGCTATGTAACTGTTGTAATGCTTTGTATTAAATTCCTTTGGCGATGCTATATAGCCATCAAACATAAATCCATTGGAAACGGTGTGACAATGAAATATGATTATTTTTGTGGAAACGCCACATTGTTGTAAGTTTCTCGGTGATATTCGTTGTAAGACTTTTTATCTTTATATGTTATGGAATAAGGAAAGAACATAATCAAATCATGTATATTTTATTGTACACCTTGCGAAAATGTTTCAGAATAAAACGTGTCTAAAATAATATGAATACATGTAGAGATTAATAAATACAATTCATCAGTGAGATGGAAAACTGCAACATTGTTTGAGGACTTTCAAAAAACATTTTTATTTTGATATTTTAAACTCATTTATCATCTTATATATATAATATATATATATAATATATATATATAATATATATATATATATATCTTATGCCAATATCCTCTATGCCTATGTCCTGATTTGCGTGTTGGTGATGATGGTACATAATGCAACATTTATCAGGTACCACACTTACGATCCTCATGTACTATACCTATTGTTCTAAACGTTCCCGCTCGGATTATGGCCTCGGTTAATGAAATTTATCAGCGAGGGACGTCTGCAGTCGACTTCACTTGCGGTGGAACAAAGTTACGGCTGTCGGTAAACTTCTGTATATTTAACGAGATAAATTCAAGTTACGTAGCAAGATAGTAAAGATAGTATACCTTACAGTAACTATACTTTTGTACAGGGTGCCAATAGTTCTGGAATACACAGTAGTAGACAGTGCTATGTAATGTTTAGAGTAATTAGGTGCAGCATGGAGGGCCCCAGATTCGATTCGTTGAGGAGCAATATTTACGTATTCTAGATTATTGTTTTTTGGGACTGGGTATGTTGTATATATGTCCCTTATTGTTCACAGTGCATGTGAATCTTCTTTTTTTTATTACTAGAGAGTAACAAACGGGCACATAGTTCACTGTTGAGCCTAGTTTTGAACTGTTTATGAACTAGTTGTTTTGTGTTTCAAAGTATCTTTATCTTTATTATATGATGTATAATGCAATTTACATATTATTTACGTCAAAATTAAAAATGAACATCGACAAGTTTCAAGTTCTCCTTTGGGTTCTCTGCAAATACTCGTATGTTAACAAGTGAGACAAACGTGTTTTCAAGAGTCTAGTAGTATGGATAATAAAATAGGGGCATTACTATTTTTTTGTTTTATTACATTGAGAGTAACAAACGAGCACAGAGTTCACCTGATGGTAAGTGATTTCTGCGGCCCATGATGTCTACATTCGTCATTGACAAGGAATCATAATGGAGATGCGTTGTCACCCTTGAGAACTGAGATATAATGCCTCGTCACCAGTATAAAAAGGTCTCCGGATCCTTACACTCACCAAACGAAACACAGCAGCGTTATGGTGCTATTTCACGCGGGTATTATGTGAGGGCGTGGTCCTGCCCTCACAGCGCCGGCGCTCAGCCGAGACCTCTCGGACCGTTACCCTTGCGTGGGAGCGACTGACTCGAGGGTGCCCGAGAGGGCCATGATCACCGTCTAATTAAGGATAAATATAGGAATTATGAGCTATTGGAACAATTACATTAAAAACATTCATATTGCTTAACGTAAAAGTATATATGTGTTGTATCCTTTTTTTTTGTCTCGTAATCTCATTTCAAACTCAGCTTATAGTAAACTAGTTTACTGAAACTTTCAAACTTCTCGCTCAGACGAAGCTAAAATTGAAAATTTCTATCGATACTGCGATAGCATCTGTCGTGATACTTTTGCGATGAAAACTACTTGTGTGGGTGAAGGCAAAGTTAGGCAAACACTTAAGAAATATTTGAAACCTTTAATATAAAATATGCATGTTTTGATACGGAGGCTGTGACAATAAACAATTATTCTTAATGATGTTTATTTTGTAAGTGTAATTACAGATAGTGATAGATCTACATGGCGGCTATTTTCTGAATGGAACCTTGAATGGGTCAGCTCTACCGGGGAAGGACCCCGCCCTCACAGAATACCAGCGGTAAATAGTAAGCATCCCACTGTGTTTGTTATGGTAAGTACAGAGGGCATATTACTGCTGGCAGGAGTCAAGTCCTCAGGGATGGCAACGCTTGTACATTTTGAATCTACGCTATGGATGGATTATCACTTACCATCAGGCTGCAACTGCTTTTTATTAACTAATAAAATTATAAAATGAAAGTCGACTTCTATTTATATTTTTATTGAATATTATACAGGGTTATTGGTAATTCGACGTATTCCCGTTAGGAGGTGATATAGGTTACTATTTGTGATAACTTACCCCCATATGCATTATGCAAAAGTGAACCATTTTTGAAGTTATCATGTTTTTTAACATTTTAACATCAAATATCGACATCAATCTCAATTGTTCCTCTGATTTATAAAACTTAAAATAGTTTGAACATCTTGCAAATAGGTTTAACGCGCACCTAAGCCAGACCTTAAGTTTAGTTCGAATACGAATTTCCGCCTGCTTCCTTAGTGATAATTTTTTTTTCAGTTTCTTTCAAATAAGTTCCTAGTTGTTATGCATTGTTGGAGAGCTAAGAAAATGGTTATGTTTTCAATTTAATCTGCAAGCCGTCGATCGTCGATCGATATAGAGGTGCCTTAGAAAGTTCGTTGTCTGTGCGTCGGGTAATGTTTAGTACGTACAGAAACTTGGTCTGGCTCAATCTCAACTTTGTCTTATCACAAACTCATTATATCTGCTTATCATTCTTAACTATGTTGTTTTTTTTATTAAGTGAATAATAATAATTAAATGAGAATATATAAAGATTTCTCATGTTTTGTCGAATACTACACATTGAATACCGGATTTTATAGAGTTTTTTTTGTCCCCACGTTTATATATAAATACTTAATTAAATAAGCTATGATAAACTTAAGGTAGTTCGGGTTAACTGTGATATCGGAACGTCAAACAATTCTCGTCAGTCCTCCCCGAGAAGTGTAAAGCACTCGGAACGTCACAGGCAAAGTTTAAAAGAATCGCGATAAAATCTGTAAAACTAGTTTTATTTAAAATAAGAATATCACTGTAGCATTACAGTAAGGTAAAAGTAGAACAATCAAAATAACAGGCCGCCACTTTATATAAGGCATTATTACTAATTTATGTTTTGCAATAGTTAAGATTTTATATCTATTTTTATGGAATAATATCAACTGAAAATATACTGGTTTACGTTTTTGATATTGGCTATAATAGAGTTAGGTTAGTAGAAGTGACAATTTTTGTTTCAGAGATTATGTTTAAAATAAAAAAGCTTTGAAGACAATAAATATTATTTACTTTTTATTTTTTACACAATTTTATTTAGTGCGTACACTGTTTTTTTGATATCTAAAAGAAATACATTTATCTACCCACATGAGATAATAGCTTATTGTTAATTGTATGTGTGATCAAATCTAAACTATCCGTTGCTACAAGTCATTTATTGATCTATATGTACTGTAGGTATTTATTGATATATATGTATAGTGTTATTATTAACACTATAATATTTTAACAATGCTCTAGAACTAGTCACTGTTGAGTTGCTATGAGAAGTAAGTAATTATTATAAGAGCAACAATGTCCACTAAGGAATAACACAATGTTTATATACACACACATACATATCCAATGAAATATTTGTGACCATCGTGTGTCACGTCAATTTTGACATTTCCTACGTGGTAGAGCCACCACCCAGCTAGTTTATATTCAGCTCGAGTGAACTGTAGGGAACGACCACGCTCTTAGAATGATATTATCCTGATCGATTCCGGTCACGACAATATCTTCTGGTTATTACCAGTTGGCAGCAACTGCTCTGTATATATTGACACTGAGACATTCACTCGGCGCACCCTTCCGTCCTATTACGATGCAATGCATATGCTATAACATCGGTGCGAGGAAGGAGGAAGATTTCAGATGCTGCGTTCACAGGCAGTGGTGATTACTTTCCATTAGGTGAGATGTTGCTCGTTTGCCCATAAAAAAATCAATCACATCCGCATCCAATTTTAATATACAAATATTACTTCTCCACTGGAAATCGAACCCTCGCGGCAATTGCAGTTTAAATAGATAAACAGCTTAAATAGTAACTAAGTATTACTATAATTTGTATAGTGAGAGAAATAAACCGGAAAGCTTTACACTGTTGACGAGGCATTCCATTTTATTCGTCAAGGATGATCCTTATCACACGTCCTTATCGATTATGAATTTGGTGTCAAGAATCGCAGGAATTAACCATTTAATAAAGAATAGTTAAATGAATAAGTTCATTATGAGTTTCGTCTGGTGAATGCAGGGGTTCGGAGCCCTTTATTACTGATGACGAGCAATTCCATCTCAGTCTTCAAGGGTGACAACGCATCCGCATTATGATTCCTTGTCGATGATGAATGCAGATGTTATGCGCTGCAGGAATCACTTACCATCAGGTGAACTGTATGCTCGTTTGTTACTCTCAATGTAATATAAAAAAATAGTAATGCCCCTATTTTATTATCATATTACTCATACTACTAGACTCTTGAAAACACGTTTGTATCACATGTAACATACGAGTATTTGCGGAGAACCCAAAGGAGAACTTGCATGAAACTTGTCGATGTTCGTTTAAAATTTTGACGTAAATAATATGTAAATTGCATTACACATCATATAATAAAGATAAAGATACTTCGAAACACAAAACAACTAGTTCATAAACAGTTTAAAACAAGGCTCAACAAGACTCCTAGAGGTCGTCCGGTTGTTATGACAAATGCTTTAGACGTTTAATTATATCGTCCGACTCATAACTAACTAACGCGAGGGTGCAGACATATTAATTAACACCTAATGTTTATAAACCGTAACATATCGCCAGTATTTAAAATTTATATAAAAGAAATAGAAAAGGTTTAAATATTGTTGCGTGCTGGCATCTCGCGTTTCCACCATCTAATAGACTCTGTAAGTCATGCGAGGCAAAGGTAAATCAGATTATACTCGTAGGTTCTCGCTAACTTAGGTGGCTGTGGTAACCTTGTTTAACTTAATTGATTTTAAGTCACGGCCTAATATTTATGTAAATAAATATTGAATAGTGACATGGAATAGTGGTTAAATGGCGATAAATAAAAATCACTAATATTATTCTTAGGGTTCGAATAATCGAAAGCACAATTAGGAATAAAATATGCTAGTTTGCGGGATGGCAGATAGAGGTGACAGATGGCTGAGGAGAGTGCTTCGCTGAAATTCGCTCTCGTAATTGTAGTAAACTTTGTACTGTGCCGTCCTTCGTTTAAGATCATATGAGTACTTTGTGTATTAAATATTATATAAATAAATTACCAGAAATACTATATTCCAGTTTTCTTTTTTTTTTATTATCTAGTGAACACATTTACTTCTGTTGATACCCTTTATGAAGCAAATTTAATATTACTTATGAATAATTTACGGAAGGTTATTGAGGTCCCGCTTAAATTAACGGTAGCTTCTTTGTAAATTACATTTGTGATTCAGTTTGTCTGCAATTTTCTAACTCGAGTTGATTGAATCAAGCTGGAATGCCTGGCGGTCAGCAATCTACTTTAGACTGTTTTGTTCAATTAACCATGGCAACGCATATTGCAGCATCTTAATGGAGTTATTTGTATCTGGATTTAGACATATTTAAATGTCTCAAGTCGCATGCAAATGCTCACAACCTTTCAGTATTAATAAATGGCCAATGTTTTAAGTCACAGTTCAAGGCACATGCCTCTTCTATACAGAGGAGGTTGAAGAATATTCTGAAATTAGGCCAAGTGGGTAGTGCTTCGACGTGACTGACGTCAAGTCGTGAACTGTGTTTTTCTGCTGGTAATAATGATAAGGTGATTGGAAACTATGAATATATTACGAAGATTTGCTTTTTAAATACTAAATAATGACAGGAAAATGTATTGGCATATATTAAAATATGTTTTTAATATATGCCAAGTACGACTAAGATGAAGAATGTAACTGGTGACTTTGTTTGAAAAATAATGTTATTATTTTTAATTATATTGCCTTCCATTTTGGCTACAGCTTATGTCGGAGAAATTTGTACCATTCATTGAAGGCAAATCAATTAAAAAAACGTCAATTATTCGGTATTCTGTCTTGTATGTTATTTCACAATTTTTACCCAATGTAGATCGAAATACAAAAGTATGGTCCGGATTTCTGAAATCAGCCGTAGATTTCACGCTTCACCGAACGGCGTATACCGTTACGATATTGTTCAGACAACGGTTGATCTATATTTCCCATTTATGAAACATTAATTTTGAATCGATTTCTTATGCAACACATTCCATTTAGAGATATGTCACGGTATCATGAAACATTCAAAGTATAGGTTTTTCAATAAAGTTTAAGAAAAATGTAAAACATTAATTGGAAGGATAAATTTAAACTTGTTCTAATATCGTTTCATGATACAAGAATCACTGTAAACAATGTTTAGGTTAAGTAAATATATAAACTTTTCCAATCGAATCAAAACATTTTCATTTACTACTAAGAATTAACGTTACTAAAGAATAAGAGAAGCTAACTCACAGCTACTGTATAGGCCACAACGTTATTGGGTCATCTTGGAGGATGACCATGTAACACAATATACCATAGCGAAATAACACCATAACAATGCTGTGTTTGGTTGCTGCAGAGATTCGGGAACACAATTACAGATAACAAGCCAATGCATGTGCATTCTCATTTCATCTATTCATGTGATGGTGAGTGTACAATAAGTACACTCATCATCAACAATGAGCCTCAGTTGTCACTTATCATCAGGTGAACAGTGTGCTAATTTGTCACCCATAATGTTAAAACAAAAAGCTATTTAAAAGATCGCCAATATTTCCTTGAAATATGTAAAATTATAAATTACAATCAATTTATATTTGACTGCATTATTGCATTTATGGTGGCTGGTACTTATAGGATTAACCTATAAGTATGATTACCATAGTACTGCTTGTATTTTATTATTTATCTACTAAATCTTGTGCTTGTTTCGCGACTAATAGATATTATAAAAAATAACGTACAAAATTTAGCAATAATATTGTATTAGTTTGCAACTAATTACCACCATCAATGGCTGTTTTTGTCAATATATCTTTCACTTCTTTGATAATTGTTTACTGATTTAATATTGGTTTGTATTTTTAATGCCATCTATATAACTGGAATAAATCGTGTACGAAGTATTCCCTTACTGAATGTACACGCAATGCTATGATTAGAGAGTGATGGAGAACTCTTCCAAAAACCACAACAACCAACCAACATGACAGACGATTTTTGTCCGCGACCAACTAAGAAGAATGTAACTGGCGACTCAGTTTAAAAAATAATGTTATTATTTTAAATTATATTTCCTTCCATTTCTGGCCACAGGCGTCCGCTTATGTCGGAAAAATTTGTACCATTAATTGAAGGCAAATCAATTAAAAAAAGTCAATTATCCGGTACTGTGTCTTCTATCTTATTTCACAATTATAAGAATTCTGAATTTAAATTTCTCAAAATTTAGACGATTGGAATTCGAATTTCAAGAATTGATAATTATAATGTTAATTCATAGTACTCTCATAGTGAAACAGTCTTTATTTAAACAACAAGGACATATTGTTACATGTATTATACCTACAATGACCTAGAAACTAGATATATCGGAGCGTTGCTTGCTATTATTTTTATACTCAATGTATGTAATAAATAAATCAAAATTATGTATTCTGAAAAAATACTTTGTCAACATTTAATACAGTAAATTTATATTACGGTTAGTCTTGTATAAATACCAACCATATTTAATGTAGATAAATTTTTTCGCACTTATAATTTAACTTTTTTCTATTTTTTTTATATCGTTACAATACTTATAAAAAAATATATATATATATAAGAATTTAAAACATAAAAATAATTTTGTGTACACAAAAAGTTACTTCATATTTGCTATATTACAATTCCGTTTGTACCCAATTTTTACCCAATGTAAATCGAAATGCAAAAGTACGGTCCGGATTTCTGAAATCAGCCGTAGATTTCACGCTTCACCGAACGTCGTATACCGTTTCGATATTGTTCAGACAACGGTTGATCTGTATTTCCCATTTATGAAACATTAACTTTGAAATCGATTTCTTATGCAACACATGCATGCATTTAGAGATTTATCATGAAACATTCAAAATTGAGGTTTCTTTTAATAAATTTTAAGAAAAAATTATGCTGTGTTCCTTGGAATAAATATTTTACTATCTTCGTATAAAGAGTTAGAGAAAGAAGAAAACTAGATATGGTCGTTGCTTATTCATATATATTTTTTTAGAAATTGTGTAAAACATATAACAATTTATTAAGAAGCTTATCAAAAAATTTTCGGTAACAATCATTACTGGTGTTTAATTTTCGGAACATGCGGTAAAAGGCGACTCCTTTAAAAATTTCGGTTTATCATACAGGTAGTCCACAATTTACATTATTTTGCTTTAATGAAATTCAGCGCTTAGTATACTGAATGATTTTACCCATTGTTTTTATCAACTATGTTGATTTTAATTTTCTGCCCCGCTACCTTGTGGAACGGTCTGTCCTCGGCGGTTTTTCCAAGCCAGTACGACTTAGGGTCCTTCAAGAAGCGAGCCTATCCCTTTCTTAAAGGCCGACAACGCATCTGCAGTGCCTCTGGTGTTGCGGTTGTCCATGGGCGTCGATGAGCACCTCGGTGCTCCCGCCGCTCGTTTGCTCCCTTTTTCTATAAAAAATAATAAATGAAAAAAGGCTAAAGCAGTGGGTATTTTTGATTCTTATTCAACATTGTTTTGATTTTTTTTTTAAATGTTTGTAAATATTCGATCATAAACTACTTAAATCTGTGGTAGAGCCAGACTGTAGCCTTGTTACTCGATGCAAAATGTATAGGCCAGCTTGAAAAGAGAGCGTGGTCCCTCTCAGTACTACTGGAAAACCACCAAGGAATATCGGAATATAGCAGCTGTTTCGTGTCGGGATCAAAGAGACTCAATTACGGGCAACGAGGCAATTCATCTCAATCGTGACGGTTGACAGCGCATGTTATCATCCTAGAGCTTTGATGAAGATGAATGTGGATGTCATGCACTAAGTAGTAACTTACCATCAGGTGATCTGTGTGCTCGTTTGCCGTTGCTAATATTATGAAAAAAAAATATATATATATATAAGAATTTAAAACACAAAAATAATTTTGTGTACGCAAAAAGTTACTTCATATTTGCTATATTACAATTCCGTTTGTACCCAATTTTTACCCAATGTAAATCGAAATGCAAAAGTACGGTCCGGATTTCTGAAATCAGCCGTAGATTTCACGCTTCACCGAACGTCGTATACCGTTCCGATATTGTTCAGACAACGGTTGATCTGTATTTCCCATTTATGAAACATTAATTTTGAAATCGATTTCTTATGCAACACATGCATGCATTTAGAGATTTATCATGAAACATTCAAAATTGAGGTTTCTTTTAATAAATTTTAAGAAAAAATTATGCTGTGTTCCTTGGAATAAATATTTTACTATCTTCGTATAAAGAGTTAGAGAAAGAAGAAAACTAGATATGGTCGTTGCTTATTCATATATATTTTTTTAGAAATTGTGTAAAACATATAACAATTTATTAAGAAGCTTATCAAAAAATTTTCGGTAACAATCATTACTGGTGTTTAATTTTCGGAACATGCGGTAAAAGGCGACTCCTTTAAAAATTTCGGTTTATCATACAGGTAGTCCACAATTTACATTATTTTGCTTTAATGAAATTCAGCGCTTAGTATACTGAATGATTTTACCCATTGTTTTTATCAACTATGTTGATTTTAATTTTCTGCCCCGCTACCTTGTGGAACGGTCTGTCCTCGGCGGTTTTTCCAAGCCAGTACGACTTAGGGTCCTTCAAGAAGCGAGCCTATCCCTTTCTTAAAGGCCGACAACGCATCTGCAGTGCCTCTGGTGTTGCGGTTGTCCATGGGCGTCGATGAGCACCTCGGTGCTCCCGCCGCTCGTTTGCTCCCTTTTTCTATAAAAAATAATAAATGAAAAAAGGCTAAAGCAGTGGGTATTTTTGATTCTTATTCAACATTGTTTTGATTTTTTTTTTAAATGTTTGTAAATATTCGATCATAAACTACTTAAATCTGTGGTAGAGCCAGACTGTAGCCTTGTTACTCGATGCAAAATGTATAGGCCAGCTTGAAAAGAGAGCGTGGTCCCTCTCAGTACTACTGGAAAACCACCAAGGAATATCGGAATATAGCAGCTGTTTCGTGTCGGGATCAAAGAGACTCAATTACGGGCAACGAGGCAATTCATCTCAATCGTGACGGTTGACAGCGCATGTTATCATCCTAGAGCTTTGATGAAGATGAATGTGGATGTCATGCACTAAGTAGTAACTTACCATCAGGTGATCTGTGTGCTCGTTTGCCGTTGCTAATATTATGAAAAAAAAAAAAAATTATATACAAAAGCGAAGATATAGCATAGTATTTTCATCATTTTTATCTTTAAAGCGACGTAAATAATACGTAATGAGTAACAAGTAAAGTACTTATATGTTCGGTGAGGCAAGCGAGTATACATCTCAACACACTGGACAAGTGGACATGACGAGGCCGGGAGTGATTTTGAGAGGATTTTACTTTTTCACGCACAATTTCAATTCAGAGTTCGTGGAATGGCCCCACCATTGAAGGGGTATGAGATATCTCTTTTAGGTCGTAACGTGTTCAGCGACTGATGACCTACGGAACGGATTCCTTCACAGCTGGCCGCACTTCGAGTAAAAGAGACTGTTATGATGGGTGTTTCTGTGTGTGGTGAATACCAAACATGAATATCTGCAGAACTATGCTCAAAGGACCAGTAAACTGAAGTGGCAATGGGCCAGCTATATACATAGCTCGTTCCACCGATAACCGATGAGGAAAAATGCTTTTCCAGTGGCAAATCCATATTGGCCATCGGAATGTAAGACGACACCCGACTAGATGGAGTGACGACAACGGAAGTCGATGGATGGATAAATACTCTTTATCAGTCCGTAGAGGGAGGCCTATGTTCAGCAGTGGACTGATCGTGGACTGAAATGATGATGTTGATGAAGAAATATGAGCAGAAGTTAATTCCAAATCTCTGTTTGTTTCAAATTTGTTACTTTTATTTTTGTAATGTGACTTTCCGACAAAAACATTCATAGAATAATAATATAGGGGAGATTAGGCAAATAAAAATACACACTAAAAATGTCGCGTCAAATGAACGTGTCTCCGAATTTTTTGTTAGAACAGACTTAATGAGATCTCAAAAGGCGACGAGACAAAATCTCTTCAAGTAATAAGTTTAAGACGAAAACTTTTTACACCTTACTTTAATTATTTTTTTTGTGCTGTAATTAAATTTTATTACTCCTGGTGGAGTAAAAATTGTAAAGTATAATAAATTAGTGAGTACTGTCTAGTCTAGACATCAGTAACTTCTGACTTTTAGCATCAGTCTCTGAGGGACACGCGTTTTATTTACAGTTAGATCACGGGGACATATTTGTGCCGATTTTTGATTTCGTCAAGACAACTGTATGTGAATGTAGCTCTCTCTTTTCATCTCTTTCTATATTTTAATTAAGCTTTTTATATTTTCTCACTGTGAAGCTGCTTCAAGAAATTTAATAATAAAACATCATCATATTTCTCTACTAGCATACTACCAAGTGGCGTATGCTAGGAAAGAATCATTGAATAGTTGCCTCTCCTAAGAGTCTCACACGGGCCGTAAATTGTGGCGACATTTCTCCGTGAATGTTAAATATTCGCGCAAGACTGACCGTATTTACTTAATTTTAGCAATGCACACATTGCAAATGTTTTGAATATGTTTCTGTGCTTTTATATGCAATTCATGATGGTAAATCTTTTTTAATTTTTGCTCTCAGAACGAAACCTCGACTCGGATCGCTATCTTATGGAAGGATCGGCCGTTGGATACAATTCACGATTAGATAACGAAAACAAAACATGATTATTACTTATGACTCAATTTTTATCACTGCATAAAGCTATCGAACAATTATATATTAAAGTAGGTTATCGATGAACTATTAATATTTTTTGGCCATAACAATTTAAAATGTCCTCCCACGTAAGATTCTGATGACAGTGCACGACCTTCTTATCCCACTAACAGGTTTCGATCCCATGAAAGGATCTCAATTCTTTTTGTCTGTTGATATTCTGTTGTGTCACTTTATTACATCCCAATCTTTCTCTGATATTAGTTAAGGAAGACGAGAAGAAATTTGTCCTCATACCCTTGATTGAATATTTACACACCATTAGTAATCAGAGAGTTTCCGACATTCTTTTGTGTTTCTCATGTTAATTTCTATACTATGCCATACGAACTGTTTTTTTTTTGTTTTGAAAGAAGACATTTGGCTTTGTATTGTCATAAAGAGAAAAACCATGCGCTTGCCGTACTCACCGCCCAATAAGTGCTTGTCGTGCAGTTAAGAGAAGCTGCTGATTCAAGCGAGAGCCCTTCTTTATTTGCTATCGCCATTACCTACCAACTACTTTTATTTAAACCTGTTTCACGATGATTTTGAGACTTATTCCATCTCCTTTGTGTTATTTGAACATTGAATATGAACAAACAACTCGTAAAAGTAGTAAAATATTATTTCTAATTCCTCGCAAGTAACTTAGGCTTTAGTATAATACTCAGAACTTGTGGCCCCGAGGTTAAATTTCCGTGCGTTTAATATCTTTTGTAATTCCTATTACTGGAACCAACGATAAGCGCTAAAGATAAGAGATAAAGAAGATAGGCCCACGTAATTACTTCCCGTTGTGCTTGTCAGTCATGTATGGCTAGGTAAATTCCCAAGGCGACGACTCGTGTTATTTTTAGAATTTATTTGTCTCCCGCTTTGCAATAGAGGGGATTCCGAAAACCGATATTCCAACTGCTCCTTTTATTCTTCTTATTGATTAAATTCCGTACTACATTGGACTTCACCGTCCATTTTTCTGCGCAATTGATGTCCTTTTGGTTATAACCGTCGAAATCGATGAAGAGTACATCATCAATTCAGCCAGGTTGGCCACATCTTAATTCTTCATCATAATTCTTAATAAAATGAATTTCAATATTTTACCTTAGATGTGGGAAAGAAATATTCCAAATCTTAATTTCATGCAGCGGACAGATGTCTCCCCTATGTACAATTTTTCATTTCAGTTAATACTTGAGCACCAAATAACATTTCTACATTCGCTTCGCTTCGCTTCGTTACAATTTCAAAAAGCACTCGAGTCTAAATTATATTTTGTTGTTTATTGATTTCATTATAGTTCATCACGAATGAATGGAAGTCGTTATACATTACCAAACCGAAATAACTTCTGGGCTTCCCACTCACACCTAAATTACTAAAAAAATAACGCCTCATTATTATTGTATGTAAAGTAACAGCCTGTTTATATAAATCCCACTGCTGGGCATAAGCCTCCTCTCTAGAATGGGCGTTAGAGCATAGACCACCGCTGCGGATTGGCACACTTCACATGTTTTGATTTCTTTTTAATATTATTATTTCTTAGTCATGCAGGTTTCCTCACACATGTCCCCATTCCTTCACTGCCGCGCACGTGGCAGATCAGAACTTAAAATAGCGGATAACAATTTCATTGGTGGTCAATTAAAGAGAAACGCAATTTACTATAATGTTATATTGACTTTAGTCCTATTACGTGATATGACAAACTCAATAATTTATTCTGCCTAATGTAACAAATATTTACTTTTTTTGCCAGTAGTAATATTTTAGTTAATTTTGACCATAGCGTGCAAGCGGATAGTTTTGGGCAAACATTTAACGAGAAAAAGTTGTCTGTATCGGGAAAAAATTTAACATTGGAAAATGCTCCCGCTCTTATCTTCTGAAATCCAATTAGTTGATAAGATCAGACGAAGATTCAGGTGCACTTTAATTAAATATTTTAAGGATATCAAGGCTGGATAAGCTACCTAAGGCAGACAAAAAAAAGCATAGCTATCTAGAAATTAAATGATATAACGATCCATTAAAGTTTTCTTTTTATTGTAGACTGTGTTCTATTAACAAGAATTTATAAAAATGTACGAATAAGTTTGTCCAAATATATCCCTTTACACGGTCGATCCGATCCATTCATGCCACATTTAGAAATAAACTACAGCGTGTCTCGACAACAGTACATGTATTGACATGTATTATGTATGTAAATATATTGTATTATATAATACATTTGTTACAGAGGTCTCATAGATAGAATTTTGTCAGACTCTGTTGTCGTGCAAATTAATGGTACATATAATTATCCATGTACACGTGTTATTTATAGATTGCGATACGTTAACAGAGTGACAGTTATGATATTTCGTAAATGTACTTTTAATCAATACGCTATCGGAGGACACGCTCTGAAACGCCCGCTGTCGATATTTATATTATGCAAAACTACAATATTAATAATCCATATTACAGACACTATTATTAATCCTAGAAGTAATATGTTACTAAAATAACGTCGATTTAAAGTTTAATAGTGAATCACGTTTATTTTGAACATATAGATATGTTCAAAATTTTTCTGTCATTAATGTAGGACATGTGAACAAGAAAATATAATAATTAAATGTATATACTTTGGTTTACTTGGCAAAAATTATATTAATCTATCTTAATGATTGTACAGTCTTTTATCAATGTCAAATAAAAATACACTTTTCATGGCATTGATAAAAAGCAACCATTAACATGGTACTAAACACGCAGTATAATTTTCATTACTTAAAATGTCCTTCAAAGATGTAACAATTTAACCTTTGAAAAAGTTAAAATGACCCACGTAAAGGTTAGTTAATCTCCCGGTATTCTTCATCTTTATTGATCATAAATATCGCGTACCGCAATGCCGACATTGGCACGGTGCCAACTATCTGTTTTGCGACGCTCTCATGCTCTTAGTTTGGTCGCTTTCGATGCAACAATTATTTGCATTTTCTCCTCTCTCTAGGGTACTCTCTTTTATATTCATTATAATACATTAACGTATGTTGGTAAAGTTCCAAAGATAGTTATACATTACAAGTTACGCTATTTCAAATGATTTTCTTGAAAATTTGCAAAAGATCGACAGATTGTTACATATAATAATAACTGTGGGTGCTTGTCCGTCAACCTGCACAGGTAGCTTCGTAACAGATTACACAATCAATATTTTCTAGAGAAGGTTTCTCTAGAAAGGGTTCATATCATAGTGAAGAATGTTTTTCGCGGGTATTGATATATATGTATTTTAATTTTTTCATTCCTTATTAGTAACATCAGCTGGAAGGAATTCAATGATCGAAATATTGTTAGTTTCATGATACTTTTGGTTACAAAAATATATATGTCATGTAAAAAATATAAACATGACAGTTACATTACATTTCGTGTATATAAAATGATTTTTAATTTTTAGCACTTTATATGCATATCATTTGATAGGCCGTGACAACTGATTAAGATGCTGGTTTCATATATTTACTACTTTTGCAATACATTGACGCATATATATCAAGAATTGTATTTGAAAGAAGTTTTGTTGAGTTTTAAGTGTGGTGATGTAATCACTCAATACTCATATTTCTATATATAATTCCTTCTGCAAGTCCATCCATTTTATGGATCAAAACAAGTGTTGTTATCAAAAATATTAAGCTATTGTAAATACTAAACAAAAGTGTTTTTAGCCTTATTAATATGGATTCCTAGTAGTTCTCGTTCGATAGTTTCATCGTGTGTGTTCCTTTCGTGTTTCTAAGACCAATAAAATTTGCAAGAAAAGCAATTGTTTTAGTTTTATTTAATTAAGATCACTAACATGAAGCGGTATTCGATGGTTTTTCGTCTTCTTAGTCGATTATTCACATTTTAATTGGTATACGTGATTTTTATTTTTTCGGGCTGATGACCACTATTAGCCCACAGAGCTTCACCGGATTGCAAAGTGACCGAGCGCTTAGGGTGCTCAGCTGAACACCTTTTGTTAGTGGGCAATCAGCACATAGGCTCGGCTTGGACCGTTACCCTTTTGCGTGCGAGCGATTGTCTCGAGGGTGCCCTAGAGGAGCGAACCGACTGGGGTTAGTTGCTTCTGACGGATTATGGTATATCTGAGTTGTCAGCAATTGTTGCAGACAGTTTTGACGACTGATATTTTTTTATTACTTTATTTAATTACTACACTCCTAAATAAATTCCCTTACACGTCACGTGAGCTTCATTAATAAAGTTCCTTACATGAGGCTTTTAGGTACTAAAGTGAATTATAGTCATTAGGCACAAAAAATATGGACAATATTTAGAAGCATTTCTTATTTATTAAATATGAATTGTTATGCATTGTAGTAATATTTCATTTTCATTTAAGGGATCAAAAAATGATAATGCTCTTTATACCAGTTCTTTTTTGTTTTAGTTATAGTCCAAGAGTCGTAAAAGCAACATAAGGGCATGTATATGGGTGAGATATGCTGTATATTTCTATAAATATTTAAGTGCAGTTACATTTACCTATAGATTCTTCACCTATGGCCTACCCATAGGTCACTTTATGTTACATCAACTTCTCTTCGTTTGTTGTCCCATCGTAGGTTCACTCTGTTGATGTGTATGATAATACGAAGGAATAATTGAACTTAAACTTTAAGGAATAAACTGCAAGGAATCTGGCGTAGGACATACCTATATACCAAAGCCGTGATGTTATTTATACTTAAGAATCACGATAAATTTTCTCGTGAATTACACCTTTTGAAATGTGACTGTCTTACGTAAGAACATATTAATTGAGGAAATACTATAATACTAGGTTTCGTAAACGCATCATACTTTTTAAAACGTTTTGTCTCATTCGACGTGATTTTTATGTATAAAACGCGAACTACGAACATATCCTCATAAAATTTCTCTTTATGAACAATGTGCTTTGATCATATGTTTTTATACAGGCTTTCATTTGAATTGTATGTTTTCTATTTATACAAGCCTTTTCATTCAAAATAAGCCGTATTCAATGGCATTTGTGTACCGTGCGAACGTGGCCGTAACGTGTCCCGTGTGTTGTCGGTTGTACATACATCATGCACTGAAGAGAGGTGAGACTAAGCGAGTAATATAGAGTAGTATACAGATACCTTAAGTTGTGTAATAACAACAAGAAATTGACTAAAATAGATGGGAGTCGTGTAGAGATTAATGGAAGAAAGAAACATTTGCCAAGCTTAATTAACGACAAAAAGTAATGAGAATAACAAGAGTTAAAGGGAGTGTTTATGGACTCATGTAACAATTTTATAATAACTGGAATCGTCTGTTTTGTAATCGCGTCGTCGCTAGAAGCGATTGTAAACGTTGTAAAATATGTTTGTAGTTCGTATCAAATATAATTATGGAAATATATTTGATACAAACAACCTTACAAAAAGGACACATTAAAAGGACGTCTAACACTATACTGATTACAGAATAGTGATCAATCAAATATTTATTGTGTAATTTATATATTATTACACTGTCGCAGCACCTGCTGCGTCCGAGTTAGTGCGTTATTTGAATTCCACGTGAGCAAAAACATTTTATATTGTGCATTGTGTATAATATATAATAAGTATGAAACGAGACAAAGACATGCGGCGACAGAAACTTAAAACAATAATGTGGATATCCACAATTGTAATGAACGATCAATCAGTGATCAGCGTTCGTAATGAGTGTTACTATGATTCATAAGCCAATCGTAAATAGATATCATAAAACCCAAAACAGCAAACTGCGGATATTACGCAACTCGTTGCCATAGATGATAATTTGAGCCCTATGCACGGTTATTGACTGTCCGTCTGTCAGGTTTGGTACTTTAGTGCAAGGTGAAATGGGGATAACACTTGTCTTTGTCTATCATATCTGAGATATAAGAGCTCTAATTTTAAATTTATATGTTAATCTTAAACTTAACTAATACTTACATATTTTACGGTTAAGTGTTCTTTGTGCTTTCACAGAAAAAAAATCTAAAAGATAATATTACTCAAACACGTATTTTATAGTACTTTTTAATATTTTGTATTTATTGCACATAGATAAGACATGTACCCGACCAGCTGTATGTATACACGCATCATATATCTGTTCTTTGTTTCAGGTACATTTTGACTACAAATGGTGCGCATACTGTAACTGGAGTACTTCGCGTCTGGAATAGCGTGGTGGTATGTTACGTCCAGACAAGGAGACCTACGCTTGGCAGTGGGATTCATGTACATATATAGCAAAGCCTGTTGCTTGTAAATGCTAAGTTAGATCATTTTTGTATAAATAACTATTAAATCATTTTTGTACAAGATGTTTACATTACTTTGAATTAACGGTGTAGAGTCACTCTGCAGATGAAAATGACTATACACGGGGGAAATTTATCTTATCGATTAATCGATAGGAAGAACTCATAGGTTGCCATAATGACCTCAAACGCAATGGAAAAATATTCCTGTAAGATATGTATATATGTAATTTAATACGTCTCACCTAACGCCATCGTTTCAATGCCGTGCGTTGTTCCATTAATAACACATTTGCTCCTAGTCCTGATAAAATATCAATTACAAGTTTTTTTTTTCAACGACTAAGGGTGGTAAACGAGCACACAGTTCAATGAATGATAATCTATACCTACGGCACATTAATATCAACATTCAATTTCAATAAGGATTCGAAATACGTTGCCGTAAACGAAATGCCTCACTACCAATAACTAGGGCTCCTACATTACCACACGGAATGCAGCCGTATAGTGATGCTATTTCATGCTTATATTCTGTTAGTGTTTCTGAAGGATCAAAATTTACTGTTATTAAAGCAAATTGGAAAAAGGAATATAAAATGTTGAGGCCAATTATATGGGATTTTATTACTTTTCTCATATATCCGGCAATAGGTTGACGTGGCAATTTTCAGTTAAGTTCAGTAAGGTGTTATGATTTTTTTTAAAGGATTATTAGCAATACTACATTAACATTACTAATATTCCGGTTAACCACTCCAACTAAGCTGAAAATGCTTGTGCCAGGAGATGGTTCAAGATAATAGTCGAATGGTGGATTCGAACCTTAAATTTCGCAGACCGCACCCTAAACCATTAGGCTAGTGACGCTTCGACGATTCATATAAGATACTGATATAAAATATCAAATTATCCGCAAAACGGCTCGACTGAGAATAAGAGGACTTATTTTAATATTATACCTACAAGAGCTCGTGTTAAATCATCACCTAAAATTACAAATGTCAATTTCAATGGTACCGACAACGGTGATCGAACTCAGGATGCTCGTGTAAGTTTGACGCCCTTTTCAAGACAGGCAACGAAGCTACAAGTCCTATGTTGTTGCAGATGTTCACATCAGGCGGCGGTAAAATGATATCTAGTTTTCCATATCTTGTATAAAAAAAATCAAGTGGTAGAGCTACACTGCAGTTTGTTTCTAGCTGCATAAAGAATGGATCAGCTCGACCGGGGTAGGACCACGCCCTCACAGAATACCAGCAGCATGCTGCAACGCTAATGTGTTTCGTCTGGTGAGTGGAGACGTTTATTACTGGTGACGAGGCATTCCATCCCAGTCCTCAAGGGTGCATTATTGGTCCTTGAGGGATAAATGTAGATGTCATGGGCCGCAGGAATCACTTACTATCAGTTGAACTGTGTGCTCGTTTGTACTCTCAATGTTATAATAAAAAATAAAAAAAATCATACACTAGATATAAAAGTCCTCGAGACCATGAAACTGCACATTTGTAATGCTTGATAGAATAATACTTATTGTGAATCTATACAACCGTTAAACAAAAGTTAATTTCTAGTGTGGAGTGACAATGGGAATTGAATATTCATGTGGGAAGGACGCCATATTGTTGGATATTTCGCGGTGAAGTCAGTTGTAAACTTTGTTACATTTGTATTCAACGCTGTTGAACGTGAACCCTGCCAATGCTGGCTCTATTCTTCTAAAAATACATTATTCTCCTTGTATATCACTCTGATAACTTGTGATAGTGCATAACTTAAAACACTAAATTATGACCAGAATATCACACATAATCTCCAGTTTAAAACACTATAAGCCTTTCTCTGTTTTATCATAATTTAAATGATGATAACAAATCTCTGACCGAGGACGGTGGATCTATTTACATTTACCCATTACATTAATTTTGGATCTCTACGGGTTTCATTGTAAAATACGCACAAATTATTTTGCTTGGTTGATTGAGTTATACCTTGTAGGTGTGATGAGGTACTTCCTTATCAGAACCTCGGCTGGTTCCTTCCAATATATATATATATATGACACAGATAACTTGTAGTGTATTGAATTTGACAAACGAGCACATGGTTGACCTGATGGTAAGTGATTTCTGCGACCCACGGCACCCCTAGTGACTGAGATGAAATACCTCGTCACCATTAATGATGGTGTCCGGATCCGAACATTCACCAGTCGAAACACAGAAGCGCCGTGCTGCTATTTTTCGCTGATATTCTGCGAGTATAAAAAGAGATGTATATAAAAACCTCTAATTTGCTTTCCACCATAAAGCAATTAGCAAGTTATTCATGAGCAAATGTGACTCTGCTAACGCAATACATTGCACGTACGAAGTTGTGTTAAAGTTGCAATTGTGACTAAGTTATTCCATCTTTTCTGTTGTGTTAGTTTAGCGCAGACAATTAGCATAAACTACTTTGCAGAATTACTCAAATTGTGCTGCTGCTACTAATTGCATCGCTTTCTATGTATTTCGAGGCACCTAGTTTCCCATTTACTAGTGTCATTCTGATCAATTGTGTTATCTTTTTAACATTTTGACGTTTGCTGAATAGTATATTCAACATGAATAGATCGGCTCGATCAGGGAAGGATAACACATTCTCAGCATAAATACATATGTATATATCCATAATAACCTATAGTAATCATCAATTTAAAAATACTTTATACTGTATCCTCAAAACAATTGATTATGAATCCATTGAAAAGCTCTTGGAACGAGTTGAGTTTATACTTTCTAACACACACAAGCACACACACATTGCAGTTTATAGTACTAGCTTCCAAGTTTATTTCTCAATATTTTTTTTCCGCTCACTCTCTTTTAATTAGTTTTAGAAAAGATAGTTCTAGAAAAGATCATATACTTTGTTACTTTACATTAATTGGGAAGACGCTGAATCTTGTAATTCAGCTTCCACTAGGACGAGCTTGGGTTACTACAAACTTATATCATGTTACAAATAAACAACATTATAATTATTTTTATTTAATACTGAGTGTTAGAGTTTCGTTTTGCGAGGGAATATCAATCATCACTAAGTCTTTTTTTTTTAATAAAACTACGGATAACAAACGAATACATGGATAGTAGAGCACACATTCGATGGTCAAACATAAACAACTAAGTCCATCCCCAACAAATATTCAAATAGCATATGCGTTGCCACCTCTTTGATCAGATTGCACCGCACTACCATTAACCGATCTCTACCATGATCTGATTTGACACTACATTGATTTGGCAATCGGGTTATTTAAAGTTACAAGACGGAACTGAGGTTGAATATAGGTCGAACTTGTCCAATGTATTGTAAAATGTAATTTTTATAACTTTTACATGACTTTGATAACTTTTTTTAAGGGGCTATTTTTTTGCAGGCTATATTAATAACTTTTACATGAAAAAAATCTCTTTAAGAAAAGTTATTTCCTAGAACTGCACAAAATGTAGTTCTTTGCAGTTCACATAAATGCGAAGAAAAAGCAGTGAGTCCAAAGTACTTAATCAGGCGAGAAACAAAATTCCAAATAATAATCTTCAATTAAAACCGTCGCATTCTCAAACAATCACTGGTTAATCGCTTGAATATTACTTCGTACAGAGTAAAAGTATAAGTGAGAAATTTAAAAATACAATAACGAATTTTCGTTGAATTTTTGGTATTTTAACAGCCTCCACCGTCCGCCATTTGCCTTGCAAATTTAACCGAACAATGAATTTGTACTTTTCACTTTTTCTTTTCCTCCTTTAACGTTTTAATTTTTAACTTTATTATGGTTGCAATTTGTGTATTCCGTATGAAGTGTTCAATACACTTTTGCGTCTTTAAATAACGCGATTGCCTCCACATGTAGTCCTAATTCTTATCGTGGTGTAGTGTCCTCAGAAGTTTTTTTTATTTCATTCAGTGAATGTCGTTAGTATCAAATACGGAAAAGATAGATAAGGATCAGTATACTTTAATGGAAATTATAATGTATTATAATTTATACATTGAATGTCAACTAGCTCACTATGATAGACAATTTTTTTTTGTTATCTTATGCAATGTATTATTCGAAGTATAAAACGAAAAAACATTTAATTTGTTTTTCATTGCAAGAATACAAAAGTATAAAGCTTGGTAGAAGCACTCTGCCACTAGACCTGATCCGTGACATGAATAAATCGACACGATCAGGAAAGGACCTTACAGCATACCAGCGTTAAATACGAGCATAATGCTAGGTTTCGTTTAATTAATGTAGGGAACCGTAGACCCTATCACTGAAAACAAGACATCCCATTCCTCAGTTGTGAGAATGCGTGTGCATCTCGAATCCTTGTTGACGAAGAGTATATGGGCCCCGTATTTACCAGATAATCTTACAGTATTTATCAGTATGAACAGTGTGCCCATTATCGTATAGTCGCTTTCTATATATGACTATTGAATAGTGGGACAAAATGTCAATAAAAATATCCCCAAAAAAAACTACTATATTATAGTGGCAGATTTACATATTACAAGTCTGCTAAATGTATTAATCTCTCGAAAATATAAAAATAGCAATGAATATGAGCCATCTAGTGTCCAGTTAGATGTGCAGCATCTTCATACGGTGTATGATATTTTAATCAGCTAGCACATAAAATATAAAAACCCATGTATATTGACAAATAAATAATTTTCTAATACAAAAAAATCATATTAAAAATGAGCAAGCATAAGTTCCAAATACTTTATAGTAGTTCAGATTGTTTCTACTCGTTTGTGTGTCACTGTTGGTTATAGAGTACATAAAGTATGTACCCAACTTGCGCAGAGCTTAATTCGGTAACTTCCACCAACATCATTACATATTTTTTCAACTGCAATTTTGTAATATTAAATATTTAAAGTCGAAGTTATTTACTCGATTACTTTATGTCTTGCTCATACTTTTTAAATACAGTATTATTCATATTTACAATTTCTAATTTACTACCTAGTAACATACAATTCTTTAATGTACCACATAAAATCCCTTCTTTTGAAGTGAACAATATGAGTGTATGATTTTATTGGAAATGGCTGTCTCTTTACTATATTTCGCGTGAAATTTAATTATATATGCCACACAAAGCTCAAATCCGTATCGTTTAGGAGGATATAATTATCGAAAAATGTAATTAATTTCCTATTAGATTTGGTGTATATGAAATTTAATGACTAAACAACCTTACAATCAATTTCATCTCAGATGTTAATTTGATACATTTGCAGTACTGTAAGAGTGTCATAGTGTTTTGAAAGAGAGTAAGATGGGTATAACGGGCACTACTCGTACTATTACGGTATAGTTTTATAAAGGGTCCCTTGTAGGGTGAAACTATTTGTTCGGAATTGTTCAGTGGCTTTTTAGTTACGCAAATCCTATAAACTTTGCTTTGAAACAAATTAAATTTTGCACGATAGCCATTTTAAACTAACCACAAAATTTGTGACAACAGATATTATAGGGTCGTTTATATCGTTTTACGTCATTTATATTTAAAACCAAGCTATATAAGAGCCTTTGTAAATATATGTACGAAATAAATATTCTACCACTTTTGTCCATATTATTTGGAATTGGCGAAATTGTGTGTTCCGTCTAGAAGTATTTTGATATTTGATTAATCACGGAGCTGACAACAAAACGAGCTTTTTTAAAATCTATTTAGTGTCTAGATAGTGCAGTACCTAAAGTATATTGATTAGCTAACTTTATCGGAGTGTGAATTGCAACAAAATTCTCAGAAATTATATGACGACACCTTTATTTAATAGTGAAGCATCGTCTGTCTCTATTGTTGTCATTGTCATTTTGCTGTAAACTCACTCATCCAGAGCACTATAATCTCGTCAATTCATAGGGTAAAAGGAAGTTCTCGGCACCTAACGCACGTTTGTATGACTGCATTAATCTTGAGAACCACTGAACAAGCAATTTTCATTGTTATGTTCCCCATTTCTCGTCGAAGGTGTGTATTAAAATAGATAAATTCTGTACTATCGAAATTGTGTGGTACTTACTTGATATTTGTGAAACAAACCAAATAAAACTCTGCCCCGGCGAAGATCTGCTCCAACGTGTAAGAAATAATCTAAGTGACTTACGAAATACATGTACTATGTTTTATATAATTTGTTATGCCTCCAAGACTGGCTAAGCGATGGATGGTTGCGATTGCATTCCTCGTGAACGCTGATGACGACCAACGTTCCTCACGGAGACGGTTGAAGTTCGATAAAACCCAGCTGATGCTGCGAAAAACAAGTGTGACGGGGAATAAAGCTGCATGAACGATCTATAGTGACCGGAAAAAATTTTCACTATTACTTTTTTTTATAACTTGTAACATCCCACTGCTTGACAAAGGCTTTTCCCAGTTTCTACCAATAATTTCTGTATCTAGTTACTTATAAAATTCTTATAAATTTTCTCGGTCTGGCCCAGCAGAACGCTTTAGAGGACTCTTTTCTATTACTTATAAAGATAAAATATAATTAAGAAAAGGTGTATTGAAAAATTTGAATTTATCTCCTTAAATATACAGCAGCTCACCGGCATCTTTGTTTTACCACAATCGACTGTGCCAGATAAATTTCATTATTAAATCACTCATGTGAGTAACTAAGTTTTGGGCAATGCTTACTTAGGTAATATATATATATATATATATATAATATGTACATAAATTGTAGTCGTACGCATAAAAATATATTGTTTGTCAAAACATTACAACCAAAAAACCGGTTGTGTAACGAAATGTTACATAAAGCTGCGATCGATATAACAGTACTTCCTAACTTTAGAAACTTCGTTGTGTTCCATCCGGTAATGTTGAGTATAAAACTTGGTCTGGCGCATCGCCAACGTTGTCTTAACGAGAAACTGATTGCATCGACTTATTTTCGTTCTCTAGACTTGTTGGTTTTAGGCTAGGTATTAGAACAGAAATAATCCCATAAAAACATTTTATATAGATGCGCCACGCTAGATGCTGCGTATCTTTGGTGGCTGCTAAAAGGTACCCAATTGCAAGGGGCTTAGTAGTAGTGGTTTGATCACCTGGACCTTGCATTCTGCCAGACTATCACTGTGAACCGACCCACGATGGCCGCTATAGGACCTTCAGTCAACCACCTTGGAACCACTGGGTGATAGTATATGACACACCGATATTCCTGCCCACCGCAACCGAGGTGGAGTCACCGGTGCAGAGGAGTGACGAAATAGGTTACACCAATCTCCTCCAACCTACTCGACTCATTTTATATTTACATACTCGATTTAATAGATGGGGTAACGGGAAGACGAGTAGGTCAGCACTACTCTAAAAGAAAGAAACCGAAGACCTTATACTGGTGACGTGAATCTTAGCCCTAAGGTATTACAGAAAATCTACATTATGATTCCTTATTGTGAAGGTGTCATGGATTGTAGGAAACACTTATCGTCAAGTAAATATTATTGGAAATACATTATATCATAAGAAATTAAACAAAAATACCTACATGGCATACCTACAGACTAATAGGCTGTAATCATATATATATAGCTAACTATAATAAGAAACAGTAAATGGACTCCAAAAGGATTATTAGAATCCATTGACTGCAATATATTAAAAGTGCAAAGTCGTGTCTATAAGAAAGCGAGTTCCGCCCTAAGTATATGATTTATCGAATGTTTTATGTCACATGTGTTATCGAATGCTTGAATTTGAATTCTTTATTCTTTTATATTAATCTTGGTCGCGATTGAAAACGTTAATATTACGAACAAGTTATAAACATTTTCGTTTCGCTGAAAAACATAATAATTTGCAACACAATTTGTGCCTGCTGTTAAATTTCCATTTGGCGAGCTCCTGGTCTGAGAAAAAAATATTTCAAAGGCATGTGAAGTAGGAAAAGTCCGCTATACAGCAGTGAGTGAAAAAGATAAGACATTTGTGCAACAAATGGATTCTTTGTGGAGGCAGTACTTTTACATTAATTAATAATCAACAAAAATGTAATTAAGCAAAGTCAAAATAACAATGTAAACATGGAAGCACAACCCATAAATATTGTATGTATCAGCATAAAAGCTTAAACGCTCTGCTTTCACAACGATTGGTGGTGGATATACGATTGGTATTTGTTTTTGACATCATCTCTACGTACTAGAACACAAAAATTCTCGGTAATATTTACAAATGTAAGTTTTGATTAGAAGTCTAGATTTTGATACTTTGTTCGTCTCGTTAAGTTGTTAAAGTAAACATAAATATTGGTGACATTATCATTCCGAATAGTTCACAGCCATTACCATCGTTTGGCATTAGTAGAGATGGAGTACTGTTTTACGTCTCGCATTTCGGACGCGACATCTCTAACATTAAGCGTTTATGCGTACAACAGTATACAAGGAGGTTTATTCGATACCTGGTCATGACTGTTCAAGCTAATTTACTCTTTCAAATGTGGTTTTATGCCACACCACAGAATAATCACTTTCGAGTTTACCAATTTGTCCCGTGTCTTTAACACTTCTTTCGAACATTCACTCGAATCTTTATAAAAGTGACTATGGGCTTTTTCGTCGTGTGATACTAACAAGAAAAAATTGCCGTGGTCAAATTCGATTCGACGTGAAAGTTTATTTTCGTGGATTTCTTGTGTTTCTTAAATATTTACAAAAAAAAAACTTAGTTATTATAAATGTTTTGACGAATTCTAAAACGGAGCCTAAATAAATGGAAAAATTACAATTGTTATAATCAGCGTTGAAGGAAATTCAATAGCAGGAAGTGCTTAAGCTATTAAATTTAGGTGTAAACATTCCGTTTTTCTTTATTTTAAATAAAATAAATTATTGTGATACCATTTGGCCGAGGCCACAAATATTACATTAACATCATTATACGTGGTTGACATCTTTCTGTTTATAAAGCTAGTTTTGTTATGACTTAAGTTAAAAGATTAGAGTTCTTGGTTACTGTATCGCAGGTTCAGAAAAGCATAATTGTATAAAACATCTGAGAATTGAACATTTGTACACGTTGTTGATTTTCTAGTCTGCAACTCTGCATCTGAATTTGTCTACGACCTGTATTCTCGACCGAGGAAATCCGCGGGGTCCGTTTTAGAGGTCAAAATCTCCAGAACGAAAACGTTTGAACCAAAAACGTACAGTTCCTTATTTTGCAGTAGCCCCATACACATCATTAATCCTTCGAGCTGTTTCTGCAGCGGTGGTATCACGATGGTACTCATATTTGTTAATAATAATATTTCAAGTTTTCCATTGTGTTAACAAAAGGATGTCAAAGAAAAAACAAGTGGCGCGAAATCAAAAGAATCCCTAAATTCGAAACAAATGCACAAGCCAAAACTTTAAATACATTTGAATTTGGAATTCCTAAATGTGTGTGTATATATCTGTTATATTCTAAATTTAATATCATATTTCATAGTTTCTTTTAAAATTTATAGATAATGAAACGTTTAAAGTTCTACATACAAGGTTTGTCGGGCGGTAAAGTAGCTTGTCCTCTCTTGGCTTGACTTCGTATTACTACGAGGTCGTATGCGTAGGCGGAAGTTAAAAGACTCAATCTAATTACGCCCTTTATTAAAGACGCATAAGAGTTTTGGCCTTGAAATATATTTTTAAGTATTTTCGTCGTTGAATTTCATCAGCTATAATATTTTTATTAGAATTTTACCTCGTATTAAACAGATTTTACTACCATTTTTTTGTTATTGTTTTTATAAACAAATTTACACATACGCATTTAAAAATTACTAATTAAAAAAATCTATTTTGAATATGCTGCATGCACTTATATCACCGTAGAATAGCAGCTTAATGCTGTTGCGTTTCGTCTGGTGTGTGTAGGGATCCCTAGACGTTTATCACTGTATACGAGGCATTCCATCTGTCCTCAAGGGTCTGCATTATGATTCTTTATCAAGGATGAATTAAGATGTCGTGGGCCGCAGGATTCACTTAACATTAGGTGAACTGTGTGCTCGTTTGTAACTCAAATATCTCAATGTAATAATAATAAAACGTATCAAGTAACTCAATGTAATAATAAAAAATATTATAGAATCTCACAACACCCACGTTTGTTAAATAAACTTAATAACAAACGAAGTTTTACACCAACGACGCTACTTTTTATTGGTATGGGTATTTCCATACAGTATTTACCAGATGACTTTTTTGTAACACGTGCTCTGATGGTGCAAGTTTTTTCCTTAATTTCCTTACCGCTGATTTATTAAATTAGTGTTTGCAATATAAATATTTAAAATAAAGTCTTACAGGCAAATTTATGTTTCTCGTTTATTTTTTACCGTTAGCCTTAAAAGGTCTCATTACTATCCCGGGTCGAGTCTGTCCATCCGTCCATTCAACTTTTGCCCCTCAATTAAACATCAGTTTCTTATAAAATATATTTTCAGTAGAGGGGGCAAACGAGCATGCATATCGTCTGATAATAAGTGATCATAGCCATATCAACAGCCTACTCCTTTCTAAAAGTTGGCAGCCCATAATAATTTGAAAGTTGTAAAAAGGCGTCGGCTCTTTTCTTAAAATGATATAAATAATATTAGGTATAATACTATATATACCTATCAGTTCGAAAATACCGCTGGCGTCAGCTGATTCCACAAAGTGGTTGTACGTGGTAGGAAACTTCGTAGAAATCGCATAGTGGTGTATTGATACCCATCGTGATGGTGAGTATGATATTTTGAACCACGCTATATGTCGAAGTCACGATGTTCAAACTTAGCGACCGACAATTCCTCAGAATGCTCCACATGGTAAATATGGTATAAAATTGAAGATGACACCTCTTCCCAAAGTAACTTTTCCACACAGTCCATCCTTCATTTCTCTGGTGTTCCTGTCGCATTGCATATGCATCTTTGTACTCCTCACTCTCCTATTAACATCACTTTCATCCGTACATATTATATGATCGACACTGGCGTCGTATTGTCAACTTGCAACTAAGATGGCTGTGACTTATCAACTGCAACAGATAGGCGCTGTTTGTCAAACTTAATTTTATTTATTCATTTCTCATCTTATATCTTTTTGTAACACTTTTATTTTTAATATACGAAATATGCTATGCCAACTTAAAAAGCTCGGTCATAACAATAATCCAGTTTATGTCATAGCTTTTAGTGTCCTTTGCGTTTTTATGCTATTTTTATCGTTATCTAAATGGTTTGTAAAAAACAGTTTTATTTTACGTTATTAGTGGCTATGAAAATTGTAAATCGGTCTTGCTCATTTTCTCTTTTTGTATATCGATTCTTTGAAACGCTTTAAAAAGATTTTTTTTTCATTTTCCTTGTTATATTTGCAGTAGAATTTGAAAATATATGTGTGTGTTTTGAATAAGTGACATAAATGATTTAGTTTTTTTTTGGCAAAAGCTTTCTCTTCTAGTTAGCCCAATGTTTTGTGATTTGTTGTAAAAGGTGTAACAATAAATTATAATTTTATAATGAAATTGCTAGTTCATAATCAGTTTAAAACAAAGCGATCGTCCTCTTGACGTGGCAAATGCGTTCGTTGTTTTACTAATGTTATTTACGAGGGTGCGTTTTTGAGTTCGCGGAATGGTGGGGTTGAGAAAGGGGGACGAGATATCACTTAGATCGTAACGTGTTCAGCGAGGCACAATTAATATAAATATAATGTTTTATCATAATTGTGTCATTAGTCTTTCAACTATCGTCGACCAAGGAACTCAATCAGGAAGTGTGTAATATTGAAAATTTGAGTATCGCGCCGTAATCAAGTTCCTTGATAACGGGGACTCTTGCCCAGGGAAAACAATGGTTTACATATGGCACAATCTCTTTAAGCAAAATAGGGTTTAAAAACAAACCTTGGCCCGGGGACACCCATTGAAATGAGTGATGGGTTCCGAGGATGCTGCAATGGAAAATTAACGAAAGATTTCCTGCTTTTTCACGACAATGCTTCCATTCAAATTAAAAAAAAAACAAAGTCGTCTTGCGCTGGATGCTCTGCATAAGGTGGGCTTCGATATTTTAAGTCACTCACCTTATAGTCCAGACCTGGCTCCTAGTTATTATTAACTGTTCTCAAAAATGAAAAAACAACAGGGCGAGAAGAAATTTACCAGTGACGAAAATATAATAAAGCATATCTTTCAGACAAGGACAAAACCATTTTCCATGAAGGTATACCTACATAAGCTAATTGAAAGGAATACATACGCTTAATAAAATCTATACGTAAGCTAATGAAAGTTCCGAAAAATGTATTTGTCTTTAATGTGAATATATTGAACAGAAAAAAATAATTTTAATTTTAACTTTCTCTCCTTGTCTCTCATTCCGCAAACTTAAAAACGCTTCCTCGTATAAATGCGTCATAACTAACGCGAAAGATACAGTTCCGTTTCATTTTTCTGGCTTGAATGGACAGTCTTATTAAATTGCATGTTAATAATTAAGAATTTGCAGAAGAGTATAATAAAATTGACATAGAAATGTCTGCTACATTTATTTAGTATTATAGATTGTAATTATAATTTTTTTTCTTAACACTCTAGTCCACTTCTGGACTGTCACGGACTGCTTTTATGGTCTTTTATCTATTCTCTAGATCAATGAGTCCTTGATAGTCTAACCGCTAGTAATAAATAATAGATTAAATAAGGCACATTATGTTAGGCTGTTATAAAACTTTCGATATTCCTCTTATGTAGTCGTAGTTCATCGCTTTACCATTCAATATCGATATATATTTCTAATGCAAACCATTATACACTAAAAATCTTTTATGAGGTATACATTGCAAAAAATATGTAAATTACTATATTACGCCAACGCATCCTTATTTAAAACTATGGCTGAGATGTTGGAACAACGTTCGCAATAAGTCGATAAATCTCCGCCCCCGCAGTAAAGGTAACTCTATGTAAGCACAAATGACGTTGTTCCCACTTTTGAATAAAACGGTTTATGCAATAACTCCATATATAATGTAATCGAAGACAATTTAATTATATTACATATTATCTAAAACTAATGGAGATTAAAGAACCTTTGTAATAATTTAAAGAAGTTGTAAATGCCTTCTTACGCCGTACTGCGAGTAAAAGCTAAACTGATAACAGACATCGCTATGTAAATATCTAATTACCCTATAATTTCATTCATTGTAAATTGTTTTTTTTTTAAATTAAATATGTTGCTAAAAGGTATATACTCTGTAACTAGTAACATTAACTGGGAAGACACTGAAGCTTGTAACACAGTTAACACTAGCACAAGCTTCAGAGTTACCACAAACTTGTAATTATGTCATAGTAAATAAATAAAGATTATTATTATTATTAATTTAAACCTTCCATAATTGACTTATTTCTTTTAACAAACGAACCACAACAGATAAACTCCTCCGTGGTTCTACATCGGTGCCGAACTATTCGTAGTCCAGCTAATTCATAACTACGTCACAATTAGTCATGACGCGGTTATGAATTAAGTAGATCTGTAATGTTACTGTTATAATATACAAAATATTCTTTTATATTCAATAAATATTTAATATCTTTAATAGGAACATCGACAATTTCCGAATAGGCACTAGTAATTACTCCATGCTACGTCGAAGCCAGTGTAAATGGATGGCGTATGCCGGAGATTAGTTCGTGTTCATAATGGAGATAGCTTGAAATGTAGCGTCAGTTTTAGTAATGAGAATTAAACAACGCATAGTGGCGATGAATTAGAGATATGATTTGAATACAATGTTTGTTTTGCTTGTGCAAATAAACAATAATTTAATTAATTAATTGATATTAAAATTGCAATAACCCCAGCATATAATAAACAGATCGTAAGAAAGAGAAAAGCTACTTGGTCGCTTTAAATATAAATAACAGCTGAAACTGATGTATTTATATCGTATCGTAACCGTGGTAGAGTTACGCTATAACTAGTATCCAGTTACAGCATGAATGCCTTGACCGGAAAAGGAATATACGCGCTGCGCACAGGAAATCAGTATAAAATAACGTAATGTAAAATGTAGCGTAACGTGTCTCATATGGAAACCCAAGGTAATTGGAGACAATTATGGATGACGTGGCGTTCCATCTCAGTGTTCAAGAGTCGTACGTGAATTTTAATACTTGGCTTAGGGTGGTATGGTCACCATCAGGTGAACTGTAATTGTTGCTTCACTAAATAAAAAGTAAAAGAGCCTTCATAAGATATAACAAAGATTATTCAAAATTCTTCTCCAGTAATGGTGGACCACTAAATGAAAAATAATAAATTTTGTCACTTTAGCCAAAAAGTGTTGTATTGTGCATTTTGTTGTGAAAATTACCAACATACAAAAAGTACTTATTCCGTCCAAGTTGTTATATTAACGCGAATGTTAAACACTCTATAAAACTAAGTTTACGCATTTAATTGTATTTATTTCAAAAAAAAATAATTCCTGACTTTTTCATGGTCACCGGGGAGGGAGCTGAGGTTTGACGTTTTAATGTCATAATTATACTGTGGTTAAAATCTTAATTAATTGCGATCTATTTATGTTAGCAGTAAACAAAACTTTGGACGTGGGTAGTTGCTTTAAATGGAATCCTTTGACGTGCGAGGGAACTGTTCCCAGGCCCCGAGCGAACAAATATTGGTCTGTGTAGAGTGAACTTTTGTTTTCTCTAAGGATTGCAGTTCACCATTGTTAAATGTTTTAATGGAAATTAGGATGAAATTTTAGGGGGGATGGGTGTTTATAAATAACAAGGCTTAGCTTTAAAAGAATAAATAATAAATAAACAGTCTATGTCGTAGAACTTGATTTCATCAAGAAAAAGGTGGTGCTACAATAGACAGCAAACCAACAGTACAAGACTGTAATACAATAAAATTTTCAGAGTACTATATATTCTAAATCAGTGGTAGCTTAGTGTTCGGACACTCGCTTTTAATATCACGGTATATGAACATACCTACAACGATCCGTAATATCGGCACCAAAGAAATTGTTTGACGGTGAAGAATTTGATTGAGAAAGAAACCTCATGGAGGTTCACGCATCCGGCTCTGTCGTAGGTTCCAATTAGCCATCCGACTTATATCGTGAGACATCACATCCTAGTACAAACATTCTATGCTTAGTAGCTGTGACTGTACAGATAATGACCGACATTTTAGTAATAGCACTGTTACTCTAAGGCCTATGTCTTAAAATGAGTAGTTGTTCGGATTAATTCCAGCCCCTGAGTTTAAACAACGTAGTACATACCGTTTTCTGCCACACGCAACTAATCTATGGAATCAGCTGTCGCAAGCGATATTTTCGAATCGACTTAGGGTCCTTCAAAGAAAGAGACTTCATCTTTCTTAAAGGCCGTCAGCGCGTCTGCAACCCTTCTGGTATTGCGAATGTCCATAGGTGGTGGTAATATACCATCAGATGTTTGCCAACAATTCTATAAAAAAGTGGGATGTGTATATATGTAGTCCGAGCTTTATTTTGCTTTATATTCTTGACAGTTGAAGTTAATGACGCATTTGCTGCATGTAATAGTACAGAAGAAAAGGATACAGCCCAGTCATTTTACGCGAGAGCTCTTAGTGTGAGCGTAAGAGCACATTATTTGCACGCGTTTGCACGTAAGCTATTTGTGTTGAACGGATGGACTTATAAGTTTAGTCTATGATAGCACTCTTTGTCGTACATTCTAGATGTCTATTTCTCTTTGGCGTGAACTGTAATAATAAGGATTGCACAGAATTACTACATACTACCTACATTTACAATAACCTCCCAAAGTTTCTTTGCTTTGGCTGATCTTCAAGGATGGTGTTTTTTTGATGGATTTTTTTTTGGTATTTGATTGTTGGTCTAGTGATCTCTAGAAGCGACTAAAAATGTCGACGGCAACAGAGGAAGATGACATGTGATCCGAGGGCCCCTCATAAGGGGATTCGAACCTCTTCTAGGATCGCTATAGTTTAAGGCAAGGATGGTAGTTCGATGCCTCAGCTTATATAATCCCGGATGGACTTTTTTATAAAAGCTTTATGGCTTTTATTTAGCAAAATACAACGATTCCATGTGGATCAAAGAGTTGATGAAAGTTCCATGTTTTTATTCATAATCTCACCCCATCATTAGTTAAAATTTGAACGTAGTCTTCTCCACTGTGAATCTTTCTTTCTTTTGTCACGTCGTCTAGTGAGACTCCCCACCTACACTGCGTTCATGGTTACGAGCTTGTTACCGAAAACGTTTCGTCGTTTATTAACGTAATATAAATATGTTGAAACGCACTCCTATTTGGCTCATAATAGGTGATAAATGAGCCATCACGATCATTTCCCATTTGTTTCTGTGTGCGTGATTGTCTGGGTATTATCCTATATATGATAATACCCAGACAAACATAAGAAATAAGAATTTATAAAAAATAAGAACTGAAAAATAAGAACTTCCCAACAATAAGAACTTATAAAAATATATACTTCTTATTATTTCAACATATTTAAAAAATAATCCTTAAGGAACGTTCACGATCCATTTAGAAAATATAAAAAACTCTACCACGAAACATTTTAGTGCTATCGAACTAACCAACAGACTTGTTGATAACTTGTGTCAAGCTTTAAAATTACTAAAACAACCTATAACAGTTATAAGCGATGTATCTGGTGTCTTCTCAGTCAATACACAAAATAAATTACATAAGAGAAACTACAACGTCCCGATAGATCATGAGGGAAAAGTCCGTTTTATCTTTGTGTTAGTACAGAATATCTGATGACTAAGATATTTTATTAGCCTGTGATCCTGCTGCTCAAAAGCCTTCATAACATCTGGTCAAAGATTTTCACCATCATTCGTTAGAGCCAACAGCAATGCACATACCAAAAAAATCACGAGATACAGATCACAACTCAACAAATTCTTCTGAATATGATGTGTTTTGATTGATTAGATAAAAATCATGATCTGAAACGTGATTACTCTCAGGCTTTAAGAGAATATTTGACTCTAGGATCTCTCATATCTCTTATCTCATAACTCTCATATGGTGGAAGTTCATAAAGATCCAGGACATGTTAAAGGAAAGGTGTGGCTGCTAATTATTTAGTTATCTAGCTAAATAATTTGTTAATAAACAGTCGTCTTCCTTGAGAAACGTGCCAGTGTGGAACCTCATAGTCACATTTTTCAAACGCCCCATTAATAAGATTAACAAAATAATACTAACAACTAGTTATCAGTTAATAACTTACTCGCGTAAGTTGGGAATTTGCGTTAAACATTAACCGTAACTTAGTGCGCTGATACGAGTAATTGAGTTAACGAATTCTCAAGGCGATATTCAAGGAATGCTCGTTCTATAAACAGCCACAGCATATACATTAACACAACCAACTGAGTCGCATATATATTTTAATTATATAAAAACTGACTTGTCAAATGCAAAAACAATAAATAAGGCCACAAACAAGCTTATTATATCATAAAAAATAATCAATTCAGAAATCATTATTTTTGCTGCAAATAAATAAAAAGAAGTATGAACGAGGGCGTCATGGGCCACAGGAATAATTTACCATGAGGTGCAATGAAGTCTCCACATTGTAGACGACGTTATAATAAAAAAATAATTAAACCTTTTTTTTTAAGCAAAAAAACGATAAATTTCATTGATATCTTGGCCCTGCGGCCTCTACAGCTTCACCGATATAGACTTACGAGCATGGTAGGCCGCGAGTGAGGAGTACGATGACACTGCTGGCACAATGAATGCTGCAAGTCCGCTGCACTCCGACCCCTGTGGACAAAGAACGTCAACGACGACAGAGGGGGGCGAATATGTTCAGAGGGACCCTCTTAAGGAGGTACGAGACCTTGGGTTAGATCATTTTCAGAATGGAGGTGATATCTTGTCCGAATTCATGTAGTAATTATTTTTTGGATTCTCAAATAAAAGCATTGGAATCAGGCTCGCATCAACGTGCCTTTGTATTAAAACGAGTATGTTTTAAATTTAAACATTTTTTAATTAATAATTTAGATTGTTGATCTACATTGACAAACATTCGATCAAAATGCAGTAATAGAGAATTTTCTATTTTGCAATTATTTTAAAAGACGATGTAATGTTAAATATTATTGTTCAGAGAGTGGTGCTTCTGGTAATGGGTATGTCGAAAGGATAATTGAAAAGATTGACGAGGAATAAGTACGCGAAAGGGAATAGTAGGGTTGATCGCATCCTTAACGAAAAAATATTATACATTGCCTTCATACTGAAGAATGGCAAGTTACGAGAACTCGCATGCAGTATACGTAGTTATATGTAAGTTAAAGTAAAGGATAAAGAAATATTTTTGTAGTTTATTGTGGCTGAATAGACTAGCGGCAGAAATAATGAGTCAGCTCGATCAGGAAACGATCATGCCCTCACAGAATACCAGCGTGAAATAGCAACATAATGCTACTGTGTTTCGTCTGGTGAGTTTAGGAATCCGAAGACCTTTATTACTGGTGTCAAGACATTCCATCCCAGTCCTCAACGGTGACAACGCATCTGCATTATGATTCCATATCAAGAATAAATGTAACTTGTCATGGGCCGTAAAAATCACATACCATCAGGTGAAATGTGTGCTCGTTTGTTACTCTCAATATAATAAAAGTAAAAAAAAAGATTATCGAGTCACCAAAAAAAAAATTCTCCAGACACCTCACTACTAACGCACGATACAAAACAGCAACATTATACAGCTATTTCACGCTATTCAATGACTTCCTTCTCCGGTCAAGCCGACCCATTCATGTTGCAGTTACAAACAAGCTGCAACGTGACTCAATTAATATTATAAATAACTTGCTAATATACTCGTATATTTATTTGTCGCGTAAATATCGTGTCGTGTTTATTGCTCTTTCGTCAATTTACATGACGCAATTCACTTTTGTTTGTCTAAATAATTGTAGGCGTATAAATGACTAGCATGGTCAAATAGTAATCATCACCATGTGTTTATCGTACGTTTTATATTGAGCACTCGTAATATACAAAGTTATATTTTTATAAGATTATATATAACATTTACATAAAGCAGACGCACGAACACACAAACATTTAGAAATCGAATGTACTTCTTTCATCGACTTACAAAGAAATCGTTTAGTTTTTTTTTTTCAAAGAATTGTATTTATAATCATTACGAATTTCAAGGGTTGGGAAGTCTAGTTATTTAAAAAAAATAAAACATGATATTTTTAGTTTCGGTTAAAGGTCCAAAAAGATCTTTTCAAGTACTGGACCGATTATAATGAAACTTACACTAATCTGTACGTCAAAAGTTACTCAAATAAGTATTTTCTTTTCTGAGTAGTACATAGCCAAATATACAGAATCGAAGTTGTGATACGTTTGTTTAGATGTCTGTGTTGTGGACCAAGTGTAATTGTACCTAACGTTCATTAATATGTAAGAATTTTCCAAAAAAAACAATATCATTTATAGCTTCACTTTATGTAGTTAGTTTACAAAAAGCTCTTACGTCTTTTATTGAAATCAGTTTCAGGACAGAAGTAAACTATATATTTAAACTCTAGGTTATTAAACCCCTGGCGTTACAGAGGTGGTATTTATAATAGTATTACACTAATATGTATTACGTGTAATTATTTTAATTTTAATGATCTCCATTTACTTTGTACGTCAAATCAAAACAAAATATTTGTTGCAGGTATATATGTATATAGGTGTAGTATATATATGACCTTCGCACCCACAATTAATAATAACGCTTTATCCGTGTGTTAGAAAATCCATGGCCTTTCGGCTTTGGTGCGCGTAGTAAGTCAATATAAAATATTTTATCACCTAGCAATCCTAATATTTAACAGGAAATGTATCAAATGTAATATAGTGACTAGCAATTTTATTTTATGTATTTATTTACTTTACTTTTATGTACATAAAGCATTTATACAAGGAAATTAACATAAGAAAGGTATGTACAAATGCGCAGCTTATTTTTCCAATAAAAATCTCATCCAGCAGGCCTGGTGTTGGACATATTATCGGAAAAAAGTAAAAAGGTGTACTCACAAAAAAAAATACAGGACTATATTTATTTACAAACATATGTAGATGAATACATAAATTATTCATATAATATAAATGTTAACATGAATAATAAATATATTATATCACATACCATACAATAAAGCCAACATAATATTTCATTATATATTCAATTGGATAAAGATAAGTAGTATTCCTTCACTAGTTTTTTTTTAAATAGCACGGCAGTTCTCGCGGCACGAATTTATATTTTATGAGAAGCCGCAAACTATAACACGGTTCATCTGATGGTGAATGATTTGATGAATGGAGAAGATTTTAAAGATTTATATTTTCTTCACAAGATCTCCAGCTTCCGGTTGGAAACACAGTAAAGCTAGGCTACTATTTTACGGTTTTCCGGTAAACGTGTTCCTTTCCCGGTCGAGTTTCGGATTCGGGCATCCAACATCCCACTAAGTATTAAGCTCATAGCTTAGCATTATTAATTTCCCAGATATTAAGTTTTATGTTGATGATCTAGACTCATTACTATCCCTAGTTATAATTTAATAATTTATGGCAAGACTTTTTGTGTGGACACTGCCTAATATCTCCAACAAGACGAAGCATACGCCGCTACAACGTACTTCTCTTCCGGCGTCTGTGTGACACACACTTAAATATAGGCAGTTTGCTTTTGATATAAAATATTCACTATTGAGGCTATAATATTTATTTGATTTAACTTACAGACATAATTAATTGTAATGTTTACTTGTTTTTATTAAACACATGAACAACGTCATCATCAAAATCTTCTATTATTATTGTATTTGTATGAATTGTAATTTTTTCTATTACTTTTGTGGTGTTTTATTATTGCATTGTGTGTTATGATGGATCAAATATATATACGAGTCTGTGCACTTCTAGATAGACATAATTACATAGAATGAACATGCGAGTATTCATGTAAGAAGAATAACTTCCCTAATTTTATTTTAGGTAGCGATGTCGAACCTTATCAAATGAAAAATCGGAGCGAAAAAGCTTTTTTAATTAGAATATATGTTTCGCTTTTCATTTTCAGGAGCTAAATAATACTAATTATTGACCAATACGGAAAATAATAACAAAAGGAAAGTAATTAGTAATGAGGACATTAAAAATATAATTACGACTCTACCACCTGGCTCTAGCGCAGCTATTATCGGTGTTTGAAAACAATAGATGTTTATTGTCAAATAACTTGAAAGGAAATAAAAGAATGACTTCTTTAAATATTCGACACTAATAATAGAATATGCAGATGTACATTTCTTTTATTTATCCTATGGGATTTTATTACAATTGATGGACAATTATGTTGTTTATGTGCGATCTTAAACTTTTGACCGGCAGGGTATGTGTTGAAATTTTTTTCCGGGTACGTTGAAAAATTTTATATATAGTTAGAAGCATTTTATAATGTTATAGATCACAATTTAACCTTTTTAATATAAACTTCGATAAACTTAGCCTACTCTGGAAGAAAATATTTTACATTGTAGCCAGATTGAGTTCCCGCCACGTTTTCTGGAATACCATCGTAAATAGCAAATAACACCACCGTGTTTCATCTAGTTAAATAAAGAAACCCAGCCAACTTATTTTTATCTATAAGGGCTTAGGCGTGACACGCGTCTGCGTTGTGATTCCTTATCTAGCCTAATGTAAGTCAAGGACTGTATAAAATCACTACCCAAAAAAAGAAAATACAGACATGAATTTGTGAATTTAATAATCTTCTTATTTAAATTTAATAATATTCTTATTAAAATTCTATAATAATAATGTATCTGAGCTAGAAGATCAACTTAAACTTTATGCGCATGAAGTGAAAAATTGTGACTTAATGACATCCATAATCTTTAGTATGCATAGTAAAGAAGAAACTGGGGTGAAACCAGTGTTAGTTCTTTTTCTTTGATAGCATTAAAGAAAAAGCACAAACAAGCACCCTAGCATATAGACAGAACAAGAACTTGTCTGCGCTCTCTCTTGAACGGATATTGAAGCTCAAACCCGCACGCGGTAATTCATTGCGCATCCATGCATTGGTGGACTTCACGTCGTCATTTTTTCTTATTTATTTCTTGGACGTACATGGTTTCTTCGAGATGTTTCTCTCACCGCCGTCTAGTACGTTATAAATCAGCGTTTAAAATTGCAATTGACAGGGGTGATAGATCTACGTGTGCCTCTGCTTAGCGGAGTTGTGGGAAGTTACATTTCTCCTTGATCTCTGTATCCTGGGGAAAGACAGCAAAGTGGCGGGGCGCATTGGGTACTGGTGATGATACGTCATTCCCAGAGCAAAATGTGCTGGACAGGCTCAGCGTGCACTCACACTGCCGTCGTGTATTAAACCGTTTAAAACTGATGGAGCTACTTCTGTCCTCCATCGCCTGTAATCCGCTGTATTCTCTTCAAAGAACTCAGTACTGACGATAATGGCGTGCGTCGAGGGTACAGCAGCACGGAGGACTTGCCTTAATTGGCCATCGCGAGAAGGGTCACTCTCATCAATCAAATGTGGCACTGAGCTACCTCGGCTCTTATGTAACTTACTCTTAAAACATGTTAGGTCCATTAATTCACGATTTTCAGATAATACTTTATAAACAACGTATACTCTATGAAGTTAATATAACAATCTAAAATTATTCACAACATAAATAGATTTCTCGATTTATATTTTCTATCAAAGAAGGTTCTTCCATCTGACTCGTAAGTGAATGTTCGTTACAGAAACGTTTTAATGTTAGTAGAACTGGCTGCTTTTAAATAAACTTCGATGTTCGGCTGGAACCTACTCTCTCAGTAAATATTTCCTTTGCGTATTTCAGTACATTTAACTAAATATAAAAAATACTTGGTCAAACCATGTAGCATATATATGCTCGATATTCGCCTTCATAGAGTATTAGTGTAAAACATCTAAGATTACCTGTTTCATCACATAGTATATCCTAAAGCCTAAAGACGTATTTACTAGTTAAAAGCTTACCATCTGATACTAAGAAGGAGAAGCAATTGTATCTTGATCCACTTGAAATGGACGGGATTTGTGGATCGTTAAAAAAAAACTCATAAGTATATCGCCGTAGCCAGAAGCATCAAGGTTCAAGTGGATAAAGACCCAATGTTACTGAGAGACTATACACGAATATTTGTGTACGTATACTTCTTACACCTTATGATAGCCACACACGTCACGATATAGTGGAACAAATAATAATATACTACGTGATGTTTTCCAATATAAGTCCATACCATATCCTCAATAAATCATTCAACATCTATGGAGATTGTTTAATAATGAGTGGTATAGTTTATCTTGCTTGTGTGTAAGTGGCTTTGTATTTATTCGGACAATCACGACATTGTAATATATCACAATTGATGTTTTTATTATAAAGAATACTGGCAGTGCTATTATATATTTCTAATAGTACCTTCATTACCGTTAACCACACCCACTAAGCTTAAATGCTTTTGCTAGGAGATGGTTCTTGACAGTAGTTGAATTATGGACCGTACCTTAAACCATTAGGCTATTGATATTTAGTTAGGCTAGGCTACACCCAGAACATATCGCCGTTGTCGAAATCAACCAGAACATCACATTCTTTCTATAATGAATGTTCCCAATACTGCTCCTAACTTTAAAATGCCTTTAACCAAATACAAGTTTAATTTGTTCTTCATTTCCTCGGAACATTGAAATGCTATACTATTCAAAACTTTGAAATTGTGGCAGTAATTTTATAATTATACCTTCCGTAACGTTATTAAACCTTGCAGTGCAAATATGCTCATGTCCGCAATTAAGAACACGCTTATTTGTATCAAGCACAGGCTGCGGATTAAGTTGCTCTGAACAGAGGTTTGTGGTTTGCGTCAAACGTTCCATATATTGGAGTACAATAGATACGTAAGTTCTGTTTCATTACAATTTGGGAAATTTGATTTAGTTTGATATTATCTGAAGTAAAAATAGTAGAGCGCTAATTGTCCCTTGTTTTTAATTCATAAGTGTGAAATTCTAATTTTTTTTTAAAGAATAGGTGGCAAACGAGCTAGATAACAAACACCTGGTGGTAAGTGATTAAACCACCCATGTACAGGTACATCCGCAACACCAGAAGAGTTGTGTAGATGGTAAGGTGTAGGCTCTTTTCTTGAAGTTCTCTTAGTCTAATCGATTCGGAAATAACGCTGACAATAGCTGATTCCACAGACTAGTTGTGCATGACAGAAAATTTCGCATATTCGCGGATTGCCAACCATCGTGATGATGAGGACGTAATTTTGAATTCTGTCGTGATGTACGATGTTTAAGTTCAGTGGCTGGAATTGATCCATAATGTTATAATATTATCTGTTATTTATTATAGGGATTTTTTTTAAGCTATCAGTGACAATTTAGCACACAATTCACCCGAAGGTGAGTGATGACTTCGAACTATGACATCTACATTAATCCTCCACAAAATATTCAAGGTCTTGCGTGTGTAACTATGCATTGTAATTCCTGAGAATTAAATGCATAGTTACCAGTAAACATATATATATATATATATATATATATATATATATATATATATATATATATATATTTATATATATATATATATATATTATGCTAACGACGTTCGGAATGATTTTTGTTTATTATATGTTTATGAGATTAGGCCATGGAAAAAAATTACAACCTTGCTTCTTAATGGCACTATAAATTTTAAGGCCTGACTTTATCTTAAATACATATAAATGTTATTAAAATAAAGGTTATCGCAATACATTTATGAGGAACTGTGTATTGGAAAACCAACTAGGTGGACTGGCCGGTATTGGAACGGCAATAACATCTAGTTATTAGCAGATCAGATCAACTGTTGAAATTATTTTATAGTGGTGTTAGCATTCGTAAACACAGCACTCACCGGTCCATATTCCGATATAATATATTTTACATATATATTTCTACAGTGGTAGAGCTACACTGCAGTTTGTTTCTACCTCGAACGGGGTAGGACAACGCCCATACAGAATACTAGCGTAAAATGGCAGCATAATGCTGCTCTGTTTCGTCTGGTGAGTTTAGAATCCCGTGAGCTTTATTTGCCGAGGCATTTCATCTCAGTCCTCAAGGATAACAATGCATCTACATTATGATACCTTGTCAAGGATGAATGTAGAAGTCATGGGCCGCAGGAATCACTTGGCATCAGGTGAACTGTGTGATCATTTGTTAGTCTCAATGTAGTCATAATAAAAATAATAATAATGCACGTGCAATGAAATCTGTGGTTTTTATATATGTATTTTTAGATATATAAAATCAACCACAAAAATCAATCATCTTTAGACAACAGATCGTTAACAGTTCGTGGTCACAACAAAGAACAAAGATAAGCTATCATGTTTAATACGTGTCTCTAGAAACGAGTTCATGACGCGTTTAGTACATTTAAACCCTTAGGGGTGCACCCTATCAAAACTGAAAGTGTGCCATAGACCGAAGGAATTTATCATTAGGCAAAGAATTAAATCCCCGAAATTTTATAAACTCAAAGCACTATTAAACAAAAAATTGAGAAAGGGTTGTGTTAATTAATTGTGATGTGCTGATTATATACCTAGATGTGATCTAACTAAAGCAATATAATAATTTTCACGTTTTACGTGATTGCTTATAGAAACTGATATCTATGAATACTAATCATTGGCAGTTTTTTTTTTTTTTTAATTGGAAATATATATTTGTTTTATAAAAAACTATAATAATAATATTCATGTATGACATAAATGATGCGAAATTGATGAAAGCTTCGTTGATTTTACACTGTCCTTAATGTTATATAATAATGATGAATGAATGAAATATTTAATAGTTATTTTTTCTAAAATATGACTTCTGTTTTATTTTTTAGAAAGACTGCTATCAATTTTATTCACATTAATAACATTTCCATTAATTATTCCAACTAAACTTAATGCTTGTGCTGAATTGTTCATGAGAAAAGCAAAATGGTGTATTTGAAGCTACGATGGGAAAAAAAAGTACACTCCACCGAATACACTAATGTATAATAAGTGATGAAAAATAGAACGAAAAAACGTGAAGTGTATTTCACTTCACGTTTCACTTCTATTGAAAAAGAGTAGAATTTCATATTGTAGCCCGGAGCGGTATGGCGGAATGGATAGTTATCGAAAACGTCTAACAGCGCCTACAGACATCGTCCTATCGAAAAGCTTCCGATACGACATTGCTGTGAACCAATATTTGTCAATTCGGATTATTTCACAAATAATATACATATAAAGTGTCAATGGACTAATAGTTTAGGGTGAGATTTGCGAAACTTAAGGTCATAGGTGTATCGTAGTGAAGCATCGCCTAGCATAAGCGTTTCAGCTTAGTTAGAGTGGTTAACCGGAATGTCAGTAATGCGAATAGCAGAGCAAACATTCTTTAAAAAAAAAAGTTTTATCTTCCAGCATACACGAGTCGTAATACTGAATCAATGAATCTCATTTTATTTTTATTCATTTCATAACACCTACGCTTTAAAATCTGATAAGAGTTCAAGGATGAAATGTCACCGAAGTGGAACATTCACAATATCGACACTATTAAACTAAATACATATTCAGATTGTACACACCACTTATTATTATAACACCCATTCAAGCAGCATGATTGCTTGAATGGGTTGGTACGACCGGGCAGTGACCACGCTCTTAATGGAATACGGTCTTAAAATAGCAGTATAACGCTGCTGTGTTTCGTCTGGTAAGTGTAATCATGTACACTCCTACAAAGTGTGCTACAAAGTATATATATATATATATAATTCCTTGTCATTAATGTGAAAAGGAAATAGCATTTTAGCCTGATAAAAATGCATATATAAAACACGATTGTTAGAGTTACGAAATGTATTATGTACACTGGCTTATGCAACTTTTTAATAATTTATTTAAATAAAGTACATAAAAAAAACCATTTAAAATAAATAATAAAAATCGACACATTATTTCTCGTATAAAACACGATATTTAATATCAATCCCTTTATACTTATACTGTTCACGTAAATGCTTTTTATTCATTAGCTTTAATAAATGAGGAAAGATATTGGTAATAAAACCGGAATAGACTCGGGCACGCGATTCCGCAGTAAACAGTGCTTCTACGATAATTAGATTGATGTATTCTGAAAGCGATATTGAGCTTACGTAGATTATGCTGTTTACCGGTCAGTGACATGTTAAGTATCTTTTTATCTAATAGGTTGACAGTTATTCATCGGTAGGAGTATTCTTTTTTATATCATATAAAGGGTCATATAAAAACCGTGTGGTCGTTTTTCACCTAATCTATGATAACTACGTCCATTTTCAACAAAGATTTGGAAAGATGTTTGCCTGTTATTAAATCCCCGGGGACTTCCACCTTCCTTTTCTATGGTAAGTGTCTTAGCTGCCTTTTCTATGGTACATATAAGTGTTTTTTTATGGCTGATGGACACTTAGCCCGAGGGGCTTGAAAGGAGGCCGAGCGTATAGGGCACACAGCTGAGACTTTTACTAATGGGTATCAGCACAAGAGTTCCCGACAGGAAATCTCGACTTGGACCCTGGGCGCGAAAGCAACAAAGGATTAACTAAATTAATAACATAATTATGATTAACGACATTTATATATATGTATATATATATATATTGTGTATTTATACATGTATTATGTATTTAATATCTATATGTGTATGTATTATTATTTGCTTGTATTAGTTATTTTTAGTATTGTTTTTTTCTTCTTTTATTAATAAGTTTATTGATACACCTATCGTACACATATCTCACCACACCTTGGGTTGACTGGTAGAGAATGCCTTTGGCATTAAGTCCGCCCTTTGTGAACTTTTAACTATGTTAAGGTTAATGAAATAAATAGTAAATAAATAAATAAATCAATTTATGGACTGTGTTGGCGCACGAGAAGAAGTGGCGCAAGAAACTCCAGCGACGCCCCTGACTCCTATCTCTACTAAATGTTGAAAATGATGACCTGATAATATGGTGGTAACGCGAGTAATACTGTTTGCGGTAAGTTGGTGCAATGTTAGTGAGTAGTGTTTTGAGCAGGGCTTCGGCCCTAATGGTCGCGTCATTGGGGTCGTCGAGGGCGTGCCTCGGTCTCCTTCGGACGCGGGTGAAGTTTTTGTTCGAAATGGGATTGTAAGAGACGGCTGTGGAGTGCCCATTCATGTTGCTTTCTGCAACGTGAATACAACACTATCACTGTATAAATGTATGTTGGAAACATCCTCGTCTATTAGGTCAATGAAAAAAATTAAATACTATAAAATTAAATGTTGATAGTAAATATTAACCAATCAAATGGGAGTCTCTCGATTCCAGTCCTATAGTCCTTGGTGACTATCGGAATATTTTTTGCTTATCACTTTACATCTATACGTCGCCTCGTATGCCAGGTGCATTGTTTCAGTTTTCACAATGTTCTCATCATACGTGATGGTGATCGAGACCATCGTGAATCAGAAGAGCCTGGTTCACTTATTCTCGCACGACCTTCAGTCAGGTTCAGTAATTACCGCCACCCATGAACATCCGTAACAACAGAGGAGTCGCAAAGGTGTTGCCAGCCTTTAAGAGAGGTGTAGGCTCTTTTTTTGAAGGTCCCTAAGACGTATTGATTCGGAAATACCGCTGGCGACAGCTGATTTCACAGAGAAAATCCTCCGATGTGTAAAATTTAATTATTATTGATTAATGAAATGATAGTGGAACCCCACCTGCTGTTAAGTGACGACATAACCATTGATGGCAAAACGCATTCTTAAATACATATTTACACTTGCATAATTAAGATACCCTTATTGTATTTGGATGGAATGATTATTTCATTCCTTGTACGTATAAAAATCTCTGCTTAAAGACTACGTCTCGACGACTACTAGTCTCTACGAAAAAAAAATCTTGAATCTATATATACATCTATTAAACATCGCCCCAGACATCAAATGCGTGTGACAATTTTTGTTAGTTCTGTTTCAAGTTGTTTCATAGACTTTTTGTTAATGTTTATAATGACTACTTCATTAATAATCGTATTATAGTATATTTTATTTATTAAATTATACATCGCACATACTAGATAGACATAATTTTCATTTCGAACGATGGTACAATTTTCCTTAACCATGCATGTAGTTACTGGCTGCAACGTATATGGGTCACGTCTGTCTTTAATCACTTACCACAGTTAAACTTGACGCAATGTTTTCTTCTGATACCATTTAATTTGCTATTTCACGCAGTATAATGAGTGTAAGAAATTTCATTTAAAAAAAGCATGAAAATAAACAAAAATATACTCGTATAAAACATTTTTATCTTATATTGGCGTTGCGTACATATTTTATGTAAAGTGTAGAATAGAATTTTTTTTTTATCCGCTCGTCACGTGTAGACGAAAAGCCAGTCGTTCAGTGTGGCGAAGGTAACAAAAAGTCTCGTGAATGGCCAGCATTGGACTGTAACAGGATAATCGTGCCCTCGTTATGTCACGGTCGGATCTCCATTCGTCTCGGATGAACATTACGGACATTGACGGTTGTGTAACTTGTTAAGTGAAGTGACATTTACGACATATTTAATAAAAAAATTACGGCCACGCAAATAAAGACTACGCAGCCTAGGGGACAGATGACCCGGCTGCTGCGTCGTGGATCCGTCTATTACCAGCTTGGGAAAAATAGTACAATATTTGTACATATAATTGCTGATTTTTATGTATAAACATTGTACTTAATATTGTGTGTATGTATCTGGGTGGGTCATACTATATGAATGTCCAGTTTCTGACATTGCATCTAAACTCTCCTCCGGTCTATTGCTTAGTTATATCATTCATTGAAATCGCTCAAAGATGATGTTCTGATGATCAATCCGATAAAGGGTTGCACTCAGGTTTTGTGTCCGGAAGAGATTTGAACGCGGTAAGGTACGAGTGAGTTGGCACGAACGGTTACATTGAATTCGGCGTAAATTCAGGTATAATAACCTTCAGTATAACCTTTTCGCAGTGATAGAGCTACACTGCAGTTTGTTTTTAGCTACAGAATGCACTGTTCAGCTCGACCGGGTTAGAACCATGCTCTCATAGAATACTAGCGTAAAATAGCAGCATAACGCTGCAGTGTTGCATCGGGTGAGTGTAGGGATCCAGAGACCTTTATTACTGATGACGAGGGATTCCATCCCAGTCCTCAAGGGTGACAACGCTTGAACGATGAATATAGATGTCATGGCCCGCAGGAATCTCTTGCCATCAGGGGAACTGTGCTCGATTGTAACTCAAAAATTTAAAAAAAATCATATAAAAACAAGGATTGTAGTGGACGAATCTACTCTTCTGTTTGGATGGATACTGTAGTAGTAACTACATGCTTTTGCACTGTAATACATCCTTCGCAGTTGATGTCATTCGCTTAATAAATTGTCGGCGTAACTGAAATTGACAGGAGGTCAATTTCTGGTAGGTCCTTTCCATCGTAACCCTTACTCGGTAAAGGTTGTCGTCAAGGATTAGTTAAGGTCTTTTAGGGTCATAGTTATATCACATCATCTAATCACATTTTTTTGTTTCCCCCTGTCTTCCGAATCTTACGAGTGAACTAGTATGACAATATCCATATTTATTAAATTATCACTTTACTATTAATTCAAAATTTAATAAATAAGATTTCTTCTTAGTAAATTTCCTAAAAACTATTTTGCTTTAAAAATTCTATTCCGATATCAGATTCTTTTCCGTACATTACTTACTTTTGTTTTACTTCTGATGTCGTCGTTACTGATTTTATCTGATAGCTTTATCCCAAGCATACTTTGGCAGATATGGAGAGAGCTTTGGGCATAGATTTCTTTCCATTTTACTTTGGCAGATAGCAATTCTTTCGTTATCCTCTTTTCTCAATGACCACATCGTATAACTTTTTTTTGATGTTTAAATTAACCGTGTTATTTTTCATTATTGCTTTCAAACCCTTATATTTTTTAAATCTTCAGTTACCCTTTGTCGGCCTAGGTGATGAAACTCCTACCCACGTCCATTTGACACCTACTGGTGTTAATTTACAACGCGGCCATACCCAAAGGCACCTTCCCGAACACCTGGAAGGAAACCGACGTCATAGGGATTCTCAAGCCCTCGAAACATCCAACCGATCCATCAGTCGATCGACCCATAAGCCTACTCAAAGTCTTGGGTAAGGTATATGAAAGGCTCATCCTCGCCCGCCACAAGGACTTCATGCTGTCCCGAGGGCTGCCAATCAATGAGCAGTTCGGGTTTCGCATCCAACACTCATGCACACATACAGAGTTTTTTTTTTTTTAAATTAATTATGTTACTGAAAGATATATACTATGTAACTAGTGACATTAATTGGGAAGACACTGTAGCTTGTAACACAGTTTACACTAGCACAAGCTACAGAGTTACCACAAACTTGTAATTATGTCATAGTAAATAAATAAAGATTATTATTATTATTATTATTATAGCATCACGGAGCACATTCTCAGTAAATTTCTTCAGGGCTACCAAACTGGGGCACTTTTCCTCGACGTGGCGAAAGCTTTCGACAAGGTCTGGCACAACGGGCTCCTATACAAAGTATATGAGCTCGTGCCAGATCGACTCGTACTTATCATACGAGATTTTCTCCGAAATCGAACCTTTCGTTACCGCGTCGAGGGAACGCGTTCCGAGGTTCACCCCATTTGTGTCGGAGTACCACAAGGCTCTGTACTAGGTCCTATTTTATACACACTATACACCAACGACATACCGCGCACTCGCGATGTTTTGCTAGCACTTTCTGCCGATGACACCGGCCTCTACGTGTCGGGATTCAAACCAGACGCTATTTTTAAACGTCCCCAATCTGCAGCCAACACCTTAGGGAAATGGTTTCCGAAATGGAGGATCGAGGTTAACTCCACCAAAAGTGCAACCCTGTACTTCTCTTGGCGCAACAAAACGCCGCATCTCCCAACTATAGAGTTATTTGATTGTCCAATCCCCTGGGAAAAGACAGTAAAATACTTAGGCGTCACATTAGATGAAAGACTCACCTTCAGTCCACATATCCGCCGCGTACGGAATCGAGCAGCATTCGTCCTTGTAATAAAATAATAATAATAATAGCTATCTAGTTCTGTCACACTTTCTGTAAATACCACAATCTCCTCAGTGAAACGCAGATGGTTCAGTAATTCTTGGTCCACCTTTACTTCCTTCTTTTCCCAATTCCCAAACAGAATAGAGCACTAACGAAAAAAATTTTGGAACCTGTGGTTTCCGTCTTACTCTTCTTTTAAAAGGGAATTCTGTACTTTCGCGTTCTAATCGCACTTTGGCGTGACATTTTGCGTAAACACTATTTATTATATTTATGTATTTCGGGTTTGTTGTGTAAGTGATGTTCATATAGCTTCAAAGTATAAAAAATCAAAGGCTTTCATGTAATATATAGAATATATATATAACGTCTTCCTGTATTCCTTTGCTTTTCTAATACTTGTGTTATAACTTGTATATGATCTTGAGTATCCCTTTTCGAAAATCCGCTTGTTCACGTGGTTAACTTACCTCTAAACTGTTCGTTATTGTATTCAGTATAATCTTTAATATATTACGTAATAAAATTATAGGTCTTATCATGCGAACTTACTACATTTTTAATAAAAATGTATATAATAAATAAATAAAATAATCCACCAATAGATATACCAGCTAAGAATAATCCGCATTTTTCCTATTTTATAATATAGACATGTAGTTTAAGACCTTAAGATCCTGTTACAATGTTATTCACCCTCTATATAATACCGGATATTACTTACTCCCTGATATAGAAACCAATTTAGATACAAAACATTCTATTAACGTTATCGAAATTAACGCCATTTTTTACCTGATTTCAATCAGCTCTAGCAATGAAGTTATTTATTTTTATTGAAAACGATTACTACAAAAAGGACTATAACAATTATAGTAATGAGAAAATTATTTTGATCCTTGGTACACTGTAATAGTCGTGAGTTTTTTTTTATATTGATACTAATAACCACCATGGTGACCATTCCGCTCGGAGTTTGATGCATACATAATATTGTATAATTATAAATCATACATACAAACTTTTCTGGGATATCATTTAGAGATTCAATTAGAGCCCATAGACAGAAAAACGCGGTGTAGAGACTGTTCAACTACACTACGACCTGACTCGTCGAATTTTTGAAAATACTTTGTGATACCACATTTTTTTTTATTTTATATTATCTAATAGTATCAGTACGTTACGTCCATTTCTCTCATTTAACTTAATTTTGCCAGACTTTTGACGCAAATATATGCTTATGGAGATAATAAAGTTAAACCCCGTAATGAATCTTACCCTTCGTAATGTCTCTCGAGATTACTTTTGGACGGTTTTAAACAACTGTAACAAACCCTTGGTCTCGTTTTATCTTATACAAAATTCAGATCTTTCATAATACTACTATATATATAAGAAAATAGACTTTTTGTCTGATCTTGTGTGAGTTTGTACACACAAACCTCTACAGAGGCTGAACCAATCGGGATCTGATTTTCAGTGATGCGTGGATGGATATAAATGGGTTAACATGAAGCGTAGCGTTTTTTTCATTATAATCGATCCTTATGCGCGTGCACTGCTTGACAAGTTGATAGTAAAAGCTCAGTTGCGTGTATGGAATCGCAAATTCTTTGCACTAAGTGCAACTTGGCATGTAACTACACCAAATCCTTCCAAATATGCCAAAACCAAATCGGACAGGCTATTGAAACGTGGGGAGGAGGACGACAGTTCAGCAATGGTACCGGCTTGGATACTCCAAACCCACTCACCCCCGTGGTGAGGTAGGTTAACTGAAAAAAATGCCACTTTTATACAATATTAAATAAATCTCAACTGTGCAGAGTTTTTTTCGTATCATTTGCCTCAGAAACTTAACTTCGTTAGCCTTTATTTCGCCTAGATGTACTATTTAAGTTAAACTATTATCAGCGAAGGTATTGCATCATTCTTTCTTACTCTTGCATATTTTGTTTCTCTTTTTTATCTTTAGTAACCTCGAGTATATCAAATTCATTGCTTAACCTAGTTGGTTTTTAAACAAAGAGTAATGTAATAAAAGCCAAAATTTCTATTACTAGATTACAATTTTATCGATATATTTTAAGCTGAAAAACCTACTATTTGTACATAAAAGTAACAGTATTAAGTTTCCAGTTCAGTTCACATAATTTTTATAACAAAAAATATACCTAGCATTATTGTACCTCAAGCGGACGATTTATTCAAATTCACTGACAAATATCATATAAATTCTCAACAACGTACAAAAAATGAGGTGGCATGGGACCTCCGGCAGACACGTAAAGTTTTTTATGGATTGTACCCAGAATAAAATTTATCAAAGCTATAAAATATACTTTTGTAGAACACAACAAATCTCAACTGGAAACGCAAACGAGAAGTGAGGTTATGTACAAGTAGTTTGCTTTACTGTATTTTACCATGTTGTTCCTAAAGAGAATTACAAGAGATAGGTGCAAGAGCGCTATCATAAAATTGACAGTGGTAGAGCTACACTGCAGTTTGTTTCTAGCTGCAGAATTAATGGATCAGCTCGACCGAGGTAGTACCACGCTTTCACAGAATGCCAGCGTGAACTAGCGACATAATGCTGCTATGTTTCGTCTGGTAAGCGTAGGGATCCGAAGAACTTTATTACTGGTGATGAGGCATTCCATCTCAGTCCTCAAGGGTGACAACGCATCTGCATTACGATTCCTTGTCAAGGATGAATGTAGATGTCATGGGCCGCAAAAATTGAGGTCAGGTGCAATGTATACTCGTTAGTTACACACAATGTAATAAACAGTAGGCCGGCGCCGTGGGGCGTTGGTTTGTCACGTTCGCTCGTTTTAGACATCCCATCCAATGTGTTCCAATCCAAGTGCGTTGCATCAGCCTGTTTCTTTGTATCACTATCTGTGAATTAGATCCCCATACCGAACGTAGAAGTTTAGATTAAAAAACTCTCGCGAGAATTAACTAGGTGTAAACCTGAGCAATCTATTCTATAATTACCGAGTTTAACTTGGACGTTATAGCGAAGTATGACATTTAAACATCCAAACTTAATATAAGTAAATAACTTCGTAATTTGTGTGTTGACGTCTGATTTTGTCACCAATATGATAGCGTAAACCCTTTCTTTTGTCTATTAAAGCACATATGACAGTGGAAAGGCAATTTGTAGTTAATTTTTAACTGGAATATGAACAATACGATATTAGCATAAAATAGCACCTTAACGCTGCTATATTTGATATGATGAGTTTATGGATCCAGGAACTGAAATACTATAGTGAAGTATTACATCTCAGTCTATTTAAGCACATATGACAGTGGAAAGGCAATTTGTAGTTAATTTTTAACTGGAATATGAACAAATCGTTTCGATTTCGGAACGACACCTTCCTCATACGATATCAGCATAAAATAGCACCTTAACGCTGCTATATTTGATATGATGAGTTTATGGATCCGGGAACTGAAATACTATAGTGAAGTATTACATCTCAGTCTATTAAAGCACACATGACAGTGGAAAGGCAATTTGTAGTTAATTTTTAACTGGAATATGAACAAATCGTTTCGATTTCGGAACGACACCTCCCTCATACGATACCAGCATAAAATAGCACCTTAACGCTGCTATATTTGATATGATGAGTTTATGGATCCGGGAACTGAAATACTATAGTGAAGTATTACATCCCAGTCCACAGAAATGTGCATCTTGAATCATTGTTGAAGATGGATGTGATTATATTATAGATTAGATTATACACAGGTATGAATAAGTGTTTTCCTCCTACGGAGAAATCAGCACAATCAAAACGATTGTTAAGTTATCTTTATAATCAGCTTGTTGTGTATTATCTAAAGATTACGGTGCAAAAATGCCCAAGGTGTGGATACTAAAATTTGAGTCATTAGAAAACATAAAAGTTATAAGAACAGTGAAATATAAAATGCAGGTGAGTGTATTCATATGATTTGTATGTAGCAAATAAACAAGTATACCGCTCTTTTATTTCTCTGAATTCCCAAAATTTATGGGTAGATTTACACTATTCTTTTTTATTATTTCCATATTTTAACTAACCCGCATTCTTGTCTGTCAGTTTGACTATGTTTTACAAATTTTGCAATCAATTTTACACTTACTTCGAGAGAGACTTGAAACTTTAAACATAGCTCAAAACTGTATGAGAATGAAATAATAACACGCTTTCTTGTCTGTCTGTTCATTTGTTCGTTTTCATCGATTTTTTTAACTGATTTCATGTGAGCTATTCTTGAAACTTTTTCATCGCTCTAAACAATGCAAAAAGTAATTAATTATTATACATTAGAATTAATAACATATCGACTTTTTAAAACGAACTAAAAATAAAAAATAATGTATCGTTTACCATATAAATTTAAAACCACATACACACGTGAAGACATACAACAGATAATTGAAGAATGGAATAGTTCACTGTTACTAACAATACTGCATGGCAAATGATAAGATCTGTTGTGTGCGTTATCTCAAGGACAGCTTCCAAGACAGACCTAACTTAACTCTTACGCTTACCGCCCATCTTATTTGTTCAAAACCTTATAAGTAATTTCATAGCTATTTAAAATTTATCGCTGCAAATTTTCGGGACAATCTGAATCTGTGTAGCTAAGAGTATTTTATACTTTTATTAGTCCGTTTGAAAAACGTGGTATTATTTTTAATATTTAAATATGTCATTTGTAGCGTAAGATCTCCAATTGATCATACGATAGTATTATAATTATTGAAATATATATAGTATAAAGACTTTTTTAAGCATCCTCAATAATAGAAATAGTTTTTATGTCGTAACGTAGTATTTTTTATTCTTTCTCGCTCAAAACACGTATTGATGTCGGGCATATATTTTGCACTACAATCTTTCTATTACTAAGATAATAAATAGTATTCTTTCTGTTATTTTAATATTGGTTCTTCTTTTCGCTGACGGACACATAAATTAAGTAGGAATTTGGTTCATTAAAAATGAAATGTTATTTAAATAAACTTGATAGTTTCTAAAAATGTATTTATACGTATAAATGTTCTCATAATATAATTACTTTTTTATTCTCATCAAATCGATTATAGAATTTAGCACGAAAACTTTTATTTATGTAAATAAACCGCAAACGTGCATGTACCATGTATAATGAATTAAAAAAAATCTGACGTACATATATTCGTATAAGGTATTCTGATGATGACATTTTATAGACTTTATCTATATCTTGTGGTCTGATTGGTTGAAAACGAACGTAATAAAAGGTACACCTCGTAAATTGAAAATATAAAATATTTTCTCTCTACGGATTCCTCGTTTTATTTTCCTTACAACCAGATTGATTATCTTTGTCATAATCATAATATATGTGATGACGAAATTTATCAGAGATATTATAAAGCACTCAGTATTTTGTGTAAGTATCTCTATATACATGCATATATTATCTTAATTCTGTATGTGTAGTTTTTTGCTTTTCCATACATAAGTAAAACATATTTAAATTTGTAATCAAGTTTATTTTTAAATTTTTAAGTCATTAATTATATTTACATATACAAATATTATATTATACATACATATGTATATAGTACATTGTGAGAAAATAGTATAAAAAAATCGCATAATTGTTCTTCAAAGACTAAAGAATTAAGCGATATTTAATTACTAAAGTTAAAATAGGACTTAGTTTCATTGACCTCCACATGATAGAAGTAAGTGATGTTATCAACGGACTAAGGCAATTTAATTTGACAAAGACGATCCTGTGAATTGGTTGATTGTGGTCCTTGGTTGCAAAGGTCAGTCGATTCATCGTTTAAGGATGCGAGCCTTCTAGATCGCTGTCAGACACACTACAGGAAAAATATTAGATTGTTCGTCTAATTTATTCTTTAAACTCAATTTAGATGGCAGGTTTCTCCTGGTATTTTCAGTTTACATAATACAACCGCAGATTTAAAAGTTATATATATGATTGTTCCTTGGGGATAGGATAATCCATAATAATATTATCGAGAACTTAAAAAAGAAAAATCTATCTACATAGTAATGAACGCCATGTTAGGAAACTGACATTGACAGTGGTAGAGCTACACTAAAGTTTGTGTTTAGCTGCATGCAATGAATGGGTCAGCTCTACCGGAGTAGGACCGCACCCTCACATAATACCATCCTGAAATGGCAGTATAGTGCTGCTGTGTTTCGTCTGGTGAGTGCAGGGATCCGGAGACCTCTATGACTGGTGACGAGGCGTTCCATCTCAGTCCTCAAGGGTGACAATGCATCTTCATTATGATTCCTTGTCACGGATAAATGTAGATAGTCATGGGCCGCAGGAATCACTTGCCATCAGGTGATCTGCGTGCTCATTTGTTACTCTAAAAGTAAAAACAATAATGTATATACAAAAAGTTTATTCGGAGACATGTTAAGTCAGTCCCCCAGTCGGTAGTGGAGCCGTGTGGCGGATTATGCTGTAACACCGTTTTTACAGAGAAGTCTTGTGAGGAGAATACAGTTCACCTGATGGATGCAGTCTGCAGTTCATGTCATCTACAGTCAATCATTGCCATGTTTCCAAATTTAAAAGTCAAGTATACTACAGACAAGAGGCTTATAATAAATAGAAAATTATTTTTTAAATAATTTTCTTCTAACTTAATTTCTACTCAAAATATTTTTGATTCTAACAAATTATCACAACTTATATAAGACGCTTATATTGTAGATCTCAGAATGTATAATTTTTTTAACCGCTAACTAAATGAACAAACTGCGCACCCATAAAAAGAAAAATAAATAACGTGCATAAACAGGAAACACTCGGATTTACGCAGAATATTTCCTTATCTAACAATTCAAAATAAAATATTTCCTCCAGTCATTATTTTGTCAGAAGTAATTCTTGTGCTCCGACAAGACGCTGGGCACAAGCAATATTAATCATTCCATATTTCTCTTAAAGCGCCCACTAATTTTCCGTCTTGCCTTACTCCTTTGAATAATGAAGACGCATTTTCGCAAACTGTTACCCGAACGCTATTTCAAAACTACTAAATAATATTATAACGTAAGTCTATTTCATAATATCCGAGCGTGACATAAAAATTTTATTTATTGTAAAAGCGTTATTACTGTAAAACGGAGAGCATTCTATTTAATATCCGATTTGTGTTGCCATCGATTCCGAGGCCATTCGTTCTGTACGAAATTAATTAATATTAAATTTTTTTTTGAGTTCTATATCTATATATTTATCGACGAAAAAAAATATTTTATCTGCTTTTAACTTTAATACTAGGAACCTGGAACTCTGGTACATATAATTTGGTACAATTAATAAACCTAACTATTTATTAGACTAAGTCTATTATTATTCTTCATCGCAGCCTATGTTTAACCCATTGACTATGCTGAACCTATAACTTCGTCATCTTTAGTTACTTTACAACTTGGATCGATCCGCCCGGCTTGGGAAGAATCATCGAAGAAACAAGATGAAATAGATCCGGAGTCCTTATTTCTGGTGATGGGGATTCCAACTCAGCTTTGATGATCAGCAGAGATGACACATACCATCTACATTATGATTCCTTATTGAGGATGGATTAATGTGGATGTGGGCCGTAGGAATCTATCTGGTGAACTATCACGTGATAGTGAGAGATTCCTACTTTCTTGTTACTTTAGCTTTTTATCTAGTTACATTTAATGGAATTGTTATGTGAAAGAAAACGACTGTCGTATAAACATTTTTTCTGTAGGCTATGATGAAACTTACGATAAAACGATCTTGGGAAAACGATAAAGCAAAAGATGTTGAGTTGTTTTAAATTTATTGTTGTTAAAATGTAAGTTTAGTTCTTATCAAAATCTAATTCAATTGAGAATGGTGTTTTAGTTATTTCGAAAATGTTATGATCTAAATTTCTAAAATTAAATTATTCACAGAAACGAAGACAAGCCATTGGCCGACCCTCGGCTGGGTCAGTTGCTTCTGACTAAGGATTATCTATCTCAATTAATACCGTTATTATTATTATCTATCTGTACCACCACTTCGGAATTTGTGGGCGCTGGAGAAGAAGTGGTTCAAGAAACTCCAGCGACGCTTCAATCATTATAGTCTGGTGAGGAATACATGGCAGTAACGCGACACCCTTGCCTTAGGCGGGGGCGGTATCAGGGACGTATGTTTTATTGGTCACCGGCATTGGTACAGAAGCCCCGTTTCTTGGTGATTGAATGCATATATAAAGAATGTATAAATAAGATTGGAAAAAGACCCAGATGAAGCGTCAGAAACACGGGTCATTCAACACATCCAGACCCGAATACGAAAAATTATGAGACATGAAAGTTTGGTTCTTTAGCTGGGACTCTGTCCAGTGTCCACAACGCACAGACGAATCTTCACATTTGATCGCATAGGTTTAAAAAGGCCGGCACCGAATCTGCGACTCCTCTAGTGTTGCCGATGTCAACGGGTATATATTTGTAGTATGCCGCATGCGTTTAGGCGATCATATTAATAAAGCCTTAACTATAACAAATTTCTACCCTCAAGAGAAATGACTCTAGTCTTACTATTTAAAAAAAAAATTACCACGTGTAGAATAATAGAGTTCAGATTGTATAAACTCTACATTTATGTTGACGTGTGTAACATTTCTCAATAGCTTATGTTCAACATCATGGTATCCCGACAACAGCTGAGTTATTGCCGTGAATGACGTAACTGCATGATGTGCCGATGTCTCATGTCTAGCGTAACGTTGTCTGGTGGAATGGGAAGGAAAGTCAGTAGTTAGTAGCGCTCGGGCCGTCGGGTAGAGAGGACGGAATCACGCTTACGTACAGTGAGCAGATTTTCGTAATATTGTGAATGTTATGTGCTATTAAACCGATATTATAATGGCTACGTTAAAATAATATGAGTTATAGTTATATAATAAAAACTGTCATCTATAGAAATGTCCTGAACGTCTGTGATGTGTTTTCTATACGCTCAAATGATTTGAATATGGTAAGATTCCATCGCGTTTTGTACTGCGTAACTTCTTGTTTATATAGTTCGTGTGTCATTTCAGGGACACAAACAAAATTAGATATTTATAAAGTGCTAATATACGTGAATTTTCAATTATCAATTCGAAAATTATATACAAATTTGTTAATACAGTCCTATATTTATAAAGATTTATTATAAAAAATCGAATTAACATATAATATCGATTATTCGATTATCGATAATTCGACAAGTGTATTATCGACTCGATAAAATTCAATTGGCGAACATAACGCATTCCCTAACGATCAACCACTAGGTTAATGTATAAACCAAAAATTTGATCATAATGTTTAACAGAGATTATCGTAACGATTCGATCGGGAAGTTTCAGATCAACCATCATACGAACAAGACCTGGCTGTATGGACTAAAGTCCTTTGCCTTTCCCATTAGGGATAAATTAATATCATCGTCATTATCGTAACGTATCTGTACTAAACATAAATTAGATCTGATAAGAAATGCGATTATTCTGTTTAAAATAATGGATGTATGTACTAGCAACATTATTTTGTGCAGTGTGATATATCGTCATAAACATGTTAATTAATGTACGGGACTTTAAATATACATTGTACTGAGATTACATAATTTATATGGAGGCTCCATTTCCATCCCACGTTTGGTAACAAATCAGTCTTAACCAACTGAGTGTGCTAAAATATTATCGTTATACATACTTGTCTTTTAAAGTATTAGTAGCTTTGTTTAAGCAAAATTTTTAGTGATATTATTTATAACATACAAGCAAAGTGCAGTGCATAATAAATTGTTCCTTTAATCCATCAAACCTTAGACAAGGAATCATAATTGTTGTTACCCCTGAGGACTGAGATGGAATGCTTCGTTACCAGTAATAAAGGTCCCCCTGCACTCACCAGACGAAATACAGTAGCGTTATGAAGCTATTTCATTCAGGAAGCCTGTGAGAGTGTGATCTTTTCCCATTCGAACTACAAAGAGAGAGAAGTAGCAACGTAAATCTGTTACCACCATTTTTATATAAATCGATTTATTTATTATGATATGTACATACATATCATAATAAATTAATCGATTCATATGATATGTATGTACTTAATTACATTACATTAATTAATTAAATGATAAATGTATTATGTACAATCATACACAATACATTCATATAATATATAAATCATATAGTACACAATAATCATTTATTTCACACCATTTACATAAACAATCCTAATATAGAAATGCCTGAACTATGAACTTGTGGATCTTGTGGAATGACTTTTTATTCAGACAGCGTAACGTTGTACAAGGAATTACTTGTACGAAAACTACCGCCACAATGGCGCGTCCTCACCCGCTTTATATAAAATTAATTATAAGTCAGATTACAGACTAATAAATTGAAATTATTGTTTACAACGCCAAATTAATATGATTATTAACTAAATTACTAATTATGAATTTTATATATAATAAGGTATAGGCGAATCACTAAAATATCATTAGGAGTATTTGTTGTACGTCACAACCGCTGGGCGCCTGTGTGTTGCTAGTTAACATTAAATTATTCGAGATATCCGGGTCTGTATATCTGTACTTCAGACCTCAGTGTTCTTCCTTAATATATGCAACAAGATAATATAAATTATAACAAAATGAGGATTTAACAAATCATATGTGGAAAAAATATATATTTATTTTGAAATATATGTATAATATATAGAATAAAAGTATTCTGAGAGTGTATTAAAACTGTATTAAAACCTCTTTGTATGTATTATGATTAATGTATTACAATACATGTATTACAATACATATATTACAATACATGTATTACAATGTTAAAAGTATACTGTATTATGGTCAATTGACGTATTTTCATACTTAACACCACTCTCCTTTTTAGTTTTTACACATGATAAACAAAATCTTATTATCATATCATTTATATCACAAGATTTATTTTATTATCTTTGTTAACGATAAAAATAATTGATAAAAACCATAAATGATCAAAGTGTAATTAATTTATAAACCATATTGGTTGTCGGTATATCGAAGCTGATGTTTAACAACACTCCGACGTCGGTCCGCGTAAAGTCCAGTAATACGAAACCTGTCCTATAGCAGAAAGGTGATAGAAGGAGAACAGGTTTGGGTATATGATGTCATAATCACATGACGATGTCATATACCCAGAATTCCTCACCTACATTGGAAGATGTTTTTAAGCTATTACCCTAGAAAGGATATGGATTTAACATCGATGATGTAAAAACGCCCTCCTATCATTTACCTACCTGTATCATAATGAAAGAATAGTTACAATCTGATGATCTCAATGGTATCTCCCAGGAGGTAGATCTTAATATTACTGTGGGAAAGACGTAGACCATGTCACATCGATATATTTTTTTAAATTACATTGAGAGTAACAAACGAGCACACAGTTCACCTTATAGTAAGTGTTTCCTGCAGCCAATGACCTCTATATTAATCCTTGACAAGGAATCATAATGCAAATACGTTGTCACCCTTGAGGACTGAGATGGAATGTCTGGAACCAGTAAATAAAGGTCTCCGAATCCCTTCACTCACCAGACGAAACAGCAGCGTTATACTGCTATTTTACGCTGGTATTCTGTGAGGGCGTGGTCCTATCTCGGTCAATCTGAAGTTTACCTAGGGCAATTGATTTAGGTAAGTCTAACTTCCACGTCAAACGACGGGATTAATTGGATGGGAAACGTTTAGGAAAGTGGTCACGATAACGATATGTTATAATAAAAACGATTTGTCACTACGTAACTTTGTATATTTAACGATTTTCTTCCTTGATTTGAGATTTGAGACAGTGTAAGTAATTCATAAGGTAGATAATAGACAAATTGCATAAAAAGATATAAGAATAATTATAATATAAAATAGAAAAGTTATTTTAAGCTCAGCCTTGCTAAAAGCTATAACAATAATTAAAACCCTACGGCCAGTTTGCTCATAAGTCTGTAGAGAAAAACTAAGGCGGAATTTTTGTGTCATTATATTCTTTAATTTTTAAAATTTAATTTTACAACAATATTGTTCGGAACAAGAACGTCGGAAAATCACATTGTGGTTGAAAAGCCTGCAATGAAGTAGGTCATTTAAACGTTGCCTTGTCCTGCCCGGACGCGGCCAAGGAACTTTTATTTTGGCTAACTTAGCATTTTTGTACAGGTGTGTTTCTTTGTGGTTCGCACAATAATTCCCTTCTTTATAATGAAGGTAATAATAATAATATACGATTCTATTATATAGTATACTTATGGAAGGTAATAATTGCAAAGTAGGTAGGGCTCGCCCTAGAAAAAACTATATTAATCAACCTTGCGATATATTATTAAGGGCCACGATTAGAGTACCCTCAACCAAGGTCAATGTATCCATTGTCCTATAGGTAGGTAACAGCCGTGGTAACTCAGTGCCTAAGCATTCCCTTTTAATTCACGGTACGTGCGCGAACGCGGGAATAGGATCGAACTAGGTAAATTTTATTAAATTGTGTATTTAAGTGCTGATATATCACGTGTTCGGCGTGAAGGGAAATATCGTGAGTAGAATGTCTAATAAATAAATAAAAATATATTTACAAGACATACGAAGTCCGTCAATCCGCAATGGAATCGCGTCTGCCCAGCAGTGGGAGTTATATAGGTTGTTGATTCACTTAATTTGCTATTCTAGGTTATAGAGATAACAAATAAAGCAAGAATGTACAAGATTGTGCAAAATATAAATGTTTAATCTGTTCTTACCCCGGTGACGACACCTGATTAATTGCGACACAGCGTTATCTGATGCAACCTGCTCAGTATATATTTTTATAGGATTCATAAAATATATTAAATATTCAGGATGGTTTGATTTTGCAGAATTAATTGGTCAGCTCGACCGGGGTAGGAGCCCGCCCTCACACAAAACCCGCGTAAAACAGCAGCATAGTGCTGCTGTGTTTTATCTGGTGAGTTCAGGGATACGGAGACCTTATTTACTGGTGATGAGGTATTCCATCTCAGTCCACTAGGGTGACAACGCATCCTCATTATGATTCCTCGTCAAAGATGAATGTAGATGTCATGGGCCGCATGAATCACTTTCCATCAGGTGAACTATGCGGTATATATTATAGTTATATATATATATATATATATATATATTTATATAAATATACATATTATAGTACCGTAAACATCCGTGCAAACACGGAAGAAATAATTTAACCTGATTCCTATTCCGAGGTAATGCATGACCTCAGATAAAAAAAATAAATGAAGCTGATTTTGAAAACTAATTTAAATTAAACTCATGTTGCGTTATACGTTATACTCTTCGATTTTTAGCTATTCGAATGTAATAATTCATTTATTATTTTTAAATTAGAATGATTTGTGGATACAGCCGATCATAAATTGTCAATTATTGATAGTATTAGTAAAATAACAAGTCTGTTTTACATCGGTTTTTTTTTCTTGTTGAATGAACAAAAAACGGTTTTAATCAGACTTATACTTTGATTAATTCTAAAATGGATCGTATTCACCGTCAATAAACAATTTATGTTCCTGTAATTAATATTATAATAAGAATTTGCACGTCAACAGATAACACTAGGGATAGGATATGATCGGATTCATCCTTCAAATTTTCTACAGCTTTGTTCTTAGCGCTACGTGCTTCATCTCCTTTACTCATCTTTATCTATATATATTATTATTATTATTATTATTATTATTATTATTATTATTATTATTATTATTATTATTATTATTATTATTATTATTTATTTATTTTCACCACAACTAAAATACATAGAATAATTTTACATAATAGAAACATGTTCTCCTTAATAAAAACATTAGTACATAGTCGTGGCTCACTGATGCCTGCAGTAGGTATTAAAAACCTGTAAATCACAGGACATCAGGTCACCATTCCGCAGAACTTACGTATACAAAGAGTTCAGTAAAGTTTGCCAAATATTCCATGAAAATTAAATTAAAAGTAAAATAAACAATCAATTAACATTAGGAAGCAATAACTAGTTATAAGACTTATGATAAATAGGCTTATTACCTTATTAAAATATGTGAAAATTTTAATAAATCTAAAATATACATAATTAAAATATATTAAATAATTAACAATCTAATTAACTTAATTTAAAAAGAGCGCCCAAACACTTGTTGTGTTTTGAAATACTCGCTCACGTATTGAAGCGTACATATGTGTTTGCGAGTGTAATAGTGTCTCATGTTTGTGATATAATATATACTTTAACATAAAATTATTAAAAACTATTAAGACATCACTTCTAGGAATTTCTCAACGTCAATGTAAGTTTGTTCAAGCAGCCATTCGCGAAGAACACGTTTTAAGTTGAACTTGTTTAAAGCATACAATGACAATTTCTTATTAAGTTTGCTGTATAAGTAAGGACCTAAAAATATAAAGAAGCTATGACTAAAACAAGTTCTTAGTTTTACAGTTCTAGCAACAACTTTACCTCGGGTCAATAAGACATTTGAGTAATGCATTAACCTATGCTGATTGAGAATTGTGTCCTCTACAAAAGCTGCCTGACCGTAAACAAGCGACAGTCTTTATAAAGCGCATCTGTAGGATAAAGCCGAGGTTTGGAGAAACAAACCTTAAGCAATGCTCTTTGTGCTCTTTCAATTTGTATAAGATTTGACTTAGCAACTCCACCCCACGTAGATATACAATATTTAAGAATTGATTGGCACAGAGAGAGATAAACCATTTTTAATATGTCAGCATTTGCTGAATAGCGAAGTATTTTAAAAATGTAGATAAGTTTACGCACCTTGTTTGATAAATATACTATGTGTTTTTTAAAATTAAGATTTCTGTCAATGACAACTCCGAGATAAACCGTAGAAGTGGTCGTTTCAATGTGAGGTACATTCTCATTCAAAGCACTTAATGTGTCATTTAAATTTACGTTTAACGGTTTCATGACAATTTGATGGTTGACGTCCATTTGGTTTATTGAGTCACGTATAGCAAAGTTGACGATTTTACTTTTACTAATATTAAGAGTCAATAAATTACCATGCAGCCAACGACAAACCGAATCAAAGCCAATTTGAGCACACTGGTAAGTCTCTGACCATGTACGTGAACTAAAAACTATAGCTGTATCATCAGCATATGAGAATAATGCGCCATTTTGAAGTTTGAGATCGCAGAGATCATTCATGTACACCAGAAAAGACTGGGACCCAGCACGCTTCCCTGTGGAACGCCGTAACTAACAGACAACTCAGAACTAGTATACGAATCGATCTTCACACTTTGCGTTCTATCTGTTAGGTAGCTATGAAATAGCGATAATTGATTACCTCTTATTCCTATTGCCTCCAATTTTCCCAGTAATATCGGAATAGAAACTGTGTCGAAGGCCTTGGTTAAATCCAGGAACATACCAATGCACTTTTGACCTTGGTCTAGGTTTTGTACTATATGGTCGACTAAGTTGTGTACAGCGTCTGTTGTTGACAAACTCGTCCGGAAGCCAAACTGGTTACGGATAATAAATTATATGTCTCCAAATAGGAAACCAACCTCTTGTTAATAATTTTTCGAAGATTTTAGACAGGGCTGGTAGTATAGAAATTGGTCTGTAATTTTCTGTACAGCTTCTGTCTCCAGATTTAAAAATAGGACATACAAGTGCTTTTTGAAAACGTTTGGAAACTTGCCTGAAACAATGCTTAAATTAAAATATATGTTATAGGTGGTACAACGACATCTTTGTGCTTTTAAGAAACGCATTAGAAATGCCATCCCATCCAACTGCACAACTGTTTTAAGCAGTATTATTAAGCGTTCAACTTCCGCTTGATCTGTTTCCAATAACACAAAGGAATTTGAATGGATAAGAGGGCATGAATGAAATAAAGGATTTTGGTTGATTTTTTCAGCAAGACTTTTACCGATATTTGCGAAATACGAATTGATATTATTTACAGTAAGCTGTTTATCGATACAATTATTAAGGAGGTCGCTAGATGAAGATGAAGTACAGGGTTTATTTGTAATGTTATTAATAACTTTCCAAATCATTTTGCAATTATTGCCAGCCTTAGTAAATTCAACCTTTTCATACTCTCTTTTGCTTTTCGGATCAAATTCGTACAAAAATTACGATACCTCCTATATGATAGTATTATAATTTCATTCTGCGGGAGTTTTCTGGTTTTTTTGTATAGATTATCTCGATGACGCATGCACTTCAAAAGGCCTTGGGTTATCCAGGGTTTAAGAGCGTGCCTTCTACGAGATATAAAAAAGGTTTTTCTATTCTTTGTTAATGCTGATATTATTGGTTCCATAAAAAGTTTGATCGCCACATCTGGATCTTGAGCCAGATAAACTGATTCAAAATTTATCTTAGTTATAGCTTCTGTAAGTTTCTCTTCATTAGTTTTAGTACTTATCACGCGATTTCTAGAAACTGATTTACAAGCAGCGGATGATAACAAAATTGCATAGTGATCTGTGATGGTTGACTCTAGGACTAGGATCTTACTAGGACGTTTAGATTTTAGGTTGACGTGATCTAGACAGGTATAACCGTGCGTGGGGAAGGTATGTCCTGGATATAATCCGTGATGTGTAAGTAGATCGAGATAATCTAAGGAGTGATTAGGCAATGAACCGCTAGCAATATTAATATTAATATCACCTACAAGAATGATATTTTGAAAAGATCTATAATTGGTTAGCGCAAGGTTCAGGGATTGAATGAAATTATAACAATCCAAAAACGAATAAGGTCGATAGATGGCAAGAATTGCAACTTCAAGACCTAGAGTGATCAACAAGCAGTTGCACTCAGATATATCCAATTCTATGACATTTATATTAGATAATGACTCACGAATATAAATAACTACACCATCGTTTTGATTGAAGTTATTAGCTGTAGCAAAATGATTGTAACCTTTAAGCGGAGGAATCACCGGGTTACGCGAAAGCCAACACTCCGTTAAAGCAATAATATCGCAGTTCACGTTTATTCTTTGTATTAGTGTTAAAAGTCCATCAAAATTAGCTTTAATGCTACGGATATTTTGTGAGAGTAAAGTAAAAAGGTTTTAGATGTAGACAGTATAGCTTGACATTCATCAGGTTTGCATAAAGTTGCTTCACAATTTGAGAAATGATCAATATCACATAGTAAGTTGTTCATGTTTGTGCTAGTTCAAAAATTTATAGTGTAAAATAACGACTTACATACTAAAATATTTATAAACTGTCTAATATGTCTATGCTTTTTACGAGTATGCTGCGCGAAGATTCGTCCTTTCTTATGTATATGCGTCCTTGTTTCACCCAGACAAATTTAATACTTTTTTCTTTTGCCTTAAGACGCACCGCCGCATGTAGTGCCTTGTTTGCCGGCGAAAGATGTTCTGACACATAAACCGGTACTCTGGGACCTACAAAGCCTAGTATTCCCGTATTTAGTTTTGTTCAGGATGATCACGGTTATAGCTAATAACTGCAGAATAAAATTCGTCACGGCAGCGAGGGCTTCGGAATTTAGCAATAATTGTTCGTGGTCTTTACTATCCTTATTTATTTTGCTACCCTTGTACAAGTAAGAATATCGCAGTCTTCAACCTTGTGTGAAATTGCTGCACCTATATCCTTCAGAATCTTAACAGGATTTTCGGATACCTTCTCTGGCAAACCTTGAATTTCGATGTTTGATGCTCGTAGATGTTGCTCTAAGTTGTTCAACCGTCCAGACAGAGTAGAGATCGATGACTCCAAACCAACACACTTTAAGCTTAGGCTCTTATTTTCATCCTTCATAGAATTAATTATTTCTTTTAAGTCCCTATTCTGGCTTTCGAGAATAGTTACGTGTTCGTCGAAGTGTTGTTTTAGAATCCCCGGTAATTCGACCTCCAACTGTTTACGAAGGATGCCAGGCAAGTCCACCTTAAACTGCTCTCGTAATATTTGCGGTAGCTCGCTACGCAGCATAGACACTATGAGTTTCCCAACTTCCGAATCAGTAACAGGACTTTCATTTTCGGTATCACAAGCCGTCACAGAGTTTATGAGTGCATTTCCCACTACGCACAAAGAACCAACAGGGGTGCTGTCTGTAATTCTACATCTATTACTTTGGCAATTAGGGCACAACCATGCACTCTTTGCTTCCCGATTGAATTTCCGATACGCTGAAGATGTAATATTTACGCATAAGTAATGAAATATTCGGTCGCAAACGGAACATATAATCTTTTCTGAAAGTTTAACACCTTTATTGCAGCCGTCGCACAAGCTCATTGTAGTTTTAATGTTGGCTGACAATACCAGAATTTGGGCTGAAATTGACACGAATTGCACTTGCACAAGATTGTTTATACACTTTTAAGAAACTTCGTCATTTAGCACACACGGAAAAAACTATTTTTATTAAAATACAGTAGACAAAACAATTTTAATTTATTCTTTAACACGGAGCTCATAAAAGTATACGTCTTTGCGATTTGACAGATTTGACATAAATCACTTACCATTACATATATCTTTTATTTCTGAAAACTGGAGCATAACTCGTTATTCTGTTAATTGATCTTTTCCCTGATTGATGTTTTTGTGTCTTAGGGGTGAATTGATGTGTTCTCTTTAATAAGAACACTTAAAAAGGTATTTCTTGATACTGTTTTATTTTTAATTTTATTAATTGCACCACTTTTTGTAAAGTGCATGCATGTGCAAATGTGATCGGAAAGTTGACATACCCTAAATGCTTTTGATGATATTCGACAGTAGTGACTAGACACTTTCGGAGGTAAACACAACCATTTGGACACCTCCCGGACAGTTCCTCCTGCACTTCTTCGAATCAGAGATGACCACAATGACTTACAATTAAAGTAAGTTTCATAATGATCTGTCGTACCTGTTGTTGTTGTACTATCCTTAAACCAGTATTATTTATTGTCACTGGCTATTAAAAAAAAGTATCAGCTATTTCTTTTCCACTATTCATTTTGGAGTTCAATAAAAACTTATGCACTATATAATTGATAAGATTTTCTTACAGTGAAATATTTGTAAAGTTTTAAAACGACTAACGCGATTTTAAATTGTGTGAATTTGCGCCTTACTGCTGTGTAACTTCACATAACGTACGTTATACAGATAATCTTCTGACAGCTGATGTCAGATGTATTGAATGAATTTAATCAATAATTTATGTCGGTCGGATAAAATATCAAAGTATGAGAACAAATGTAAAAACATTGAGAAATTTTATAATTCCTCAATGTTTGTTATTATTATATTGTTTATATAAATAGAGACTAATAAGACTATTTTGTTGTATTTTGACTAAAAACACGGCAACGTTTTCATTACCATTACATATATTACAGTTGATTTTGGTCAAATAAAATATGCTAAATGTGCACGTTTGTCACATAGCTTTTAGTCGTTAGTTTTTATTTGACAATATTCTGCCTATGCACATATCACATATTTTTAGCGACCACAGTTAACCCTATAATGCTTAGAATCACGTAGAAGTTGTATATGAAAATTTGATTAAACCAGACATAATGGTCAATATGACGAAATCTCCAAAAATAGTGTATCTTAGATGGTTTGAATTTATTTTACAACGCCGACATAATATGCATTAAAGCATCCTTCCGCCGAATGAGCTACAGATTCAGAGAGACACAACGCACTCAGGACCAAAAACCAACAATGTGTTAAGCACAGATCCTAGATTGGGAATCGAAACTAAAACCTGCAACGCAGCAGCCAGTACCCGCAGCTATTCTAATCCCTACGCTACTAAGCATTTGGGGAGACCCCAAATGTAAAACATGTGCGATAGCATCTGCAGAAGATACGTATAGAGTACAAGTGACAATGGCCCTTACAATCATACAATCATATAATTTCCGCTCTAACTGAGAATCGAACGCATATGCGACTCGGAATGTTGGTACTCTGATCACTTCTTCACACGACCGTCATGACCCATTTTAAATATATTAGAATTATATCCTATACAAGTGGATGCAGGTTCTCTAGCTGATGACGTAATAAGCACGATAATGAAAGCAGTGTCTAGATAAGTTATCTGCGACGATTAAACACTCTGACCCATCACTGTCAATGTCAGTAGTATGCCTTCGCAACACAACAAAGACAAGCGTCAACCCGGCGCTTCTTCATTCTTTCGCAATTTCTTGTTTTTAAAATAATTTTAATAACACTATTAAAATTACTAACATTTCTGATAACCACATAAGCTTAAATGCTTATGCGTATTAACAACAATAGGGAAATGGTTAGATTGAAATCTACGACCTTCACTTTCGCAGATCGTCATATGACCTATAAACGCTTACTGACGATCGAGAACTATCACCTAGAACAAACACTTAAGCTAACTTGGTTGGATTTGTTGAGTGCGGTTATCAGGACCGGTAGTGATATCTCTAAGGGACATAAAAGGAATAAAATGTAATTCCTCCTTACCAGTAATTAACGTCGCATTAGTTTTTACACAATTAAAAAGATATTGTTATATTTCTTTTCTTTAAAATATACTAGTGCACGAAAACTTATAGGAGTATTTTTTTTGTAAAAGTAGATACTCGCACAGTTCACTTGATGATAATTCTTACATCTATCCTTTATAAACAATTAAGATGCAAAACTCTAGCTAAGAGCCTTATTAGTATTTTTTTTTATGAAACAGGCTGACAATTGAGCACACAGGTAATAATAAGTGCTAGCCAATGGTAAGTGACGAATGCAACCCAAACTACAACCATCCAGGTATATCCACTCCCAATAACCAGATCACCAGTTTACGGTATTAAATCATACTTCAAAGTTGGTGACAAACAAGCAAGCAGCCCACCTGATGATAAGTGATTACCGCCGCCCATGGACATCAGCAACACCTAAGGTTTCGCAGATGCGCTGCTGGCTTTTAAGAAAGGTGTAGGCTCTTTACTGGAAGGTCCCAAAGTCGTATCGGTACGGAAATACAGCTGATTCTACAGAGTACCATAAAATTTCGCGTTAACCGAACAGTGGTGAATTGCCATATTAATCTTCTCGATGAGGATGAAATTAAGAGAGTAACTCATTCTATATATCTCATTCTCGCATCTCATTCCACCATTAATAAATCCTCTTAATCGAATAAGAATATCGTCCTTACAGTTAATAGTGGCTGGTAAAGAGGTAAGACATCTTAGTATATATAAGTAACAACACAATTGTGTTGTGTTTTACTGTTTCTTAGAGACGGACGGAAGTAGGTATATGGGCCATCACTCACCACTGGGTGAACTGTATGCTCATTTGTCGATATTAACGAGCTAAAAGTAAAAAATGCTACGTAATTCTCAGTTTCTGTAACAACTTAAAAGCTTGTTTCAAAAAATAACAAAGACCTATACGCACAAGGACTATGTGCAAAAATGCCAATCACAGTCCAAATTTTGGCAGAAGCAACGTAAAGCCTCGTCACAGGAAGGCACGAGCGTTATTAATCATTGCGTACTTTACTCAAAGCATCGGCAATTTTCCGTACTGCATACCATTTCGCTTTGTGAAAGCTTCGCTCTCTCGTTTGTTTAGCGTTGTTTTGTGGATAGTACCGTTGATGTTGAATATTTTCTAGATATTACTGATTAATTGCGTAACTAGGCGAACGCTGTGTATTACAACCAATTAGTGCACTAGTCTGTGGGAAGTTTAAAGGACTACGTATGCAAGGACGGGGTATTCTAAACTTGAAACCCTGCGATATTCCACCGTTACCGCATAATGTTAGAACCACGGGAACGTTCACAAGCGTGCACCAATATTGCCAGATTTCTGACGTTTTTTCTTCCCAATATTACTACGGGAAAGCGGGGTCGACCGGATGTTTTTGTTAATGTAAATAACATACGAAGATAATTTGCGCATAAGAAATTTTATATTACGAACCGTTATATGTAACGCGTTTGTTGAATTCTCCAAGACAACTACATGATTTTTCATTATTAAATTAAGAATAACAAACGAGCACAACAAAATAGCGGCATAGCTATTTTACGCTGGTATTCTGTGAGGGCGTGGTCCTACCCTAGTCAAGTTTACCCATTCATTCTGCTAGAAACAAACTGCGGTGCAGCTGCATTAAACAGTATAATTTTCTCTTAAAAGATATCTGCCGGGATTTTACCGTACATGGTGTAATTATATCTATATATTTTATGTAGCGAATACGTTGTCTGGCCGCAGAGGCGTTCAAACGTCAGTAGCGTTCCGACCGTTGACAGGAACGGATGTCTCGTATGTGTACGGGCATCGACGTAAACAAGACCATTACATTGTGAATGTTATAGACGTTTTGTGTTCCTTACTTATGTGGTAGACTTATGGTGGGTTATATGTGCATTTTGGCAAGGTTCAGATATTGTGGTCTGGTGAGTAATATTTCTTTTTCGTTATAAATAAAAGAAAGCAGTTTTATTATTATATGACACAATTTAGTGTTTCGATGAACATTCTAAAGAATACAATTATTTAATTTAAAGATAGAGTTTAAGCATACGCAATACTTGAATCGTAAAGATCGATAAGTCTAATAACGACGTAGTGATAAAAATAAATGATTATACATTATTTTTTATAAAACCTTATATATGACCGATTCATTTTTAAGCTTTTAAAGCGTTTAACAAATATGTCACTTTCTAAGCCACTATCAATAACACTAATATCAACTTAGTTACTAACGGATAAAATAAAGATTATTATAAGACCTTATTAGTTGATCTGAGTTATTAAATATTTTTTTAAACAAATGGAGAACCTGAAAGAATCATTGATCACTAATAAATATACCTTTATAAACTATTTATTAATATACTGTGGGAATCATAGCATAGTATATTAAAGTAGTTTGTTGTTCATATGGTCTTTTCCGTTTCTATACCAACCAACCACTAGGCTAGTTATGCCGAGTTATTTTATCATTTTTGCAAGAATGTCTGAAGCAAATAGCAAATATATATGTCGTCGGTGAAGCGAAGTTTTCTTAACCTTGTTTTACCGAGGTATTGTACCCGTCTTCCCAGTTGCTGAATTTCCTCAAGAATGGCCGTGAACAGTTTCGGATATATTGGCACTGTGTAATGCAATTTAATGAATGCTCATATATTTTTAAAAATAATTTAATGTAATTGAATATTATCCTCTGTAAAATTTTGTCTATCAATTAAATTGAATCGGGCAAATTTACTAGCTTTTATAAATGCTAGTTCATAATTCGATTCTGTATCACCTAAAGTCAGCGTAACTGCAAGTTCGATGTCCGCGAAGTTACTATTTCCGGTTCCTCATCCTATCCGCTAAGTTTTCTATAGACTGCGACGATCTTCATCTCATTCGCCATAAATAATCACATCGCAAATATGCTTTTAATATTCGTGATTATTTGTACCGTTTTGATATAAGTTGTAGTTATAGTACATAGCCGCTGCGTCGTGGGTCCTCGGTTCGATACCCAGCCGAGAAGCAAATTCAGTGTAGCACAAATTGTTGGTTTTCTGGTCTGTTTTGGTTGTATGTGTACCTCGCGTTTTACACTGCATCTGTACCTTCCTTAATCGTATTGCATATTCATTACATCGGATTAGGGGAGATGACGACGATTGAGTGCCTCTGTGTTTGCGCAAATGCTTACAGCATCATTATATATCCTGTGTGTAGTTCACGACCTCTGGTAATAATCAGAAGTAATCGCCGTGGTCGAAGTCGATCAAGAGAATATCGTATCTGTGTAGTAATTTGTTACCACCGTTCAGGGTAATAGTGGTAAAGCCACTCTGCTTTTTGTTTCTAGCTGTAGCATCAAAGTGTCGGCTTGAACGGGGAATGACCGCGCCCTCACAGAATACCACGGTAAGGCTAATGTGTTTTTTCGATGAGTATAGGAATCCGGAGGCCGTTATTACTGCGGACGAGGCATTCGATCTTAGTCCTTAGGGGTGACAACACATCTGCATTATGATTCCTTATCGAAGGTGAATGTTGGTGTAGTCAGGAATCACTTACCATCAGGTTAACAATGTGCTCATTTGTCACCCTAAATACAATAAACATACCTCCAGTATCGAGTAGCGTGAATCGGTTGGTTTGCCGAAGACTTTTCTGTCATAATACATTTTTGTTTTTCAGGTCATAACGATATACCCTTATCTTACGCCACTCTCTATTTTATTTTGAAGTTATCCTATTTCATAACAAATATATTACGGGTGACGGGGTCAAGTATATTTGCATACATTCCTGCGATACCACAAAATGGCTAGCTTACGAAACTCTGGTACAAGGAGAGAAAATAATCCAGTTTATTGACATTATAACATCTCTGACCGATAACGATGGCTCATCAAGCTTCATTTTAGCCTATCATTAGTCCAGTGTTGGATTTATTATTTTTTTAGAGAATGATTATAAGCCACCTGAGTCCATCGACTTCCCGCAATCTTGTATAGTTCGTCACTCCATCGGAGGAGGAGTTATCTAATTTATCTGTAAATATTATGTTTCCTCGTATCCATCTAGTTGTGTCTCAAGTGTTCATTAATAAAAAAAATTATAAATAATTTACAAAAACAAAAATAATATAAAACATGTAGTTGAGAAAACAAATTGCTTGAGACCGCGACTCAGTTATCGAACACTAACCGCCAACAGCCAATATTCTTAGTAAACGGGATCAATTTACCAGACTTCATAAAAGTGACAAAACAATACCATATTTTCTTTCATAGGTACACAAACATAAATGCAGTAAGGTTGGATACAATATTAATCAAATGTAACTCAAACCAACACCCGGCGTTGGTGAAGTTACATATCCAAGTTCAATGCAATTAGCATTATTAGAACCATAGCGTAGCGCCTGCTTATTGCGAATTATTTTATGTGATAAATTAAATCAAAATTATGTAAGGTATCAATATATAGACAATTGGCATCAAATTTAACAGCCTGCATCTAATGCCGAGTTATAGATAAATAGTTCACCTCGACCGTAGAAGGTCCACGCCCTAACAGAAAATCTGTGTAAAAAGAATCCGCTGCATTTTTATGTGATAGGCCTCCAGGTCCCTAACCTGGATATCCCTCATAACATGTGTTATAAACAACCAGATCCAAATGGAATAAGATCCTAGATAGGTTTATAATAATTTATTATTAACTGATAGGGAGGAGTTACGTCTATCCTCAGGGGCTCGACGTATTTGCATCTTGAATCTTTGTTGAAGATGGAGAGATATCATACCGTAGTCATCAAGTACCATGAGAAGAACTGTGTTGCTATTCGTAATTTGGAAAAAAACGCTCTACCCTAGGTGATGCAAATCTATAACCTTACCACCATTTAAATAATATTAGAGGTGACAAACATAGCGACAACGAAAGTTTGTATAATTTATTTTCCTTTTATATATTCTGAATTATCCAGATATGGATCAACTAGTTTATATATTTATTAGTTTATATATTTATATTAGTTTGCGCTTACGTTAATTTTCTCTTCATAATTCAAACGTGCAATACGATAGCCACATGAGATGAGATCATTCCATCGGTTCATTAATATTTAATTCCGTTTCGCAACTGTATAAAAAATATATTATCTAAAGATAAGTTAGTACGAATGATTAAATGAATCGAAGAAATGCCAAGAAAATCCTTTTTAAGCCCCGAGGCACAAAAAAAAGGTTTGAACTTATTACACCCCGTAATAAGTTTGAAGCTTTTGTATGTCTCCCTCGAACTAATGCTGAAACGGGTGAATTTGATGGCGCTTTTTATCTGGAAGTTTTAGGAGTAAGTGATTAACTTTGTTTTATGAAAATCTGTTCAGCCGTTACCGATTATACTGGGCAAAAATTAACTTAATGCTTATTAAGTATTCATACGGCTTTGGAAGCGTAAACCACTACATATAAGCGGTTTATATTAATTTACTTTTTAAATCATATTTTACTTTTTATATACTTGATTTGACGTAGTGTTTACAGTTTTTTTTTAATAATGGGGTTACAAACGAGCACACTGTTCGCCTGATTGTGATGGTGAAGTGATGACTTCGGCCGATCGGTGATGTCGGCGTCTAGATCTATCCTCAACAAAGATGCTCAACATACGGAACACAGCAGTGTTGTGCTAATATTCTGTGAGGGAGTGATCCTTAATGTGCTCCGTGTAACACTGTATTTAAATGTTCCCGCAATGTGCGCACACGCATTACATCGGAGTCGAGTGACATGGGAATACAAATGAGTGCCTCTGTGTTTGCACAAAGGCTTACGGGACTATAATATAATAGGCGCAGTTGTTGTCATCTTGTGGATATCAGAGCAGAAAATATCGCCGTGATCGAAATGGACCAGGAGGATCATGCCCATATATTATTGAGCAAATTATCCCTTATATTATGTTTGTATGATTGTTTATACGGAATCTTTGCACCTAAAATTACATAATTTATGGTACAGTAGGAAATATTAACTCCGTCATGGCATTAACGTAATAGAAGTTTTCATAACGTTCACTTCACTTGCACGGCTTCGAATAGTATATTTCCTTATCTAATATTGTATGTCACATAAATCATGGTATATCAATGGTTGGGGGTATATTTAATGCGGTAAATCAGAATTTAATTAATATATATTAACACATGTGGGTCTTGTGGAATGACTTTTTATTCAGACAGCGTAACGTTGTGCAAGGAATTACTTGTACGAAAAATACCGCCACAATGGCGCGTCCTCAACCGCTTTATACAAAATTAATTAGAAGTCAGATTACAAACTAATGAAGTGAAATTATTGTTTACAACGCCAAATTAATATGATGATTAACTAAATTACTAATTATGAATTGTAGATATAATAAGATATAGGTAAATCACTAAAATATCATTAGGAGTATTTGTTGTACGTCACAACCGCTGGGCTACAACAACTACTTCTACTACTACGAACCAATATGTTGCTAGCGAACATATATTAGATATTTAGACACTAAGTAAAAGTCTGCATTAGGATTTATATAGTTTGCTTTTTTTTATTGTTGTGTACAAAATATTTATTGTATTTATTTTCTTTTTCATATACAGATAAAATAAAGAAAAAAAATATTATTACGGTCGTGTTGATAACAATATGAAATATAAAGGTTAAACCTCAAATTCCAACAGGCATAATACCAATAAAAATAAATGTAATTGTACACTCAGATTCTCTTTTGTCTCGTTACTAATTGGTTAATAAACAAAGATTATTTTAACACTGAATAAAGCCAGTCTCTTACGCACAGATTGCGGTACACAAACAAGCACACGTAATCACACACGCGCACACACAAAAAGATCGTCACACTATTTATCTCTTGCAGTGTTGAATTGTAACTGTCTATCAGTATAATTTCTAATAGATTATTATATTCCAGGGGAGAGTGCGGCCGAATAACGGTATTCAGACTTAAGCCAAGTACAAACACCAAATTCGCCTAATTTCCATTGTGTAATTTAAGTATACTTAATTGGTTTCGATAACTTTGTGAGAGTTAATAAAGAATTATTATTCATTATTCAAAATATATACATGTCCAGTATTAAAAATAACATAAATACCAAGTCTTTTGAGAGATATACCCATGTTCAAATGTTATTTTCTTCATTGTTGTTATGCATCTTTTATGTTTGTACATATTATACTGTTATTATTAAAGTTTAAACATTTTTTATAAAGAATATTAGCAATGCTATTATTACAATACTAATATTCCTGTTAACTTCTCCAACTAAGCTGAAAATGCTTATGCTGGGATCTATGGGATACCACACGAAACGTCTATTTTCGCACTTAATTATTAACTTAAAGAATTACAATAAAAATGGTTACTTTAGATCCAGAGACGTTTGGTTTCGCGGGTTGTTTTTGATAAGTACAGTCTCCTTTTTTCAAAAGGGCACATTTCAGCTTTTTTTTTATCAAATCGCCTCTTGGCATATTCAGCTGCAGTTGTTACTTTTTGTTGTACGTGCTGTTCAATTAGATCAAAGTCTATAGGTCCACGACAATAGTCGAATGGTGGGTTCGAACCTTCGACCTTAACCTTTTACGTTTCGCAGACCGTACTCTAAACCATTAGGTTATTGGTGCTTCAATTTAGCTTAAATTAGTTCTTATATATTGAACTTTAGGGGTGTTGATAATTTTATAAATTCATAATAGAGGACCTACCATGTCACCCTGTGGTACTCCTATTGTGTTATCTGTGTATGGTTATTGTAAAACGTAATTTGAATAATAATCGTTTTTCTGTTCGCTGAGTATCGCATGATGTTACATTGATATCACGCTTGCGCTAATTGAAACACAACAGGCAATGTGTGAAATGATTCATAAATCTGATTGAATATTTAATAACACCGGTTTACCACTCATGTATCCTCATAATATGTTTGTACCGGTAAATATGAGGCTTTTACTTGTGATACAGGTACAAAACTTAACACAAGCCCCAGCACTCATAAACACCTGTGTATCTATCTTATCTATCTATCTTATTTATTCCATATGATTACTACTCGTATAATTAATGTTTGTGGTGAGAAATAAAGGATTATAATTTAAAATATTATAATATTCATATTGGTTTACAGGTGTTTGGTCCATGCTGTAGCATGGATGTATCGATGGCTGCACAGAATAACACAATAAAATAGTTTAATGCTGCTATCTTTTGTATGATGATCGAAGAAGTCGCCGCTAATAATAATTACAAATTATGATTAGTCAAGGCATTCAATTCAATTCAATTCAGTCAAGACTTCAGATTTATTCAATATTTGTCACACTGAATTAATAATACAAGTACTTCGTTATTTATTCATTTATTTTATTTATAACATTGAGAGTAATAAACGAGTGATTACTGCGGTCCATGACATCTACATTGATCCTTGAAAAGATCCTTGAAAATTCAAGAAATCATAATGCAGATGCGTTAGTACCCTTGAGGACTGAGATGTAATGCCTTGTCACCAGTGATAAAGATCACCGGATCTCTGCGCTCACCAGACTAAACACAGCACCGTTATGCTGCAATTTTACATCGATATTCTGTGTGGGCATGTTCCTCCCCGATGTGACCCATCCATACCTCAGCTAGAGACAAACTTTAGACCGTCTCTTTTATTCTTATATTCTCTTTTATTGCAGAATTGGAACAGATAAATGTACAAGAAGAGTTAAAATAGAATTATTACAAAGTTAGGATAAATATAAGCTCTAGTTAAAAATCAATATATATATATATATATATATATATATATATAACTGTATATATATATATATATATATCCTCCTGACGCTGTCGTATGAACATTGATGCCGAAACGATCACAGTAGACCCTGAATCTGAGATATTCTCTACCTTCATCCACGACAATCTGTATCGGGGTTCCGAAGATATGTACAACTCGTTTAAGAGCTGCCAGGGTACTACTCTGACTTTTGTCAGTAGAGTAATTGAGTAATATGTATTTTGTATAGGCATTAATTACAACAATGACATACTCGTCACGTCCACGGGAGTCTTTGTTACCCCAGCCTACTAGTTATGTCCATATGAATGACTTGAAATGCAGTCGTTGGTTTTAATATCGGGTGCAGCTTGAATAGCACCCGACGGACCTTTCGAGGTTGTGCATACGATAGTTATTTACAAAATTCCATACCATCGTATTCATTTTGTTAAAGCAGTTTCTCGCATCCAGCGTGCTGCAGTGATGTATGGTAGGAATTGACTGAGCTCCATTGAAACGAATTAGGTACAACTGTTACCTTGTGAGTGCCGAGTAAGGAATCTGAAATAAACTTCTAGAGTACACCGTCTTCTAAGACATAACCAGCTGTGCTGTCTTTTATCGGACGCTGGGTGGCATCACGTCGTTGCTCTATTTGAAGCCAATCGGTGTCCCTTTTTATCACATTGATGCTATTTTCAGCCGAAGGATTCCTGCACAAAAAATCCGCGAGCTGCAATGTTTCTCCTTTACGGTATTCAACTTCAAAGTCATAGTTTCGAAGAAATATCCACCACCGACAGACTCGGGGCAATAGATCTTTATTATGCTGGGATGCCTTGAGGGCGTTACAATCTGTAATAACTTTGAATTAACGGCCGTATAAATACCACACTCCTTAGGTTAAATCTATCGGTGGTAATCAACCTGCCTCGAGCAGCCCTCGACGACAGTCTGGGTATGCCTAGTGAGAGCATGAACTGCGAAGTTCGTGTCGTTGACTGAAGAGATGTTTCTGGGAATGGCAAGTAGATGTGGTGATGTGGCCACCCTCAGGTTATTCTTGAGTTTATGCCGGTCAATTATAGTTTTGTGGAATTATAGTTTGATGGCCACTGCTTGGGTTTCAAACTCGTTCACGTTTATAGTATTTTTCGCATGTATGGCCTACTAGAGCAGAAAATACACGTGGGTCTGCCAGTATTCTGACACAGGTTTGTTCTCTTGTTGCTGGGATTGAGAGTTTTCATTTTTATTACTGAAGCGGCAGTTCCTAGTATCGTGACCCACTCTTTTGCAAATTTGACAAAAAACTGATGATTTATCTAAGAATTTTTTTATTTTGTATGTGCACATTTGATGTACCAGCATTAGATCTTTTAACACGGCAAATAGACGATGCGACGAAAATAAGTTCTGAAACCGAAGTAGCCCATACGTTTAATAATTCGATCCTTAATCTTTCATCGCTAATGAATCCAATCACTGCCTCTACTGCGTCATCATTAGACAACTTGTATTTAGTGATACGTCTCCATAAAACCCACGCAATTCCTCAAGTTACTAACCCATAAACTTGCGCGACCCTTAGGTAAAGTACCGACTTTAATTCTAATCTCATAGACACTTGGGTTATATGTTTCCTAGGCATTAGTGACATTCTGACACCATTCAGTCATGCCGATATCGATTTCCGGATCATATGACGGTAAGAATATTTCTATATATCTTCTATTCTATATATAGGTTGCGTTGTAATACGTTCGGACATGTTTTTCATAACTTGTTGTCATATATTGTCTTTGTTGGATCAAAAACTCCATCGGTACACCGTTAACAGGAGCATTAATAATTTCACTAATCAAGCCATAATGACTGGCAAAAGTGGATGGCAATCCCACTTCTGATAACGATGGAGAAACACTATCTGTATTATTAGAAACAGTGATGTCAGCATGGCTTACGTCACCGTTTTCATTATTTAACTCGCTCTATCGCGTACAGCAAAAACCACACGAAACGTCTATTTGCACTTAATTATTAAGTTAAAGAATTACAATAGAAATGGTAATAATTTAGCACTTACACTTAGTCTTTTCACCACGACTGCTCCAAAAGTTATGCCCACAGAACACATATACTCCTAGCGTAGAAGACCGATAGGAAAATGAGAAAAAAAATGCTAACACGAACGCTAACTAGCGCCGCAGTTCATGCCATCGGCAACTTTCGTATAGCGCCAAATTTAAATGGGTATAATTAGTACCTCGGTGGTTGACGATAAATGTGTTTGTTCTGTTAGTCAACGAATTAACCAAACTAACCAAATGAATAAATAACATTTATAAATCAATCAAAGTTTTTAGGCATGTTGCAACATTTTTATTTTTCTATTTATTCGTTTTGACACTTCCTCGCCAAAATCAGTATTTTTTAGCTTTAAAAACCGTGTTAGGCATATAGATACTGTAATAGCAATTATGGATTCAACATTTATCTTATAATCCATCAATATCGCAGACAAAATGAGTCCGTAACTCCAAATTTGATTTCACAACATACAGAAAGGCGTCAATTTCGCACTGGAACCTCTAGCTCATAAACAATAAGTCACAAAGGATATCTTAATCTCTCTGGAGTCTAAAATCTCTTTGGAGAACTAAACCGAAGTAGAACCTCGTGTTAATTTAACAATATTGAAAAATGTAATGTAAGAAATATGAAAGTAACTGTTGGTAAGAACTTTCAAAAGTTAAGAAAGTTGCCATCTTACAAAAAAAACATACCAAATACATTATTAAAAATTATCAAATGTTTTAACTGCATCTTGGAACAGTTAAAATTAAAGTTTATTTTATCTTATCGTTTATAATAATATTTTAATATACTTAATCCCTTAGGAAACTAGTCAAAGTGAAATAACTTAGAGCTCCAACAAATAATGTTTATACCAAACTGATAAGTTTTTATTTAAAGAGATACTGCAACAATTGATCAACCAAAAGCTATAATTGAGTGGCTTAGCGTAGACACACATATTTGGTAATATAATACCTAGTTATTTTATTTTAAAGAATACATTGTTTATTATATTGAAATATTAATATATTTCAAAAGTGGTATATATATAATTGGTCTGGCCATAAATACTGTTACATAAAAACTTTTCTTTTTTTCAACTTTTTAATTATTTTGAATTTGGAACACGTTATTACTATGGAACACATATTATTTTAAAAACTTCTTTCGATTTTGCGCCATTTTACATATTTTTTCGTGTTCATTATCAAATTACAATATGGAATGGGGTGTGAAAATAGGATTGCAGTGATTGTCTTGCACAAAGTGGGTATGGAGCCGTCGGCAATATTCCAGCCGTATGTTCGTATATCGTACTATCAACAAATACAACAACACTTTCTCTATTGAAGACCAGAAAAGATCGGGGCGGCAGCGTGCTGAAAGAACTACAAAGGCTGTTAATGCTGTTAAAGCCAGGATTCGTCGAAACCCCATTAGGAAGCAAAAAATCTTAGAAATGAGGATTCCCGCTAGGACTCTGTCGCGTATTATAAAACAAGACTTGAAGCTCGGTGCTTATCGTCGATATACAGGATATGCCCTAAATCAGTCTTTACAATTAAAGAGAGTGGATCGATCAAAACGCCTTCTGTCGCGATACGCACAGAAATATCCTCTTTACCGATGAAAAAAATTTCACGATTGAAGAACACTCACGCAAAATGATAAAGTGTACGCTCACAGTTCTAAAGAAGCTGCTCAACTGGTCGGAAAGGTGGCATCCGGCGTCAGTGATGGTTTGATGGGGCGTGTCCTTATCAAGTAGTCACAAAACTACATTTTTGTGACTCCTTGATAAGGACACAACTTCAGCCAAAGTGTATCAAGATACAGTCTTGGATCATGTTGTGAAACCTCTCAGCAATACACTTTTTAAAAATATACCGTGGACTTTCCAGCAGAACTCTGAACCTGGTCACAAGGCATGAACTACCCAAGCCTGGCTTGAAACCAACGTTCCGGACTTTATAAGAGCTGAAGACTGGCCCTCATCTAGCACAGACCTCAACCCGTTAGACTTCAAATTATGGTCAGTTTTAGAGCTGCCTCCTCTAAACGACACGGCGACATTGAGTCTCTTAAAAATCTTTGGAATAAAAATGCATCTTCATTTGTAACAGAACTTATGGCCGGACTAGGATATTTAGCACTTCTGAAATAAATTCATGTTAAATATTAAATAAATGTTTTCACCTTATACAAATTCAATATTGGTCATAATAACAAATCTACAGAGTAATAAAAAGTAAGCAAATATCACACGATAAGATCAATCGTAAAGAATTTATAGTTGTAACAGATATTCAGACTTTTATTATCTTAACATATCGACTTACTTAAACACTGAGTGTTATGCTTGTTTTGGTGCTTTGTTAATGAAATTGTTTTCTCAACATAATGATTAACGCGATTAGTGATTATTACTGATCTAGGTTTTATGTCATCTTATTAGTGACTGTCTTTATTACTTCGATAAGACAAAACAAATGGGACATTCTCTAAGGCAGAGTCAGGAGAGAGTCAGGCTTAAACCTAAGAAAATCGATTAAGATAGTTAAGTAACAGCACATATCTCCCAGCTGTCTTAGTTCTCTGCGTAGATCATTTGACCTGTGTTTGGATTGTTTTTCAAATTTATTTCCTAAACTCTAAAAAAACTAAACTCCCTTGTGTCCTTCTAATTGACAAAACTTAAAATTTTTGAGTATATAATTGTTGTCATATATTGGAGGTTTTTAAAATTTTATATTAATGTTCAACGTATTACATTAAGTAGCGGATACAATTTATAATATTAGAATTATCTATGTTATTATTCAGATCCCAATTCTGACCACCTGCATGAATGTAATATTTACCTCTTATAACACTCATATTATTAATCCAACTATTTTCGAGACGGTTCCAAACGGTTAAGGGACAACGTGACGTTTGGGCTTTCAACAGGATACATCCGGATTTTCGGGGAGGAAATTAACACATTCGTAATCCCCTGATACGTTCATCCCTTTCATGACGGCGGCGTCCATGTGTAAAGGGTGAAGCTTTCCTATCTAAATGGGACATTTAATTGCTTGCGGTTGCAATTTTCTATTTAATATGATTCAATTTCTATTCAACTTCGCACACTTCGCGGATGTATTTTAGTGTAATATAATATATATAATTTATGTAATTCCGCTAATATAGGTATACTCATAAGTGCGTCACGTTCCCATTCCTTATTAGGCATATACAATAAAATGGGATGAAATTTATGGTTAGCAAACGGCATGGGACGTTTATAATACAAACTCAAAAACAAATTATTTGTGTTACACAATAGCCTCGTCTTTAAAACGCTCCTGAATCCGCAATCGTCCGTTTTTTTGTGAATGTTACCTCATATTTCCACTTTATAACAGTTAATACCGTATTTATTATTAAATACCTATTCTTTCCTTAAAGCGTTATTAGTAGTTTAATACGAAAATAAAAATTATGTTTTTATTTAACTGCTCTTACTCGTCTCGTCAATGTAAGAAATATTATATATTAACAAGCTTTTATTAGCTTGACCTGTATATATGTATGGTTGAATGTATATTTGTATGTTTGTATGTATGTATGAATGTAATGGAGTCTTCGAATGATTAAAAATTCGTGACGTCTGAATAATCCAAAATTTTACAGAACGATTATTATACAATAATTTCATAGCTGCGCGATGTGATTTAATGTTTTAAATCTATTAATATTTTTTCATTATGAGATTAATAACATAACATAGTTAAACATTGAGTCATATATATAGTGAGATTTATCTTTGTAGCAAGCATGTGACCTATGATCGACAATTTAACTGACAAACAAATTAGCGAGTTTACTTTTAAATTAAGATTGTCACATAACACCACGAAAAAAAACCTGTACTCTATGTTATATATAAATATGTGGCTACTAATCAATAATTATACAAATATGCTATAACAATAATTATACAATTAAAATATATAAAGAAGTCAACTATAGGTCACTCAATTTGAGTACGAGGCCAATTCTACAGAAAGACATCATAATTTTAAAGTCCTTATGTAAAAAATCTCAAGTGTCGACACTTACTGTTATCTGAAAATTGAATATTTTATCACAAAATAATGTGAGATTGCCTAATTTAGTCGTAGCAGTATCCGTGCTTTAGTATATATATGGGGCAAGAGCAATTTTAATTCATTTGAATAATAATTTATCTTGTACCAATTATTTTAATCAATTTACAATATATAATAAAAATATATAATCTATACTATTACTATTATAATACTGTTAATATGTGTAATAGTAAATAAATAAATAAATATATAATTTTGATATATTTTATTAATTCAACATCTCAACTGTTGTCGACTGCAGGACATCTATGTCCTGTCCGACAACAGTCCCAACAGCTCTGAAGTCGCGAGATTATAGAACAGGGCTAAGATATTCCCTTTCTGTCGACCGTCGTTGTACTTTCCATCCAACTGCAGATGGTTTCTACCTTCACCATGAACGGGTCCGCTCGACAGACGAAGGATAACGTCGCATAATAGTGAATTAATAGCAATATGACTCTGCTGTGTCGAAGCATTCTGACTTAGTTCTTATGACGACAACACATCTTCAGTCTTTGATGAGAACAGAGTTGGTGCTTATCTGGATATCGGTCGCAGTACATCGTCACTTACCTTCGGGTGAAGGTATGTGTTGGTCATCTCTAGTTCCGCAAAATGAGCTAATAAAAGTACACCCCACTTCTCTCTGACCTTCTATTATTACAAAAGTTTTTCCTAGTATAAATGACAAATAGTATACTTGACTCCCGGACAGCTGCATTATCGATCGCACTGCCAAGGTCTAACGTCCGAGCTAGGACAGTCGTGGACAATTATAAACATGAATGAAACAATGGACTAGCTCCAGTTACGCGAGAAGGGGATTTGTGTTATAACAAAAGCGGTATTTATAAAATGTTTGTCTTTTCATGCTTACTTGATAGCTTTGTTGTTGTTTATATGTGTATCGTTTTATAATATCTGTAACGGTAATGAAACAGACGTAATTAGGTCAGAAATTTTAAAGTTAGTAAAATTATACTTAAGCGGCGAGAATTGAGTGACCGACCTATAGTGAATAGTTTTAGAATAACGTTACCGAGAAATAAATACATACATGCATATTGTATGTATATTCTGGTTATTACCAGATGACATCCACTGCGCAGAATATTTTTACAATGGTATAGACATTCACAAATACAGAAGTTCTCACTTTTCATCCCTTTTTTAGTAGTAATAAAAGTTGTAGTATATGTGCAATAAATACATACATGCATACTGTATGTATATTCTGGTTATTACCAGATGACATCCACTGCGCAGAATATTTTTACAATGATATAGACATTCACAAATACAGAAGTTCTCACTTTTCATCCCTTTTTTAGTAGTAATAAAAGTTGTTATATATGTGCAATAAATACATACATGCATATAGTATGTATATTCTGGTTATTACCAGATGACATCCACTGCGCAGAATTTTTTTACAATGGTATAGACATTCACAAATACAGAAGCACTCACGTTTCATCCCTTGTTTAGTAGTAATAAAAGTTGTAATATATGTGCAATAAGACCGGAGGAAGGTTTAGATGCATTGTTAAGACACGCGACGTACTCAGTATACCCAGACTCGAAAACCAATAATTTGTGATGAAAAAATGTTAATCCTCGGCTGCGAATCGAAGCCAGGATCTGCGACGCAGCAGCCAGCTTCTCTAACCATTACACTACTCAGTCAGCATATAAGAAACTAAGTATATGGGCTGTTAATTTACTACACGCGGTGCAACCAAAATATCATGAGATGGTTACGAAGGGGAAAGTTACGACGACCTCAACTATAAGCGAGCAATTTTTTTGTCTTCAATAATCCGAAACAGGAAACTCATTGTTACACACGCTAAAATAATTCGATAATTACCACTAGGCCCCGCCATTAAGCGAAGTATAATTGTACTAATTCTACCTCCTCCATGGAACTCTTCAACTTGAACATCACACAAACTGGCGATCTTTTTACATTTATTTTTTAAACTCGCCGATTTCCTTACGATGTTTTCGTTCACCGTCAAGTACGCAGTAAATCACTTGCAATGTAAGTACTTACGATAGCAATTAACAATTCCATTGCCGGCAGTGGAGATCGAATTCAAGTTGCTCGCCTACCGTGAAATTAAAAGCGAGCGCCCGGACTCTGCCCCCACGGCTCGCAACTTGCACCGATGAGGTTGTAATTTGGAATAGAATTTGGTACATTCAACATTATATTAACTGAAACTTGAACTAAATAACTTTAAATTTAAAGTTTATTTTAAATAAGAAATTGTCTAATGTCACTAGGAGATGTAGACACTCACATTTATTAAGGTTTTTTTTTAAGTTCATATGATGCTGTCTGTTCTGAGACCTCTACAGCGTCATCGATAAAAATTCGCACGCTAAGTGAGGAGACAACGACGATGCTGGCTGGCACGAAGACTGCTAGTGCAACAACGCCGCGTTCAGAATCCTGCGGACGAAGAACGTCGACCACAACAGCGATATGCGATCTGAAGGCACCTCATAAGGAGGTTAGAACCACAGGACCGCTATCCTTTAAGGGTAAACAGGTCGATTTAAAAGCGGCATAGATCACGAGAGAATCTCGTGTAGGCGGCTAAAGGAATTCATTAAGTTATTTAATTAAAGTCATTATGGGATGCGGCAATAGGCTATTTTCGGGTACGGTCTGATAGGCTATTTTCGAAATTTAGGTCGTAGGTTCGAATCCGCCATTCGAATATTGCCATGAACAATCTCTTTGCTCAAGCATTATAAGCTTAATGTGCTAGTAGTGGTTAACCGGAATGTTATTATTGTAATATTAATAGAAATGCCACCATTTTGTTTTAAAAAAAATATTCCGTTAAACCTTATTGAGCCATGCCTTACTACGGTTATAGTGAATCTGTGGGAAAAATCTACTGTCTAAAAACTGTCTAAAAAGTCTCGGTGGTAGTTCATAATATTCAAAAAATCAATTTCCGAATCACTATTCTGAAGCGATTTCTACTTTAAAAGGCTCATTTACATACTAGAAATATTAGACTACGGAATTTTTTGTTTATTTGTATTTCGTGTGTTGTTTTATTTTGTTACTTAAGATAAGTACCTAAATATGTGTCTTCTTCTGTGACGTCTAATACTTTTTTCTTATCACATTGAGGGTAACAAACGAGCACACAGTTCACCTGATGGCAAGTGATTCCTGCGGCCCATGACATCTACATTCATCCAAGGAATCATAATGCATATGCGTTGGCAACGAGGACGTTGAGGACTGAGATGGAATGCCACGTCGACACCAGTAATAAAGGTCTCCGGATCTCTACACTCACCAGACAAAACAGTGCAGCATTATGCTGGTATTCTGTGAGGGCGTGGTCCTACCCAAGTCAAGCTGACCCATTAATTCTGCAATTAGAAAAAAACTGCAGTGAAGCTCTACCACTGTACGTAAAATACATTTAACGATCAACTCAGCCTATAATTGTCAACTAGTGAACATAGGTATTTCCCCCATCGATGTCACACGTTCCATCGTACTCCAAATCCTACAAACATTACATTGGTTTGCCACTCGAAAATTTTACCCCAATCAAATCAAGGTTTATTGGATCTATGAGTTATTAAGCTAAAGTGGGAAGGTGATTTCCCTTGCTATGCTTCGGCTTGTTTATGCAGTATATATATTTATTTACACTTTCCTTATTAATATCACGAAATATTAAAAAAATACTTTAAAACTTATATATATTTTAAAAATATAAGTCTTCCCTGAACTACGCAAAATAAGAATTTGTAAATTATATATGTATGTAACTATTTTCAACGCACTTTTTGCTTAATAATAATATATTCATAAGTAAAAATTACATCAATCATCCACATACACTTACACAACCATTGTACTGCTACGTATTTACATTAGTAAAGGACTTACGAAGGAAAGTTTAGCTAACAGTGGGTATTCATGCGTGGAAGCAAACATCCCTAACGAAAAGGGCAAGGCAAGGTTGGGGACGAACCCAAATTAAATCCATCTCAACAATCACATGTCTAAAAGCAAACATTACTTTGATCTTTACTTCGACGAGCAAACACTAAACAATATTTTTTTTGTAGTTACTCCAAATTAATCTCCTTGGTTGACTTTGAGAATGCAAAGGAATCTGATGATATGCTTGTTTTTCTGTCAAAATACAAATATATGTAATATATTCAAGTGTATAGTATAGTCAATAAAAATCCTTCTATGATGATATTAACATCAAAGTAAGTGTTACCTTTTCTATAAAAGTTGATAAGCGGATTCTCAAACAAAAGAGATATTCGAAACGTTAATGCAAAAAGCGAACGACTAATATTCACATTCGGATATTTTTATCAATGGCTACAACGCACCTTTAGCTCTGCATTGACAATTTATGCAATATATCCGGTATATATATATATATATATATATATACCGGAACTTTTCTTTTAAGCTCGTCCCATAATTGCTCATTGTTTAACATTAGCTCACATGATGTAAAGTCGGGACTACATGCTGGCCACTCCATGCACTCAATTTCGACTTCCTGCAGGTACCGCCGAGAAGCTGCAATATGCGGACGAGCATTGTCCTGCATAAGCACAAAGTTTACACCGATAAAGCCAGCGTAAGGAACATGATCCTCTTATATCTGGCAATAATTGCAAAATGATTTGGAAAGTTATTAATAACATTACAAATAAACCCTGTACTTCATCTTCATCTAGCGACCTCCTTAATAATTGTATCGATAAACAGCTTACTGTAAATAATATCAATTCGTATTTCGCAAATATCGGTAAAAGTCTTGCTGAAAAAATCAACCAAAATCCTTTATTTCATTCATGCCCTCTTATCCATTCAAATTCCTTTGTGTTATTGGAAACAGATCAAGCGGAAGTTGAACGCTTAATAATACTGCTTAAAACAGTTGTGCAGTTGGTTGGGATGGCATTTCTAATGCGTTTCTTAAAAGCACAAAGATGTCGTTGTACCACCTATAACATATATTTTAATTTAAGCATTGTTTCAGGCAAGTTTCCAAACGTTTTCAAAAAGCACTTGTATGTCCTATTTTTAAATCTGGAGACAGAAGCTGTACAGAAAATTACAGACCAATTTCTATACTACCAGCCCTGTCTAAAATCTTCGAAAAATTATTAACAAGAGGTTGGTTTCCTATTTGGAGACATATAATTTATTATCCCGTAACCAGTTTGGCTTCCGGACGAGTTTGTCAACAACAGACGCTGTACACAACTTAGTCGACCATATAGTACAAAACCTAGACCAAGGTCAAAAGTGCATTGGTATGTTCCTGGATTTAACCAAGGCCTTCGACACAGTTTCTATTCCGATATTACTGGGAAAATTGGAGGCAATAGGAATAAGAGGTAATCAATTATCGCTATTTCATAGCTACCTAACAGATAGAACGCAAAGTGTGAAGATCGATTCGTATACTAGTTCTGAGTTGTCTGTTAGTTACGGCGTTCCACAGGAAGCGTGCTGGGTCCCAGTCTTTTCTGGTGTACATGAATGATCTCTGCGATCTCAATCTTCAAAATGGCGCATTATTCTCATATGCTGATGATACAGCTATAGTTTATAGTTCACGTACATGGTCAGAGACTTACCAGTGTGCTCAAATTGGCTTTGATTCGGTTTGTCGTTGGCTGCATGGTAATTTATTGACTCTTAATATTAGTAAAAGTAAAATCGTCAACTTTGCTTTACGTGACTCAATAAACCAAATGGACGTCAACCATCAAATTGTCGTGAAACCGTTAAACGTAAATTTAAATGACACATTAAGTGCTTTGAATGAGAATGTACCTCACATTGAAACGACCACTTCTACGGTTTATCTCGGAGTTGTCATTGACAGAAATCTTAATTTTAAAAAACACATAGTATATTTATCAAACAAGGTGCGTAAACTTATCTACATTTTAAAATACTTCGCTATTCAGCTAATGCTGACATATTAAAATGGTTTATCTCTCTCTGTGCCAATCAATTCTTAAATATTGTATATCTACGTGGGGTGGAGTTGCTAAGTCAAATCTTATACAAATTGAAAGAGCACAAAGAGCATTGCTTAAGGTTTGTTTCTCCAAACCTCGGCTTTATCCTACAGATGCGCTTTATAAAGACTGTCGCTTGTTTACGGTCAGGCAGCTTTTGTAGAGGACACAATTCTCAATCAGCATAGGTTAATGCATTACTCAAATGTCTTATTGACCCGAAGTAAAGTTGTTGCTAGAACTGTAAAACTAAGAACTTGTTTTAGTCATAGCTTCTTTATATTTTAGGTCCTTACTTATACAGCAAACTTAATAAGAAATTGTCATTGTATGCTTTAAACAAGTTCAACTTAAAACGTGTTCTTCAAGTGAATGGCTGCTTGAACAAACTTACATTGACGTTGAGAAATTCCTAGAAGTGATCTCTTAATAGTTTTTAATAATTTTATGTTAAAGTATATATTATATCACAAACATGAGACACTATTACACTCGCAAACACATATGTACGCTTCAATACGTGAGCGAGTATTTCAAAACACAACAAGTGTTTGGGCGCTCTTTTTAAATTAAGTTAATTAGATTGTTAATTATTTAATATATTTTAATTATGTATATTTTAGATTTATTAAAAATTTTCACATATTTTAATAAGGTAATAAGCCTATTTATCATAAGTCTTATAACTAGTTATTGCTTCCTAATGTTAATTGATTGTTTATTTTACTTTTAATTTAATTTTCATGGAATATTTGGCAAATTTACTGAACTCTTTGTATACGTAAGTTCTATGGAATGGTGACCTGATGTCCTGTGATTTACAGGTTTTTAATACCTACTGCAGGCATCAGTGAGCCACGACTATGTACTAATGTTTTTATTAAGGAGAACATGTTTCTATTATGTAAAAATTATTCTATGTATTTTAGTTGTGGTGAAAATAAATAAATAAATAAATAAATAAAAATAAAATAAATATCTCTTCAATATATCGGTTCGCCGTCAAACCTCCATATGGCCGGTTAACTCTAGACACAGCGGACTCGCTCATGTTTAACACACGAAGCATTTCTCGCTGCCTCTGGCCTTGTTCCGATAGGGTAACCCCTTGAGCCACTTCTTCAATAAATTAGATAGAAAATTGAATATATATATATATATATATATATATATACATATATATATATATATATACATATATATATATATATATACATATATATATATATATACATATATATATATATATATATATATACATATATATATATATATATAGTATGTTGAATAATAAGGAATAAATGTACCGGTTGACGTTTGACGACTAACTGATAAGAGTAGGTCAGGTAAATGAATTATAGGGCATGACCAACACTTATTAGCGCTAATGTAAAAAAAAATGGTGATTAATAATAATCATTTGGGTCGTATTCTTGGAAAAGATGACTTTTGTTTACATTATTAAGAATTTTATTAATTCAAAAAGAAATTTATAATCTAGGGCGCAATTATTTTATAAAGACATGACGTGCATGACGCTTGAGTCGATTGTTTTTGCTGACGAGTTGTATATATATTGTACCCTGTGTAACATGTTCCCAATTAATTCACGTATTTCATGGCATACAACTCTTCTTATCGTACTTTCTGTAAAACGTACGTTTGTTGAGAAAACGTTATTCTTCCATTTTGTTACGAAAGCAAGTCACGTATTCTGGTAGCGGTACAAAGCGCATAATTTAAAAAAGAACCCGAGCATATTTTATCCGCCTTTTTGATGTTACTTTGCTCTATTTGTGTGAAAAAAACAGCTAACAGAAACGGAACGAAATCGTGCACACAATGGCGTAATAACTTTCTAAGCCACAAACGTACGAAAAAGTTCTTTTAGTCTACATTACGGGGTTTATATGAAAGAGTTGGTGAATGTTTTCCATTCTTCTATTTACATTTAATCTACAACTAAATGGGAATTAAGACTATGTAATATTTCCTGTGATACCACAGTGAACATAATGGAAAACACATAACGATCACAAACTAATCAGTGCCTTTCGATAAATCTGAAATTTATAAATGTCAATAAAGAACTTGGGTAGGTGCTACGATCAGCTTGGAATATTGTGGCCTATTAAATTAAATCCCAAGTCAAACATACCACTACAAGAGTTTAAGATACTGTAATGTCAACCTCCTGAACCAAAAGTTAAGCGTAGCGACAGTAGCCTATAATGACGTCAAACTCCCCTTATTACCAAGGTTGCTGTTAAGCACTCGAAACTTCGGAAAAGATAAAATTAAAAATTAAACGCGATAAAGCGGTAAAATTATTCATATTTTATTTGAATATTCGCGTAAATAAGATAAATTATCTTTTTTCTTGATTTTCCTTAAATAATTTAAGCTTTATATTTGACTTTAAATTTAAGTTTAAACATTTAGAAGATATGATATTCGACAATATTTTTTGCTAATCTTTAAATTTTATCATTGTAGTAGTTTGCTAAGGTTTTGTAGTCTGTCCAAGGTATTTCGTACATCAATGACGTGAATAAATAATGTCGAATTAAACCCCATCGCTTAATACGTGAATACTTGAATACAAATTTTGTTACAGTTTGAATATTATATTAATAGTATTTTTTTCTTTTCCAGATTTGATGATAAGATGGGGATTAAATAGAAAAAATCGATGTCTTCACTGAAGATGTTTGGATACTTTCATAGAGCACCTTGCTTAAGTTTTTCGTCAAAGGTGAGTCTAATTACTTATTGGCAATCATTCGTTTCACCAGCTCGTTTCTTACTGCAGCATTAATAGGTTGGCAAGACGGGGAATAGACAACACCCTCCCATGATATAGCATAACGCTACTCTTTTGAGCATGTAAAGATTATGGGATCGTATAACTGGTAACGATATATTCCATTTTCCTCAAGAGTGACAAAGCGTGTGCATCTTAAATCTATGCTGCAGATGGATGCTAATTTTTATGGGCTGAAGTCATAACTTACCGTCAGAGGAACTCTGTACTCGTTCGTCACACTTAGTATCATAACAAAATTATTTATATTTTTTATTCTTCATATTGCGATAGAATTTTCGCCATCGGATGGCATTTTTTGCTTGAGAATATAGTCATAACTATACAGTAGGGTGAACCGCGTACTTATAGATAAAAAGCTGTTAAGAGTATCTTTGACACTCCAAATGAGGTAGAATTATCTTTATTGATTTAGAATATCATGTAGCGTTTGAATTTAAACCCCCTGTTAACGATCTGGTGATTAGAATATATAAAAATACCCTTTCCTATAATTTCTTGTACGATAGGCTAGTTATGAATAGCATACAAAGTTACTTGCGGCTACGCTTGGTAACGCGAATAGAAAAAATAAGACAGAATAGAACATAGAAAGAAGAGGATGTATAGTAGTTATGTAATAGTAGACTGCGTGTGAGTATAACTAAAGATAGGTACAAATTTAAAACGAAAATATGCTTGATGAGTTTACTTCTATATAGCTTTAGATTTAGCAGGTTGGCAAAGTGTTAAACCGTGCTAACCACCATCCCAATCAAAACAAACTTTTTCATCTCTTTATGGTTGTTAAGCAGATAGCCAAGCCAAGCCAGAACAGCAAGTATCCTCTACCCAGTTTTTGCAGTACAGTATCGAAAAAATTAAATTAATAAATATTAATTCACTTCACATTCAGATTTTTTTTTATGAAAACAAAACGTTTTATTAGCCACAAATAGCTACTGAAGGTAAGTATTCATATTATAAACTCATTAATGCAATAACTTAATAAAAATGACTTATATTTGATATTTTATGACCAATTTTTTATTATTGCTCCCACATGCATGTTTCCTCGCCCTTGGTAAATAAAAATTTGAATTTTTGAATAACGTGTCGATGAAGTTAATACCAAGCTATAGAGGCTGATCTATCACGACACAATCTTAATAAATTTACATATGTATTGTTAAAGTATGCTTTCGAAGCATTCTATTTACTGTAATACCTTGAGTCTACCCTAAAGGCCCACCTTTTTCCAGAAAAATATCTATTTCGCAAAGACGTCAAGACTATGAAACGATCATCTTTACGCTATGTGACTCGTCCGCTTCCAGATCCAGGTCTCCGGTGATACTGTAAATAGCATGTATAAACCCAACGCACCGTTGATCAATTAAGCTTTAATCGTCTTCCCACCTTTCGCCGACTTAGGTCTTCGCGATAAGGATATGGCTTCCTCTTCGGTAGTATGCATATTATCTGAGTAATCATTTATGCAATCAAATCAATAATAGATAAAAAGTTACTAGCATAACGTATTCGTGGTTAAAGATTGAAACAAACCAAACGGGAATTTAGTGGGATGAAATACGATAGGCATGTTTATAGAAAAATTTCAAGTACCGATTTACACACTTTTGTGCGTCTACAGTAACGTTAAGTGTTTAATGAAGGTCTGATGTTTGTAATAAATAGGCAACAATTTAAAATTATGTTCTCGCATATTTAATATAACAAATTTGTCTCATGGGGACTTTTATGTCATATCTAAATAGTTGTAAGTTCATTTTTTGCATTCTCCAGTCCACTTTTACACTATTACAAAACACGTATAGTATTTATGATACATTTATTGCACCAATGTCCTCGATTGCGAACGCATTAACGATCGTTTTTCAATTAATAATTTTAATTAGGTAAAGCGAAAATGAAAATTTAATTTTCCTTTTATTCCATGTTGGATTTTTATTAAGGCCGGTACTTACTTTTAAATTAAAGCAGAACACCTCAGTCATGTTTGATTATTAATTCAGAATACAAAGGAAAAAACCCTATGGTACGTTCAATTCAATTTTATTGACACTACACATACAAAGCTATGACGAAATATAACGAATCTTTATCACATATCAATCTATCTGTCTATTGAGGATTTTTGTTAACTCTTTATAATATTAATCTAAGGAATCATTACGAAATGCTTTGTCACCCCGTGGAGTAAGATGGAATGCCTTGTTATTAGTTATAAAGGTCTCCGGATCCCTACACTCCCCACACAAAACACAGCATTTTGATGCAATTTCACCCTAGAGGTCTGCAATTTATATATATATATACTTTTCGTTTCGTTTATTATTAACTTGTATAACTGTGACTTCATTAAGATGTTTAGTTATGCTATGTTCACTATGTATATGTGTAAGTATGTATGCTTGACTTTATTTTTTCAACAACAGGGGACACTTAAATGTCTTTGGTAGTTATATTGAAAAACAACAAATGTCTCACGTGATAAGTCTTATCAGTAAAGGTGGAATTAAATATTTATACAAATTCGTTCCAGAAGTCGGTCAATATTACTATATATATATATATATATACATATATATACATATATATATATATATATATATATATATATATATACATATATACATATATTAGGAAAGAGATTCTAAATTCAACTGTTGTTGCCTTATATGACTGGAGTTTCTTAATTATAAACATAACTCTTTTAAAAGAACTGTTCTTCTCTAGGCACATTCAAAATATTAAAAGGTGATAGAACTTTTATGTAAACCTAACGGCACTCATACAGATAGAAGCGTCGCTGGAGTTTCTTGCGCCGTTTCTTGCGCCACTTCTTCTCCAGCGCCCACGCATTCCGAAGTGGTGGTACAGATAGCTAATAATCATAGCGAATTTAAAGAATCCTCTGACAGAAGCAACTGACCGAGCCGAGGTTCGGCCCTCTCGGGCACCCTCGAGTCAGACGCTCTCGCGAAACAAGGTAACGGTCCAAGCCGAGGCTCCCTCTCGGGAGCCCTTGTGCTGGTTACCTATATATAGAGGTCTCGACTGAGTGCCATTAGCGCTCGGTCACCTCTCAACCCGGTGAAACTGTAAAAGCCCTCGGGCTAACAGTGGACTTCAGCCCGAAAAAAAAAAAAAAACCTAACGGCACTCACTTCGCCAAAGATCAATAACTTTTAACACAGCCCTTACATAAATTCAAATCCTATATATAATCAATATTATATTTCTCTGTGTATCCGTGAGCCGACTTAAATAAAGTCATTCTTTGTTTTTATTTCTTTCTAATAGTCATAATCATAAAGGGCTCGACGAAAACGGGCGTACATCACATGCGTTGATGGGCGCCGGAAGCGGGGGTGGCGGGCGGGCTGCGCGCGCGCTCCGCCTTCTGTTGCTACTGGTCCTGGCTCTGGCGGCGGTGGAGTACCTCTTCGGCTCCATACTGGACGCATCGCCTCTAAGGACTTACCTCTATACTCCGGTTTATAACGCCACCCAGTCTACACTCAAGTAAGAACTCAAATCTAGACTAGGTTTAAGATTTATTGATTCACACTTATATATTTTTTCACACCATTTTTGTGGTCATTGTCCTTAATGGGTTCGCGAAGCCAAGTTACCACTCCACTGAAAACTATGGGAAGCGAGTCCCATAGTTTATTTTGAGCTAAGAGGTCGACTTTTGTCACTTCAGATACGTGTGAACTATCATTTATCATAATTCACTCATGTTTTCTTACACAAACATATTTAATTCTACAGTTACATATAGAAACTTTTTGTTTCGGTGGCACAGCTTAACGATCAGACGCGTTATTATAATTAACTGTTGTTATTTAATTAAATTCAAAACAAAAAACTATTTGAAATGTAAAATGTCAATAATTGTTCAGTATTTTTATAATATTTATTTACAATTTCGTTTATGAATACTTATAAAAAAATTATTAGCAATAATATAGTCACTTAACATGTAGACCAGAAACAATCATATGTCAATTTTATTTCATTCAACACATTACGATATTTTAACTTATTTTAGTAGTTGATGTCTTTAAACTTAACTAATAAGAAAGATACTTAAATAGTTAAATATAATTCAAATTATTTATGATATCTATTTTAATGTTAACGCTAATATGAAATATACTAATACAAACATTGTATTTCAGAAACAGTGAACGATTATCTGGCTGGCATAAAAGATTACCAATCTCAGTGATTGAGAGAAAAAACCCCGTAGTAGTAAACGTTACGCAATTTCAAAACATTACTTTTAATAATACAATAAGCACACATAATACAACAAAAGCACCGTTCGTGAACATGACACGACAAAATAGTACAGAAGATACCAGCACTCCACTCTTGATAACGAAGATTATGGATGGGATAAAGAATGTCGTGACTACCGAGGAATTAATCCTTAAAATGAATGAGCCGAATTTACCGCTCTGTGAAGAAATGCCACCTGATTTAGGTAAGTGGCCGAAGTGGCGAAGACCTTATTGCTGAGGCATTCCATTTTAGTTCTCAGGAGTTTTTAAGACCTATATGTATTTTTCAAAATAGAATTGCTTGTCAACTTATATAAAATCAATCGTTGATTTTACCTACTTTGTTATCAGATGATAATTATTCTTTTCACTTAAGTTATAATGTATGGCCGTGGCAGAGTCACGTGCAGATACGAACTAGCTGTAGCTGGACTGGTGTAGAAAGACTGCTTCCTTAATGTCCGCATAAAATAGAGTTTAGTGATACTGTATTTCGTTACGTGATAGAGAAGAAGAGAGAAGAAACACTTATACGTAATATTATATGAATATATTGTTTGCATTTTTTTTCTCAAAAGATTTTTAAAAATAAACTTTAGTGCTTTTCTCTATTACTTGTTTTGGTGACCTGATTATTATTGGCATACAAAAGGCCAATGGACCGGCCACATATACATACTTAACTCGTAGTACTTTTTAGAAAATTCGTAGAACGTTTGAAGCGTCAATAGCCTAATGGTTTAGGGTACGGTCTGCGAAACTAAAGGTCGTAGGTTTCAATCTGCCATTCGTCTATTGTCGTGAAACATCTCCTAGCACATAAAAGCATTTTCAGCTTAGTTGGTGTGGTTAACCGGAATACTAGTAATATTAATAGCATTGCTAATATTATAACCGGTAACCGTTGGTAAAGAGATATGTCAAGGAGCAACCTTGTTGTGGCAAACGCAGTGTATACAAGTCTGCGGGAAGTAAGTCGTAGCAGTGGACATAGAGAAGACAATAAATAGTTTTAAAATGTAAGTGATATTACAATTTTTAATCTTTTTAGGTCCTATATCGGTAAACAAAACCGAGATAGAACTGGACTTTGTTGAAACCGAATATCCCGAGGTACATCGCGGAGGAAGATATGCGCCACCGAATTGCACAGCGAGACACAAAGTTGCTATTATTATACCGTACAGGTATTTGTAATAAATGTATCTATTATGTATATCAAATCAAATCAAAAGAAGCTTTATTCTGGTTGGTGTATACAAAATACCTTTGAATCATCAAGGTAGCTAATAAGTAATAATAAGGCCCCCGCTTCTGGAGGCAGCTATTAGCGAGAAGTAACGGCAAGAAACTCGACTAGGTGTTCTTTTTTTTAAATAATAATTTACAAAGTTCAGAAGATTTCCAGTGTTGAAACCAAAGCTCAAAGCTTAAATTCAAGCATATTTGTTAATTGTCTGATAATTTAAAAATTAATGATTACATATATCAAAATATCTGTGTATATAATCAATATGACTGTTGAACGTTAATAACAACATTCTGAATTCTTCTATTAAGATAGGAGGAACAAATTTCAACGCAGATCTTTAACCCCCGTAGTATCTAAGTTTTTCTGATAAGACATCATGCTTAAGACAGTCGAATGCTTTTGTGATTTCTCGCAAACATGATAAATATGCTCAATAAAAAATTAACCCGCATCTGTAATAGAAGGACCTTTTGTGAATCGAAATTGTTGAAAGTGAAAAAGTATATTTAAATTAAAATATAATAACAATTGATTCAGCACAGATTTTTCAAACATTATGCGTAACACTGACAAAATTAGAAATTTACTTTCCTGTGTCATTTTTGATATGACCTGATTTATATATTGGAATTGTTGGACTTATATAGGGAAAAGGTGTAGACACTTTTCTTGAAGATCCCTAAGTTGTATAGGTTTGGAAATTCAAGAGAAGCCGTGAACGAGAAGAACGTGGCCGAAAATTTCGCGTAAAATGCACATTGGTGAATTTTGAATTCTGTTGTGGTGTACGATGTTTAAACTCAGCAGCTGGAATCAATCCGAACAACGAGGAGTTGTTCGAAATAACATTCACCATGGTAAATTCGGCAAAAAATGCATAGTGATCTTCGCAATGCCAGTGAATCGAGGCGATCAGAAAGTATCTCAAAAAAAGATCATCAAAAGTAAAACATTCCATCTCAGTCTCCAGATGTTGGTGAACCTGTGTCCTGTTCCACATCCCTGATATTTAAAAGTAAAAAATGTTCAATATTTTATTGTTCACTTTTAATAATGCCTGCGTTGAGGAAGTTAAAATAATCTGCTCAACTAAAGTAAATGCAAATTATGTGGGACCAATTCTAGAGCTTTTGAAATTAAAGAAGCTTTTTAAATGAAAGAAACACGAAAAGGGCCTTAGAAATTCCATGGATCTGCAAGAAAATAATATTGCGTATGATCCGTCAACTGCGTCAAATTCCTGATAACGAACGCATACTCAAGACCCATAAAGCAAAGTCTGTTAATTTTATTTTTCAAAATTGTGTTCACTAAATCTACACTAATCGTACAAGTTGTTACCGGGGGTTGTCATAAGTTACATTTATTCAGAACATATATCTTCCTACTTTTTGATGTTATTTTCAGTTTTTTTTTTTCAGGGATCGGCAACAGCATCTAGCGATATTCCTAAATCACATGCATCCCTTCCTAATGAAACAACAAATTGAATATGGAATATTCATTGTAGAACAAGACGGTAAACTGTTTACTTATATTTAAATCTGAATAAAAATATGTTTAACAATCATAAGCGTAACCTCGAGACATGGCCTGAGCGTGGGTGACCCTAACGTCCGTTTGAGATTTTAAATATTACCATCATAAAGACTGAAGTAATTTTGACAAATTCAATGTTTAGAAAAAAGATTGCTATTAAATCACAATTCATGGATTTGTCTCAAAACAAAATACTGGTTCCGCCCAAGTTAACAATGATGCCTCATTAAAACAATGGAATTTAAGACGTGAAAGAGAATTGTAACAGAGTGCTTTTGTTTTGTTTTATTCTGAGGATGATTTACAAGAATTCACTGTACTACACTCAACCATTGTTGAATACTCAAAGATTCGTTGAAACATTTTTTTCCCCATAATGTCCTCATTCCCATTATTTACTTTAGGTAATAGCGATTTTAACCGAGCAAAGCTGATGAACGTTGGCTTTATGGAGAGTCAGAAACAAAAGGCGGGCGGGTGGCAATGTTTTATATTCCACGATATAGACCTGCTGCCACTGGATCAAAGGAACATGTACTCTTGCCCTCGACAACCGAGACACATGTCCGCGTCTATAGATAAACTTAATTTCCGGTAAGCCTTTACAGATTTTCATTCATTCTTTTCATACTCACGAATGCAACTTTCTATTCAGATATATTTGTAAAGTTAAAATAAAAGATAAAACCCATTTCTATTAAAGCGACGCACGAACACAAAAAATATAAACTCGTGAGCAAAAAAATAAACTCACTCCATATGCTTGCGGTCAAAATATACATACTCTGTTGCTCAAATTTATTTATTTTTATCTCTCATATACATTTTTGACTATGGCTGATTAAAGGTGAAGGTTTTAGCTTTAAAATGAGATGACATATGTAAACAAATTCTTTATATTACTAAAAAATCATTCTTTATACAAAATTCGTCTTTAACATTCACTCCACCGACGAACATCCCCGAAGAAACATTCATTCTTAAGAAAATAAAGACAAAACAATCATAAATAAAATAATAAAAAACAATTCAATATTTAGTGCTACACCTCCTTGGTCTAAGTACAGCTCCTAATCGGCTCTTTGTGGACTGGATAAGATTTTCAGTTTCTTGAGAAACGCCACCCCGTTCTTCAGCCAGTGCGGCTTGAAGCTCTTATCTCGTAGCTGGCGCAGGATTTCTAGTCCGAACTTTTTTTTAAACTCGTCCCATAAATGCTCATTAGTATTTAAGTCGTCGTTTCTGACAACTCCATTCACTCAATTGACTAGAAACTTGTCCTGCATATTAGAAAACTTTTCACCGATAAAGCCTGCGTAAGGAATGATAAGAGTTAGCTCTTCAATATTTCGGTTCGCCGTCAAATCTGTCGCTAGTTTCAATGAAAACCAACTCGGCTTTTGCCTCCATTGAAATGCCCGCCCTCAAGAACCTCTTCCAATTTTTACTTGCATAAGTAGTTCACTGGGTGAAACGCTCTACAGGTCTTCTGTAGACTCGTTGACGTCTATTGCTGCCATGGAGACACATCGCTTTCATTTGAAAAGAGGACAGAGCTCCACTATTCATCCGTCCGTATTCGTCGTTCACATGTTCTATTGCGAAATGTACACGTGCTGCTCGATGAGCTGGGGCCAACTTAGGTTCAATAGCCGGCCTTTTTGGAGGTTGGCCGCCTTTAGTATTCTTCTGATTGTCCAGCCGTTAACACTCCTAGCGTTTCTATGAGCTCCTCAAATGCAAGAGAGGGCCCGATTTCTGAGCGAAGTACTGACAATGAATCGGTGATACCTCCCTAAAGGGCACCTTCTTCTATATATATATATATTATTCTATAGATATGAGCGAATAATAAATAGACATGAGTGAATGTGCAAAAGGGGGAATGAACGATTGTGAATGATTGTAACATAATATTAAAACAGCACCAATGAAAGATAAAACCTTTTAGTTTACCGTACGAAGAAATCTTTGGCGGCGTATCAGCAATGACCCTGGAGCAATTTACAAAAGTCAACGGATTCTCCAACAAATACTGGGGTTGGGGTGGAGAAGACGACGATATGTTTTACAGGTATTATTTAATAGAAATATGCTCTTAATTAATGCAATTGCTTTGTATTTTGATTTATTTATTCCAATATGTAAATCACCCTACCACTAAATGGACCGAAGATCTAAGTAACAATGAAATATCCGATGTATGTATACCTTATGTTCTTATATTTTTACTTCCGTTTGCACGACATTCTAATTGACTTCGTTGAAAATAAGTTCATCAAATATAGTTGACCTAATATCCTTGTAAAAAAACCATACAGAACTACTACTACTGCACAACTTTTCTTAAGTTTCTGTTCCAAAGTTGTAAACTAACGGTCCGTCAATCTTTTCGCGTCTATTTAAGCTCTAACAGCGACTCCGACGCCAAAATAATCCAACAAAACAAAACAACACACGCAAACACGCAAATCGCATTGTAGTATTGTGGTATTCAATTATGTAGTGTTACACTCAAGTCTGTGTAAAGTGGAAGGATGGTTGAAGGTGGCTTAGGATCTATGTTCAGTAGTAGACTAGTGATATATTAAGATAATGATATACATATGTCGTAATTCGATTTTGTAATTTGATCTTTTTTTTCGTAGATTGAAGAAGATGAATTATCATATAGCAAGATACAAAATGTCCATAGCACGGTACGCCATGTTAGACCATAAGAAATCCGCTCCCAATCCTAAAAGGTGAGTTTAATATATATATAATGGGTCGGGGATAAAGGTTTTATCGTATTTTATATACAAATTCAAGATATTTTTATCATAGTATATTTTCATTTGATTAACGACTAACGACTGAAATGACGATAACTTATTGCCATTTTATAGGTATTGCTTATTTTATGGGGACTTCGGATCATAAAACTTCGACAAGTAGTTTTTCATTGTCGTTGATCTAAAACGTTTAAAACGGTTTTTGTTTTAAAATTGCTAAATCTATCGAATTTCTGCGTTGGATTCACTAATTTTGGCGGAAAGAAAAGCAATAGAAAAATGGCGGGAATCCCTATTTACTTTTTATTTTTCTGTTTTTAAAATGTCATCTGTTTAATAGTATCAGCCAGATACAAACAGAACAACCAAAGCTATTTTACTGCAATTTTCATTCAACAAGACATTAAAAAAAGATGAACTCTAATTGAGTCCGCCCTTTGCACCCTTTTTTGTAAGCTGTATGTACCAATAAAGTTTTAATAAATAAATACTAACAGATATCAATTGTTGTCCCAATCGAGCAAAACATTCCAAAAAGATTGGCTGTCATTAAGTCCGCACTTTGTACTCTTTTTTGTAAGGTGTGACCAATAAAATTTAAATAAATAAATACAATACTTTCAGATATCAACTGTTGTCCCAATCAAGCAAAACATTCCAAAAAGATTGGCTGTCATTAAGTCCGCACGTTGTACTCCTTTTTGTAAGGTGTGACCAATAAAATTTAAATAAATAAATAAAAACAATACTTTCAGATATCAACTGTTGTCGCAAACGAGTAAAACATTCCAAAAAGATTGGCTGTCATTAAGTCAGCCCTTTGTACTCCTTTTTGTAAGGTGTGACCAATAAAATTTAAATAAATAAATAAAACAATACTTTCAGATATCAACTGTTGTCGCAAACGAGCAAAACATTCCAAAAGATTGGCTGTCATTAAGTCCGCCCGTTGTACTCCTTTTGTAAGGTGTGACCAATAAAATTTAAATAAATAAATAAATAATAACAATACTTTCAGATATCAACTGTTGTCGCAATCGAGCAAAACATTCCAAAAGATTGGCTGTCATTAAGTCCGCACTTTGTACTCCTTTTGTAAGGTGTGACCAATAAAATTTAAATAAATAAATAAATACAATACTTTCAGATATCAACTGTTGTCCCAATCAAGCAAAACATTCCAAAAAGATTGGCTGTCATTAAGTCCGCACGTTGTACTCCTTTTTGTAAGGTGTGACCAATAAAATTTAAATAAATAAATAAAAACAATACTTTCAGATATCAACTGTTGTCGCAAACGAGTAAAACATTCCAAAAAGATTGGCTGTCATTAAGTCAGGCCTTTGTACTCCTTTTTGTAAGGTGTGACCAATAAAATTTAAATAAATAAATAAAAACAATACTTTCAGATATCAACTGTTGTCGCAAACGAGTAAAACATTCCAAAAATATTGGCTGTCATTAAGTCAGGCTTTTGTACTCCTTTTTGTAAGGTGTGACCAATAAAATTTAAATAAATAAATAATAACAATACTTTCAGATATCAACTGTTGTCGCAATCGAGCAAAACATTCCAAAAAGATTGGCTGTCATTAAGTCAGGCCTTTGTACTCCTTTTTGTAAGGTGTGACCAATAAAATTTAAATAAATAAATAATAACAATACTTTCAGATATCAACTGTTGTCGCAATCGAGCAAAACATTCCAAAAAGATTGGCTGTCATTAAGTCCGCCCGTTGTACTCCTTTTTGTAAGGTGTGACCGATAAAGTTTAAATAAATACAATACTTTCAGATATCAACTGTTGTCGCAAACGAGTAAAACATTCCAAAAATATTGGCTGTCATTAAGTCAGCCCTTTGTACTCCTTTTGTAAGGTGTGACCGATAAAGTTTAAATAAATACAATACTTTCAGATATCAACTGTTGTCGCAACGAGTAAAACATTCCAAAAGATTGGCTGTCATTAAGTCAGCCCTTTGTACTCCTTTTGTAAGGTGTGACCGATAAAGTTTAAATAAATACAATACTTTCAGATATCAACTGTTGTCGCAACGAGTAAAACATTCCAAAAGATTGGCTGTCATTAAGTCCGCCCGTTGTACTCCTTTTGTAAGGTGTGACCAATAAAATTTAAATAAATAAATAAAACAATACTTTCAGATATCAACTGTTGTCGCAACGAGTAAAACATTCCAAAAGATTGGCTGTCATTAAGTCCGCCCGTTGTACTCCTTTTGTAAGGTGTGACCAATAAAATTTAAATAAATAAATAAAACAATACTTTCAGATATCAACTGTTGTCGCAAACGAGTAAAACATTCCAAAAAGATTGGCTGTCATTAAGTCAGCCCTTTGTACTCCTTTTTGTAAGGTGTGACCAATAAAATTTAAATAATTAAATAAAAACAATACTTTCAGATATCAACTGTTGTCGCAATCGAGCAAAACATTCCAAAAAGATTGGCTGTCATTAAGTCCGCCCGTTGTACTCCTTTTTGTAAGGTGTGACCGATAAAGTTTAAATAAATACAATACTTTCAGATATCAACTGTTGTCGCAAACGAGCAAAACATTCCAAAAAGATGGACTCTCGACCCTCGAATACGATCTAGTAGATGTAGTGCAACACCATTTGTACACGCATGTGATCGCAAATATAGACGAGCACAGCTGATGGAAGTATTTCGCCAAACTGTTGTTTGGCGATGAACGGTAACGTGTCCAGTGAAAAGACTATGTGATACTTTTATTTTTAATAAGAAATAACAGTTACCTAGTGCTATGATCTCCGTGTAGTTATAATAAATGTAATGGTTCTTTCAGTGATTTTTACCACATGAAATGAAAATATACACAACTACACAGATAAAAAAAACTAGACAGATTAAAATGTTAGTTTTCAATAAAAAGTAATGTATTATAAGTGTTATTTATATAAGGTATAACTGGCCTGCATTTCATGTTTCATTTTTTTATTTCTGCAAGTCAATGTATTTTTTTAATATTTTTTATTTTATGTATTTACCAGGATTTTTTTGGATCATGAGTTTATTGATCATTTTAAAGTATGTATGTTAAAGGTCAATTATTTTAGTGTTCAGCTGTACATTCGTCTATATTAGTGAATTCTTTTCTTTTATAGACTAAAAACATTTTTATAATATAGTCGTCTAGTCGTTAGGTTATTATTTGGATGTAATTAATAATTAAATATCTATTTGTATTAGTTGACTCCGAGTTTTGAGTACCAGATATCATAAATATTATATACGTAATAAATAATAATATACAGAACCACGGTGCTGGTCTAGCTGAAAAAATAATGGATTGACTCCGCCCTAGGACTTAACGTTTCTACATTAATTAATGCAGAGACCCAATTACAGTATACATGTTAGAGACCGCAGTTATCACCTACCTTATGGTTAACTGTGTGCTCATTTGTCGCATCCGATGTTATGAAAAAAAAAAGTGTTAATGTATTTTATTCTTTATCTTAAGCCTTAAAAAAAACAATTCGGTTTCAGACCAACCATCATACGAACAAGACCTGGCTGTATGGACTAAAGTCCTTTGCCTTTCCCATTATGAATAAATTAATATCATCATCATCATCATTAAGCCTTAAATTGTTTCTTGGACTACAACGAAGTAAGTCCTAATTTGCATTTTCATAACGTCTATATTCTATTTCATATAAACATAGAAACGGTAAGGCGTAGTCATTACAACTCAAAAACTGTACCAGGAGTGTTTTATATTAACTATTATGATTAATGGGGTAACTGAGATTAAATTTTCGATTTCTAAACGGCCTAATATTGCCACAGTCATAAAGACTTGAATACTTTTATTCTTGGTATTTAAATTGATACCTTAAATTCAACCCGTGAAACTTTATTATTATTTAATCGATTTTTTTTAGAAATACACCAAATTTTTTAATTACCGGATATGAAACGTTCTATGCTAACGTAGTATAGAAAAAAAGATACGAAATCGTGTGTAATATTTTTGTTTCTAGTAAGTATTATTTTCTGGGAATTTAAAAATAGTTGTGTATCGTATTTGTAGGGATTGATTTAGATGACATTTACTTAATTGTTTTCCCGCAATTGGGCCTTAACCTTGCCGTCGATCTGAAAGATTGAGGCGCCATTTTGACGATTTTACGTTAAAGGCGGACCCGACGATATATTTGTCGTAATTGCGCGGGAAAACTCCTTATTTACTGAAATATAGTAATTCCTATTACCTTACCTTTCATTTTCCTATAAAAAAAATCATTTCGTTTCATAATATTGATATAATCTCAACGGTTGAAGCTATAAATAGTTTCGAAGTTATCAAAACGTACTTACTTACAATAAGATACCGAGAATTTGTAAAAAGCTTTTTTTTAGTAGAATTTACTATTACTAATGATTCGATGTTAAATACAATTAACTAGTAACTATTTGATCGCTTAATAATAACATAGTTGAGATAAATACAGTGTTTCATTTAGAACAAAAAATTTGCCATAAGATTGGTTTAAATATGTTGTCTGATTAATGTTCTTTGTAATTTTACCGTACTCGATTTTATATGTATGACAAATAACAATAATTATAGTGCATAAGTGCAATGAAATAAAATGCTTACTTATGTAATTTTAAAAGCAGGGCATTTATTTCCAATGTATTTCGAATAGTCAACCGAAATATTTTTTTAATAATACAATTGGTTCTTGCTTGATAACCAAAAAATAGCACCAAAATATTTATTTATTATAACAACCTCATATTTCGGATATAAAAGCCCTTTTTACCTTTTGTGAATTCGATTGTTTTTTTTATTGTGTCAGTTTAGCGCTAAGAAAATACATTGTGATAAATATAATTGAAGTAATTATGTATAATATATTGCTATGTAATTATAAATTATCGGAAAATACAGACTTCTTATCTCTATTAAAACCATTAACGGTAAAATTATAAGAGCTATTAAATAATTCATCCGTGTTAATTGCATTGTTTTGCTTATACTATCCCTCTGTATTTATTTATAGCATTTAATATTTTATGAATCTCATTGAAATGTATGTATCTAGCAATTATATAATAATATTTAAACTATGTTAAAAACCTGCATATATATTGTTTCTGTAAAAATAAATACAATTAAATGAGCTTTAATTCTTTCATCTCAATAAGGTACACCCCAAAACTATCAGGAAGTGAGACAATCGCCGTGCGCTGGGCAAAAATTTTAAAGAGATATTTTGGACAAACAGAAATTGGAAAGCGGAAAGGCATTACAACAGTGATAGAGCTACGCTGTAGTTTGTTTCTAGCTGCAGAATGAATGGGTCAACTCGAATGGGATAGGACCACGCTGTGAGAATACCAGCATAAAGCTGCTGTTACGTCTCGGGAGTGCAGGGATCCGGAGACCTTTATAACTGGTGACGAGGCATTCAATCTCAGTCCTCAAGGGTGACAACGCATCTGCATTATGATTCCTTGTCAAGAATGAATGTAGTTGTCATGGGTTGCATGAATCTCTTGCCTTCAGGTGAACTGTTTGCTCGTTTGTTACTCTCAAAGTAATAATTAAAAAAAGTTCACACATGAGCGTCATGTTAATATTGAACGCTAGTATTCCTTGGGGGCATCTTCCTTTTGAAGTAGAGTGAGACTTGTTTATGGCTATAAACTTAAAAATAGACCTGCCGTCGCCTTAGCATTATAGTTAACCTGGCTACTTCCGATACTAAAATGTTTCCTATTTCATTTTATTATTTTCAATTAATGTGATAATCTATTTTTTCTTTCTTTATTTCTATATTATATCACAAACTTATGTACATAAAACCTAGTGGAAATATTTCTAGTAACTAAACCCGTATTATGGTAAGACCCACAATTTTTTCTGAAATTTTGCAATTGCACATCGTTGTTCCGTTACCTGTTCACGCAATGCGGCGGACGATACTAATCGAATACTAAACAAGTTTCGCTCCTATGTTTTATATTCATTCATTATATATTCAGTCCTAGTATTAAATATCGACTACAAACATAGATCCCTTTTAGATTTCACTATTTATCAAATACAAACTTATTTTTTTTTAATACAAATGCGAAAAACAGCAGCATACAATTCATCTGATGTTATATGACCCATAACATCTAAATAGATCCTTAAATAAAATTCTAGATGCCCACCCCTAAAGATTACGCTCCCCAACTATTATTGTGTACACAGTAGAATTCTTTTGAAAAATAATTGTTCAATTTATGTATCATATATACAGATATATCAGGAAAGCGGAATGTTTGGACGAGTGTAAAATCTATTCCCATTGTTTTAGATACAAAGCTCTGAATATAGTACATTTGCTCGTTTTTAACACGCTTATTACCTTGACCTATATGTATGGAGTTTGGAGAATGTAATTGAGTTTTTGAGTCAAATTTGTATCTTAATTCACTTTATGTATCATATATACAGATATATCAGGAAAGCGGAATGTTTGGACGAGTGTAAAATCTATTCCCATTGTTTTAGATACAAAGCTCTGAATATAGTACATTTGCTCGTTTTTAACACGCTTATTACCTTGACCTATATGTATGGAGTTTGGAGAATGTAATTGAGTTTTTGAGTCAAATTTGTATCTTAATTCACTTTATGTATCATATATACAGATATATCAGGAAAGCGGAATGTTTGGACGAGTGTAAAATCTATTCCCATTGTTTTAGATACAAAGCTCTGAATATAGTACATTTGCTCGTTTTTAACACGCTTATTACCTTGACCTATATGTATGGAGTTTGGAGAATGTAATTGAGTTTTTGAGTCAAATTTGTATCTTAATTCACTTTATGTATCATATATACAGATATATCAGGAAAGCGGAATGTTTGGACGAGTGTAAAATCTATTCCCATTGTTTTAGATACAAAGCTCTGAATATAGTACATTTGCTCGTTTTTAACACGCTTATTACCTTGACCTATATGTATGGAGTTTGGAGAATGTAATTGAGTTTTTGAGTCAAATTTGTATCTTAATTCACTTTATGTATCATATATACAGATATATCAGGAAAGCGGAATGTTTGGACGAGTGTAAAATCTATTCCCATTGTTTTAGATACAAAGCTCTGAATATAGTACATTTGCTCGTTTTTAACACGCTTATTACCTTGACCTATATGTATGGAGTTTGGAGAATGTAATTGAGTTTTTGAGTCAAATTTGTATCTTAATTCACTTTATGTATCATATATACAGATATATCAGGAAAGCGGAATGTTTGGACGAGTGTAAAATCTATTCCCATTGTTTTAGATACAAAGCTCTGAATATAGTACATTTGCTCGTTTTTAACACGCTTATTACCTTGACCTATATGTATGGAGTTTGGAGAATGTAATTGAGTTTTTGAGTCAAATTTGTATCTTAATTCACTTTATGTATCATATATACAGATATATCAGGAAAGCGGAATGTTTGGACGAGTGTAAAATCTATTCCCATTGTTTTAGATACAAAGCTCTGAATATAGTACATTTGCTCGTTTTTAACACGCTTATTACCTTGACCTATATGTATGGAGTTTGGAGAATGTAATTGAGTTTTTGAGTCAAATTTGTATCTTAATTCACTTTATGTATCATATATACAGATATATCAGGAAAGCGGAATGTTTGGACGAGTGTAAAATCTATTCCCATTGTTTTAGATACAAAGCTCTGAATATAGTACATTTGCTCGTTTTTAACACGCTTATTACCTTGACCTATATGTATGGAGTTTGGAGAATGTAATTGAGTTTTTGAGTCAAATTTGTATCTTAATTCACTTTATGTATCATATATACAGATATATCAGGAAAGCGGAATGTTTGGACGAGTGTAAAATCTATTCCCATTGTTTTAGATACAAAGCTCTGAATATAGTACATTTGCTCGTTTTTAACACGCTTATTACCTTGACCTATATGTATGGAGTTTGGAGAATGTAATTGAGTTTTTGAGTCAAATTTGTATCTTAATTCACTTTATGTATCATATATACAGATATATCAGGAAAGCGGAATGTTTGGACGAGTGTAAAATCTATTCCCATTGTTTTAGATACAAAGCTCTGAATATAGTACATTTGCTCGTTTTTAACACGCTTATTACCTTGACCTATATGTATGGAGTTTGGAGAATGTAATTGAGTTTTTGAGTCAAATTTGTATCTTAATTCACTTTATGTATCATATATACAGATATATCAGGAAAGCGGAATGTTTGGACGAGTGTAAAATCTATTCCCATTGTTTTAGATACAAAGCTCTGAATATAGTACATTTGCTCGTTTTTAACACGCTTATTACCTTGACCTATATGTATGGAGTTTGGAGAATGTAATTGAGTTTTTGAGTCAAATTTGTATCTTAATTCACTTTATGTATCATATATACAGATATATCAGGAAAGCGGAATGTTTGGACGAGTGTAAAATCTATTCCCATTGTTTTAGATACAAAGCTCTGAATATAGTACATTTGCTCGTTTTTAACACGCTTATTACCTTGACCTATATGTATGGAGTTTGGAGAATGTAATTGAGTTTTTGAGTCAAATTTGTATCTTAATTCACTTTATGTATCATATATACAGATATATCAGGAAAGCGGAATGTTTGGACGAGTGTAAAATCTATTCCCATTGTTTTAGATACAAAGCTCTGAATATAGTACATTTGCTCGTTTTTAACACGCTTATTACCTTGACCTATATGTATGGAGTTTGGAGAATGTAATTGAGTTTTTGAGTCAAATTTGTATCTTAATTCACTTTATGTATCATATATACAGATATATCAGGAAAGCGGAATGTTTGGACGAGTGTAAAATCTATTCCCATTGTTTTAGATACAAAGCTCTGAATATAGTACATTTGCTCGTTTTTAACACGCTTATTACCTTGACCTATATGTATGGAGTTTGGAGAATGTAATTGAGTTTTTGAGTCAAATTTGTATCTTAATTCACTTTATGTATCATATATACAGATATATCAGGAAAGCGGAATGTTTGGACGAGTGTAAAATCTATTCCCATTGTTTTAGATACAAAGCTCTGAATATAGTACATTTGCTCGTTTTTAACACGCTTATTACCTTGACCTATATGTATGGAGTTTGGAGAATGTAATTGAGTTTTTGAGTCAAATTTGTATCTTAATTCACTTTATGTATCATATATACAGATATATCAGGAAAGCGGAATGTTTGGACGAGTGTAAAATCTATTCCCATTGTTTTAGATACAAAGCTCTGAATATAGTACATTTGCTCGTTTTTAACACGCTTATTACCTTGACCTATATGTATGGAGTTTGGAGAATGTAATTGAGTTTTTGAGTCAAATTTGTATCTTAATTCACTTTATGTATCATATATACAGATATATCAGGAAAGCGGAATGTTTGGACGAGTGTAAAATCTATTCCCATTGTTTTAGATACAAAGCTCTGAATATAGTACATTTGCTCGTTTTTAACACGCTTATTACCTTGACCTATATGTATGGAGTTTGGAGAATGTAATTGAGTTTTGTTAATTCAGTTTTCAGACACTTCGGAACTTTTTATTCATATTTCAGATTGTCACGACAATAATATTTACGGGCAACTGTTTCGTAAGTTTTATTTAACTCAAACTTATTGAAACCTTGCCGTAGATAAATAATTACTATCATATATACAGATATATCAGGAAAGCGGAATGTTTGGACGAGTGTAAAATCTATTCCCATTGTTTTAGATACAAAGCTCTGAATATAGTACATTTGCTCGTTTTTAACACGCTTATTACCTTGACCTATATGTATGGAGTTTGGAGAATGTAATTGAGTTTTTGAGTCAAATTTGTATCTTAATTCACTTTATGTATCATATATACAGATATATCAGGAAAGCGGAATGTTTGGACGAGTGTAAAATCTATTCCCATTGTTTTAGATACAAAGCTCTGAATATAGTACATTTGCTCGTTTTTAACACGCTTATTACCTTGACCTATATGTATGGAGTTTGGAGAATGTAATTGAGTTTTTGAGTCAAATTTGTATCTTAATTCACTTTATGTATCATATATACAGATATATCAGGAAAGCGGAATGTTTGGACGAGTGTAAAATCTATTCCCATTGTTTTAGATACAAAGCTCTGAATATAGTACATTTGCTCGTTTTTAACACGCTTATTACCTTGACCTATATGTATGGAGTTTGGAGAATGTAATTGAGTTTTTGAGTCAAATTTGTATCTTAATTCACTTTATGTATCATATATACAGATATATCAGGAAAGCGGAATGTTTGGACGAGTGTAAAATCTATTCCCATTGTTTTAGATACAAAGCTCTGAATATAGTACATTTGCTCGTTTTTAACACGCTTATTACCTTGACCTATATGTATGGAGTTTGGAGAATGTAATTGAGTTTTTGAGTCAAATTTGTATCTTAATTCACTTTATGTATCATATATACAGATATATCAGGAAAGCGGAATGTTTGGACGAGTGTAAAATCTATTCCCATTGTTTTAGATACAAAGCTCTGAATATAGTACATTTGCTCGTTTTTAACACGCTTATTACCTTGACCTATATGTATGGAGTTTGGAGAATGTAATTGAGTTTTTGAGTCAAATTTGTATCTTAATTCACTTTATGTATCATATATACAGATATATCAGGAAAGCGGAATGTTTGGACGAGTGTAAAATCTATTCCCATTGTTTTAGATACAAAGCTCTGAATATAGTACATTTGCTCGTTTTTAACACGCTTATTACCTTGACCTATATGTATGGAGTTTGGAGAATGTAATTGAGTTTTTGAGTCAAATTTGTATCTTAATTCACTTTATGTATCATATATACAGATATATCAGGAAAGCGGAATGTTTGGACGAGTGTAAAATCTATTCCCATTGTTTTAGATACAAAGCTCTGAATATAGTACATTTGCTCGTTTTTAACACGCTTATTACCTTGACCTATATGTATGGAGTTTGGAGAATGTAATTGAGTTTTTGAGTCAAATTTGTATCTTAATTCACTTTATGTATCATATATACAGATATATCAGGAAAGCGGAATGTTTGGACGAGTGTAAAATCTATTCCCATTGTTTTAGATACAAAGCTCTGAATATAGTACATTTGCTCGTTTTTAACACGCTTATTACCTTGACCTATATGTATGGAGTTTGGAGAATGTAATTGAGTTTTTGAGTCAAATTTGTATCTTAATTCACTTTATGTATCATATATACAGATATATCAGGAAAGCGGAATGTTTGGACGAGTGTAAAATCTATTCCCATTGTTTTAGATACAAAGCTCTGAATATAGTACATTTGCTCGTTTTTAACACGCTTATTACCTTGACCTATATGTATGGAGTTTGGAGAATGTAATTGAGTTTTTGAGTCAAATTTGTATCTTAATTCACTTTATGTATCATATATACAGATATATCAGGAAAGCGGAATGTTTGGACGAGTGTAAAATCTATTCCCATTGTTTTAGATACAAAGCTCTGAATATAGTACATTTGCTCGTTTTTAACACGCTTATTACCTTGACCTATATGTATGGAGTTTGGAGAATGTAATTGAGTTTTTGAGTCAAATTTGTATCTTAATTCACTTTATGTATCATATATACAGATATATCAGGAAAGCGGAATGTTTGGACGAGTGTAAAATCTATTCCCATTGTTTTAGATACAAAGCTCTGAATATAGTACATTTGCTCGTTTTTAACACGCTTATTACCTTGACCTATATGTATGGAGTTTGGAGAATGTAATTGAGTTTTTGAGTCAAATTTGTATCTTAATTCACTTTATGTATCATATATACAGATATATCAGGAAAGCGGAATGTTTGGACGAGTGTAAAATCTATTCCCATTGTTTTAGATACAAAGCTCTGAATATAGTACATTTGCTCGTTTTTTAACACGCTTATTACCTTGACCTATATGTATGGAGTTTGGAGAATGTAATTGAGTTTTGTTAATTCAGTTTTCAGACACTTCGGAACTTTTTATTCATATTTCAGATTGTCACGACAATATAATAAATTCATGGCTATGTCTTTTCGTTTCCTTTTTAAGACTATAAAAATGATTTACTTGTTTCTTTGGTGTAAATAGATTTTATACTTCTCCAAAATAGTTTCTATAACGATTTAACTTTGCAAATCAAAACGTGCTCTTCGGTGACGAAGACTGAAGTTTTACGCAACGATGTAAAATAAAAAAAAAAATAATTGTTCAATTTATGGGAAAGAAAACACATTTATAGAGAGATGACGTCAGAAGTCATACAACGAAAGAGATTGGTATTTATTAGTTCTTTATCATATCTTGGTATAAACTATATGGTACCCATATTAAGTTGATATATATTTTATATTGAAGACAACTCATTCAAATAAAAAAAACATCTGAATCAGTTCAGAAATATGGGAAAAATTTATTACATCTGCATTATGATTCCTTGTCAAGGATGAATGTAGATGACATGGGCCGCAGGAATCACTTAACATCAGGTGAACTGTGTGCTCGTTTGCAACTCTCAATGTAATAAAAAAATATATATGATGACCTTTTCCGTTCTCAACCAGAAATAAAAATCATGTATCATGTTGAAGTTCATTAAATGAGTATTAAAAAAAATTTCAACACAATACATGATTTTTATTTTTGGTTGTAAACAAAAATGGCGATTTTTTTATAGCTACTATTATAAGTAAAGGAACGTGTGAACGCGCGAATTTTACAAGTTATGTTAAAAGTTTTTGTAATCTATTAATTCTTACTAATCTAATATAAATTTCGTCTGTGTCTTATATTTATAATCAATTCAGGGCTTTAGTATTAATGATATACTATAACTTAAGATACTTGATATTAAAACTTGTCAAGTGTTTTTTATGCCTATATGAATATATTATAAAAAAATAAGTAACTGCCTATATTTATAAATCGCACTGTTGGAGCATAGTCTGCCTCGCGGGTCCACAGCGAGTTGACTGACTTCACATGTCTTCGAAATATTTTTATTTATTTATTTCTTGCACATGTAGGTTTCCTCGCGATTTTTTCCTTCTCCAACGAGAACTAAAAGCGAGTGCTTAGACGTTGAGCTGCCACTATGTAATTATTGAATATATATTCAAGCTTAATTACATAGCACTCATTTTTTTTTTAAATTCAAGAAAGGCTGTTCTATTATTAGCCATAGTATTTTTTTATTTAGTATTTCTGTTATTAGCGGTGGAGACGACCGACTCGGGCGGTGAAATTATAAAAGGGACTGAAGCCTCAACTCCTGATGGCTGCAGGTGTCTCAAAGGTTAAGTTAACAACTCGGAAACGCATTCAGCGTATTCATTCTTGTCCTTCACTACCAATAATTGAGATATTATTCCTAAAAGTGCACAAATTCGTTTTATGTTCTCTTTTTAATTGGAGTTTTTGAGTCAAATTTGTATCTTAATTCACTTTATGTATCATATATACAGATATATCAGGAAAGCGGAATGTTTGGACGAGTGTAAAATCTATTCCCATTGTTTTAGATACAAAGCTCTGAATATAGTACATTTGCTCGTTTTTTAACACGCTTATTACCTTGACCTATATGTATGGAGTTTGGAGAATGTAATTGAGTTTTGTTAATTCAGTTTTCAGACACTTCGGAACTTTTTATTCATATTTCAGATTGTCACGACAATATAATAAATTCATGGCTATGTCTTTTCGTTTCCTTTTTAAGACTATAAAAATGATTTACTTGTTTCTTTGGTGTAAATAGATTTTATACTTCTCCAAAATAGTTTCTATAACGATTTAACTTTGCAAATCAAAACGTGCTCTTCGGTGACGAAGACTGAAGTTTTACGCAACGATGTAAAATAAAAAAAGTTTAATTGCTTGAAGATTAATGCGAGAAGTTTCCAACCATCTTTTACATAATTATATTCATCTGAAAAGATAAAATGTGTTCTAATTGAAAACTTTAGTTGCCTTATAAAATATTAAGGTAATGTTCCGAATGAACCCTAAAGAAAGAGACAAGGAATTGTTTTAAACTCGAATTGTTTTTTGCAAACGTTTATAATAAGACACACACTCCTTGTATGTGTCTTATTGTTTCAATGCACAATAGACTTATTTTAAAGGCAGACATAATTCTTTTTGATTTTGTTTTGATAAGTGTTTATTACATCGTTAATATTGTTTTAATGAAACAAAGAACAATATAGAAATCGAGAAGGCGTGCCTCATTTTTTTATACACGATTATTTTGATTTATACTGGAACTATTAAATTTAATTGTTTATACTACAGACAGTTGAGAGTAATATATGTCCTGTTTATTATAGGGAGGCTTTTAAATTAAACAAAACATTTGAATAGGTTCAGGAAAACACGAGATATGAAATGACATACAAGAAAAAAACATTTCAATAAGAAACACAGTGCAGTGGTTTTGTAGAGGATTAAAGCAATAAGATAAAAAAATATTGTCTATTTATAATATTGATGCCACTGCTAGATATGTGCCCAGCCCAAGAGAGTATAATCAAATACGTTTATTTCACATGCACTTGAATACATCAACAATTTAATTTCCCATTAGGTTTCAAAAAGTAGACGCCTGCTAAAGACGACAATAGGCTTACGGGCAACTCTTTCGTAAGTTTTATTTAACTCAAACTTATTGAAACCTTTGCCGTAGATAAATAATTACTACTCCTATACAATAGATACAACAACAGTGGTTGTACACTGTAACAACAGTGGATGTACACTGTAACAACAGTACTGTAGAAAAAGGAGCTGATAGAATTGAAATTATTGTACTTTTTAAGCTGGGTAGCCAACGTTGTAAAAGAAATAGATACTCACTGGTCATCGGCTTTATCAATAGTGTAATTATCTCACAAGAAGGTTCAGATGTAGACGGTGACGGAGACATTTACAAAAGAACCTGACCCGAAAATAAGCTACTTTGTTGTATAAATATAAGAAATGGAGGAAGGAAATTGGACAGGTGATAAAAATAGAATTAGGTCGTCCTGGTAATTTCGACAAACGGTGTAAGGTTTCTAGTATTACCAGATAACCCAGCGACGCAGGATATATTTTACGGCAGTATGTTAGATACTGCAGCAAAAAGATTTTGATGCAGTCTCTAAGGTACGGGATTTACACATTTAGATCTAAAAACCAACTATTTGTGATACACAAATATGGGTCTTAGGCTTCGGTTACTCCAAGTGGTCGTAATTATATAACCATTAATCTAACCGCATTAGGTAATTAATTAACACAGGATAAAATTTAATAACAATGCTTGAAGTCGATGTAACAATATATAAATAAATTAGAATATCAATTACTCGATCTTTGCCAGTAGCGGTCAGGGGTCAAGGGCAACCAAGAGTTCCTTAAATAGAATTGCGAGTCCCTTGACGTCATCTTTATTGATTGCGTTCACGGTTCTGTAAACTTTTTACACTGTTCCGAACATTTTGACGTTCAAATCAAAATTTCTTTTGTTCTCAACGAATGAAATAAAATTGTTATATTAAAAGACAAATAGTAAAGGTAAACAAATAGTAAGCCTCTCTCCAGATGAGCACCGTCCGTCACGCGGTTTCATCGCTGATTGACGGATTTCAAATGTCTTCGAAATATTTTCTTATATATATATCTTATATATCCATGTTTCCTTACGATGTTTTCCTTTACCATTCTTTCAAACCGTAAATTTAAAAGTGATCGCATATTTAAAAACGGAAGTTCCGGTAAGTATGACAGCGATGTCGAGAACCACCAAACAAATTTCACAATAGTTTTCGGTGCTGGTTTCTCGAGAAAAGTTAACGTGTATTCAAGCGTATAAAAAATTGTATCAATTACGCGAACTGAGTATTAGCGGTATATATATATCTATATATAATATTTATGAAACTACGTATAAGTAAACAAATTTTGCCCTGGCAAAGCCAGTGGAAAAGAAGGTGTATTTTTTATACATCATTTATATTGATAGTTTACGAGATTAGCAAGAACTCTGCATTAAAACTAGTATATTTAAAGCGTGAAATGACGCCACAGCTAACTACAGCAAGAATAGGCTCGACCGTAGACCATTTTTTCAAAGAAACAGCTTAAAATAGTATGGATCGACGAAGTTTGTGTCTGTGTGAATGTAACAAGTAAATAAGTTTTAGTAAGATTACTCAATATTCTTACTCGTAAAAGCGTTGAAATTTTTCTAAGCCGCGTGTGGTCTACACAAACACGTGGTATAGAAATTCAATAAAAAATGTGTTCGAAATTGCGTACATTTTTGTTTTAAATTTAATATTAAGATAAATTTATATATATATCAAAATCACAACAAATACTAGAATTAAATTGAGAGGATTAGTTTTGAAGAACACCTGAAAACCAAACAACGTGATGAATAAATCAAGAATTATCAATTTTATCTCTTTTTTCAAAGCCTTGTGGGCTGCTGTTATATCACATATATACAAAGTATAATGGTAAATATCACAAGAGTATTGATGTTATGTTGCTCTGCCCAGCTTAAAAAGTACAATAATTTCAATTTTCCTTAGCTCCTTTTTCTAAAGCATTGTACAACAGTACTGTTGTTACAGTGTACATCCACTGTTGTTACAGTGTACAGGGCACATATCTAGCAGTGGTATCAATATAATGTATAGGCATTATTTTTTTATCTAATTGCTGTTTAATCTTCTACAAAACTACTGCACTGTGATTCTTATTCATATGTTTTTTTTTGTATGTCATTTGTATATCACCTGTTTTCGTGAACCTATTCAAATGTTTTATTTTATTTAAAGTCTCCCTATATTAAACAGGACATATATTACTCTCAACTGTCTGACGTATAAACAATTAAATTTAATAGTTCCAGTATAAATCAAAAGAATCGTATATAAAAAAAATGAGGCACGCAACCTTCTCGATTTTTATATTGTTCTTTGTTTTATTAAAATAATATTTACGATATAATAAACACTTATCAAAACATAAAATAAATAAAACATAAAAAAATAAATAAACTTAAAATGAGAGTATTGTGCATTGAAACAATTTTTTATTCATATTACCTTAAAACAACAAGAGTGTTACAGTTAAGTCAAGTTATTGGAACATCAATCTCTGATACGTTGATATTCTGCAACTTACGCGAACATCTAAAATTAATAAAGACAGCGCTAGAATAATAGCAATAATTGCCAAATTGGAGATACAATACTGGCTGCTGTATAGAACTTTAACAAAAATCATCAACAGGACAAACTATGCACGCAACATTTAGGAAGAATGAATATGAATGACATTCATTTTTAATTAAGAAGTACCGAAAAGTTTGGATAAAATCACCTAAGTAGAAAAACAAAGAAACGTTTAAGAGCTTCGGAGTTAATATTCACAATGCTAGATATATACTACCAGAACGTGCGGGGGATGAGAACAAAAAATTCGATACTGCAGAGTAACTACTACAGGATATAATGTAAAGTAACAATTGTAATAAAAAAGATGGCGAATTTGTTGATGCAAGATACAATGTTTACAGAAGAGACCGCCTTTATTCAGCAAATACTAAGAAAGATGGTGGCGGAGTATTGCTGGCAGTATCTAAGACCGGGTTCGTCAATAGGAAAGTAATTGTGAAGATTTATTCGTAAAATTTTAGATTGAATTTGATGGACATTTGAAAACTATCGCTTTATGTGTGGTATATATGCCTGATAAAATAGATTCGTTGTTAAATTATCTGAATACAATTAATAGTAGCATATGGCTGTGTGATGAGGTACTTATAGTGGCAGACTTCAATTATGATTTATTAACTGGTCTAAGGATAGGGATTTCATCAAATTACAACAATAAGTTGGGTCATGCTCTATAGATTTCATGTCAGCAAATTGCATGTCCTGATTCAATTGTATAGCTAACGAGGATGATAGATTACTTGTCTTAGTAATGTTGAGGAAAAACGATGTTCTTTTATCATAAGTGAATATTCGGTTGAGCAAAGTTGACCATAAACATTCATGTTAATTGATAACTACGTAATTTAATAATATTCAATAACTTGAACAAGAACCGAATCAGTCTAATTTTTTTTAAAGCTGACTATAATTCATTCAATTATCTATGAAATTAACTGTACTGTGGTAGAGCTACACTGCAGTTTGTTTCTAACTGCAGAATGAATGGGTCAGCTCGACCGGAGTAGGACCACGCCCTCACAGGATACTGGCGTGAAATAGCAGCATAACGCTGCTGTGTTTCCCCTGGTGAGTGAAGGGATCCGGAGACCTTTATTACTGGGGACGAGGCATTCCATCTCAGTCCTCAAGGGTGACAACGCATCTGCATTATGATTCCTTGTCAAGGATGAATGTAGATGTCACGGGCCGCAGGAATCACTCTCAATAACACATAACTCTCAATGTAATAAAAAAAAATGTAAAAATACTTTTAGTTACTGTGAAAAAATGTTAATGGAATGGTTTCAGCACCTTTTGTCATTCATTTTAATCTCAATTTTTAAATTTTTAGTTTTTCCTTTATTATATCTTGTGGTTGTCTTTCGTTTAGAATTTAATCCCTATTTAATTTGTTTAAGTTATACTTTGTATCATATTGTCGTTAATTGTTGTTGAATATAATTCCCACTTAATTAGAATTTGATTACGCTTTATTTTATTTTATTACGATATTATTTTATTTATTTCATTGAATTTTTTTTTTTTTATTTTGGTTCAGTAATTATTTTCTCCATTTAATTTTTTTTTATGTAACACGATAATCGTTAATTGTAACAATTGCTGTGTTCATCTTTAATTGGTGCATGAATCAGATTTGACTTTATGTATTTATTCTTCCATTATTCTTTCATAGTACAAGCCATACTCCTTTCGAAGCAAATAACATCTGATATATATATTTACTCTTATATATATATATATATATATATATATATATATATATATATATATATATATATATATATATATATATATATCTATATATATATTTATATTGTTATCTATGTATAATTTTATATTTTATCTAATTAACATTTTTATTTTTATGCCTACCATCATATTCTCTTAAACTCCCAAGGTTGACTGGTAGAGAATGCCACTGGGCATTTAGTCCGCCCTTAAATTTATTATAAATTTAAATAAATAAATAAATAAAATTTATGGATTAAGATTGTTTTCATATATGGGCAGTTAACCCAAATTAAATTTAAAAAATAATCGAGGTTTATTGGTCCAATTTATTTCATTTGGAGATTAGCATATATATCAAAAATAAGAATTAAGCTCCAAAATGTTTCCACTGAATAATAAAGTTTTAAAATTTCCTAGAGAAAATCGTCTAATCCTAAAACTTTGTTACCTACGAAGTTTAACAACAAAATTAATTCAACTTTTCCCATCTCTTTAACTTTAAAGGCTTACTTAGATGAGTTTTTTCCACTACCGTAGAAAAAAAAAGATAATCTATTCATAAATTAATGTTTAAACGTTTTTATATACATACTTATTTTTATTAATTTATTTATTTTTAATATATGTTATCCGCACGAGTTCGATCCAGGGTTTTTAAGTGGTGATTTATATGCTCGGCTGTGAAGGGAAATATCGTGTACCTGCAACTAAAAAAAAATATTTTGATGATAAGTCCAAATCAATTATTATTTGCGGAATTTTATTAAATATGCGTTTAATACATAGGTGTCACAAGTTTGTTTTTCTTTCTTGTATTAATAGCGTGTATCATACATCAGTTTTTGTATAATATTTTTTAAATTCTTACATATACGTATAGACAATATGTTATCTTAAATATATTGCGACGTAGCCGTTAATATATCTATTTCTTTACCCTTATGACTGTTTAATATACGCCGTTGCAACATATGTGCATCTTGAAACTTTTTTTTTGTATGTGTATTGCTGTTGGTCCGTAGACCTCTACAGCTTTATCTAATTAGACTCGCGAGCGGGGGGCCCACTTAGTAGGGCTTGAAACATTATTGATGACACGTAGAACCACTTCAAATATGAGCATTTTGAAGGTTGATATAGTGATATCTCTTTTTTTTAAAGGACTATTATATTATACTATTTCAAAATAGACAATCAATATACTATTAAAATAACATTAGGCTATAGCGCGTTTGAATACGCACGCCGCGGCATAGCAAGAAACACAAAAATCTGAGTGTGCTTGTTAGTCACCCTTACTTTTGTTACATAAATAAAGTTTGTTACTATACATACATAATGCATTTTGATTCGGGAAATTTTGAAAGTAAATTATCCTATAAGTATTTAAAAAAATGCTAACGTCAGAATATTTCTAACAATTCTGTGGTAGGCTGATCTTATTAAGGCGTTGTTAAAGCAAACTGTTACACGTTTTATTCTAATTAGCGTACACAGAAAAGGGTGGCTTTTAAACTACTATTATTTTAAGTACCAAATGTAAGAAGTTTAAACCTTTGCAATAGTTCCTATGTTAAATTAATAAAATAACCCGAGTACTGACAAGAAGATATTCCATTTTAATTCTTAATAATATGGTGTCTTTAATGGCAACTAAGATTGAAAGGTGAACCAAGATGGTCATATTGATTTCTCTGAAGCTAAATGCTGGTGTCATGTGCCTTAAGGTACTCTTGTCTTCAGGTATATAAAAAATTAATATCGTCTCCTTTAGAGACTAAAGTGAAAAAAAACTGTTTAATAAATATAAAACGGTAATAATTCAAGTGTACAATTAAAATTGAAAACGCGTATAAAATATTGCCTATGCTCAATGATATCTTTGTATAATTCGTCGTTTACGTTAACAAAGACATCCCATTACTGTGGATGCGGTGTCTCACTTATATCGATGTCGTTTATAATTCTTGTATTGTAAACAAATTATATTAAATTTAAATTAAGTATATGTATTCTTTGTTGAGATATTGATGTTCTCGTAATTGATTTAATCTTCGGCAAGTTCTGATAATTACTAGATGACATTATGTACAAGGTGTATATCAGTAGTTATTTTCGCAAGCGCAGAGATTCATTCGTCGCCTTCTCTAATCGGATGCAAGTCACAGATGATTAGATCTAGATTTAGGTTTAGATGCTTTTGATTGCCTTATGATATGAGAAATTTCACGACATTAGTCGAATTGCGGAATGGCAACTACTAAGTCTCGCAGACCGTACCCTAAACTACTTAGTCTCGCGGACCGTACCCTAAACTACTAAGTCTCGCAGACCGTACCCCAAACTATTAAGGTAGTTATATAAACAATAACTATTAGGCCATTGACGTTAAACCCAATAATTTGTATTGCATTAAAATGTGCTTTATTAGGAATCGAATTCGGGACCGCTGCTTTAGCTGCCCGGTACTTGACCAGCACAGTATTGTTCTAACAATATACGTCCAATAATAAGAAATTAATGAAACGTTTTTAGACTTCATTCCTTAGAAATTACTCTTTGTGATATTTACCGTAATATTACGCAGCGTTGAATGATTTAATGTCATGTAACCGTTGGTATAGAATTTAACATTTATTATTCTATTATTAATCGTATAATCTTAAATGTCATTATTGGAATTATCCGTAATCTGTGAATCCATAGAGTAACACCCAGTAAAATAATTCACTCCTGCCAATTAATGCTTAATACTGTTTATTTACTTTTAATTGATAACTTATATATGATAGATAACTTTTGCCATTTATAGGTAGTGACATTATTTCCACTGCAGTAGAAATTTTGAGGCTTCTGATCAAAAAACTGTGCTATATATAATTTTAACAGTCCTCTCTTGGTGTTAACCTAACACGACCTAAAGAATTCTGAAGAGACCGTAACAGGTTGAAATCGGAGGTTGCAAGATCAGAGCTATATGGTTGATGCATTAACACTACCCAACCAAGCTCTTTCATTATTCGCTGACTGACTAAAGATGTGTGTGGTCTGGCATTATCATGATGAAAAACACACTTTCTATTGATCAACTCCAGCTGTTTTTTCTATTTCCTACTTGATTCTCATCAGCTATTGGCAGTAGAGATCCTAATCGATGGCTTTTCTGGGAGGTAAAAGCTCATAATGAACGATGCCCATCCAATCCCACCATATACACAGCATCACCTTATTGCGAGTTAATCCAGATTTCGCTATGCTTCATTGTCGTATTCAAAAATGTTTTAAACTTCCTATTTCATAAGCAATTATGTCAAGTTTTGGCAATAACGAAAAAATTGAGTATACTTGACCTCTTTTCACTTACCCATGTTTCATCTTACATCATCAATGTGCTTACGAAATATAAAATTTCAAGAGCTTTGAAAGGTTCTAAACTTAAAACCATTATAATCGTAATCAGCCTATCGATAGTCGTCCACTGGACGACTAATCCAGTCAACACACAAGGACTAGATATACCATCCAGGCCTTGTATTCATACGAGTAGATTGCCACAAATAGAGCCTGAGCTTAAAATAAATTATCCGGAGTTCGTAAAGTTATAAGTAATTTTATTTTACATATTACACATACATACATTACATACACCTCACTTCTAACAAACTAGACATACACAAGTGGATGATAACAAAGAAAACCTGATATAACTTATATTCGCCAGTCACGTGGTTATTCAACTATTATATAATTATAAAATGTAGCATGAAACACTCTCAATCAAATTTAAATTATTAAGAAAGGCCATTTATAATACACGATTGCGTGGTGGCCAAAAGAAGGGTAATAAATACTCGTATTATTCATATCAAGTTATAGTAGTTGTAAAGAGTTGACCCTTTCTGAGGTTTTATATTCCCAATTTCAATTACAAAAATTATTATTATTCATTTTACAATGAAATTAAACACATTAAACAAACAACAAACACATTACACACATTAAATATGAGTGTATGTATATTACACACTTAAATTTAAATACACAACATCTTAAACCTTATGTACAAACTAGTAGAGAATGGCTTCAATTGAGGAAGTTTTTTTTGACCTTAATACTTATTAACAGATTTATAAGTCGACATCTCTTAAACTTTCTTCTATTGGGTTTCGCTCAATTTGCGGGCGCTCGATTTTAATTGACCGCACGTCGCAAATCGAGTTCGCTCCCCGGTGCCGGCAACAATGAAATTGTAAAATGCAATATAAATGCTAAAAACTATAAAAATAATATTTTTAAGGTATGTGAATTGTACATTTTTCTTTTCAATTTAGTGATTCATTCATTTTCGCACCATTTGTTTTTTCTTTGACATCCTTCTGTAAACAAAATGGAAAACATGAAATATCGCGTTATTTACGAATGTGAGGTCGTACAAACGCCATGAACAGCCGGAGACCCAAGTTAACAATGAAGAATTAAAGGTGATCGTGGAAGCAGATGCATCGCAAAACACGTTAAGGACGTTAACAAAGTTAGCGGCAGGCATTAGTGTGCGGGACAAAACAATTTTAATTCACTAAAAACAAATTGGATAGCGAAAAATCTCGAGAAAGCGTACCACATGATTTGAGCGAAGCACACCAACAAACACGCATGTTATGAAAAATGCTCTGTCTGCTCTGTCCCAAGCGAAAGTTGAGTCAGAAAAAGGTACTGGTGTTTGGTGGACCAGTGCTAGTGTCATACACCACAGCTTCCTAAGGTCTGGCCATTACGGCAGATCTGTATTGTCAACAATTGTAAACCATGATGGAAAAGCTAGCCATCAAAAATTCGAGACTGATTAATTTCTCTAGCTCACTGCTGTTACATGACAAAAATAGAATCCATACTTCACGACAGACGGTCCCTAAATTAGAGGAACAGCGATTGGAATGTCTCCGACACCCACCATGCTTGCCGGACCTTGCTCCAATAGAGTACAACGTTTTCGGAATTTGGACAATTTCTTGCAAGGAAAAGAATTCAAGAGGCAGTTCAAACCGCTTTCAAAGATTTTATTGATTCTCGCTCCCAAATTCGCTTCGCAATTCGCAATTCACAAAATGGCGAAAGTGCATAGATATTAATGGTACATAGATCTATTGATTAAATATATAATATCATAAAAAAATCGATCTTAACTTTTTCCTTATAATACGCTAATTTAGAATGTAAGGACCTAATATTATATTTCATTAAGATGCCTCAATAATGCAATGAGCAAAATTTCTCTAAATATTCTTGTCACCTCGATATCTTACTTTTTCTTATATTACCTACTCATTTCAGGCACATAGCGAAGTAAAGAATTGCTGAATGTGACATTTTCCTTTTTTTTAGGATTGAGTATGACAGAAGATCAAACTATTCATCTGGTCCATGATCCCTGCAGCCCATAATACCCATATTCATTAATTGATAAGGAATCTCAATAAAGATACTTTGTCACTCATTGGAAGCCGTAGTAATAGCAATACAGCGCTGATATGCTTCTATTTTACTTTTGTATTTCGTGAGATAAAATTTCTGATTGCAATTAAGGATTCTCACTTATTACTTGGTAGTGAGAAATATGTTAAGAAAAAGTCATTAATATGTGAAATGATCCTGACAACATCATTAACACTACTAGAGAAAACTAACAAATCATTATCTGTACTTTATTGTGCAAAATGGTCTCGTGTGATATATACGTCAATATATATAATATTTTTTCTTTAAGTGTTAAAGAATTTACTCTAACGAACTAAACAAAAGGACCCTTCACTCTGATTTCTTTTTAGTAACAGATACCATTACAAAAGGAGTAAAGTAACATGGAAATATCAAGTAAATAAAAGTCTGTTTTTATGACTTGCAACAACTATATTAAACTGAAATATAATACTTACCTTCGACTTATTTCAATATGTTCAACAGATAAAAAATATGATTTGATTTTCTTGTAATCGTAAATAATACATGAAGAACATGAAATAAAAATATGAAATAAAAGACATGAAATAAAATATGTGAAATAAAGAACATGAAATAAAAAATATGAAATAAATAATGTGAAATAAAAAAAAATTAAAATTAATATATATGAAATAATAGACATATAATAAAATATATGAAATAAAAGTATGGGGAAGTTACTGAAAAAGCACGGTACGTTTTTGGTTCCAACGTTTACGTTCCGAAGATCATATAGATTATAGATCCAAAATTATCTACGCGGACGGCCATAGATCCAAGTTGAAAATGAAGAATTAAAGGTGATCGTAGAAGCGGAATTATAGCAAACCACGTCAGAGTAAGCAGCAGGCTTCAGTGTGAGTGACAAAAGAATTTATTTCACTTGAAACAAATTGGGAAAGCGAAAAATCTCGAGAAATGGGTGGGTGGTGATGAAAACTGGATTCTGTACGACAATTGAAAACGCTCATCACAGTTGAACCCAAGAGAACCAGCCAAATTCTGTCCCATGCGAAAATTGGCTCAGAAAAAGGAAACTGGTAAGTGTTTGGTAGACAATTGCTGGTGTCATGCACTACAGCTTCCTAAGATTTGTCCAGACGATTACACCAGATCTGTATTGTCAACAATTGCAAAGCATGATGGAAAACCTAGCCGTTGAACAACCGATCAGGCGTCCACGCTCAGGCTACCTATGCAACCTGCGTGCATGCTCAGGCTGCCCCGCGTATTTTGCTAGTTAATTCTGCTCTACAACTATCCTGCCTTTTTTTTTGTTATCGGAGGCGAAATCTTCGAAAGATACCCTGCCTCCTGGGGGAGAGACAGGGTTATGTGGTATTTCTAACCACTAAAACTCCCCCGGTGGTCATCCTCACTGCATTGGGAGAGGCTCCGGGATCCCCAAAGGAACGCACCGGTGCCCCTCTGCACGGTGCCTAAGCACGTACCAGGGGAGGTCAAGCCTCCCTCAGCACCGTCGCTGTGCTACGGCAACTCGAGACCACTTCGAGTTGCCGTCCTCCCCGGGTACGCCCTTTTAGTCGCCTTTTACGACAGGCAGGGGATACCTTAGCCCTATCCTTATGCCCGGGACTAAAGGGCTGACGGACCGGGGTGTCCATTGCCACCGCCCCGGCGTCGCCGTCCCCAGGATTGCCCTCTCCCAATCTCCGTACCATTATAGCTTTGTTCCACGTGCCTTTATTCTCCAGCGCAGCCGAACCACCAGGATCCACCGTTCGGACTTCCACACAGGGCACTCGGCGAGCGTGTGCTGTGCGGAATCCCGGTCCCCGCCACAGTGGTGGCATTGCGTTATCGATTCGCGTCCAATCCTGTTCAGGTACTCACCGAAACACCGTGCCCGGTGAGTACCTGCGTCAGTCGGAACATCTGCCTATCCTGCCTAGGGAAACGGAGAAAAAAGGCTATGGCAGACCCTGCCACGCTCGCCGTAAATTTCGGTGAAGCCGGCCTGGCTGTTTCTCACCGGGACGCAGATATCTTCTCCGGCTGACAACGGGCCGGAGTGTATGTATACGTCAGAGATGATATCTGTTCTCAACGCCTCGGCAGTCTTGGGTTGGTCAAAACCGGGCGTGCTTAATAGAGCGAGACAGTATTTCATGTCGGCCCATTGTGAGCAGTTTTACATAGCGCATGTTCGTCCTCATATGGAATACTGTTCTCATATCTAGATCTCTAGGGTGGGGAACCCCAGTACCAGCTTCTTCCGTTTGACTGCATTCGTTGGAGAGCGGCTCGAATCGTTGATGACCAGGTACTTTCCGATCGTCATGATTCACTGGTGTTGCAAAGATATATTGCATCTCTTTGCATTTTTTACCGACTTTACTATGAGGAGTGTTCTGAGTATGGTTATTCGGATTAAATCCAGCTGCTGAGTTTAAACATCGTACATCACGATAGAATTCAATAATTCATCCTTATCATCTCGATGGTTGGCAATCCACTACTGTGCGCTTCACACGAAATTTCCTGCCACGTACTACTGTGGAATCAACTGTCGCCATCGGTGTTTCCGAACCGATACGACTTAGGTTGAAGGTCTCAAGAAAAGAGCCTACATCTTGCTACGCTGGCAACGCCTTTGTGACTCCTCTGGTATTGCGGATGTTCAAGGGCGGTGGTGGTCACTTACCTTCGGGTGGGCTGTTTTCTCGTTTACCACCTATCCCATAAAATACAAGAAAAGACTGATTAATTGCTCTAGCCCACTGCTGCTTCAAGACAACGCTAGACCCCATACTTCACGACAGGCGGTCGCTAAATTAGAGCAGCTGCAATTAGAATGTCTCCGACAGTATTCGTTGTCCGGACCTTGCTCCGACAGATTACCAGCTTTTTATTGGAATTTGGACAATTTCTTGCAAGGAAAAAAATACAAATCCGATATGGCAGTCCAAACAGTTTTCAAAAACTATTGATTCTCGCTCCTAAGATATTCTCAGCAATGGAATCAATGAACTACCTATAAAATGGCGAAAGTGATTAGATAATAATGATATTTCGATTGATGAAATAAATAATTTCTTAAAAAAAATAGTTTTTAACTTTTTCCATGTAATACACTAATTTCATATGTTAAAATGTAGTTAAATTATTGACCTATTCTCATTAGCCCGTAATATAATGTAAGAGTATAGTATGTTTCAGTCTTCGTCGTTCGTTTGTTTTGTGAATATTCGCTAGTATGAATTTTGTCACTTAAATTAATTCCATACGAAAACATTTCTTCCTCATTAGCTATAGGATGTATATATTGTATGTAGAATGCAGTGTAGGGTTGTTAATGGATGTCACTGATGTGATCTAGTACCTCTCTTCTTCAACAGTTATCAGTTGCAAGATTACAATTATCTCGAATAATAAATGAAATATAAGCGGCTCAAGATTGTAATGCCGCCAGATTGAGATTCAATGTTTTGGTCTAACTTGCGCCATATTTCATTTGATATTAAAGTTAATCATTACATGAAATATGTGCGTAGTCATTACATTTGTATGAATATACATCAGAAACTAATCCAAAGGCTAATAACCATGACCCCTGAGAGTTAGGGTTAATTCATAAATTTTCCAATCTGAAAGGCCTACCTTTGTTAGAGCGTCCAATTCGCCTAATCTCATATCCCATTTGAGGATTCTACCGCAATATATCTGCATAACAAAAGAAACATTATAACTGAGAATTGTATATAACAATAGTTGAATAGTAGTTGGAATATTACACTTTAATATTTTGTCGGGAATTATACAGTTTATGATACATACATTATTTTACAGTTAGAGTTTTTGGAATTTTTTGTAGGAATGATGATTACATAATTAGGTATTTTTTGTTATTGTATTGAGGGCGAGAATCTAGCACAAAGTTCACCAGATGGGAGTTGATTTCTACGGTCCATGACGCCCACATTCATCTTCGATAAGGGATCATAATGCAGATGCGTTGCCACGCAAGGACTCTAAGGTGAAAGGCTCAGTAATAGTCTCCGGATCACTAAACTCATCGGGAGAAACACAGCAGCTTTATGCTGGTATTTCACACAGACCATACATACCCCTTCCCCGGTAAAGCCAACTCATTTATGATGCAATTTTCGTTTTTAATTTGTTACAGTGGTAGAGCTAAACTGCAGTTTGTTTCTAGCCGCAGAATGAATGGGTCAGCTAGACCGGGGTAGGACCACACCCTCACAGAATACCAGCATAAAATAGCAACATAACACTGCTATGTTTCGTCTGGTGAGTGCAGGGATCCGGAGACCTTTATTTCTGGTGACGAGGCATTCCATCTCAGTCCTCAATGGTAACAACGGATCTGCATTATGTTTTCTTATCAAGGATGAATATAATGTCATGGGCCGCAGGAACCACTTGCCATCAGGTGAACTATGTGCTCGTTTGTTACACAAGTTACAGCGTATCTCTGCCTATTATGTAAAGCTGTCAGCAGCTTTTAGAAAACGAGTGTTATTACACAATTTAATTGACGCTAACACGAAAGCTTTACACGAATGAAAATATAACAAATAAAATTTTATATTTAATCTGATTTAAACGTTCTATATAAGTTTCATAACTAAATTGTGAATGAATTTTCAACAAAATACTGTGCTGATAGATGAAAAGCTAACTTTGAAACGACAGTTGCGAGTTTTCATTAAATTAAATAAATTCTCGGCAATCTCAATTGGATTTTGATTTTCTTTTAATTAACTTTTCAACCATTTGCATTCATAATAAATTAAACGCCCTATAGTATTAAGGATTTATCTTTTTTCATCTTTTAATGACATTCTATTTAAACTTCCAACCAACATTAGTCTGACACCGCATCAATTCTATTCAAGGTTTGTTTCTTTTTAATGGACTACTTACTGAAGTAAAATGTACGATTTTTTTTAATAGTTCATTTTACCTCATATTAATACGATACAACAGATTCAAAGTTGACGAGTGTATTTGTGTTGATCCAATCCATGAGTTAAGACTTTGGTCTGTTAGTTATAAGCTCCTTGGCAATACTGGCTGGTCTATGGGAAAGGTGGTTCAGTACATCGGATCTCATTGACTCGGTCGAAGTATGTATTATCGCTGATGTAGTATTGTCCTGACGATTCGCCAACAGTAATAAAAAGTCTAAATATTCCTATAATCATTGAAAAACTCCGCATTAAACTTATCCCATATCGTCATTATCCAGCAATGATTCGACTTAAATAATAATTCCTATATTTATGTTACCTGTAATTAAAAAGAAAAATAAAATTTTTAAAATAAAATTTGAAATAATTATTATGAAACCGGTGTTGAATTTACATGAGTCAAATTCGAATCGTTCGCTACAATTTAGTAACGGTAATGCGAATTTATTTTCTCCGCAGTTATATTATTAAATTTGTTGAAGTGAGATCAAGTTTGTTGGAAATGAAAATTCTATGAATTTTTGAACTAGTAAATAAATATAATATTTTGATACAGAGAAATGAGATAGTTGGGACAGATAGTGTGGAATAACTGGAAAGGTAAGATGAATAATCAATTCTTAAATTTTCAACTTTCTATTGTAAATTTAAAAGTTACACCTATGATAGGTAAGTTTAGGCTGACGATGTTTGGATATGCGACAAGATAAAGAGATAAAAGTCATATTACTAGGGGAGCGATGAATTACAATGTCCTCTTCTCCACCAACACCAAAGAAAATATGGATGGATTGTGTAACAATAGATATGTTGCCCAGACTAAGGAACTGTCATCGTCTTAAAAAAGGAAGCTACATAGTTTATCACTAACAAAATTTTAATTTAAGGAAAGAAAACAAAATTGACTTACGCAGTCTAGGACTCCCCACTAGTGGACCTATGCAAGTCTGCGGAAAATCGATGGATGGCAGTTGGCATTGCAACCCTTTTTTTTTCGACAGACGTTCCGGAAGCGCTCTCCATGCGCCTCGAGCCTGACGAAGTTAATACGTGCAGTATGATTGTGGTGTTTTAATCAGCAGTAGTAGTAGCAAGTGGTAAAAGTGCCGAATCAACCAAAACTCACTAGTGGATGTGTGGTGCGACGCAGTGCGGGCGAATTACCGCCCTGTGAAGTGAGTGCGTCACCGCGCACACCTGCGTAACGGTTGAATTTATAAACTTCACGCTCCTAACATGCCGGATAGGCTCGTGCACATAATACGAGCCTTCTTGTCGAATCGCACTTTCCGATATCGAGTCGATGGCACGCGCTCCTCAAGCCGGCCGCTCCTAGCGGGAGTCCCCTAGTTCACTCCCCCCCTGTTATTCTCACTTTACACAGTTGATATCCCAAAGGATCCGCAGGTCAGTCTCGCGCTTTTCGCGGACGATACCGCCCTATATTATTCAAACATACACAAGGGCCGTATCACCATTCGTCTCTAAGCCGCAACCAACCGCCTCGCCGACTGGTTTCGGTTATGGAGAATCGAAAATAACCCGGATAAAATGGATAAAGTGCAGCAGTCTTCTTCTGGAGAGGCTCAGCCGATCCATTATGCACGGCACCAGTACCTAGCCGTAGAAAGCTAGGACGTATCACGATCTTCGACCGACCCATTCCGTGGGTAGAAACGGTCAAATACCTCTAGCTATACCTAGTATAAATCACCTTTGACCAAAAGCTTAGCTAATATGCGCATATCAAAATTGCGAGAAACAATGCCGCGTTCGTCATGATCCGGCTTCACTAGCTCATCTGTGCCAAGAGCAAAATATTCCTAAGACATAAACTACTGCTATACAAGTCCTGCGTAAGACCAATTATGGCCTGCGCCAGCGTCGTCTTCGCCCACGTAGCCGAGAATAAACTAAAACTTTTACAGACGATTCAAAACCGTTTCACCAGATTAGCTACCGGAGCAGAACCGTATCAGCGTAACATTTATCTGCACAGTGACTTACATCTCGTCACCATTCCGGAATATTTCCAATCTATCTCGCAACGCTTCTTCGCGAAAGAGCTTTTGCACTCCAACCCGCTAGTGGTAAACGCCGCAACCTACGATCCGGTACCAAATCCGGATACTAGAAACCCTCGACCCCGTCACGTCCTCGACGACCACCACTTCATGGGGGAGCCGAACTCCAGTCCGTCCTCAACGGACCCCAGACCCACACATAGCACAGACATCTCGTCGCGTCGCCCTCGCCTCCAAACGCGACGCAATCTTCGCGACACCGCGTACACTCGTTACACCCGCGTGTCAGGGCGGTTCTCACTGCCCACAGCTTCCGATTGACAGAAAACAGGTGGCGTCCGTCAGAGGCTAGGTCTGCACACCAAAACCTCGGATGGTCAATAGTCATCACCATCCATTCTCCACTCGGGAGAATCTCTCAATAGCTAGGGAACTGGCAACTTGGGTGGCAGTATCAGATAGGTACGAGACCAGAGTAGAGCCACACGCTGTGTTTATGAGCGCTTTGTGTAAGTAAAAGAACCACACAAATAGGGAACACAAATAACCAGCTCACGGACCCTCAGTTCCGTGAGCCCTGTATCCGATGAAGCTGTAAGAGCTGCATAGGCTAACAGCATCAACACCAACAGAATCTAGGCATTGCAACGTACTTTGTTGCAATCAGTGGGGGAGGCCTCTATGTCCAGCAGTGGACTAGTGATGGGCCGAGATAATTATGATGATGAATAATATACTACATTAAAACACTGAGGTTTTTTTTGTTCAATGGCTTTAAATAACTCACATTATTTCTTGCCAACATTTAATTGGCAGGAAAGTTTAAGCTTTCCGCTGTTTTATTCGACTTCGTTTCGTAAAATTGCCTTCGTCAGCAACGAAACACGTTTACGTACCAAGTTAAATAATTTAGAAATTTTTGAAAGTTTCCTTTGAAATTTGTTTGTAGAAAGCACTGTGAAAGCTCTTTAGTATTGTTTTTATTTTGCATGTTAAAACAAAAAATATGTGTCTGTTTTAACAGAAGTGTTTATTTTTCAAGCTCCGAATCAGTATTTAACTTTTATTCAAATATTTTCACTTTTATTTAAATTAAACTTTCCGTCGTTCGTTGAAAGCATCTGTTGTTGGCTTACGTTAAAGGGTACTGAATAATTTTGTGTAATGTTTAATATATTTCATCGTTTTTATTACCATCTCACTCTGTCATTAATTCACAACTGAAAGAGGCCTTCGTGCTTCGTGGCAATGTGTGGGGGATTGACACGAAGCATGTTTCTAAGTTAAATCAAATTATTCCTCAAGTATAAAAAAAGTCATAACGCCGTTGCCCATGTTCAGTCTTTGTTGTATGAGGTAGGGTCATAACGTTTACGCTCGCATCCGTTGTCCTGCGCTGCTGAACCTAGTTCAGCCGCGGAGTATAGAGTGGCGACGTAATATCGATATTTCTCTCCCCCCGCGCCTCCACCTCAGCTGTCGAAGGGCAGAACAAAAAGTGCCTTTCACGTTACCACCGTTACAAGCCGGGTGTAGGTTCCTCTCAGCTTCACCATGGCACAGTAGGCCAAGGTCTGGGCCCCTCCACACACAAGGCAAGCACAAGTTTGGGAGGGGGAGGGGGGGTTTATACTCTATATATATATAACTACTAGTCGTTTTTTTGTAAAAATTAACAAATATTTTTTTCATTCAATTTTAATAGGTATATTTATCACGCTACAAAATTTAGGTTACTACATATACTAATGAATTTACCTACGATTCTATCCCGTGTACCTTACAATCGTATACCAATAAGGTTTATGTTTGATGATCACTTATTTTAAGCGTTAGAAATAAAGGATATTCAATAAAATATTAAATTATTATTATATAAAATAAAATAAGTAATATTACCGCGTACTTTTATTAGATAAGTTGGGAAATTTTTGCCTTTATTGCGCTAGGGAATATTGCAATAAAATTACTCAACAAGCTAGAGCGACATCGCTTTTGATTACAAAGAATCGCCACACGAGGCGGAGATTTATGACTGCGATCGTTGTTCTATTACAGAAACATCAGAAATATCGATAACTGTTATGTAATATAACAGAGATTAAGAATTTTCATTGTATTCGATTTCGAACCGTCCTTTGCGCGGATCACATCAATACGTACGTACTCGTCGGTAACAATTATAAATAAGACTTTTATAAATTGGGAACATATTACTTAGTGTGACCATAGTCATTATACTGTATTGCCGAATGTTTGATATCTTTTAGATGCTATAGAGAGCATGTTGATATCCTATTTTTTTTATTATTCGTATACTTTTTCTTATTCAATTCCAACTTTTGTCTATTTAGAAACTATTCTGTCATTTTTGCCCATTCATTTCGTACTCGTAATTAGCTTTTTGTCTTTTATTAAGATTCTAAAAATGATAAACCCTGGACACCAGACTCTATAGTCACACACCCTACCGGTAGACATATAGATACTACCTTCAAAGTAGATTCAACATGACTTTCTGTGTAACATCATCATGACCCTAACTTGAAATCTCGAAATGCTTCGTAACCAGTCATTGGGTCTACGATTGCCTACACTCAACATACGAAACAGTACATTTATGCTGCTGATTCACGATAATATGCCATGACAATATTCACGATAATAGGTCAACTTGACCCTTCTTTTCCGGGTCAATGTGACCTATTCATGTCGCAAATACATGGCTAAATTTAAAAAATGAATGCTATTAGCACTACAAATAATTCCGTTAACCACTCCAACTACGCTTACTTAACGATAATAGACGAATGGCATATTCGACCTCATGTTTCGTAGCGCGTACCCTAATCCATTACGCTATTGACAATTTTAGAGTTAAATATAGTGCTTTGTATACATTAATTTACAATTTAATAACTACAGATATTTTTTTCGTTGGATGGTTATAAATTAACCTTAATTTATTAAATTATATATTTATATGAAATAAATATATCAACTGCCACCATTTATTTTCTTGTTTTCAGTATAAAGGCTGTGTGTGGAACAAATAAAATAATTGCGAAAAGAAAATTGTAATACTCGGAAATAGAAAATGTGACATAAAAATTTCAGCCACAAATTTGGGAGACCAAATGAAAGATGTAACAATACATTGTTTATCATACATTTCCATCCGGCTTTTGTATACACGGAGAAAAATTAAGAGCTCCATGAAATGGTTTTTTTATATTGTTAAAACTTTTGTTTACTCTGTTTTATTTTATATTCATCATTAATACAATAAATAATAAACTATCTGTAGCACGCATCTCGACCGGTATAGGACTACGTTTTCAGGAATTGTTTGCGTTTCATCTACGTGAATGTAGGAAACTGGATACATTAATACTTATGATTTAATCTCTTAGCTCATTGAATATGATATACAATATTATGGTATCACTTATAGTGGTAGAACTACGCTGTATTTTATTATAGAGGTAGAGCTACGCTGCAATTTGTTTCTAGCTGCAAAATGAATGGGTCAGCTCGACCGAGGTAGAACCAAGCCCTCAGAATACTAGGGTAAAGAGCAGCTTAATGCTGTGTTTCGTCTGGTGAGTGCAGGGAACCGGAGCTCATTATTACTGGTGACGAAGTATTCCATCTTAATCCTCAAGGGTGGCTAAGCATCTGCATTATGATTAAAGAAGTTGACAAGGATCAAGGATGAATGTAAATGTCATGGGCCACAGGAATCACTTACCATCAGGTGAATTGTACGCTCGTTTGTTACATTCAATGAAATAAAAAAAAAAACCTTACCATCAGGTGGTTCGTATTACTCGTTTTTTACCCCTTAATATCATAAAAAATCTGTAAGAAGTCTAAAGCTATTCCAAACATTAAGAGAATTCATCGTATTAGCTAAATTGGCGACCACCATATCAAACGGCACCGTTTTTCCTAATTTTATTATATAATAATTTTAATTAAAATGTAAAACATATTATCTAAATACAATAATAAAACAGGAAAAACGATGAAAGACATTAATTTCTAGTGCACTGGTAACTTAACTTATACAGGCCAGCCCCTACAAGCAGCGACTGCCGTTAAGTATTCTGCAGGCACAATTCGTCGCGCTCCTAGTACAGTGAAACTGTCATGCAACAAGTTTGTAAGCAAAGACTTTCAAGGTAGTATTCCTGAATCTACAATTATTCTTGTGTTCTAGATAATATATAATTATATCACATAGGGACAACATTATTTGTAAACATTTATACAATAACTGAACCTATTTATTGCACTATAACTAAAAGTAATGATTTCACAAAAATACCTCAAAGCAACGGCCGGTGAGTATAATAACGCTAAGTGAGTGCGAAACGTGAATGAGTGAAGTAGGTTTTTAAACTAGACTTTAACCGACTTTAAAAACGGAAGTAGTCGTCAATTTTTTTGTTTTATTTTTCTTGCCAATGATTTCTATATTTGCTTGGTTATTATTCAAGAAAGAACACACAGAAGAAAGCTACCATCCTCTAAGCCGAAATTCAAGCCGTCTACACATTGCTGGCAGGGACGGCTTCCGTCCAAAGAAGATCCACGCTCTTCTTATGCTACCATGCGGGCTTTTGGTCATCCCCGCTGCAATGTAAACTCCGTCACTTCATCATCATTCATCTTGGGACCTTGTTATTACTAAAAAATAAATTCCACAAATATCACTTTAAAACTTCAAGATATCACGAGCTCTTTCTGCATGATTTATGAAAAGCCCAAACTATTAATATATAACCTGACGATGCCCCGGGTTTACTTTGACATCAAATCGGCAAACAACGCAGTCCATCCATTTTCATGAGTTTTGGAAAGCATTCAAGACGCCATGAATTTAAAATAAGTTAAAATTAAACATTTGTCTAATTCGCATAAATATTAGAAATCATTTAATGAAGATAAAATTGCTACAAAGTATATAGTTTTAACGCAAACCATATACTTTTAAGACGATAAAGCAGAAGCTACAACTACCAGCACCAAGACCAAAATCTCTAGTAGGTACGTTGTTTTTCGGATGAGTTGTATGTATTCTTCTGAACCAGGCATCAAATCGAAATAAGGAAGGAGACGATTACTAACCACCCTATATTATATAAATCTATATACATATAATATATCCAGCACCTGATGGTGACATCTGATAATAACCATAACATGTCGGGCCAAAAATTTGGTCTTGCAAACTTTTTATAACTTTACACATATATTTGATCTAACACAATATCATAAAATCGCAAGATTTTTGGGTGCATTTAATACATAAACTTTTCCTTCTCGTATTATATAACATTCTACGTATCTACGTATGTGTCCTTAAATGTGATGGAGGTATTCATAAATGGTGCGAACATTACAATTTATTCGAGATATATATACGAGTATCGTGGTTTGCATTTTTGTTTTAAGCCTGTTTAAGTATTTCACCCATGACACAAACATTTCGTGTAACCCGCAAAATACAAGCAGTATTTTTTTTATTATTTTTTATATTAAAATATACGTCTTCTTATTTGAAGAAAATAAAAAATCTCATCCATTCGGGATAGACTTAGTGCGCAAGAACTACGCAACATAATAAGTCTCTAATTTGACAAGCGGAAAGTTTATTGCCGTCCATTTGATAAAAAATTTACACGATTTTTTTGGTATAGATGATGAGTACAATGTTATTTAATATTTTTAATGTTAATCTTGTTATTTCAATGAGATAACTATAAAAGAAACGAAAATTAACTATACGGAATGTGATTAAAAATTTAGAAAATTTATCATTTAAGCAAATCATTAGGTTAGAAATTAAATCAGTACAATAGTTAAAAAATAAAAGCATTAAAACCATTTAGATAACATTGTAAAATTTCATACGAAAACCACAAACCTAAACCCACAGAAACTTAATCCGTAGCTCGTGTTCGGTTTAAATTCTCGTGTTACACTTTGTTCTTAATATGAATATTGAAGAATATTAAAGTTTATGGCTGTAGATTTTAAAGTATTTGCACAGCTAAATACGGTCACATTTCAAATTGTGCTTATCGCAAATTAGCATCTAAATTTTCATATTGACAATTTAAATACAAACTGAATATTATTGATTATATTTTTGGTTTTTAGTAAAATGTAATCAACTTTTGAATAATTGTAGCCCCATTTTGTACTTTCCTAAATTTTCATTCAAACAAAAAAAAATTGTGGATGTCAGTTAAGAGAGCATTGATCCAGAACCTTTTAATATACTCATTAGTATCCGCAACCAAAAGGTTTTTTTTTAAAGATACGTATTAAATAATAAATATACGTCAAATGCTAGAAGAAACGTACATTCAGAGAAATTTCCATTCAATATTTTCTGTAAGAGAACTTTCCACATCAAATCCGTAACGTAAGAAAGCATACCGCTTAATAAACATTGATATTTATTTTCCAATACAAAGCGTATTTGGAACCTGGAAATATATAAATGTGTAAAATGTTTTGTACAAAGAATGTGGGAACTGCATTTATTTGTGGTCTCTTAAACTATTATTATTTCAATTATTGGCGGTTATATAAATTGATTTTTTTTTAAGAAAATATTATACAAAAAACTATTTATTTATTTATTAAAACTTAGTAGTTAACCTGTAATGCTTATATGTGTTTAGTTAATTTATATTAGAAACTTATATAGTATTATCTAAATATAATACTAGAAGTATGAAATCTTACCAATCCTAAAATATTTGAATTGACCCAAACATCTACGTAAATGTTATACAGTTTTATATATTTTCTTTTACTTCTTATATTAACACAAATATTTCAGCTTGACCTAGGAAATACTATGCCCTCATAAAGTCTAAAAAAAAAAATAGCATAACTGTTATGATTCGACGGGAATGTATATTTTGAGTCCTTACTGAGAATGGATATGGGTATTTATAGTGACAGTCAAACAATGCTAGTTCGTCGCCTTTAGTTCCATAAAAAACATACACAAAAATCTGAACTCAAATTCTAATCATTAAGTTTTTAATGTACATCGACCGACATGTATTTAACAGAGCGTAAAGAAACAGCTTATACATGTATACTATAGATCCTATTGTTGAAATGAAACAACATTAAAGGCTTATAAATTAGGCTATAGTTTAGGTAGGTTTATAATTTCATTTACTCAATAAATTTAAATAAAATTACGAATATGTGTTTGAAAGTGGATGTTGAAAGTTTTAAATTATTTATTACGAGGAATATGATGACATCCTTTTAAGCGTATCGTAAGGCGGGTCATAGACATTTAATATAAAAATAACACGCTTTATCGTTTGCAGGTTACAAAGTATGCACCTGATAATGTTTGAAATGTATTGCTGGAGCGTCTTTGTTAATAATTTGGTTATAAGTAATTAGAATGTTTAGAAGAGAATTTTTTTTTTTAGTTCCAATAAACAATATTATTGATGTTATTGTATTTTAACAAAAGAAGTGCATTATTAGATATAAGTTGAATGGCATAATAAGTATGTATACCAATTTTTTATAGATTATTTCTATTAATTATTAAAATCATATAGAAAAAATAATATAAAATAAAATAAAATATAAAAAATATAATATAATAAAAACATCATACTTTTGTAATATTAAGAATATATTACACGAAATTAATACTAACAAATTATTATTAACTTTTCAAGCATATATTACTATTTATTTTACTTAAAATAAATAACACTTTAAGTAAAAATTAAATAGTAATTTATTCACATAAATTTCACTTTCCCATTCCATTGCCACAAGGTAGCAATTAATAATTAAATACGCCTTTAAAAATAGGTTAGTAGATAGGATGAGTCAATTTTGGGTGGGTATTTCGTAACAATTCTAACCCGTAGGACACGAAATAAAAATACATTTGATGTTTATGTGAAGTTTTAGTTAAAACTAGAACAAATGCCCAAATTATTATCTTTCATTTTTTTTTTTGCAAAACTAAAACATGGACTGATATAAAATAAAATTTTCATAATTATACCTTACCAGGCAAAAGTTTACTATGTATAAAATAAACGTAAGGTAATTGAGAACTTAGTGAAAAAGGTAAGTAAAAAAAGGGAAACAGATCACGCCATCGTTAGTGTAATCAGAAAACTGGATTTAGTCAAAAAATAGTGGTGAATAAAACTTTTACAGAAAAAGTGTTCAGAGTGTAGGTCTATTTAGTCTGAAATATAATATAAATGGTGTAATATCTTTCATATACTACGTATCGCGTACCGTTTGTGTTTAGAAAAATTCGGATGTCACGGTCAAATAAAATAAAATAAACGATATTATAAATTTTCTGTTTTGAGAGATTACTTTCCAGATATATGTAGTATATATATATATATATATATATATGATGTTTTTATTATATTATATTTTATATAAATATATATATATATATGTGTATAAATATTTTTTCTTTTTTATTCTACAATTTGATTTTACACAGGTTTTACGCTGTGAAGAAAACTATATTTTTGGGTGATAACAGCTAAGATCCTTTTGCCGGGATCCATCCAAGATCATTGGAAAACAACTATACTTTTAGTATAAAACATCACGCGCACCAGATATTTGACACATTTGATGAGTATAGTATTAATTTCAATGAAAATCCCTTTGCTTAAAGTTAAAAACTAACGGTTGGTGTCACGAACGTTCGTAGCATCATATACACCGCAAGTTTGAAAAAACAAGAGAATAAATCAAAATGGCCGGGGCAGAAACCTCTAGAGCTGAGTTCCCAGACTTTTTTTCTCATATACCACTTTCAAGATTTAGCTGTTTCCGGTGGACGCCCTGCAGCTACATATCTACCATATTCCCATAACTCGACAAAAACTGTGAAGATTAGATCTTACGATGGAAATTTGCGTTGCGGCTGAGCTCCAGCCACGAATTAATAGTTTAATTGATTAATCAATTAATTAATTGATTGTGCTTTAAGTGGATGTCAAAAAGGTCAGGAGATAGCCAATCAAAAAAGTGATTCCATCCAACTTTACTTCTTGAAATATTATCTGCCTACATTGATAGGAGAAGTCAAGCCAACATATTAGTTCTTTACTATAGAAAGCAAATAAATTTTCGTGGACCCCCGCTTACGAATTGTAAGCCCCCATTTTTTTGGCAAACCAACGTAGACCCCCTTCGAGTCTCCCGTGGACCCCTGGGGGTCCTGGACCACTTTGGGAACTAAGGCTCTAGAGTATATGATTTAGCAAAACTTAGCAAATATTTGTTTCGTCCTGATATAGATCAATGTATTTTGGAAGTTTCTTGAATTGTGGCTGAGTCTTGAATATTCCAGAAATTATGACGACCATTTACAAATGCGATCGGTGTGATAACCAAGCCATCCAATGATCTTATAAGTTTCAGTGCGATTAGTTTATTTATTGACGATATTGATGAAGTGATTTGACTTCATTTTTGAAACGGACATTGAGTGCTTAGTGATTGTAAATTGTGTACTCTTATCGCAATTAAAAGCTTTGCTTGGCGCGTTGTTTTCTTTTTATTATTCCCTACAGAACGAATATAATCTTTATTAAAGTATTATCATGTCTCTTAAGCGTTTATCCAGACGATTTACATTGATTTTTTTCAGTCACTTATCTATCTTAAGACGAGGTTTTTTTCCTTAAAACTTAAAATTGTTATAACAGATTTAATGATATTTGTATACTTTATTAATTTTATTTTTTAAATGTAAAATTTTCGTTTTTATAAAAATATAAGATTGCTTTGAATTATTTTTTTTCTTTAAAGTCGTTGATATTAAGTTAGACTTAGAGCGACCAGCACATGTTAAATTTACAACGGAAATATCCATGCAATTTCCAAAAAATTAGTTAATTATTATCATTATTTCCCTTTTTAACTACGGCTACAACTGGTTTGAAATATTAATAAAACAAAATAAATTGACAAAAACTAATCGTTGAGAAAAAGTATTCTGGACTTTTACAATCGCTTGTTGAAAATTCTATAAAGGACTAAAACTATAGTAATTACACTATTTCGGTTTATTTATTTAGTAGAATGGAAAATGGGCGTCTACGTATAACGAGAGTTACCGATCCAACCGAAACCAGCGGCGACGTGGGATAGTGGTTAGAGTACTTAGTTGCTCCATCGCGGGTCCTGGTTACGATTCCCAGCCAGCCCATTGTAAATTTTTAGTTTTGGGTATGTTGTATGAATATCCCATCTCCTTGATGATGTTATCTGGTAATAACCAGAAGTCATCGCCGTAATCGAAATAGACCAGAAAAACATATTCAACATAACTCAGAATTTGTGGAGAATAAAAAATATAGTAATATCTTGGGTTGAAAAATGCACGAATAATTGAGACAGTTTGAGAATAGTACTGCCAGGAATATATAAAGAAAATTTAATTCTTTACACAAACAGCGTGGGTTTTATGCAAAACGAGATATACAATGTTATTATCTATTAAGTTTATCTTAAACAGGAAGTTGTCAAGTTTATTTTATTGTTATTCTCCAATTGAACGCTTAAATATTATTAATGTATTGCAGGGCTATGCGTAAAGCCCAAGTGGGTCTAAAATTAACGTGGTTACTTGCTAATTCATTCACCCCGAGTTTAGATTAACGAGCCTGAATATAATATATAACTGAACTGAACTGAACTTTACATTTCTTTGCCATTGGCACTAATACCGATGGCGAAGAGAGGTTCTCGAGAGGCAATGCAAGACCCCCAGGTCGATAGTTGCAGGTAGCTCATCGTCACTCTCTGTGGCAGTCTTGAGGAGTGCCCTAAGTTTACTAAGTTCACTTACACTTTTACTTACTTTACGAATAAGTATAATCAAACTAGAAAAAAGATATTGCATTGAAAACAAAACATTCAATTTACAACTTAAACATTTGTGGCACCGCTATCGTATCACCCAACCGTGCCCACTGAAGTACGCTATAAAATATGCAAATAAATTCCTTTATAAATATACAAGTACGGCCGCTATCTAGGCAGAATATATATGTAGTCTGCCAGTAGATATTCTCTTTCCCACCAACAGCCAAATTTGTGAATCGGCTTGATTGGATATTTTTCATCTTGTTGCCCATATGTGTTTCTAATTCATATGCGAAAAACTTCTAGAATATTTTTGAGGTTGCTACGTGTGCATTATATAGTTTTATAAACGTGATTTTTAACAGTGATAGTTATGCTGCAATTTTCTTCTAGCTGTGTCAGCTCGACCGGGGTTGGACCATGCCCTCACAGAATAAAATAGCGGCATAATGCTGCTGTGTTTCGACTAGTGACTGTAGGGATCTGGAGGCCTTTATTACTGGTGACGAGGCATTTCATCTCAGTTCTCAAGGGTAAAACACGCTTCATATATTTCATCACAAATTCATTATGATTCCTTATTGAGGATGAATGTAGATGTCGTGGGCCGCCGGAATTACATGCCATCAGGTGAACTGTGTGCTCGTTTATTATTCACAATGTAATAAAAAAATCGAATTTTGTGTCGTCTAAATTTCATATTTTGCAGATTTTTTTATCGTATAGTAAAGTTCTCTTTAGATGGAAGTAAGGACAACAAACGAGGCGAACTAGAAGAAACATACGAAAATAATATACGTAATAATTATAGATGTTTATGGACAATAAATATTCACGCCAATTGCAGTTCAACTTGCTCTTTAAGCATAGTTAATGAATAAATATTTAAACAATCCAATAAAGAGATTATACGAAGGCAAACCTTAAACTATTATAAAGGTAAATAATACAATAGTTTATTTCACCTGTAGTTTTTAATTTGCACATGTTTCATGACCTACGTTGTTCGTCTTAATATTTAAATTTTTATCCCAATTTTCTAATTTAACTAATAGTGAAAGGGTCGTGGTTCAAAGCAATTTGCAGGAAATATTTGTTTTCAGTACAAGGCTGGATTGATGGCTTATAGAAACCTTACAACTTCCATTTAACACTCAGCAATAAATAAGCATAAGAAGACATTTAAGATGTTTTAAAGAATTGATAAGGATTGTGGATTAAAATTAAACTTAATTTACTTTTTTTTTAGTTTCGTTAACAAAAAACTGTTTTAATCAACACTTTTTTATAATAATATTTCAAAATAAAATATTTATTCAATAATACAATAAGGGTTTAATATAATCACTTACACGTGACTGAACTAACTACACCATGTGTAAAAATGTACCTCGTAAACGAAGTTAAGTGAAATTAAAACATGTTCAAACCATTTTAAATTAATATTTATTTCTCTTTTCTGTTTGAATTTTAAATATAACCCAGCTGTAATAAATTTACAAAATTCGTTTTACGTTGTTTTAGTACAAAAATGCCCTCGTAGTTGTTGCCAGCTCATTCAGGCGAAAATTTTCACTGCTTTAAAAAGTAAGCACGGCGCATTTACATTTAAATTTTAATTTTTCATTTTTTAACTTAAATAAACTACAACATTTTACTTTTAAATTTGTAGATCCACGCTAAAGTTTTGTTTCTTGCTGCATCATGTAAAGGTGGGTGTGGTGCACCTACTACTCCTCTGCACCTTAAATCTTTGTTTAGGCGTTTATGGGCCTCAGTCAAAACTACATGTCATGTGAACAAAGCGCTTGTTTATCACCTTCAGTTCATAAAATACTCGCTGAGTTTTATAGTTTAGTTTATATTATTTGATTAACATCTCCACAAGATCTTTTGAAATCCACATAGCCTAGATTCCTATCGAGACGTTAATAACTTCTTTGTTCACATATGACCAGTGAAAATTTTTCTAGTTCTTATCAAAACATATACACATATAGTCTCTGAGACACAGTAGTATTTTATGCTCGAATCTTCGATGGAAAAAAAACACAAATTTGCATGTACTTGAGATCTAACTAAATTCACTCGTATACGCTGAACATTGTATTCGCGTGCAGTGAAAACGGGTCACTGACCCTTGAGCCACGCACTCGGTAGACAATAAAGTGACTTCATTCTGTTTTTAGGTTTATTATATTTATATTAAAAATAAGACAATATACTTTTAATAACCATAACTAATTGCAAACATACTAAGTTACTACTTATGTATGCATTGTTAAATTATCTATTACTACATAGAGATACATATATTATATAGGTATTAGATATACACTATACTTGTGATACAATAACCAGTAAAAGTAATATCTATATTTACTTAAAACCGATACAAGCATCGAGGGCGTAGCTCAAATGGTATTGCGCATGTTTAGCATACGTAAAGTACCTAACCTAACTTAACGATTTTACGTCTATTTATTTTATTTTATACATTTTTTAATTTCTTATTTACTTTCGATGTTATTTAAAATAAAGAATTTTGAAAGATACAATAAATTAATATTTTTAAAATAGCTCAACAATATAAAAACTTAATATTTCATCATATAAAGACGCTTATACGACATCTTAAAATGGCTGTTCGGATATCGTGCAAATAGTTTTAATGCGTACCTAAGCCTGAGACCTTAAGTTTAGATCGAATACGAATTTGTGCTTTCCTGTAATATCCTGCTTCCTTTGTGATCATTTTTTTTCAGTTTCTTTGAAATAAGTTCCTAGTTGTTATGCATTGTTGGAAAGCTAAGTAAATAAGTAAGTAAGTTTTTAAAATAATCTGAAAGCCAATTATCATAATGTTTTTTTTTTTAAGGCATTTCAGAAATACAATCCACGGGTAGGGCAGTTTTAATGCTGGACTTGGGTCACTTCCCCTTGATCCACATGGCATTAGTATGACACGCCATTAATGAGTTGTATTAAAAGCGTACCATTTAAAATACTCGTAGCATCGTAGAAGACTGCAGCGTTGTAGAAGCTTGTGCCGCTGACATCGTAGCACTCTTTCGCTCGTTACATTCTAGCAATTGTAACAATCACGCAATGTCTATGATACTTTCCGTTTTGTACGTTTATTTATATATGTAAAAAAGGTTATATTATCTTTATTATGTTTTAGACTTTTTTTAATAGAATTGGGGGCAAACGAGCAAGCACCTCACCTAATGAGTAAGTAATTAGCGCTGCCCATGAATATCCGCAACATTGAAAGGGTCGCTGGCATACTTTAAGAAAAGTGCTACACTTTTCTTAAAGTATGCCATCCTATCCTTTTCTTGAGCGTCCCTGAGTCGTATCGGTCCGGAAATACTAGCGACAGCTGATTCCAGGGAGTAGTAGCTCGCGGCAGAAAACTTCGCGTAATGCCCACAGTGATGGATGAGGATAAATTTTTAATTGTGTCGTGATGTACGATGTTTAAACTTATCGGTTATTCGGTAAAAAGTGCATAGAGATGCAATATTTTTTCACAAATACTGGTGTATTAACCTCATACACTCTATTCTCCACCCATCGTGAATACATTTTAAAGATGATGCTTTTCTCTCATATTTTAAAGATGATGCTTTTCTTTCATATTTCCCCTGGAATTATCATTGTTATTCTTATTCATTCAAGCGCGATAAGGAATTTATGACTATGCTAGAATTTGATAGAACTGTAAACATAGCTAAAATTACCTTTTTATAAAAAATATTAGAATAGGTGTAGGTGTAACTGTTTTTAATTACACTCTTCTTATAAAAGATCAAATGGCTACTACAAATTCAATTCCGAACTACATTAAAGGCAGTTGTATAATATAAATTCTATGCATGCCAGATATTCAAATGGTTGCTCGTAGAACGAAGAACTGCGTAGGAGGTAAAATGAGATAATATTGAAACATTATTCAGTGGCACGAGACAGTGGAAAACTATGAATCAGCGAAGGGAAACCATTGCGACATATTAAATTAGGTGTCTATTTATCACGCAAGCGTGGAGCACACAAATGCCGGTTTCACAGCAGAGACGTATTTATGTACGAATTTTGTTTACTCATAAATTTAAGACGTTGCAAACTGTTAGTACGTCTAATTTACGATCGACACAGAAAAGTCCGTCAAGATATGTGCAAAAATTATTCATTTCGTTTTATAAAGCCCCTCCGTCACCCTAAGGACATGTAAGTTGGTAAAAAATATACGCTAAACGATAGAGAAAATTTGATGTAGAAATATCATAAAATATGTGCAAATATTTGAATAAACTGGTGGTTAACAATCAACAGAAAGAAAAAATTTATGTACCTCCTCCTACCCTATGGAGACCTACTTGGGTTATTTAAAATTAAGAGCTTTTTATTAACATTTTAAACGTACATAAAATTGTCAATATTAGTTCATCATATATATTTAAAAATGCCTGAGAATTAAAAAAACAAACTACTTGTTGACAGTCAATCTACATTGTAAGCGCGAAGTGGTAATTCTAACTATAATTATTGCTATACCGTGTACCTATACAAAAGATACTAATACTGAGCTTATAATAATATAAATAAATCTTACAAGTAAAATTGAAGCTAGTCTAATAAGCTACGGTTAAAAGAACTTTCTGGACTTTACTTTTACTTTAGATTCAGCGCATTGAAAAACTAAGTGAATTCTTCACGCGAACTGACCCGAAATCCATATTTTTTTTCTTTCGTGACAATATACTATATTTTATGCACAGGCGTAGTGGAAGCGTGATAATGCCGAACTGGTTTACCGCAAAGCTAATTAATAAGTGGACACCCTCCGCCTCTCATTAGGTTCGCTTCTCCCACCTCAATGTCTGACGCTTCCCAAACAACACTCATCAGTATGCTGTCAGTGTGACTCGCTCATTATCGAAGTTCCATTCTGAAATAGTCGAAACCAATCAATATTGTTAAATACTGTTACGCTTACATTGAACAATCCTTTCAATATATTAGGTTTACAATTTCTATGGTTGTTTTAATTTCCTAATATACCTAGGTATATAAATAAAATAAGGCTGCAGTTATTATTCTCTTTGATAATATTCCAAATCTTGAGTGGCGGTTTAAATTATAAATTGCAAAACGATTAAAGTTTGACAATGAAAGATCAAGGATCTCTGCGACAGAGTCATGCTACGGTTTTTTCTAGCTGCAGCATTAATGGATTGGCTTGACTCAGCAAGAACCACAATCTCACAGACCACCAGCGTGAAGTGCTTTAGTTAATTGAATATGATCGGAGACCCAGTTAGTAGTATTAGCCATCCATCCATTCCATCTCAGTCCTTAGGGGTGATATCGTATGTACATCTAGGATGTTTATTGAGGATGTAGGTCTAATCAGCAAGTTTCATCACTTTCTATCAGGTGTGACTATTTATGTATGATATTTCTACATCAAATTTTCCTTCTCGTTAAACGTATAATTTTTACCTACTTACATGTCCTTAGGGGTGATGGAGGGTTTTTATAAAACGAAATTAATAATTTATTGCACATATATTGAATGACTTTTCTGTTTCGATCGTAAATTAGACGTACTAACAGTTTGCGACATCATAAATTTACGAGAATATCCATGAGTAAATTTTATGTAACACAACAAAAGTTTCTTTTATTATATTAGGGGTGTTAAACGAGCAATGTCATAAGGTGAACTGCACCTTATGACGTATGATATGGACGATGGATACGAGGACTCAATTATAGGTAAGGTAGTATTTAAACTCAGGTGGCAGAGGTGGCATTTCCATATTGAATATTTGTTGAGAACGGTCGTACCCGGAGATATCATGCAGTCATCATTTACCATCAGATAAACTGTACACTCGCTCGTCACCCTTTAAAAAAATAAAAAAATAAGGATAGAAAGTTGGCAATGTTGATAATTTATTATATATCGAAGAATTACCAGAATTAACTTTGTCGATGTATGTAGGTAAAGCTGTTAATTAAATCTTTAATATTTGAGTCAAAATAACTAAACTTTACATTCAATTCGTAAGCCTCAGCTTACAGCAATTTAATCTGTAGCACATATTCGGTTCAAATTCGTGCGTTCGTGTATACGTTTTATACCCAACATCCTGTACAGAGTGTATGAACGTATAAATGTACAATTGTCGAACTTTGTTTTTTCGCCTCCTATTTTTTCGGTTTGTTGTAAAATCAATTTAGGTAGTTCTTAAATTTTTTGAACTTTTAATTATCATGGGCACATTTAAGGTTTATTGTTATTATATAATAATAAAAATACAGTTAAAATTAATTCTCGCAGGTTAGGTTATGTCTATCCACCGTATTAATATAACAAGAGGTTCCAGTTTTGTTCGTGCTTTCTTTAGAAGGTCCATGGATGACTTTAGGTACGATCTAAGAAACTTAATGTCGTAGGTTTAAATTAGTCTTTCGACTATTTTCACATTTTCACCATCTGCTAACACATTTAAGAACGTTAGCAAAGTTAATAGCATTGCTAGCTTTATTATGGAATATTATAATCGAATCGAATATTTTGTAATGACCTGTTTATAACAAAAACATATTAACTAATCTAAACTAATTAGCTTTTCTACCTACTTAGTACAGAGCAGCGCCACTTCGAAGCAACGCCTAAAAAGCTCCTTTTTTCTCAGTCTTGTAAATAGAGTAAATTTAAAAATGATTACACGTAAACTCACAAGCCACTTGCACAATATGTAACCAGTTCAATGAGCACAAATGATGATTCACTGAGCAGCCCGTCACAAATCATGTGAACGATGCTACGGTGAAAATCATTAATGTTATTTCTACCGTGAAGTTAGGTGCTGAATTCCATACTACTCATATCAAAGTACCTTGTCCTTTTAATCGTCTCAAGATTCGTATGTCACAGCATAACACTGGTTTCTTTAATTCTTCTTTTACTGTTCAGGCTATACAGCTCTGGAACGCCCTGCCTTCTGTCAGCATGCTTAAGCTCCTAATAAAAATATTATACGATGACGAAGTCGACACGAATCAGTCGTGAATATTACACAGGGAAAATCATCTGAAATTGTTATTTTACTATTTATATCCATTTATTTACCTTATATATTCTTATTATATATTTAAGGTCTATATTATATGATATTTATGTATTTATTATGTAATTTATTGTTTAATGTATTAGTATATTTATTTATGTATGTTATTTATATTTTATTTATTATTATATATATTAAGTATGTTACATATAATTTGTTAATACGCGGGTGGCACTGAAAGTTTCTAGAACCGCCCAGCTAGAAACATTGGCAACGAAAACTTTTTTAAATTTCGATTGTATAACTCTTTGGTTACATAGTGTTATATGTATATTGCATTCGTTTGTCATGTGTTTTTGTGAATTGGCGGCAATTCCAAAAGTCTTGTTACACCAGAAAATGAATTTATTGCTAGAAAATTTTCGGTCCATGATTTATTACGACTTTCGTTGTGGTCCTAATCAACTACAAAGCTATGATAGACTTCGATTGGTATTTAATTATAAAGCACCATTTCGCACCGCTGTTTATATATTGGTTTAATGAGGTTATGCATGGGCGGAGCAATCGAATGATAATCAGGGGCTTCAACAGCGACATCTGAAGATAACATCAGTACTTTAGCATATGATAAGAGAATGACCTACCAGCAGATGCTGTAAAGTACAAAAAATATATCATCAACATTTAGGCGTCAGGAACCTTTGCACCAGATGGATTCCCCATACATTGCCCAAAGACCAGAAACGCCTTCGCATGGACTGGTGTCGCGAAATATAAGAAAAGTTCAACGAAGGTGTCTCGAATGTATTCGACATCGTCACAGATGATGAAAGCTGGATATATTGCTACATACCCGAAAGCAAAAGACAATCTGCTCTGCTCAGTGGGTGTTTCTTTTTGAGAATCGGCCAACTACGGTAAAGAAAGGAAGTCAAGGAAAGAAGATGATTGACTCGTTCTTTAGTCGGAAAGGCCATTTCGCGAGAGTTGTGCTGGAAGATAGAAGGACAGTTACTGCCGACTGCTATGTTAATAGTTGTTTGCCCGTTGTCTTGGAAATTGTTCTGCAGGAGCGCCATGAAAGCAGGATCCTGCTTCACCACGATCAGCGCACTCCGCAAAACGACATAATGAGTCATCACAGTGACCATGACTCTAACCTGGCGCCCTGCGACTTTCATTTAGTCCCAAGAACCAAAAATAAACTTCAAGGTATTCGCTTTAAGAGCCCTGAAAATGCGGTGAGTGCGTTAAAATGCATAGAAGAGACGTTTAACGAAGAATGGGCCCACTGCTTTTCTCAGTGGTTACATCGAATGCCAATATGCATGAGAGGAATGGAAACTACTTCAAAAATAAAAGTGTCGGCAACTTTCTACATTGATCCGTTTTTTATTTTCTAAAGACTTTCAGTGTGACCCGTTTATTTAGAATATTGACAGAAGTTATTGGCAATGCTTCTCCATCTCAAGGCTTGACTGGCAGATAATACCAAAAGGCATTAAGTTCGTCCATTGATCCCTTTTTTATAAAAATAAGGTGTTTTAAATTGAAGATTAAATAAATCACTACAAAAAAGTACCTATAGTAGTACTGGTTAAATACTAAATTTTAACCAATATTTTTGTTTTTTGCAGCAATGTTACTAGTTTAAAAAATGTACATAATATTAATAACAAATACATAGGTATTTAACTAAAAAAAACCTCTGGATACTTCAATGTTATTTACGTTGAAGAATTTCTTGTCCGTATTGTACGAGGAAATATTGCAATAAAGATATCATCAACGAGCGAGAACGACGTCGTTTGCGCTTACAAAAAGTTGCGTTTACTGCGAAGGCGGTGATTTATGAACTCATATTGCAAATTTATGAAAAATATTGATAAATATTATGTGATAATATGATATAGAAACTTAACATAAATCAAAAATTAAAATCTCATTTCTTGAACAACCTGTACATGCATTGAATGCATCGGTGCTCTTTCTACCCACCTTTACTTCTGTGTGTGTAAATTAAGATCTTCAGTATATTATATTTTTAGTTATAAATGTAGGTACTTGCATGTATTGCAAAACATTTTTATTGAAAATATTCTTGTCAAGTAACATTCTCGACAAACCTCCGTGGTTTTCTGAATGTTATTTTTTGTAATTAAAATGTTATATACTCTTATTATAAATAAATAAATAAATAATAATAAATAACCTATATATTATATAGTAGTGTGTACAACAAAGATTATTCTTCTAGGAAGGATCATGCTATACCATTATGAGCGATCCAGACATTCCGCTTTCATCTCTTCTGATAACACCCTTTGTGTTCTTTTGTGACATAATTTATTTGATGGTTAGATACGTTTTAAGACATTGCTTATTTATTTTATATATAAAGGAGTATACATCACGACCACAGCTATAATAATATATAAAAGGTTTTAAAAGCTTTCAATAGACATTTGAGATGGAAAGTATATGTACATATATACTAAATAATTTTGAAATTTTTCTCACGGTTGCATAAACTTTAATAAACACTTTAAACGTCAGACAAGAGTTTTCGTTATTTTTTTAATCATATTTGATACACATATATATTTCACTACAAAAATGATAATTAGTTTAACATTCGAGACCTGGCCTCGACCTAGCCTGGTAGGCCTCGGTTCGAATTAAATATTAATTACTGAAAGATTAATTTCACGTTAATGTTAATAAAATTCAGCAAGCGAGTCGTGATCTCACCCACGTAAACTCATCACTGGTTTCATAATTTGTATTTTCATTTTAGCTGTATAATTTTTCTATGTAATTACACGGTAAAATACTTACTTTTTAACCTTTTATTTTTTGTCAAAGTATTACTAAACGGTGTGACAGAGCTTAAAACCTTATCCGACTTCTCCCGGGGTTTTCTAATTAAATATAATCCTGCTTTTACGGGGGTTCATTTATTTAACGGATTTATTTGACTCGTGTCAAGTGCAAAAATTTGGGTAAATTTAGAATCAACACATTTATAATTTATAGCGTCACGAATATGTAGCGTAGCGTCAATAACGGTAACAGGGTGCGGTCTAAGAAACTTAAGATTGCAGGTTCGAATTCGCCATTCAAATTTTATCGGGTGACCATCTCCTAGCATACAAACATTTAACCTTAGTTGGAATGTTTTGCCGAACTGTTAGTAAGGTTACTAGCACTAGTAGTATTCTTTTCAAATAAATCTACATAAGTCTTGTGAGTCTAACTAAACTACGTTAGCATTTACATGTAATATATATTCGAATCAGCTTTACTTATATTCAGTTTTGAGCCGATAAAATCGGTGGAGAAAAAAATTAAATAAAAGCTGTGCGTAGTATTATGTAAGGGCGTGGTCCTACCCCGGTCGAGCTAGCCCATTCATTCGGCAGCTAGAAAATTTTACTCGAATGAAAAACTTATCTCCTAATTAAATTGTTCGGTATTATTTAACTAATTATTTAACTAATCTCCTAATTAAATAATTGTTCCGTATTACTGAACTTATTATATTAAATTACATACAGTATCTTAAACATAAAAATTTGGCAGGTTACAAAATCTTAAATTATTTATTACATTATTTTTAGCTAAAAACTAATCTCCTAATTAAATAATTGTTCGGTATTATTGAACTTATTATATTAAATTACATACAGTATCTTAAACATAAAAATTTGGCAGGTTACAATATGTTAAATTATTTATTACATTATTTTTAGCTAAAAACTAATCTCCTAATTAAATAATTGTTCGGTATTACTGAACTAATCATATTAAATTACATACAGTATCTTAAACATAAAAATTTGGCAGGTTACCAAATCGTAAATTATTTATTACATTATTTTAGCTATTATATTGATATACTTGAGCCCTCAATCTTAGCGAAATGTGGATGAAGTGTTTTTAAAATGATAATTTGGTTAACCAACTTCTAAAAAAAAGAAGTTATACTGTATTTTCACAGCTACTAGGTCGATTTGGATGATTATTTTATTTTAAAGGTTGTACGTCCAATATGTATCTGATAAAAAAGAGATCAAGATCTTACAATGAACTTCGGAGATCGAAATTAGAACTTTTCTGCAGCAAAGGATAAATTACACGGAAATATAGTATAAAAATACTTTTACCGCATTTGTTATTCAGGACTACATTAGAAACCCAACAAAGGGTCACAAGTCACAAAGTCGAAATCAAAGTAGATTTAGATTGTGATCTTAATCATACTTTAATTTTAAGGTATTATTGACTGATGACTTGATTTCATCACAAGGGCGTTTAAGTGATAGCAAAAATTATGGAAAAAAGTACAATTTTTTGACCACAACGTAGAAAGATCTAAACCTCCTATAATTAATCCATTCCCACATGAAAGTCTCATTTGATTATTAAGAAAAGCTATTGTATTTTTTATAATGAGAATGCGGTAAAACCGACATCAGCTTTGTGAAATTTATTGATGAGATCACAAATCCTTATTGATTGGGGTCTGATTTACAAAGGTCTGTAAATTCTGTCTGACATTTAGAGCTTTACCTTTGTGACAGTTGATATTCGTATCCTATTTATCTATGTCCCACATTTTCTTTCCAATATATTTCGTTACGAAATCTTTCACAAATACTCCCCACAAGGAGTAGGGAAACGGTATTAACCCACATATGACCATAATGGAAAACTTTCAGTATTTTAAAATAAGTTTGTTAAATTTTATCGGTTATAACTCTGTTAACATTTTGCCGATTTTACATTTTCTTCTTGAAGTACAGTTGAGTATCACAAACGTGTACCTTATTTTAAAAATGACGAAAAAACAAAAAAAAATTAAAACCTATAATAAACCTTTTAAACTCTTTGTTTTGAACACTGTTATAGTCTAACAACATTAATTGAAATTAATCATTAAAGGGGATTGTTTTAATTTTTCCAAAAAGAAGTTCATTCTTCACTAAAATAAGGAAAGTAATAAAAAGTAAAAAAAGTTATCTCCACCTCTGAGGTAAATATTTTGTACGACTTTGTATTTTACTGTTTGTTTTGTGTTTCACTAACACTCTCTTTGTAACGTAGAACAATAGTAAACTCGTCAGATCTCGTGCGAAAAGCCTAAAAAGTACGGAAATAATTTTATTGCAAATGGAATGGAAATCATTTCTTTTATTAGTGGTCCTGGTTTTAAATTATATGGAGCATGATTATGTCTTAACTTTTACCAACAGTTTACATAAGCTATAAGTAACAAATTTCTTTAATATTCTATACTTTTCATTTCCATTTTCAAACATATGGTAAATAAAATAAAAAATTAAAATCACGCAATTGAATTGCATTTACACAATTTTGTTAGAGATCGAACAGTACAAATGTCGTCTATTGTAATCACCCATTTTGTATCTTTTGTATAAAAGTTGCCTATTACTTTTAATACCCACGGGGATACTTTAAAAAATATTTAACAAACTTTCAAAAAAACAAAAGCCATCTTATAAAAAAATATATACTGCACAAACGGAAACAGTCGTGTTTACTATGTCGAGAATATTGAATATAAAGTCTTTTTCCAATGCTCACAGCGCCTTAAGCTTCTTATCTATTCTCTACAAAGAATTGCAATACTATCTGCAGTGTGAAACCGACAAATACACTAATATAGAAATATATATTATTTGTTACTACTGTTATTTATATACATAATTATTTGTTGGTCGACAATGTTATGAACTTATGAGTATCATTAAATTAATTTGACCATAACTACATCCTTTGTTTCTTAAAAATCACATTAAATGATATACTAAGTGATAGGTTTGGTCAATCTTACTAGTGTCGCGTAGCATCCTATCGTTTTGGGTTCGGGCAGCGAGGGCGTTGCATAGTATATCATTGTAATAATTATTTTTTCACACAAAACTTATTATTTCGTGCTGTAGTGTCCGTTAACACCCGTATTTCCCGATTTCTTTGTTTTAAGAAATTCATTTATAATGATCGTTTCGATGCGCCAATTTGTTTACTCTAGTTAGTGTTCGAGACCATTCATATGGCTTCTGAATCGAATTTAAAATATGCAATTATTGTAGCATTTACAAAAGAAAGTATTTCAGAAATATTTCCCTATAGAAATAGACTATTACGAATAAAGTTTATTACTTTTTGCTATTTAATATTAACCTGACATAAATCTCATGATAGGATAATAAATAGGTTATTGTAAAGTCAAAATCCATCCACCTGTAATTAGTAAAACGACCTGTATAGGAAGTCTCTTTTTTAACATTTACAAGTTTTAGCTAAGATTACAACAAATTCACTGTGTGGTCAGAATTAGTCTTGGATTTATTTAGAAATAAAACGATTGATCAAAAAAAAAACAACAATTAAAAAATCATACATCCTATACAAAGTAGGCCGTCCAACCAAAAGCAAAAGATCTAACATTTTTCAGTTATTGAATAATATTTTAGCAAAAATAAAGAAAGCAGATGGATACGATTCTAACGCATCTACCAAAAAAGATGAAGCTCAATAAAAAAATAATAAAAAAGACTTCAGTGAATTAGAAAGTTCATTAAATAAAATTTAAAGTTAATTTAAATCCACTGAGAACTTATTTCATTTAAGCTTACAGCTGTCGCTTGAAAGTTTGCTTGTCGTTACTCAACACAGTCCATTATTGAAACTTTTGTCCATTCTTTTAGATAAAAAACAAGCAAAGTTATAATTATTCTGAAATTTTCTAACGTAAAACCAACTTTTAATTAATTTGTTTAAACAAATAATATATTATTATTACACACCAGGACATCCACGGAATAATTGGATCCGTAGCTAATTATACAGAGGATGATTGAAGGACATTTCTGTATCCTGCAATTTTCTCACCATAGATACCTATTTATTTTCCAGTTGGCATGTGCTGGATCTGATGTGGATTGATAAGTCCAACTTACTTTTTGAGACAGTAAACGGAATAGTCCCCAAAGGGTATGAACAAAAAATTTTGATTTTAATTAAATGTATAGCTCTTAACATCCAATACGACCATTTGTTTTTTAGCAAACACGTACTGATAAACTCTACAGGACTACGAAATTATATCATCATGAAACCCTATCAATAATCCACTGTTGAAACTAAAGCTAAAGCCCGATCATGAAACACCTGCATCCTACGACTTGCCGGAAACTGCGGTCGTCATTCTACACTGCGACTGCAAGACCGAGGTTGCTACTCAACTCACTCACTCAAGAGTCGGTTCTACGAGCTACATACGAAGATTTCCAATTTTTTTATAATACTATAAAGGCTTTAGCTTTTGTTTCAAAATGGTTAACCGCTACACAAATATTGCGCAGAATAAAATAATTTCCAAATTGAATATGACATTAGGCTGGTTGTACGCGCTTATTAATTCCCTTGCCTTCCCTTTTCTTAATGTCTTCCTTTATGGACATTTTAGATTTGAATATTTATTAACTAAATATTTTTGCAATTGCAATTTTTTATTATATATGCACATTCTGTTTATTTTATATTTCATATTAATTTTATTCGATAGGAAATTTGAATGTCTGTAGAATATTTAAAAAAAATTAACTTATAGCAAGGCTATTTCAAAAATCTGTTAATTAAATCTGTAAAAATTAATTTGACAATGTTATCAAATTTGGTATGAAAAATGTTGTATGATTACGGTAATAAGTGATCTCTAATTTATTCGATAAAATGTTTTATATGCTAAAATGTACTTGGTGAGAGAGAGAGAAGATAGAACTTCGGTTTATTATATACTTAAAAATTCACTACTGTTACGTTTACTGAGTTGCACAAACACTCTTTTTATAATGCTTTTATTATAAATTTGGCTGAAACGCATCATCATTAACACGCCATCTGCCTTCCGTCTGGCACTTAAAACATTTGTGTCAAATTGCGAACTTAATGACGTTAAACATCTAAAAAAGTGTTTTTAAGCGAACTGTGTCTAAATTTGAAGTATTTTCGAATATCATAAAAATAGAACCATTCATTTTGTCTACCTAGTCAGTTTCTGGATAGTTTCAGAACCATGGCGAATAATAGTAAATCAGGTAACGTATATATTCGTAAATTTTATCTCTTTTAACCAAAGTATGGATAATAAACAAACACACAGTTCACCTGATGTTAAGTGATCCCTACGATCTATCTTATTTTATTATAAGAACTTAATATGATATTGCCAAGTAAATATACATCAAATTAAAGTTATTTAATTATTTATGATGATTTGTTTAGTGAGCTTAATAAGTTGCATATAATTATTTAGTATCTGTAACATATATCTTATGTTAGTAGATAAATGAAAAAATAAAAACGATATTGTCTGCCTACTGTATCTTTTTTAAAATAAAATGTTTACAATACGAGATTATTTAAATAAAAATGGTAGTGCACTACTAAATCAGAGTAAACATGGACATCACAAAGGACAAGTTTAAGCTAAAACATTAACCTGAACTTATAAATATATTAATAAACGTAGAATTGATATTGTATATTTATACTCGAAAATAATTAATTCACACAAGACCGCCGACAGGAAAAGGATCCGCAGACCTGGTATTACGATCATATTAATTTCCTACGAATGATAACCGTTTCATAATTAGTTGGATTTTAATATAAGATCGTGTATAGATATATAAGATAGAACATTCCTATTCAGTTGATGTTAGAGAAATAAGCAGCCTAAATGTGCAGCGGTAAGATACTACTACACGGTTTGGGTCAGCCAAAGCGAATGTTTGTATATAATTTGAATAGTGGTAGGTATAATCACAATACGTCATGGTTTACCAAAAATTTATTTTAATTTAATATAAAATTAAAATTTCAAGACAAATTTTAAATTCAATTTAGTAAATAGAAATCAAAATAAAGTTGGAACATTATGTGTGTGTAAACACATACATTACATATATTAAAATATTTTTATCTTCATCTTCACGGCTATGATTTCAATAATATTCACTAATATTCAGCATTAATCACTGATTATTTCATACAATTAATAATGCTCATTGTATATAATTAAATACCAAGGACATAATTTGTATTTGTATTGAACTAATACATGCGTTGTGTATTTAGTATATCTAATTGTAACGATGGTGGGTTTTGAAAAAGATATCTGAATTATTTTACATCAGAATATTCACAGATCTACATTCATTTTTCTATTCAGAGTCTATGAAATATTGGTTTATCTACGAGTATATTATTCAAACAGGGAAAATAACTCGCTTAATATGATATTCACATAAAATTCTTCTATCTTAACATAAATATCCTCTCGCAGCTGTGTACTAGAAGGATTTATACTTGTTATTTAAAGGATCGAAAAAGAAATAAAAAAATATTCATTGAACTCTGAAGAAAAAAATAAAAAGGGTTGTATGACGCCTTTTTGAATCCCGTCTGCGTCCAACAACTTCCGGAAACTTATGAATTGAAAGTTTTGGGTTTGATATCCCGTAGTGCCACAGTACTTTAAATGGGCGATAGGATTTATAAATAAAGAAAATCCGTCACAGAAATAATTAATAGGGGATAATAAAGCGGACATGAATGCCATATTTCTTTATCTATTTATTTCAGGATTCATCTACAGCGCATGCATATAAACAATCTTAATCCATAAATATATAAAGTCAAATCTAATGCACGCACGATTTAAAGATGAACACATTAATTTTTACATATAAGCGGTTATAGTGTTGCATTGAAAAAAATATTAATGGAGCAAACTAAACAATTACTGAATCAAAATAAAAACAAAAAACAGAATAAAATTATCAAAATGAAATAAATTAAATAATATCGTAATAAAATAATAATATTAATATGATAAATCATAATAAAATGATTACATCAAATAATTAAATTAAATTAAATTAGAGAAGAGATAGATTAAATTTAAATCTAAACAAAAGTCAACCAGAAGATATAATAAAATAAAAATAAAAATTTGATAAATTGAGATTAATATGAATAAAAGAAAAAGAAGTAAAATTAATAATCAGCAACCGCTAAGCTGGTGCTTGGAAATCTTTCAGCAACTTACGCTTAAAATTACCAATTGAATCCTGAAATATATGGATAAAAAGATAAACCTATATTACTCTAATTTTCATAATGCCCTATTTAACTCTTGTCGAAGCGGTAATTCTTTATTCTTCTATGATCTTACATATTGAGCTCTTTCGCTTCTTGGTTCATATGTAGAATTAGAACTCGTAATTACTTTATTCAAAATTTGTTTATTGCCATCATTACCATTTCAGTCTATCATTACACCAGTGCTGAACTATCCAGCCCCTTCTGATTTCAAAATGCACACGCCCTTATCGAGTGACAGTGACTAGGGGCAGACTTAGAACTAACCGGTCGACTTTGTTATTATTTATTTCGTATGGAAAGTAACAATCTATCTACAACACTTCTTGCCGATGGTAATTTTTTTTTAAGTTTTTGTAAATAAAATTAATGTATTTAAACCATATACATTTCATTAAATATATAACGCAGTTTAATTCTACTTTGATTCGTTACAATTCAATTAAGATATAAACGGATTACCTCGGGGCAGTATTTCAACGTATGAAAATTAGATTTCTGAATTTTGTTCGCGTTATAGTTTAACCATAAAATTATATTCATAATAAGCCCGGAAATCCCTCGTATACTGTTAATTGAACAAATATAATATTTAAGTAGGACATGTAAATACTTGCTGTACACTGATTGCTTTTATGGTATTAATTACATGCGAACATCATTTTACAAATATTTAATAATAGTAGATTGTCAAACGTTCATAACCACATGCACAACATCCATTTGTCATTAATATAAATAAGAATGAATTTTCAAATAGCTTTCAGTTTTCCTTAATTATTGAAAATTCCGGTAACATGGTAACTCTATAGGAGCCTCTCTGCCGTGCTCTACCTGTCTTTTTGTTCTTCCTTAAAAAATAGAAGAGATATTCCATCTCGCTAAATTTTTACTATATTTACGATATTTGAGAAGTCATTCGAATTAATTTCAGCGACATCAATAAAATGAATTCAAAAGTTATCGATCCACCACTTTCCGCGAAGATTTCTATTTCACATAAAGCTTTGCCTATAAAAAAGGGCCAAAATTTAACATTTCGAATTTCTTGAAAATACACTGCCCTAACACAGTACACAGGCTCTATATCAATATTTTCTTAAGACAATCTGTACCTCGTCTCCATCTTCGTCACATCCCTTAAAGAACCTATTTAAAAAATAGAAAAAAGTATATAATTTTATATTAATTACGCGTTGCGTTTATACTTATACCTAAAAAAATACAGTTTGAAGTACCACAATAAACTTCCCACGCAACTTTAAGACATTATTCTTTACTATTTACATACACTATCTTTTTTACAATTTTCATTAATCTTATTTATATTATCATATTGCTCTCAGCGCGATTATACTGGATGTATAAATTCCTAATTTAAATCCTGTTTTATGTTCAAGGGTAAAATAAGCTTTTTATTAGAAACTTGGGTACGCTGTATTTAAGTATAAATATGATATCAATTAACTTTAGATTTTTTAACGATATTAATTATATAACAAATTAAGAGAAAAAAAATTATTACTTTAAATATTATTTAATTTACTTAAACCATATAGGTGAAATATTTATCAATCTGCAGATTGACACTCAAGAAAATAAATCTCTAAATTATGTTTATTTCCAAACAACATTTCTTTAAAAAAAATACTAGAATGAAGCAATGAATTAACTTTTACAGATTTCAGTTTATGTAGTTATTGGCGCATCTATCGCACATTGCGACTGACCACACCGAATGAATGCACCGATAGTAATCGGTTTAATGCCTGCTCAAGTGTAGTGTATTATTTATGTAGATATATGAAAGCCATTCTTTTGAAATTAAATGCGCATAACACATATATAACAGTTAGTATAATCTATTATATAAGTTTTTTTTTTTAAGATTCAAGATCAAAGAAGTATTACTTACTTTTAATTATTGATTGTCAAAATATTACGAACGATTTACAAAAGATCCACAAATCTGAAAAGCAGTGAAAGAAATTCAGCAGGACTATTATTTTTTTAAATAAATAGGCTGGAGTACACAATTCCAACAAGTATTATCATACAAATAATCGCTACAAATATTATAACATTAAACCCACAAACGCTCCATTACAATTTTTTTTATATTTTGCAAATGATAATTATTGCAAATTTTCTGAACTTTGGAAAATTCTTTGTTATTACTACCATCATACATTAAATTTTCTTATAATACTGACAAGCAACAGTCCATATTTTTGTCTCTCAATGAGACTTTTTTAGTGATTTTAGCCCCGGCTATAAACTGCTTGAATGGCTCTCGTTTGAAGAAAGAAAATCGTATTTATGTTATGTGATTTCCCCAGAGCAGAAACCCTAAGAAATTTTTTCCTGTGGAAATAACTTAAATATACCTAACGAGCCAAATTTATATCTACGTGAAGTAAATGCACAATGTGTTTGTTATGATTTATGTAGGAAACTAGAGACTCAGTAAAAAATATGTGGGTTCTTATGGGCGGCGGTTATCACTAACCATCAGGTAAATGATTTTTCTTATTTGTCACCCTGTTTCATAAAAAAAATCATCACCTTTGTCCCTCAGACAGCGTCATTGAATGTAGCATAATCTAAATTATGTTTTGTAGAATATATATTAATTTCAATATGCTCACTTATAATAAAATGTTTCAAATTTTTATAATACATTTACAGGTGAGTGAATTAAGAATGTGATTAAGACAGTGACTTACAAAATCCCTGAAATTACTATTAATTTAAATATATCGGAAATTTGAATGAGGAACGTAAATCCTTGCCAAATCTCAAATAAGCACTTTATGCAGAAGGGGTCGACCCAAAATACATAGAAAATACTATTACTGAATTATTATTTAACTTAACAATTGTAATGTAAGTCACATATGATATTTTCCACTACCTAAATTTAAAAGCATAAAATAATATTTTACATATTTAGTAAATTTAAATTGAAAATCATAATTTATTAAGTATGACAATATCAACGTTTATATGAAATAAATAAAAAAAATCTCGCTAGAAAACTAAACTAAACTAAAACTAAAGATTAGGAAGTTTAGTTATTGGATTAAAAATCCCTTTGATTAGTTAATTTATTTATTTATTAGTACACAAACAGCATATACATAGAATAGAAACCAAACCAAAGCATGATAAGCATAAAATCTAGATAAACATATAAGCCAATTACATGAGTACACATAAGTAAACTGTTACAATAAGGATGCGTGGGAAATATACCAAAAGGTAAAGGAATAAGAAGTTTATTGATGACGTAAAGTATTCAATACTAAGCGACAAAAACTCGATAGCGTATTTGAGAAAATATAGTATTTTTCATTGCAATTAACTATTTCGTTATACAGCCTGCATATTCTATCAACAGGGGCGTTATATGTTGATTTTAATCTAGTTACATGTCTATAGAGGGGCATTACTCTCCTAGTTACACGTGCGGTAAGGTTTAGGCGAAATCCTGATACATACTAAGTTAGTGTTCATTTTTAAATTATTGTATTGAAAACCAAATTAAACGAATAAAAAATAATGTTGTTTCGTAAGGATACTGTAAACTCTTACATTAATTTGTAGAAATATTTTGTATATCAATTCTCTTTTGTAGATCATTGATTTTTAATTCAAAAGCTTTAGATGCTAATGTCAAAATGGTGAAAAGTCAAAGCATTAAGAATACTAAAAAAATACTTTAATAACGAGCTCACAATTCACATTATGGTATTGGATGACTGTGACATCCACATCCTTCCTCAAAAAAGATTCAAGATGTCCATTTATTGTCACCCTTAAGTACACTCACCATACGAACCACATGAGCCTTATGCCACTCTTTAACGCTGTTATTTTGGCAACGTCTTCAATCAACGTCAATCAAATCAGTGTCAATCAAACCGACGTATTTATACATATATCGCAGACAGAAACTAGCTGCAGTGTGGCTGAAATTATAATAATGTTAACTACGTATGTTATGTAATTTACATTTATAGACATTCGAATAGGTCTTCTTCAGTTGAGAATCAGCTTTATGATTTATTACAAACCTATACTTCGGTATAAAATAGTTCAGACATGTTCTTATATTTTGGATATTATGAAACACATGGCAAAATAAAAACGTGTTAGGTATAAGATATCTTTTTCTGATATATATTAGAGTAAGCTTAGATTATTTTGCCTGCCTATTTCTAAGGTCTCTATTATACCCTCATCATGCTACCAACATATATATTACAATTTAGATATAAATATAGCCTCAATAGAAACAGTATTATTGTAAAAATAGGCATCGTAGAGGCTCGTAGCGTTAAACATCTTATTAATTTGATTTAATTTTGCAGCCACACATGACTGCTAAAAAAATAAATCAAAATGCTTTAATTAACAATTTTAATCAGAAGCGCTTTCGAATTACAAATTTTCCATGCAGGACTGTGATTTTATATCGTACTACCAAATGAACCTACGATCGAAGAAACCTCACGATAAAAACACAGCCTGTATGGTGACTTCGATATGTTACAAAGTACTCGATCTTATCACCTCTACACACAGTGAGTTATGCCGCCATTCACCTCGTATGACTTTTATTTCTCATTTTCTCCACACATGAAAAATATGCTCACACCTCGGCCATAAAACAGATAACTGTTTGATCCGCATTTACGTGATAAATAGACACCTAATTTTATGCCTCTGAATGATTTCCCTTTGCTATTTTGTAGTTTTCAATTGTACCGTGTGGGTGAATAATGTTTTCATATTACTTCGCCCTCGCCTCCTACGCAGTCTACGTTAACGTAGCATAGCTCTCATTTATATAACAACACCCACGCATAAAATTCGTATCACACAAAAACCTTTCACATTGAGTCGAATTAAATTTTGAATAGAACGGATGATTGTGCATTTTCATAATTTTCTTGTTATTATGACTATTAATTACCTTTTATTACGTCTTTATTTCATTTATATGTGAATGCTCCTCGCTATTATAAAACAACATTAACTACAAAAACAGTTAACAATCCTTTTTGAATTTATTATTTATTTGCCAAATTTATATCCAAACACAGGTGGAGTTTTAAATAACTTTCAAATATCAAAGGGTAGTATTAGACTTTAATATACAAAACTTCGTTCTTGATGTTTTTATAATGAAAACTCCATAGTAAACAAAAATTATTTTAAATCTATTAGTACGTTTCAAAAATTTATCTATCAACTTCATTTTCTAGTTTATACTCTGAAAGATCATAGGCCGCATAGACCTATCTTCAAAAGTGAACTAGTGATGGGCTATAACGATAATGATAATGATCATGAAATAAACAGTAGTTATTTAGAAAAAATTATATAAAATCTACAAAAATGTACATAAAATTCAAGTTGTAATAAGATTGATGTATGTAATGTAACTATGCTACAACCAACTATTATAGCACAATATATCACAAAAACAATATATAAGTTAGTACATTTTCTCTTTCTACCAAAAACATTTTTCCCGTGTTACAGATGCGTACAATAAATTACTGATTACTTATTTTATAGGCTGACCACGTACGTCCAGGTAAACAGAACGATATATATTTGTCTACGGGTGAAGGCAATTTTGTGAAGTGCATGTTATGACTTTTGAGAAGCTTACAAAATGATGAAAGAAAATATCAGATTAACTCAGCAGCTTAAATGTATATACAATTTATTATTTCAATGCTTGTATAGGACACATTTTTTTGCTAGGTTAACCTTAATTTTAATTGTTAGACTAGCAAGCTCGACTGTGCCTCTTTGTTTTTTCCATCTTCTTACCCCTACGCACTCTCAGCTTAACATCATTCCTTTATTAGAGTACAGCGAATTCCTTTAGCGTAAAACAAATTACTTATATGCAACATAGAGATCTACGCATCTGTTTCTTGAGACTTTTGCATTTCTTCCTAATGACTAACGCTACTATCATTTCTTTGTTCACTTTATTTCCTGTTTCATCTTGCTAAGTGGAATGAAAAATTCGATCACGTCTGGATCCAATAGGTAATTCACAAACAGAATTTGAGAGAATACTATAAAATGGATTTGTTTTACCTACATAGTAAAAGTTTCAATCGCATTTCAAAATCATCATTTGTAAACCTTTTATGTAATATCAAATATGGCTTTATTTAATCATCAATTAAATCAAGAAATAACTACGAATGTTATAGTACTATTATGCTTCCCGATTACACAAAGGCCTCCTTCGTAGCGTTCCCTATTCTTATAAATCATATCCACCGTGTTTGAGCAGTATAAAAATATGTATATTAATATAAAATTCTATCAAAAAAACATGTAATTTGTCAATAAGCTCCTTATGGTTCCCATAGTATATATAGATATTAAATACGTTGTGTTCTACATATATTAAAGTCAAATCCTTTGAATTATATTCTACTTTATTATATTATACTTTTCAATCTATTTTGAATCTTCGCTAACAGCGCTTGGAAACTACACTAAAAGCTTATATTTAAAACGGATTGAGGACAGCTGACAACAGCTTTCGTCGGCTTAGGTTTTAAAGTTAGTAGGAAATAAATGGGGAAAGTTGGATTAAATTCCTTGCCGGGGTTTCAGCAAAATACAACAAATTTTGCGGATTAAACAAACTTGCCTCGGCAACATAATATTTCCACACAAGAAAGAATTTCCTTAACTTCATCGTATCTCATTAATCCCTTAACCTCGTGCCCTCGAATAATGGCCATTAATTATGTTTTCTTGTATTTATTTATTTCGTAAGTATTAAAGCTACAAAGAAGATATGGCTGAATAATAAGCATTTTGATTAGACAATTTTTAAAGATTCCATAAATCTTTAACAAAACTAATTGCCTCTTATCGTTTTAGATATTATCACGAACGTGAAAAATGTTCCTTAATAGATTTTATATTAATTTTTACAATTATAATTATTGAAGGATCTTAAGAATATTGGAAAAATCAATGAAAATCAAATCAAAATAGGAATAGACTACAGTAATTTTTAATGAGTATCCTTTTTGGTCGTTATTTCGAGACTCTAGGATCGAACCTGATAGTTTATGAGTGTAACAGTGTTATGTTTCATTCTTGTAATTATGTAACGAGATAGTAACAAGTATGGGTGTGGAGCAATCTTTAAGAGTATCACTACGGAAACAATATTTCTGCATTGAATAGAAAATTGCATTGTTAATAAATTTAATGAAGTTTAAAAAAAATGGTCTGAATTTTAGTTTTACTTATATTAAACTAATAGTACTCTAAGAAATATATTACATAAATAAACATACACATATTTAATTTTATTTAATAAAATTAAAGAAGATGGATTGCAAATGTCAAATATCTGACATTGTACAGTGAAAGGTTTGTTATGGATTAATTTATTATGACTTTCTTATATACTAAAAACTTTCGCTGACATCATATTGTCAGAATTCGTTTGTTTCATCAGCTTTTGACTGAAATCTCCATGCCATAAATAAATTGATATTCGGGTCCATCACAGTTTTCCAGATTGCAAATTAGAGGCTCATTAGTAAAATTGTAAATTGTAATTTATAAGGCATAAAGTAAAGGTTATACATACATACACGTCATGAAAAAAAATAGTAAGGGCAGTGCTGTGTACAAATGTAAAACAATAGTGAACTATCCAGGTTTTTGTGAAAGAAACTGTGATGTGAAAGTATTTCATCAGATATACATATGTGTGCGAAAAGTACGGGAACTGTAGCCAGACGCATTGCAGATATACTCTTAACACTTCGATTGCAATGAACCGAATGCCTATATATATATTATATTTAGTATTTGAATCATTCAATTATTTCGCACAATTGAATATCTTCGTTTTTTTCTCTTTATTTACATAATTTGCTTGTTCGTTTAAATTAAAACGTGTTTTACAATATAGTACTTTCAAACACATATTTTTGACGAACGCAGCTGAATATAGACCTCCAACAAGTTAAGGATTAAGATTGCCTTTAAGGTATTTTTTTATATACTTGGAAAGATACAATAATGAGAAGAGATAAGCATGTCAGATCAGATCAGAAGCAGTTCAGATACTCGTTCTTACCAGAATATTAACATCGTACCTGTAACTAGTTTACTACACATTACTAGGCTTTTGGACATAATTTTCTATCATGTCATTCTATCAGCCTATACTTTATGGAAAAAATAGATAAACATTAGGTACTCATTATAATTGGTGGTTTTGTTAATTGGTATTTATGGTCCGAAATGTATATATAATCGAAATCGACTCATACGCTCTCATAACAAAATTGAATTTTGAAATAAATTCACATAATTGCAATTTTTGAAAAGGGCCATATTCTAATCTATATTGTATAAATAATTTGATATATTATTTTGAAATAATATGAAGCATTTTTATCATTTATAACTGTACTATATCTTATTACATTTCGTTCACAATTGATGACATGAATGCAATTTTTCAGCTCAAATTCAAAAGCACAGGCCGCACCCACGCAGCATCCCAAATTTAATTAAATCCTTTGTTGCCGTTGATGGAGGCCTTGTTTCGAATTTCCTCTGTGAAGTACAGATATTGCAGTAAAACATGAACGCCGTTGATTCTAAAATGATTTAAAGTCGTGATTTTCTATTCCTGAACTTCAAGGAATAGTTTGATTGCCTTATTTGCATTTATCGTAGTCCTCGAGTAGTGGGTTTCCGTCGGAATAAATTACGTTTAGGTGAATATAAAAGATAAAAATAACAGATAAAAAGGAGAGTGTTTTTGCCATCGTACTCTATCTTTTTTTAACTATCGTACGTTTTATTATAGTATTCATAGCTTAGTTTCTTTATTCTTGTAACATCATTTATTTCAATACGTGTTAACCGCCATCTGTTAGAATATTATGGAAGTTTTTACCACGTGTTCATATAGATATTTTGTTTGTCCTCAGTGAAAGCGAAATAATACATATGAACAATCTAGACCGCTGCTATGAAGAAATTGTATAGACAGATACTCCAGCGGAATGATATTTATGAATACTCGTATATTAAAAATATTGCGACACCTCAACGTATTAAAATAATTGAATTACCACTTACACTAAAATAACAAATCAAATTAGGAGTATGTAAACTAATTCACATAATATATTTATGTACGTTTAAAAGTTGTTAAAAATCTTATTTTGATTATAGCGTTCAACAAATGAACATAAAAATTTTCCGTATATTTTTAAAGTAGCTCATAAACTACTAGGATTTATTGAATGTCTTAAAGATAAATCGAATTAGTGGCGTGCTCGGGCAACTTAAGAATTTACTATGCCCAAGTTCATTGGCTAGCTGCCAGTTTAGTTAGACACTTTAATTTAACTTTTCAACAAACTGAATATTAACTATTCTCCAATACTACATATACTTATTGTTATTTACTCTCATTTAACAATTGAGTTAGGTTTTCGTCGTCCAGTTTTAGCCGTCTTAGTTCCAGATTTATCTACACATAAATATCGAAGTGCTGAACTGTTTTACAACAAACCAATGTATGTCTAAGTAAATATTAACTATAATAAAACCAAAACAACTCAAAACAAACAACAAGTGTAAAGTTTTCAGAGACAACATATTACAGAAATTTTTCACTGTAGCATTTAAAGACATTTCGAACTACTATAGAAGTACTCTTAGGTCCTAAACTTTGAGGGAATTGCATAATAAATCAATAGAATCAAATCGAATGAATATATATATATAATTAAATACAACATATGTTAGTTACAGTTATAAACACAACTTTTTAACAACTTTATAATCCTTCAAAGAGATACGCCATATTCCAAATTAAAATTATTACGATATTGCAATATAAAACAGTGTAAGACACTTAAGAAAGAATTTTGTACCATAATAACTTACAGATACATCAACAAAAATATGTAAAGAACTTTTTAATATGGTCGAGGTATTCGATAATTTAATAAAATGTACACGTCGTACAAGTAAGCGCCAATGTTATTGGGCCACTCGGGGTACAATACGAAGATTATGGCTTATAATTTATGTAACATATTGTAAATTTGTGCAGAAACAAAAATTAAAAATAATAATAAAAAAGTATATCGTATAGAAAAAAGTATATATGATTTATAAAAAGCTTCTACGAATCGTTATTTTTACAATAATACTGTTTTCGGCAGTACATTTTACCGAGAAGAGCTAGCAAGAAATTGGAGCTAAAAAAGGTTGACTCACGGAGAACATCTATTTTTCATAGAGATAGTGTAGTAATTGGTAATCAGACAAACAGACTATGTACATTGTGGATTTGATATTAACGAAAAGAAAAGAATTTCGATCTGTACCCATTTTTTAATTAAGAAATTACATTTTATTTTGAGGAACCAATGAATGTTACATTTTGTTGTTTTTCTTTTGACATGGAACCTGTAATTTAGTATGACTAATAAACGAGGAAGCTTTTGCTTCGAAGTAACTAACTTGTGATATCATCAATTTGGTCGTCACTATGTTTGTAATATTCCACTTATTCCTTGACAATATTTATATTCATATATTTATATTGTCAACATATATGTTGTGTATATATACTGAATGTGTAACTCTCACCAAGCCTATGGCATCAAACATCCTCTACACGTGTTGTTATAGGCATAGATCGCGAATTGCGAAAGCGTTTGTACTAAAAAAATATTTTACAAGAAGAGAGGTTCTAACTTTAATATCCTAAAAATAGGGAATTGACGTATAATACTTTTTATCTTAAACAAAAATAAAAGAAAGAATAGACTGAGCACAAGAACACAAAGGGACACAAGAACTTAACCAGGGAGCATTCAGTGGTGCAAAAGAGAAAACAATATTTCTCCTTCACAGAACTGAATTTTATTAAAACTCGCAGCTGTGTCAATTTTCCACACCCATAGTCGTTTTATACTCAGCAAATTTTTGTTATTGACTAAATGCAAAGTGAAAGTAAAATGAAGTTCATGAATTGAAAGTTACTACTATACTACTATAAGAAGATTGACTATAAAATGATTTATAAAGCCTTTATTTTTTTATTTTCTAAAAGTGAAAAATTATAAAAGTTAAAATTAATACTTTTTGACTTTATTAGACTTTTTATACGTTGTGATCACATGATCACCGTTTCTTAAAAATATACACAACACCAGAGTTAGACGTGCATTGCTGGCCTTTGAGAAAGGAATTTATTTTTTTAAATATAGGAGTCATATTTGCTGAAAACTTCGCTCAAGAATAAAAAAGACTTTGGAGATTGGTACAATGTACGCGCACGACAATCGCGTTATTTACGAATATGAGTTCTATCGTGGCACTAGCGCTGCAGATACAGCCCCAAGTTGACAATGATGAATTAAAGGTGATCGTGGAAGCGGATCCATCGCAAACCACGTCAGAGGTAGCAACAAACTTTGGTGAAACAAAGTTTGGTGAGTAAAAACAATTTTATTGCATTTGAAATCAAATTGGAAAAGCAAAAAAGCTCGAGAATTGAGTAGCGCGTGAATTGAGTGTCTCCGACACCGACCATACTCCCCTACCCTGCTCCAATAATTTACTATGATTTTCGAAATTTGAACAACTTCTTAAAAAATATTCAATTCCGATGAGGCAATCCAAACCGCTTTCAAAAAGATTTTTTTATCAATGGAATCAATGGAAACTTTTAAAACGGTGCATAGAAAATACTACATATTCGAATGATTAAATACATATAATATAAAATAGTTTTTACGTTTTTCCATATAATGTATGCTAATTTCATATATAAGGCCCTAATATAAATATAATAATTAAAATACAGAAATAAATATAATAATTAATATAAAGAATATACGTATATATAAATCTCCTCACTTATGTATATGATTGTGCACGCAGCATAAATTTCACACGTTGATTACGTTTGCTGATTGCAGAAGGTGTATAATAAAAAATTATGTGAATTCCTGGTAGCTATTCAATATTTTCAGAAAGGTTATTTCAATTACACAGTCAGAATGGAAACGTAATGTAATGGAAATAAATAGTGACATCATTCATTATTGTACTTATATGTTACAATAAGGCATAACATTGTTATATGTAATAAGACACAATGACGTATTTCTTTAATAAAAAATGATGCTATTAGAATTCAATAAAGTCCGCGAGTTATTCATATTATTAGAATTGGACAATTGACAAAATATCCCATTTTCGTGTCATATCGTTTACAATATACATATGTTTAAAAAAGTGTCGTTAATAAATTACCTACACCGGCTTGTATAAGTTGACTTGGCTTTGCTTGCCACGCATTCATTGTTTGACTCTTTTTGGTCTTGTTAAATTGTAAATGTTTATTTAAGGTAATAAACGGTATATCTATATCTATGTATGTATTATTTAAATATTTGGATTGTTTGACATTGTATATAGAATCCTAGTATTAATTTGAATTAAATTCGTATTATACATAGCAAAGTTGAATTTTTGAATTAGTGGCTTGTAACAAATCTTTAATTAACAAACAACCAACTAAGCATATCCAAGCACTTAAAATATATCAAATTGTTTGAAATATATAATATTATTATAAATACAATATTTTTTTTTACCACGTGTTTAAAATGGTCACGCTTTCAAATGCGTCATAACGAAACAATAAGACCTTTAAAAACAAAACAAAATTTTGCTGTTTAAAAATAAAACTACTGACTGCGGTGGGATTTGTACCCACGCCTCCGAAGAGACTGATACCTTAAACCAGCACTTTAGACCGCTCGGCCACGCTACCGTTGACAACGAGATCATAATAAATGATTCATATTCAAAAAAAATTGTCAATTTAACTTTACTAAACATAGATAGTTTCTTGAGTTCCGCGGAATTTAAAGGTTAAATGAAGTTACCTAATAGCGTTATAACAAGTGGTTAAAAGAACGTCATATTTCTTTTATAACTTTTGCTATTAGAATTCAAAGAAATCCGCGATTTGTTTATATCATTATTAATTAATTAAGAATTACACAAATTACACATTACAAAATAGCACATTTTCGTGTCATCGTTTTCGTTTATATTCATAACCAAAGTTACATATTAACTAATATAAGCGTGTTTGGTAATAAAAAAGTGTTGTTAATAAGTTAACTACACTGACATGTAGAGTTCTTAAAGTGGCACTTAAACGCACCAAGATTACCTCATGAGTATTCATGTAATTTTCTAAGCACCTTCCAGGCACTCTTGAGAACACCTTTGTTAGCGAGTATATGAAAATAAGTTGGTACAATTATCGGCTTTAAAAGTTAATTTACTAATCGTTATTAACGTAGAGATTCCTGAATTTATTTCTTCTGTAAAGAATTCGATTTTGTTGATACGGGGACTTAGCCACAAATATTGTTAAAATATTTTATTAATAAAATGCATTTATTATTACAATTAAGGAAAATAAGTGTGATCATGCTAATCGACGCCAGCTCCAAAAAACCTGTCCACGTCATACTAGAGTTTTAGCTACATTACAAAATATACCATGGCAAACGAAATTTTACTAAAACGAAAATGAACCTTTAGTTCTAAAAATGTCAAATAGTTTAACTTACGCGGATAAATTTATAAATATATTATATCTAATAGTCGTGAAAATACACTTATATATTTATGCAGACAATCGTAGCATTTCAGCAGGCACTCGTAGCGCTGTAGCATTAGCGTATAGTATTGTAGTAGACGTTCGTAACCATGTAGATATCTCTAGTAGCGTTATAGACTCGTAGCTTTGTGGTGTGGTAATAATTATTACTATCATAAATTTTCAATGTCAGTCCGTATGTGTACTAAAACCTAAAATGAGCTGTAGTTTAGCGATTTAAATACTATACTATGTATTAAACAAAAACAACTTCCAATTACAAATCTTGTTATTTTAAATCTTTTATGTGTTTATAATGGTTATACTATATATAGGTTGGGTAAAAGTAAATTTGTTATTAATAAACTTATTCCTTGCCTTCACTAGTTCATACTAAAATTTAATTGGTTTTTATTTTAGTTAATAATATAAAAAGTTAAGCCGGTAACGTTTGCGACTCCTCTGGTGATGCGGATGTTCATGGGCGGTAGTCATAATTTACCATCAGTGAGCTGCTTGCACATTTGCCACCCATTCTATAAAAAAAAGTTATGTAAAATTTAAAAATCGGGGGTGTCGGTTACCGACTCCGGTATTTCATGTATGCTCAATGAGCACTTCACCATTCGAGTTACACCCCCGTTTTCCTTGCCTAGAATAATGAGACTTTTATTCTACAACGAACCTAGCGTGTGCACATATTTAATATATCAAATATTTATCGATCATTTTATAGAGCCTTAAACAATGCACTATTTTCACAGTGAAATCTAAAACTATACTTTATTTTTATATATTGGTGAAAATAGGGTAAGTATAATTTAAAATGTTAATAATATTTTACCCTTAATATTATTAACATTTTAAATTAAATTTAATTAATATTTATATATTTTATAATAACTTAGAATGCTTGTACAGTTGTCGGTCGCATTATTCAGTATTTAACATAAAATATAATAATTTTGAGGTTGAATGAAGTTAACAACCAGTGTTATATAATGCGTTTTTATCAATTGCTAAGTTTTTATTTAATTCCCGGAAATGTTGTACTTAACCCAATTACAGGAAATGAGGTATTCTGTTTAGTCCTTAGTAGTAAGAATACATTTACGTCATGATGTTATAGGTGGCTGTAGATGTCGTAGGCTGCAGCCGACCTATATCATCAGGCGAACTGTTCTTTAACAATGCTAATATTACAATAACTACTAATATACTACTAATTGACTATTTTGTTTACTAAATATATAAATAACTAACAAAAACATCAATTTACTAATTAATGAAATGATAAAAAAATATTGAACAATGTAAAAGCTCGTTCTAAGTATAACCAATATACTTAGTATAAGCTTTTATATGTTTATGTTTTCCTAAACTTCTTTTTAACGTGTTTGATTTTTAATATTGTTTACTTTTCTTTTTATTTTTGACACAGATTCAATGAATTACGATAAAACTCAAATGGACGACATATTTACTACACCAACTCTCTAAATAGAAACGGTTTAATTATCCACTATCCTTCTTTTAAAAGAAGTTGCCTATAGAGTTCAATTCTCGTAGCACAAGGTTTTGCACGTAGTTTTTTTAAAAGATTGACAAGAAAAACGTTTACTTTAATACAAGTTTACTGTGTGAATAATTAGCTTTACTGTTAAGTTGATATTTATCATGATACTGGAAATGAATTGTGCCAACGAGATTTTCTTAAATTTTATTTATTTCAGACAAACGTAGTTTCATAAAATGAATTGACATATTAAGAAGTTAAAGCATTACGAAAATTAAAATAAAATACCTTAGTAATTATCTTCATAATTACTACAATCATATTCTAGTATGTATATACTATACACATACTAAAATCAACCATTATCATCTTTAGAAAACCCACGGGTATCTTTTTTGTAGACTGTAGATGCCAAAATAATGTTATATATGTTATAATATTATATATATGTAAATATGTTTTCATTCAATTAACAAATAATTCAACTAACAAATATGAATACCCAGATTTCTTACTTTTTTTTCTTATAGTTTATAAAAGCTATATTAAGAGCAGCGATAAGCACTTACCATGAGGTGCGCTGTTTACTCGTTTTCCACTTAATCTATTAAACAATATATATTCATCAGAATCGACACTTTTCTATATTTATTGCATCTATATGTATTTGCATCAAAACTTTCTTTTTGTACCTTAAATAATAACTTTGAAGATAGTATAACAATAGAAATAATATCCGCACGATTTCTACACGGAGGCATGATGTGAATCTTTTAATAATGGTAGAGACACTGCAGCTAATTTGTAGTTACGACATAAATGGGTCCGCTTTCCCGGGAAAGGACACACCCCTACACAAAACACCAGAGTGAAATAACATCATAACGCTGCTGTGTACTGTATATGTTTTGTGTATCGTTCCAATTCGTAGCTTTCAATTATAGTGACACCCCATGGGCATTCTAAAACTTTGTAGAGGGTGTATATAGACCATGGCCTGCAGTCATTACGTACCATCAGATGAACCGCGTGCTTGTTTGCTTATATTATAAGAAATATATATATATATATATATATAGGGTTATTGGTAATTCCACGTATTCCCGTTAGGAGGTGATAGGGGTGACTCTCAGAACATCGCAGAACATCTATTATCATTAGAAAAGGTGCACGCGTTACATAGTAAACAAAATGCATCCGTAGCATTGCATAATCCGTTTCAACCACTGTATTATGAACTACTGGTTATGAATTACACTTTCGACGTTCTGGAAAATACCATAAAAATAGTTTACGTTTTAGTTAACTCGTTAAAGGTGCTCAACCCGTTGTTGTAGTATTTTTAATGAATCTCGTAGCTGTAGAACAATACTTGTAGAGTTGTAAGTGGCACATTATCCACAATATAACAAACATTTTGGATAAAATAAATTCCACTGTAGCGCTATGACAACCTTAATTTTCAAAACTATCTGCCAATATACTCGTAGAACAAATCAATTCATATCAAAATATACTTATTACACTTATTTAGCCCTGTGAAAATCTTTATACAAAATTATATAGAGTTTAATGGAAATAATAGTAAAAATAAGGCAGAAATTAGGAATTTAATAACATGGCCTGAGAGTTTGTAGATCTGGTAGTCTCTACTACGACTTATTTTTTTTGTACTACGGCTTTTTGTTTACCAAACGTGAAAACCAGTGATCAATAATCAAAAATTCTCTGTAACTTAGCATAATTTTATTTGTCATAATTATATGACTAATATCTATAATTAAATGATTAATAAATATAACTATTAATAATATATATTTAATAAAAAAAAACGAAATTCTAGACACCTGGAGGCACCAGTATTGATCCCGGTACCTTATGTATGCTAAAAGTACATTCTACCATTTGACCTACGCCCCGTTGTAATTATGTAACCAATATTGTGACGACATTATAAAAGTCTGCACCCTATATTTTGTAATTTATGTAACACCTTACTTGGGAAAGCCATGTGAATACCATACCAAGCTATAAACGGAATGTTACACATGTTACACAGGATAACTCGACCAGGAAAATACCAAGCTGTCAAGAATAAAATAGTAGCTTAGCGTTGTATAGCATCAGGTAAGTGAAAAAAACAGAAAACCTAATTATTTATTTCCTGATTATTTATGTATTTAAGCTTCATATGCAGTATGTATAAAGACGGACTTGATGCCTTAGGCATTCTCTACCAGTCAACCTTAGAGCAATGCAGAGATGAAATGAGGTAGGCGTATGCTTAAATAACTTGCCGTAAAATAAAATTATATTATATAAACAAACAATATATGCGTTATTATAAAATATATATATATATATATCTATATATATATATATATATATATATATATAGGGTTATTGGTAATTCCACGTATTCCCGTTAGGAGGTGATAGGGGTGACTCTCAGAACATCGCAGAACATCTATTATCATTAGAAAAGGTGCACGCGTTACATAGTAAACAAAATGCATCCGTAGCATTGCATAATCCGTTTCAACCACTGTATTATGAACTACTGGTTATGAATTACACTTTCGACGTTCTGGAAAATACCATAAAAATAGTTTACGTTTTAGCTAACTCGTTAAAGGTGCTCAACCCGTTGTTGTAGTATTTTTAATGAATCTCGTAGCTGTAGAACAATACTTGTAGAGTTGTAAGTGGCACATTATCCACAATATAACAAACATTTTGGATAAAATAAATTCCACTGTAGCGCTCTGACAACCTTAATTTTCAAAACTATCTGCCAATATACTCGTAGAACAAATCAATTCATATCAAAACATACTTATTACACTTATTTAGCCCTGTGAAAATTTTTATACAAAATTATATAGAGTTTAATGTAAATAATAGTAAAAATAAGGCAGAAATTAGGAATTTAATAACATGGCCTGAGAGTTTGTAGATCTGGTAGTCTCTACTACGCCTTATCTTTTTGTACTACGGCTTTTTGTTTCCAAACGTGAACACCAGTGATCAATAATCACAAATTTGTCATAATTAAATGACTAATATCTATAATTAAATGATTAATAAATATAACTATTAATAATATATGTTTAATAAAAAAAAACGAAATTCTAGACACCTGGAGGCACCAGTATTGATCCCGGTACCTTATGTATGCTAAAAGTACTTTCTACCATTTGACCTACGCCCCGTTGTAATTATGTAACCAATATTGTGACGACATTATAAAAGTCTGCACCCTATATTTTGTATTTTATGTAACACCTTACTTGGGAAAGCCATGTGAATACCATACCAAGCTATAAACGGAATGTTACACATGTAGGATAACTTGACCAGGAAAATACCAAGCTGTCAAGAATAAAATAGTAGCTTAGCGTTGTATAGCATCAGGTAAGTGAAAAAAACAGAAAACCTAGTGATATCCTGATTATTTATGTATTTAAGCTTCATATGCAGTATGTATAAAGACGGACTTGATGCCTTAGGCATTCTCTACCAGTCAACCTTAGGGCAATGCAGAGATGAAATGAGGTAGGCGTATGCTTAAATAACTTGCCGTAAAATAAAATTATATTATATAAACAAACAATATATGCGTTATTATAAAATATATATATAACTAGATATATAGAACAAATAAAAATATACAAACATATATATGAAATATATATATAAATATATAATCTTTTAATATTGAGATGATTCTGCCAATCTGTTGAGAAATTGCTCCCGAACCTTTACCTTAAACGCGTAACGATTTATAGCCGCCCTGACTTCAGGAAGAAGAGCATTCCAGAGAAGAACAGATTGAACTAAGAAGGAGGAGTGGATAAAGTCGGAGTTATGAGAAGGACACAGAAGTACAAGGTTGTTGGTCGAGCGAAGGTTTTAATCATGGTTAGAGCTAAGGTATTGAAAATATGAAGCTAGATAGGAAGGAGGAGTGGGAGATGTCAGGATAGAATAAAGGTTAGTGAGAGCACGCAGACCTCGCCGCAGACGAATGGATATCCACTTTAATTGAGAACGATAAGTAGACACGTGGTAGACGAAGGTTATAGATGAATTGAATGCAGTTATTTAGAAGACGATCAAGTTTGTTAAGGAGATCTGCATTCAGGTCACAAATAGCACAAATAGCACACATCGCCATAGTTAATCAGGGGAAAAATTAAGGTCTGTATAATCGTATGTATATATCGTACATCAATATTATAAGCGGAGGTGAATGCGTTCTAGGAAGCCTTTGTAGAGGTTTCTACTGAATGCTGGACCATTGGAATACCACTTCTTCACACAATGGTTCTAACAATTATAAAAATATGTTAATTTATTTTGTTAATTAATAGCGAGTGCAGGAAAATCTAAAAATCATAAATATAATATCTGGTCGTATTTAGATGCCAGAAACTTTCAGAAAAACCTTAGTACTACCAATACAAATTCACTTGATACAATTCACTGTTTTCTTTACTTCTTCTTTTACTATTCAGACTAGACAGCTTTGGAACGCTCTATCCGATGATATTAAAGGAGCTCCTAATAAAAATAATTATAAATTTAAAAGACTGAATATTACACAGAAAATATCACCTGAATTTGTTATTTAACTATTGATGTCCATTTATTTATATTATCTATTCTTATTATATATTTAAGGTCTAAACTATATGATATTTATATATTTATTATGTAATTTATGATGTTTAATGTAGTTATGTATGTATGTTAAATATAAATTGTTAATATTTAGGATTATTTTGTTATTGGCACCAATGGCAGTCGATGTCCCTCCATCTCAAGGGTTGACTGGTAGAGAATGTCAAAAGGCATTTAGTCCGCCCATCGTTCTCTATTTATATAAAAAAAAGGTCTACAATTGAAGATTAAATAGAGAAATAAATAATTTTACGCATTCAAATCCAAATCGCTGGCTATGATTATTGGTAGTAAACTTAAGAGTAACAAAATTAATCTATCTACTTTATCCCCCGTTGCTTATAAATGAAACACATATGTATAGCGTCATTGAGTCATGCAAAAATTTGGGAATTATTTTTGACTCTCACGTGTCCACACGTCAATGAAGTCAGTCGCAAGATTCGCTTCGCCTTTCATTCGTTGAAATGCCTTCAGAGGTTTTTGCCCTTCTCAGCAAAGATCTCTCTCGTTCAAGCACTTATTTTACCCATATTAGATTATGCTAATGTTTGTTACTTGGATATTACAGAGGAGTTACTTAATAAAATTGAGCGCCTACAAAACAAGTGCATTCGTTACATTTTGGGCTTAAAAAGTTCGACCGTGTTTCCTATTTTGTTAAACAGCTCAAGTGGCTCCTCATACGTTTTCGCAGGAACACTCGATTAATTTGCTTCCTTTGTACTATCCTTCATTCCCCAAAGACTCCGTCATATCTCCGCAAACGGTTTTCGTTTGTACGTCCGCCTGATGAATCCTGCAGATCAGAGCTTAGATCTCTCCTTGAATTTCCTGCTCATAAAACTAGTTTCTATACCAACTCCTTTACTGTGCAGGGAATTCGTTTTTGGAATGCTCTTCCTGAAAAACTTCATGCTTCGAGAACTGTTGTGCTATTTAAAAAAACTAGTTAAGGAACACTGCATATCTTTATCCAGTTGAGTACAATAATTACAATATAAGTTGAATAAAATAACAAAGTAAAATGAAGTTTTTCAGCGATGACCGTCGAGTGCGCGTGTGGAGATGAGAAGGAGAACGTTTATCAGAACCTTGCAGACATGAAACGGATCGTTTTGGAGGCTCAAATGTTACGGTGTGGGCTGGAATAAGCTTGCTCGGTAAAACTGAGCTGGTAATTCTGGAAGAAGGCTCCATAACTGCCTCCCGGTATGTCGATCGAATAATTCGGCCCCATGTCATCCCATTTTCACAAAGAGTGGGTGAAAACTTCGTCTGTCTTTATGCAAGACAATGCTCGCCCACATACAGAGCGAACAACCCAGAAAGCTCTCTCTGAAGCCAATACTACGGTTTTACCGTGGCCGGCCATGAGTCCCGATCTTAACCCATTGAACATTTATGGTACCAATTGAAAAGAAGCCTCAAATCGAACTTCAGTAATGTGACTAATCGACAAGAGCTCATAAACGCCCTAAAATTGTGTTGGGAGCGAATACCCGAGGAAAACATCACCCACTTGATTGAAAGTGTCCCAGATAGATTCAGAGAGTGCATACGGAACAGTGGACTCGCTATTAAGCACGATCAAACTCATTGATTTAGTCAATAATAAAAATCAAAATCAAACTTTACTTAAATCAATAATTTCTGTAAACTTTCCTAAAAACTGTAAATTTTGACTAAATAACATAAAATTGGCAAAACTTACTCTTGTTAATGTTTAAAAAGTTTCAAGAACCCTAATTTATTCATTCCTAATCATAAAAACTGAAAAAAGAAGAAGAATCTATGAAATTCATTTATAAAACATGGTGGGCCCTATTTTGTTTTAGTACTTTATAAGGAAATATTATGTTAGCTTTATTGTATAGTATATATATTTTTATTATTTGTTTACATATTATATTGTGGATTGCATGTTTGTTACTAAATATAAAATATAGTAGTGTATGTTTTATTCTCTATTTTACTTTTTTTTTGTGAGTACACTATGTTTTTTTCCGACAGTATATCCAACACCAGGCCTGCTGGAAGAGATTTTATTGTAAAATAAGCTGCGCCTTTATACATACTTTTCTTATATTAGTTTCCTTAAATAAATGCTTTGTATACATAAAGTTAAATGATAAATAGATAAAAAAATATATAAAATTATTGTTGATAATGATAAAAACGGTGTTGCAGCTGTGGACTGTGGTCTATCAGTTATCTCATGTAAAACCTTGGATGCTGTTTCCTATTCGCGAGTCTGGGATATTGACAGGTCTTTTTCCATCTGCCCGAAGACACGAGATATTCCTTATATTTCGTTTAGTCGCCTGGATTTAAGCCTTGGATTTTTGATCAATAATAATTTTACATGATCCTGGCCCATCGAGTAGATATATTGTGGATCGAAGATTGTGTGGCTTACAACCATGCATTAAAGATGTGCATAATAGACAACCACTCATAAACGATCATCATAATTATCTGAAACTATTACTCACTCACAGAATGCCACGATGCACGATGGATGGCACTTTCTGGTCCCTTTGTGAACTGAGCTTTGCCGGTCACATTCATTCTACTGTCCTCGTTCAAATTCAGTCAGAGAAATACCGAGTATATACCTCTCCATAGCTCGCTCAGTGATTCAGAGTTTCATAAGGCCATCAGTCAAGAAACACGACTCAGTGAAAAAAAAACAAAGGTGACGTTCGTCTTGTTTAAATTTTTCTTAAGATATAGATATATAAGAAGGTGTGCATATGTATATCTTAGGATGAATATAGGTTCAATTCGAGTATTGTTGCGAACTATGCCCTAACACAACCATTTAAGCGGAATGGTAAAGTGGTATATTAGTAATGTTAAAATTATATCGAGCATTCCTTTTTATTAAAAAAAAAAGTGTGCTTAGATAGTGATAATAGACGTACTATGTAAATACCGCACCACTTCGATATTTCTACCGTGAATGTGGCATAACTAAAGGGACTGTATCATCGTTCATATTTCTACAGAGTTGAACACTACTAACAACAACTCTAAATCGGAATATATATTTCGACTCAACGCAACGACTGACGTGATATGGCATATAACTTGGCTGTTTTGATTGACTTTGTGATAGACAATGCCAATATGCATTAAGTCAATAAGTAAATGCAATAAAATATAAGTAATAAATAAAAAAAGAAAAAATATTTTTTGAATATTAATTTTATACCTCAAAACAATTTCCATTTTTGTGCAATTGCTACATCATATTACAAATTTCTTGAGCCAAATTTACTGCCGTAAATTTTTTAACTTTATGTAACAATTTACAAAATTTCGGGTCACTGACTAATTTACAAACATAAATGTCATTATTTTCTGTATCCGATTCTAGACATTGCAATAAGTCTTGAACCAGTTCAACATATAAAGACTCTTTTGTTTCAGGTAATAATTGGAAATGCCAAGGCAGACAAATTTTTAGCACATTCCAAATAACAGACTGGCTAATCTCATAAATTAAATTCGGATCTCTGAGTGGAATTTGAGGTTCTTCAATAACTTCTTCGGATTCCTTTTCAGGTTCCTTAGGAACTTCAACTGGTAGTTCACATGGTGGACAAATAATAGCGGCCTTTGGCTCAGTAATAGAATTACGGATTCTAGTTTGGGACGTTGCTAAAGGCTTTTGCGAAGTTCCTGATCGACCACTTTGATTGCCCTCTGTTTTCTTCGTCTTACTTATAGTTTTTCCCTTTTTACCCTTTTTCTCCTCAGGTGAAGGTTCTATATATTTCAATTCTTCTATTGTCGTTCCTTCACATACAGTAACAACATTCTGAATGAGTTTAATTAGGAATTTCTCAATGCACTGTAAAGCGCATGCTAAACTTTCATCTTTATATTTCTTTATCTTTATTAAGTGACTCACGACTTCACCACACTCATTTAAGGAATAACATATTTCCTGACCTACTGCCATAGATAACGCTGTAACGAATCCTTTGATTGGATCAGCACTCTTACAAAAAGCCAACAAAAATGCTGAGTAACTCATCAAATCTTCTGCAGTTTCATAAAGTTCAAACAAGAAATGTTTAATCAGACTGATTTGCAATTGATCAGGCTTGTCATCAATTTTGAAATCCTTTTCAAACCAGAGTTCTTCATTTATAAAATCATTTCTTGATATTAGTTCCCTAGAATCTAAATCCTTACAGCGAAACTTTTGCCGAATTTGTAATAATTCTTCTGTAGATGGGAAACGAATCTGGAGACAGTAAATAAGAAATTCTCTCCAATCCACGTAAGCTGTTTCTCCAAATAACAAAAACACTAATTTTGTACCTTTTCCGGGTCAATACTTTTCCATGCTTCAGGAAACAAAGTACCCTCGTGACTTTCCTTACCAAAAATAATAAAATCTTGTAACAAGTAAATAAAAGCTTGATGCAAAATAATACCCCCTGGAGCTATTAATCTAAATTGTGACCGCAAGCGAGCCAATTGGTTCGTTTTGAAGTTCATGCTTCCAATGATCTCATATTTATTTTCTTTATCTAAATATTGCACTGTCTGTGCAAAGTGGCAAATATTAGGGTCTATTACAAAGGTGTCATATTCAAGTAATAATGTTTGAGGGATTTTTATTCCTTTTTCTATGACCATATGAAAATAGTTACATAATCTATCAACAGATTTAATTTCATTAACGTAATATCCATTTATATCTTTTTGTATTGCTATGAACGCCTTTAACACCTGGTCACTAAAAAGTTTCATATCAATATAGCATTTATGTTGCAAAACTGATATACGTAAATTAAAACGATACATTTCACCGCTGATCCCCATAGGCCATTCTTCTAGACATTTTAAAGAATTTTCTTTTAAAGTTTCTTCAAGATTACTCGACTCTATTGAATTATTGCCGTCCCTTTTCTTCGTGGGTGTTGTTTTTGCTTTTTCTGTATATTCTTTACTGATAAGTGATCGGAAGGATTCATGTAAGTCTTTTATTATTTTCATGGCAAACTTAACATCGTTTTCAATTACAAAATTAAAAGGATTATTGTCAAAATCAAATTCAATATTATTTATAAATAAATCTTGAAAGACAGTTTTTAAATGTTTGTATAATTTTTCTTCGCCTCCTTTCTTACTAGAAGATGAATTGTCGCTTTCCCGGAAAATTCGTGCTAAATCTTTAGAGTTGAGCCTTTCTGAAGGCGGAGAGCCTTTAAGCATAGTACAATAAAAATCTTGAAGTATTTGAAATGTCATGATTGATCTGAAAACATAAGAAATATATAATACACAGTTTTAAAGGTACAAATGAGATATTCTTTTAAGCTGCCGTAAATGTTTAGGTATGGTTTAAGTGTGGTACTTAAAAAATTACCATTAAATATAAAATTTTATTAATGTTGTTTAGAAAAAAATTAATGAATGAATTTTAAGAAAATTTTCAACGATTATAGTGGATATTTCATATTCACATTTTGTTTTATATTTTCAGCTGCCGACTGTGTCTAAAGTGCTATTTGGCACTATTTGTATTACCAATCCTACCAATTACGCCAAGGCCAAGATGTTAGCTAAGAACATGGGGACTAGTAGGAAGATAAGACACTATTAATTCGATTACATAAAAACTCACGTCTTTCTCACATATAGTAAATAGATATAGCAAACTCATACGACACAGTCCTCTATAACTAATGTATACACGTAATTATTTTGTTTTATATACCACAGCAGACCATGAAGAATCTAATGGGGTCCCCATTAGATTCATCATTTCCAAGGTCTTTCACGACGAAGATAAACAATGAAAATGACTTGGGAATCAAAACGCACACATGTCAGCTTGATACCTAAAGTTGTATGCTTCGAGCGAAATATGTAATGTAGTTTTTTTTTCCATTTTGATAACGCATTTGATACCTTACAATATACATTATACAAGATGTGCAATATATGAAACGATTTTAATGCGTAACTAAATATTCTAAGCTAGCTTATTGTCCATATTGTTGTAATGTTTGAAAATTATTTCTTATACGGTTAATTTACAAATATACACATGCTACTAATATAAGTCAATAATAATGTCGTTCATAGATAATGTTGATGAAATCTAAAAAATAATTAGTTAATTAATCTCACATACCTGTTTAATTCCGTTTGCATTAACGATATATACGTATTAGCTAAAGTAGTGAGCTCTTCCAGAGTCCAATTATCACAAATGAGAGCATGCCTCTTTTGTTGGGCAAATACTTTTCTTTCATCGCAAATTTTATATAACTTGTTCTGTAATTCTTTTACCCTACAGTGCCATTCATTTTTTGTCAAATAAACATTTCGCCAGTCATTTTCAAAATCATTGTATTGATTTTGAAATTCGGTAACTAAATCTTGTTTATTTGACGGAAGTTTTGTAATTTGATTCATTTTGTCTTTTAAAAAGCGTGTGTACGGCACAACATTATTTATTTGTAACCTCTTGCTAAAAAACAAATGTTGCATATTTTGAACATATGATTTTTCAACCTCTTCCCAATAAGTGGCTAAAGAAGTACCTATTTTTTCACTTATAGGCAAATCTCCATAAATCCAATCGTCTTCACCCGCCAAAACTTTTACTTTTTCTACGCTATGTAAAGACTTGCTCGTATTATCCTGTGCAATCATACTCTCTAATGTTTTAGTACGGTTTTGTCCCACATCTCCTAATGAAAGAGGTGCCTTTATGACTTCTAGTTCCGACTCTAAGGCAATTTTACTAAATTTAGAACTTTTACGCATTTTTTCTTTAGATTTACCATTAGCAATATCGGTTTTAATAATTTTTGAACTATTTCTTTTCACATCAGAATTAGGAATATCAACTTGATTTAACATATTCTTGCCAAATAGCTCATCAAATGTTTTTTTTGGGAAGCTGAAATCTCCAATAACGAATTGACAAATTTGAGCGACTAAGTCTTTATCTATTACCTCATAAAATAAACTGTAATTTATTCCCATAACTGCATAGAACCTATCAATAATTTCAGAATTATCTTGAGTAAGTTCCCATACTACTAATTCCTCTAAAATAGCACTAGTCTGCTTAAGATTAATGTAAGACGTAAAATAAGTTTCAAAGGGTTTTTCGATCCTTTTTTTATGTGGATCCTTCCATATTTTTGAAATTCGTATTTCCTTAAAAGGATCCATCTCTTGTTTACGATGTTTAAATATACTTTCTTCTAAAAGAATTTCATCATTATCGTTCAATTCTTCGGCATCAGGTGGCCCAATACCAGAAAAAGTTTCTTCTAGTATTTGAGCTTGAAGATAAGTATTTGGGTAATTTATGATAACGAAACCATTAATATCTTTTTGATTTTTAAGATATTCAACAATCATTGCCGCCAATAAATAATCAGTTAAAGACTCGCCAAAAGATAGGGTGTCGTAGGCATATTTACCTAAACTTGCAGCAGCAGACATAGTAATGTCATCTTCAGGAAGAGATTTTGGTGTTTGCGTTTGTTTAGTATTAGGGAGAGTCGAAACTAAAAATCTGAAGCATTGAAGTCACGACTTTTAGTAAGCATTTCTTCTTCAGATTTCATCGATTTAATCAGCTCTTTGGTTTCCTCGTCTTGTGCTAATGCAACAAAATTGTCAAATGGCAAATCGATTTCAGATCTTCCTATCATATCATTTTTGAATTCCCTTAGACAATAGTTAATAACAGATTCAAGACGTACTACAAGTATTTTACGATAAGTCAACAGGGTTTGCAAAACATTAGTCAAAGACTTATCTGGCAGAGCACGCAAAATAACTTTAGCTGAGAACTCTGGCAGTTCAGCGGGTAATCTCGTCGGAGGACATGGATACTTCAGTTCTAATAAAGTATATATTACATGTCCTAATATACGTATTCCTAAATTTTCAATTTTCCTTTCATCTGTTTCAGAATCGTAATTTGGTATTAATATATCTAAATTCCACGGATATGCGTAATCAAGATATTCCTTAAATTCACAATCATTCAGTGTGTCCTGTCGGTCACGTTCGACGCTTATTATTTCATCAGTCGTAAAGGAAGTAGTCGCTTCAAGATCTTGCACTTTTAAAATATCTTGCGTGGGAACAAGAATATCGAAAATTGGTTGCTGTTTATAGAATAAACATTTCCATTCATGAAGGAAGTACTTTGGTACATCACCATCCATTAGCTTTTTATAATAGCCAAATTTGACAGCATAATCAACCAATGCTAAAACAGTTTCAGAACATATATTATAAGAGACCTGCTTTTTTCTCTTCATTTTTTCTCCAAATAATTTTTTGTGTAATTGATTTTGTCTATTTTTTTCAAATTCAATTTCTATAACGCCTGAGTCAATTTTATCTTTAAGTTTATCAAAAAATATGTTAAGTTGCTGCTCTCTTTGTTCGGCGTACTCTTTTTCTCCTTGTATTCTACTGTTTACTAAATTTCGTGCCTGTTGTTTTGTTTCCATAATTTGTGTACACATCTGCTTTTCAAACTGCGATAATTTCATTACCTTTTTAGCAAGTTCCATGTCCACATTGTTTTCTTCTTCAGTAACGCATGCATTCCATAAAGAATTACAAAGAGCACTTCCCATTTGTCTCTGAAATTCTTCAGAATCAGACCTTTTTCGCAATCTTTGGAATATATTATTCATATACTCGTTAGCCCATTTGGAATCAATAAACGATTTCTTTCTTTGTAAAGCCTTTTCTTCAAGTGCTGCTAGTTCTTCGTATGTATAATTATGAAAGTTACAGGGATATTTCAACGCAAATTTTTCTCTTTCTTTTTTGTCTTTCGCACAAGATTCTTGTAATTCTTTACTATTATACAGCGTTTGTGTTTTACTATCTTCCATTTTTGCTAATATTTTTGAATATCTATGATGTAGATAATCAAACGATTCTTTAATCTGATTTGCTTTCCTTTTTTGCCATTCTATAAATTGCCTTTCGTCCAGCAATGGCTTTGAAAGGTAATCAATGGATGGTTCTTGATCTTCTAATACTTTATTAACAACAAATCTATTATCTAACTTTTCAACTAATTTTGACGCCATTTTTCTCTCACGTTTAATAAAATTAATACGATCTCGTTTATCCAAATGGAGAAAAAGTTGATAAAATAAACGAAGTAACGATGAACCTTTGCCATTCATAATGCTATTTAAATCTGTCTCAGTTAAACTCACATCCACATCTTTAAGCCATTCTTTTAAATATTTCCAATTATTTCTAATGTCTTCCTCGTCATTGCTAGCTCTAATAAGATAATGTTTCTCATCGTTTATAACATGATAACAGCGCAAAACTGTTGCTACAACATGACCATTTTTCATAGTATTACCAAATCCTTCCGCTTGCCATGTAATTGGCCTTTCTAAAGTCTGTGAAAGCCATTCCTTTAATATTTCAGCCATTTCAATAAAATTGAGAAAATTTTAATAATTACATATAACAGTAAACGTCAAAAAAGCTAGCTTATATAATATTTTGCCAGCTTTTACCAGTTTTCTTTTTAATTGTACGAAAAAGTAGTTTTTAATGAAACTGTTACATGAAGCGGAATAAAATTTCAAAATCTATTTACTATTAATTAAATTATCACTACTGTTAAAAGGTGGCGCTTTATGTGTACATTGGCATTACCGCACAAATATACGCACAGTAAATACATGCACACATTTCACACAACTTTTCATCATACCTTTATTACATATTACACATACCTTTTATTCATTTGTGTCAGTGCGTCATAGTGTCATTATAATATCCTATTGTTACAGATATGCAGAAAAATCATGTGGTGAATTTTCACATATACTTCGCAAATGTTCTAGGTAAAGTTGCAATAGATCATAGCTATTACTTTTATTTTTTTATTTATTAAATATTGATTTTATAACGAAAATATTTAATATAAAAAATACTAAAAAGGATGAATAACCTTTGTCTAATAAGTATGTTATATTAGGTATCTCCACAAGATTGTCCCTTAATTATAAACTTAATAATCCCATATATTTATAACCGTTGTTACTGCGATGCGGATTTTAATATTAACACCACATGTACAACAAAAGTTAATATATATAATAAATTAAATTTATTATATAATAAATAGTTAATAAGTTCGTGGTTCCCTACGTGCATCACAGAAGTCAATCTGCTATAAATGTTTTTACATCTAATTAATTTTCTATCTAATTTTATACTTATAATTCAGTGGTCTTTTTATATTCTTAAGTTTGGGCCTATTATGAACCTATTCATGAGTCTTCCTGAGTTTTTATACAATTTATGATATTCTGAAAAAAAATTATAGGGCAATTTTTGATTTCACTTGTCACTACTTATTATGACTTTTTTGTGATGTTTATTTTCACACGGTTTTTGCAATTTTGTTAAATTTCGCCTGATACTTTTCATGATGAAATGCAATGAATTCGATAAAAGTGTATGTAATTGCCTAACTTTTAAATATAAATCACCTGGTGCCTTTTATTTTTTCATGTTCAAGGGTTTAATTGCGTTGTTTACAGGTTCCTCGCCATCACATGAATCTGAATAACTTGGATAAGGCGCTGCATGACCTGGGAATGTTAAGTGCCATAACGGAAGCACGACGAGAGTATTTAAGAGAATCTAAATCTAATTTTGGTGTGATGCGTCTAAACACCCGCTATGTATCTAATGTCACAGTAGGCTATTGCATGAAAAGAGCCGCAAACAAAAACAGACTTTGTCCGTACGTGTTACCTGTCAGGCACAGAACTAAGAGCGAAAATTCTGATGCGATCAGTGATGTAAGCGATACCGCCTGTGAACATAAGAATACTTTGTTGGATCCATCCACCAGTGGCTACAGTACCTTTGAGCCAAAGAGTCCGGCAAAGAGATGCCAGTCTCTTGAAAATCTTAACTTGTCTGTTGATCCCCAGTCAACCACAGAAATTTCTCCTGATATGGATTGTGTATCAACAAGAATTCAGAAGTTACAAGTTGATGAATGATAAAATAATAATTAAAAAATATCTCCAATCCCAGTGAAATGACACTAAAAAGTGTCTGTGAGTAGACTGTGGGGCGGATATAGTATTCAGATGCTATCCTGGATAATGTATTGTTCAGTGTATGCACTCCGATGGACATAATGTAGAGAAAATCATTGTAAATGTTCCTAGCTCCTTGGTATAATTAGTTCATGTCTTCAAAGCATTGATCTTTTTGTTCAAAATTGTAATCTCAATGGATTTATAATCCCTAGAATAATTGCATGTCATTTGCTCAAAATTGTCTTCAATGCATAAATTAATATGTAATTGTATGGTTGATTGTACAATTTTTTTTAAAAAATATGTTTTAATTACATCTTAGTTTTTATTAAACATATTTAGGTTACCTGCAATAAATACCACCTTTGTGATCACAGAGAACAAATCTATTATTTTCTCATAGTTACAGCTACATTTGCTGAATATAAGATATTTTATTAAATTATTTAGTTCTTTATGTTTGAGTTGAGTAGTCATTACACTTATCTTAACATTTTTTTCATTATGTTTACTACACTTTTAAGTGTGTTTCAGATCTCATTTCATTATGAAATGTAATGAAGAATAATTGCAATTTTTTCACTTATGAACTTAAGAGTTAGGCAATCCTTAATTTTTACCTCTTCTATTTCTTTTTTTTTTTGCTTTTGTGACTTAGAAATAGTTACTTATGTTTGTTAACAAATTTTGTTATTTTTCTTTGTTTTAATGTAATAAATATTTAAAATAAAAATATTGCTTTGGAAAACAACAAGAATTTTTATTCAAATAAAGAAAAGACAGTGTATCAGATTGGTATTTTTTAATTTCAAAATTGAATGGTTATTTCTTAATATAAGTCAGAATGATCTCTTAATAATAATTGAAGGATAATTTTATCATCACAGAAAACAAATCTATTAATTTAAAAATTCTAAACTGCATGTGCTGAATACAATATATTAAATTATATAATTATTTGATTTGGAGGAGTCATCATTCTTGACTAACAGATTCTTATGTTTATTTAAATTTCTATTAATTTAAGGGTAAGTAAATAGACAATTATTAATTATTCCTTTTTTTGAAGAAAATCTATGAGATTGATATTTCACAATTTCAATAATGTCTAATTGTGTATCAATTTAAACATTTTTGATATAAACCAGAATCTCCATATAAAATATTTTATCCTACCTAACATTGCAAATATTAGATTAGATTTTCCAAAGATAATAGAGTTGTAAGCAAACAATAAGATAAATTTACATAAAGGATGTTTCAAATGTTTAGATCTTTTTTGCTTAAGTTATTTGCACAGCCACGGTTTATTGGTCAGAGTAGCTGCTATAGAGCGGGTCCTGGGTTGGATTTCCAGCTGGGAAATAATACTGATGACGAGGCATTCCATCTCAGTCCTCAAGGATAACAACACATCTACATAATGATTCCTTGTCCAAGATGAATGTAGATTTCATGGGCTGGTGAACTGTGTACTCATTTGTTACTCTAATTGTCGTAAAAAAAGCATGAAACTGAAATGATGGTACAACATATAGATTGGCGATGATTCAAAGGATATAGTAAACCTTTATATGTAGGAAGGGAGTAAAGAGTACCTTTTCCATAATTTCAGTTATTAAACATTATAATTAAGCATTATTATCACAAAATAACACCAAGATTTTGCAATGCTCAAACTAAGCGTAAACATGATTATTTATTTCAACTAAACTTACAATGATGATTTCTTATATGTATGTATATCATCAGAATAGACTCACAACAGGATAATTATATAATATATATGTACATTATAAAAGTTTCAGTCAAATGTTTTACTATGCAAGCATGATCAATTGTAATTTTTAATATTTTTAAATAGGTACCACTAAAAAAATAGTATCGGCTAATAAGTAGCAATGTGGTCTCGGATAACAAAGCAAACTGGTTTATTAGTATATTTTTATATATTAATCAAATGCCAGGTGTAGTAACACACTAGTTTAGAATATATTCATGTTTAAAATTATTTAATATATTAGAACTATATTAATATACAATAATGTGAGGTTTGTCTAAGATGTACATATTTTTCTCTTTTACAATATTAATTCGAATAATGTATCAAATAGCATTACTTTTATTATAAAAATTAATTACCTAAACATTAACATGCAACAATGAACTTCACAATAGTGACATTACATAAGCAAAATTTATTTATTTCTATATTCAATTAACTCAGTATTGTTTGTTTAAGTACAATATATATTTGGAATGTGAGGAGTACAAATTATGTACTGATATAGTTGCAGTTGTTTGCAACAGATCTTGGCTTTATGTATATGGGACTATATACCTACTAACCATCTAAAACCATAATAAAAAAGAATGTTCAAAAGTAGTTCAAAGATCACAAAACATCTGCATAGGTTATATACACAGGGTTATTGGTAATTCGACGTAATCCCATTAAGTGATAAGGGTGACTATTTGTGATAATTAAAACCCCCATATGCATTATGCAAAAGTGAACCATTTTTGTGTTATAATGTTTTTTAGTTTTTTTCAAAATAAATCTAAAATGTATTAAAAACAAGTATCAATTTAAATCTTTTTTTTTCTTCGTATTTATTAAAACGATTAACACTAGTTATTTATCAATATAAAACAACAATTATCGGTACAAATTTAAAAATACGAGACGAAACGATATTCAATATTTTTTTTAGATATTTTTCCACTAAAATGCCATATTTCATAACGTAAAATGCCACGTTATGAAACTTGTCTTGCAGATTATTTTTAAAATATAACCGTTTTCTTAGGTCGCCAACAATGCATAATAACTAGGAACTTATTTCAAAGAAACTGAAAAAAAAAATGATCCAAAAGGAAGCAGGCGGAAATTCGTATTCGAACTAAACTTAAGATCGAAGTATGCATTAAACCTATTTACAAGATATTAAACAGCGATTTTAAGTTTAGTTACCAATAACCCTGTATATAACCCATGAGGATTCATGAAAATACAGACACGTACTCAGAATAAAATATACAAAATATGTGTTTTAAATAATTTATTCGCAGCTCTCTGAGTATATTTAACACTTATAGGTAATAACAAAAAAAAATCAAATAAAAATTGCGAATATAATTTAAGAAACTATATGGTATTATCGTACTGTCAGAGGGCTTTTACTTTCAACTGCTTCATTTTCGGAGTCTTTCGTTTCTGCTGACGTTTCTGTTCTTTTAGCTCCCAACGGCGTTGCTTCTCAGGGTCGTCCTCCTAGAATAAAAAAAATATGTACTATTGTGCCTATTCTATCCAACCCTACCAGTGAGGATAAACGGATTTTTTTTTCGGAGACACACATTGGCGGTTTGTCAAAAATCCAATATTGTGTCTATTAAAATTTCATATTTAATATTAATCATATACTTTTTGCAATGTAACTGATTATTAAGTGGATCGTCCTAGCACAGGTATTCTTTATATTTAAAGGGAGACCTAACCATTGTCCAAATTATTTTTAGTCATTCACTTTTATTAATTCAGAAATATTTGCTCGATAATTATGAATGCTTTTGATTATTATGAACCTTAACAACACTCCCGGACTGTCCATGGAATTTTAGCGAAATATTTGCCGACTACTACATCATAAGGCAAGGTAACATTTGAACACAAATGTGTGCTTAAAGCGAGTAGGGCTGTCGGTTTAAATGTCCTTTCTCTAAATAGCCCGTTATTAAAATGGCGAAATGCTATTAAGAGGATTTATTGAAACAATTATTTATAAACGATTCAACACATGCATAGAATACCAATGTAAAATATTAGCTTAAGGTACACCGTTGTTCCATCTCATGATTAAAAGAAACTGAATAATTTTAATAATTATTACTGGTGAGGAGACAATCCATTTTTATCATTAGCGGTGATATTGCTTACCAGCTGTTATCCTTGTGCTTATAATTAATACTGCATACATTACGTAATAAAAAAATATCTTTTATAACTATAAGCTTACAGCGAGGATGCGTTCTTTTTCCTGCTTGCGTTTCTCCTCTCGTCTTAGCGCTGCTTGCTCTTGTCTTGCTACATGCGCCCCTCGAAGCCAGGCCTCCGCGACTTTTTGACGACGTTTCTCACATTTAGCCAGCGCCTGGTGGCCATACATATAACTCAATATTGCTGAAGTGTAATGTTTTCTTATATTTAACGCCAACACGTAAATAATATTAATATATTTACCCACACGCCACACAATTTTTTTTTTACACAATCAAACCTATCTCACAACTTACAGTAACTTGTAACAAAATAAAACTTGTTTTTAATTTTTAGCAATCATTGTCTTGTTTGCACTGTGTTGTATGGGGTCTGCCAGATAGTAAGTAGACTGAGTGAGTCTACTGGGGCAAAAAAAATGTTTTGCAGCTACTACTGAGAACTTTTATCAGTAAGCAACTGTTTTTAGCCTAGCCCCTCACGTCTCACAAGTCTTGTGCGAGTGGAATTAAGAGACGGGGATTGTTGAACTTAACATTTCTATTACTAAGCAATCTGTGCATATGCGATTATATGTGTAGTGTGTTTGTATATGTGTGCATTATACTAGATATTGTGTGTTAATATTGCAAAATTTTTTTTTGTATGAGTATTGCTGTTGGTCCAAAGACCTCTATAGCTTTGTCTTAGTAATATTTATTAGTAATATTGCAAACTTTTAAAACTTTGTATAGACATACATTTATCGGAGGTTCTTTAAAAGCAATTTAGGAATTACCTCTTTGCTAAGCCTTAACCGCTTGATCTTGTCCAACAAATAAAACATCAATTGGAGCAACGGCCTAAGTTCTTCACCACCACCGTCCGGCCCCAACGCGAGGCTGGCCAACATAACACGCTCTGTCACCGGCGGCTGTGTTGTTGCTGTTTCCCTGTTGCACAACAGATAAGTAAATTAAATAAATATACTTGCATAGAAATTGAATCAGAGTTTTGGGAAGTGAGAAGTGACATACAGACAGAATTAAAGTCTGCCTATGACAGGTGATATGACCTACTGTACAGTTTGACAATAACCTTTGTTTTATTGAAAATAATGTTAACATTCGAGCACATTGATCACACTGATGATAAGTGATCACTTCAGCCGGTAAACCTCCATCTATCCCACAACAAAGGTTCAAGATACACATGTAATGTTATCCGAGGACTAATATGGAATACCATAGTTAGCTCTCCACTTCTTTACACAATTGAATTTGGATTGGTTATATTCCACCTTGTTCCCTCACTGCTGAGCATCGCGACCACGAACAATCATACATCATTGATTGCGGTCATATACGGAGTGGACCCACAGCCTTCTTTATGTCAGACCATCTTGTAGGCGCCTTTACCTGAGCATTTTGCCGTCCATTTTATCCAAAATAATCTCCTTCTCAATACAGTGCTTAGAAGACCGCATGATATTTCCAAAGAAATTGAGGGCTCTTTGTTGGCAGATTGTGAAGAGCTCTTTTAATATGGACTCATTGGTCCTCATGGCGGTCCAAGGTACTAGGAGTAACCCTCGCCAAAATCACATTACAGAGGCATTTCTCTCATTGCTATCACTGCCTCTAACCAACCTGCGCTCGAACCAAGCGCACTTTAGTTGCTTAGTTTAGTTGTCGAATAATTCTGTTCTTCCAGATCATATCAAGGCCAGCCCCATAGCACTGAATTGGTTATAAGTAATTTCATAGTTTTGTATTGGCAAGACAAACTGTATATTGTTTCTTTTACAAAATTATTAGGTTTACTCAATCAGGTAACAACCATGACCTCTTTGTATTTTGTGTAATGAGTGAAGGGAAATGGAAACCCCATCACTGCTAGTGTGTCATTTAACCTCACTCCTCAGCAGTGGTATGACAGGACATGAGCAACTTGAATCATTGTCTTGTTTATGGGCCACAGTTATCGCTCACTGTCCCCATCCATGAACTGTGTAATTGTTTGTAATGTAAACAAAAACTGAACATGGGATCGGGGAGACACTGCCCAAAGAGGAGACTTGGAATTATGAATACTGTTTTACTTGTTACGTCGGTGAAGGGAAACGTTATAAGTTTTCCATTACCGTCATAAAAAAAAGAACCAACAAAAAAAGATATAAACCCAAAGTGAACTTACTCCATCTGCTTAGGACCAGAGTACCGGTCGGAAATGTGTATGTACTGTATGTGCTTATGGTACTCGCTTATTACACCGCACACACGAGCGTCTAGCAACGCACCGGTCGCCTCCGGGCATTCGGACAACACGTTCATTGCATTCGGCAACCCATGTTTATCACCAGAACGCCGCTCTGGGCAGAAAACGCTCTGTAGACAAACAATAAAAAAGTAATTACAATTTTTTTTTGAATGAATGCTAATATGCTATAAACATTACTGATATTAAACGGTTAACCACTGCAGGAAATGCTTGTGCCAGGAGATGATTCACAACAAGTCTAATGGTGGATTGGAACCTAAGGACCTTAAGTTTCGCAGACCGTACCCTTAACCATTAGCGCTATTAACGTTTCGATACACTTGAACTGTAAATCTGAAACATGAGTAGCTAGGACTTTTATGCATAGAATTATCGCTTGCCTATAGTAAGTTCAGTGTACAAAGATAGATTCATGAGGGTTGCATATCTCGTCTTGTGAAAGCCAAAGACCCATTTATTTAAGCAAAAATGTGCTAGACATTTGTAATTCTTCTTCTTCGAAATGACTTAAATTTTCAAAAAAAAGCCAGTGCACTCTTTCCCCTTTCTTTTTATTATTACCTTGTAATGATATATGTCGCAATAGATTAGACATTTTTAATGTTCTCATTTATTCTATAAATACAGGTACAAGGGTTACAATTTTAACCGACCAAAACCTCAACAAAAATATACCAATAACAACTTACCAAGTCCTGCATCTCCTTTGAGAGACGTGTAGCGATTTTCTTCTGAGCAACACATAGCACAAAAGGATCGCTGTCGTCTTTATCAAGTTCCACTCGAATGAGGAGTGTATCCGGAGATGGTCTAACGACACCCAGGAGCATGTGAACTACATCTTGACGCTAGAAAATAAAACGTTAAATTGTATTACTTAGATAATTTATGAAGTTAAGAGTGAATTGATTATAGGCCCCCCAGTAGAGTAATTCCTAATTCACTTTACTGGATGATATAGAGTAACTTAGTAATAGTAGTTAAGACCTTATAACTTGTGAAGATTGTTTTGACAAACCTTATTTAGGTCTAAAGATACTCTAATATTTTTTAGTGATATGTAAATTGTATTTAAATAAAATTTAAAAAAAAACCCCTTCCATCTTTGCCCTCAGGAATGACAATGCATCTGAATTATGTTTCCTTATATAGGTTGAATGTGGGTTTCATTAGTGAAATTTATGGTCGACCTATACAATACAAACAAGTAATATATTCATGTGGACTATGTTCTGGTGATAGCAAATTTGATATTTGATAGCTGAACAATTGTCAAAAGTTGTGTGACTGAAAAGCTATAGCTCATTACGGTATACTTAACCCATATTCTGCATTTACTAAATATTTATTACCTAAGGAATAAGTTCTTTACCTCTCTTTTAATTCAAATTCTCTTTTAATTGAGACGTATATACGAACTGAAAAGCACCTTAATAAGTTTGAGTGTTAGCAGCATCCCTTCACAACAAACCCGCCCACTGCACCACATAGTGAAGCAATGCTCAGCTTCTCGTCTCCACCCTCGGTTATCACCAATTGATACTACATCTGCGTCACTTTCACCTGAATAAATAAACAATTTATGTAAGTGTCATACTTGTGGTAAACTTTGGAGGTTACAGGCTGAGGATTCAATTGAGTTCGAATGAGATTGAATTTAAAGAATTGTATTGATCCAAGACACAAGTTTTTTCAGACCTGGTTGAATTATCTTTTCCTTGTGATTATCTATAATCTTAATCTAATCTTCAACCCATACTTACTTGATATTGAGAGTAACAATCGAGCACACAGTTCACCTGATGATGTGTTACTCCTGGTACGCCTGACATCTACATTCATCCTTGACAAGGAATCATAATGCAGATGTGTTGTAACCCTTGAGGACTGACATGGAATGTCTCATCGCCAGTAATAAAGGTGTCTGGATCCCTACACTCACCAGACGAAACACAGCAGCATTATGCTGGTATTCTGTGAGGGCGTGGTCCTTCTCCCTTCGACCTGACCCATTCATTCTGCAACTAGAAAGAAACGGCTCTAGTACAACAAATAGCTCTACCACTGTTAATTTAATCCAGCAGAACTTGTGATGAACCAATGATGGTAGTAAACGTGTCCACACAGTTTTTACTTCAATGTTTACATAAGAAAAAAAAATATCAGACAAAACAAATCAGACAATATCAGCCAAAAGAATCAAAACAAGTAAAAATCTTACCGACTAACGTAAAATTATCCTCCAATAATGGCTTATGGAGCTTCAAGAAGTTCATAGCAATGGAAGTGTTCTTCGCTCGGCCTATAACATACGCAAGTGCGTACGCAGCTAGTGCACAGCAAAGTATTGCTTCTAGCCAGTATGCATCCCATCGCGGGCGCACTATTATAGGAACCTATAAAAAAAAATGTGAGGTCACTAACTGATTATTACTTGCGCAGAAGTTAATTTATGGTGTCTGATTGGGTAGAAGGCGTCATAGAAGTGTTACACGATTCGATTAAATGTAGTTTAACCAATTTCTTTGACAAGTATAAAAACTTAACAGACTATATCATACATGTATCTCTTTCTCACGGAGTTCCCCAGAAGAGATGACAAAATGTTATGTCAGCTAAATTATGGATCCATTTCTGATATTTTTTTTTTTGAAAGGAATAGATTTCCATAATGTTTGCACTTATCCTTATATGAATTTTAAATGTTCTATTCAAAAAAATTAAAACTCCTTTTTTGACTAGTCCAAATCTTACCTTTTGTCTGGGAAATGGATCTAAACATCTCACATTAAAGACAGTTTAGTCTGATGATTTTAAACAATTTCAAAAATTATCTTTGTACACAAGGATTAAAGCGCTACATAAGAGCTATTTTACATGAAAATTTAAGTCAGGATGCTTTATTGCTATCACAAAAACTCACACCGGATCAGATTTGGGTTGGATCAATGCCTAAAAATCTTGTGTTGTGTTGAATGTTGACAAAAGACTGGAGACAAAACAGATTTATAGTCACAATCCAGGTGTTACAATTAAAATAAGACTGAATTGAGACAAGTCCTACACATTGGAAAAAAGAAGGTTAGCATTACTAAAGTAATCAACATAAACTTTTGTAGAATAACAATTTATAACAATTATATCACTAGTTGCAAGATTGCTGCAAAAAGAGATAGACACCAATATCATCATAGATTGTTCATAGACAATCTAAATGTAGATCTCCTCCATTATTTTGATTTAATCGGAAAAAAAAATATTTACTTTTGAAATAGTTATTTTAGGCTGTTCAGAACTGCGAGGAGTGCTATCCTGAAAACCTTCAAATTCTTCTGGATCTTGAAAATGTTCAAACTCATTATCTTCATCCTGAAAATATATTAAATACCTTTTTTATCATTATCAAAGGTGGACATGGAAAAGGCTTTTAAAATTGAAAAGAGATTAAATAAACTATAATACTGAGCACTCAAAAAGCTAGAAGAAATTCTAACATAGAATAGATGATAAATTACTTATTGCAATGACATTATTACAACCAATTTGGACATATCAAATCCTACTGTAGGGCTCAGTTTTTTTTTAAATTAGGCTAGGGTAAAGATTCATGAGGCACACCCTTTATCACCACTAACAAATAAGATGTAAGCCCCATCACCTCTCTCCAGGTCCCCACATTCACCATATGAAACACAGCTGTGATATAAAGTGGCAGACTTTACATGAGTGTTTTGGGAGGAGTTTTCTCCAGTTGAGCCAACCCAATCATGATGCAACAAGAAATTAGATGCAGACCAATTCAGGTCACCTTTTGCCATAACTAAAACCACTCAGGCTAGATATATATATATATATATATATATATATATATATATATATAGATAGATAGAATACTAATGTAAAAGAGTAACTTAGCACTGCTGTATTTTATACAATTAATCAAGGTTACTGGTAAATTAAGTGACTACTTAAAAGAAACTCTATAGCACACTTATTTAATCAAGTTTATATATTATGTCCATCGGACCGTTATTCGAGGCCTTGTAAACAATATTGAGATGACATCCCCCATTCCGGCCGCCTTTAAGTCGTTGAAGTTCTCTTTATCGCTGAAATATCTACCCTCCGGCCGCCATGTTCACCAGGTGACGACCATTGGAGCTCTCTTCATTGGCGTCTGGATTTTCGTTCCTATCCTTGAACTCTAAGATTTTTTCGACCCCAATTTAAGCAACAGCGAGTCTCCCTCAGGCCTCGGCCAATACTAGAAAACACGCCACCCAAACTGGTGCTCACCGGAGCGGTAGCAGAAGCAGTAGGAGGTTTAGACGTAAACCAACCGTTTCAAGGGGTCAGGTTACGGACGTATGTGCTCAATATAATAAAAGGATACAAAATTCCCTTCCAAGCACGACCTTCCCTTGTGTTGCCATGCCACAACAGGGGTCACTATCAAACTGTTCCATCTCTCGAATGGAATGAATCAGACATTAAAGAGCTTATTGATGGAAGGCATTTTAAACACATGCGCCGAAACACCCATTTTGACTCCAAAAAGCGATGCCAATCTGAAGAGACTGAACTAGTTTCTTAAACTAGCCAGATTCAGACTAATTTCAGTTCATCGAATCCCAGACTTCTTACAGCCGAACGATTGGATGGTAAAAACAGATCTTACTCAAGCTTATTACCACGTGCCTGTAGCACCGTCTCACCTAAGACTGATCTACAGAGGTCAACTTTTTCAAATTACCTCTTTACCTTTTGAATTATCGCCAGTCCCCAAAGCGCAAACCTCTAACAAACTGGACAGCGGGCGGAAATATTGAGCAAGTCAAGGAATTCGAATTGTAGTGTTTCTAGACGATTTCTCGGTCGCGAGTCTAGATAAATCGAACCTAGAAAAACAAACACAAGCTACCCTCAAGACCTTAAAGAAATTAGGTTGGGTTGTGAATACCGAAAAATTCATTCTAGCTCCCCAAAAGTCGCTCCAATATTTAGGACTATAGTGGGATACGTGGAGAAATATAAAACGTCTGCCACTGAAGAAAATAGACGGCGTAAGGACTACAGTAATGAAGTTGTTGAGACAACAAAAAGCAACGATTCGGGACCTCCACAGTTTATTCGGGACATTGAACTTTGCCCGGTTGGCCGTACCGCACGGTAGATTAAACTTCCGTCGTCTTCTCACTCATTGAGGGAAGTGCTCCTCTTCCAATACACACAATCGAGGACCTCAAGTGGTGGATGCAAAACAGCAACAGGTCTGCTCGACTTCATCCATCGCTTTTGACCCATTTCCTCACAACAGATGCAGCCGACTCATGTTGGGGAGCCGAACTGGATGGTGTACAAGTTCGGCGATTTGTTGAACTAAGAAGGCTTAATTCATTCCAATCAGAAAGAAATGCTAACTATTTTGAAGTGTTTGGAACGATTCGCTCCTTATCTGAGTCATGCGTCGGTAATTCTTCAATGCGACAAATCTGCAGTTGCATATCTATATGAGAATATATATATGAGAAACGAGGGGGGGTGTCGTTCACCAAAGCTGATGAGCTTGACTTATCAGATTTTCAAAATAATAGACCGATTCGACATCCATCTAATTCCTCATCACATTCCGGGGATATACAACAGGGTCGCCAATCGTCTCTCCCAAAAAGCAATACTTCCCGAGTGGCAATTACTTCCACGATTAACAGAGATTGTGTTCCAAAAATGGGGAATCCCAGAAGTCGATCTGTTTGCGTCAAATCCGCGCAAGCTACTTAGCAGGCAAAGGGACCGTGCAGCTTGGAGACACAATGCCTTTGCAGGAGAATGGGACTTCAAACTAGCATGGATATTTCCACCGCCGAATCTGATCCCGAGAGTACTAACTCATCTCAATCGAGCCATAGGCACTTAATAGTAGCACCAAGGTGGCCCCAAAGGTTTTGGAGAGCGGACCTGAAGTCGCGTGCTGTAGCACCTCCATTCACAGTCAACCAGTTAGAAACCAAACCAGTAGACATGTCAACGGGCCACCCTCCTCCAAAAGCACATAAAATTGGAAATGTGGGGGTGGTCTAACACAAGTCTTGGTCAGCTCAACAAAAGGCTTTATTGCGAGCGGGATGGCGAAAATCTACGCTTAACACTTACAAACCTGCATGGGCAAGGTGGCTGAGATGGTGCCATAATACTAATATTAATCCTAGGAGTCCAACGGGTTCTGAACTAGCCCAATTCTTAGCAGATCTTCATATTAAGAAGAAATTAGCGTATAGAAATATTTTGGTCCATAAATCTGTTGTTTCCACTTTATGTAACCCAGAAGACAGTGGCCGACTTAGCTCTAATGTTATAGTTAAACAGATACTAAAATCCATCGCCACAAATGACGCAATGACGCGCACCAAATCAAATATTTGGGACGCAAATATTTTAACCTCTTGGTTATCAAATAATACCTTACGCGCACAAAATTTGTGGGAAGTGTCACGAAGATTTTATTGTTGCTTTGCTCAGGGCGTAGAGTACACGACCTGATCCTTCTCAGTGTAGCTAATGGTGATTTCATAGATGATAAGGAAGCTAATTGTTTAACTTTCTGGCCAATGTATGGGTCTAAAACTGATTTTACGTCATATTCTCAATCAGTTTCGAGATTGCACTCAAACAAAGATAATGTTAACATAGATCCCATGTATTGGGTTAGAAAGCTAGTCCAGATCGGCAACGATAGACGCAACGAAGCTAAAGTGAACAATAGGTTTATAACAATCTGAGGATCTGCCAAAGATGCATCCAGAACTGTAATCTCGGGATGGGCGAAATCTATTTTACTGGAAGCAGGTATAGAGGCAACCCCGGGGAGTGTGAGATCGGTGGTAGTATCCAGGGGTTGGACAGATAGGAAGCCGATAGAGATAATTTTAGCTAGAGCAAACTGGAGATCACAAAATACTTTCTTAATACTCTATAACAAAGGACATTAACATCAATTCCTAATACTATTTGCAATCTATCGTCAGGTTCGTTTTTCGAACCATTAGGTTAGTTAGTGTTACGTGCACTATTATTTTATTTATATATTAATCTAAAAAAAAAACTTTTTTTTTTAATTATATCTCCGTTTATGTATCCATTTTACTTTTATCACAATAGATCATTCCAATTATCATCCTTGTGATCACATTGGCGTCTTGTTCACCGGGCAAAAACAAACAATGTCTCAATATTGTTTACAAGGCCTCAAATAATGGCGGAAGGAGATAATAGAGTTTTACCTACATTCAAAACTAGTATTATGTCCGGAGCCTTATGGCTCTATATATATTCGAGGCCTTGAGTAATTTCTGCCTGGTAGTTACTACCATACAGGTTATTGAGACTTCAATGAAGAGAGCTCCAACGGTCACCACCTGGTAAACATGGCGGTTGGAGGGAAGATATTTCAGCGATAAAGAGAACTTCAACAACTAAAAGGCGGAAATGGAGGATGACATCTCAATATTGATTACAACGCCTTGAATAAGGCTCCAGACATAATAATGGTAGGTAAAACTCTGCTATGTTAAGTGCTCTGGTAAGTGTACTTACCTCTAGTAATATCTCATGTTCAATATCGATGTTTAACTCAAACTGATCTTTAGAAAGAATATTTTTTTTTACAGGCAAGTCTATTTCTTCTTCACTGAAATCTGAAATAATAGAAGAATTTCATTGACATTATTATATAAATAGCGGACAAATAGGCCTTTTTAAAGTTTTTATTATAATTTTATGATAATTACCTATAAAATGTAGTACATATTGTTTAACTCTTTTGTCTTGATTTTGAATGATGAGCAATTTCAAACAATTATTACAGACTAATATAATAAAATAATGTTAATACTTTTTGGGTTAATAAAATCTTGCAAACATATCTTTCATTAAACCTATAGGAAAGGATACCTCCTCCTCCTTTACTACTACTACCATATTCACCACCTCACCACTCTACCAGCCTCTTCTATAATGACAATAAAAGACGAGATATTGACCTAGTCTTTTATTGGCCAATTTTATTACCATGCGAAAATATGTTAAATAATGTTTATAACATAAGCAACATAACTTATAATGTATTTAACATAAACTATTAACATAAAACAAGATAATTTTTCTGTATAAAATATGTTAACTCACCAGCTACTGTTGCATCATCTTCAGTATCGAACTGCTCAAACTCGGCAAAGTCATCATCCTCTAATGTTGAGTCTTCATATGCATGCGTGACATATGCACTGCATAGCAGTGCCAATAACACAAGACGCATTTTATTCTGAAAAATAAGTAGTTTGCACATCATTTATAAATCTATACTTAAATGCAACTAACACTTTCAATAATACACTCTTACCAAGAGCATTATAGAGATTTACCAAGCCATAACTCTTCTAGTTTCATTTTGAACACAATTATTTATATAAGTAAGAGAGGCTAAGCACATATTAAAACTGATGTGACTCACAAATGTATTTTATATCTAAGTTATGAATATATTTCATCTATCAATATCATACCATAGATTCAAGTAAAAATTGAGTAACAAAAATATATAATATAAACATTTTTTGACTATCAACCTAAAGTATAGTAATATGTTATGCAATATTCTATGAAGATAACACAAAAAATACTTTTGATATTACTTTATCAATAACTGAAGGTTAAGTACACATAAAGGCATACTAGTATTTAACCACAACTACAATTTATTTCTATAACACAATGAAATAGTTATGTTTCAATCAGTTGATTATATGTATATTATATTGGAACAAGTAATTCTTAGAACTCATTAACTCTTCACTAACTTTTTCATTATTACAAGTTATATAGTTTAAGGTTTAAAATTAAAGCATACTTACAAACTTATACAATATATTTTATATAACTTTTCCTTCAATATAAAATGATTAATATATAAAATATTTGTTTATCATTTTAAGTGAAGTATGATTGTACACATTTCAAACAGATTGTCTTGGTTTCCTCTTTATGGACTAATCATAAAAAGTGACATTGAAAACTAAATCTACTTAAAAATAAAACACTATAATATGCACCCAAGGTTCTATACAATATCGAATTACTAATAAGATTAAGGTAAAGGTCGTTAACCACGACCTAAATTTGGCAAGTCATCAAGTTATTCCTTAGATCAATAATCATAAATATGATCATTCATATCAATTATAGTAACTTATTATATTATTTAATATATTTTTTCACTGTTAAACAGTTATTATCTGGACATAACCAAAATTAAAAATACATAAATCAGACCTTGTTTTTGACTAGAATGTACACTTTACGTTGAATGAAATTGTGCGTAAATTACAATTTCAAGCTCAAACTTACCTGCACTATCTTTGTATGCCTTCTATTTTTTAATAATATATGTCTTAATAATATTATTTTCACAAAATGTACCTTACATTAAAATTATATGTACAACATTGACTAGTTTGTTTCCTATTCAGGCACACTTCCTTATGACATTTTAGTTTAACTCTTATATATGTTGAGCAATCAGAAAAAAATGTACATAGATGAAAGCATTTAATAGCCAATGGAAAGAAGCTACGCAGGCAGACTAATAAAAATCTTACTCATGTATTGTAATTGGAAACAAGTTTATCAAGAATTGACTGTTGCATTATACTGTGTTGCCCAATTGCATTATCACAGATATCTATTCGATATTGTACCATTGTCAATTTTTAACCTAATTGGAAAGCCAGGTCTGTCTAAAGATAACCATTCCATTATCTATTTTTTTTATAACAATAAATACAATTCAAATTGAATCTCTATTATGTAATATCTCACATTATGGAAAAAAAATGAAATTTAACTCATGTTATCTAAATAACTAAAAAGTTGCTTCTCTACACTGCAATCCCTTTCTGTATACTAATTAACAAACTACCTGGAAAAATCCACCAAACTGTTAAAAAAGATAGTTACAATTTTTCAAACCTATATTTCTGTATGCGTTAATATAATATATTACGTTCTAAATTAAATGTGCACATTACACTACAGGACAATAAGTCAACAGCGTCCAGGTAAGTGGAAATTTTAAGTACTGTATACAACAGAAAGTTCAGCTGTTACCTGAGATGCAAGAAAAACCTTTACCTTGATCCATTATAAATTACAATGTATATAAACTATTTTGGAATAGGTTAGAAATGAGAAAAAATTACATAACTTAATTATATACGATACGCTTCATATGAAGTACAGACAGTATAGTTACCTTATCGAGCATGTTTTCAATTGGCATATATGTGAAAGAGACAAAATTTAATTATTGTTTTATGTTTATCTTTATCCCTTTAATAGATTAATTGAAGTGACTTCCTTTATACCGATTATCCAAACATTTTTTAAATCAGTCCTTTTTAACAATTTGAATCGATTGCTTACTTTTTTTTACGAATCGAGAACTATTTTTTTTAAAAAAATCTTATGACAAACATATAAAAATAATAAATAACAATTAGATACAGAAATCGGGAATTAAATCGCGAGAAAAATTGCGGAATCGATTATTTGCGATTTTTTACTTATATCTCTAACATAGTAAAAAGCGGTGCTAACCTTTTAACTAAATAAAAACACACTTCGTATGTACGAGTATTGGCGTTAATACGTTGGAGAACAAGCCAAATTTAAATCTTAGCGGTTTAGGCTGCCTCATTGCGGAATTGAATTTTTTCCATTCAAGACAGAGTCCAAATTCCGTAAAAAGTGGTAATCTATGGGAGCGGGGAGTATGGTGGGTGTTGGAGACATTCTAATCGCAGCTTCTCTAATTTAGCGACCTGTTACACTCCTAGATTGTTACTATTAGGGCTGCATCAGCTGTCTAGTCAGCAGAATGCTAGATTCTTACACAACGAGATAGGACTAGCGTCAGTTCAGTTCGAGTCCACCTTCCTTGACGAAAGGACATTTACCGTGTTTCTTAATATTAAATCCCTAGTCAAAGGGATAGATTGAATTGTAAGCTAACATTTAATGTAATTAAATAAAAAAACCTTTTTTAAAAAGGGACTTTAATTCCACGGACTAACATTGGTGGCAGCGGAAAAGGGATTGTAAAATCCTTGGTGCATCCTCCGTAAGGATAATACCCAAACAAGTGTCCAGAATCCAGACTCGAACTCGCCAAGAGACAACCACCTACTTCTTCAACGTCGACTGCTGGTCCACTGTACTGTAAGCGGTACCAGGATGTTGTGCTGTTCGCACATCCCACGGGATCCTGAGTATCCAGTACCGACACGAAGCCCACGACGTCTTCCACTCTTGGCTGTCCTGTAAGAAACTACCGAAGTATCCGATATGAAGTATCCAGTTATCCTGTAAGTGAAATCTTATTTTTCTTGCTAAAGAAAACATCCAAGATCAACCGATTTCGAGAGATATTTTATTCATAGTTAATATAGTGCATATTAAACTAAGATTGTTGCGTTCTATTGTACAATTAGAGATAAGCTCCAGTCATAACATCCACCGTTCTATCAGTCGCCCATGCAACCGAGAGCGTCTAAGAATTGCATACGTATTGTATTTCGAACTATAAGCTCGAATCCAGAGTTCATTTAACCATTTATTTTATTTTGCATTTATTTTGATATATAAAATTCAAACATGTCAAAATCGGATAGAAAAGATTTAAAGGAAGGAGTAAGCAATGACGAAATTTCGTTAAATGTAATTTTAAAATTTATTAAGTCCTATGACGGTGACCGAGATAAACTAACAGCGTTTTTAAGAAGCTGCGATAGTGCTATCGAGTTAGCCTCAACTTCACAACAAGACATAGTCTTCCGATATATATTAAGCCAACTACAAGGTAAGGACGAGAATGCATGCGCTATTAAGGATTTTGATAACTGGCTATCCTTAAAAGATTTTCTTAAGACTCAATTTGGGGAACGTAAACATTACGCCCACCTCTTAGCCGAATTACAAAACTGTAAACAAGGGGTCCATGAGTCCGTTAGTCAATTTTCCCTTAGGATCGAAACTTGCCTACAGAAGATTCTAACCGAAGTTATGGCTTCTAACACCAAAAAGAGTGAACTACCAGGTAGGCTAGCCGCGATGGAGGATTTAGCTCTTCACATGTTTATATTAGGCTTACGTCCCGAATTAGCTACTATTGTCAGATGCAGAGATCCTAGAAATCTTAACAAGGCTATTAATAACGCTATTTCCGAGGAAAAGATACAACAGTTTTCTTCAAGAAACTATAACTCACCTAAAATTAAAATCGAGCCGGCTGTTAAGAAAAGTTACTTCAATTATAAACCTGATTTTAAATCGTTTTCCGAAAACCAACCGTCTACATCTAGGAGTCCGCTGTTTTGCAGATATTGCAAAAAGCCAGGACACACTCTTGAACGTTGTGCGATCCGTGAACGTAATAATAGGAGATTTTCCAACGGATCCCAATACTTCAACTCGGCACAACAGCCAGAAACATTCCGACCTCGAGTAACATTCACACAGGAAGGAAATCTCGAAAGTCCAGAGCATGCAGATGATGTAGGTCCACCAACAGAAAATTTAAACGAGTAAGCGTCCCGATAAAGTATCGCGCGGGACACACGTTTCAAGCCCAAGTCGATACCATAAGTATTAAAAAGGCCAATGGACAGGGTAACCAGCCCCAAACTCACGGCTCTCCTATTAAAAAAGCCAGTGGACAGGGTAACCAGCCCCAAACTCACGGCTCTCCTATTAAAGAAGCCAATGGACAGGGTAACCAGCCCCAAACTCACGGCTCTCCTATTAAAAAAGCCAATGGACAGGGTAACCAGCCCCAAACTCACGGCTCTCCTATTAAAAAGCCAATGGACAGGTAACCAGCCCCAAACTCACGGCTCTCCTATTAAAAAGCCAGTGGACAGGGTAACCAGCCCCAAACTCACGGCTCTCCTATTAAAAGGCCAATGGACAGGTAACCAGCCCCAAACTCACGGCTCTCCTATTAAAAGGCCAATGGACAGGGTAATCCAGCCCCCAAACTCACGGCTCTCCTATTAATAAAAATAACGAACAATATAACCCCAATTGCGATACTGATCAAGTATATGAAGTAATAATCAAGGAAAGATACTTACCTTACGTAACGATCCAAACAAATGTTAATGAAAAACCACTTTCCTTCCTTATAGATACTGGCGCATCGCTTTGTCTCCTGAAGGGAGAAGTGATTAATAAGAATTTCAAATTGGTAGAAAATACAGTTAAAATAAAAGGAATCGATTCGAAAGATGAATCCTTAGCTAGTGTCGGTTATATAAATTTACAACTCCAATTTAATCCTAAGCTAAACGTTTTACATAAATTCCATGTATTTCGTAACGTAAACTTACCTTATGACGGCATAATAGGCAACGATCTATTCCTTCAGCATGGCTGTCGTATAAATTATAGCTTAAAATCGCTAGAACTAAAAGAACAAAACATAAATTTATTGTTCAATGAACCTTCTTATACCATTCCAGCGCGGAGTGAGACAGTTATAGAATGCTCTGTTAAAAATCCAGAGATTAAACAAGGTTTAGTTCTAGACCAACATATTTCAGAGTCATTATTCGTTTCAAATTGTATTGCTCTATTAAAGGATAATAACAGAATAAATGTAACTGTCTTAACCACTTCAGAGAGACCAACAACTATGAGCTCTAATCTTTCTCTTAAACTTATTTCATTCAATAAAGAAAACCACTGAGATTCCTCTGAATGTAACACCATGATGACCTGTATTGATAGAACTCGACAAGTTCTTGACCAGTTACGTACATCTCATTTGAACAGCGAAGAAAGGTCCGCTCTTTACGATATCTGTAGCGAATATTCCGACGTATTTCATTTATCAAACGACCATCTCACTAGTACCAACGCTTTAAAACACGAGATCAAAACCAATTCTTCAACCCCTATTCATGTCAAATCCTATAGATTCCCAGAGATTCACAAAGAAGAAGTGAAATCTCAAATACAAAAAATGTTAGAACAAAAATCATTCAACCCTCTACATCGCCATGGTCTTCCTATATGGATAGTCCCAAGAAGATAGACGCGTCAGGGAAGAGGAAATGGCGTATCGTAATTGATTACAGAAAGCTGAATGATATCACGATTGGCGAGAGTTATCCTTACCCCAAATTAATGAAATTTTGGACCAATTAGGAAAAAGTAAATATTTTACGACATTAGACCTCGCATCGGGGTTTCATCAAATTGAAATAAACCCCGAAGATGTTCCCAAAACCGCCTTTAGCGTAAGAGAAGGGCATTTTGAGTGCCTTAGGATGGCTTTCGGCTCAAAACGCCCCGGCGACCTTCCAAAGGCTCATGAATACCGTATTAGCCGGACTCCAGGGTATTCATTGCTTCGTCTACCTCGACGATATAGTGATATACTCTTATGACCTAACCAATCACATTACAAAATTATCACAAGTCTTCGAGAGAATAAGACAGTTCTCTTTAAAATTACAGCCAGATAAGTGTGAATTTCTTCGGAAAGAAGTAACTTATCTTGGCCACAATATTAGTGAGGAAGGTATTCAACCCAATCCAGAGAAAATCGAGTCTGTAAAATCATTTCCAGTCCCTAAATGCCAAAAGGACATAAAATTGTTTTTAGGGTTAGTATCTTATTACCGTAGATTTATTCAGGATTTTTCAAAACTAGCTAAACCACTTACATCTTTACTTAGAAAAGATACTCCATTTGTCTGGACCAACCAGCAACAGTTATCTTTTGAAACATTAAAGAACGCGTTGATAACAGCACCAATCCTTATCTATCCTGACTTCACAAAACAATTCGTTTTAACTTGTGACGCCTCGACTTTTGCAATCTCTGCAATCCTTTCACAGGGTGAAATTGGTAAAGATCGGCCTATAGCCTTTGCTCCCCCAACTTTGAATAAAGCTGAAACAAATTATAGCGTCACCGAGAAGGAATGCCTAGCTATAGTGTTCGGAACAAAGTCGTTTCGCCCGTATTTATATGGGCATAAGTTCACTATTGTCACAGATCATAAACCACTTAAGTGGCTCTTTAATTGCAAGGACCCTAGTTCGAAACTAATTCGGTGGAGACTGAGACTCGAAGAGTACGAATACAACATAGAGTATAAAAAGGGAAAATGTAATAGTAATGCCGATGCCCTTTCAAGATATCCCCTGAATCCTATCCAAAAGGGAGTTCCCGATAATTTACCTACCGAAGCTCCTCCCATACAGAGGTCCCCGCTGTTCCCCGAAGGACTCGAAACACCTGAAATATTAGACTTACCCGATGATTTTGAACTCCCCGAATACCTAGATCTCCCAGATGATTTTAATATCCCAACTCCTTCAACTCCTCCAACACCTGAACTCCAAACACGTGATAACTATTCTAATTGCCTAAAATCCATGAATAATAAATCCGTACAAGTTATCACTAAAATAGAAGAGCACAACGAAAACTTATTAAAAACAAAATTAAAAACTGCGGCCATACCTACTTCTATTGATTTAGACGAATCCAACCACTATATCTCGGAAACCATTAGCGCTATCCCGAATTCGGAAGAAATTATTGCGCGAGAAAGAACATTGCATGAATTTATCTCTTTTGAACATGACGATGTTCTATATTACTTCCTCTTTTTTAAAGTATACCATTTCGATAAAAGTAACTATGAAGATATATTTAAAAGCCTTCAAAATCTTAAAAACAAACTAGTTTCTAATAACGTAAAGGAGTTTAGTATAACCGATTTTCGTAACTCCGTCTGATTGTCATAACAATATTAAAATTCGTAATATGATCCTATACATCTTTAATAACACAAATATTGTAATACATATTTATAATAATACTATTATTTATCCAGCTCCCAGTGAAATAAAAAAAATTATGAGGGAGAATCATGATATTCCTATTTCCGGACACTTAGGATCAAACAGAATGCTAAAACGTATACAAGAGAGATTCTATTGGCGAAATATGCGAAGTGACATAGAAAATTTCGTTCGTAACTGCGCATCGTGTCAAACAAATAAAGCATTAAGGAGAATTAATCGTGCTCCTATGCAGATTACGTCTACCTCAACCCAACCTTTCGAGAGAATAGCTCTCGATTTAGTAGGGCCTCTTCCCGAAGCCGGTGTTAACAAATCAAAAATTATTCTCATTATACAGGATGACCTAACGAAATTCTCTGCCGCCTATCCAATATCTACGCTACGGCAGAAGAATCGAGTGAATGCCTGATTCACTTCATCACGCTGTTTGGCATACCAAAAACCATTTTAACGGATCAAGGACCAAATTTTACTGCGAACCTGTTTAAGGAAACCTGCTCATTTCTAAAAATTAAGCAGTTATGGTCATCCCCTTATCACCCTCAGACAGAAGGAGCACTTGAACGATCCCATTCTACGCTCAAAGAATATCTAAAATCCTTTGTGAACGAAAACCAAACTAATTGGCCAGGGTTCGTTTACACTGCCATGATGACATATAATACCACAGTCCATTGCACAACCAACTTTACACCATACGAATTGTTGTTTGGCCATAAACCATTTATACCGACATCGATCTACGATACTACCATAGAACCTACCTACAGCAGCTATGTTCGCCTTTTACAACAACGTCTACGTTATTCCCGAGAAAGGGCCATAGAAAACATTCTTAAATCGAAGGTAACGTCAAAGAATTACTATGATAAACATACGCGCCCCATGAAATATAAGACAGGTGACATGGTGTATGTTAAAATTCACCTCAGACTTAGAAAGGCGTTATCACCCATCTGGAAGGGACCTTATAAGGTTATAAAATTAAATGGCAACAACACCCTAACTTTACTGATCAATCGACGTCACGTCAAGTATCACTTTGACGAAGTCAAATTAGCTGAAGTTAATGTATAATAAGGATTGAGCTACGTTTTGTTTACTACCCTTACATTTCTTTTATATTCCTATAATAATCTTTTATATATTTTAATTAATTTTACTTTAAATGCTTTATTTTACCTTTTTGTTTTATCTCATTCAATGTATTACTGATAACATTTTACGTTTCATAATAAGTTTAAAATATATATATATATATATATATATATATATATATATATATATTCATATTTCCAGAATAACTGTTACAAGCCTGTACCTATCCGCTCCGGAAATCATAGAATCCGTCAATAAAAGCTCAGGCATCTATTTCGATCTTGTGGGAATAGTGAAAACTACTAACGATTATCTTCACGTACTGATACCTATTGATATTGGCTACATACCGTCACACATCGATAATATAAAGAATGCTTTGGGCACCGCGCGGTTCCTATGCCAACAACATGATAATCAATCAAAATGTCATAACCTACTCTTACCTTTATCTATCCGATTAGACGACATTATAAGAAATTATAACTCAATCTCTCATCTTGTTTCAAACCGAGAGAAAAGATCAGCATGGTTTGCTGGAGTCGGAACAGTCTTAAAACACATAGCAGGTACTATGGACGAAGATGACGCTATAAAATACAATAAGGCAATTCAAATGTTAAAAAATAATGACAGAAAACTTGCAAGCTTACTTAAGGAAAATATCCTAATGACTAATACCGCCTTAGAAAACTATAACAACACCATAAGAGCCATTAGTTTGAATGAGGCACGTTTGAATGGCGCTATTGATGAATTAACACAAAGGTTTATTAATGTATCTCTTACGTCAAATAAATTAGTTACAGAAAATGTAATGTTTAAATTCCAAAATGAACTACTGAGTAGTTTACTCACATTATCTTTTAAACTTGATGACTTGGTAAATGCGATATTGTTTGCTAAAGGCCATTCACTCCATCCTTCCGTGTTAACACCTAACCAGTTATATACTGAATTAAATGATAACATTAGAAATTTACATTCAAGCCAAAGGTTGCCCGTGCGTGTGGATTTAGAAAATATACATTCCTATTAGATATATCCAAACTTACTTGTTATTTCTCTAATACTAATATAGTGTTTGTAGTTAAGATACCTTTAGTCCTAAATATAGATTATGATATGTAATAGACTTACTATTCCTATACCAATACCACATAATCCTAAGAATCCGAACTCATATGCCATGATTTCGCCGCATTGTAACTATGTATCCTTAAGTAGAGATAAGTTAACATATATTTGTCTAAATAACTTGAACAATTGTTTGGAAACCGTAGACCATATATTCATTTGTAATCATATAGATATCAGGTCAACTCAAAATAATCCTACATGTGAGACAGAAATGTTATCTAAGATTGTTAACAAATTGCCGCAACAATGTAAACCTCGGCTTATCTTGGGTGAAATAGATATATGGCAAGAATTGAAAAACAATAAATGGATATTTGTTATAACAGAACCTACCCAACTTACGGTTGAGTGCCAATCTCAAACTAAGAACTTTAAATTATTAGGCACAGGATTCCTTAACCTAGAACCCTCTTGTGTGGGCTATTGTAAAATAGAAAATTTAAACGAGTAAGCGTCCCGATAAAGTATCGCGCGGGACACACGTTTCAAGCCCAAGTCGATACCATAAGTATTAAAAAGGCCAATGGACAGGGTAACCAGCCCCAAACTCACGGCTCTCCTATTAAAAAAGCCAATGGACAGGGTAACCAGCCCCAAACTCACGGCTCTCCTATTAAAAAGCCAATGGACAGGGTAACCAGCCCCAAACTCACGGCTCTCCTATTAAAAGCCAATGGACAGGGTAACCAGCCCCAAACTCACGGCTCTCCTATTAAAAAGCCAATGGACAGGGTAACCAGCCCCAAACTCACGGCTCTCCTATTAAAAAGCCAATGGACAGGGTAACCAGCCCCAAACTCACGGCTCTCCTATTAAAAAGGCCAATGGACAGGGTAACCAGCCCCAAACTCACGGCTCTCCTATTAAAAAGGCCAATGGACAGGGTAACCAGCCCCAAACTCACGGCTCTCCTATTAATAAAAATAACGAACAATATAACCCCAATTGCGATACTGATCAAGTATATGAAGTAATAATCAAGGAAAGATACTGCCCATAACGATCCAAACAAATGTTAATGAAAACCACTTTCCTTCCTTATAGATACTGGCGCATCGCTTTGTCTCCTGAAGGAGAAGTGATTAATAAGAATTTCAAATTGGTAGAAAATACAGTTAAAATAAAAGGAATCGATTCGAAAGATGAATCCTTAGCTAGTGTCGGTTATATAACTTACAACTCCAATTTAACTTAAGCTAAACGTTTTACATAAATTCCATGTATTTCGTAACGTAAACTTACCTTATGACGGCATAATAGGCAACGATCTATTCCTTCAGCATGGCTGTCGTATAAATTATAGCTTAAAATCGCTAGAACTAAAAGAACAAACATAAATTTATTGTTCAATGAACCTTCTTATACCATTCCAGCGGAGGAGACAGTTATAGAATGCTCTGTTAAAAATCCAGAGATTAAACAAGGTTTAGTTCTAGACCAACATATTTCAGAGTCATTATTCGTTTCAAATTGTATTGCTCTATTAAAGGATAATAACAGAATAAATGTAACTGTCTTAACCAATTTCCAGAGAGACCAACAACTATGAGCTCTAATCTTTCTCTTAAACTTATTTCATTCAATAAAGAAAACCACTGAGATTCCCTCTGAATGTAACACCATGATGACCTGTATTGATAGAACTCGACAAGTTCTTGACCAGTTACGTATATCTCATTTGAACAGCGAAGAAAGGTCCGCTCTTTACGATATCTGTAGCGAATATTCCGACGTATTTCATTTATCAAACGACCATCTCACTAGTACCAACGCTTTAAAACACGAGATCAAACCAATTCTTCAACCCCTATTCATGTCAAATCCTATAGATTCCCAGAGATTCACAAAGAAGAAGTGAAATCTCAAATACAAAAAATGTTAGAACAAAAATCATTCAACCCTCTACATCGCCATGGTCTTCCTATATGGATAGTCCCCAAGAAGATAGACGCGTCAGGAAGAGGAAATGGCGTATCGTAATTGATTACAGAAAGCTGAATGATATCACGATTGGCGAGAGTTATCCCTACCCCAAATTAATGAAATTTTGGACCAATTAGGAAAAAGTAAATATTTTACGACATTAGATCTCGCATCGGGGTTTCATCAAATTGAAATAAACCCCGAAGATGTTCCCAAACCGCCTTTAGCGTAAGAGAAGGGCATTTTGAGTGCCTTAGGATGGCTTTCGGGCTCAAAACGCCCCGGCGACCTTCCAAAGGCTCATGAATACCGTATTAGCCGGACTCCAGGGTATTCATTGCTTCGTCTACCTCGACGATATAGTGATATACTCTTATGACCTAACCAATCACATTACAAAATTATCACAAGTCTTCGAGATTAAGACAGTTCTCTTTAAAATTACAGCCAGATAAGTGTGAATTTCTTCGGAAAGAAGTAACTTATCTTGGCCACAATATTAGTGAGGAAGGTATTCAACCCAATCCAGAGAAAATCGAGTCTGTAAAATCATTTCCAGTCCCTAAATGCCAAAAGGACATAAAATTGTTTTTAGGGTTAGTATCTTATTACCGTAGATTTATTCAGGATTTTTCAAAACTAGCTAAACCACTTACATCTTTACTTAGAAAAGATACTCCATTTGTCTGGACCAACCAGCAACAGTTATCTTTTGAAACATTAAAGAACGCGTTGATAACAGCACCAATCCTTATCTATCCTGACTTCACAAAACAATTCGTTTTAACTTGTGACGCCTCGACTTTGCAATCTCTGCAATCCTTTCACAGGGTGAAATTGGTAAAGATCGGCCTATAGCCTTGCTCCCCAACTTTGAATAAAGCTGAAACAAATTATAGCGTCACCGAGAAGGAATGCCTAGCTATAGTGTTCGAACAAAGTCGTTTCTGCCCGTATTTATATGGGCATAAGTTCACTATTGTCACAGATCATAAACCACTTAAGTGGCTCTTTAATTGCAAGGACCCTAGTTCGAAACTAATTCGGTGGAGACTGAGACTCGAAGAGTACGAATACAACATAGAGTATAAAAGGAAAATGTAATAGTAATGCCGATGCCCTTTCAAGATATCCCTGAATCCTATCCAAAAGGGAGTTCCTGATAATTTACCTACCGAAGCTCCTCCCATACAGAGGTCCCTGCTGTTCCCGAAGGACTCGAAACACCTGAAATATTAGACTTACCCGATGATTTTGAACTCCCGAATACCTAGATCTCCCAGATGATTTTAATATCCCAACTCCTTCAACTCCTCCAACACCTGAACTCCAAACACGTGATAACTATTCTAATTGCCTAAAATCCATGAATAATAAATCCGTACAAGTTATCACTAAAATAGAAGAGCACAACGAAAACTTATTAAAAACAAAATTAAAAACTGTGGCCATACCTACTTCTATTGATTTAGACGAATCCAACCACTATATCTCGAAACCATTAGCGCTATCCCGAATTCGGAAGAAATTATTGGTATGAGAAAGAACATTGCATGAATTTATCTCTTTGAACATGACGATGTTCTATATTACTTCCTCTTTTTAAAGTATACCATTTCGATAAAAGTAACTATGAAGATATATTTAAAAGCCTTCAAAATCTTAAAAACAAACTAGTTTCTAATAACGTAAAGGAGTTTAGTATAACCGATTTTCGTAACCCGTTCGATTGTCATAACAATATTAAAATTCGTAATATGATCCTATACATCTTTAATAACACAAATATTGTAATACATATTTATAATAATACTATTATTTATCCAGCTCCCAGTGAAATAAAAAAAATTATGAGGGAGAATCATGATATTCCTATTTCCGGACACTTAGGATCAAACAGAATGCTAAAACGTATACAAGAGAGATTCTATTGGCGAAATATGCGAAGTGACATAGAAAATTTCGTTCGTAACTGCGCATCGTGTCAAACAAATAAAGCATTAAGGAGAATTAATCGTGCTCCTTCTATGCAGATTACGTCTACCTCAACCCAACCTTTCGAGAGAATAGCTCTCGATTTAGTAGGGCCTCTTCCCGAAGCCGGTGTTAACAAATCAAAAATTATTCTCATTATACAGGATGATCTAACGAAATTCTCTGCCGCCTATCCAATATCTACGCTACGGCAGAAGAATCGAGTGAATGCCTGATTCACTTCATCACGCTGTTTGGCATACCAAAACCATTTTAACGGATCAAGGACCAAATTTTACTGCGAACCTGTTTAAGGAAACCTGCTCATTTCTAAAATTAAGCAGTTATGGTCATCCCCTTATCACCCTCAGACACAAGGAGCACTTGAACGATCCCATTCTACGCTCAAAGAATATCTAAAATCCTTTGTGAACGAAAACCAAACTAATTGGCCAGGGTTCGTTTACACTGCCATGATGACATATAATACCACAGTCCATTGCACAACCAACTTTACACCATACGAATTGTTGTTTGGCCATAAACCATTTATACCGACATCGATCTACGATACTACCATAGAACCTACCTACAGCAGCTATGTTCGCCTTTTACAACAACGTCTACGTTATTCCCGAGAAAGGGCCATAGAAAACATTCTTAAATCGAAGGTAACGTCAAAGAATTACTATGATAAACATACGCGCCCCATGAAATATAAGACAGGTGACATGGTGTATGTTAAAATTCACCTCAGACTTAGAAAGGCGTTATCACCCATCTGGAAGGGACCTTATAAGGTTATAAAATTAAATGGCAACAACACCCTAACTTTACTGATCAATCGACGTCACGTCATATCACTTTGACGAAGTCAAATTAGCTGAAGTTAATGTAGAATAAGGATTGAGCTACGTTTTGTTTACTACCCTTACATTTCTTTTATATTCCTATAATAATCTTTTATATATTTTAATTAATTTTACTTTAAATGCTTTATTTTACCTTTTTGTTTTATCTCATTCAATGTATTACTGATAACATTTTACGTTTCATAATAAGTTTAAAATATATATATATATATATATTCATATTTCCAGAATAACTGTTACAAGCCTGTACCTATCCGCTCCGGAAATCATAGAATCCGTCAATAAAAGCTCAGGCATCTATTTCGATCTTGTGGGAATAGTGAAAACTACTAACGATTATCTTCACGTACTGATACCTATTGATATTGGCTACATACCGTCACACATCGATAATATAAAGAATGCTTTGGGCACCGCGCGGTTCCTATGCCAACAACATGATAATCAATCAAAATGTCATAACCTACTCTTACCTTTATCTATCCGATTAGACGACATTATAAGAAATTATAACTCAATCTCTCATCTTGTTTCAAACCGAGAGAAAAGATCAGCATGGTTTGCTGGAGTCGGAACAGTCTTAAAACACATAGCAGGTACTATGGACGAAGATGACGCTATAAAATACAATAAGGCAATTCAAATGTTAAAAATAATGACAGAAAACTTGCAAGCTTACTTAAGGAAAATATCCTAATGACTAATACCGCCTTAGAAAACTATAACAACACCATAAGAGCCATTAGTTTGAATGAGGCACGTTTGAATGGCGCTATTGATGAATTAACACAAAGGTTTATTAATGTATCTCTTACGTCAAATAAATTAGTTACAGAAAATGTAATGTTTAAATTCCAAAATGAACTACTGAGTAGTTTACTCACATTATCTTTAAACTTGATGACTTGGTAAATGCGATATTGTTTGCTAAAGGCCATTCACTCCATCCTTCCGTGTTAACACCTAACCAGTTATATACTGAATTAAATGATAACATTAGAAATTTACATTCAAGCCAAAGGTTGCCCGTGCGTGTGGATTTAGAAAATATACATTCCCTATTAGATATATCCAAACTTACTTGTTATTTCTCTAATACTAATATAGTGTTTGTAGTTAAGATACCTTTAGTCCTAAATATAGATTATGATATGTAATAGACTTACTATTCCTATACCAATACCACATAATCCTAAGAATCCGAACTCATATGCCATGATTTCGCCGCATTGTAACTATGTATCCTTAAGTAGAGATAAGTTAACATATATTTGTCTAAATAACTTGAACAATTGTTTGGAAACCGTAGACCATATATTCATTTGTAATCATATAGATATCCGGTCAACTCAAAATAATCCTACATATGAGACAGAAATGTTATCTAAGATTGTTAACAAATTGCCGCAACAATGTAAACCTCGGCTTATCTTGGGTGAAATAGATATATGGCAAGAATTGAAAAACAATAAATGGATATTTGTTATAACAGAACCTAGTAAGTTGGGTTACGGTTGAGTGCCAATCTCAAACTAAGAACTTTAAATTATTAGGCACAGGATTCCTTAACCTAGAACCCTCTTGTGTGGGCTATTGTAAAAATAGAAAATTTAAAACGAAATCAATTGTTAACATAAGCATACAATGACAGATTTTAACATCATCGACGAAGTTTGTTGTAATTTAGATAAGTTAGACAAAATTAAGTATAAATTAAAACCTCTAAAATTGTCCGATGTAAATCTCGAAAAAATTATGAATGTAGCAGATAATGAACTGATAAATGACCTTAATAAAATCATAGATGAACCTGAGGTATTATTAGACTATAAGCCTTTTTATCCTATTTTAACATTTATAATTAGTATTTTAATTATAATTCTTGTTTTATATAAATGTTATGTAAAATTCGGCAGATGTCCTTTCCATAAGAAACCACAAGGTTCCGACAATATTAATCCTTCCGAAGACAATCAGGAAGTAGAAGATCAAAATTCAATCCCGATGCCTAGGATTAGGATTTGCACTGAAACTTATTTTCAAAAATAAGTTTCATCTTATCGGGGGGGCTGTTACACTCCTAGATTGTTACTATTATGGCTGCATCAGCTGTCTAGTCAGCACTAGCATTCTTACACAACGAGATAGGACTAGCGTCAGTTCAGTTCGAGTCCACCTTCCTTGACGAAAGGACATTTACCGTGTTTCTTAATATTAAATCCTTAGTCAAAGGGATAGATTGAATTGTAAGCTAACATTTAATGTAATTAAATAAAAAACCTTTTTTAAAAAGGGACTTTAATTCCACGGACTAACAGACCGTCTGTTGTGAAGTATGGGGTCTCGTGTTGTCATGAAGTAACAGTGGACTAGATCAGTCTCAGTTCAAAAGATCAGTCTCAGTTGTTTTATTGACTAGTTTTTCCATCATAATTTGCAATTGGTGACAATACAGATCTGGCGTAATTATCTGGCCAGACCTTGAAAAGCTGTATTGACACTAGCACTGGTCCACTTAACACTCACCAGTACCTTTTTCTGACTCATCTTTCGCTTGGGACAACATATGGCCCGTTCTCCTGGGTTCAACCACTGTGATGAGTGTTTCTGATTGTCTGTTTCTTCACTGTCAACTCGGGTCTCCGGCTGTCCGCGGGGTGTTGTTTTGGAGGTCTAAATCTCCAGAACGAAAACGTTGGAACCAAAAACGTACCGTGCATTATTTTACAGTAGCTTCCCCATTCACATCATTAATCCTTCGATCTGTTTCTATAGCGCTGGTGCCACGGTGGAACTTATATTCGTAAATAACGCGATATTTCAAGTTTTCCATTTTGCTAACGGAAGGATGTCAATAGAAAAAACAAATGGCGCGAAAACAAATAAATCTCTTAATTCGAAACACAACATAAGCCCAAATTAGTAATACATTCGCATTTTGAATTCCTAACCAAACGCCAGATTTTTTGAGGTCAGAGTGGCTAGTTCTATAAAATGTCAATTTCATTTTGGATTTCATAAAGATTCAATGTTCATAAAGACCTAATATTAGGGCCTGATACACCAACATACAGTTCACATTTTTAAAAGCGGTATCACAACGCGAATTTTTTGTTAACCCTTGAGGATTGTTAAATACCTCTTCATTTAGACTAACGTCTCCGTTTACTTTCCTTATAGTGCAAGCAAACGGAGACATCAGTAATCGTGATGATCATGTATATATACTTCGTCATCTTAGTCTTAGTATTAAATGTTTATCTCTGAACAAAAGCGTAGCCAGTATTTTATATTGGTCTGGGTGTAAAAATCGCAATTCTATAAACAAGGACAGCCAATGCGCGTGAGGCGATTTTTAAAATCATCTTTATCATTAATTATTTGTAAACATACACGTTACTATGAACCTTATCCAAATTGGTTCAGACATTATGATAAGCGTGCAAAAATGCAACTGTCAAAAAGTTTAATAACATCGATTTTTTTTTTTTTATCGGGCTGAAGGCCATTCTTAGCCCGAGGGCTTTTACAGTTTCACCGGGTTGAGAGGTGACCGAGCGCTCATGGCACTCAGTCGAGACCTCTATATATATGTAACCAGCACAAGGGCTCCCGAGAAGGAGCCTCGGTTTGGACCGTTACCTTGTTTCGCGAGAGCGTCTGACTCGAGGGTGCCTGAGAGGGCCGAACCTCGGCTCGGTCAGTTGCTTGTGACAGAGGATTCCTTAAAATCGCTATGATTATTAGCTATCTGTACCACCACTTCGGAATGCGTGGGCGCTGGAGAAGAAGTGGCGCAAGAAACTCCAGCGACGCTTCTATCTGTATGGACTGGAGAGAACCGACCAGTGACATGGCGGTATCGCGAATATCCTTGTTTGCGACGCCCTTGCCGTCGGCGGGGGCGATGTGAGAGTGCAATGTACGTGTGTTATGTTTTATGAAGGGCTTGGGCCCCGGTGGTCACGTCGTCGGGGTCATCGAGGGCGTGCCTCGGTCTCCTTCGGACGCAGCTGAATCTGTGATTTGCGATGGGATTGTAAGTGGCGGCACTTACAATCAAGGGGTTAGAGTGTGTGACGGAAGCCTGCTTCAGGTACTGAGCTATGGTCGGCAGCTCAAGATCTATGTGTAGATTTTCATTACGCAAGAACCACGGTGCACCGGTGGCCTTGCACATGAAACGATTTTGTATTACCTGAAGTCGGTGAATGTGACGCGGGGAAGCATGCGCAAAGACGGGGCTTGCGTATGTCATTATGGGTCGGATGCACGCTTTGTATAGTGTAATTTATTACGCAGGGATATTTTGCTATTTTTATTGAGTAACGGGTGCAAATGACCTAGGACGAACACAGCTCGATTCCGTACACGGTTGACATGCGGACCGAAGGTGAGTCTTTCATCTAATGTGACGCCTAAGTATTTAACTGTCTGTTCCCAGGGGATTGGACGATCAAATAACTCTATAGTTGGGAGATGCGGCGTTTTGTTGCGCCAAGAGAAGTACATGGCTGCACTTTTGGTGGGGTTAACCTCGATCCTCCATTTCCGAAACCATTTCCCTAAGGTGTTGGCTGCAGATTGGAGGCGTCTACAAATAGCGTCTGGTTTGAACCCAGACACATAGAGGCCGGTGTCATCGGCGAAAAGGGCTAGCTCTACACCGCGAGTGCGCGGTATGTCGTTGGTGTAGAGTGTGTATAAAATAGGACCTAGGACGGAGCCTTGTGGTACTCCGGAACAAATAGGGTGAAACTCGGAGCGCGTTCCCTCGACGCGGTAACGAAAGGTTCCTTACCTTACCCAAGACTTTGAGTAGGCTTATGGGTCGATAGGCTGATGGATCGGTTGCATGTTTTGAGGGCTTGAGAATCCCTATGACGTCGGCTTCCTTCCAGGTGTTTGGGAAGGTGCCTTTGGATATGGCCGCGTTGTAGATTATCACCAGTAGGTGTAAAATGGACATGGGTAGGAGTTTCATCACCTTGTTGGTGATGCCGTCGGGCCGGGAGCCTTGCTTGGTCGCAGGTTTTTAATTATGGACTCAACTTCGGTGCATGTGACTTGGATAACGGAATCGTGAGGTGGTTCCTTACTCCTTCGGTCGACCTCGCTGTCAACCATTGCAAGGTGAGCGGCGTCGATCGGTAGGGTGCTCGGTGAGCATTGGAGCTCCAGATTGTCAGCCAGACATTCGGCTTTCTCTTCGTCTAAGAAGGTGGGTGGTTTATTAGGACGCGCTAAGGGAGGCATTGTTTGGGCGGTGCCCCCTTTTTGGGATTTGGGAAGTCGCCAGAAGGAGATGGGAAGGTTCGATATTGCAGAGGTGATTATCCCACCGATCGTTCCTGTACTGGGCTATGCGTGACCGGACTTCACGCTGAAGGGTACGTATCACCAGCCGGTTACTTTAAGTGGAATATAATACTCGTGGGCACGAGTCGCCGCATTCTTGCGCCTCATTAGGTCCTTTATGTCGTTTGGCAGGGTCCATCGGTGGTCTTCCATCGAGGGAACCTGCCTCGAACAATTCTCGACAACGGTCTGGATGTGCCTAGTGAGGGCATGAACTGCGAGGTTCGTGTCGTTGACTGAAGATATGTTCCTAGGAGTAGCATCTAGGTGTGGTGATGTGGCTTCCTTCAGGTCGTTTCTGAGTCGGTGCCAGTCTACTATGGTTTTGGTGGAGGGTGAGGTTGGGGCGGAGGGCCCTAACCGAAGAAGTACGGGGCGATGATCGGAAGCGAGCTCGTGGATTACGTCTATCCCTTGGAAGGCGAGGTTGATGTTCTTACAGATGGCAATATCAAGCACATCCGGTGCGTGACCCAATATATATGGGAAATGGGAAGGCGTAGTAGGCGCTACGACGTTGAAGTCGAGTGCGTCGCTTAGTGAGTCAAAAGCCAGCCCCGGGGGTTGATTTTAGTTGCATTCCACCGAGTGTGCTTGCTATTGAAATCTCCTGCCAAAATGACTGAGTTTCCAAGGGAAAGGAGTGCCACGAAGTCGCTTCGTAATACTTGTGCATCACCTCTGCAAGGCAGGTAGACGGACGCGATTGTGATGGGGGCATGGCCGGTCATGGCTAGCTGACAGACTGAGGCTTCTAAGAAAGTGAGGGTTGGCGTGTCGACGGGCACGCAGTGCAAGGACTTTTTGTAGTAAATGAGAGTTCCGCCATTAGCGGCAGAAGTTCTATCATTCCTAATGATGTTATAATTCGCAATGTTGGGATTGCGAGTGTGCGGTTTGAGGAATGTCTCCTGCACTAGGAGCACGTCGACTTGGTGATCGCGAACGAAATTGAAGATTTCGTCGCGTTGATTGTTAATACCGTTCGCGTTAAAAAATGCGACGTTAAGGGAACGCGGTTTTACTCTGCCGTTGTAAAGGCCCTCTATGCTTGAAAGTTGACGATGGCTGACAGGCGAGGGCGTCGCAAAAAAAGTTATTCGCGATACCGCCATGTCACTGGCCGGTTCTCTCCAGTCCATACAGATAGAAGCGTTGCTGGAGTTTCTTGCGCCACTTCTTCTCCAGCGCCCACGCATTCTGAAGTGGTGGTACAGGTAGTTAATAATAATAGTGATATTAATTAAGATAATCCTCTGTCAGAAGCAACTGACCGAGCCGAGGTTCGGCCCTCTTGGGCACCCTCGAGTCAGACGCTCTCGCGAAACAGGGTAACGGTCCAAGCCGAGGCTCCTCTCAGGAGCCCTTGCGCTGGTTACCCATATATAGAGGCCTCGACTGAGAGCCATAAGCGCTCGGTCACCTCTCAACCCTCTTGTGTGGGCTATTGTAAAAATAGAAAATTTAAAACGAAATCAATTGTTAACATAACCGTTAAGCATACAATGACAGATTTTAACATCATCGACGAAGTTTGTTGTAATTTAGATAAGTTAGACAAAATTAAGTATAAATTAAAACCTCTAAAATTGTCCGATGTAAATCTCGAAAAAATTGTGAATGTAGCAGATAATGAACTGATAAATGACCTTAATAAAATCATAGATGAACCTGAGGTATTATTAGACTATAAGCCTTTTTATCCTATTTTAACATTTATAATTAGTATTTTAATTATAATTCTTGTTTTATATAAATGTTATGTAAAATTCGGCAGATGTCCTTTCCATAAGAAACCACAAGGTTCCGACAATATTAATCCTTCCGAAGACAATCAGGAAGTAGAAGAAGGATGTCAATAGAAAAAACAAATGGCGCGAAAACAAATAAATCTCTTAATTCGAAACACAACATAAGCCCAAATTAGTAATACATTCGCATTTTGAATTCCTAACCAAACGCCAGATTTTTTGAGGTCAGAGTGGCTAGTTCTATAAAATGTCAATTTCATTTTGGATTTCATAAAGATTCAATGTTCATAAAGACCTAATATTAGGGCCTGATACACCAACATACAGTTCACATTTTTAAAAGCGGTATCACAACGCGAATTTTTTGTTAACCCTTGAGGATTGTTAAATACCTCTTCATTTAGACTAACGTCTCCGTTTACTTTCCTTATAGTGCAAGCAAACGGAGACATCAGTAATCGTGATGATCATGTATATATACTTCGTCATCTTAGTCTTAGTATTAAATGTTTATCTCTGAACAAAAGCGTGGCCAGTATTTTATATTGGTCTGGGTGTAAAAATCGCAATTCTATAAACAAGGACAGCCAATGCGCGTGAGGCGATTTTTAAAATCATCTTTATCATTAATTATTTGTAAACATACACGTTACCATGAACCTTATCCAAATTGGTTCAGACATTATGATTGGCTGTGTGTCCCTCTGTGTTGCACAGGACACATGCGGGGGGTCCGAAAGTGGCCAGAAGGGCCTTGTCCTTGGGTCTCGGACAGTCGGTGGTGCCATGGTCACCCAGGCACTTGACGCATCTGGGTTTGCTGAAGCAATTGCGAGCTGAGTGGCCATATAATTGGCATTTGTGGCACTGGCCTGGTGGGCTGTTTTTATGTGGGCGCTCTATAGTCAGCCCAGAGAGGTGGCAGCAGGTTTTCAGGTTAAATACCTGCCTCCCGGCCTCGGATCTTTCGAGGGCCACAATCACCATGTTGAATGGCTTTTTATTATGGCCACTGTACATCCTATGCACAGATAGGACGGGGAGATTCTGGGCCTGAAGGTCCTCTTTGATCAGATCAGCTGGAATTTCCCGCGGGAGGTTTTTAATTACTACTCTGAATTGGCGCTCTTCCGCCAAGGTGTAGGTGTGAAAGAAAACACCTTTGTCTTGCAAGAAGCGAGTTACCGCTCTATGGTCGTCCGTGGTTTCTAGCTGCAGTTTAATACCTACAGCGGTGGGGATCGCTTGATATTTGTAGCGATTGGATAGGGCCGATGCGACAATCGGCCACTTGTCTTGTGCCTGAATGAAGACAGGCGGCGGGCGTTTCGATGGCTGTGAGACAGCCGAAGGTTTCTTTGACCAGCTAGGGCGCACTCAAGAGCGGCGGGGGCTTTCTGTGGGGCAGCTGTGAGGGGGCTCTGGGGCAGGGCCGACGTAAATGGCTGGGGAGAGGGGGCCTTTATTTTCCGTTTTTTCGCCTTAGGAGGCGGCGTCGGGGCGGGTGAAACTCGCTTTTTTCTTTTTTTTTCAACCAGCGTGAAATCGCTGGTGTCTTCGGCATGGGGATCCTCAGGGGACGCGGCGTTATCCTGCTCCATTTCGGAGACTGCGGATGAAGTGCAGGATATGGAGGAGGCCCCTGAGGAGGGTCTATCTGAGAGCGGTCTTTCTTTAATTATGTCCTGGAAGACATCGGGGTATTTATTTTTTAATATGCTGATGAAGTGCAGCAACGACTCTGAGGAAGAGTCCTCCATTGTGCACTCTGCTCACTTTTATTTTTTCCTACTTTATTCGTGGGAAGTGTGGCCACCGGTGGGATGCCGGGGTAAATAGCCTACTTCCCTCCCTGCCGGGTATAGGCAGGGAGCATGTGTGCCTAGTAGTGTAGCCCTAGTGCGTCCAAGTGCCAGTCTTATTGTGCACTTGGGTGTGTGCTTAGAGCTAACTAAAACTACGCGTGGGACTATTATAAGTCCAGCGGGTTGGTCAACCTTGGCTAGGACACTGCCCAAGGCCAAGTTTTGCGTCGACTCCTTCCGGTTTCGCGTTTCCCAGAAGGGGAACCACGGGCATACGGGGCTAGCCCTACACTAGCGAAGTTAACACCGCAAGGTATCCACTAGTGTAACCACCCAGGCGGCTTTGCAATAATCTTTCTTCGAAACTAATTTCCGATTACAATAGCACCCGCAATAAAAATTGCTCGGTGTATTGTTCTCGGAACAATGGGTGCTCAGGTGGCTCGCTCGGGGGCAGGTAGCTCGGGAGGATCGCGGCGGGGCGCCGGGCGACCGTTCTCGGTGACTGCTGAGCGTCGAATTTTTTTTTTTTTTTCACCGGTGGCCTTGCGCATGAAACGATTTTGTATTACCTGAAGTCGGTGAATGTGACGCGGGGAAGCATGCGCAAAGACGGGGCTTGCGTATGTCATTATGGGTCGGATGCACGCTTTGTATAGTGTAATTTTATTACGCAGGGACATTTTGCTATTTTTATTGAGTAACGGGTGCAAACGACCTAGGACGAACGCTGCTCGATTCCGTACGCGGTTGACATGCGGACCGAAGGTGAGTCTTTCATCTAAAGTAACGCCTAAGTATTTGACTGTCTGTTCCCAGGGGATTGGACGATCAAATAACTCTATAGTTGGGAGATGCGGCGTTTTGTTGCGCCGAGAGAAGTACATGGCTGCTCTTTTGGTTGGGTGAGCGTCGAATGTCGAACGTCGATATTATCGAGTTTAAATAAATTTATAATGGTTTTTTTTTTAATTACATTGAGAGTAACAAACGAGCACACAGTTCACCTAACGGTTAGTGATTCCTGCGGCCCATAACATCTACATTCATCTTTGACAAGGAATCATAATGCAGGTGCGTTGTCACCCTTGAGGATGCCCTGAGATGGAATGCCTCGTCACGAGTAATAAAGGTCACCGGATCCATACACTCACCAGACAAAACAATTTTACACTAGTATTCTGTGAAGGCGTGGTCACGCCCCGGTCGATCAGACCCATTCACTCTGCAGCTAGTAAATAACTGTAGTGTAGCTCTACCACTGTCAAAACAACATAATATAATAGTAAATTGGGATCGATAATGATCCGCAATAGCCCCCTAACCCATAGATTATGTAGTAAATATGGGTGATTCAAGTTGCATATACGTTATAATTCTTGAGGACTGTAATGGACTGCTTCGTTACCTGCAATAGAGTCCACGAATTCCTACGCTTACCATGCGAAACACAGCTAAGGTGCTATTTTACGCTGGTGGCTTTGAGGTCTTGGTCCTTCCCCGTTTGAGTCGACCCAGTTACATTGCGTCTAGATAGTAGCTGCAACGTGGCTCTACCAATCTTAAAAATACCTACCGTGTAACAGGATTGATTATGAGTCATTTTTTATAAACACGATCTGTGTTTAACGACTTCTTTTAAATGGAATATATCCATTGTTAGAGTTTATTCACATCCTTGTATGTAATAACAGGCATGATGGACTATAAATCAGCCATATCACAGTTCTGCAGTATTTACGAAATAATAAGAATAATTCAATACAGACTACGTTGTGACCTAGTGGTCAGAACTCATATCTGCTTAGCTACGGGTACGGAATTCGAATTCTAATCGGGGCCCAAAATTTATGTTACACAAATTGTACAATGGCTTTTCAGGTGCGAGTTAGTTTGTGAATTTCCATTGTTGTTGTCACTGTATCTGAACCTTCCCCCACTCTTATTAAGCTTACATCATTTCGGATTAGAAAAAGTAAAGCCAAGTCGGTGCTTGCGTAAATATTTGCCCGAGGGCTTTTACAGTTTCACCGGGTTGAGTATTTACGGCACTCGTATCATATTCTGGGTTAGTCATATCAAATGGTTAAAACCAGAGGATGACGTCTAGGTCCAAATCGATACATTCAGTGATAGATGATGAAAATTATAATCTTTTTATTTTAGACATCAGCTAGACTTAGTATTCATGGAGGATCGATTAAGTTTATGGTTCGTAATCAGCATTCACTATTAGATAAAATTTGTAACTTGTCCCCTTAAGTAAAACACCACAATTATTACGAATGTATTTGTAATGTGTTCACCAATCGGCCGGCGTCAAAACTACGATATTTATTTGGAATAACGTTTCATGTATAATTTAATAGATTGAGAGTAACAAACAAGCACACAGTTCACCTGATGGTAAGTGATTCCATCCGCCCATGACATCTACATTCATCCTTGACAAAGAGTCATAATGCAGATACGTTGTGCATCCTTCAGGACAAATAGAATGCGTCGTCACCAGTAATATAGGTCCCCTGATCCCTGAACTCACCAGATAAAACGCAGCAACATAATGCTGCTATTTTACGCTGGTATTCTGTGAGGGCGTGATCCTACCCCGGTCGAGCTGACCCATTAATTTTAAAGCTAGAAACAAACTGCAGTGTAGCTCTACCACTGTTACGTCATCTTATCCTTTTATTAGACCCTCTCTTAATAGTCGAGTTGATTTGCCGAAATCAGTCTTGGCACATAATCAAAAAATTAAGCGTCAATACCCTAACGGTCGACGGTCTGCAAAACGTCGTAGACTCGAATTCCCTATTGAATTATTGTCGTGAACACAAGCATAAGCATTTCTAAGCTTAGTTGGAGTGGCGAATGTGTCCATCTAAGCACATCCACATATCTCTAAATGGGTAATTCCATGTAAAATATATGATATTATATTATATTGAACTTGATAATTACGAATGATAATATTACAATGGAAGAGTGACTTAGGCAGAACTATCGCCAAGAATATACAATTACATAACTAGGCCATATCATCGTGTCTTTTTTATGATAGACATAAATAGGCATGGTCATTATGAATACTAATGGTGAAGGTATTTTCGTATAGGATTAAATGGTAAACGGTATATCTATAAATCTACACTCACCGTACGAAACACAGCAGCGGATGCTGTTAATTCTCGCTGAGTTTATCAGAGTGTATAGTCCTTCGCCGCTCGAGCAGATCCATTTATGACTCAGCTCAAAACTAGCGGTTTCCCGTAACAAACGTTTAAGTTTGAGTGTGGATGAATTGATTTTATTTTTCATCACTAAGCGGTCGCTAAAGCCATGTTTGCTTTTACTGTATAGGTGAGGTGGACGGTCCATGAAAATGTTGGTGTATTTCATACCTCCATCTTTTATCCCAAATCTTACATCTCTATCATACACCAGTGGTAGAAGCAGGTAGAAGATTCATGTTCTCACAACATCAAAAAGTTCAAATCAGCAAAAGTTTTTGAAGAAAATTAAAATAACTTTTTCTTTTAAATATCTTATTTATTAGGATCTTATACTAAAACATGTATTTTTGTCAATTTACAATACTTTTAAGAATTTTTTACAAATTTTTAGTCTTTTTTTTCGTCTAATTATCTTTGTTTATTATTTTGTCTATTTTTTTGTTTTACTGCAATACTATATATACTTATGAGATAATTTTTCATATTTCTTTCAATAGATTTTACTCGTTAAGCGAAGATTTTAATACCACGCACTGGTTGAAGGTCTTTTCGAAATCGAGAGGCAGTTCATCTTGACATCCGTAGCCTCCGAGCTTGTGGATGGCGCTGTAATCGTAGCAGTCGATTTGTCCATCACCGTTACAGTCCTAAAAAGTCCAAAAATTAACTATTGATTCATAATAGATTCACAAAAGTAAAGTTATTTAAAATTTATAATTTGTGTCTTATAAATTAGAAAGTTTCAAATATGTCTTCTTCTTCCATTGGGATGAGTGAAATAACATAATAACGAGAAGAGGTATGCTCTCTTTTTTTTAAAAATGAAATTAGGGAGACCACAAATATCACCTCATGGTGGATAATCCATATGAATGCATTAATAACTTTATTACTCACTAAGATACATTCAGTTGATAAGGAATCATAATTGCAGATGTATTGTCGAATTTCGTCTATCTCTCTCTCTCTCTCTCTAAATGGATCGTCAGTATTAAGGTTTTCAGGTTCTGTTATTCACCAGAAGAAACATAGCAGCTTTAAATTATTATACACAGAAGCTTTAAATGTATGTCATGTCCAGCGATTAATAACTGAATCACAACATGGGTTCACTAAGACTAGATCTACTGTTACCAACTTAAGCAATTTTGTAACCTTTCTTTCAGAAACAATTAACTCGCACGTTCAGGAAGACACAGTATATACAGATTTCTCCAAGGCCGTCGACAAAGTTAATCACTTACTACTTGTGGCTAAAATGGCTAACTTTGGTTTTGGAGGGGCTATACTGTCTTGGCTTTCATCGTATGTTGTGGATAGATTATCATTTGTAGTGGTTAAAGGGCATTGCCTTACCGGTCTACATCTGGTGTACCCCAGGGTTCTGTACTGGGGCCTATTATGTACTGGGTCCTATGGGGGCTATTTAATATTTATATTAATGATGTCCTGGAATGTATCCATGAGTCGCATTGTTATATCTTTGCCGACGACCTAAAGATTTATATTAATGATGTCCTGGAATGTATCCATGAGTCGCATTGTTATATCATTCGATACCAAATTGAGTTTTAACCAGCATTTTGAAAACATATGTAAATCAGCAAAGCGAATGTTGGGCTTTGTGTTTAGAAATTGCAAAGATTTCAAAAACTTAAGAACCAAAAACTTTTGTTCATTGCACTCGTGAGAAGCAAGCTTGAATATATGGTCAGTATGCTCCGTAGTATGGAACCCAAACTATCAGGTTCACAAAGACCGTATCGAGTCTATACATAGACGATTCACTTGGAGTCCTTAACCTTATGAAGTTATCCGATAGGCGCACTTTACAGGACATGTTATTTTTATACAAGCTATTAAACAATCTATCGGATAATTTTGATCTGCTTATTGTTTTTCGTTTGATATTCTAACTCGCTTGCCACGCCACCCAAGGCCATTATACCTTGGTTCCAAGGTTGTGCAGACTGCTGCAGTATTTCATAAACAAAGATAGCTCCATCGATATATTTCATGATCAATTACCAATGTTCAAATCCAAAATCGTCAGGGTATTGAATCCCAGTGCAGTCGCAGATGTCTAATATTTTGTTTTTTTTTGCCATATAATAGACAATTATATAATCATATAATGATTTTTGTTCTCAATGATGTTAAAATTGTCAATCTATAGTCCTTACACAACTAGTTTAATTTTAGAGTTTAACTTTGTATAATTTTTTCTATTCTCTAGTTTAAAATTGCTCTGTAGTTTTGTAATTTGTATTTATATAGTTAGTGTTTGTGTTTATATAGTTAGTGTTTATGCATAGTTACTTAACGCAAGATGTGTTTATCTGTAAGTGTAGTTACATGTTGCCATTTTTTAACTTGATTTATAATGTTAAACCTTAAAATCAATCTAATTAAAAATAAGCTTATCAACATAATAGAAAAATAATTATGTTGATAAGCCATAATAAATAAATAATAAATAAATAAATAAATAAACCACTATTTTGTGCCAGCATTCTGTGAAAGCTTGGTCTATCTAGGATAGACCAAGTGAGCAGACGTATAGATGCTACAACCGCAATCTGGCTTTACCGCGTAGACAATAATCTCATATGAACAATGTATTTATCTTTAATGATAATCTAGATTGTGACCGCCGCTGCTGTGGAAGAGCCGTACAAAATACTACAATAATCTGTTATATGCTTCTATTATTTAATATGCTTCTCCAGTTACTCACAGTCACTAGGACTGAGAGTAACTGGACAAGCATAAATTTGTTTCATTTTGTAGTAAAACATAATTTGAAATATATTTTACGTAATATATATATATAAATGTTCTCTATTAACAAGTTTTCTTTTGGGTTAAGTCAATAGAATTTACATAACAATGACGTTTACGTAGAATTCTCGGTTACACATTGTACAGATTCTTAAAATAGAATTATGTCAGAGAACATAATTAGCGGTACACTTATATCATCGCCTTTTTTGTCATTTGTTTTCAAATTCAAATTCTTTAAAATTGTCACATGTTGTCAATATACGGTGACCGTGTCGTATTGTTATAGCACAACAAAGCACCTAACTCTGTAGAGGCACGGCTTTTGTGTTTTGACCCAATTGAAAAGAATATTTTCAAAATATAAATTATTGGTTTTTCGGCTACTATTTGCAGTTTCGGAAATATTCCGAATCTATTAGAGATAATGCAGATGTCCAGATTTAATTAGATATATTTATGTACAACAAATAGCCACGTACATTCGTACTAAATATATGGAAATAGATGTCACAAAAAAAACGTTTAGCGTTTCATGTGAAAGACGGCGATATATTGATATCTCATTCATCACGGTTTCATCAGAGATATTCTCGTATAAAAAAACATGACAACGTCAGTTCAATGATTTTTTAAATTGATACTAAATTAATATACACGTCAACTTATATAAAAGATAATAAAAAAACTGACAATTGATATTATGATTTGAGAAATCCGGTTGTCATTAAGAATTAATTAGTATTTATGACGAGTAAGGACCATACTGTTTGCTCATGAAGATTGTATTTGTCAATAATTTAAACTTGACGTGAGAGCAGACCGACATTAAATTATTTTTTAAATCCTTGTCTGCGTCGTGACCTATGGCTATACCTTCATACATGTTTTTTCTGGAGATAGAAACAATGTTTCGAACCACTTACCCATTCTAGTTTTTTGTTTCTCTATGTATAACATTGCTTTGATTTAAAAGTGCAAGTATTTTTTTGGAGCTTCATATTCTTATTATTAGTGGCATTTGCGATTTTATAAAGGTGAATCAATTTTATCAAGGATGTTTTGTGTGGACCTTTCGATTTTTTTTTAAGTCTATAATTTTGTTTATAAGTTTTAGATATTAGAGATTTAGATAGATAAGTTTAAGAAACCATATTTTAATTTTGGATTCAATTAATAATAATTGTACTGTGCTTTAGATCGTAACTCGTATTGGAGCCATGTAGAAGATATGACAAATATATTACTTTCTAAATCATGAGAAAACTATGCAAAACTTTAAAAACCTAATAGATCATTACTTGCTCTATTCATACAGATAGCCTAGTAACTAGGTCGTTCGTTATGTATCTAAGACGGGTTAATGTTCTAGTATTTTGCACTTGTCTATTTCGTTATTGATATGACCCTGACATACGAACTCTTAAATAAATCTATCACAAAGTGTTCTTCTAAATTTGCCAACCTAAACTTCAAGTAAAAACACATAAATTGATAAGCCTGTTACATTGAGAAGGAAAGAAAACACATGCAGTATATCATAATACAAAAAGATGAGATCGCAAACATATTGACGACGCATTGATCGATACTTCGAATCGATTGCTAACCTGAAGTTTATCGTGCATTATAAACTTAATACAATGTCGAGAATAAATTGTGAAGTTTAATGATCACTATGATTTCTTTCCATCTGAATAACTGTGTGCCAAGTTTGTTACACAAAATACATAAAAAATTATAAAGAACATCTTACCTGTGCGAAACGATTCATGTATAGCTGTACAGTGTGGGCAGCACAACGTGCGTCGTTTGTGCATCTGGAGTAAGCTGGAAATATTAAAATGAAAAGTTAACATTAGATGTAAAGTTATTTTTTTTATAGAATAGGTAGCAAACGAGACAGCAGCTCACACGATGGTAAGTGATTACCGCCGCCCATCAACATTCGCAACAAAAGAAGAGTCGCAAATGCATTGCCAGCCTTTAAGAAAGGTGTAGGCTCTTTTCTTGACGGTCCCTAAGTCGTATCAGTTCGGAAATGCCGCTGGCGACAGCTGGTTGCGTGGCAGAAAATTTCGCATAAAGCGGAAAATGGTGGATTGCCATCCATCGAGATGATAAGCATAAAATTTTGAATTCTGGAGGCTAGAATTAATCCGAACATCTCACAAGACTCACCATGGAAAATTCGGTAAAAAATTCTAAAAGATGAAACATCTCTTCGCAACGACAGTGAATCAAGCCGATAGGAAAGTATCTGGTCATCAAAGATTCGAGCCGCACTCCGTTGAATGCGGTCAAACGGAAGAAGATGGGGTACTGGGGTGCTCCGGCCCATAGATGAAAACAGTATTTCATGTGAGGCCGAACTTGCACTTTGTAAAGTTGCACACAGTGGGCCGACATGAAATAATGTCTCGCTCTATTAAGCACGCCCAGTTTTTGGGAAGTCAAAGGAAAGTTCTGTTCCGCGGTCATTTGGAGGGTAAGGCTAACTTACCCTCCAAATGACCGCGAAACATATTACTATATATTATATATTTTAAGCTAAAAAATCTAAATTATAATTTGACATATACGAGGAGATTACTCAATCTTCTTTGTATGTACTTACCGTCAGGAGCATCAGGAGAACTTCCATCAATAGTAGGCTTTCCAGCATCCGCCCAATAGGCCCAGGTGATGCGGAACAGACCGCACGCGTCGCCATCGCATTGCAGACCCTCTTTGCATCCAGAAACGGCTTGGCATAGGCATCCGAGACAAACCTCGGTGACGGGCTGCTCCGAGGTTACTCCTGCAGATTGAAAATTAGTATGTAATCACTTTAAGAACTAATATGGAAATTAGATAAAAACAATAGGAAGTTGGTAAAAATAATTGTTTATATACAAATATACTAGCTCACGTATACGAATAGTTCCATTTAGTTTCTTTATTTTAGAAAAGTAATTATCGATTAATATTGTATACTAAATTAAGTAGTTATTGGGTAGTTGGAAATAAATAAAAATAATTGAAATGCCAATAGCCAATGGTATTATATATATTTTTTTTATATTGTGAGTAACAAACGAAGACGCAGTTCACCTGACGGTAAGTGAATTTTGCGGCCCATGATATCTAAATTCATCCTTGATAAGGAATCGTAATGCAGATGCATCGTCACCCTTGAGGACTGAGATGGAATACCTCGTCACCAGTAACAAAGTTCTTATCCCTACACTCACCACGAAACACGGCAGCATTATGCTGGTATTCTGTGAGGGCGTGGTCCTACTCCGTTTGAACCGACATTCTGAAGCTGGAGCAACAGTGACAAATAATTTCTGACTGCAATATGAATGAGTTGGTTTGACCTGAGAATCATCACCCCATAACAGAATATCAGCATGAAATAACTGCTATTTCATGCTGGAATTCTGTGTAACGCTGTTGTGTGGACCTTGCTGGTAGGAAGGAATTTCTATTTACAGGGATGTCAAAGTATGTGAATAGTGTTTGCTGGAACATTTCACGTCCTAAGGTTCCGATGTATACGCTTTACGCGCCCTGAAGTTGCGGTGAGTGTATCCGAAAATGGCATAGAAGAGACTCCTAAGGAAGAATTGGCCCACTGTTTCTCTCAGTGGTTCTCTCAATGTGAAGATGTACAGAAAGGAACGGACACTATTTCGAAGAACAATAAAGGTATCGGCACCTTTCTACATTGAGCCGTTTTTTATTTTCTAAAGACTTTCAGTGTGACCATTTTATAATATTATTCTATAATATATCATTCGCAGGTAAGGTTACATGGTAATAATCAGATGTGGCAGTAGTCGAAATCGACCAGGGGGACATTATTGTGTATCACAATTTGTCGGTTTTCGGGTCCATGGTATGGTTTGTTATATGTACCTATGTCCCGTATCCGAACATATTATCATATTATATACATTATATTTTATCGAGACGAAGGAAGGGGACGACGACTGAGTCTTTGTGTTTTTTATTTCGGGCTGATGGCCGTTGTTAGCCCGCGGGCTCTTACAGTTTCACCGGGTTGATAGGTGAACGAGCGCTTATGGCACTCAGTCGAGGTCTATTAGTAGGTAAAAGAGTCTTTGTGTTTGTGAAATACTTGTATCACTGTAATATATCTTGTAGCACAGTTATTGTTATCCTTTTTTTTTTTGTTATCGGGGGGGAAATCTTCAAAAGATACCCTGCCTCCTGGGGATGAGACAGGGTTATGTGGGACTCTTAACCACTAAAACCCCCCCGGTGGTCATTCTCAGTGTTGTTATCCTATGATAACCAGGAGATATCGCTGTGCTGGAAATCAACCAGATAAATATTATGATAGATAAAAAATTATTATCTTATAGGGCAACAATCAAATACTACTCGTAGCATTTGTATATATAGATTTCACCTACAAAAAGAATAGGGGAAAAAGATAGGAAGCGTACTCTATACTCGGAGCTTTATAATTAATACACGTGGTCAGTATGCTTATGGCTGTGTACCAAATAACAGAGTTAAGCAACGTGAATAGGTCGCCCGACTGGGGAGTGAACATACAGAGTACCAGCGTAAAATAGAAGCATAACGCTACGGTGTTTCTTCTAGCAAGTGTAGGCATCCGGAGACCCTTATTGCTGATGACGAGACATTCCATTTGTGTACTCAGGGCGACAACCCATCCACGTTATAACTCATAGAGGATGAACGTGGGTGTCATGGACAGCAGGGATCACATCCATTTTTATTATCGAACCCTACGAGTGTTCGTGGAAAATATCAGCTAGAGAAGATTTTAGATTATTCATTTTAAATTATAAATAATCAAAGGTACATAAACAATATTCCTCGATGCTTAAAGACAAACATTTTATACCAGTGCGAATGACTGGTGATTCATGATACCGAGACGTGGTCTTTCATTATTGGTGGCATGAGATAGCTCGGTATCTCACCAAGATATAGCGAGCTAAGGTCTGATAATAAGATGGCAATAAGTTGACAGAAGAGCATAGAAGAACGCATGAGAACGACAGTAACTGACATAGCTCAAAGGATCACCATGCTGAAGTGGACTTTACGCCAACACGGGCCCGTAGCTCATAGAAGGAAGGTTCAATTTGTAGTTTTAATCCGTCAGAAGTAACTGACCGAGCAGAGGTTCGCCCTCTCGGGCACCCTCGACTCAGTTGCTTTCGTGCCCAGGGTAACGGTCAATATCGGGGCTCCCTCTGGGGAACTCTTATGCTGGTTACTCATTAATAAAGGGCCCATTAATAAATCTTTCAACCCGGTGAAGCTGTAAAAGCTTTCGGGCTAATAGTGGCCATCAGATATTAAAAAAAAATGTGGGGTAGGTGTGATTATCAGCAGTGTGTTATTGATAGGCTATATTGGTGATAGGATAGTATCACAATGATGTAGCGTATATTTATGATTGAAATTAAGCAAAAGACTTCTAACTCTGTGAAGATAAGGTCGTTTTCCAATATACGAGTCAATTTATAAAAATATGTAATGTCTGGAATATATATGTTTTTTTTTTAAATGTTTTGTTACGTTACGACACATAATCGTGTCGTAACGTAACAAAACATTTAAACATTTTTTTATGTGGTACTTTTTAGTGTAACTTATGTTTCGCTATGGAATAATCATTACGTCCATACTCATGATAAACGTTTTACCAATTACTCGAAATTTACCGGTATTTCAATAGTTTTAATTATCGCCCCCATACTAATTATTACCCTAGTATCTTTAATTTTGTCAGAATCATCTTTCCCTTCGTTTGTTTTTTTATAAATGGAATTTTAAGACACTACTAATATACTTTTGATTTTTTTCCTTTTTAATTTTTATCTATTTTCACACATTAGTAATTCAAACAGCATTTTTATAATTTTAATAAAAATGCTGGTGTTTAAAAAGTAGATTATTCAAAATCCACTTCTTTAATAACTTTAATAGGCGATCGATATCTTCTAACAATAGGAAGTAATAGATAAATTAATTCTAGTACGTATATATATAGGTTATAGGGCTCTATCATTGTGTGCCGTTGTCTTTTTATTTGCTTATAATGTAACTTTTGAACGTCAGGTAATTGGATTATATAGATTAGTTCGGAATAATGTTAATTATACGGAAGATACTTTGATTGACTCATTTGACTATCCTCACGTAAGGCTTGGACCTTGATAATATGTAATTGTTCCTAGTCAATATAATAAAAACTAAATATTTTATTAAATAAGTAAGATATAAAATAGTTTTTATTTTTTGCAAATCTTTTTTACTAAATAAATAAATGGTATGAGTTTTGTGTCTTAAATATATTAATACCAAATGGCAATTAGACTGAAAGTAAATTTATCACTTTATATTAGTCAGATTTTGTCTAGGAAACGATAAAGAGATAATTTGTCAAGCTATTGATCTCAAACCAGCTCACGGACCCCTCAGTTCCGTGAGCCCTGTGTCCGATGAAGCTGTAAGAGCCGCATAGGCTAACAGCATAAACATCAACAGAATCTAGGTAGGATAGACAAAATAGATTGATAAACCAATCAATATTAAATTTCAAATAGCATACAAAAAGTTTTAAAAAGTAAAATTGTGATTATTTATTTTTGACCATGATTATATTATGTCTATTACATGAAGATGCTGTACAAGATAAAAATAGATACATAAAAATATTTAAATAATATAAAAAAGTAAACTTAACACAAAGAAGTTCAAAAAATATGCATCATTACACAAATTTCTAGAAAAAAAAATATAATAACAGTTTCATACCAACAGCTGCGACTAAACCGACAATCATTAATATGGCACTGAACTTAATCAAGATGGATGCCATTGCGGCGGTATTAAAAAAAAAAAAAAAAAAATACAAAGTAATCAGAAGCGTGTTACAAGCGCGGGCAGCCGTTGCCGACTGACATTGAACCTAGATTCTGTTGATGTTGATGCTGTTAGCCTATGCGGCTCTTACAGCTTCATCGGACATAGGGCTCATGGAACTGAGGGGTCCGTGAGCTGGTTATATTGCGTTTGACCTTGAACATGGCCTTAAGACCTTTTATGGTTAAACGTGATGCTAGCTGATTCACCAGTTTCTTAAAAATTATTAAAAAATTATATTTGTTATCCAATTTCATATGCTTACACATTAGAAATGCAATATCAAAAGAAGGGGTTTCCTCTTATAGGGGATATCCTATATCGTCATCATAAATAATACATATGTATGTATTATTTATTCAAACGCACCGTTCAGAAAGCACTGTGAAAAGTTTTAAATACTCCAATGTCTAGAAGAGAAAGAGTCGTCGTAAGAATTCGTAATATTTAGTTTATTTCAGACGGTAAAAAAAGTACTCGCGAAAAATTAAAATATGAATAAGGAGTATTAAAAATATTCACGCGAACTATAATCCTTTCAAAATCATAATCTATATATAATATGATATGAGGAAATGTCCTACAAATTTCAAGGAATATTTTCGTTCATAAGCGTCAATTATTAAAATTACTGCGTACAATACAGATTGATTTTAACATGTTTAATTGAAACATAATTCATTCAAAATCATAAGAATTCTAATTCCTGTGCAGTGCCTATCTACAAAATAGTTTTTAAAATTTTGTGTATACAAGTAATTATTTTTACTAATATTTTTTGTTAATATTTTAAATTGGTATTAATAGGCACAAGGCAAGATGACATACTTTTAAAATCACAATTTATCTTAGTTCCATCGGATAACAATTATGATGTCGTGAATTTTGCTAAGAGGAAATATAATAATAAATAATAACTCAAAAGGAATAACTATTGAACAACTGTACTGCCCAATTGTCATATCCAAATCAGAAATAAGGGCACCCCTGGAACGGTCCAGATTATTATTAGCTACTCTTTATTCACAAGTAGTAAATACAATTTTAAAATCAAAAGTATAAACAACATTTAATAATATGATAAAAAGGATCTACTGGCGTGTGATTTTTAAAGCTATGATATCATTTTCTTTTGAATATTTCATTGCCAGGTTCGGCTATAAATTATTGAATACTATAATAATGTTTCTTTTAAAAGTATCCATAAAGATTATACGGTAAATATGCTGGTGATATTATCTGGAACTTGTATCCTGTTTAGTAATTCGATAATAATGATTAATATTTTGTATTCTTTATCAGGTGGTTAACTTGCATAAAAAATTAAAGATGTTTGCCAACAATATCATCCTGCTAACGGGATAATCAAAAATTACGTAAATAAATTTTAAGTCCACATTTAAAAAGTTTAAACTTAATACTCGTATCCGAAACGGTGCGTATTAGATTATGGCGCCTTCAATGGCGGGCTATGGTAGTTCCAGTTTAGGAAATCAATTATTTCATATTTTATAACCGACAGCGTTCTTCGCTTCACGTGGAACTCTTGATATTTGTATTATTAATGTAGCGTAAGATATTCTAATAAGAATTGAAACGAAATTCAATTTTAAGATACGTGAACTGTGAACTCGTTTCTAAACCTCTTTTATTATAAAACTAATTTTGAAACATACCCACACTTACCATTGAAACAAAGACCTATATTGCTATATAATATGAGACCGCGTTCCGAAATCGAACCTTTCGTTACCGCGTCGAGGGAACGCGTTCTGGGGTTCACCCCATTTGTGCCTGATTACCACAAGGCTCCGTCCAAGGTCCTATTTTATACACACTCTACACCAACGACATACCACGCACTCGCGATGTAGAGCTAGCCCTTTTCGCCGATGACACCGGCCTCTACGTGTCTGGATTCAAACCAGACGCTATTTGTAAACGCCTCCAATCTGCAGCCAACACCTTAGGGAAATTGTTTCGGAAATGGAGGATCGAGTTTAACCCCGCCAAAAGTGCAGCCATGTACTTCTTTCGGTGCAACAAAACGCCACATCTCCCAACTATAGAGTTATTTCATCGTCCAATCCCTTGGGAAAAGACAGTCACAGTCACTTAGGCGTCACATTAGATGAAAGACTCACCTTCGGTCCGCATATCAACCGCGTACGGAATCGAGCAGCGATCGCCCTAGGTCGTTTGCACCCGTTACTCAATAAAAATAGTAAAATGTCCCTGCGTAATAAAATTACACTATACAAAGCGTGCATTCGACCGATAATGACATATGCAAGCCCCGTTTTTGCGCATGCCTCCTCGCGTCATATTCACCGGCTTCAGGTTATACAAAATCGTTTCATGCGCAAGGCCACCGGTGCGCCATGGTTCTTGCGTAATGAAAATCTACGCATCATAGATTCACCCGCGTCCGAAGAAGACCGAGGCACGCCCTCGACGACCCCGATAACACGACCACCAGAGCCCAAGCTCTTCATAAAACACTACACACGTACATTGCACCCTCATACCACCCCCGCCGACGGCGAGAGCGTCGCAAACAAGGTTATTCGCGATACCGCCATGTCACAGGCCGGTACTCTCCAGTCAATACAGTTAAAAGCGTCGCTGGAGTTTCTTGCGCCACTTCTTCTCCAGCGCCCACGCATTCCGAAGTGGTGATACATATAGCCAATAATAATAATAAAGATATTAATGTCGATAATTCTTAGTCAGAAGCAACTGACCGAGCCGAGGTTCGGCCCTCTCGGGCACCCTCGAGTCAGACGCTCTCGCGGAACAAGGTCACGGTCCAAGCCGAGGTTCCCTCTCGGGAGCCCATGTGCTGGTTACCCACTAATTGAGGTCTCGACTGAGTGGCATGAGCGCTCGGTCACCTTTCAACCCGGCGAAACTGTAAAAGCCCTCACGCTAACAGCGGCGATCAGCACGAAAAAAAAAAAAAAAATAGACCGCGTTCATCTCCGGTCAAGCCGACAAATTCGCTCTTCGGCCAGAAGTCAGCTGCAACGGTAACTCTATTAATGTTACAATCCATATCTGTTTTATTTTATATTAACGAACTCTAGCCATATTTGTTGAAATATATGTGTACTTGTATATTTAAAGTTGTCTTAACCTCATAATAACCAGAAAATAACGTTTGGGGTTAATTTACGAAAAGAGCTTGGAATGGTGGGTAAAGTCAAAAAAGTTGATAGTCCTGTTCTAAACGGATTAGACAATCAAACTGCACCGTTGGATGCTTACTTTTTATTGTAGAAATGAATCTAATTAAATTTTTGTATGCATTTTAAACGACACAAACTTATTCGTTAGGATATGCTTAGTAACTCTTTTTCATGTTTTAATACCATTATTATATTTTTAGAAACAAAGTCATTTCATCACAAATAAAGATAAAAGCAATGTTATTGATATAACTAACATTCCCGTGAATTCCCGCACAAGGAGATGGTTCACGGCAATAGTGCCTATTCGAACCCGTTTCAATAGACATTGTAATGTATGTATCGACACATATTTTCCTGAGACAAAATGTATTAAAAAGAATATTGTTTTTATTGAAGATTCTTAAATAAATGGCAAATAACAAAAATATATCAGTAATGGTGACAAAATAAAAAGGTCATTTGATATAGTTTACATATCGGTGAATGTATGGAATCGAAATTGACCATTATCATGAATATAGTTATTTATAACGCGACGTATCCGATAAAAAGGGTATGAATACTAAAATAGATTTTATAAATAAACAAGGTATAAGCAATGTTGACAGCAAATTGTACCTAATTTATTTTAAGTAAAAATACATTACATTATGATGTTTTAACTCACCTACATACTTACTTCCATGCACTCCTACACACATACACAAACAAACACACTTACGCACATCTTACGCACTGCATGCACTCACACCTGCTTATAATTTTTGTAAAGAAAACTAGTTAGTTGCGAATAAACTATCTGCAAGTAAGAACGTGTAAAGTGTTTATTGTGACTCACCGATACCCTATAATCCGAAAGCTACCTTAACGTAATAAAAAAGCAATGTTCAGAATACCCACACCTTGAATGCTAATTCTTGCCACATCATCGCATAGGATCTGACGGTAACGGAATCTTTGCCAAGTAAGGAAGAAAATTGCATATAAAGTGCTTTTTCAACGGGAATAGGCTATTTATTTCCCTAGGGTCGCTTTATCGGCCTTATTATATTGAAGTCCTTTATATATATATAACAATACCTATAGTTACTTTATTGTAAGTATCTATTGCTCTTTAAATTTAAAAATTATAAAGTACATCACCGATTTTATTGGCAACTCCGTCACACGTTCCGGCTACTTTGTAACTTCTTGCCTGCCATTTGCCATTACTTATACTGATACTTATTACTAAATGAAAGATAGAATTCATCTGTTTTATATTTTATGAAGTAATAACATTTCGGACGAACAAATACGGATCAAACTACAAGCCCAAAACATTATCGGTGGTATTCTTAAATATCTCGGACACCCTCTGATTAGTTGCTTTCACGCAGAGGGTAACGGTCTATGTGGGGGCTCCCTCTCGGGAACCATTGTGCTGTTACCCACAAATAAAGGTCTCGGCTGAGTGCCCTAAGCTGCTCTGCTACCCGGTGAAACTGTAAAAGCCCTCGGGCTAACAGTATCAGCCATGAAAGAAGGTACCGTAAGTAAGTATTCACGTCAGAAAACCTCCTCGAGTGCCTGGTCGTTGAATTTCCCTTTGATACTATTGTATCCGGGGGAAAGGTAACGCCGGGACGGTGCACCCTGGGCACTGGCGATGATACGTTGTTGCCAGTGGCGAATGTTCTGACAGGGGGGATAGCTGCTCTGCGTGTCCCTCTGATATGCGGAGGGCACAGCGGAGTGGCAGGGGGATTGCATTTCCTCTTGATTTCCGTATCCAGAGGAAAGGCAACCGACCGATGGTGTACATTGGGAACTGGTGACGATACGTCGTTCTCAGTTTCCATTTCTCCTTGATCAAAGTATCCGGGGGGAAGGCAAAAATTGACGGTGCGCATTGGGAACTGGTGACGATACGTCGTTTTCAGTGCCTAATGCTCATAGTGGGGGGGATGGGCTCGGTGTGCACTAACACTGCCTCCGGGCACAACAGTCCAAAACTGGGGAGTTACGTCGGCTCCGCCAGCGCGCCGTAACCCGCTGTACTCTCTTCATAGACCCCATCGCTGACGATCATGGGGTACGTCGAGGTGCAGCGGAGCGGAGGGAGTGCCTTAATTGGCCGGCCCACGAGAAGTAAATCTCTATAAAAATCAGACAGCGAAGTCTCTAAAACCTGTGGATATCAGGCGACCCCTACAGTATGTAGCCTTGTCCCTGGAATAGGCGTCACCCGGGGATCGACCTTTATTTCGGCCTATAATCGTGGGAACAATTATGGGTAAAATCACAAAAAACACGTTGAGTCCGCAATTGCGTTGGCTGGTCCTTCAATACCTGAAGGCCAAAGTAGAGACGGAGTATCTGTGTCGGGGGACCAGTGGCCCCGGCACGGGACAGGCGTGGGCGCTTTGTGCGCCCAAGCGCGCCAGTCAGTTTTTGCGGTGAAAGGAGAGCCAAGCCTCCGACCGCGACCGACAAAAATCAGGCGATCGCAGCCGAAGGCATGGACGTGGAGTTCGCCGACGATGATGGCATTTGGGACCGGACAGTGGCTCAGTCATCGACGAGGGCTAAGGCGGGCCTTTCAAAACCCGAGGATATAGCAAGGGATTTGGAAGGGAAGTCAATGACGAACCTGGGTGCCTGCATTCGCGAAAGCCTGCTGGTGGTGGAAAAGGTTTCCGATAAGTCCAACAACCTAAAGCGATCATTTGTCCATAGCCTGCGGGTAGCAACCAGGATGGTTGAGGCTGCAACTTCGGAGCTGGCAAGGAGGGTCTCCCAGCCCCTTAATATTAAGAAGCTCGAGCGCCAGAATGCGGAGTTGCGCTCTCAGCTCACTAAGCTCTCAACGAGGGTAGGGAGTCTAACAGAGGAACTCAGCGCACTCCAAAAGCGGAAAGAGGCACCTCCAGTTGGGTTACGTCCGTGCAATGCTGCCAAGAAGCTGCCTGCGCCAGCGAGTGTGGACTTCGAGAGTCAGCTAATGGAGCGCATCGACGCGCTCATTGAGATAAAGTTGGCGGCTTTTGGAGCGCAAGCGCCAGTGACGGCCCCTCTGGCTAATCCTCAGGAACAGGGTTCGTCCCTCGGTGTCGCGAAGAAGAGGTCCGGCAAAGGGAAGCGCGCCCAGCGCCAGCAGCCAGCTCCTCCCGCACCATCCGTAGCTACTGCGCCTACCGCAGCTCCCGCGCCTCCTGCACCTCCGGCAAAGCCAGTGGAGACTGGCCCGGTTGCTCCGGCGTCTCAAACATGGGCGGTAGTGGCTAGCCGTAAAGCCAAGAGGGCAGCTACCCAGGCTACTTCCGTAGCGCAAGCAGCTGTAACCCGAAAGGTGCCGGCAAAGGAGGTGGCAAAAAAGCAGTCGGTGAAACCGCGAAGGTTGCCACGATCAGCGGCCATCACGGTCAATGTGCCGGAACATAGCCAGCTTTATACGCCGCAGTAATGGCTGCGGCGAAACAAAAAATAAAATTGGCATTCTGCGGCATCGACACGATGCGGCCAAGGAGGGCAGTTACGGGTGCGTTGATACTGGAGGTATCCGGCCCCGACTGCGCCTCTAAGGCCGACGTGCTCGCCGCTAAAATGCGGGAGGCGCTAGCGGACATGGACGTGCACATAGCACGTCCTTTGAAGACCGGTGAGTTGAGGGTGATGGACCTTGACGAGTCTGTCACCCCAACGGAGGTGACAGACTACACTACAGACAACAAACTAACCCAAACCAAAAGGGCTGATACGTTTCTCCCAACAGTACCCTCGCCGCTTACGAGGCGTATCTGGACGAGCTGGGCGATTGCAACCGTGCATGCCTTCCCCGTCCTGTGCTTGTCTTGGGTGATTTCAACGCTCACTCCAGATCGTGGGGTTGTACCCGGGACAGCACGAATGGAGAAACCGTGCAAGAATGGGCGGTGGGACTCGACCTCCGACTTTTGAATCGGGGGTCCATTAGCACCTGCGTGCAGTGGCAGGGGGAGTCGATTGTCGACCTGTCGTGGGTGACTCCCTCTGCCACTCGCATGGTGTCGGGATGGAGAGTAGCCAAAGACGTCGTCACCCTTTCTGACCACCGCGCTCAGCTCTACCGACGGTGCTACCCGCCGCCAGCGCAGTAGCGACCCTCCGCGGCGATGGTCCCTCAAGCGGCTCGACATAGATATGCTCGAAGCCGCAGCCATCGTTGCGGCCTGGACAGCGGACCAAGCCCAAGGGGTTTAGCCCGATCCCGAAAGTGAAGCGACCTGGTTCCGGGCTACGATGACGTCAATCTGCGACGTATCGATGCCTCGGACCGGGTCCCCCAAGCTCCGGGCGGTGTACTGGTGGTCGGAAGCCATAGCACAGTTGCGCAGAGACTGTTTGCGGGGCCGACGCCAGTACACCAGAGCCCGCAGAAGAAGGCAAGCCACTGCCTATGAATAGGCGAGAGCGTACGAGGTGTATAGAGACGCCACAAAAGCGCTCCAACTCGCAATCGAGGATGCTAGGTCTCGGTCCTGGAGCGAACTCCTCGAGGGGCTGAACAGGGACCCATGGGGGTGGCCGTACAAAATCGTACTAGACAAGCTCCGACCATGGGTTCCTCCGTTGACAGAAAACCCTGGACCCTACTTTCGTTGGAAGAGTTGTTGAGACTCTCTTCCCTGGGGTCCAGGATAGCCCCGCACCCTCGTGGAAAGAGGCAAGGATGGTGCTCTTGAGGAAAGATGACAGGATCGTTGAATCTCCCTCCGCGTACCGACCCATTTGTTTGCTGGATGAGGCGGGCAAATTGTACGAAATTGTGCCCAGGGACGTGCTCAGGCACCGTGCAGAGGGGCACCGGTGCGTTACGTAGGAGCTCCCGGAGCCCCTCCCAATGCGCTGAGGATGACCACCGGGGGGGTTTTAGTGGTTAAGAGTCCCACATAACCCTGTCTCACCCCCAGGAAGCAGAGTAGCTTTTGAAGATTTACCCCAAACAAAAAAAAAAAAAAAAGGGGGCTGCTCAACCGGTTGCCCGACGGTCACTATGCCGATAGTTTTCCATGCAGGGTGTAGAAGTTGGACAGGAGCGAGAATAGGCGCGGAAGCGGCGGCAGCTACCTTGGGTGCGACTTTAAGTGCCGGGCGTTTCAGCTTGGGAGCCTTTGCGCAGACAATTGGCTGTGTGTGAGTTGCGCAGGACACATGCGGAAGAGGGCCCGAAAGCAGCCAGAAGGGCCTTGTCCTTGGGTCTCGGACAGTCGGTGGTGCCATGGTCACCCAGGCACTTGTCGCATCTGGTTTTGCCGAAGCAATTGCGAGCAGAGTGGCCTTATAACTGGTAATAGTGGCATTGGTCCGGAGGGCCGTTTTTATGTGGCCGCTCTATTGTGAGCCCAGAAAGGTGGCAGCACGTTTTCAGGTAAAATACCTGCTTCCCTACCTCGGACCTTTCGAGGGCCACAATTACCATGTTGAATGGCTTTTTGTTATACCCACTGTTCATCTTATGCACAGATAGGACGGGGTGATTCTGGGCCTGGAGGTCCTCTTTGATGAGTTCCGCGGAGATTTCCCGCGGGAGGTTTTTAATAACAACTCTGAGTTGGCGCTTTGGTGTAGGTGGGGAAGAATACACCTTTGTCTTGCAAGTAGCGGGTGACCGCTTTTTGGTCATCTTTGGTTTCTATCTGTAGTTTAATGCCTACAGCGGTGGGGATCCTCTGATATTTGTAACGATTGGATAGGGCCGATGTGACATTCGGCCAAGTTTGGAGGGAGCCAGTAGGGGCGCACTGTGGAGCGGAGGGGGCTTGAGGCTGCAGAGGGGGTGCAGTGGGGTTGGGCGACGGATGTCGATGGCTGGGGAGAGGGGACATCGATTTCCCGTTTTTTCGCCTTGGGAGGAGGCGTCGGGGCGGGTGAAACTCGCTTTTTCCGCTTCTTTTCCGCCAGCGTGAAATCACTAGTGTCTTGCGGGAAGTATTCGGGAGACGAAGGGCTGTCGAGCTCCATTTCGGAGCCCGAGGAGGAATATGAGGCAGAGGCCCTTGAGGAGGGCCTTGGAGGTGATTTTTTCCCCTCCGGTAGGGGTTCTTCTTTTATAATGTCTTCGAAGACATCGGTGTATTTTTGCTTCAGGCAGCTGACCAAGTGCACAAGGAAATCCATGGTTAGATTCTCCATTGTACACCAATTTTCTACGCGCTTTTTTTTATACACGCGGGAAGTGTGGCCTCCGGTGGGGTGCCGTAGGATGTGTGCCTAGTTGTGTAGCCCTAGTGCGTCCAAGTGCCAATCTTATTTGTGCACTAGGGTGTGTGCATAGAGCTAACTAAAAATACGCGTGAGACTATTATAAGTCTAGCGGGTTGGTCAACCTTGACTAGGCCACTACCCAAGGCCAAGTTTACGTCGACTCCTTCCGGTATTTTTCATTTCCCAGAAGGGGAAACGCGGGCGTACGGGGCTTGCCCTAGACTAGTTTAGTTAACACCGCAAGGTAACTAGTGTAACCACCCAGGTGGCTTTACAATAGCTTTCTTGGAAACTACATTCCGATCACAATAGCAACAGCAATAAAAATTGCTCGGTGTATTGTTCTCTAAACAATGGTTGCGCGCAAGTGGCTCGCTCGAGGGCAGGTAGAACGGTCGTGGCGGGGCGCCGGGCGACCGTTCTCGGCGACTGTTGAGCGTCGAATGTTTTCGGGGTGATGGCCGCTGTAAGCCCGAGGGCTTTTACAGTTTCACCGAATTGAGAGATGAACGAGCGCTAATGGCGCTAGGTTTCCCGGGAGGGACGGATACCCTGTTACGCAAGAGCGTCTGACACGCGGGTGCCCGAGAGAGGCGAACCTCGGCTCGGTCAATTGTTTCTAAGGATCATCTTATTTAATATCGCTATTATTATTAGCAATCTGTACCACTCCTTCGGAAAGTTTGGAAGATCGTACTCTAAACTATTAGGCAATTGGCGCTTAAAACTGCTGAGCGAATGTGCACGGCACTATAATATATCCTAAGCAATGATGGCATGTCGATATTTCCGTGATCAAAATCGACTGGGAGCAATTTTATGATACACGAATGACTTTGAGAAAAATTAGGTACGTTACACACTATATAAAAGTTGATACGCTGTTAACTGATTGAATCGATTCACTGCAATAGTATCTCAAGGCGAAGACATTTAAGTTGGCCGGGTCCATTAGCCATAACACAATTATAACATACGTAATATATCCTTATAAAGATTATTGTAATAAGACATCTAATAGATTACGTAGGTATTTTGAACTCAAGCTAATTTGAACTAAAATCTGGATTTTTTGAATGAGGTCATTTATCTCATAAAGAACTTTTTCTGGAATGTTACTAAGAATCACTGAAGAATACTTTAGTAACATAGTTCTTTTGAGCGGAATGCTAGATATCTATAGAATAAATATTTGTGCAACATGTATAAACAGCTTATATGCTGTGAATATAACCGTGTGTAGAGGTTAATTTAAATAACTGGCAACATTATATCAACATAATATTTGGGTGGGACACATAAAGGGTTGGTCACACTGGGTTGGAGGAGAATTGTTGTTGTTATCTTGTTGGAGATTACAATAAATATGAAATAGTTGTAGATCTTAAGATTCAGTAGTTTTATTCCTACACAATCCAACGATAACGAACTAGTTGTGCTTACGAGCATTATCCATGTTATATACGTAGTTCATAGGCCTCTAGAGAGTAATAAGCCATGTTCCGCCACAAGGCTTCGGTTTAGACTTCACGTGTCTTCGAAATATATTTTTGTTTTTTAATCATGCAGTACTTCTGTCAGTACGGTGTTTTCCTTCACCGCCTAGCACGTGGTAAGTCAACATTTAAAATTGTACTTTCATTAGTGCCGTCGAAATTAAGAGTGTGCGCTCGGATACGAATAGTTACAAAACGTGAAAACGGCTCACTGATGGTAAGTGACTACCGCCATCCATGAACATTCACAACACCAGGGGATTGAATTCCATGTTTCAACAAATGCTTCATATAGTTCGCTTTGACTGGTGTTACGTTTGTTTGAGACTTTCTTTTTAACAATATACCAGAGATTACATATCGGGTTTAAATCGGGACTATTTGCTGGCCAGTATAAAACGGATATACGCTGTTTGCTAAGGAAACATTTGATGCTATTGACCGTGTGTTTAGGGTCATTGTCATGCTGAAAGATCCAGGTTACAGGTAAATGATCGTCCGAGTAGGGAATCATTGTGTGCTCTAAGATATTTTTGAATTGCCATTGATCCATTGTACTTTCAATCTACAATCATAAATATCTAATATCAAAAATAACGCTTTTTTCATTCTCGAACTGTCACTATCTTCGGCGTATCAGTCTTGATGAGATGTTTCTCGGGTCATCTAAAAACATTTTCAACAGTTCCATGTGTTTTGTAATGATCAATTGCATTAAAAACTTTCTTAACAGAACAATTTAAATGCTCAGCTATTCTTTGTACGCCCACTTATGATTTATATGCAAATTAACAATTATTTGCCTAGTTCACGCGTCACAACTTTTATTTTTGCTGATATTGAACAAAATAAAATTAAGATTAAATTTTGAATTGCCGCCAAAATAATAGAAAAAGCCAAGAAAGAAATGTTATTCTCCAATTTCAAAAAAAGACCGTGCTTTTTTAAAATGTTTCTAATTAGGCGTCCTCTAAGAAAATAAACTCCTACATGTGTATGACTCATTTTGTAATTAAAACCAAGATATTTTTTATATTTTATGCATTTAATGAGTTTTTTATTTGAGTGGCTATATTATTGAATGATTATTAACTATTGAATGTGCATATTTTTTACAAATATTTGTACGTTGAAGTTATACTTTCTTTATTCATAAGAAGTGTTTCTAATTATATGACCACCACAGATTTATATATGTATATATACATATATATATATATATATATATATATATATATATATATATATATATATATATAAATATATAAATGTCTATATACTTATCACTATCGAATAGCCGGAAATTGATACACAAATAAAATTTTCCTAAAAATCATATTGGCATCTTGAATTTAAACAAGGGTTTTTCACATCCCATAACACCCGTACTGATTTTTCCAAAAAAATTACCTGTCATTTTATAAATATGAGTATCGAAAATATTTTAAATCCTAATGTAAACAATTCTATCTTTTAAAAATATTAAATATTCGCTAGCCCTAGATTATAAGTTACTGTTAGGCAACTTGAACTGTTCACCTCCTCTCATCCACGGTCCGCACGCTTGCTCTGATTAACGGACGTTTATGTGTGTTAATCATGAGGTAAAGCCTATCACCGTATGCCGGGTATAATTAAACAAGAGCAAGATCTACAATACCCCAAGATCTACGGAGTACCCCAGTACGGAGATACCAAGTGGCTACAGTGTAGTACATTACAGTGTACCACTTTCCACAATAATAAAAGTGTGACAGTTTTTATTTAAAAATGAATTAGTCTGAGTTTGATAACGGTAGTAAGCCTTCCACTAAATTATCATATACCTGGCCTGTACAAGGTCTTTTGCTTGACGAGGGCCCGGGCTCAGGGTTGTTTCGGTCGTCGTTATCATTAGCATTGCATCATCAAAATCGCCAGACATCTTCGGAACTGTCTTCAGTGAAGCGAATAACAAGTTCCGCTTTAAGCATGTCTACAACATGGTCACTCTTTGCATATTGTTCTTCAATATCCTTCACCTTGTTGCATAACATGTCCCAATCCCGGTCACCCATTAGTGACACTTTTTGCTTAATAAGCTTTATTCAAGTATTAATATTCCATTTTACATTTTTGCTTGCTACATATTGCTTTATATCGGCCAATGCCATTTCAATGGGATTGAGGTCTGGTTGGTATGGCGGTAGTCTTAGCGTTTAATGATTTTCTTCTGCTAGGATTCCGTCTATGGAAAATGTTTTAAATCTTTCCTTGATAGCTTTTATTAAATTTGGCTTTTAGGGGCTTTAGATATGTAGCGACATAATTTATACCTTTTTCTGTGAGCCAAGCCTGCATTTCCGCTTTTTTCGAATTTGATGTTGATGCGAGATCCTATTATTTATTATGGTATGATGCGTTGTCGACTACCACAACGACCACAACTAGCTGGTGATTTGGGCATTAGCTGGGTCCTGACCCATTTCTCATAGTTTTCATAACTCATGTCTTGGTAGTCGCCTGATTTAGTACCGGCTTTAATAATAAGCAAAGCGTTCGGTAAATAAGTAATAAACCCAGTTTCAGATCCTGCGATGACAACTCGCTGGCCTTTAGACATCGGTTTTTTTATGCCCTTAGTAGCACCATCGTTCCAGGCTTTTGGAGTAGAGTATCTACATAGCGATTCATCCGTTTGTACTTCCCTCTTGACGATATTGTTTGATTTTGCGTAAATATTCGATTCGTTGTAAATGTATATTTAAAGTCTCTATCAATAACTTAATAACGGTAATCAATCGTTTTCCACCGAAACGCTAAATCCTTGAGATTCGCTGAAGACTTCGTTCTGAGCCTTGGAAATGTATGTCTTGCTCAAGTTTACTTTTCAGCTTTGCAATGGTGGGAAGTTCGTTGTTTGTATTGTGTATACAAAAAAGTATAAAAATAGTGTATACATCTCTTTGTAACTCCTTGGTCGAAATTATCGATATTGATAACCGGTTTTGTTCTACACCGTTTGTTGCCAGGTGTTCTGAACACTGCGATCAAATCGGAACGATTAGCTTGAATAGAAATGTTCCTTACCGTTACAATTGATATTCTTGTGTCCTCTGATGTTCTTTGACGTTCACTCTATATACTCATATTTCTCGTCTTAATAAGTTGTAAAGTTTGTGTGACTGAGTAACATATTCGTAGATTCGTCAATTTGACTTCTATTTTGTTTCAAAGAATCAATTGATCCATTACTTTCTCTCTTCAAAAAACAATGCACGTCAAAACAGTATTTATTCTAGGCATATTCGCTGTTTAAAATCACAATTAACTAATAAAATAAAAATACAACACAATACAACTTGTAAATACAACACAACTTAATAAAATCAAATAACAAACTCAAAATTAATAAAATAAAAACAAACATTAACAATAAATAAGAAACAAACTCGAACTTAACAGAAAACAGTCGATTAACATATAAAACTTTGAAAGCGACTGAAGACCAGGAGCCCTTATTATACCTTATTTACAACTTCTGCGCATTAACAGTCAGCGCTAGACTTATTTACCGCAACTTATACATATGATGGGTATAGGAATCCAGAGACACAATTACTAGAGCTGGGACCTAGAGTTATTATGACACGTCGATAGGTGAGTAAGTGTGTTCTTGCAAAGGCTACGTCTGGCAGTGTACAAAAATAATCTGAAAAAAATTGATTAAAATATAGAGTTAAGGTTGTTAAGTCCCCAGTGTTGACAAGTGACCTATTGACAGATATATCCCACCCACGAATCGATTCGTGTATTGGGACCATTTCCATTTTCTCTTTTCATTAGCTTACTCTTATCGCGCGATTGGAAACAATCCAGTACATCTTACAAAACACACTAGAGTGGTTTTGTTGCCGCGCTGGTGTTCGTGTTAATGTGGTTTTTCCCCGATCGAGTTGATCAATTTGTAAACGAAATATTTTTTCTCATTTAGCCAATTGGGCTACGGGTCAAAATTTTAATTACCATTTTTTAATTTAAAAAAAAATATCGTCATTCACGGAATATCGAATGATAAAATTTATTATTGATAAATGGTAAGCAATAAGTAATATTGAAAAAAAATACCGTGTTAATATTAGAAAGTTTTAATTTGAAGCAATTTATATTAACATATAAAATGGGATATTTTGAACTTCGGACTTATCGGAATTGGAACCGGTATAAAACCAATTTACCAATAATCTCTCAGAATTAGTGTAATAAATTAATTTAGCACATGTTCAGATTGTGTTATATTTCTTTTTGCCTTCGTATATAGGCAATCAAGCTAAATTATTAGGTTTTAATGGAGGATCTTTTTATTAGTCGGTATATCACAGTATAACGGGTTATTTTAAAATCTTTATAAGACTATATTGTATTAAAAGGAATTTGATGTTATAGCGTTCACGCAAATACAGGTACTGACTCCTCGCCCCCCTTCCTTGATCCGATGTAACGCATATACAATAAGTTCGTATATATGTATATAGTACGGAGAAAGGTTCAGATGCCGCCCAGACCGCAAGACTAATAATAAATAAGTATTATTCTCCAGCCGGGAAGCGAACTCAGGACCCAAAATGCTGCATTATTTACTCTAATCACTATGCCATGCGCTGTCACATTACCAGTCCTCGTACATTTTTTTATTTATTATATATTAAAAACAATCAGCTCGGGGATACCCCAGGCGCTCATAGTACGCGATCATACGACGTCTATGTCCAGCGTCGGCAACAACCTGCATGTTTAAAAAAAAAAAAAGTCAAAAACATGCGATGACCGCCAATCCGCAGCGAAACTGCGCGGTTGACTATGTTCTATTTATAGAAGCCTATGCACAAGTATTTTTATTTATAGGCTGTCACTTTACTTTACACAAACCATTCATTCAATTCGACAAAGTAAAATGGCAAATTATGAAATTATTATGCCATACATAATTTTTATATATACGCCAAATTATAATATTTTTGTCAACTCAATCTTGGAAAGAACGTCGCTGATATATTACGTACATCGACTTTCATGATTCTCATTTCAAATTCAATAATAATTATAGAATGCTAACAGCGCAAGTAAGCTTACTAAAAATCCGCTTTAACTGTTGTCGTTCATTTTTTTTATGTTGTTATTGTAACCTAGTTGCAGTGGTTAACATAATGTATACATTATTAATGGTTAAATAAATGTTTCATCATTATTCATCAATGTACAAATATACAAATAGATCAAATGAAGATTTGAATGCTGCATCGGAGACACGGGACATTCCGGGACATACCACCCAAAAAAATGTCTTTACCTCTTTGTGCATGGTAAATGAATTAGGAACTGGCTTTAGGAAGTGATCAAATTAACCAGCGATTACTCTTGCAAAATGAAATAAAATTAAATATATAGTTTTTACTTAATCCAAAATAACAATTAGTACCTAATTACTCTTATTAAGCAATACCATATTATTGAACAACTTTTGACAAAACAAAAAAACCTCACTTATAATAACAATCTAAAAGAATTTTGTGACCTGTTTAATGTTAGTAATAAATTTTAATTGGTCGGGTAATCGTATTTTTATTTTATCCGAGCTATAAAGTTTATTTATTTTTAATAAATATATCTCATAAAATGAAACATTAAATTGACACAATTTTTTTAAAAACACATTTATAGCTTAACTACCATTATCATCAGGTAAAGTTGTTTTTATTGTAACGTTTACACACACAGATTTGTTGGGTTGAATAGGCTGCGGTTATTCGGTTCGATTCCAGCCTAGGAACAAAATTTGTTCATCACAAATTGTAGAGTTCCTGACACTGCACTTGCTTAGAATTTATTATACATGTCTTCCATTAAATCGAACTATGGAAGCTTATGTCGAGCCTCTAAGCTTGTACGAATGCTTTCTTTGCGCAAACACAGAGGCAATCGTCGTCACTCTGGAACCTTGCTCCGATATTATTGCTAATATCATCCAAAGCGGAAAATTTACAATTTGTGATACATAAATATTGTTCTTCGGCTGGTAATCGAACCCAGAACTCGCGACGCAGCAGCCAATTACTGTAAGCACTATGCCACGCGGCCGTCAACGTTTACATATGTTTGACTATAGAATTAATCATAAAGTATGGAACTCGGCCATGACTGTTTAACAGCAATTACAGTTCTAGATAGTAATTTATAGAATTACTTATGGTAGGTTATAAGGAATCACGCTTGCTGTATACTCGTAAGTTTTATTCAAAAATAGAGATTTCTCATCAACTAAGCGGTAGGCAATAAAATCATTATGAGGCAATGTGCATTCCTAGGTAAAGATAATCTTGACTTAAATTTATCATATCAATTATTTTTATTCTAACAAATAGGTCTCCTATCAAGTTTTTTTTATTACATTAAGAGTAATAAACGAGCACGCAGTTCATCTGATGGTAAGTGATTCCTGGGGCCCATAACATATATATACATCCTTGACGTGGAATCATAATAGACATGCGTTGCCCTTGAGGACTGAGATGGAATGCCACGTTACCAGTAAATAGAGGTCTCCGGATCTCTTCAAACATAGCAGAGTAATGATGCTATTTTACGCTGGTATTCTATGAGGACGTGGTCCTACCCCGGTCGAGCTATCGTTCATGCTGCAGCTAGAAACAAACTTCAGCTTAACTCTACCACTGTAATAAATGTAATATTAAGGAGGATTTAATAATAATATACAACCATATCATAGATAAGTAACAAAAACAAATAAACTGGTAGAGCTAGTTTCTAGTCGCAATATAAATTGGTCAGCTCTGCCCTTACAGAATACTTACTAACGGTACTTTTTTTTCTACTGTTAGCCCGAGGGCTTTTACAGCTTCGCCGGGTAGCGGAGCGCTTAGGGCACTCAACCGAGACCTTTATTTGTGGGTAACAGCACAAGGATGCCCGAGATGGAGCCCAGGCATAGACCGTTACCCTCTGCGTGAAAACAACTAATTTGAGGGTGTCCGAGAGATTTAAGAGTACCACCGCTAATGTTTTGGGCTTGTAGTTTGATCCGTATTTGTACGTCCGGAATGTTATTTCATAAAATATAAAACAGATGAACTCTATCTTTCGTTTAGTAATAAGTATTATAAGCAAAAGTATTTTTATTTATTTAAAGCAAAAAAAGGCGGACTTTCAAAACAGACCTTTCAAATCGACCATGTCTTTGTTCTTACTACATGAGGCAAAAGAAAAATAATATTTATCAGAATATGTACAAAAATAGTACATACATATATTATATTATTACAGGAACAGTATTATATATGTACATATATTTATTAAATAATGGCAAATGGCAGGTAAGGAGTTACAAAGAAGCCGGAACGTGTGACGGAGTTGCCAATAAAATCGGTGATGTAATTTATAATTTTAAATTTAAAGAACAATAGATGCCTACAATAAAATAACTATAGGTATTGTTATATATATATATATATTTATATATTTGTTATATAATAAAGCCGATAAAGCGACCCTAGGGACATAAATAGCCGATTCCCGTTGCAAAAGCACTTTATATACTATTTTCTTCCTTACTTGACAAAGATTCCGTTACCGTCTGATCCTATGCGATGATGTGGCAAGAATTAGCATTCAACGTGTGTGTATTCTGAACATTGCTTATACCTTGTTTATTTATAAAATCTATTTTAGTATTCATACCCTTTTTATCGGATACGTCGCGTTATAAATAACTATATTAATGATAATGGTCAATTTCGATTCCACACATTCACCGATATGTAAACTATATCAAATGACCTTTTTATTTTGTCACCATTACTGACATATTTTTGTTATTTGCCATTTATTTAAGAATCTTCAATAAAAACAATATTCTTTTTAATACATTTGTGCGGGAATTCACGGGAATGTTATTTATATTAATAAGCTTTTATCTTTATTTGTGATGAAATTACTTTGTTTCAAAAATATAATAATGGTATTTAAACATGTAAAAGAGTTACTAAGCATATCCTAACGAATAAGTTTGTGTCGTTTCAAATGCATACAAAAATTTAATTGAATTCATTTCTACAATAAAAAGCAAGCATCTAACGAGCAGTTTGATTGGTTAATCCGTTTTGAACAGGACTATCAACTTTTTTTGACTTTACCCCCCACCATTCCAAGCTCGTTTCATAAAAACGTTATTTTCTGGTGATTGTGAGATTAAGACAATTTTAAATATAGAAGTACACGTATATTTAAACAAATATGGCTAGAGTTCGTTAATATAAAATAAAACAGATATGGATTGTAACATTAATAGAGCTACCGTTGCAGCTGACTTCAGGCCGTAGAGCGAATTTGTCGGCTTGACCGGAGAGGAACGTGGCCTCATTATATAGCAGTATAGGGGCTTTATTTCAATGGTAAGTGTAGGGGTGTTTCAAAATTAATTTTATAATAAAAGATGTTTAGAAACGAGTTCACAGTTGACCTGATTGCAAGAGATTGATCCTTGATACGTATCTTAAAATTTAATTTCCTTTCAATTCTTATTAGAATATCTTACGCTACATTAATAATACAAATATCAAGAGTTCCACGTGAAGCGAAGAACGCTGTCGGTTAAAAAATACACAAATACATATATAAACTGAAGTCGAGAATTGCAACGCCTGTCAAACTTTAGTCATCTACATATTATAAGGAGTGGCAAATATGAAATAATTAATTTCCTAAAACGGAACTACCACAGCCCGCCATTGTAGGCGCCAAAATCTATGACGCACCGTTTCGGATACGAGTATTAAGTTTAAACTTTTTAAATGTGGACTTAATATTTATTGACGTAATTTTTGGTTATCCCGTTAGCAGCTAAAGGATGATATTGTTCACAGCAAACATCTTTATGCATTTTTTATGCAAGTTAACCACCTGATAAAGAATACAAAATATTATTAATTATTATCGAATTACTAAACAACAGGATACAAGTTCCAGATAATATCACCAGTATATTTACCGTATAATATTTATGGATACTCTTAAAAGAAACATTATTATAGTATTCAATAATTTATAGCCGAACATGGCAATGAAATATTCGAGAGAAAATGATATCATAGCTTTAAAAATCACACGCCAGTAGATCCTGTTTATCATATTATTAAATGTTTTTTATTCTTTTGATTTTAAATTTGTATTTATACTTGTTAATAAAGAGTAGCTAATAATAATCTGGACCGTTCCAGGGGTGCCCTTATTTCTAATTTGGATATGACAATTGGGCAATACATCTGTTCAATAGCTATTCCTTTTGAGTTATTATTTATTATTATATTTCCTCTTAGCAAAATTCACGACATCATAATTGTTATCCGATGGAACTAAGATGAATTGTGATATTAAAAGTATGTCATCTTGCCTTGTGCTTATTAATACCACTTTAAAATACTAACAAAAAATATTAGTAAAAATTTACTTGTATACACAAAATTTCAAAAACTATTTTGTAGATAGGCACTGCACAGGAATTAGAATTCTTATGATTTTGAATGAATTATGTTTCAATTAAACTTGTTAAAACCAATCTGTATTGAACGCAGTAATTTTAGTAATTGACGCTTATGAACGAAAATATTCCTTGAAATTTGAGGACATTTCCTCATATCATATTATATATAGATTATGATTTTGAAAGGATTATAGTTCACGTGAATATTTTTAATACTCCTTATTCATATTTTAATTTTTCGCGAGTACTTTTTACTTTTTTTTACCGTCTAAAATATACTAAATATTACGAATTCTTTTTCGTTTGAATAAATAATACATACCTATGTATTATTTATGATGACGGTATAGGATATACCCTATAAGAGGAAACCCCCTTCTTTTGATATTGCATTTTCTAATGTGTAAGCATATGAAATTGGATAACAAATATAATTTTTTAATAATTTTGAAGAAACTGGTGAATCAACTAGCATCACGTTTGACCATAAAAGCGGTTTAAGGCCATGTTCAATGTCAGTCGGCAACGGTTGCCCGCGCTATTAACACGCTTCTGATTACTTTGTTTTTTTATTATTTTAATTTTTTTTAATCCCGCCGCAATGGCATCCGTCTTGATTAAGTTCAGTGCCATATTAATGTTTGTCGGTTTAGTCGCAGCTAATAATGTTGGTATGTAACTGTAATTATATTTTTTTCTAGAAATTTGTGTAATGCTGCATATTTTTTGAACTTCTTTGTGTTAAGTTTACTTTTTTATATTATTGCAATAAATTTTATGTATGTATATATATGGCCAAAAATAAATAATCACAATTTTAGTTTTTAATACTTTTTGTATGCTATTTGAAATTTTATATTGATTGGTTTATCAATCTATTTTGGTCCAACAATTTGCTTTTGTTCGATTGGTATAGCTTTTGAGATCAACAGCTCGACAAATTATCTCTTTGTCGTTTCTTAGACAAAATCTGACTAACATAAAGTGATAAATTTATTTTCAGTCTAATTGTCATTTGTTATTAATATACTATTATATTTAAGACACAAAATGTCATACCATTTATTTATTTAGTAAAAAAGGTTTGGAAAAAATAAAAACTATTTTATATCTTACTTATTTAATAAAATATTTAGTTCTTATTATATTGAACAGGGAACAATTACATATTATCAAGGTCCAAGCCTTACGTCAGGATAGTCAAATGAGTCAATCAAAGTATCTTCCGTATAATTAGCATTATTCCGAACTAATCTGCATAATCCAATTACCTGACGTTCAAATGTTACATTATAAGCAAATAAAACGACAACGGCCCACAATGATAGAGCCCTATAACCTATATATATACCTACTAGAATTAATTTGTCATAATTTATTTACATTATTAATATGTCTTAATTTCAATCATAAATATACGCTACATCATTGCGATATTATCCTGTCACCAATATAGCCTATTAATAACCCACTGCTGATCATAAGCCCACTCCACAATTTTTTTTATATCTGTGGCCACTTTTATCCCGAAGGCTTTTACAGCTTCACCGGGTTGAAAGTTTTAACCAGCATAAGGGTTCCCCAGAGGGAGCCCCGATATCGACCGTTACCCATGGGCACGAAAGCAACTGACTCGAGGGTGCCCGAGAGGGCGAACCTCGGCTCGGTCAGTTACTTCTGACGGATTAAAACACAAATTGAACCTTTCTTCTATGAGCTACGATCCCGCGTTGGCGTAAAGTCCACTTCAGCATGGTGATCCTTAGAGCTATGTCAGTTACTGTCGTTCTAATGCGTTCTTCTATGCTCTTCTGTCAACTTATTACCAACTTATTATCAGAGCTTAGCTCGCTATATCTCGGTGAGATACCGAGCTATCTCATGCCACCAATAATGAAAGACCACGTCTCGGTACCATGGATCATCACTGTCACATGCTCTGGTATAAAATGTTTGTCTTTAAGCATCGAGGAATATTTTTTATGTACCTTTGATTATTTATAATTTAAAATTAATAATCCTTCTTCTCTAGCTGAAAATATCAGCTAGAGAAGAAGGATTATTACCACGAACACTCGTAGGGTTCGATAATAAAAATGGATGTGATTCCTGCTGTCCATGACACCCACGTTCATCCTCTATGAGTCATATCGTGGATGGGCTGTCACCCTGAGGACTAAAATGGAATGTCTCGTCATCAGTAATAAGGGTCTCCGGACGCCTACACTTGCTAGAAGAAACACCGTAGCGTTATGCTTCTATTTTACGCTGTTACTCTGTATGATCACTCGCCAGTCGAGCGACCTATTCATGTTGCTTAACTCTGTTATTTGGTACACAGCCATAAGCATACTGACCACGTGTGTTAGTTTTAAAGCTCCGAGTATAGAGTACGCTTCCTATCTTTTTCCCGAGTCTTTTTATAGGCAATATAATAAAAGACAAAAGAATCTTTTACAGAAATCTTCGTGGTGGTCGTGGTAAATCAGCGTCTAAGCTTGTTTTTATTTTTGCTCGATTTTCGAACAATTTGATCTCGGGTACTGTTAATTGCAATTTTGAATGCTCACTTACCGCTGAAGGAAATCATAGGAATGAAACCTGCATGTCTACGAAATAGATTTAAAAAAAAAAGACATGTGGACTGCACCAATCCCCAGTGAAGCCTCGTGATGGACAACGTTCTAACCCCTTCTCATAAGAGGAGGCCGATACCCAATAGTGGGTTTCTATATATATATATATATATATATATATATATATATATATATAGATATATATATATATCTCTCATTAACTTCTGCAGCAATCGGGCATACGTTCCGAGTACCTCCTTCTCCTTGTTCCCATAGATCAATCACAAGGGCATGATGATAAACTTTAGCACGTTCATACAAATCAAAATAAACAATTAGATAAATAAATAACAAATCACTCAAATGAAAGATGTAATAATTATATAAGGTTACTCGTATTTGATCTATCATATAATTTTTTATCTATCATAATATTTATCTGGTTGATTTCCAGCACAGCGATATCACAGGATGACATTAACTGTGCGAGATATATTATAGTGATACAAATATTTGCACAAACACAAAGACTCTTTTACTCATTAATAGACCTCGTCTGAGTGCCATAAGCGCTCGGTCACCTATCAACCCGGTGAAACTGTAAGAGCCCGTGGGCTAACAGCGGCCATCAGCCCGAAAATAAAAAACACAGAGACTCAGTCGTCGTCCCCTTCCTTCGTCCCGATACAATGTAATGTATATAATATGATAATATGTTAGGATACGGGACATAGGTACATATAACAAACCCATACCACGTACCCGAAAACCGACAATTTGTGATACACAAGGCCGGCAACGCATTTGCGACTCCTCTGGTGTTGCGGATGTTCATCGGTGACCACTTGCCATCGGGTGAGCTGCATGCTCGTTTGTGACCTATTCTATAATATATATATATATATCGTTCCTCGGATCTAGGATAAAAAAATAATATATAATCGATTTACGGTCCAAAACCCTCTCAAAGATCTCTCTGCTCTTTGTCTAGTAGTGAAATCTATATATACAGATGCTAATATGTTTCATTTTTATTCAATGTTATTAATACGGTTATAATCATGAGAAATAATAAGACAAAGATGTATTAATATTTTTGGGATTTCTTTCGGACGCGATAGTGCGTCTATATATTTATACGCGAACAGAGCATAGTATGGAATTAAAAATATTGAATCCGGTTGCCGACTTGCTAACCGGTCCGGTCTCTACGCTTCATGTCAACTGGATCGGTCGCATTTTTAAAGGTCCTAGGAACGTTTAATGCTAAATAAATAGCGGTATGTAAACTGCACACAATTTAACTAAACCGCTTCTTATATATAGACATGCATCATATATATTGTTGTACAAATTATATAAAAACATACAATTAACGTGCATACCCATATATGTCGTAGAATCCAGCTTCCCAGAACCTCCATAACACATTCTTAACATTATTTCTTAACATGAAATTATTCTGTATTGTATATATCCACCGAGGTAGTACCACGCCCTCGCAGTATATCTGATAGAAGAGCCCAACGCTGTCATTTCGTTTTTTAAAATCCAGATGGAAATCAAGATTGTGATAGCGTTTCCAGCACGTTCCACAAGGGGACAACGCATGTGCATCTTGCATTTTAGATAATGATGGATGGATGTAAGTGCTTATGGGTTGCGGTCATAATTAAACATTAGGTGAACTCTGTGCTGTGTTCGTCACACTTCATATCATAAAAAATATATCTATCTACTACACTTCTATAAGTGATATATCTTTTTTCATCTTCTTCGATATATTATTAATTCTATCTTCCCATGCCGAAGGAATAAAATGCCTATAGCATGATGTGGCACGGGTAAAGTTTACCGTGGAAAGACCACGCTTTGGTACATTATCAGCATAAAATAATAGTAGCGGAACTTTAATTGTCGGAATTTGGACATTCTATATTACTATTCAGAGGTTTTCACTAACAATCAGTTTTCTTAGCCCGCACTTTTTTTAAGATAAGTTGTTTATCTGTAATTGATATGTATGTAAAAGACGCTGCCATATTAAGGCCAATTTACCGCAAAGGTCGCTGTATTTTCCCGTGCAAATTGATTCATTGTCATACTTATAATACAAGTAATAAATTTCCTATAATGCGCTTGACTTAGCAATCAATTATCAGAAAAATAATCATCGTCGCTACTTCCGCATTGTATGAGTCCAATACATAATATATTAGTCTTGTTAAGATGTATATGCGTAGTTATGTAAATTGTAAATTAATTTGTTAACCTTGTTCTTACCTAGTTTGTTTATTTATTAATTTGAGGCACTAACAATGTTATAATGAATAAGTAATTACGCATTATTCTAGCGGTGATAATCTGAGGCTAAATCCGATATTACTACAGAAAAAGCATCATCAATAATAATTTTGTAACATTTCTGTCCATTGGAAATATTTACATAATAATAAATAGGGTGTTTGAGACTAAGTAATAGACATAAGAATAATACATTTTGGATTCTTTCACTAATTGTTTGAACACTTATAACTGATAAACATAAGGATTCATCTGTCTCAAAGTAAAATTTAGTCTTGTATTTCATCATCAATCGGAATTCTTCTGACTTAACTCCACTCCTGAATCCTTCTGAATTCGCCTTAATAAGATGCATACGCACACACCCACACACACACACACACACACACTACACTACAGATTAAAATGTATGTTACTCCTGTTGCACATACTTTTAAAAAAAAATGTATATAGTTGTAACTTCTTTGATGGCTAAATATCCTTGTTAATTGTATTTATGTTTAATGTTTCTTGTATGCTGTGAAGTTTCCTAATAAAGTAAATAAATTAATAAATTAAATGTAACATCGAGTGGTGGGTAGTGGGCAATGGGTACATAATCAGCGAGTAATATATATTTTATTTTTAATATAATATTTTGATACTAACCGTAAATCTGTCACCTGGGTGAAGCCGAGTGATATTTATAAATATCGTATGACAAAAAAAGGAAACAGCCTCACTCACTCTTGGATTTAAATGCTACAACGATAACAAAAGCCAAGCAATTTGCAAATGTAAATACATAATTGCAAAACAAATTGTTCCCACCATCATTTCACTATTATTAAGCTATGACAGTCTGGGAAATATGTTTGTTTCTTACTGCAGTTTATAGACAAAGAGAAACACGAATGTTTCGTGTAAATAATTATAAGTTAAATTATCTCTTTAGTAAAGAATAGTCTGAAATTAAATATAACAAACAAGCACACAGTATATTTGATGGTTAGCGTGATATTGAAAAGGCTTTCCATTAACAATTCAATTTCAATCCACACTAGTACCTCAAAAAAAGTTTAGCTCCCTTTATAACTCCCCAAAACTAATAAACTACTCTTGAGTCGACAATTCGACTTTTGAATCTGACGCCTTTATTTAGGACGCTACGCCGAGTCATGGAGATCATTAAAATATCAAAAAAGTACAGATTTTTTCTGCCGACGGGAAATTAATAATAATATAAGTGTGGTAGAAATTTCATGCATCTTTTGGGTAAAGTTCTATCATCAGCTTACGGCATAGGATGGTTCAGATTCAGAGTATTATATATACATACCCTCCTAAAGCCTTAACGATTTGTGGAAATATTGGTCATCAACTGGAAATCTAAACCTTTAACAGTATGATAATCTGCCAAATGCATCTTCTACGAAACAAAAGCTTATATGAAAAATAGTGACACTTCTCGTGATATTTTAATTTCAATAGTCTTTTTAAAATATTCATTTAAAATAATGAGAATCAAATATGGAATAATAAATATTAATAAAATATAATGATTAATTAGAATTAATATACGATTAAAACAATAATTTAAAAGTCAAATACCTTATTTGAGGCCAGTTTTTTGTATATAATTTAAAATTAACAACAAACATTAATATTTGCAGATTGTATCACCTTCTTCTCTATATATCAGTAGCAAAAACACTTTAAATATACAGAACCTACTTGTTACTTATTTTCGTGGTAGAGATACGCCCTAGCTAAAGATTAGCTGTTACATGAATGTCGTAGCCCGGGGAGAGACCATGCAACCAATGTATCTTGGCGCAGATGTGCAAATTGCAATGACCAAGTGGGTTATAATGGCAAATGAAAGAAATCGTAGACCGTATTAATGATGTCCCCCTGGTCGATTAAAGCTACTGCCACATCTGGTTATTACCATGTTACCTTACCTGCGAATGATATATTATAGAATAATATTATAAAATGGTCACACTTAAAGTCTTTAGAAAATAAAAAACGGCTCAATGTAGAAAGGTGCCGATACCTTTATTGTTCTTCGATATAGTCTCCGTTCCTTTCTGTTCATCTTCGCATTCGTTGGAACCACTGAGAGAAACAGTGGGCCAATTCTTCCTTTGGAGTCTCTTCTTTCGTCTCTATTTTATTATTATATGAAAGTTCCAAAAAATACTGTTCAAAGTAAATACAATTTAGGTCCATATTTTATGTTAAAACATTGATTAAATATTTATTTGCCAGTATTTTAAATCATCTGTTGCTATTGGTAGTAATTTTAATAATGAAGTTTAATAGCTTAACATTTTTTTGTTTAATCATTGGTTAACACCTAACACCAATTGGCATTCTTTAGGAAAAAAACTAGATATTTATATCCAACCTAGCTCATATATTAAAAAATGTCATTTGCAGTAAATTTAATAATGTAGGTAATTTAATAACTACACAGTTTTAAAACATTGATTAGCATCCATTTCCAGTTTATGTTATGTAAATGTTATTAGTTATTATATCTATTTATATCCATTGTAGCTCATATACTAAATATTCCTATTGTCATTAACTTTAATAATGTTCCTTACCAGCTACAATTTTTTTGTTTCAAGTATGAACTAATTAACACCTATTTTCATTTAACCGTCAATAGATAAAAGCTATATAGTATAACAAAATATTTTAATATTAAACGAAAACATATAAACATCCCTGTTGTATAAATTTGTGATATTACCAATACATACAGGTATGCGAAAACACGGATATATACTACGTATATTTCCAAATGACGCACTACACGTAGCAGCAAGCTTATTCATTCGATGCATACCGGATCTTAAGATGCCAAGGCTCAGTACGTGGCTGAAGACTTGCCTTGACCTCATGGTAGTGAATTCTTATCCATCAATGCGGTTTTTGGATTCTATATAACATTCACATGTTGCTCTTTGAATTCCAATTTTCCTTAAATACAACCTTCCATAATTGAACATCTCGAATTTTGAATTACCCTGAGACAAGGACATAACCTTAACAGAGCGCATTTATGGTTAAGAACATAAGTTATTTTCGTGTGAATCAACAGACAGGCAGATGTGAGATCTCATTAAAGACAAAACTCAAGCTACACCTTGATTCCTCATCGAGGATGGAGGTAGACGTGAGATGTTCCAGCAAACACTATTCACATGCGTTGCCATCCCTGTAAATAGAAATTCCTTCCTACCAGTAAGGCCCACACAACAGCGTTACTTAGAATTCCAGCATGAAATAGCAGTTATTTCATGCTGATATTCTGTTATGGGGTGATGATTCTCAGGTCAAACCAACTCATTCATATTGCAGTTAGAAATTATTTGTCACTGTTAATATCTATCACTGGTAGAGCTACGCTGCAATTTATATCTAGCTCCAGAATGGATCGGTCAGTTCAAATGGAGTAGGACCACGCCCTCACAGAATACCAGCATAATGCTGCGGTGTTTCGTGGTGAGTGTAGGGATCCGCAGAACTTTGTTACTGGTGACGAGGTATTCCATCTCAGTCCTCAAGGATGACGACGCATCTGCATTACGATTCCTTGTCAAGGATGAATTTAGATATCATAGGCCGCAGAAATCACTTACCGTCAGGTGAACTGCGTGTTCGTTTGTTACTCACAATATAAAAAAAATATATATAATACCATTGGCTATTGGCATTTCAATTTTTTATATATATTTCCAACTACCCAATAACTACTTACATGCGTAAATTTAGTATACAATTTTTAATCGATAACTACTTTTCTAAAATAAAGAAACAAAATGGAACTATTCGTATACGTGAGCTAGTATATTTGTATATAAAAAATTATTATTACCAACTTCCTATTGTTTTAATCTAATTTCCATATTAGTTCTTAAAGTGATTACATACTAATTTTCAATCTGCAGGAGTAACCTCGGAGCAGCCCGTCACCGAGGTTTGTCTCGGATGCCTATGCCAAGCCGTGTCTGGATGCAAAGAGGGTCTGCAATGCGATGGCGACGCGTGCGGTCTGTTCCGCATCACCTGGGCATATTGGGCGGATGCTGGAAAGCCTACCATTGATGGAAGTTCTCCTGATGCTACTGACGGTAAGGACATACAAAGAAGATTGAGTAATCTCCTCGTATATGTCAAATTATAATTTAGATCGCTTAAAATATATAATTATAATATGGTATCATATGAACTTAGTTAATAAAACTATTATTAGTAATAGTCTATAGCAAATTTCAATTCGAATTTCGCGCCCAGAATTCTCGAGAACGTCAATGAGTTCCGGAACAATTTTGGAGAGAGGGGGCGACAAAACCTAATTCAATTTAACCCTACAAAACTAACTTACAAAGACACAAGTTTGCGCGTTTACCGCTATAAGAATCCCTTTATCGCATCTTCTTATTTTTAAAACACTGCCCTTGCTACCTCAACTAATATCGGAATCCTTGGCGTTGACGTATCGAGCGACGTTCTGTTCTGCGGTCATTTGGAGGGTAAGTTAGCCTTACCCTCCAAATGACCGCAGCACAGAATTTTACTTTGACTTCCCAAAAACTGGGCGTGCTTTATTAAGTGAGACATTATTTCATGTCGGCCCACTGTGTGCAACTTTACAAAGTGCAAGTTCGGCCTCACATGGTAAACTGTTTTCATCTCTGGGCCGGAGCACCCCAGTACCCCATCTTCTTCAGTTTGACCGCATTCAACGGAGTGCGGCTCGAATCGTTGATGACTGATACTTTCCCATCGGCTTGATTCACTGGCGTTGCGAAAAGATGTCACATCTTTTAGCATTTTTGACCGTATTTACCATGGGGAGTCTTGTGCGGAGATGTTCGGATTAATTCTAGCCTCCAGAATTAAAATTTTATCCTTATCATCCCGATGGTTGGCAATCCACCATTTTCCGCTTTATGTGAAATTTCTTGCCACGAAACCAGCTGTCGCCAGCGGCATTGCCGAACTGATACGACTTAGGGACCGTCAAGAAAAGAGCCTACACCTTTCTTAAAGGCCGGCAATGCATTTGCGACTCCTCTTTTGTTGCGAATGTTGATGGGCGGCGGTAATCACTTACCATCTGCTGAGAGCTGCTGTCTCGTTAGCTACCTATTCTATAAAAAAAAATACTTTGTATCTAATGTTAACTTTTCATCTTTTTAATCTTTCCAGCTTACTCCAGATGCACAAACGACGCACGTTGTGCTGCCCACACTGTACAGCTATATATGAAGCGTTTCGCACAGGTAAGATGTTCTTTATAATTTTTTATGTATTTTGTGTAACAAACTTGGCACACAGTTATTCTCGACATTGTATTAAGTTTATATTGCACGATAAACTTCAGGTTAGCAATCGATTCGAAGTATCGATCAATGCGTCGTCAATATGTTGCCGATCTCATCGTTTTTGTATTATGATATACTGCATGTGTTTTCTTTCCTTCTCAATGTAACAGGCTTATCAATTTATGTGTTTTTACTTGAAGTTTAGGTTGGCAAATTTAGAAGAACACTTTGTGATAGATTTATTTAAGAGTTCGTATGTCAGGGTCATATCAATAACGAAATAGACAAGTGCACACAGGCTGATAAAAATACATACATATAGAACATTAACCCGTCTTAGATAAATAACGAACGACCTAGTTCCTAGACTATCTGTATGAATAGAGCAAGTAATGATCTATTAGGTTTTTAAAGTTTTGCATAGTTTTCTCATGATTTAGAAAGTAATATATTTGTCAAATCTTCTACATGGCTCCAATACGAGTTACGATCTAAAGCACAGTACAATTATTATTAATTGAATTCAAAATGAAAAAAAGAATAAAAAAGGTAATCAAACTTATATACCAAATAATAGACTTAAAAAAAATCGAAAGGTCCACACAAAACATCCTTGATAAAATTGATTCACCTATATAAAATCGCAAATGCCACTAATAATAAGATTATAAAACTCCTAAAAACACCTATACTTTTAAATCAAAGCAATGTTATACATAGAGAAACAAAAAACTAGAATGGGTAAGTGGTTCGAAACATTGTTTCTATCTCTAGAAAAACATGTATGAAGGTATAGCATAGGTCACGACGCAGACAAGGATTTAAAAAATAATTTAAGGTCGGTCCGCTCACTCGTCATGTTTAAACTATTGACAAATACAAATCATGAGCAAACAGTATGTTCCTTACTCGTCATGAATACTAATTAATTCTCCATATTCTTATAACAAGTTGTGTAAGTTGTAGAAATGAGGAACGGATAATTATTTCTGTGTGTTGGTGACTTCTGTTTACATATTTGCCACTATTCAAATTACTTGGTGCATCCTTAGCCAATAATTTAATTACGATATTACATAGAGCAAGACTGTCGGTTCTATATAATTATCTAATATCAATGGGCGTTGTTACATGTCAATAGACTTGAATGCACCCACACTGATATTTGCATAAGGCGCAGTCTGAACCGGTGACATCATTCGCCTAAATAACACTGGTCGTTATTTACAACAACAATAGAACTTTACTGTAACGACATCTTTCATAATGACAACCGGATTTCTCAAATCATAATGTCAATTGTCAGTTTTGTTTTTTATCTTTTATATAAGTTGACGTGTATATTAATTTAGTATCGATTTAAAAAATCATTGAACTGACGTTGTCATGTTTTTTGCAAGTTTTTTTATACGAGAATATCTCTGATGAAACTGTGACGAATGAGATATCAATATATCGCCGTCTTTCACATAAAACGTTTAGATTTGTGACGTCTATTTCCATATATTTAGTACGAATATACGTGGCCATTTGTTATACACAAGTATCTAATTAAAACTGGACATTTGCATAATCTCTAATAAATTCCGAATATTTCCGAAACTACAAATAGTAGCTGAAAAACCAATAATTTATATTTTGAAAATATTCCTTTCAATTGGGTCCAAACACAAAAGTCGTGCCCCTACAGAGTTAGTTGCTTTGATAACAATACGACATGGTCAGCGTACATGGAAATCATGTGGCAATTTTTATAGTAAAAATGCTACGTAGCCATCCATATAAGTATACCGCTAATCATGTTCTGTGTCGTAATTCTATTTTAAGAATCTATACAATGTTTAACCGAGAATTCTACGTAAACGTCATTGTCATGTAAAGTCTATTGACTTAACCCCAAAAGAAAACTTGTTAATAGAGAACGTTTGTATATATATATATATTACGTAAAATATGTTTCAAATTAAGTTTTATTACAAAATTACACTAATTTATGCTTCTCCAGTTACTTCTCAGTCACTAGATTATTGTAGTATTTTGTACGGCCCTTCCACAGTGGGGGGCGTATTGTGTAATGTAGTTAAAAATTATTCATCCGCTCATAATGAAGTTATTTAGATACACAATGCAATAAGTATGTGGATTATTTACATAATTGCTCATTTCTTCATGAGTTGTGAGGTCACCAAGGTCGTGACGGCTAAGAAAACATATTAAAACCAGTTATGAATAATAAATTTGGAACATAAGAAATTTCATAATTTAAGTATAAGATCCAACCTTTTCGATGTCTGCTTAGCTTGCTCCTTTGCCAAAAAAAGCTATAAATATTTAGGACTCCATATTCGAAAAGATCTTCAATAATCGATTCTGTATCTTCATGGTTGATGTGCAGACTACCGCATTAGCGTTAAATATATAGATTATAAGATAAATACATTGTTCATACGAGAGTATTGTCTACGCGGTAAAGCCAGATTGCGGCTGTAGCATCTATACGTCTGCTCACTTGGTCTATCTAGGACCAAGCTTTCACAGAATGCTGGCACAAAATAGTGGTTTAAAGCTTCTGTGTATAGTAATTTAAAGCTTCTATGTTTCTTCTGGTGAATAACAGAAACTGAAAACCTTAGTAGTGACGATCTATTTAGAGAGAGAGAGAGAGAGAAAAGATTCGACAATACATCTGCAATTATGATTCCTTATCAACTAAATGTATCTTAGTGAGTAATAAAGTTATTAATGCATTGATATGGATTATCCAACATGAGGTGATATTTGTGGTCTCCCTAATTTCATTTTTTTAAAAAAGAGAGCATACCTCTTCTCGTTATTATATGTTATTTCACTCATCCCGATGGAAGAAGAGGACTTGAAACTTTCTAATTAATAAGACACAAATTATAAATTTTAAATAACTTCTCCTTTTTGTGAATCTACTATGAATCAATAGTTAATTTTTGGACTTTTTAGGACTGTAACGGTGATGGACAAATCGACTGCTACGATTACGCCGCAATCCACAAGCTCGGAGGCTACGGATGTCATGGTGACCTGCCCTTCACATTCCGCAACGAATTCTACCAGTGCTTGTCTTTCGTCGCTTCACTCCAGCAACAGGGTTAAACCTACTTTACTGTCACCGCGCAACATGTAAAATCTATTAAAAGAAATATGAAAAATTATCTCATAAGTATATATAGTATTGCAGTAAAACGAAAAAATAGACAAAATAATAAACAAAGATAATTAGACGCAAAAAAAAGACTGTAAAAATATGTAAAAAATTCTTAAAAGTATTGTAAATTGACGAAAATACATGTTTTAGTATAAGATCCTAATAAATAAGATATTTAAAAGTATAAGTTAATTTAATTTTCTTCAAAATCTTTTGCTAAATTGTTGTGAGAATTTGAATCTTCTACCTGCTTTTACCACTGGTGTATGATAGAGATGTTAGATTTGGGATAAAAGATGGAGGTATTTTTTTATTTTTTTTATTTATTTGGAATAACCAACAGCTACATAATATATATTACATCAATAATATAATATAGCGGACACAGTGTGATTACGTAGCCAACATCGTTATTCACAACTTAAGTGAAAAGTAATAAGATACTAAACAAAACAATATTATAAAGTATTAAAGTTGGGTTAGACAGAATAAATGAATACAAATTTAAAATTTAACACAATTAAACAAACCAAAACTAATAAGATTATTATAAGTTCACTTCCAACTTCATAGCACACACAACATTCCCCCTAAACGACGCAGGCGACGCCGCAAACAGATCAATATTCGTGAAATGATCATTGTACAATCTCATTACCCTCGCCTGCGTGCGTCTTACATCGTTTTAGTGCAAACAGAGCATTCTTGCGCGTGCCTCGAATATGACATGATCGGGCAGGTACATGTAATTGTATTTGTCTAGTAAGGTCCATGCAGTTAAATTTATGGTGTACAATATTGTGCCACAACATAACATCCAGAAGATTGCGTCTTCTGTCAAGTGTGAGCAAATCATATTTTAGTAAAAGTGAACTGTATGAAGACTTAGAACGGAAACAAAGATGATGCATGGACCGTAGAAACCTGCGCTGTACAGCTTCAATTTGATTTTTAGAATTTAAGTAAAAAGGGTTCCAGACCGGCGCCACATACTCCAATTGAGATCGTATTAACGACTTATAGAGCAGAAGGTATGTAGATGGTCGCTTGAAAGGAATAGAGGTACGCATTACAAGACCATACAACTTGAAGGCCTTACCTACTATATGATCCACATGGACATGATGGTTGAGCTTGCAGTCCATATAGACACCGAGATCTCTTATCACAGATACTTTTTCTAACAGCGTATCACACAACGAATATGTGTTATCAATGTTATTACTTTTTTTTGAATAAATTATAAATTTACATTTTTAATTGTAATTTGTTGCTTTTACAGTATATTGTTAAACGATTTAGATCCTCTTGCATTTTCAGACAGTCCGCAACAGATGTGATAGCACGATAGACTTTAAGGTCGTCAGCATATAATAGACAGTGCGTATGTTTAAAGCACTGGTCAATATCATTTATAAAAACAACAAAAAGCAAAGGCCCCAAAATTGAGCCTTGACTTACACCTGAAGTTACTTTAATAGTTTCAGAAGTAAAGCCATTAATAAAAACTTGTTGCGTCCTGTTTTTAACATAGGATGAAAACCATCTAAGCAAGTTGCCTCTAATGCCATTATATGCAAGCTTTTGCAGTAATATGTCTTGGTCCACCTTGTCGAAAGCCTTGCAAAAATCTGTGTATACAGCATCTACTTGTACCCACTGATCTATCGATTCAAAGAGAAAGTTAGAGAAAATTACTAAGTTACTTGTCGTGGAGCGTTTTTTAACGAAACCGTGCTGCTTCGATGATAATGTTATGAAAAAATGGATAAATATAATGATGCACCAATCGAAAATCGAAATACACCGACATTTTCATGGACCGGTAACCTCATCTATACTCTAAAAGCAAACGTGGCGGTTGCCTAATGATGAAAAATAAATTCAAATCATCCACACACACATCAAATTAAAAGGTTTGTTACGGGAAACCGCTACTTTTGAGCTGAAATATAAATGGATCGGCTCGAGCGGCGAAGGACTAAACACTCTGATAAACTCAGCGCTACACTGCAGTTTGTTTCTAGCTGCAGAATGAATGGATCAGCTCGACCGGGGTAGGATCACGCCCTCACAGAGTACCAGCGTAAAATAGTAGCATTATGTTGCTGCGTTTTATCTGGTGAGTACAGGGATCAGGGGACCTTTATCACGGGTGACGACGCATTCCATTTGTCCTTAAGGATGCACAACGCATCTGCATTATGATTCTTTGTCAAGGATGAATGTAGATGTCATGGGCGGCCGGAATCACTTACCATCAGGTGAACTCGTTTGTTACTCTCAATGTATTAAAAAAAAAACTTTTTTTAACAGTGTTAGTTATACATGAAACGTTATTCCAAATAAATATCGTAGTTTTGACGCCGGCCGATTGGTGAACACATTACTAATACATTCGTAATAATTGTGGTGTTTCACTTAAGGGGACAAGTTATAAATTTTATCTAATAGTGAATGCTGATTACGAACCATAAACTTAATCGATCCTCCATGAATACTAAGTCTAGCTGATGTCTAAAATAAAAAGATTATAATTTTATTATCTATCACTGAATGTATCGATTTGGATCCTGACGTCATCCTCTGGTTGGAACCATTTGATATGACTAACCCAGGGTATGATACGAGTGCCGTAAATACTAAACCCGGTGAAACTGTAAAAGCCCTCGGGCAAATATTTACGCAAGCACCGACTTGGCTTAACTTTTTCTAATCCGAAATGATATAAGCGCAATACGAGCAGCGGAAACTTTAGATACAGTGTCAATAACAATGGAAATTCACAAATTAACCCGCACCTGAAAAGCTAATATACAATTTGTGTAACATAAATTTTAGCCCCGATTAAAATTCGAATCCCGTACCCGTAGCTAAGCAGATATGCGTTCTGACCACTAGGTTACAACGTAGTCTGTATTGAACTTATTATTTCGTAAATACCGCAGCACTGTAATATGGCTGATTTATAGTGCATTTGTATTACATGCCTGTTATTACATACAAGGATGTGAATAAACTCTAACAATGGATATATTCCATTTAAAAGTAGTCGTTAAACATAGATCGTGTTTATGAAATAATGACTCATAATCAATCCTGTTACACGGTAGGTATTTTTAAGATTGGTAGAGCCACGTTGCAGCTACTATCTAGACGCAATGTAATTGGGTCGACTCAAACGGGGAAGGACAAGCTCAAGGCTCAAAGCCACCATCGTGAAGTAGCACCTTAGGTAAGTGTAGGAATTCGTGGACCCAATTGCAGGTAACGACGCATTCCATTGCAGTCCTTAAGAATTATAACGTATATGCAACTTGAATCTTTGGTGAGGATGCATGTAGATTATATCTGAATACGAGTATTGATATATAATCTACATAATAACGTGTTGTTTAATTCTTCTAAAACTTTTAATCTAAAATGTCGTATCAAATTTCTTAATCTTGAATTTAAATAAATTTAAAATTATTAGAAAATTCGAAATTAAAACTACTATAAAACATAATTCTTGTAACATTCATTTTGGATCCAAGCTATTCTATTATGCAATGCAGTACCTCTATCAGTAAAACACACTTGAAAATCGTTACCTATTTCTCTAATACTTGTTAACTTAAGAGTGTTTCTATTACATATAATATATATGTGTATATATCACGGTATGTTATATTTCACATACTTACTTTTCATCATCCATATTTACTACATAATCTATTAGGTTAGGGGGCCAACGCGGATCACTACCGATCCTAATTTACTATTATATTATGTTGTTTTGACAGTGATAGAGCTACACTACAGTTTTTTACTAGCTGCAGAGTGAATGGGTCTGCTCGACCGGGGCAGGACTACGCCTTCACAGAATACAAGTGTTAAATTGTTTTGTCTGGTGAGTTTATGGATCCGGTGACCTTTATTACTCGTGACGAGACATTCCATCTCAGGGCATCCTTAAGGGTGACAATGCATCTAGGTACATTATGATTCCTTGTTAAGGATGAATGTAGATGTTATGGGCTGCAGGAATCACTGACCGTTAGGTGAACTGTGTGCTCGTTTGTGACTCTCAATGTAATTTAAAAAAAAAACCATTATAAATTTCTTTAAACTCGATATTATTAAACTTTTTGACAGTTGCATTTTTGCACGCTAATCATAATGTCTGAACCAATTTGGATAAGGTTCATAATTACGTGTATGTTTACAAATAATTATTGATAAAGATGATTTTTAAAATCGCCTCACGCGCATTGGCTGTCCTTGTTTATAAAATTGCGATTTTTACACCCAGACCATTATAAAATACTGGCTACGCTTTTGTTCAGAGATGAACATTTAATACTAAGACTAAGATGACGAAGTATATATACATGAGCATCACGATTACTGATGCACTACCATCACGCGGCTACCGTAACAAAACAATCTATTATACATCACTATAATATTATTCTATTCTATCCTATGTTTACAAACATTCTATGAAGTACTTGCCTCAGTTATGGTTCCTGTAGTCGCTTTGTGTCCATCCATGAAAACGGTACTAAGCACACATCCAGCAATTAATACCCGTTTCCTGTTATTGTAATACGCGAACTCAAAACAGGCGCGGAGATACGTTTACGTCATTTATATATTGCTATATAAGGTCATATCAACGAAAAAAATTTTTCAGACGGCAAAATTCATTCACAGGTAAGGCCTTTTTTGTTGTCAACTTTATCAATTAATCTTTACCCCTTCATTAGTATCTATTTTACAGCTTTAAAACTATAGCAGGAGAAAGATGGTTATAATAATTATTTTATTGTGATCTAATCTTAATTTTTTAAATTCACATGTATACCTAGAACTGGAGTGGGATAGTTCTACGAAATATTTTACATGTAAGGTACAAAATTGCCTATTTTTCTACTCAATATTTCCTTCCATGGATTTTATTGGTTCGTAATAATAAAAGTGTATTCCTTTAAATACATTAATTATGCCCTTATTTTAAAACTTTATACAAAACTGCTTCATAAATGTTTTTAAATTATTATCCAAACAAATTTTGCCATTTAAAATACAAATTGTGCGACCACAGAAAACTCGGAACTCTAATGAAATTACTTCCGAGCCTGTATGTCTTCGGTGTTCACATAGAAATTCATAATTTATTTTACTTTTTTATTTTTTTATAAACAGGTTCACTTACGTGCGTTCTCATAAAACTTTATATATTAAAAATATGTTAATATTAACACAATTACTACATATGTGACGCACAATTACAAGCGAACACCATATGCGCAAGCAAATCATAGTTACAATAATCGATTACCCAAACACATACGTGAGGTTCAAAAATCGAATTACCGATTTATAGGATAATGTTTGTGGGAATGTAAAAAAAAAATAAGCCACTGTAGTGTGGGGTATCTATTGAAATTTTGTCAATGTGTAATTCGTTATTTTATGTTTATTTATAATTAACATATTTTCGAGTTAATATTTAAAAATTGCTGAACCCCACTCCGTATGTCAAGTATCTCTAAAAGAATTGCTGACAAAAAAAAAGCAATGAACTTTTGCAGATAGGAAAATTATAAGAATTGCATTATTTACTGGGATATATAAAGATAGAAATAGTACGGAACTCTAGGTATCAAAAAACTTGCAGCTGGTTTATATTCGTATAGTTTACCTATGTTATTAACTATATTAATAAATAGCTCTTATATTTTTATATATTTAATCTCTACAATTCTAAATTCAATATCATATATATATCGAATAGCAAATGTTGCTATTTAATATAATGCGGTTTTGACCTTCTGATAATAAACAACAAATCGAAATAAAGGATATTGAGTCACGACTCTATACTGTCAGTATCATATGATTTATTTGTTTGTCAAACTTGACGACTTATCCACAAAATGTCAAGTGCGAAGTAAAAGCTTAGATTAAAGGTCGCATTCAAAATTATCAAATTATTATTTTTTATTTCTGTTCTGATTACTAAGATACACACATTGTATTTTATTCCAATAGAAAGCTAAACTATGGGAGGTTTCACTGATCTACTGAGTGGTCTATTCTACAATTATCGTATTGTTAACAAAAATATTTAAGACCATAAGAGAAGTGTATTACCACTTATTACTACTCAAATGTCCTTGAATGTGCACTCGTAAGCACTCGCTTGTGATTGACTATTTAAAAAAATGTCTTGTAGTTTTTACCGTTGTTTTTCCATTTTATTTCATCAAATTCTTTTTATAGGAGTGACTTAGTGGTTCCCATAATCGTTATATTACGCATTTCTACGGTTTTTTTACTAAAGGTGATAATCGAACACAAAGTTTACCAGTGATAGTACGTGTAGACTGATCCCATAAATACCCCTTCCATCCTTGACAAGAAGATGCACATGCATTCTGTGAAAAATATATTTATTTTATTTACAGAAAATATGAAAATTGTTATATGTCTCCTTGCGTTGGAAGCAATGCTGACTATAAGCGGAGGTGAAGATGGTTTCGAATCTAAAATGATGCAGTTTTGTGGCAGAAAACTTATAAAGGCATTTGAATTGGTCTGCAGTGACACAGAAAAAAATGTAATCAAAGAATTGGAACTCTTGCGAAAATCGATAAAACGTATGTTGTTATTTTAAGACGGAAATAAATAAGTTAATCCGCAAGATAGTAAGACCGCTATAGATTCTACAGGATTGTCGAGGAAAGGAAACGTCTACGTCAGTGTAGTTACTTTGGATAATTCTTCAAAGAAGTGCTGATTATTTCTGGCGGTTTCATGGAAATATCTATTGAATCTTATTACAATATTATTGAATTAATGCCTCGTCCCTATAATGATACCTTTATCTTCATCAGTTATTTATACTTTATTGTGCACCGAGGCCTCTCAAGTAACGCCACATACCCCAATCTTCACCTTAACGCATCCAGTTGTTGTGAGTCGTCTAGTGTAGATCTAATTCTTTATTCAATGGTGCACATCGGGGGCAGATCCCAGTCTCGGTTTGGTTGCTCCTGCAAAATTCGCGTCACGTTATGTGCTGGAGTGTTACTGGCCCTAGGTAGATGCATCAGGTACTATGGGTGCAAATCTTTCTTTGAAAAAACAAGTACAACTCTGCCTCCAGGTCCTTCAAAGTTATTGCAAAGGCAAAGTATGTACATAAAAATAAATTAAAAATAAGGTAAAATTGGTGAAAGACTAGTTCGCCTCTCTTCGGGAACCCCAGCATTTTGTTTTCCCGACAAAGTTGTCCGAGGGAATTTCTGTCAGCCATCTCTTCCATCTCTGCACAAAGGAGACTTATTTAGTTTAGTTGTCGTCCCGAACTGCTGGAAAAGAACTTTGATGCGGGTGCACCCCAGAGGTGTTCGCTCAGATCCGTCCAAGCTACAGGCCTATTGACGTAACCCCCGTTTTCTCGAAAATAATGGAATTTATTGTAATGTCAACTGCCATTTTTTGAGGTACCTAGAGGTAGAACTGATTTGCAACTACCAGTACGGCTTCTATCGGGATAGCTCAGATGGTGCCATTCAAGTCTACTTAACTCATATATGAGTGCAATCAGTCGAGACCAGGGAGAGGCCATGGCGGTTAGTCTGGACGTAGCGTGGTGTGGGTTACCAATTTTCTCACGAACCGTAGAATCAAGGTCGTAGTCAACGGTGCACCGACTCCAAACCAGTGAATTCTGGTGGTCCACAAAGCTGTGTCTTATTTCTTACATCGCTTCTTCTGCATATCAATGATATATTGGAAATTAATAACATTCATTGCTATGCGGATGACAGCACAGTGCCGGTCCAGGTTTCGTTAAACAAAGTCTCAGATTGGTGCTGACAAAATCTAGTCCAATTTTTTCCCACGGAGATACAAGTTTGCGCATTTATCACTAAAAAGAATCCCTTTGTAGCGTCTCCTAATTTTGAAAACACTACCCTTGCTACTTCGTCTAGTATCGAAATCCGGAACTAAATCCTTGCGACATCGAGCGACGTTCAGTCCCGTCACATGAAGGTCACACAAAGTCACTTGAAAGGTAAGGCCAAATTTGCCTTTAAAAACTGGGCGTGTTTAATAGAGCAAGACAGTATTTCATGTCGTACCACTGTGTGCAACTTTACAAAGCGCAAGTCCGGCCTAATTACTGTTCTCATCTCTGGCCACCAAAGTACCAGCTCCATCCATTCGATCGCATTCAACGATGAGTGGCTCGAATCGTTGATCAGGTACTTTCCGATCGGCTTACCCATTTTCAACTACTAATAATATAGCAATAAATAAAATTTTATACGATATTCAAATATTAAGTCAAAAAAAATATAAATAAAATTAGTAACCACATTAAAGTCAATTATTTGGCTTTTTATAATACTTCCACTGAGGGGTTTTTTAAAAGCCACTTCGAAAATTTCATTTTTAAATGAATTAAAATATTGATCCCAAATAAAAAAGCCTAAAGATAATGTCAAAAACGGGTGGACTAAGTTTAAGTATGCCAAAAACTTTATCACTATTAACATGAGATATTTACGTATGTATTTGTATGAGCGCTTGTCCAAACCTATCACATATTTTGTTCACGTATCTAAACGTATTATTTTTAATAATCGTTATTAGCGTGTTATATGCAGAGTAATCAAATTCACTACACAATGTTCAGAACAAATATCAAATGGTCTCAGATATTGTAGCGGAAGTATTTTTCGAAATAACATGGTAAAACTTTCAATGTCTCCCTAAAAAAAATACAATGTAACAAACACTGGATGTAATATCAAGGATGGGAGTAAAATTACATTACAAAAAAATTGGGTACATTTTATTGGTCGTAAAACTAGTTTTTGCACAAATAGCGGTGCAGAATAACACATTCATATATCATACTGAAAGAGAATCACTCTTTTATACATTACCAACGTAAAATGGGAGCCTGGCGCTGCTGTGTTCCTTCCACTATAAGGAAAGCAAACGGAGATGTTAGTCTAAATGAAGAGGTATTTAACAATCCTCAAGGGTCAACAAAACATTCGCGTTATGATGACTTATTGGAAAAGAATCTAGACATCATGGCCTGCAGTTATCGCTTTTAAATAGGTGAACTGTATGTTTGTTTATCAGGCCCTAATATTAAGTCCTTACATATGAAATTAATTTTGTAGAACTAGCCACTTTGACCTCAAATAATCTGGCATTTGGTTAGGAATTCAAAATTCAAATGTATTTCTAAATTGGGCTTATGTTATTTTTTTTTGGAGTTTAGTGATTTATTTGTTTTCGCGCCATTTGTTATTTCTAATGACATCCTTCTGTTAACAAAATGGAAAACTTGAAATATCGCGTTATTTACGAATATAAGTTCCACCGTGGCACCAGCGCTATAGACACATATCGAAGGATTAATGATGAGAATAGGGAAGCTACTATAAAAGAATTAGCGGTACGTTTTTGGTTCCAACTTTTTCGTTCTGGAGATTTAGACCTCCAATACAAAACCCCACGGACAGCTGGGGACCCGAGTTGACAAAGTATCATAAATACTCATCGCAGTGGTTGAACTCAGAAGAACGGGCCAAATGTAGTCCCAAGCGAAAGTTGAGTCAGAAAAAGGTGCTGGTGAGTGTTCGGTGGACCAGTGCTAGTGTCAATACACTTCCTAAGGTCTGGCCAAATGATTACGCCAGATCTGTATTGTCACCAATTGCAAATTATGATGGAAACACTAGTCAATAAAACAACTGAGACTGATCTATTGCTCTAGTCCACTGCTACTTCATGACAACACTAGACCCCATACTTCACGACAGACGGTCGCTAAATTAGAGAAGCTGCGATTAGAATGTCTCCAACACCCACCATACTCTCCGGACCTTGCTCCAATAGATTACCACTTTTTACGCAATTTGGACACCGTCTTGAAACAAATAAATTCAATTCCGATGAGTCTAAACCGCTTTCAAAGATTTTATTTTTTTTGCTCCCAACATTTTTTCTGCAATGGAATCAATGATCTACCTATAAAATGGCGAAAGTGCATAGATAATAATGATACATACTTCAATTAATTAAATATATAATTACATTAAAAAAATCTTATTTTACATTTTCCATATAATGTGCTAATTTCATATGTTAGAACCTGATATAATAAAAAAGAGTATCGTAAACAGGCATACGAGTAAAGTCTGTATTTGAGACTGATCATTGGTCGGTTCTTTCGATAATTTGGGCTTAAGGTAAATCCATTTCCTGTCATAACAAAACAAGAATAATCAATTCTTAATAATTATAATTATTTTATCAATCTGATGTAAATAATATATTAAATATGTCAATGATGTAAATGTAAAACGATTATCCTAAATACTATTATAGTTGAAAGTAAGTGATAAATTAACTGATCCAAGAACTCAGTGGAGTTTGGCCACAGAGTGGCAATTATTCCAGTAGTCATGTTTTTCTACAGACAGTTCTACTCTCGCGATGCTCTATGAATAATGAGAGTGCTGACGGTAATTTTGCCAATTTACAGGTGGCGGCAGTACCGAGATACAAAATAGAAAAGGATTGAATAGTATTAAGCAACGGCAGAAGAGAGATTATGACGTCATTATAGTGGAGAGCTGTTGTCAGAAACCCTGCAGTCTTGATCAACTACGGAACTACTGTTGAAAATCAAATCTTTACCGAACCGTTTTTAATAAAGAAACTCATGTCATAATTAATTAACCTCGCCCTTAAGTCACGCAGTGAATTTAAGATACAAAATAAATGTAAATATACGTGTATAATTATAATTTTAATATAAACTTAAGACTAGATTTCATTTAGTTAACATTCTATTAACGTTATGCAAGTAACAATTGTGATTGTATGATTACACATTTGCCAAACAATGAGCATATTGTGATAAATTAAATAAAATTTGTGTAGTAAATTTGCTTGTAAATAAATTTAATATATATATACAAGCGCATTTGGAAAAGATATTAGCATGTTTACATTTCAAGTAATGTTATTTGCACAAAATAAATAAAGCTTTTTATATATTTATGGAACAAAACATTGTTTTGGTTTCGCAGATGTTCAATCGTCGAGCCGAACACTACTACGAATTAAATAGATTTGGGTATACAAAATGTAGGTTAGCTTTGACCTGTAAAATAAGATGAAATGATTCAATGCCAATAGTTGGACATACTATTCTTCACTTAAAATACTAAGGAGATACGGGGTTATCATTAGTAGCTGATTTATATATATATGAGGCATACCAAAGACACAATAAATGAAAACGAGGTACTCCAGTCAACCTTTGTCCTCAGGACTAATAAAACAACTGCGTTTTGATCCATTATATAGGATTGTTGACGATTTATTGGGTTGCGGGGTAAGAGGTCCGAGGCTGAAATGTATTTAAGGGAGACGACGCACTTGTATTTTGAATATATGTGTAGATTGTTGTAGGTACTTACGAATCGCAGTCGTCCCTCACTATTAGGTAAACAATGTGCTCGTTATTCACCTTTTGATTTAAAAAAAAATTCCTTCCAAAAACTATATTTTATCAAATTTCTAGAAAAGTGCATCCTTTATGTATACGAATTTATATTACTACATATAATTAAATACAGACATTTGTATGGAGGAATTCACTAGCAAGTTGTTCTTTAGAAACAATTTGGATGTTATTAGTAGTTCAAAATTAAAAATTATATTTATACTCAATATTTTTTAATTCTATTTACGCCAGATAACTGTGTGGGAGCGGTGAATAAAAAATTATATTAGGCAAATTATAATACTATTGAATTTAAATTTACTATTGAAATTTAAAAATTAAATATAATACTTTGTTTGTACTTTTCAAAGAAGTAAGAAATAAAATCTAGAAATCTTACATTCTAAAATGTATGTGACTGATGTTTTACCTACGGAAGTGTAGGGAAAATCAATATACAGTACAGGAAGGGTTCGAGGCCAAAAGAGTATTAAAGTACTCATAATAACAAAAAACTTTATTCCTTAAGAGAAGACAAAAAAATAAGTCTTCATAATAAAACACGCCTATCATCAGATGAGTTTACATTGGGCAATCACATTACTACGGTATCAGAAACAAAATGGCCGCTTATGTCAGTTGTAGGTGTAAATTAAAATTCCGATAATATTTGTTTATTACAAAAATATAAATGTTATTTGAATTCAATTTTTTAACCCCAGTTGATGAATGGATTTTGTAAAATAGCCACCGCAACAAAGGCTACCCGTACCCGCAACTACGCAATAACATTGTCAATATTTAGTAAATAGAAGACAGAAGCTGCATAGTATAGAGTTTTGTTTACAAAAGTTTTTGTACTCATAATAATGACTGGCGCTATCTATCAAATTAATTTAGTTGTTGTAATCTCCTCCTCATCGACGGCAACTACGGATACCTGTTTCTAGTTCCTTGGCAGATGATGTCCAGCGTATATTAACGTATATAATGGCCATATTTAACGGCTGTTTGGCGTAGTGATCACTCTACCTGACTTGGTGTGTGAGTTGTGCGATCTTATTACGCATGTGTGCTACATTGCACTGGGATGTAAAGGGGCTGTTATCTTGCGGCACACAGGAAAAAATGCGGTGGAAATCTGACCAGTAGTATCTCCACAATAGTGACCGACTCAGAGCACTCACCCATTCTCACCTAATCTAAGTCGAAGTTAGACATAGGTATGCGGCAAGATTTGCGATACAGTTTCCACGTAATCTTAACCCGTTAAAAACCGTAGTAGAGCTACGCTGCAGTTTGTTGGCTTTCTAGCTGCAGAAAGAATGGGTCAGCTCCACCGGGGTAGGATCACGCCTTTACAGAATACCAGTGTAAAATAGCAGCATAACGCTTCTGTGTTTCGTTCGGTGAGTGCAGGAATACGGAGAACTTTATTGCTCGTAACGAGGCATTCCATCTGTTTCCTCAAAGGTGACAACGCATCCACATTGTGATTCCTTGTCAAGGTTGAATGTAGATGTCATGGGCCGCAGGAATCACTTACTATCACTTACACGGTCAATGTATATAAAATAAATATAAACATAGCGGCTAACCCTGATCACCTAATGAATAGAGTTCTATTGACGTTGTTTAAGATAAACTTAATCCGTGATCAGCATAAGATAGGCGGTGTCAAACGGATTGCCTCGTTTATTACTCTTGCGTTTTTTACGTCCTATTTCTGAGAACATAAGTCACAGAGCACTTCCATAGCTGATTAGTTTTTTAGAACGATTAGACGAAGCTCCGTTTACTGGCATTATGTCATCACCGTTCGGTCCATGCAGTATATTTAAAAAGTAAATCCGGCAAAGAAGAACTCCGAGATTAGTTTTAAGTGCGAAGTTAATTGTGTTAAATAATGGCGAATAATATTTGTTTGGTTTATCTTATGTGTTGTACAATTGTTTTAGTCACAGGTACGTATAAAATTTTAAATCATTCGTGTTAAAATAATTTATTTTTATTATTTAATAATTGATTATTTTAAAATTTCAGAATATGTAAGAAAAATATTTAACGTAAATATCGAAATATAGTTTTTATATCTCATATTGAACAATTTTTAATTTATAATTAAACGAGCCTTGAACATCGAAAAAATTCCTTGTCCGCGTAGATCTTAAATAAAATACAGGGTGTATTTTATTTAAGATCTCCGCAGATCCTGTATGTTACAAAAATTCAATAAAACTATGAAAATTCATTAAATATATTCACATCATAATCGGTATATTTATATAGTTTCTGACTTATGAACAAGAGGACAAACTAAAACTTAAAAAATAACAATATTTTTGTTATTTTGTTTATTTAAAACATTCCAAGAGATAACATAGATTATAAATATACTATAGACTATAAATAATAGGCATAGGACATAACTCATTTTTTTAAAAAAAATAAATGAAAATATTACAAAAGAGCATACAGTTCACCTGATGAGTAAGTAATAACTGCGGCCCATGATATCTACATCTATCCTCTACAAAGATGCAGTCGGTATGTATGACTGAATAGGAATGCCTCGGTACTCGTTGTATATAGTTGTTACCTATATGTGTTATGATAATTATTACGCTGGTATTCTATGAGGGCGTGGTCCTACCCGGGTCGAGCGGACCTACGTATACATGCTAATAACATTACATTTAAAAAAAAACATAGCTTTAATACTGTTAAAGTAAATTTATGCATTATATATATATATTTTATTTTGGCGATATGTTGCTTAATACACATAATTTAACTTACATGTAGTAACATCATGCAAATTAAAACTAGTTATACGATAGCTAAGATTAAAAGAAAATGAACGATTTACACATTTTTAAATAAAAAATAATAATTTAAATAAACTATACTATATATTTATATATAATATATAATGTTTTAATATAATATAATGTTTTTCTTTAGACAATTTAATATTATATTCCCTTTAGACGTTACAACAGGACCTATTTCAACTGTCGTTACCTCTGGGTTGACTGTTAAAGAGTACTTCTTAATTCGGTCTTTTATTCTTTTTTATATGGCTAAAAGATTGTATAAATTAATAAATATATAAGCCATGGCTAAAGTTAAAATTAAAGTCAATTCAAGTAAGTGGCCATGGCTAAAAATAAAATCCTAGTCTAGCCAGAAGTCAGGCCATAACTGTCTTGATGACCTCGAGGTCACGATGTGGTTGCAATGCCCAATACACACCCTAAACAAAGACTATTTCGATATCAATATCTTAATAACTCACTAAAACTCGTTCAGGATATAGGGTACGATCTTATTGAGGTCACTTACTATAGTCACAAACATAATATGTAAATTTATACAACGTAGGTGCAGTGCTAGGAACTAAATATAAATAACTTGTTTCATTTCCGCGAATTTCACGATGCTTATTTTAATTACCATCGGTATATCGTTAAGTGAGAATTGCTAAGTTTAGGTTTTTATTCCCAACCGAAACTATGATGACTTGTGCAACATATTTACTTATTTATTATTCTTTATTTGCACAACTTAAATAAACATTATACAAGGTGGATTTAATACCTAAAGGTATTCTCTACCAGCCTACCTTTGGACTGAACAGAGAAAGCAGAATGTATTGTGGGTGCAAAAAAAAAAATTGAAGAGTACATAATTGTAATAAATAATATTATATATTAATAGTAATAATATACATATCAATCAAAGTTATCTGTACTTTACATACGTATAAACTATATATTTTTAAATATATGAAGATATAAATATATACACATACAGACAAATTGACTAATGTCTGATAATTTAATGCCAACATAATACACATTATGAAAAAAGAATATTAAAGGTAAATAAAAAAAAAACAATTGGTTACTGCTCGAACATGGTAACATCTAAATTATTGTTTCGATTGTACCAGTCCTGAGTCATAGACACTAAATATCTTTCTTTCTATTAGAGATATCATTTCACAGTATAAATATTATCATAGTGCGTTTGATATGGAAGTGATAAAAGCCTAATACATTTTTGCTGATCACGAGACGTTCAAATTTAGTTTTCTTATTGATTAGAATCCTGTTACTGTATCGCGGCCCTTCACATATTTCCTTATGATTTCCTTATGATTTCTTAACGATAAGAGTTATGGATGTCTACGGACTGAAAGGGTTCTTATCATCAAATTAACTGCACTGTGTTTTGTTATTTATACTTACTTCATTACCAACTATTAATATTAACCTAATTGTTATCCGAGTAGATAGCCTATGTCGTCTTACTGCCTACCTTCTTTCCAGAAGATACAATCTTAGATGATATTATAGAGTAAAATTAATAACATTCATAATATATGTCTACGTGAAGTAGTGATTGGAATGTCTAGCTGCTGCAGTGCGAGTCTTGGGCTCGATTCCCATCAGGGAGACAATATTTGTGTATCGCAAATCGTTCGTTTTCGGATCTGGGTGTGTTATATATATTTCGTGTCTTAGACACTACTTCTGAAACTTCCTCCGGTCTTGTTGCACATGAATGCCATCGGACTAGAGAAGGGGGTGACAAGACTGATTACGTCATCTGGTAATAATCCGAAGATATGCAAGGGAATCAGCTATGATTAGACTAAATCACTAAGTAGGTGTAGTTAAGGAACAAGCGCAAACTATGTTCCTTAATATTCCAAAGTGATGAGTTTGTCAATATTTCCAATTTTGTAACCTTGTTTATTCCATAAAAGGAGTACGAGTCTCTAACCTTAATGACTCCTGCCTAAGATGCCTCTGTCACGTAGCCGGCTGCGACTTGGCACACGGATGCACGCAGGGTTACTGCGGACCTTTCTACATATCCAGGGTCTACTGGGTGGACGCTGGGAAACCGACCTTACCCGAAGATAATCCTGAGAGGAAAGAAGGTAAAGGAATCTGTCGTCGAGATTTACTACTTTTGCTTATTATATATTAAAACTACATAGACAAACTTTCGTTTCTCAAATTCAATACGATAGATTTTTGTATAATTTGTTTCTATTTCTTTCCTGATCCTTTTGGGGAGTTATAAATACATACAATATAAAGTAGCACCACTGTATCCACTTCTCGTCTTCGAACAGACAAACTCAATAGATTAAAATATTGGGTACGCCTCTACGGTAATCAAAGTTTCGCATTAGATAATTCTCTTATGCGAAACATATGACTCAACAATGCATAAATGACTAACAGATCTCAATTTTTTTTCAGCTTTCGAAGATTGTGCAAGAGACTACCACTGTTCGGTGAAAATCGTTGAAAGTTATATGGCAAGGTTTGGAAAGGTAACCTTTTAATAAAAATAGGGTTTTTTTGTAAATATTATACGGTAAATCACTATATAATATTCATGGTATAGTGAGTGAAAAAGGTACCGTATGGTTAAATATGTTTAACCATACGGTACCTTTTTCAACTCATCACTATTGTGAGACTGATAAAATAATTGTATTTGAATTTATTGTATATATTTTGCCTCAACGACTGATGCCTGTCAATCCATTCTGGATATTTCACTCACCACGCGCATTCTGCTATTTTTTTTACACAGGCAGTAAGTGAGCGCGAAGTATTTACCCCGATCGAATTGTTACAGCTAATCAATGCGCAATTCGATTCTACAACGTATGTCTATATATTTTCTAGGACTGCAATAAAGACGGCGTTACGAATTGTTTCGATTACATGATGATCAATCACCACGGAGGCGGAGCGTGCACCGAACCCCTACACCTCACGAACCTTGGACGTAGGCGCTTGCAGCTCTACCAACAGTGCCGATTATAGTTAATAATAGTTTTTAGCAATTACATTATTATATTTTTAATATAACATTATTATATTTTTAATATAACATTATTATATTTTTAATTTCACTGACGACTGTACAAAGTTTTTAAATGTGTAGATTAAAATAATTAACATAACTCTAAACATGAAACAAAAACACATATTTTCTGTACGTTGTACTGGGAAAATTTTAAGTATAAAAATATTTCAGTTTGAAGCTAATATTTTATTATATTTTTTAAAATGAAGAACATTCATTTCATCATCAATTATTTCGTCTGAACCATGATTGAAAGCATTAGCTATATGACCTTGGCAGATCCTTGATTTCCGGTATAAAGTATTCCAAACGTTGCTCAGAGTGGTTGACATGTGCATGTTTTGCCTATTAAAAAAAAACAAAATGCATAGAACTATATAGGAGGTTGTTTAATTCTTGTAATTTTGTGAGGTGAATATCAAAAAAAAACATACACAAACATTTTGCATGTTATTGATGTAACACATTGTATATGATAGGTAAACCATTGATCATTAACAGTTTTTAATGTGTAGAAAAAATGTTGCCATCGTTTTGTTGCCAAAACATTTGACATTCCTAGCAGGCCTGGAAACACTTTAGTTAGTGGTTACACGAGTTTGTTTTTATCGTTCGGTGTACGAGGAAGTCATAGTGAACAAGTGATCCTGATTTTTCGTCTAAAATGGAAAATTGCATAAATATGACGATAGAATCTTAATCTTATCTTTTATGCGTTTATAAATAATTTATTGGTTTAAGTGTAACTTTGTTTTCCTGCCTCGGCGTTTGTCCTTCTTTGTTAAATTACTTATAACGGTAAAATTATTTGAACTATATGATTTTACCGTTATTTTTTTAATACAATTTTATTTTTCTACTTGAATAAATTAGTTGTCTGAATTCGAATTTCAAGCAACTTATCTTTTTAAAACAGCTGAAATTGCAATGATTCTAAACTTACCTGGTCATCCACATATGAGATAGGTATATTTGGTTTATGTTTATCGGTTAGGTGACGTGACTGCTGTGGTGCAGCTGGGCTCGGCTTAGCATTCTTAAGTTTCTCGTTAACCACTCTAACAATGCAAAAATGCTTGTGCTTCGAGACGATACATGGCAATAATCAAATTGTGAATTCAAACTTACGAATTTAATATTCACCGACATTATACTAAACCACTAGGCTATTTTCGTTGCAACGTGTGTTGCATGATTAATTCTATCTCCATTCTTTTTACACACGCATTATACCGGAATAGGGAAAAGGTGCCTCTTTGTTTTAGCGAACAAAATTATTTATACACATATAATCACTAGTAATCTAGTATGGAAGTCCGTCATTTTCAAGTTAAAAAACACGAAATTACATATGCTGCTTCTGTTTTTCAAAATATTGCCCCTGAGAGGGTGAATTAGGGGTTGAAAGTTCGTTCGTTTTGAAGAGAGAAGCATAAAATTCAATATGAAAGCATCTTATGTAAATTTACTAATGTGGAAGTAATGAGGCTAGAAATCGAAGAGAAATACTGAAAATAATGATGAATTATTAAATATTTTGAAAAAAACAAACCCTTTCTTCCATACTTACGAATATAATGATCTTCCGCGATTGGATGATTCTAAACTAAAAAATTCTAGACTAAAAAGTAATGTGGTTTTACTGGCTGCTTTTCTTTTGCTTATAAAAAAAAACAATAAATATAAAGAAAATTTTATTTGCATTAAACATACATCTAGAATGCTTAAACTTTTCTGTTCAGTTTTAGTTTTATCACAATAATTTACTTCACTTAGGTGATATAATTTAAACAAATTAAAAAGTTTTTGCCTTATTATAATAAAGAAGTAAATAAATGTATGAGTATCATTGCAATTTTCGGGTTACCACTATTTTATTGCCATGCTTAAAAAGAAAAATCATTGATTTTTGACAAAGGTTTTTTTTAATTAGTCCACTGTTGTGAATAATCAGCCTGTGAGTCTGCCACCTAAATGCAACTACTGTAATGAAATTAATTTCTTAACATTACTCTCAATTAAAGTTTAAGCGAATAGTTAATCAATCAATCAAATCAAAAATCAGTCAATCCGCCATTCGACTATTGTTCCATGAATCAATCTAATATTTTATACTAGTATTTTTGCCTTTAAATGGAAAAAATATAAAAATATATGACATTATATAAAGGTATATATAATAATTTATATGATATTTTATATAGCAAACATAACTTACATTTAATTTTGTGATTAAATTTGTCTAATTAATTTTTAAAAAAATTAAAACCTAAAAGTTTTAACTTTCTCTAATCTATAAACATCAGAAAAAGTATTTCTTCATGGTCGTACACTGGTACTCCGTAAGTATCTTGGCATAAAAGAACTAAACATTTTACAATATTATGAAATAAAATTAAAACTTATATATAATCAGCATATAAAAATGACATTTAACATTTTGTTATAATTATCTTATGAAAAGTACAATTAATTAAACTTGTGCACACTTCGAAATTCAAAACGAATATTATAAGTTCAGGCGAAAGTGACAAGCGGAGCGGGTGATTGCCATTGTTCACTATCTGTTTCCTCATCTTCCGACTCATCGGGAAATCGAACCTGTGAAATAATTTAAGTAAAGTAAGTTAAAATATATTTAATTTCTATGTAATATAGAAATTGAAAACAGAATATTTTTTTAACAAAATAATGGACATATGGACTATTAGGGATAGATTTGCTATAAATACACATCACATTTTTCTCGGTTTATGGAATCTTTCTTTTTAATTATTTCGATGTAAACTTGCTTTAAACATAGAAAAATATTGATACATTTGTTTGTCAAGAGTTAATTGTTTGTTTCTGGTCATCTCTTGTGTTAATACAATCTATAATATATACAATTATATAAAATTAAAAAAAATAATTATATAACAAAATTTAATATCTGGCTATCGAATGAATCCAAGTAGGTCTTACTACTGTTGTCCTATACAACAACCAGGACTGATGGCGTATATTATCTTTTGTTAATAAAAAATCATATCGTGGACGTCATTCTCTTGTAAATGTACGGATCTAAATACATTCGCTCGGATAAAACACAAATGTTGAGATGGGTGTGTGATATAAAATTCGCTTAGATGATGATATTAATTTATCCCTAATGGGAAAGGCAAAGGACTTTAGTCCATACAGCCAGGTCTTGTTCGTATGATGGTTGATCTGAAACTCAAAAGTCGCTTAGAGTTTAAACGTAAAATTCGAAAGTATTTGTTGGAAGTACCGTCAGCAGATTCACTACATCGATATATATTTATATACATATATTTACTTTTAGATATGTTTGTAGTTATAATATGTATATGTTTTTGTTTTATAGTTTATTTAAATGTATATAAATATCTATTATTTTATTTAGTATTATAAATTCCTAAGATAATATGTAATGATATGTATATATAATTGTATAAGTATTTAGATGTACTGTATGTTTCTTTTTTCTTTATTATTATTTATCTGTCCCTACCTTGATTTCTCTGAACCCTCCCAAGGTTGACTGGTAGATAATGCCGTAGGCATTAAGCCCGCCTTTGTGCATATGTTAGTTGTACATAAGTTTATAAATAAATAGATAAAAGTTAGTAGCAGTAAGTACTAGCCTAATACTATTTTATAAACATAAGTATATACTATTCGAATATATACTTATAACTTAATAATAATATTATTATATTACCAGTCTTTTTTTTAATTTATATTATTTTATCTCCCGATCTCTACACTCTGCAGACGTGACACTAAAACTTCTTAATAAGCGACAGTTCAGCAGTCAGATAAAATAAATTTTAAAACAAAATAAAATTTATGCATCACAAACCTAAGGTTATGCAGAATAAATAGTAGATAATAAATACTATTTAAATAAAACTATTAGCTCTTGACACATTGTAACTACACCTGCTTCTGTTTATTACCATACTTTTAAGAATATCGCATTTTATTTAAATCTTACATCTTACAGTGAATATATTTATGTACTTTTTCTTTTACTTCTTCACTGCTGCATATATGCATTTTCCATGTTTACATCTCGTTTACTTTTATAGTAAAACATATATAAACAACTAACAAATCTATAAACTAATATATGCAAACATACCCAAGGTGCTAATCTCTTTCCATTGGATTGAATGGAGCTTCCTTGGTTTGCTTGCCATGCCTGCAAACAGTTAAATGACATTAAAAAAAAAGAAGTCACAAGCATACGGGAGGAAACTAAATGCAGTTGTTGCCATATCGTACTGTATCCATCGTCTTTTTATTATAATTTACGATTATAAAGTAATTTGAGATTGTTAGAATATTTTAAATGGCGTAAAGATTAATTTTGAAACAAAATATTTCGACGTCGATTTTTTAAAGGTATTTCAGTTTATTTCCAGCCCATTACGATTGGAAGAGATAGATTCACTATTGACCCTCTAATATCGTTTTATATTCATTAACATTCTACTCCCTAATGTATTATATTCCTTTATTTAGTTTATTTTGATACTAACCAAATCGAACCCAAAAGTAACGTAGTATAGTGTATCTTTATATTGGAAGAAATCATAATCAATTGGTGTTACTTTACTATTGAGATATATACCGAGTAAATCATTAATTTTAATTTCTAACCTGGTAGGCATCGTTGAAAGCGTGCGCGAGGGATAACGCAAGTGCCCTTGCTTGCTTCGCCCTAGCGCACACGAACACGTGGACCACGTGGCTCTCCTCCGCGCCGTTCGTTTTCTTACCCTCCACCACAGCGAACACTCGCGCGTTCGCCGCGTCAGCCGAGCAGTAAGATATTCTGCAAAACGCTTCAGGTTAACGCTCCGCTAAAACAGTGTGTCCACACCTTAGACTTTTAATGTGTATTTTTTTAATATTTATTATATATGACTATAAGGCTACACTGCCGCTAATGAAGAAGTGTTTGAACAAAGGTTCCTAGACATTTTTCTTATATACCACTTTCCAAATTTAGCTGGTTCCGGTGGACCCCCTGACATTTCTACCATATTCCCAAAACTCGACAAAAAATGTGAAGATTAGATCTTACTAAGGAAATTTGCGTTGCGGCTGAATTCCAACCACGAATTAATAGTTTTCCAAAATAAAAGCGAGAATTGATTGATTAATTAATGAATTGATTGATTGATGCAAGTTTTTAAAAGTAACAGTCGCTGAGCTTCTTAAAATATAAATGCCTACATTGATAGGTGAAATCAAGCGAACGTTTTAGTTCTTCACTATCGAAAGCAAATAAATTTTCGTGGAGGTCCACGAAAATTACTTACTTGCTTACGAATTGTGAACACCCATCTTTTTGTCACGCCAACGTAGATCCCCGTCGAGTCTCCCGTGGACCCCTGGGCCACTTTGGGAACTAAGATGTTAGAGTCACGCTGTAGTTAAGTAGACCCTATATATGTATATTACGGGTGACGAGGCATTTCATCATAGTCCTCAAGGGTGACAACGCAGCAGGAATCGATACCATCAGGTGACCTGTGAAAGTATCTACTCGTTTATCACCCTCAATACAATAAAAACAACCCTAACTCAATACTAAAAGAGACGTAGTACTAAATTATTGACATAAGCGTGCAAGTTGCTGTGTGTACTTGCCTTATCTACGAACAGCTATTTAGTGAAGCCGGATATTGACCAACCCTGAAGAAAAAGGTAAGAAAGCCCGTGTGTTTCTTGACTGATTCTTTTCAGGATTATCTCAATATTTGTATTAAATTTTACTATTGAAAGGTGTAATGTTTGAGTAAAATAAAGAGTAATACATTAGAAAATTGCATTGTTTAATTTGCATCGTTTGATAACAATGGACAAAAGATGAGGTCGTTTCTAAAATCAACAAGAATGAAGTAATCGTAGAAGTAAACGATCAACTAGAGAAATATACTGTGCGTGTAGCGTAAACTTATTGTAAATCAATTTTAACTTCAACACATTATGATTATCATAATATAAACAATAGAGTAGTTATAAAAATAATTATTAGTAATTAATTACTATAATTATAAAATTTTCTCCTCTCTGATAAATCGTAGAGGATTTATTTTTATCTCAACGAGTTGTGTCACAATATGTACATACATATTAATTTATATAAACTCGACAGGTCAATGATTTTGCAATACAAAAATTAAATGTAACGCGGAACTTTTAGCAAATAAAAGTTTAATTTAGTCATCTACTTAAAAAAACCGAATATTTTTTCGGCTAACCAACAATAATTGTGTATCACAATCAGGTTGTTTTCAGCACTACATGTGGTGTATACAAATCCGATATATAATCAAATAGTTGTGTCCCTGACACTGCATCCACTATATTTTTTAAATATTTAATATTTAATTGGAGTTTTACTTTATTTTCCTACTTTTATAAAGGTGATCTTATACTTCTGGCCTGCAGTGTACCTTTATTGACAAGAACAAATCGATTCTTGTTGATTGGAACTATAATCTCGTTTACTTTATTTTCCTACTTTAATTAACCCTAAAAACTTAAACTTTTGGACTGTAGTATATAATGTATGATTAAGTAGAATGACCTTGATTTGCAGCTTAAGGTTACATTTGTGCAGTACACAAATTTATTGCCTACTCGGCGGGAATTTCGCGAACTAATTAGAGGTCTTCTTTGTTCACACCTTACCAAAAGGATTACAACATGCACACTTAACGCCTTTAGGCATTCTCTACCAGTCAACACGTTGGCTTGGAGAGAAAATGTGATAGGGCTGCATTGCAAAATTAAATACATACATATATAAGAATGTGGATACTTTTCTCAGATACATATTATATTTAATCTAACTACAACGAAATATATCGATAACTGATAAAAACATCACTAAACTTTTTTGTACACTCTTTGTCGTAATTATAAAATAATCTCTTCAAAATATTTCGATAACTGATATAAACATCACTAAACTTTTGTAAGTATAAAATTAAATTTATTTAAAATAAAATACCTGTATATTGATACACTAAGAACGCTCTCCTGCGTGTCTGCGTCGGTGACCAAAATGCCCTTCGGACTGATGTCCAGATTCACCTTCTGTAGTTTTTTATTCGAAGCTGGAAATAAAAAATTAAAATCTTAAATTATTTACATATTGATGTGATTCATTCACGATTACGATATTTCCTAATATTAAAATAATTTGCTAAATAGATCTAATAGTTCTGTTCATGAAAAAAGTAATGTGATCGAAATCTAGGTCAAGTGGCAATATAGTTAAGCAAATTGATTAAAATGGGTATCGATTATGACAAATTTCGGCATGATATTCGGTATCGATTATGACAAAATTCGATTATGACAAAATTTTGGAGCCACGATATGACCGCAATTTCCAAATTACCAGGGTTGAAATATATAAGTAAATTAATAGTTTAATTAATCGATATAAAATTATATAGTGGTAGAGCTACGCTGCAGTTTCCAGCTGCAAAATGAATGGGTCAGCTCGACCGGGGTAGGACCACGCCTTACCAGCGTGAAATAGAAGCATAATGCTGCTGTTTTTAGTCTGGTGAGTAGAACGGATCCGGAGACCATTATTACTGGTGACGACGAATTCCATCTCAGTCATCAAGGGTGACAACGCATCTGCATTATGATTCCGTGTCAAGGATGAATTTAGATGACATGGAACGCAGGTTTTACTCTTAATGTAATAAAAATATATATATTGAATTCATTTGTATTATAATGAAGGAAACTATTACTACAAATAGAATAGTATTATATAAATAGAATAAATAGGAATAAAAATAATATAAAGCAACTTCACTCCATTGTACAACTCGTAATAAACTGAGCTATAGAAAATATTTTTATAAGTTCACTTTAACGAAATGGGTTTCTGTTTATACTTGTTTATAGTGGACTTTTGTTAATACGTATTTTTAGAATATCAATAAGATCGGATTAAGTAACAGATACAGTGCAGGGGATGTAGGACTACATACAAGACACCCAGGCATGAAAACATTTGAGATGCACAAATAATAATCATTGACTGGGGATCGAATCTGCGATATAGCAACCAGTTCCACTGACTACTCCGTGGGCTTATCATGTCACTGTACCACTTGTCCAAGACAGTATAATTATTAGTTTAACAATTCTTTGCACGCTCTAAACGGGTCCCGCAAGCTTTCTCTATAAGGTATAACATGTTAATGCGCGGAGAGACCACGTAAATGGCTTGGAGCGCGTTGATTAAAGCATTTCTCTCCGCGAAGGAATTACTCCGTGTCAAAGCGTTACGTTTTCAAACAAGAATGGTAATTTTTGCTTATTTTTAAATAGGTTCGTTGGTGGCACTGTACAGTTAGAAACTGGTTAGCAGGAATACGTCGGCTCGACCAGGTTGGGCCACGCTCTTTCTGAATACCAGCTATTCCGTCTGTGTTTTGCTTGATCTGTGAAGTGATTTACAGACTCAAATATTCCTAATATATTACGGTCTATTGCGATTCCCAACCTTGACTACTTATAAAGAGATCACAGTGATGCAGATAATATTGTTGTCCCTGTGTACGCATGCGAGTTTTCATTTAGATTTAGAATTGTTTTATGTGAATTTATCTCATTTATAATATTACATATATTCAGCCAATTTGTATTTTTGAATTTGGATGTAATAAATCGTTGGTAACTTTACGTGTCTTGACATTATATTTTATCTCATTATATCTTTTATATCTTTTTACGTGGATGACAGATCTATCTCATATTTTATTTGAAGGTGTAATTAAAATCTTACATTTAATAGTATGTAGGGCAGAGCGCACAGCAAGCGCGGTAGCGGGTGCGGAAGCGGCTCGCTCAACAGGCACCACACCCGCGTATCGCACATCACTGTGTGCACTCGCGTCGCGCGCATCCCTCCACCAGCCTTCGCCCTCGCACTCAGCTAGTGCCCACTCCTCGCATAGCTCTGAAATAGAAAATGATTACAGAAATACTTGTTTTGTCAGTTTTTTTAGGGTTGATGGACACTGTAAGCCCGAGGGCTTTTATAGTTTCGCCGGGTGAGATGACCGAGCGCTTATAGCGCTCAGTCGAGCCCTCTATTAGTGGGAAGTTTTATCAGGTAAATACGCGGCTTTAGAGATTTTACCACCTCTTATCAGATGGTGATATATATATATATATATATATATTAGTCAAATATATACTATCAGAGCATCATAAAAGCCATATATAAGTCATAATAACTTTTATGTGACAATTGATGACACAGTTAACCTGATTATAATTGATTCCTGCGGTCCATGACACCTATATGCATCTTCGGTGAGGAAACAAATTCGCTGTCACTCCTGAAGTCTTAAAGTAGAATCACGACTACAGATAAACATGTGCAACTTTAAAAGACTTGCAGGCGCTTGGTGACAGCCAATTCCAAAAGGTAGACATGGTATAAAAATTGATTTCGCAATATGATATATCGATGTTATAAGGAAATGAATTTATTTTAATTTCAACTATAAAAAAATACTACATATAATTATAGATACGTCAATATAACATAAAAAACGTTAACAATTTCAAGTCAACGACCAAACGTGACAATAATAAACATAATTACAAGGTGACTTCTCTGATTTCCTATCAACCGTTTAATGATACTTTGAGGCATTAAATTGACTATTATCCTAGCATTAATAAGCTTCATTCGAGTTTGCACATATATATACTTACAATATATATGACTAAATAAAGTGTCATAGTCTGATTTTCCCGGACAACACCTTTTATCCCAAAAAATCGTCATATGTAGGAGGAGTCCATCGGAGGTAGGGAAACATAAAAATTTATAGTTCATTAATTTAACGAAATTAAGTGTCATTAACTACACAACAGTTCAACGTATGGTAAGTAATTAGTTTAGCCCTTTTACAGAAATAAATATGCTCGAGAATGGATTGCCTTATCACAAGTAACAAGATAAGATTTAAATAATTAAAAGAGAACATTTATCTGTTTTTTTTTTAATTTATATGCTGCTGTGGCACTTGGTTTGCTGGAGAGTGGCAGATGGAGGGTGAGAAGCTGCAGCATTGTCAATACTAAAATATTTGCTTCTACTATCTATATATTTATATATTTATATAAAACTAGTCTGGGCATAAATGCTGTTACATAAAAACTTTTCTTTTTTTCAACTTTTTAATTATTTTGAATTTGGAACACATATTATTTTAAAAACTTCTTTCAGTTTTGCGCTATTTCACATATTTTTTCGTGTTCATTATCAGATTACAATTTGGAATGGGGTGTTAAAGAAAATAGGATTGCAGTGATCGCCTTGCACAAAGTGGGTATGGAGCCGTCCGTCATATTCCAGACACTTCAAAAGCTTGGTAGCAGCCGTATGTTCGTATATAGTAGTATCAACAGATACAACAACACTTCCTCTATCGAATACCAGAAAAGGTCGCGGCGGCCGTGTGCTGTTAGAACTACAAAGGCTGTTAATGCTCTTAAAGTCAGAATTCGTCGAAACCACATTAGGAAGCAAAAAATCTTATCGCGAGAAATGAAGATTCCCGCTAGGACTCTGTCACGTATTATAAAACAAGACCTGAAGCTCGGTGCTTATCGTCGATATACAGGACATGCCCTAAACCAATCTTTATAATTAAAGAGAGTGTATCGATCAAAACGCCTTCTGTCGCGATACGCAGGTGAAAGCTTAGAAGTATACTCTTTATCGATGAAAAAAAATTACAATTGAAGAACACTACAATCCATTTTCATTTGTAACAGAACTTATGGCCGGACTAGGTATATATATATATACAGTATATATATATATATATATATATATATATATATATATATATATAGAGGTATATATTTAATAGCTTAATATCTGCAAACAGCCCATTCATCAGCCGACAATTGAACATTTATTGTACCGATAGGTTATCTAGGCCAGACGGGCCCGATAGCGTAACTGGACCATAGGTCAGCATATTAGGCGCAATAAGACACGTAAGATCAACGCCGATTATAGCTAGTGCATTTATGGCCATATCCGATCGCATGAAAAGACGGAGGTGGTGTTTAGTTAAATATTTATTTGTTCATGGTTCCTTCAAGAGGACACTGTTGTGAAGTAAAGAAGGAAGTAGGTAATCTCTGCGGCCCATTACACATCTAAACACACGCAAGATAGCCTCCTACGGACAAAATGGCAGTGACTTAGACTTTCGGTTTCAGGGTGCGGCCCACGAGCTACCATAATTTAGAATTAATCTGTTCGATAACCGAACAGCTGGATAATAAAATAATTATATTTTATCGAGGACAAATAACCAAAAAAGCTTCTACTTCAGATTATAGCTATAAACTAGCTGCACCACGAACAACTCGCCTCAACCGAGCAAGTTCACCATATTCTTCAGGAGTGTTAGTGCATCCGCGTTAAAATATTATACCTCATGAAAAATGTTTGTTTCGTCACGCCTTAATTTCATGTAAAAAAGTAGACGTAAACTCACTCATATTTGCCACCCAATGACTAAATAGTCAGGTACTCTGACTTTTAGGGTATCATCTAATTCGAAGCCGAAATTATATCTTCTTTGTTCCTTATCTATGATGTCTATAAGAGTCATATACTCCTTGCAACAGTTCATTCAACGGATAAACGCGTAAATGGAATGGATAATTTATGTCTTTGTTTGTATAACCATCAATGTGTCAATAGTTCAAATCTGTTATTATAAATGTCGGAAATGTTTACTGTCATTGTAAACTACGTAAAATAGTCATTAAAATAAATAATCCACGCGTTATAGCAAATACGATTAATAATATTATTACAATAATATCTACAACGTATGTATGTACAAAAGATGAACGTGACACAAGCGAGCTTTCGATAAATACACAAAGTGGTATATTCTGAAATACGATTAATAATATTATTACAATAATATCTACAACGTATGTCTGTACAAAAGATGAACGTGTCACAAGCGAGCTTTCGATAAATAGACAAAGTGGTATATTCTGACGCACGCGCTGTACTACTTTTTCAGCGAGCGAGCTTTTATCCGTAGTAAAAAATAATCATCGTGACAAGTCGAGGCGTGTTGCGTTTCTTGGTATGCAATAAATTATTGATAGAAGAAAGGTTTATTGGTAATAGATAACGTTGTGATGGCATTCCTTTGATGAAGCTGCAGGTGTACGCATGTTAAAATTAACGGTCTTTGATATAAAAAAAATAAGAAACGCGTTAAACGACTCGAAAACGTCTGCAAAAAGAGCGCACAAAAATATTTGCACTCGTAACTTTTCTTGATTTCACCTACAAGACAAGTTCAGGCGCTAAGTTATTATTAAATTTCATTTCTGTTCACTCAATTGGATCTTGTAGTCGTTTGACTTTATTATTATTTACACAAATTATGGATATTTTTTTTTAACAAACAACTTCTTTGTTTTCTAACTATGTGAGAGAAGTTTACTTCAATGTATTAAATTAAAAAATATATTGAAGTAAACTTCTCTTGGCAGGTGAGTAAAATTTTAACAGCTAACGGAAGTTGCGTGCACACGGCTAAAGAAAATTCGCCAGCACGATGACCATTTGTCTAAGAAAATTAAATGTTTATTTTATATACTATGTTCTAGTTTTTATATGTCAATAAATATTTTTATACTTTTTAGTTGTATAAAAATTAATATTATTTTAATTTAACTAATGTTTTATAAATAAATATATAAATCTTTATTATTTATATTTAATATTTCCAATCATTTTATCGTTTTTGCTTCTTAAATAAATTAGTAGAAAAATATCATATACGATTTTTTTTTGTAGAAACGCGAAAAAAGTATAACTTTTATCGAAAAAAAACATAGTAGGGACAAGACAAGGACATAAATATAGTGATAATAAGAGCATAAATTACATAGCCTTAGCAAATTATTGTAATAAAATTTTGTTTCTTTTATACTGTGGATTATTATTACTGATGAAAAATCGAAAACCAGGAGTAAGTACTGCTATTTAAATTATTTAACGACTATCGTCTGGTTAAGTAAACAACTCTGCCAGCGGCCATGGATCGTGCTTAATTCTTCACACACACAGCACACAATTCATGAGACCGCAAGTCGACAACCGCGGCCCGTAAACAACAACGTAAATCCTTAATAAATAATCAGGCTACACACGTTCTATTATTCATGGAATGCCTTTCACAAAGGTTGGCAGTGTGACTCCTCTGGTGTTGCGGATGTTAATGGGCGGCCGTAATCGCTTACCATCGGGTGAGATTCTAGCTTGTTTGCCGCCTATATTATAAAAATGCCTCCTTACCAATCGGGCCTCTGAATGCCTATACACACCATACGAAACGCAGCAGTTTATTACATGTTAGTATTCTCTAAGAATGTGGTCCTTCCCCGGCCGTACTATCGATGCAACTTATAGCTACGAGTAACTACAGCGTGGCTTCACCACACAATTAGACATTATATTATTATTAATTTCCTCCTATGGAGATTGCATCAACCCTGTAGAGGGTGAGAATCGGAACTGCGCTTGGAGGGACCCGTTGGTCCCGAGGCATGAGTACATCGCGTGTGTGCATAGACCACCAAACATGCTACGCTGACGTGACGTAGCGTTCCTTCCTAAGGGTAAGAATTGGAACTCTTAACCCCATCGCTTCAGGTCGACTGGTAGAAAATGCTTTTAGCATTGAGTCCGTCTATGTAATTTACTTTGTGCATGAAGTTTAAAATAAATAAATAATTTACTAATGAACACATACCATTCCCACACTGTTCCACTATTCCCGATATATAGCATTGTTCTAGTGACAGGCCATCCTACTCAAAGTTTCTCAATATGAAGTAATCAAGGATTATTAAGGTGAAATGCTAATGGGGAGGCTCACGCAGCTCGTAGTGGCGACAAAAACATTTTTTTTACCATCTATAATATATTATTAATTGCGGCATAAGTGTGATCGTGACAATAATTAACATCATATCATCAACGATAGTCCACCGGTAGACCTTGACCGCTTCCAAGACACTTAACGATACTGATATATAAACAAAAAAGACCACCTAAACGAAAGCAACCGGATCTTAATTTCGTTTAAAATGACGATTTAAAACTCCCTTCCTTTACTGAAATTGGACACGGATTTTGCATGTAACGTGTAACAGTGGTAGAGCTGCACTGCAGTTTGATTCTAGCTCCAGAATGAATGGGTCAGCTCGACCGGGGTAGGACCACGCCCTCACAGAATATCAGCATGAAATAACAGCATAATGCTGCTGTGTTACGTCTGTTGAGTGTAAGGATCCGGAGACCTATATTACTGGTGACGAAGCATCCCATTTCAGTCGTCTATGGTGACAACGCATTTTCAATATGATTCCCTGTCAAGGATGAATGTAGATGTCATGGGCAAGTGATTCCTGCGGGAATCACTTGCCATCAGGTGGACTGTGTGCTCGTTATTACTCTCAATGTAATCAAAAGAAAACTGAAGAACAAACGGTTGAGCAGTTTACCTAATCGTTACTGTTTCGTCACACAGACATCTATATCTCCTTTTTGTAATATTATGAGGTAACAAAAGAACTCAGTTCACTTGAAAGTGAGTGAGTGATTATGGCGGTCATGACCCTAACATTTATGGAGCTGCTCCATCGTGGGTCCCAAGTTCGATTGCGATTCGAGTAAGAATATTTTTGTTATGATAATTTTTTTTCTCAATTCTCTTTCAAATCTCAAATCTCTAGATTTTATTGAATTTCATTTTTGACACACTTGAATGCATCTCAAATTTCTTGCGATGCTACTCCACGTACCTAGAAGAGGACGGAAGAGGACGAAGATTGAGTCGCGTCTATGCGCAAGTTACGCCACTACAATATATGATGCGCAATTAATGTCATGTACTAGTAATTAGAAGATATTGCCGCGACCGAAATGAACCAGAAACAGATCATAAATCCTCGATAAGGTATCATAATTCAGATACTTTATCGTTAAAAGGACTAAAATAGAATGCCTCAATACCGGTACGAAGTTCGATAGCTGTCACTCGTCTAAAGAAACACAGTTAAATAAAGTTACTATTTTACTCTGCTAAAGTTACTGTCTGCTACTGCTAATTTATAAAAGCGACGTGGCTCTACCTATTAGATATTTTGTTGTCACGTGTATAAATTAAGACGAAATATCTTATTTCTAGTAATTCGGTCACTACACAGAAGATAATAAAATTATTGTCGTACGGTTACGATTTTAAATACTTTAAAAAAACTTATGTATGATCGAAACTCCTCGTGACATTAGAATGTCTTTTCAATTTAAATAGACTTCAGCTTAATAGTCGAATTTCAAAGGTTACAGCATTTGACGGTTATTGTTGGAAATAAATTATTTTTTGTTTTTTTTTTCATAGTATAGGCGGCTAACGAGCTTAAGCCCACTTGATGGTATGTGATCACCGTTCCCCATGAACATCCGCAATACGCAAATGCATTGCAGGCCTTTAAGGATATAAAATTAAATTTAATGAATTATTAACGTATATTTAACAAAGTTTTACAGTAAACATTTTACTGCGACGCAATTATTAAATTCTGGACTTCGACCTAAAATTATAAATGTATTATCTACCAAGGCCAAACAGTCCTAATTTCAGTGAGTTATCTAAAAAACAATATCGATACATTAGAAAACATATAAACAAACTTATTTCGAGTCATTTAATATATTTTTTTTCAATTTGATAATTTTAAAAAGAAGGCGAAGATGTAAGAGGAATAATGTTTTCAAGGAAGGAAACATGACTGCACGGAAAATTATTAAGGTGAAATGCTAATGGGGAGGCTCACGCAGCTCGTAGTGGCGACAAAACATTTTTTTACCATCTATAATATATTATTAATTTCCTCCTATGGAGATTGCATCAACCCTGTAGAGGGTGAGAATCGGAACTGCGCTTGGAGGGACCCGTTGGTCCCGAGGCATGAGTACATCGCGTGTGTGCATAGACCACCAAACATGCTACGCTGACGTGACGTAGCGTTCCTTCCTAAGGGTAAGAATTGGAACTCTTAACCCCATCGCTTCAGGTCGACTGGTAGAAAATGCTTTTAGCATTGAGTCCGTCTATGTAATTTACTTTGTGCATGAAGTTTAAAATAAATAAATAATTTACTAATGAACACATACCATTCCCACACTGTTCCACTATTCCCGATATATAGCATTGTTCTAGTGACAGGCCATCCTACTCAAAGTTTCTCAATATGAAGTAATCAAGGATTATTAAGGTGAAATGCTAATGGGGAGGCTCACGCAGCTCGTAGTGGCGACAAAAACATTTTTTTTACCATCTATAATATATTATTAATTGCGGCATAAGTGTGATCGTGACAATAATTAACATCATATCATCAACGATAGTCCACCGGTAGACCTTGACCGCTTCCAAGACACTTAACGATACTGATATATAAACAAAAAAGACCACCTAAACGAAAGCAACCGGATCTTAATTTCGTTTAAAATGACGATTTAAAACTCCCTTCCTTTACTGAAATTGGACACGGATTTTGCATGTAACGTGTAACAGTGGTAGAGCTGCACTGCAGTTTGATTCTAGCTCCAGAATGAATGGGTCAGCTCGACCGGGGTAGGACCACGCCCTCACAGAATATCAGCGTGACATAGCAGCATAATGCTGCTGTGTTACTGTGCTGCTGTCTGTTGAGTGTAAGGATCCGGAGACCTATATTACTGGTGACGAAGCATCCCATTTCAGTCGTCTATGGTGACAACGCATTTTCAATATGATTCCCTGTCAAGGATGAATGTAGATGTCATGGGCCGCAGGAATCACTTGCCATCAGGTGGACTGTTTGCTCGTTATTACTCTCAATGTAATCAAAAGAAAACTGAAGAACAAACGGTTGAGCAGTTTACCTAATCGTTACTGTTTCGTCACACAGACATCTATATCTCCTTTTTGTAATATTATGAGGTAACAAAAGAACTCAGTTCACTTGAAAGTGAGTGAGTGATTATGGCGGTCATGACCCTAACATTTATGGAGCTGCTCCATCGTGGGTCCCAAGTTCGATTGCGATTCGAGTAAGAATATTTTTGTTATGATAATTTTTTTTCTCAATTCTCTTTCAAATCTCAAATCTCTAGATTTTATTGAATTTCATTTTGACACACTTGAATGCATCTCAAATTTCTTGCGATGCTACTCCACGTACCTAGAAGAGGACGGAAGAGGACGAAGATTGAGTCGCGTCTATGCGCAAGTTACGCCACTACAATATATGATGCGCAATTAATGTCATGTACTAGTAATTAGAAGATATTGCCGCGACCGAAATGAACCAGAAACAGATCATAAATCCTCGATAAGGTATCATAATTCAGATACTTTATCGTTAAAAGGACTAAAATAGAATGCCTCAATACCGGTACGAAGTTCGGTAGCTGTCACTCGTCTAAAGAAACACAGTTAAATAAAGTTACTATTTTACTCTGCTAAAGTTACTGTCTGCTACTGCTAATTTATAAAAGCGACGTGGCTCTACCTATTAGATGTTTTGTCACTTGTATAAATTAAGACGAAATATCTTATTTCTAGTAATTCGGTCACTACACAGAAGATAATAAAATTATTGTCGTACGGTTACGATTTTAAATACTTTAAAAACTTATGTATAATCGAAACTCCTCGTGACATTAGAATGTCTTTTCAATTTAAATAGACTTCAGCTTAATAGTCGAATTTCAAAGGTTACAGCATTTGACGGTTATTGTTTGAAATAAATTATTTTTGTTTTTTTTTTTTCGTTCTGGTGGCCGCTGTTAGCCTGAGGGCTTTTTCAGTTTCTCTTCTCAGTCACTGGAGAAGTGGCGCAAAAAAAATGTTTAAAACCACACAAAATAAAATTTGGCAACTTTCGTTAGCGCCTGCTTTTTCACGAGCAACAGTTTTTACTTGGTTTTAAAGAGAGCAGGGGCGCAGATTTAAAAAGCCTACGCAGATATGAAACGAAGATAGATTGGGCGCTAGCCGCGGTAACTTAGGAAAATTTTCAAGCTGTCGAAAAAATTATTCGCTAAAACCGATGAATTATTTATGTATATATAATAGGTGCCTATGAATTGCCGAATATTGCCGTTTTGTATGAAAAAAGTTAAAGTATTTTTTTTAAAACTTTTTTATTTCTGTTATTCCAAGTAATCACCCATGTAATCGATGCATCTTTGCCAACGCAGTGATAGTTCATTGATGCCCTTCTTGTAAAAATCAGCTGGACGGGAGGCAACGAACTCTTCAAAGGCATTTTGTACTGCCTCGCGGGAATTGAATTTTTTCCCGCTAAAAAGTTGTCCAAATTTTGGAAAAAGTAATAGTCGGTGGGTACAAGGTGGTAAGTGCGATGGATGAGGGAGAGCTTCCAACCTAGGTATAAATTTTAATAATATTACATTACTTCATTAAAAAAATGCATTTTCATTTTTAACAAAACTTATGGCCGGACTAGGTATATATATATATATATATATATATATATATATATATATATATATATATATATATATATATATATATATATATATATATATATATATATATATATATATATATATATATATATATATGTATATTACGGGTGACGAGGCATTACATCATAGTCCTCAAGGGTGACAACGCATTTTCAATATGATTCCCTGTCAAGGATGAATGTAGATGTCATGGGCCGCAGGAATCACTTGCCATCAGGTGGACTGTTTGCTCGTTATTACTCTCAATGTAATCAAAAGAAAACTGAAGAACAAACGGTTGAGCAGTTTACCTAATCGTTACTGTTTCGTCACACAGACATCTATATCTCCTTTTTGTAATATTATGAGGTAACAAAAGAACTCAGTTCACTTGAAAGTGAGTGAGTGATTATGGCGGTCATGACCCTAACATTTATGGAGCTGCTCCATCGTGGGTCCCAAGTTCGATTGCGATTCGAGTAAGAATATTTTTGTTATGATAATTTTTTTTCTCAATTCTCTTTCAAATCTCAAATCTCTAGATTTTATTGAATTTCATTCTTGACACACTTGAATGCATCTCAAATTTCTTGCGATGCTACTCCACGTACCTAGAAGAGGACGGAAGAGGACGAAGATTGAGTCGCGTCTATGCGCAAGTTACGCCACTACAATATATGATGCGCAATTAATGTCATGTACTAGTAATTAGAAGATATTGCCGCGACCGAAATGAACCAGAAACAGATCATAAATCCTCGATAAGGTATCATAATTCAGATACTTTATCGTTAAAAGGACTAAAATAGAATGCCTCAATACCGGTACGAAGTTCGGTAGCTGTCACTCGTCTAAAGAAACACAGTTAAATAAAGTTACTATTTTACTCTGCTAAAGTTACTGTCTGCTACTGCTAATTTATAAAAGCGACGTGGCTCTACCTATTAGATGTTTTGTCACTTGTATAAATTAAGACGAAATATCTTATTTCTAGTAATTCGGTCACTACACAGAAGATAATAAAATTATTGTCGTACGGTTACGATTTTAAATACTTTAAAAAAACTTATGTATAATCGAAACTCCTCGTGACATTAGAATGTCTTTTCAATTTAAATAGACTTCAGCTTAATAGTCGAATTTCAAAGGTTACAGCATTTGACGGTTATTGTTTGAAATAAATTATTTTTTGTTTTTTTTTTCATAGTATAGGCGGCTAACGAGCTTAAGCCCACTTGATGGTATGTGATCACCGTTCCCCATGAACATCCGCAATACGCAAATGCATTGCAGGCCTTTAAGGATATAAAATTAAATTTAATGAATTATTAACGTATATTTCACAAAGTTTTACAGTAAACATTTTACTGCGACGCAATTATTAAATTCTGGACTTCGACCTAAAATTATAAATGTATTATCTACCAAGGCCAAACAGTCCTAATTTCAGTGAGTTATCTAAAAAACAATATCGATACATTAGAAAACATATAAACAAACTTATTTCGAGTCATTTAATATATTTTTTTTTCAATTTGATAATTTTAAAAAGAAGGCGAAGATGTAAGAGGAATAATGTTTTCAAGGAAGGAAACATGACTGCACGGAAAATTGAAATAGTTCTGTAAAAACCAACTGGAATGTTCTCATAGACGTAAGTTACTGAGCCAAATTCATTATCAGCGGTCTATCCATTCATTGCTACCTTTGGACTCGATAATAACTGCATTGATTGATGTTTTCTTTGACTCGGTAGCTTTGTCCGCATTTATTTCAAATAACTAATTATATAATAAGAATATAAAAAAGAAAATAGATAATTTTTCATTATTTTATACACTTTAAGACCTCCTTTTTTTGTTATTTATTTACCTTTCTCACTAGGCTAATGTACTACTATAGTAAATAAATAAAAAATAAATAACCAAAAGTCTCTTTCAGTATATAATGTAATAGTTTTTTTTCAGAGAGAATTAAGCGGAAATATGTATTAATGTCTCTTTTATACAATGAAGCTCACTGGCGTTATGATTTTTTAAGACTATAAAAAAAGGTTTTTTTTTTTTTTTTTTCGATTTGCGCCATTTCACATATTTTGTAGGTATAAATTTTAATAATATTACATTACTTCATTAAAAAAAATGCATTTTCATTTTTAACAAAACTTATGGCCAGACTAGGTATATATATATATATATATATATATATATATATATATGTATACATATATATAAATATATGATTAAGAAATGGGTATTACATTAGCTTTGCAGACTAACATTCGTGGCCGCCTGCCACATACGATGCATACAAAGTAAAATTATAATATTTTTTAATTAATATCTCTGATAACTTTTAATAAAAATATAATAAAAAAATCTGCCGAAACCCGGGATTGAACCGGGGACCTTTAGATCTTCAGTCTAACGCTCTCCCAACTGAGCTATTTCGGCTGTGCACGATGTGGCCTAAAATAGCCATTTTGTATGTACTTAATATTATTTTAATAATATAATATTTATTTATTTATTTTAAACTTTATTGGTCACAACGTACAAAAAAGATACGAAGGGCGGACTTAATGCCGTAAGGTAATAATAATATATTATTTTAATAATATTTACGTAAATTATCAATAATAATCACCAAATTCCACAGGAGTAAATAAAATACCTTTCATCTCCGATATTTCTGATTTTATTTTATTAATTGGAATACTTTATAAATTGTCCCACCAAAAGTTTATCTTTGTATATTTATATTAGTAAAAGATTTTTTTTAGAGTTTTTCGTGTAACCAAGGGTGACAAGCTAGCATACAGTTCACCCAATGGTGATGGGATTAATGACTGCAGCCCAATAACACCTTCTGTTAACTAACACAAAACTCAAGATACGACATATATATATATATACGATATTGTGACCATATACTAATATAGAACGCCTCGCAAACATTTACTGGGTCTATGGAACTTTATGCGCGCAATAAGAAATACATCAGTTATGCTGCCAATTGACGACGATATTCTTTATGGGCATGGTTATTCTCCTGTCGAAACCCTGCTGTGGTTAAAAACATGTTGATAAGAGACAAAAAACTCTTCAACAAATGACACAAATCACTAATAAACACAATTATGTTATGTATATGACCATCTCATGAATTCGCTGATACTAGAAACTGTATGTTTTAAAATAAAACCAAGAACTATCATCAAAATTGAGGCATGAAATCTTTTTCATTTTTTGCATGACGGATTGCATCCATTTTTTTGGTTTCATTTAACAACTGTAATATAATTCTTATGATAACATTCTCATGATTACTGTACATTACTTTGTATCTAATAACGGTAATCCACATATAGGTCAATCATTCCGTTACTATCACTTATAAGGCTGATTTATCATTCCATAGTTCCGTAGTAGCCGCCAAGGTACTGCCCTCTTTAGTTAAGAGATACATCTAGTTTTTTCTCGTCAACAGATCCGCCATTTACGTCTGAGTCAGCGAGAGCTCCCAATTCCAACGTAATTGGAGAGAAAACTGCACTTACGCTGTTAGGCACGTGGCCTTTCGAGTACGACCGCCTCCCAACTTGGAATCTTTAATGGAGACTTAGAAAAGCTTGCGATGCATACAATTTTTTACAAGACAACCTACGCGAATTAATTACGAACGGGAGTTTTTCGGAATACGATGTGTTTTCTTTATTTCTAGACTACCTAGCCTGACACTAGATGGCCAGTTTATTTCCTAAGCCAACTTGGTGCCCTTAATCTAACCCTTATGGCCAACTCTGAACTTTGGCAAAATTCAACCTGCCACATATTCTTTTTAAAACTTCCCTTCGCACTTGAATGGCAACAACAGCATTATCATCCGTCTCCTGTTCCTGCAATTGATCACAAAGCACAAAGTTCATCACAGCGTATGTAGATTGTGTCATCAACACCTAGTCTTGCGTAGTTCTCTCCTTTTCGTCGTATGATTAAAAGTATAACACATTTTCAATACTTCTTAGGATAGTGGTAACGAGACATCGTTTTAAACGAACTTGATTCCATATTGTGGATTTTTGTTTAGTATAAGTGATACGTCGCAACCCTCACGCGCACCACACTCTACAATATAGTCAGTATTTTAAATCCAATTACCATCATCATCCAAGTATAGTATAGAAGGAACTCACCGACACTTAATGTATGTCTGTATGACCGCGCTAATCTCGAGAACTGCTGATCGGATTTGAGAGCAGTTATAACTATTTTGATCTTCATTTCTCAAAGAAGGTTTACACGCACTAAAAGTTGATTTATCTATTATAGGCACTATGTTTCGGCGGTATATATAAACTTAGTCAAAATTTACTCTTCCCTTCCAAAGCCCAGTTAGGCCCTTAATTAAATATATAATATGGATTAGACTATACAAATAATACATACAAATAAGTTTATTAAAGTACCTCTAATATTTTAAAATCCATGTTTTTAAAAACTATACATAAAAAAAGATTATGCCAGTAGATAGGAAGTGAGCCTATTTTCTTCAGCGTGTAAACAATTCATTGCCGGACTTCGACGTATTTGACCTCACCCAAATTAAGTAGATCTTCACGGATGGGCCGGAGCTCACAGCACAAATTCTTTATAATGCTGCCAGTCACTGGACTAAGGGTTCTCATATCTTCTGTATACTTGAAGGTCATACCTAATGTTACCAAAATTGTTGTACTTTCGGAAAATATTTAAGAAATTTAATCTTCTGACAAATTAAAATATAAAAAACAGCAAGAATACCGCCTATTTTATTTTGTTATTTTGTAACTACGTTTGAAATATTTAAATCAATATCAAGACAATAATTTTAAAAGAGAGAGGTGGAGAGAAGAGCAATACTCAATCACAAACTACTCAAACCAAAAACCGCAGTTGCGTAAATTAAACTAGTAAATATTCCGGAGTTCTTATTCTATGGAACAAATAATAAATGTTTTATGAGTACATTGCAGTGCATTTGAACAATTCGTATGTCATATCCAACATGTTTTGTAAAAATACACGAAGATAAAAGAAAACAGTAAATTTACATTATATAGATATATATATATATATATATTATTATAATTTCAATATTACTTCACCGTGTAAATAAAGACAGAAAAATATATATAATAAACTTGTTGTATCAAAATTTCTATGATAAGCAATCTTACGTCGTTTTCAATCATTATTATTTTACGTAATAAGTAATAAATAAATTTAAACGATAAAAATACTCCATAAAGCACACGTAATTGCTAAACATGTTTATGTATTATTATTATGTCTTGTTATAAATATATTTACCTTGTTATTTATCTTATAATAAGATAATGTTTTAAAAATAGTATGTTTATAAATAAAATAAAATTAATACATACTTTTATGTTTAGAGTGAGTCTTCCACATTTTTCTTAAAAGCGTGGCCATGTTTTGGACGCAATCTATTCCGTCACAATTAAAAAAAAAACAACTTTTCCCGCGCAAGTCTCCGGGTGTCTGCACACTACGCGCGCTGCCTCGAACAACCCTTCGCGATATGAGGTCGTGTTGAGATGCGCCTGACGGCTTGATACTATCATTCAAAACCATAAAATATAGACTTGATACGGAAATAATAATACGGAGAGTGAGCGAAATCTTTCAACGCATGTCACGCTAAGAACAAAGGACACATATAATATAATTTGCCCCAGACTTCTAATTAACTACATATAAAATCAATTTACCTCAAATAAGTATTGTTTGGCCATTTTATGATATGATTTTAAGTTAGGCTGGGCATTAACTTACTGGCAACCTAATGTATCACGTTACTTCTCCCTTATGTAGATGTCAAATCCGTATTATACTTAATTTAAGATTTAAGTAAGCCAGCTGCGAACCATATCTGCGTTGCTTTGACGTTTTATCATTTTGCGCATTAATCGTATATTTTTTAAAGCTTGAGATCGGTAACGGGTGTTTCGTTACATTTGTTGTTTGAAATTATTGTGTGTATCATTTCCTAATCGTATCCCTAAAAACATCATAATAACTTTCACCTCACGTGGTGGACAGGTATTAGGCATCATACTAGCACGTCAATGTATGTATGTATTATGTTTACCCTGTCTGCTCCGACGCTAACTGTAAAATTTGAGTTCGGAACATTTGAAAGGATTTTCCACCATTAATCGCCATAGTCCGAAGAAAAACTTAATATATTATCTTTTACAACCCTTAAATTTTATTATAAAATTACGGGGTATGAAACGAGCATACTTCATTCCCGATAATGAACCAAAAATAAAACAACTTTTTACTTGATTTCTTATTGACGGTGGATATAGATGTCTATGGGTTGAACGGATACTTCGTCATTATTATTATTCATATATTTTTATGAATGTAATTAAGTGATTCCTGCGGCCCATGACATCTATGTACATTCATACTTGACACTGAATTATAATGCAAATGTGTTGTCTGTCACCATTGAGGACGGAAATGAAATGCCTTGAGACCTGTAATATAAGGGTCAACGGATCCCTAAAAACACGAGACGAAACAAAACAGTGTTGTGTTGCTATCTCACGCCGATAAATTGTGATCCTACCGCGGTCAGCTGACCCATTCATTCTGCAGTTAGAAACAAACTTTTCTTGGTTATACTTATTTAATTATTATCCACTAATAGAAAAACCATAATAGTTATAACCAATATAGTCTCACAGCCGTTTTGCCAGAAGATTTTTTTTTTATAATGTTATAATTTTTTTATAGGGTGAAAAAGTTCACATGGTGATAGGCGATTCCTGAGACCGATGACTATTATTATATTTCTGCTGAGTAGATAGAATACCTGGATATTCACACACCTCACTAGCGCCTGCTACCTTAAGGCCTTTCGTCGAGGGATGATCTCCCCTCCCCTCTATATCTCCAAGTAAGACGTACCGAAACGATGAGGATTATATTTGAAGACTGCACAAATTGCATCTCGATCGGTGGCTTGAAGATCTCCAACCTGCGATATGCAGACGACACCACTTTGTTCGCCACCAGTACCCAGCACATGGAACATCTTCTCGACAAGATGGAACGCGTTAGCCTTGAGTTCGGACTTAAGATAAACCGGAATAAAATAAAGACGATGATCGTCGACCGCATGAATAACAATTGTCAGTTTCTGGAAACACAAATTGCTAATTGTTATGTGGTGCAATCATACATTTATCTGGGAGCCTTAATTACGAACAACTGTGAATGTATCGACGAAGTGAAGAGGCGTAAGGCAATTACTAGGACTGCAATGGACAAGTTGACGAAAAATTGAGGAATCGCAACAACAATAGCCACAAAAATCCGGCTAGTTCGAGCACTTGTATTCCCCATATCCAGAGATGTGGTGCTGGAGGAAAATGCTCGGAGTATGGTGGACTGAATTGCGTACCAACGGAGTCTATACTTTGAGAACTCGGCATCAAGCAGCGTTTATCATCTTTGGCGCAGTCTCGTATCCTCACCTTATTTGGTGACGTATGCCGCCGTAGGGAGGTGGCTATTGTGCGACTTGTGGTCCAGAGAAAGCTTAAGGGTACCAGGCCACGAAGAAGATTGCCTATGAGGTGGACTGACCAGATAAAAATCTGCAGTAGTCGGCAGTAAATGACTCATCATCAATAAATGAATGCACGAGGAAGGTACCCTGTGGCTTCCTATTTATGCTGCTAAAGGATATATGTGTGTTATATACGCGTAAGATAAAAAATATACAGTTCTATATTTGAAAAAAATGTCTCTTTTATTTTATTGAATAATATAGAAATAACAATTTTCAGTCCACTATTGATACTAAGAAATTAAATAAACTTCTACTTATACAAGCGTGTTTTCAAATGTAATAATAAATAATACCTTTAAATTTTTGTAGACTTAAATGTAAATATTACAATAGATTATCATATAGAAAAAAAATGGTTATTCCACCAAAAAACACAACAATAAAAAACCATTTAAACATTCATATTTTTATTTATCAATATAAGTTATCTTTATTCGGAGAAATATGTCACTTATTATCATTTCATATTTAAACAATTTCAAAATATATTCAACGGGGAGTTTCTCATATGACACAAAGTACAAAATTCAAGGGCAATCAACATCCGTAGTAATTCAAAATCTAGGTACAAACTTTAACATAAATATTGTCGTTGCAGGAGTGAAATTCTCAATTGATTTTATGTGCTGATTTATCGAATGCTTAGTGTTCAAGGAAATCGTACGGGAATATGCCTGAAGGATCAAATACTGGCAACTTCGCAATTCTCTTCTCATTCATTATAATGTTTTCTCTAAAACATTTACGTTTTAATAGAACAGATATGCCCGGGTTAGGTTTCCAAATACATACGAGAGCAATATGCGTACAACACCGTTTGCTGCATCATTTGATTGCGTGTGTGTCATATTTATCCCATCTTACCCATACGATACCTTCCTCCAACCTTATCACACATATGAGGATAAACAGCATAAGCTTTATGGTAGATAATAACCAGTGAATACCGCTGTGTGAAGAAGTACGGAACTATATCATGCTTCGATAGGTTAAGTATAGCTTAAGTAGGACAATCGTTCTTGTAAATGTGCTTTGTTTCAACTTACACTGTCAACAAAATTATTATAACGATGATGCCTTCCTGCTCGATTATGAGCGAGACAGCATCTTCTAATTGTTATCTGATGGAATCAACTACACAATATATATTATAGTGCCGTCAGAATTCGTGCACATAAACGCCTCTCATACATCTTGACATTAACCTTCCCGTAATCTTAATGCAAATGCATTACGCCAGACTAAAGGAGGCTCTAGTCTGATGTAACAGTTTCAGCAGATCATTAGTATACAGCAGAGACAGAGTGGCAGAGAGAACAGACCCCTGAGGAACTCCAGCGTTTATCACCATTGTCTCAGACGAGCAGCTATGTCTACTCGCAGAGGCCGCTCTTTCGGGAAGTCAGCTGTCCAGGTGATCGAACCAGGATAGATGTCATACGCATATCGTGCCAGACCCTGTCAAAGGCCCTCGAAACATCAAGTGAGACAGCTAGTGCCTCACCAAAGAGATGAGTGGCGTGCACTAGAAGTATCTCCAGTTGAACGGTTTGGACGTAACCTGTACTGTCGGTCGAAAGATGTCATTTTTTTCTAGGTATGCCACAAGGCATGCATTCAATATACGCTCCATTATCTTACAAATAATAGAGGTAATCGAAATTGGTCAATAATTGACAGGATCGGCGCGGCTACCATTTTTGGGCACGGGTTGCACATTCGCAAAGCTTCCAGGACTTTTACAACAATTCCGATCTTTAAGGAGAGACGATACAGGCGTGTTAAAACAGAAGACAACTCGGGAGCACAAGACTTGAGAACTATCGCTGGAATACCGTCAGGCCCATTGGCTTTGCTCTCGTCGCATAAATAAAATCCTCGTCTGGGAATCATACCGGAGACCAAAGATTCAGAAGCCTAATACTCTAATCACTGCGCCACAACATTAAAACTGTGACAATAAATTTTCTACTAAACATAAATCATCAATGATCCTATTATATCTAAGTATTACATTCCAGTTACGAATGTTTTCACAAATGCAAATAGAACAAAATAAAAATATATTTACCCTTATAAAACTCAGGTTTTACGCTGATGCAAAAAACAGGTCTGTTCGCTCATGTCTGATGCAATAACGCAGCTTTTACTCTCAGATGGATCAGTGGACCAGTGAGTGCAAAATCTACCATCATGTTTTTACCGCCAAATAATTATATTTTAATAAGAGAAGGAACGGAGCACAGATTCGATATTATTGATAAAATATTTTTTGGAATGTTAATTTTTGGAATAATTAATTATAACCTTTATTAAATTTAAGAAATTCTGTTATAATATAGTATTTTAATTCATGTGCAATATTAAAAATAAACTTAACTATAAAAAAAAAACTTGAGTTGACCTTTCACTAGGCCATATCAGAAATAGATTAAACCATAAAATGTTTAGAAGAGACAATAGATACTTTTTATTTTAATAATTTTAACACTAAATCATTATTATTTTGAAATAATATATATAAATTAAATATAACTCTTTTCTAGAGATTCCCAAAATCCAAACTATCGCCAAAAGATCAAAGCTATCCATAATGTGTACCAGAAAAGTATAAGCCCATATCGATATAGTATTTCTATATCACATCTCTACTAAGAACTATGTGCAAATTATTTCGCAAAGAATAATAATATGGTTAAGCTTAGTTTCCTTAATAATTTCATAGCAATTTCGTTCTATTTTGTGCAATTTATGCGTAAGTTCTGAAATGACTTTTAGTGGTATTATTATTAAAAGGTTATTAACCGGTGAAATGTAGGCGCCTATTAACCAGGACGCAGACAATTTTTTTTAATTTTTTCCATCATTAAAGATCAAACATTTTATGTAGCATATCTCTTCGACTGTCACTTAACAAACTCGTAAGAAAAGGTTATATTTTTTTACCACCAAATGTTACACAAATATTTTTGATCATTAATCCCAGCTCACATCTATTATAACAGATGAATTAATATACATAAAAATTGAGTGCGCATTGGACAGGCTCGCTGAGGCAAATTACTTATTCGGGCCATGTACACTCTGCAGCTGAAACCTGACTATGGCATGGAAAACTAAGCATTCGTCATATTTTTCCTACGAAACAGTGGTTTATATTAAATGAACTCATCATACGAAATACAGCAATTCAAAATAATATAATTTAGCTGTTAAATAAATAATTAAGCTTTAAAAAAGGCTTTAAATAAATGAAAAATTAATTCTGTCGTCTTTTATCCTAACGAATACAGGAATTACAAGGTTAAGGTAGTAAAAAAACCTTTTACAGTAATATATAAATATTTGCGATAATACAGAAGCTCCCGCTCGTCTTTAGTCAGTAGGATCGCTGGAAAATTTAGACGCAGTGTTAAGGACCGGGGATACATACATACGGATGAAACGAAAACTAACAATTTGTCATACACAAATATTATTCCTCGACTGAAAATCGAATCCAGGACCCGCGACAGCAGCAGGCTAAGAGCTATTTATATATAGTTGGTAGACGCGGAGGACCACAGCCAGCTGGTGTGTAAGCCTTACTGACAACTGAATCAAGGAAGAAAAATGCAAAAGGCTTCTTGAATAGATCCCATATTATATATTGTAATAATAAATATATAGAATATTGTGTATGTATTGGTCATTAGTGATAGCGAAAAAAAAGTAACAACCAATATAGTATAATAACTGTCTTAAATTTATTTCTAAGTTAAGAGGTTTCCTCATAATGTGTCCCTTCACCACCTAGCAAGTAGTAATTCAGCACCTAAAAAGCAACTAAAAATTTCATTGATGTCGGCACCGAAGTACGAACTCGGTTTGCTCACGAGACACTGAACTACCACGGCTCTTCTCTATTTTTCTGATCGGAACGACAAATTTATTGTCTTGTTGAAAATGTAGTGAAGAATCTATATACTATTAGATATATACTTGTTATAATTTTTTTTTTTTTTTTTTTTCGGGCTTATGGCCGCTGTTAGCCCCAGGGCTTTTACAGTTTCACCGGGTTGAGAGGTGACCGAGCGATTATGGCTCTCAGTCGAGACCTCTATATATGGGTAACCAGCGCAAGGGCTCCCGAGAGGGAGCCTCGGCTTGGACCGTTACCCTGTTTCGCGAGAGCGTCTGACTCGAGGGTGCCCAAGAGGGCCGAACCTCGGCTCGGTCAGTTGCTTCTGACAGAGGATTATCTTAATTAAAATCACTATTATTATTAACTACCTGTACCACCACTTCAGAATGCGTGGGCGCTGGAGAAGAAGTGGCGCAAGAAACTCCAGCAACGCTTCTATCTGTATGGACTGGAGAGAACCGGCCAGTGACATGGCGGTATCGCGAATAACTTTGTTTGCGACGCCCTCGCCGTCGGCGGGGCGATATGAGGTTGCAATGTTTGTGTGTTGTGTTTTATGAAGGGCTTGGGCCCTGGTGGTTGCGTCGTCAGGGTCGTCGAGGGCGTGCCTTGGTCTCCTACGGACGCGGGTAAATCTGTGATTCGCGATGGGATTGTAAGTGGCGGCACTTACAATCAAAGGGTTTCGGTGTGTGACGGCAGAGTCGAAATATCGGCGAGAAGCCTGCTTCAGGTACTGAGCTATGGTCGGCAGCTCAAGATCTATGTGTAGATTTTCGTTACGCAAGAACCACGGCGCACCGGTGGCCTTGCGCATGAAACGATTTTGATTTACCTGAAGTCGGTGAATGTGACGCGGGAGGCATGCGCAAAGACGGGGCTTGCGTATGTCATTATGGGTCGGATGCACGCTTTGTAAAGTGTAATTTTATTACGCAGGGACATTTTGCTATTTTTATTAAGTAACGGGTGCAAACGACCTAGGACGAACGCTGCTCGATTCCGTACGCGGTTGACATGCGGACCGAAGGTGAGTCTTTCATCTAATGTGACGCCTAAGTATTTGACTGTCTTTTCCCAGGGGATTGGACGATCAAATAACTCTATAGTTTGGAGATGCGGCGTTTTGTTGCGCCGAGAGAAGTAAATGGCTGCACTTTTGGTGGGTTAACCTCGATCCTCCATTTCCGAAACCCTTTCCCTAAGGTGTTGGCTGCAGATTGGAGGCGTTTACAAATAGCGTCTGGTTTAAATCCAGACACGTAGAGGCCGGTGTCATCGGCGAAAAGGGCTAGCTCTACACCGCGAGTGCGCGGTATGTCGTTGGTGTAGAGTGTGTATAAAGTAGGACCTAGGACAGAGCCTTGTGGTACTCCGGCACAAATGGGGTGAACTCGGAGCGCGTTCCCTCGACGCGGTAACGAAAGGTTCGATTTCGGAGAAAATCTCGTATGATAAGTACGAGTCGATCTGGCACACCGAGCTCATATAGTTTGTATATGAGCCCGTTGTGCCAGACCTTGTCGAAAGCTTTCGCCACGTCGAGAAAAAGTGCCCCAGTTTGGTAGCCCTGAAGAAATTTACTGAGGATGTGCTCCGTGATGCGGTGCACTTGATGTGTGCATGAGTGTTGGGTGCGAAACCCGAACTGCTCATTGATTGGCAGCCCTCGGGACAGCATGAAGTCCTTGAGGCGGGTGAGGATGAGCCTTTCATATACCTTACCCAAGACTTTGAGTAGGCTTATGGGTCGATAGGCTGATGGATCGGTTGGATGTTTTGAGGGCTTGAGAATCCCTATGACATCGGCTTCCTTCCAGGACTTGTTATAAATAACCCCGAAAGCGTACCGCGATTCGCCACTTACTAGAAAATAGGTTGCTACTCCATCGATTTAAATAATATGTTTTCCTTTAAATAGATACGGTTTATAACATTTCATTTTATATTTTCTTTTCTACTAGTTAGACGTATTAAGTTAATTTGTTAAAACTAAGGCAAACTAAGGTTGGAATTGGCACCTACACTCATGTAATAGCAAAAATTAAGAATGATTTTTTTAATACACACAATTGGGAAGGCGCTATTTTAAGTACGCTTGTCTGTAACATTGGTCGATAACTGAAATGTTATTATTAAAGTAAAAATACCATTTATAACATTACAGTTTAGTTATTATTTTTAAACAAAACATGCAAGTATAAAGAAATAAAATAAATTGCATTCATGGGCTGTAATATCCATACAAATATAATGAATATATATATATATATATATATATATAACAGGTCTTTGAAATTGCCGATTTGTATGAAATAAGTTAAAGTACTATTTTTTCAAACTTTTTTATTTCTGTTATTCAAAGTAATCACCCATGTAATCGATGCATCTTTGACAACGCAGTGATAGTATATTGATGCCCTTCTTGTCTGAAATCAGCTGGACGGACATTAAAGGCATTTTGTACTGCCTCTGGGGAATTGAATTTTTTTCCCGCTAAAAAGTTGTACAAATTTTGCAAAAAGTAATAGTCGGTGAGTACAAGGTCTGGTGAGTACGGTGGATGAGTGAGAGCTTCAAACCCCAACTCTTGCAGCTTGGACACTGTCTGTTGTGCAGTATGGGGTCGCGCGTTGTCGTGTAGGAGCAGTGGGGACGACTGATTGACCAAAGCTGGTTGCAAATGTGCGAGCTTCTCCATAATTGTTTTCAGTTCTTCACAGTACACATCTGCAGTAATGCTCATGCCGTTTGGTAAAAAACTGTGATCACACCGGCACCAGACAACCAAACAGCTTTCTACAGGTCATTTTTCGTTTATGGCATTGCTTTGGTGCTGAACCAGGATCTAACCAACTTGCTGAGCGCTTTCGATTGTCGAACAGAGTCCAGTTTTCGTCGGACGTAACAATTCGGTTCAAAATTCTTTAATTTCCGTGCCTGTTGAGCAGCGCGAGGCAGGTCTCAATGCGTACGTTGCGCTGGCGATCGTTAAGTTCGTGGGGCACCCATCTATCAAGCTTTACCCTACCTATTTGTCGCAAATGGACCAATATTGTTTTAATGTTAACATCAAAAGCTGCTTCTATCTCGGCTGTTGATTGAGTATCATCAGCTTTCACAATCGCCTTAAATTCAACATTGTTGACCATAGTGTCGGGATTACAGAAAGCTCGCCTTGATCGCTCGACTTTCTGCGCAGCCAACTGGTAGTAGAGCGTTTTAGTCTCTTGCTAAAGCGATCGTCTGGACCCCGGCGATAGTATTATACCTACCTTACCTCACAGTAATACTTCTATGCCAGAGGTTCACATTACTAACAAAGAGGTACTCAAGAGCAAAGCCAATGGGCCTGACAGTATTGCAGCGATAGTTCTCAAGTCTTGTGCTCCTGTTTTAACACGCCTGTACCATCTCTCTTTAAAGACCGGAATTTTGCCTAAGTCCTGGAAGCTTGCGAATGTGCAACCCGTGCCTAATAAAGATAGCCGCGCCGATCCTGTTTTGACCAATTTCGATTACCTCCATTATTCGTAAGATAATGGAGGGTATATTAAATGCACGCCTTGTGGCATACCCAGAAAATATTGACATTCTTAGCAACCGACGAAACCCAGTACGGGTTTCGTCGGTTGCTAAGAAACGGGTCAACTGGCGATCTTCTAGTGCACGCCACTCATCTCGTTGGTAAAGCTATCGAGAACAACGGTGAAGCTCACTCTCACTTGATGTTTCGAAGGCCTATGACAGGGTCTGGCACGCTAGCCTTATCAGCAAGCTTCCTGCATATGGCACATATCCTGGCTTGATCACCTGGACAGCTGACTTCCTGAAGGAGCTGTCTCAGCGAGTAGTCATAGATGGCTGCTCGTCTGAGACAATGGCGATAAACGCTGGAGTTCCTCAGGGGTCTGTTCTCTCAGCCACTTTGTTTCTGCTGCATATAAATGATCTGCTGAAACCCGGTATCTTTGGGATGATGCGACCGTGGTGGGGCCGCGGGGTAACAGGAAGGCGGGTCGCCAACCGTTCTCCCTGTTCTTCCTTTGAGCCTTACACCAGATACGCCGCAGGGGGCTGGGTTTGTTGTTTGTTTTCCTGGCCCCCATTGCCTATAGGGGGCGCACTCGCGGGAGTTCGTCCTTGCCCCCGCAGGGGTGGGTATGCGTAGACATTTCCCCATGTTAAAAAAAAGGAGCACGTCGATTTGGTGTTCGCGAACGAAATTGTAGATTTCGTTGCGACACACTAAGTCGAGGTCGCACTCGTTAACCGGCCAACCGGCTGGAGGAAAGAACTGCTCAACTGGTTGAGCGGCGGTCGCTACGCTTTACGCTCGGCATTTGTTATGCGGAGCGTAAAGGTCGGACGGGAAATGGTTCCTAAAACTACGTTACGTAAGCGTGGAATCTGTCAATAGATTACATAATCATTTTGACGGCTGTATCGACTAATGGTTTTCGATTTCGATTCCCAAACGTGGACCAATATTTGTGTGAAACGAAGTGCCGGCGACCGCACTAGGTAGTGAGCATCTAAAAGAGGCATCCCCAAGCGTATAGACTAGAGTCTATAGGTAGTGTTAATGTTTCGTTTAAAGATGTAATAACTTGTCATTGGGATTAGTTACTAACTAGTCAAATAGGTGAACTTTATTATTTTATTTCATATAATTTTGATTATTATGTATTTTTGCAATATAACCCTGATACCAAAAATTTTTCCGAAGATTTCACTACATCAGATATTATTTATTGTTTACTTAGTCGAACATAAATAAACTATTTTTTTACAGAAACCCCGTGTAACGTAGAATGAACATTCTCGTTTCTTTGATCAAAAGCCCATGTGCTGAAGTGAGTCCTGACAGTTGTGGACAATATGGGTGGTATCGAGGACCAGAACTACCGCTTTCTGCATTTGAGCCCTGAGCGTACGTCACGGCGTCTCAACTAGTTTGTCATTATTATACTTTTTATCATCCATAAGACATTTAGGTTTCCTCGGAGTGTTTTCTTCAGCCGCAATTGTGTTAAAAAATTTAAATCTGTACTATTAAGTACAGAATTAAATTTAAATTTTGATTAAGATTGCTATTAACAATTTCAGTGTCAGAGACTTGGGAAAATCTCGCACTACATAACTTCAGGTGACCCCAGGGGTCGACATAAACAACTGATTATGGGAGACAACGAGGTCTAAAAATCTACCCCTATTATAGTTGTGTTACGTGTACCAACTTGTTATAAGAATGACTAATATTTTATTAGAAAGTATCATTGTTTTACTTTTAAAAAACTTAAGTCGATAAGCTTGCACAAGTTCGTACAAGATGAAAACCTCGTCAGTTTTATGTCTATTTATTTTGGTAAATTTCTATGTGAAAACGATGTCTAGTTTACTCACTTATACAACCGCAGTTTTAAATTGGTAAGTATTTTGTATCAATAGTAAGAAAACTAATAATGCTTAAAATATTTAGGCTATGGGGGTTCGAGGTATCAGTTAATTTTGGAAAAGAGATCCCAAAATAGTTTGGAAATCCCTAGTTTACTCAGTTACTATGGCTCGTTGTTTAGTAACCTCTCACAAATAAAAGACTAAATATGCGTAATCAGTTACATTGATAGCTTAATTTGCCTTGTTGTTAAATTGTAATATTACTCGAAAATAGAACGCCACAATTTTAGGAATCTCTTTTGAAACATTAAAATAAAAAAATTCTAAACTCCGCATAAAATAGAATAAATGTATGTTAAGGAACAAGAATTGGGGGAGAGATACTCTTCTGAGTGAATGCCCCGAAGCCCGCACCTACAGCCCTTAAAGCTGTAGATGACTCCGACGAAATTATAGTCCCGAGTTTACATCGATCGGGAGTCGTAGTCTAGGTAATGGAACTAGCCCCGAGCAGTGATCTATACCCCTTCGCACGTAAGGTTATCCACCGTCCCTAAAAGTGATGCACATATATCGCTTTTACTCACAATATGAACTTGTAATCTCCTTTAATATAATGAAGTGCAGACACGCCGAGATACAATGCGTGTATACGCATCGCTGCTAGTGATCAAACTAGTTACGGACACGACTTTGGTCACGCATCCAACTAACGCGACCCTAATTTATACCCACTGGCAACTTCTCACTTACGTCGCCTAAAATACTTTCGATTTGTATTGTTATACAAGAATAGTAGTGGCTTCTTCGTTCATTGATTTAATATTTATGTAATATATCTTTTTTTTAAGAACATTAGCAATTCTATTAACATATATATAGCTATAACTCACACTAAGCTGAAAATGCTTGTGCTAGGAAAATGTTCACGACTATATTCGAATGATGGACTATAGACTACGAACGTATGTTTCGCAGACCGTACCCTAAACCATTAGGCTACTGATGCTTCCATATATTCTATATATATTCTCACCTGTTTACCAGACGTAATGGAAGCAACTCTACTCTAAAACAAAACTATTTATCCCCTTCTATAATATTCAAGTTTATTGCGAATTATTTTTTATTGTATCGAGGGTAATAAACGACACACAGTTTGTGTGGCCAATGACACTCACATTCATCCTTGACAAGGAATCATAATGCATATGCATAGTAACCCGTGAGGACTGAGATGGAATGCATCATCAAAATTAAGTTAATTAACCGTTAAAATTAAGGGATAAAAAATTACATTCACTTAGCGGAGAGTGCTTCCTGCATCCCATGACATTAATAAAATAGGCATTGGATTTACTTATATTTTCTTGCAAATATGTTAACATTTATGTTAACATATTTACAAGATAGATATACAGATGCATTACAGCTGCGGTGTGACTAGCATGTCAGTCATGTATATATATATATATATATATATATACATGAAATCCTGTACAAACTACCATACTAACAGTATTTTGAGACGATTGTAGATTGTAATACATCTCTTAAATGACTAAAATGAACAAATTATAATTTCAGAAAACATTTTATTTATACTTATTATGTTTCTCAAAGAAACATACAACCTGTATAAATATCTATTTACAAAATTCAATATAAAATTTGGCCAATTTGTAGCTAAATTATGCATTATGTATCATAATAATAAAAAAACAATTCTTAAAGGATAATAAGAATATAATTCCAATAAAATAATCCTTATATACTGTTAAATGTTGACAGCATATTAAAATACTTTAATATAATAATTACTTACTAATGAAGCGGTCATCCCTGGTGTTGTTAGTTGCCTTGTTGATTATGAAGATGCCCTTACATGATATTGAGTAATAATAGAAAATGCTATGTATCACTGCTGAGAAGAGGCTGCTTGGTACAGAATATTAAGCAACTGTACAGTGATTGGCAGACATATCTTTTAAATATTGTTTCTTTTATTTCTCAGATATGCAAGTTTTCTCTAATACAAAGTAACTTATTATTGCTTTTTTATAAAAAAATAATTTATTTGTTCATAATATATTAAGGTATATCTTAAAACAATTACGGTATGTTTTACAACAATTTTCTACTACAATGGTTAAAATGTCATAGACATGTCAATCAGTTCTATTTAATGAAAATGTTGAAAAAAATTTAATTCTAACTAGGAGTATTAAACTTTATTAACTCATTTAACTTCTATTTATAAAAAACAATTCATACCACTCGGCACATTTTCAACAACTGTTGTTAGAATACTTTGCAATAGAAAATTTGGTTTAAGTTATGTGGTCAAAGTTCCATACTTAATTTTTTATTGCACAGTAAACAACTTATTAAAGGTAACTTAACTGCTAGTTAATGGTGTCTGTCTTTCATAATTTTAAGTATCTATCAATTTATAAATTTTGTTATATATTATCACAGATATCTAAAACTACTGACAACATAAAACAAAATCATATGGTAAATTGAAACCTAGAAAACTTTGAAGCGATAATTATTTCAATCTCATGTACAGATTTTGAAAAGAAATTAGAATAGTAGAAAATTATTATTAATTTATTATACAATAAAAGTTCAGCATTTCATTATTATTAACATTGTCTATGCCAGGATAAAATAAATATTTAGTTTCTCAATTTATTATTTACCTCCAAATAGTTAAAATTCATTTTAACACATATATTGAAAAAAAAAGTAAAAAGTTTGAAGTATTCAACTTTAAAAATTATACTTCCACCTAAATTTTATTTGCAATTCATAAATTTATTGTAATAGCTATCAATTCTCTCTCAATTCAGTCAACTCCATTCTTATAATCAAACTAAACAGAACTATTTTAATTCTGTCTACATAATGTAAATTAAATTAATAGCTAAATAGGCATTTCCACAAGGAATATTTACAAAATAACTTCATTTCTTTCACTATAAGTGAAAATAAAACATTACTATAAATAATTTATTAAATCTTAAATCGCAACATTTATTATGAATTAAAACTAGTTTATGATTTAATTTAGGCAGTCACTTCACCTCCTTCTTCACTGGCAGTCTTTTCTGCAAGCTTAATAGTAGGTGGTTTTAGGATGCATCATTTTTTCTTTCTGTCCTGTGTACATTTAGGACAATACCATTTGCCTTTAGGTTTAATTTTAAGATCAACACATGCAAAATGAAACCACTCTATAGGGCAATCAGGGTTATCACAACCTATCATCTCACCATAAGACACTTGGTGGCACAAACAGTATGTTGGTTCATTAGGATCCACTGGCATATCTAAGACGTCGCTCGGGTGAGCCATGCCAGCTACAGAATCAAGGTCCGCGTTTTCTTCCTGCTCCTTGACAGCATTAGTTGCAGTTGTCGTACCTTTCCGCTGTGCTTTCTTTTTCGCTGCTGATCTACCATTTGCTGCTGCGTCATCTTCGCTAGAAGCACCCGCACGTTTTTTCTTACCTGTAGCAGCTGCAGCCTTTTCGTTACCTTTATGCTTCTTCCTGCCCTTCTTCACAGTCGTAGTGTTAGCTTCCTGGTCCGCGGCAGCTTGTTGCGCGGCACGCGAGCTCATTACTTTCTCTTGAATTTCTGTTTCGAAGCGTGCGAGGTCAGAGTCAAGGCGCCTTATGTGCTTATCTACTAATTCATACGTCTGTATAGCAAGCTGCACCTTATCATCACCGTACTCCTTAGCTTTATTAAATAGTCCCTGGATAGTGTTCACCTTTTCCTTTTTGGTTTCATCGTCCATTTTAGGAATATTCGGCAATAATTCGTCGGCCATAAGATCGATTGTCCTCATTAGTCCGTGAGCGCGGTCATCAAGATCACGCATCAATTTAAAATTTCTTTGCAATTCTATGGGCAGATGTTGGAGACTATCTAAATAATGCTCCAAATAAAGTGCTGAAGTCATTTTGCAATGTTTTGTAACGACTCCACTTTATAAAACAGAAAAGCTGTGTCGCACAAAAATTAAAGATTAATTCAAATATTATCTAAGATTTCTTTGATTTCTCAGTAGTTCTCTATTGCTCCACTCCAAATAATCTGTTTCTTAACAATTTTCATTAATAAAAAATCAAAAGTAAACTTTTTAATTTATCACCAATTACAATACAAGCTAACGATAGCAACAGCGAACAGCGAGCACGGACGAAATGTTTGACGTTCCATTTCACAAAATTTGTAACTAAGCCTATCGTGGTAAAAACTTTTTAAAACGCTTACAATTTTATTTTTTACTGTGTTAAATCTATGAAGCATAATGGGTCGGGAAAAACTTTTTTCATATTTTATACGTAAAAAGTTACAGTAAAATTTTTTGGTTGTAATGTTTGTATCTGGGGGTTTTGATACCAATACTATAAACGCTTTTTAAAAACAGAAAATTAAAAACGGTTTCCCGCCATTTTTCTATGGTTTTTCTGTACGCCAAAATCGATACATTTTAAAGTTTTATTACAAAAAAGGGAAAAATTCTATACAAGCCACAAAAAAAATTGTGACCTTAATGGGCTAAACACAGAGACAGTAAGAGTAGCTCAAAATTAGTTCAAGCATTTTCAGTCCAATAATTTTGAAGTAAAGATGAAGCTCGCTCTGTTCGAGTTGTTATAGATAAAGTGGATGTCATTTTTGAAAACGTGGAGCAAGAACGGCATATTAGTATTTACGACATAGCTAGGGTTGACCACAAAAAAGTTTTAACCCATTTGAAAAAGTCTGGGAATACAAAAAAGCTCGATATTTGGGTGCCACACGAGCTCACTGCAAGAAACCTAATGAATCGTATTTGCGATTCTCTATTAAAACGTAATGAAACCGAACCTTTAAAACGTGCAAAAAAGATCAATTCCTACAACAATAGGATTATTTCACTACCTACAAAATCGCAAGAAGTTATTGAATAAAATGGCACATATACATTTTATTCAAATGTAAATAAACTATGAAAAAAAGTCTTAATTAAAAAGTTTATATGTATATAAAATACGAAAACAACTTTTTCTTCTTTTATTATAAATACGTCTCCTACAAAATGAAAATTCATCTTTTAAGAACATAAATTTTTAGAAAATAATTTTATGATTTGTAATTTGTTTTAGAATCATCTATAATACGGTATATCATCAATAATACTAAGTGTTTTAACAAGTATAACTTCAAAACGCAAAGTTATCGCAAGAAATCAATTGGTTAAATTCGGTGGTTCAAGTTTTAAGTTGGGAAAGGACTATCGATAGCATTGTAAGTATTAGCAAATTACAGTTCGAATTGAACAAGAGGGCGCTTTTGTTGTCAACGGTTTACTTTTAAATTTATTTATACAACATGTGTTCCGTTCCTGACAAAAATATTAAGCAATTCCCTGTTCAACTTTAAAGAAACGGGCTCTGTGCTCAAAAGGAAGTCTTCTTGTAGCGCACTTCGACAGTACTGGAAAATGTGGCTGATTCTTAGAGAAATGTTTCCACTGGGGTAGGAAGGTGACCAATACATACGCTGAATTTGACCCCATGTATTTTTTTCTTTGAGGCTTTCGACTAGCCAAGTAGTACCAATATCGCCCTAAAACAATGGAAGATCATATGGATGACAATGAGATAGGAAGTCAATAACACCGCCTGAAATGACTCTGGGTCATGTATAATTTCCAATAGAACAATGTATTGATAATGGAGGCCTCCTCCACACTAGTGGTTATTTTTGGTTTCATTGTTATTAATTTCCTAAATAGTAGAGTTCTTTCTATAGCCTACCCCAACCTCTATGTGAATATATCTAGCATTCTATCACTTATTTTTTCATCATTCATCAATATCTAGCTGTGGGAAGTGCTTTATGTTGCTTTTGTACAATTTTTTCTTCAGTTTTTATCATCATATTATTTATTTAATTTATAATAGAGATATATCTTCATGTCATATTTGATGTAGTAAATAATAAATAATCATCCTAATTTCCTCCTCTCAATACCTTGCAACAAATACTAATCAAACTCAAGAGAAGTGAATGGGTAAAAATAAAACAAACAAGTTATATATTTTCTTTTATTGTATTAGCAAATAAACAAGTTATAAAATATTTTCTTAATAGAAGTGACACTTTACTTCGCATTACAAAGCATTTTCTGATGTACATGAATTATGATGATCTTTTAAAAAGCATATTAAGAATAATAGCCATGAAATTAAATATGTTCCTCCGTTAATTTCTTTTACATATTTATATATTCAAAAATTCTTGTAGTAAGTTAACAGTTGATACCACCACATCAAGGACAAAAACTAACAAAGAATTGCATTTATAAAATTTAATGGACTATTATGATATTACAGCGGTTACAACAACTTGCTTCAAATATATTAACATTAAAAAATCGTAAACATTTAAGGTAAAAAAAATGCAAATAAATAATTAGCGTTTGCCTTTTTGGGGCAAAATAAAGAGGCGATTACCTAAACTACATAATATAAAACATGCTTTATTTAATCTCTTACAGCTATAATTTACATTTCTTAGCGCTAATCACCTTCATATGCGAATAAAACTACTATACTACATTGCTTGCTGCTCTTACATAACACAACATTTCAATGTAAATAAAGTAGTCATAGATTTGTGTTAATTGAATGGTTAAACTTATATTTGGAGACACTCTTGGGTCATTTAGTTTTATCATCAACAACTGGGTAGAAGTGGACCCTTTTATATATACAAAATTGGCGGGGTTAACTGTAACTTAAATTGTAAAATCAGGTATTGTGAAATGTGCCCAGAGTTTAATGTGATAAGTAATGATGTTCCCCAAAATAAACGTTTTTATTTTCTTACAATTAAAATATTCTACTAAACGAACTTGTATAACAACTCTGGACATCTATATTAAATAAATTCATGGGTACCTAAAATGAATTGAAAACTTAATTCTATATAGTCATAAATCTACACATTAAGAATTTGGTACATGTTCGTTGCACTTTTATTAACATTATATTCAAAATTTATAGTTGCTTGGGCAGGCAGCAACTAAATATTTTGGAATGCATATTGAAACAGCAAATGCAAACTTATTTTAGTCACAGCTGCTGTTTACAAAATAAGAGAAAATAATATATTTATTACAAAATAAAAATTCAAGATCTTATTATCATCATATTCCAATACATCCAACAGCACCATTAAAGATGAATTGAATGTCTTATAACAAGAATACAAAATTTGATTACAAAATGGAAGCTTGGTATATCTGATACTCAAATATGACAATTGGCACTACATATGCAGGTCACATATAATATGAAATTACAAAACCGTAATCTTAGAACTATGTATAAGTTTCTAAATATTAAAGATCACTATCTAGTAGATAAGTTCCATAGAGAAATTATTTTCTTCTACATAATTAAATGTGGTTTGGTTATTGTTGCAAGGACAATAAAGTATTGTCCTTTTCAGTAAAAAGCAGTAAACATTGCAAACTGGGATTCCACACCATACACAAAATACTACCCAATTCAATCATAGACTAGCAACTTTATAGTAAGTTATAAAGTAACGTATTGTTTCAAAGCATTGTAACGTATATGTTAAAATATATTAAAATCTCAAAACAGGACTTCACAACCGCTAATGAAAAGAGATTTATTCATAAGACGTAAACGTAATTTCAACAAGCGAAGCACCATACATTAATATTGTGCTTAGGTGGGCCTAGATTCAATACGAAAATAGCTAATATGATAAAAGGGACATAAGGCGTAATTGACTTATAATGAGTCTAGTACAAATTACCAACACCACATCAGTCAACATTTGAACATAAGTGCCACATAAAATACATTATACACCAACATTTATACTTTATAAGAGGGAAGAGTAGACATTTTAATATTACTACATCTATTTCTCAAGACTAATGTTTTATCATCATATTTTTGGTTTACAACGAAACATATCCCTAAGGCTTCAAACATCGCCCAATAAAATATCCATAAGCCTAGTCAATAAACCACTGCTTGAATAATAAATATTAATACCATATCAATACACCAAACTGATTATGTGAATATAATGTACTTTTCCATGCACTTCACTGTTTAACTCACACAAACACACACATTTGGTACCTCTTAATCTATGCAAGATGCACAGCCACAGAAAGTTTTTATAACACCAACTATCACAATTCTCTGTGCATGGAATAGGGCGGTAATTGGGAATGAATACACTATACTAGTGTTTCATACTTGTCAAGGACGTGACATTGACTATTTTCGTCGCCATGTGAGCGAGAACGAGGACGGGGATTGGCTTCGGCCCCAGCGCTTTTGGCTCGAGTCTTCTTGTCATGTCCACATGTACAAGCTACTGACGATTGACGTTTCAATGTCTGTGCTCTTGTCCCCGCCCACTGGGGATCTAAAGACTCACTCCTAGTATACATTTGACGTTTGTTACGTCCCATTGTTGCGTGAGAAAACGAAACACTCTGTCCGCTATCAGAAGAGGGACGTATTGATTCAGTCCTCATACACATATTGCCACCTGCTCTGCGGAATGAATCAAGCACTCTTTCCTCAATTTCTTCAATGTCTTTTTTTTTCACCAGCCAGATTTCTTCAGAGCCTCTCGTGAAGTAGCTAGATCCTTTGCTGACAGCATACTTTTCCTTATTTTTAATCTTACAAGTCTTAAAATTATTCTGAGTATTTACATCTTCGTTGATTTTGTGAATGTCCCTGCTGGTGCGAGCTGTGTCGGGGCCACTACGTTGCGGAAAGCTGTGCCGTGTGAAGGAAATTGGTCTGGAATCTTAGCGCCGAGACTAGGGGAACGAATGGTAACGTCGACGGGTGACAACATTGGTTTAAATTCGGGCTTTATTATCTTTAGTGGCTCTGGTTTTTGAATGATTTTCTCGCCTTCCAATGAACTGCTTTCACTTCTTTGCCATTTTAATAACTTAACAGAATTTCTTGTTAGGCTCTGCTGCCGTTCCAGTATCGTATTGTTACCCTGAAGCTCAGTAGGTGTATTTTTATCACTGTGTGCACTCAGCTCAAAGAATACATTATCTTTAAATGGTGTGGCAGGTGGTGGAAAATCTTCTTTGCTATCGGAGCCCAATCGATCAGTCCGTCTTTCTGACTTTCCGCGAACTGAACCAGGACGAGACAATTTACCAACACTAGCACTTGCATCCTCCGCAGCTTTTTCAAACTTTCTTATTTTATCCCCAACCCCATTTGACTCATCTAGCTTGTTTACATTGTCCCCATTTTTATTTCCAGAATCAGATTTCTCCAAGTTTGAATTACCATTTTCATTATTTTTGTCAATTTTACCAGATTCTAGTGCTAGTTTCTCTGTCCTAACTAGTACTTCCTTAATTTCTATGGAATCTTTCTTAATCACATTCTGGGGAATGCTCTTATTCTCCGATTTTGAATTAGATCTGTTCAACTTAAACGCAGGAAATGATGTAATGATATCTTTCTTTGGCGGCGAAGAACTTTCTTTCGTCATTATAGGCAAAACTTCAGTAACAAGAGGTAAGGAAGATTTTAACTGCGATAGCTCTTTCTTTAAAACTGGCGAATCTTTCTTTAAAACCGGTGATTCTCTCTTTAAAACTGGCGAGTCTTTCTTGAATGGCGAAGAGGATTCTTTCGGAGGGGGGGGTGAGTTCACTGGCGTTTTTAAAGGCGGAGAGCTTTTAGGCATTGATACGCCTTTTGACGTTGAAATTGTTTTAATTAAATTTTCTTTAACTGGTGGTGAGATCACTTGTTTAAGTGGCTCTTTCGCTTTTTGGGCTTCAATATCTCTGCTCAAAAAGGACGAGTTCCGTACATAGCATTCATTCGTTTTCTGCTCGTCGTTGGCCTCGCGAGCAGTGTTCTGTTCGTTTTCCTTGATCTTGATGGGCACGGCTTCCCCGGGGTGTGGGGTTTGTGGAGGGTTGGAAGGTTGGTCAGGGGGAGGTGGGGGTTGGTCCGGGGGCAGAGGAGGCTGGTCCGGGGGGTGGGCGCGACGTCACGCGCGCGACTCAGTCCACTGGTCGGAGTCGTCGGAGTCAGAGTCCGCCCCGGAACTCGTGTCGCTGAGCTCCACCGCAACTCGTCGGGCGAGGATTGAAGCGACATCAAGGAAAGCCGGTGCCCCGCGCAAGGTATCGTAACGACCCGTATTCTCATCGCAGCGTTTCTCAACTTTGCGCAGTTTTATACCTGTAGAGTAAAGAATTATATGTAATGTCCAGATTCAAAATGTTCTGTATAATTATAATAATCCACTGCTTACTGATATACTCATATGATAATCATTAGAAGTAGTTGAATCAATTGGTATGTGCAACCCCAAAGCAACCATTTTGTGTACTGTTCATTGCAGACTCATTTTTGATCAAATGTAACAAAATTGAGATATAAACATTTGACAATTTGGGTATTGTATTACTCAATTATGACAAATTATGTTATTATTAATCTCCTACTTTATAATATCTATTTATAGAGTAATGCAACACTAGAACCAACCCGTTCAGGTCTGTGGAATGATCAAATGAAATCAAATGCCATGTATGAGAAAGACCTACCTGTTAATTAATAGTCATCTGATATTGATGATTTTAAAAACGTTTTTGAATTCTTATCTCATATTCATTAAATTGTCAATAAAACAAATGCCTTAACAATGCATTTCTGCAAGATTGCAAAATATTTACATTGCTAATATGAATATTTCCCATATTTTCTAGATGAGACAGCGAGGTAATTTTAAGGTATTTGAGACAATTTATATTAAAATTAACTACCTAATTTCACATTACCGGTACATAATGTAACTGATGCAACGATTAATTACCAGTCATTGCAAAAATGATCTTAATCATTGATTGATAAGAACATGACTTTGATTACAAGTGGTTGACTTGTAAGAAGTTTTGGGGTCCGACTTGATCAACAAAAGACAAAATGGGTAACATCACTTACAAGACATGGTTCACAAGATAATGTTCGTTGTGCATGTCATAAAGTGACATAAAATTTTATTTAACTTGGATGCTGTTTTTCTTCGTAAAATACTTGTACCAATTGCTTTTGTCGCAGACTTTAAATAATCACTGTGTGGTACACTTGGATCTTCTTTTCATGGAAGTTGTGGAACAAATACTAAAACCAGACTTAATACAGACCAGGCCCGAAAACAAATGACTTAGGTTTTGCACAGATATGTATTATTTAGTTCATTATCAAAATACTTCAGTGGAGTGACAGACATCACACCCTATTTCCATATGTGTTGTAAAACGCAACAACTATGTTCTGTATCTAAATCTAATGTGATCCCCAATCTGCATTCCTTTTTTTGAAATCACTATATCCAGCAGTAAGTAGTTTAAAGTATGCCAATAAATGGCTTGTAGGAAAAAGGGAAGGTAACATTTTCTCCAAATGACATGTGACTTTAACAGATTGGTCCAAAACTCATAACACATTAATGGAAACCAGAATTATATGCGCGAGTTCAGAGTCGATTACGTGAGAGTATGGGCACTACAAAAATGGTTATCTCGGTCTACAACCTAGAGCTAGAAAAATGTCTGGATTATGCTGGAAACGTTACCGTCACGGATGGCCTTAAGCAGGTCAGAGCGTGGGTCGGCGTGTGGTGCGGCAGGCGGGCGCGGCTTGAGAGCGGACGCGCCGCGCAGTAAAGCTGCGGGGGAGGGCGCACGCGGGCGATCGCCGGGCGCGGGAGGCGCTGGCGGCGGTGCGGGGGCGACGGGGCCGGCGGCGGCGGCGGACTCATCGGTTCTTCTGTTGACATCATACCTAAAACAATATTATACTAGTAGCACAGTATACAATCCCTGATTGCATTATGATATGCCATCACCTATAACCTAACATATTTATTTAATATATTTTTCTTAATTTAATAATATTGTTTTCATTGAAATACATTAAACTTTTTCACGGTGGTAGATCTACACTGCAGTTTGTTTCTACCTGCAGAATGAATGGGTAAGCTCGACCGGGGTAGGACCACGCCCTCAAAGAATACGAGTGTAAAATAGCAGCATGCTGCAATGCGGCTGTGTTTCGTCTGGTGAGTGTAGGGATATGGAGAACTTTTTTACTGGTGACGAGGAATTCCATCTCAGTCCTCAAGGGTGACAACGACTCTGAATTATGATTCCTTCCTGAGGGATGAAAATAGATGTCATGGGCCGCAGGAATCACATACCATCAGGTGAACTGTGTGCTCATTTGTTACTCTCAATGTAATAAAAATAAAGAAAATTATTAGCAAACTTTTTACTGACAATTATAGTGAAAGACAGATTTATTTTTAAGCATATATGATAATTTAATCATTATATTGGCTTTCATGAAACTATACGGATCTATTAATGATTTACTAGATGAGACCAGAATATTACTGTATCCCAACAATGTCTACACAAATCTCCAGTGTGAAAAACATAGTTTATTTATACTACAGTTGTTATAGTTTCCGATTCAATTTTCTTTCTTTATGCCTCAGCTTAAATAAAAAAATTACATTTTCGGGTCGCAAAGCTTCAACAGCCTGCAACATATTTGACCACAGAATGTTTAGCATAAAAAGTTATTTATGCTCATCTTCATTGAATTAAGAAAATGCTAACGAGTATAGACAATATCGAGTGTTTCGAATGTCAAACAAAAATGTTGAACAGCAATAATTATATGTCTTACCAATGACGGCATGCATCTGATCAAGGTGCGCGTCGAGAGCCGTACGGTGTGGGGGCGAAGCGCCATTAATCATCGGCGGGGGAGAAGCACCCTCGGGCGGCGGCGGCGGAGGAGGTAGCGCTGATCTGTAAATAAAAAATATGATTTCTATCAGCGTTTTTAAATCAACATGGTAAGGCACTAACAAGATAAGAACATCGATTGAAGTTTGGCCAAGCAAATTTGGTGAGTGCATAACCAGTATTTGACATGTTAATGTTCTTTCGTTAATAAAAAGCAATATGTATATTTTACATGTGTTTAATTCATTTGTATGTGAATTTGATCTATTCAATAACTAAATATTGATAATTATAATGTAACACAACTGTGTTTTTATTTTATAATAATGTAACTGTGATAGATATTTATTCAATACTATTATGAAATTATAACTGAGCTATCTTAATCCAAAGCATGCACATTTTCACTATATATGTAATTATAATGCCAGTTCCGGGCTACAACTAACTTACTGGCTCTATCACATTTTGCCTATAATATTTGGGCTGACATATGTGTAGATTATACATCTATGTCTATTCTCAAGAAAAATGGTGGATTAACTGGTTCCTTGTAATTGGGTCCCGCTATTTCAGGATGGCATTCTGTGAGGACATGGTCCCTCCCCAGTCGAGCCAGCCATTGTTTCCAATCCTACCAGTCTAACACTGTTATATGTTTTATAACAGTGTGACATCAGAGTGTTACAAGGACTATGTTGATCAAGCCATAGATACATTATATATTTATGAAATTTTATTATCTTATTTATATTTTCTTGATACCTGGTGGGTGTAAGGTGCGAGGCCTCGTCTGGTGGCGGCGCAGGTGGTGCTGGCGGCGGTATAGAGGGTCGAGCTCGACGCGGTGTTCCCGCAATACTTCCCCCGTAGATTGGTTCTGCTATTCCATAAGGACTTTCCTCTGCCATAACTGAGATTAAATGTATTTTATTTAATTTGTCTATTCCGTGCATTGTTAAAATATCTCTCCATCGAAATCTCCATTATTCTATGTTTAAAATGGATGCACTGTAAATTGTTATAACTGACATATAAAGACATTTTTTATTCCTAGCTACACATACATACATAAATGAATACCTATGTATGCAAAATAAGAATGGAATACAACAACAATTGAACCATTTTATACTAACTGTAGTTAAGCCTTATTTTTACATCAAGAATATTTTTGAAAGATATAATTTGAGTTATTATTATATTTTATACTAGATGAAGCTATCCCCTTGTAATTAGTGCACATATCACTATAAAACATTAACGATTTATTTCATCTTAGATATTAAAAGATGCTTTCAGCGCTTTTTAATTTAATTGTGGAATAGATAAATCTTCGTAGGCTACTCTCACTTAATAGTGCTAATAAAGCCTAATGGCTTATTAGCGTTTATTGCATCATTTATTTATTAAAACAGTAATGTTTACTTACCATGTCCATTACCCGTGAGTCTGGGTTGTCTGTTTTGTTGATTCTCTATCTCTATGGAGTTCGGTCGAGCCGGCTGTGATGTGGGTGGACGATTTTGTGGCGCTCTGTAACCTCCGTCCGTAACATTGGTAGCTAAAATAAATTAAAAATCATTAGTTTAGATCTCAATGGTTAAATTTCAATGACATAAGTGTTGTTATGCTAAATACATTAATAATATGTAATTGATTTAATTAGCACAGTATTGCCTGAAACATCAGCGTGAATTTATTTTTATGATTTCTATTATGCACTGTGTTGTCTGGTAGAATGTCATAATGGTACTATACACACAGACAATAGCCAATCTTAGATATAAAAAAATCATCACTTTGAAACCATTCCCAATTTTTAGAAAATGTTTGATGATGTAACAAAATTGTTTTCAATATTATTCTCATAAATAATAATTCTCACAAAGTAATTTAATATACAAATATATAATTACAATATTGCCCAAATGGCTTGGCATCATGGAACACTTTCATTGGTACTATTTGAATTAAAAGTAAAACTAATAAAAGTTCAGAAGGTTGTTATTAATGGTCAACAGTCATATGGATTCTCTATACAAATGGGTGTACCACAATGTTCAATTCTGTTTTGATATATAAACTATTTACCATATTATATGGAAAATTAAAAACTGAATATAATTTTTTTTACTCTTAGACATTTTGTAACTTACTATTTAAAAAAAAAAGAAAATAAAGAGCAACTATTCGAGTTTCTTGCCATTTCTTCTCGCTAGCAGCTGCCTTCCAAAGCAGTGGTTTTATTAGCGATCTTTATGTTTCAAAAGTGTTTTGATTTGATACCACGCCCATAGGCAGGAAGATTTGAGAGCCCCTCTCAGGGAGAACCAAACTTTGGCTTACACCACTATCGTAAACCTAAGTATTGAAGTATTCCAACTCGCACCCGATGGAGAACTATGCATACAGTGGGCTCTGTCATAACTAAATGTCGGGTTATATTATATGTGGACTTATAAATATATATAAATAATTATTCTTAATAAGTTGGAGTGCTTTTTAAATATTTCCTTAACATTTATTTATTAACTTAAGTATGATCACGTTTCCCTCTATCGTTCACAACTCAAGTGGCACTCTACTCGACAAAGTCGTAGCTCTAGAATTCCGCTTGTTCTCTATTCTATATTACATGATTCAAATTATCCATCTTATCTTAAAGATCACTTCCAATTCTCACATTCCTCTCTTGACAGTCCACTCAATCCCTAAATAGAATGAGAATTAGTGCTCCATACCATTGCACTGGGTTATTCCATTATTCTTTCATAGTACAGGCCGTACTCTTTTGGAACGCCGTTCCGGATGATGTCAAGAATGCACCCAGTGATGTTTCTTTTGAATCCCTTCTTCAATAACAATATTTGAAGGCAAATAACATCTGATATATTTATTTTCCATTGGTATTTGTGTATTTATGTGTATATATATCTATATATGTAGATATATATATATTCATATAATAACATATTTATATTGTTATGCATGTATTATTATTCATATTAATTATGTATCATTTTGTTATGTATCTATGTATAATTTGATATTTTTATCTAAATAACCTTTTTTTATTTTTATGCCTACCAACATATACTCACGAACTCTAAGGGTTGTAAACTTGTTATTTAAGGACCATTAAGAATATACAAATAAATAAATGAAAAGTTACTTACTCTGATAAAGAGGTTCACGGTAATGTGTTTCTATGTTATAATGCCGTAATTGACTCGGTGCCATGATGTGCTCGCCGCGTGTGACCGCCTCAGCCTTTTGCCTTTCCCGCGTGGAATGCGGGGCCCTCACTCGCCGGGTGCTGCGGCCGTCGTTGCCACCGCTGCGGGGTTGACGCACCTGAACGCAGGTTTTACTTTATGATACGGAGTGGACAAAAGAGTACACAAGTTTCAATTGACAATAACATTCGTCCTCTATAAGGGATCATAATACAGATCATCAGGGATGTAAACACACTTCCATCCAGAAATGTCAAGAGGGATATTATTAAGGTCTACTATTATGTATATATTTATATATAAATTTACTTTTAGATATGTTTGTATTTATAATATGTATATGTTTTTGTTTTATAGGTTATGTAAATGTATATAAATATCTATTATTTTATTTGTATTATAAATTCCTAAGATAATATGTAATGATATGTATATATAATTGTATAAGTATTTAGATGTACTGTATGTTTCTTTATTATTATTCATCTGTCCCTACCTTGATTTCTCTGAACCCTCCCAAGGTTGACCGGTAGATAATGCCTTAGACATTAAGTCCGCCTTTGTGCATATGTTAGTTGTACAAAAGTTTATAGATAAATAAATAAATAAAAATACATTGATATATAAAAAGTCCAGACTAATCACACTGAAATACGTTTTATCTCTATCATTTCGAATTGATATGAGTGACGCCTTGAGAGTTAAATTTTACAAGTTTTTCAGAAGACGCGCGCGTACCATTATACAAAAATCAAACTCGAATGACCGCAGCTCATAGTTAGTTCTGGTCAATCCTGCCTAATTTTCGAATGCACGCGGCACGTATATGACGTCAGAACGCATATGATGTTTGAATTAAGAATTGCTCACGTTAACAAACTACAGAAAAGTAAACACAATGTATTGAAATCAAGAGTTAATATGATAGGTACTTGTTGAGGTAATACGTTTACCATCTACGGCAACACTGAACTGTTGCTTTTGCACTGAATTTTGTCCCTGTCAATACAATAAAAAAGAAGCGGAATAGTAATCATGCACTAGCTTGTTGAGATATAAAAAAAACCGTTGTGATTTAGTAAATATGTCAAATTTTTACCATCTCCATTTATTTAATACTTCTTACTTCGAATAGCTTTTCACTTTACCCAGATTAGTATTACTTTGAACATACATTCCTAACACAAGGTCCTGTGTTTCAACACTGTCTTTACCTTCTTCCCCCTATCGTGCTGAATACGCTCCGTGTCTTGCAGCATCTCACGCCGCCACAGCTCAAAGAAGTAATCAGGATCCGTGTAAAACTTCCTCGCGTCTCTTCCGTCGTCTCTGAACTCGTTGAGCTTCTCCAATGGGGGCGGACGGTCGCAGCGGGCGTACGTCGCGAGCATGGCGGACGGCATAGAGCCGCGCGAGAACAACTGCTGCTGGAATGTACGCGACGAACGGAACGCCTTGCGCATCTGTATGTCTTGCAGCGAAACTGTAACGTACGAGGATTTTATTTTATTCATACATTTGTTTAACAAATAATCGAATTATAACGTGAATATTGGCATTGACTGCACACAGTGGGGCTGTGGCTATGCTCCAACATAACCCACTCTAGGTGGGACGCTTATGTCCAGCAGTGGGATTTATAAATACAACGTGCCCCGTGAGTAGGCACCACAAACTTAAGGGGAAGATGACGGGTCACCTACCAGACGAAAAAATTATCTCATTACATACAGCGTGAAATAGCAGCACCCACTGTTGTGTCGAAACGTATCATACGAAATGATGAGTGTACTAATCTAGTCTGTTATATATCTCAGTCCTCATGGGTGACACCACATGTCGAGTTTCGACTCTTTGTCAAGGATCTATGTAAGTGTTTATAGGCCGCAGTCCTCACCATCAGCTGAACTGTGTGCAAGTTTGTGTCAACCCCTTTCGACATTCACAAGACGAAATGGGGGACGCATGAGCTCTTAATGTAAGTAAACAAGTTGGACTAGTTTTAAAACTGAATCAAAACTTAATCCTTCAAGCTGCTTGGTTACCTTCTTCTACACCAGAGTCCAGCTGCGTCACCTTGATTGCCAATCTGTCTATCCTTGCCTGTAGTATATTTGTCCTCTCCGCCAGGTTAGTGGCCTCCCGAGTCAATTCTCCGAACATGTCCTCTGCATGTTTTGAGAGTGAAGATAGTTGTCTGTAATGTCGAAAAAAAACATTTATTTTAACGGATTTTTTTTTGTTATGAAATATAGGTAATACAAGAGCTCATCTGGGTTTTTTATGGCTGTTAGTCCGAGGGTTTTTACAGCTTCACCGAGTTGTAAAGTGGCAGCCGAGACCTTTATTTCTTCCGGGCTGATGGCCGCTGTCATCCCGAGGGCTTTTATAGTTTCACCGAGTTGAGTGGTGACCGAGCGCTTATGGCGCTCAGTCGAGAAATCTATATATGGTAACCAGCACAAGGGCTCCCTAGAGGGAGCCTCGGCTTGGACCGTTACCCTGTTTCGCGAGAGCGTCTGACTCGAGGGTGCCCGAGAGTGCCGAACCTCGGCTCGGTCAGTTGCTTCTGACAGAGGATTATTTACAACCGGGCTGTTGATTGTAAATGCTTTAGGGTTCTTTAATGTTTGCAGCCCACTGACTGAAATAATTTGTCAGCTTCAATTATTCGGTCCGAATAGAAGACAGTGGAGAGAAGAGTGAATAGGCAACTAACTAGTGCGTAGGTAACTGAGCTGGTTGCGTTTAATGCTGCGTGCCAATAATGACTGCATTGCCATTTAATACCTGACGCGATTGTAGTCAAACATTGACTGATATAGTAATATAGAACTTTTAACTCTCTAAGTAACAAGTTTGCGGCGGATATCGATGCCGTTAGGAAAGGATCGTTCTCCGTGGCAATTTGTTATTTGTTGTGGTTGACTTATTACTGGACTAACGATGATCATCACGTATACTGTTGGATGTTTGTTCAAACTGTAAGTTGAATTTGTAAAAACGCGTTTCTAATTATTATCCTAAATTATACTAACAAACAATAATAAATAATATAAAATCTTAATAACTTTCAAAGGATAATTACGGTCATGTTTTGGGTGACATTATTATCCCTTTAATCTTCCGGTTGTTAACGAGAACCCGTAATCAATACAAGATTTATTAAAAAGTTTCAGTATACAGTACTATATATTTATGTGCGTGTATGCCAGAATTAGTGTAAAAACACCAGGGGCGACCCAGCTTGACATATGATTAGCCTCACTTCGGAGGAACTTCTATCAAAGCCATTCTTAGGAATACGATAATGGGAGGGTGCTGCCAACTCGATAGTTCAGCGAGGGCTGCATTTAGTTGCAGTGACTAAGGAACTCTCTTCAGCTTTGGCGACAAACAGCTCCGGGTTTAGTCTAGTAGCAGGTCCATATAATATTTAAAATCCATAAAAAAATAAAAATAATGCGGTTGTCTCGTGAGCACCTGACAGTGTGGGCGAGAGTGCCGTTGGTGACGGCCTCGAGCTCCGACGGCACCGCGAGCCGCTCTGGCACGGTGCCACGCGACACGTGGACCGGCTGCACGCAGCGCTTCGGCAGCGGCATCGCTGCGGCGCCGCCGGCTACCTCCTACTCTGCATCACTGTCAACAACCAAAAACATCATTATTAACTTCCATTTTAAATAAACATCGATCATTCAAATATCACCTTTTAAAGGTCTAAGGTAAGGTAAGTTCACTTCGGTCTTCTTGCGACCCTTGAAGTACAGAGGTGCTCTATCAGCTGATTAGTAGAGAACACCTTACGGTGTTAATTCCGCCAATATACCCATGACAGTGGTAGAGTTACACTGCAGTTTGTTTATAGCTGCAGAATGAATGGGTCAAGTCGACCGCGGTAGGACCACGCCCTCACAGAATACCAGCGTAAAATAGCATCATAATGTTGCTGTGTTTCGTCTGGTGAGTGCAGGGATCCGGAGATCTTTATTACGCGTGACGAGGTATTCCATATCAGTCCTCAAGGGTGACAACGCATCTGCATTATGATTCCTTATCAAGGATGAATGTAGATGTCGTGGACCGCAGGAATCACTTACCATCAGGTGAACTGTGTGCTCGTTTGTTACTATCAATGTTATAAAAAAAATTGAATGTAAAATTTAAAATAAATTAGTGTAAAAAAAATTATGTTGAAAAATTAATTTTAGCTAATGAAAAATATATAGTGAACTTTGAATACAGAAATATCGTTTTGACCTTGAGGCCTGTTTTTTTTCAAAAGCAGTTTTTATATTTATAGCTGTTTTTACAACATATTAATAATTCTAACTTATTGTTTTATATACTTATATTTTAAACTTAAAGCCGTTAAGTCTGAAACGTGATTGCAGCAGCCCCCATAGACACCAACATTTCACTCTACAAAGATTTTAAGTTTATTTTGGCGAGGGCGTGATTCTTCCCCTGGCGAATCGACCTCTTCTGTTATTATTATTTAACTTAAATTACTCCAGTTTAAATATTACAGTGTATGATTGGAAAAGTAACAGTACTATTTTGTTATAGACAACATTATTAACATGAAAATACAATGACCATGAATAAAACTAATATATAAAATATTTTAAAATAAGTTATACTTGTAATCCCGTAGCATTGAAACTGTCAGTAAAACTTTATTGCCGCCTTGAATTTTATACACCATAACACAGTTAAGATATAGTTATTACTAGGCACAGTAATAAAAAGAAACAGAAACCTCTAATAAGTAAACAAATATATGTCGAACCTTAACGTAAGCTCCAACAATGGCAAAATACTATAGAACGGAACTTTAAGTATATATGTATTTAAAATGAGAAGTGTTGCCAGTAATCATTTTTTGGGGTAAATTATCAATAATTCAATTTAAATTTGCCATTTTGACCTTTTGAATCTTCATCCTGAAAAGACAAGTAACATCATAATACCTTTCGCAACCATCGGATTTTCTATCGCAAATATAATCATAATCCATTACACTTCGCGACAGATAATACGTGACAATGTTTACAAATACACGTCGGTGTGTCCACAATATAATCTGTACACGATTATACTACGCGTGAATACTTCCATATGAGACTGTCGAACTGAACTAACGTGCACTAGCAACACTACATCGTTCACTTTTTAATATTGTCATTAAATTATGCACACTACTCGTAGAGAATTATAAACTTAAAAGTAAAAGTTATTTTTTAATTTCACACCCAAGCTTGACAGTTCCGTTACAAACCGCGTGGCGGTCAGCGGACCGACTACAACTATCATATTCGCAACACATTACAACGAATGCAAACTCGAAGGTTGGTCTAATTGATTGCTGCTTTCCGGATTTCACCACTTTCAGCGGTTTGGTTCCTCGTTGTTAATCGTTAATTAGTCTCATCTATCGACTTGGAACGACGTGAAAGCCGCCATGCGTGACGCTGTACTGGCAATGTGTGGGCAATTATGATTTAGGTTTTCGTCCCCGTTATCACGTTTTTACTAATGATAAGTGTGTTATCATTAAAGTCGGCCACGGTATTAATACGTTACTAATTTTTTAAATATTCCGCAAAGAATTTTGATGTTTAATAATCTTTTTCACAGTTGTAGAGATAAGCTGTGGCTAATTTCGTGCTCCAGCATAAATGGGTCAGGTCAACCGTGGCAGAACTCCGCATTCACAGAATACCCGCATTAAATAGGAGCATAACACTGCTCTATTTCATTTAGTCCAACTTTAGACAAATTACGAGACATTCATACGTCTAAAGTGGTTATAGTGGTAGAGCTACACTGCAGAATGAACGGGTCAACTCGACCGGGGTAGGATGTAGCAGCATAATGTTGCTGTGTTTCGTCTGCAGATTGTGAGGATCCTGAGACCTTTATTACTGGTGACGGGGCATTCCATCTCAGTCCACAAGGGTGACAACGCCTCTGCATTATGATTCCTTTTCAAGGACGAATGTAGATGTCATGGGCCGCAGGAATCATTCACCATCAGGTGAACTGTGTGCTGAATGTAATATAAAAACAACCGCCTCTGTCCGCAGAGGTGCTGTTGGAGTGATATCACGTAATTATGGGTCGACTGCAGTGATCAAATAATTACTGTAGTGCATCAGTTGAACTGTGCTAATTACTTACGATTAGTGTTAGAAAGAAAATAACGCATTTGGAATAAAAAACGCAGCTTTGAGTTCGTTGTTAAGGACATGAGATATTATGCAATAAAATTAGATATGTAATTTATTTACTAATAAAATCTTTTTTTATGTATTGTTTTGAAACTACTCGCCCAATAGAAAAATCTAAGAAGAGAAATTTGTACAATTCCAGGGTTTGTATTGTAGAAATCAATAAATATATACATTAATATATTCATGCACATGTTTCTTTAAAAAAAAAAACAATTCTTAATACACGGTAATACGATTAGAGATCGCTCATTTAACATAAAAAAGATTGTATATTTTATGTTTGGATAAATAAAATGTTACATCATTCAAAATTAATAACTCAATTCATCACAGTTCGGAAGAAGACGTAACAAAAATCAATTAACACGCCTTAAAGACAGTATTTGACTAATTTTACGTAATTCTTTAAGAATTACCATAACTTCGACTTAGTTCACAAAGTTCAATAAACTTCAAAACTGGTAACGGAAATGAGAAAACCGTTTCGTATATCGGCATAGATATTAATAAGCGAAAAATTTTAATTCCGTTCAAAGTGTGAAGTTTGAAAGTATTTGATATTTTATAAATTCTGTAGCTCTGTAAAATAAAAAGTGTAGCTTGTTATATATTACCTCGACAAATTAAATGAAAGTTACGATTCAGTTATATTTGTTTAGAATCTTGGTTAGACCTTGGCTACCTTCATGGGTGGAATAATTTTATATAAAATTAAGCCCCTGGAACCTCGAAAAATCGAAACCTGAGTACGATTCCACATACTGAAATGCGTGAATTCTTCGTGACAATGTATTTTTTAATTTTATTTTTAAGAGATGATTTACCTTGTTGTATGCAATGATAGTCGATACATCGGAGAAATAAACAAAAAACAGTCCAAGTTATTTAAACTCCACAAATCTCCAAGAAGAGGTATAACCAACCTATAAGCTACACGAGTCCCTCTAGAGAGAAAATAAAAACAATTATGTTACAAGGGCTACGGCAACATTGACCCATTTGTATTAAAGATAACCCCTCCTAGTATACAGCTATAACTTCTAGTAGTTCTTAGTTAGTTAGTTCTTCTAGTACCAGTTAGTGCAACAACAACATTCGCGCAAATACAAAGGCGGCATCCCCTAACCTAAGTCCGTTGTTTGTACATACGCAATTAAATCAATGAAAGGTTCAAGTACAGTATCAGGGGCACGGGCCTTACATACAACACACACAGTCCCGACCGGACCAACGATATAGAGCACTGTTGCGATACTGTTAGAGCAATGATACATTAACTCATAAACTAACTAAAGGTAAAATAGTTTAAAAACCTCTCTATTCACACAGAACACTAAAAAGGAAACACTAATTGAATATTCAACTTTGCGTTCGTGTTATGCAGTAATAAACGATATTATCTCTAGTCTGTACTGATATAAAGAGGAAGCGTGTGAAATACATTGGGCTATTGGTTTCCATTAAATTCAAATAATAATGAATATATATATATACATTAACAATTTAGCTTCAGATGCGACAAGTAGTGGTTAGAGTAAGAAGCTGTCGCGTCGTTGGTCCTGGTTTTAATTCACAGCCGTGTAGCAATATTTGTACATCACAAATTGTGCTGGGCGTACACTCTTTATGTTCCGTGTTTTTGATATTTCCTCCGATGCATCTGATACTTCCTCCGATCTTATTGTATATGCATTACATCGGAATACGGCACATGACGACGAATCAGTGAGTGCCTCAACGTCTGCGTGAATGCTTAAGGCACTATAAGATATTCCGCGTAGTTGCAGTCATCTGATAATAACTAGGAGATATCGTCGTGGTCGTAATCAGCCAGAAGGACATCGAAAAATTTTTTTCCGTTTCGAACGGCTAGCTAGTAGCGGTTCCGAAGTACTTATATCAATGAGTTTGCGTTTTAAGTGTTCTTATGTATAAAGAGTATGTTGTCTGTATATAGTTTATTGTTATTTTTAGACACCACCACCGGTTGATGATTCTTGTAAAGGCAATTTTTCAAACCAATATATAGGTTAGAGGTAAAAAGTAATACCTAAAACTAAACCCTAGCTTTATATATAGGTTATATATAAAGTTAGAGGTGAAAAAGTAGTACCTAAAAAATTTATATAGAATAAAAATATTCTACAACTAGCCTATTGCTCTCTCTCTCCGTCGTGCCAAATCCAAAATACTCGTATCACAATAAAATTTCTCGATAGGACCTGCATTGCGACAAACTGCACCATAGCCATTAAGCACATTATACATGGCCTACAATAGGGTTGCCACACCACACACAGGACTAGCTCGTAAGCTTTGATTAATTCATTAAAGTTATTATATAAACTTAGTTATTTCATATTGAGCTTATTAGGCCCCGAACAAGATTGGGATAATACAGAGATTTTCTTATAGATGTCCAGTCCAGACAAACATAATAAATAAGAATTCTTATTTTTTATGAAAGTAAGGCTGATAGGTTTTTATAAAACCAAGCAAACAAGTCATCTGATGGTAAGTGACGACCAATTCAGACAGACATAAATTCTCAACAAAAATTCAATATTCACATGCGTTGTCACCCCTGAAGAGAGAATTTACTGAGATGGAGTGCCGTCACCGGCAATATGGTCTACGGCATATGCTGCTGGATCATACGTATGGTGAGCGTGTAATCAAAATTTATCGTGAGCGTTATGATGCTATTTTACGCTAATATTCTGTGAAGGCATAGTTCTTACCGGATCGAGTCAACCCATTCATTATGTACGTCAATTTTTAATTTAGATTTTCGTTGTTAAAATAATTAATCAATCAATATTCGTAATTTTTCAAAAATGCGTTCAGTATTCACTAGGCGTGCCAGTGATTTCAAACGCGCATTGCCATCTACACCCGTGGATGTAGATGGCAATGCGATTATAGATGGAAATGTGGGTGTTATGACACGTAGATGCACTTTAAAATTGACACATCTTATTTATTTGTCAACCGATTCTAAAATGATATTAAAACTATATTTTAGCCCAAGTTTACCTCAATACATCATTGATATCCAAATTGCTTCAGCCATTATAACGTGCACAAATACATGCACCGACAAACAGTATGTATGTAAATTATTTTCTTTTTGTCCCCTTCAATTAAGGTTCTCAAGGGCAGATTTGACGTAGCCCAGTTGGCATTCTTGCCCAGCCAACTTGGGTGAGTAAGAAAATATTAATTATGACTATACCTCTGTTCAACAGATTGCAACAAAGTACGATACTATTACTTACTATCATTTACACTTCCACTTGACTTACCTCCCGCAAAGTTGCAAATGTCCTCACTCCATCCACACGACTAGGTCGATTAGACCACGATATTACTGAATACCAGTTTAACACTGATGTGTTTCGTCTGTTGAGTGAAAGACCAAACCTTATTACTAGCGATAAAACGAGAAGATGCGGGCAACAGCTAGTCCAAAATAAATGTCATAGGCCATGAGAATCTTTCATTTAACAGGTGGAGATACGTCATAAAGGTAAAATTTGTATATCCTAGGTCTTCAAGAAATCAGGGTGACCTCTAGTGCATATACGTGTCATAATACCCACGTGGTGACGTAATCGACGAATAGTTATTTCTGTATACTGCGTACGAATGCTCTCATCCTGCCTACGATAAGATTATCTGCTACTCTGTGCCATTGTGTTTTATTAATTTTGCAATCATATTACTAAAGATAAAAAAGAACAATATATTACATTTTGAGTTTTTTGATAGAATTATATTAGGATCAATGCTTCTATTTACATTTTTTTTAAGGAATAGTGAAACGGTAAATCATTTCAGGCAGTTAAGAAAGCTATTGAATTTCATTAACCGTGTAAAAATACGTCCCGTACTTTTTAAATAATTACACTCCCGTTGCGTAGGTATATTTAAAAATCATAACAGAAGGACCCTGCCTAGCGATAAGATTATTTATACTACACTATGTCATTGTTTTTTTTAAATTATATTATCATGTTTCTTACGATTTAAAAACAAATGACTCTGTTTTGTTAAGCTTTTTGACGGAATAGAATTATGACCATTTCTTCAATTTAAATTTTCTTTAACAGTGAAAAGACTTTTCTTCACATTTTCCAGCAGCTTTTTCCGCAGCTTAATATCATCTATATATGTATCCGATTTGTATCCTTACAATTTATAATAGAAAAATGTGTGAATGAGATAGAGCATAGATGGCCTGAGTGCGACGGACGACCTATGCGAGTTTGTTAGGAGTGGGCCATGGTATCCATGTACATGCATACATCAGCACGTCCATGGATACCATGTCTTCATTTTCTCTGTCGAAATACTAACTCGGAAATAATCTACACAATGAACAAACGTGTGAAAAATAATATGCAGAATTTACGCACCCTTAAACGGTAGCCAAGTTTGATATACCCTCCCTTTCAGCGAGCTTAAACCATAATAACTAATCGAATACTATTCATTCGAGTGTCATGACAACACCTCTATTGGATCTTTCCCGCACACATGGATGATCTGCAACGTCAACGGTGGCCGCCGATCGACTATATTCCATACAGCCTCTCATCCACTTTAACTATATTATAGTCAGAGTACGTGATTTAAGAGTCGCGGGTCCGGTTCCCGATCCTTCGACGTGTCATATGTGTCCCATAGCGATAGCAAATATGAACCATCTTCCGACGTTATTGAACATTTTTTTTCGAACTATGGAACCGAATGTACAAAGCGTCAATAGCTTAATGGTTTAGGGTACGGTCTGCGGAACTTAAGGTCGTAGGTTCGAATCTCCTAGCACAAGCATTTACAGCTCAGTTGGAGTGGTTAACCGGAATATTAGTAATGAATTTTATTGATAAATTACGTAATTATCAATGGCCTAAAAACATTACATCAGATGATGTAATTTACTTGTGAACTGCCAGATATTTTACCTCTCGTTATAAATTGCGTGGCGACGAAAGTAAATATTACATCACTTCATGCACTAACATTAAAATAAACTCATTTAATATTATCCAATAAAACTCGTCTGCAAATTCGTGGCGGGAGCGTCAATTAAATTTTTATTATAGGGCCCCGTTATGTTAACGCCTAGTGTTGCTATTATAATTCTGAGTGCTTATAACGACTTGGTCAGCTGTGTAAATTAATAAATTACATATAGACACACGTATGATAGAATTCAGATTTCTTTATTGGCCATATTGTGTGCGACTTAATGTATCGTGCCATTCTGCATAAAATATGCATAGTTTTTACTTGCTTCTATTTGAAGTAACTTTGTAAATATGTATTACCGTTTGGTGCAGAAATAAATGAAAAAATAAATGAAAAGGATTTATCGATTATCAGCGAGATCGTCAAGAAACGGTACCTAGTGGCATTACTTCACATTCCCGACGCATCGTGGTGTGTTGGGATTGCAAAATATTACAGTTATAATTACACGATGATGAAACGAGCTGGAGGACGGTCACATTATAAACACAATAATGTAATTTACATACGTAGTAGAACCAAGCCGCAGATATGTAGTAACGGGTAACCCCAGTACAGGGACTTAACCGGGGAAAGCCTATGCTTTTCTTTTTAGCCGAAAATTTAAGTGAGAAAATAAATTTATACTCCCAAAGCAGTTTTTAAGAAGCACATAGTCGTAATTTGACGTTATTATGTTCATATTTCCTGGTTTCGTTATTTCTGGTTATTAACAATTATATAATAAGAGTTTCTTACGATTTTATTACATTAGAGACAAGAATTTTTTATTTTGCTGAGACGAGGTACTCGAAGTTGTCTGAGAAGCTCTGGACCCTGGATCTGGTCTGTAAGCATCAGATTAACTTCCTCCATTCTTCTTCTCTTCACGATTCCGAGCCTCTGACGTATCTCAACAGCGATGTGTAAGATGTTACTCAAAATGTTCTGGACCATTGGAAGCGGACGTCCCGGGCTGATGTGCTCCCAACATCTCCATTGCCTCGTCTGCGGGTGCAGAGTAGCCAGTCTCCCGGTATATTTTCAGGGTAGTGATAAACATGATAAATTAAGTGGGGTGGCAACCTCGTCTCCTGTCAGCTACTGCTCGTATCAATTCAACGGCTTGTGCATCTTGTGATAATGTTGGTGGCATTTTACTCAATTTTGAAGCTCCTATATTTTCCGGTACTTATGACAGCTAAAGCACTATATCACAAAAATCTAATAATTTAAAGAGTAAAGTATTCGCATCACAGAAGTTTTTAACTTAAACTTAACCGCGAGAGTAAACTAATTAGACTAAAACTTTAAATCTACGTCATTGTACACTCAAATATAATGAATTACGCTATAAAACATAAGGTAAACTTTTTAAATCTACTTCCATATTAAAATATAAGATACCATTAAATGTTTAGTTATAGCAACTTAACCAAGTTTCAATGCCAGTGAATTTAAAAAAAAAATAAGTTTCCTAGAATAAAATCAAGGTATGCCTTGTAATGTTACTAAATCATAACCACGATTTACCTCAACAATCCTGTATAAACGGATCAGTGCATATAATCGACAGTGACATGAAGCGCGTGTGTGGGTGAAGTAAATTTGACATATCCGCACTAATGACACACTCGTTGGATATTGAACTACATTAGCAGCCATGTTTGTTCCATGTTGGCGCCATTTTTTTTACATTATTGTAAAATGTGTGTTGTAGGTTTTTCGTAAGTGTAATATTTATAAGGTTTGTAATACCTTTTTAGTACCTGTTTATTATCTAAATAAAACAATGAAAACCTTAAAAAATTAAGTGTTTTCTTCAACTACTTTATATACTTTTTCCTTTACCACGAATTGGTATCAATATAATTAATGCATAGCTATATATAACATCCTTGAGCTTAATTGAAAGAAATACGTTTATTTCTCTAGAGATTAATCGGTTTATTATTAAAATAAAACAAATTATGTATATAGTAGAATTTACATACGGCCTTTAACTTTTTTCCTAACTTTTTCAACTAAAAGATAATAAGTTATTATATATAAGGCTAGATGAAATGTTTAATTTAAAAATATTATATACTTCATTATGATTTTTTTTACATTAACGAAATAAATAAAACTATAAAATAAAGTAAATAAACGAAGAAGTGAAAAAGTAAACGTGTATAAATCTCACTGTTATGCCTCTTCTTTAAGGAGGGTTAATGGAGCAAAATCCGGGCACACAGCTTCATTGCAAATATTACTTAATTTATTTCTTAAACATGCAGGTTCTCTCTTGGATGTTTTCCTTAACCGCCTAGCATGTGGTAATTCCGCACTGAACTGCTAAGACCCTTAAAATAAACAGATTAAAAAAATATATAAATGACCAATCCTAGAGCTTCTTTTTTTAACCAAGCAATTCGACATCAAAATCTCGGAGAGACATTCAAACAATACGACTCGAGAGCTACTTTTTTTTTAATCGTTTAAAATAAATCGTTCAAAAATAACCCCCAATTGATAGCTTTTATGATACCGTTCGAAAATCTAAAAGTCCCCCATAACTCAATTAATAAACTCAATAGTTATAGATTGCGAGAAACTGTCGGGCAACACGCGAGGTTTCCTAAGGAAATCGACTACAATAGCGGCACTGTATAACGGTGTTTTCTTTTAATTGATTTTAATAATTTTTGTTCGACATGTTTTCACCACTCACACGAATCATCGTTTGAATAAAGTGGGGCATTTCGTTTAATTGTTTGAATTTCAATATGTCGATACGTCTTCTAAGTTGTAAAGCCACACCGAAGCTTTCAATTAGCTTAAGCAGAAATATATAGGTCGACCGTGGATGGATCACTATTTCACAGAAAACTAGCGTAAAATAGCGAATATTACAACTTTTTATTTTGTGTAATTGACAGCGGTAGAGCTATCTCAGAGAATACCAGCTTAAAATAACAGCATAACGTTGCTGTCTTCCGTCTGGTGAGTGCAGGGAACTGGAGACCCTTATTACTGGTGACTAGGCATCCCATCGCATACCTCAAGGGTGACAACGCATTTGCATTATGATTACTTGGACAAGGATGAATGTAGATATCACGGGCCGCAAGAATTACTTTCCGACGAGTGAACTGTGTCATCGTTTGTTACTCTCAATGTGATAAAAAAAACATCCGAGCTCACTACTGGTTACGAGGATTCCTTATGAAGAGTGTATGTCTGAGTCATGAGCCGTAGTCATGAACTGTTGCCGTAGATCAGATGAGCTGTGTGTTTTTTCACACACTCATATAACCACAATGACTGCACGGCAGTGGTGGCAACGAACTTTTCTAAATCTGAATGCGTCTCCGATCTTATTGGACTCATTACATCGGACTAGGGTACGAGGACGATATGTGAGAGTCTGTTTTTTGTTTTACACGAATACTGACGGCCCCGTTATATATGTACACTGCGCATCAGCTGTCAACTGGTTATAATAAAAAAGATATTGCATGGATCGAAATCGACCAAGAGAACATCAAAAGAAAGCTAGATGGGTAAGTGTTTTTATTCATTGATTGTACGGGCGAAATGCCAAGCGACTCTATCTAAACGAGTATATGTATGTAATGATTTATATATTAGGTTAAACAGCAGAGTGTCCCGGTTGCCAAATTCATCTGATCGCAATGCAGGCTACTTATTGATCAACGGGTCTAATATAGCGAAAAAGTGCCAATACAATATCGAAACAGATAAACCTTTAGTGTATCATTTCTGGTAATGGATTTAGATATATTCTCTACAGCCAAATACGCACACGCACAATTCGGAATAATATTTCTTAAGCAGAAATATATAGGTCGACCGTGGATGGATCATTATTTCACAGAGTACTAGCGTAAAATAGCGTATAATAAAACTTTTAATTTTGTGTAATTGACAGAGGTAGAGCTACACTGAACTTTGTCTCTAGCTGCAGAATGAATGGGTCCGCTCGACCGGGATCGGACCACAGCCTCACAGGATACAAGCGTAAAGAGCAGCATAATGTTGCTGTGTTTCGTCTGGTGAGTGTAGGGATCCGGAGACTTCTATCACTGGTAACAAGGCATTCCATCGCAATTCTCAAGGGTGACAACACATCTGCATTATGATTCCTTGGGCAAGAATGACAATATATTGCATTAATATAAGACGAATTTATAACTCGACTGACGATTCGAATTGTACGATGATGGTCGGGTTATATGTCTCGTTTAATTTCATGTCTAAGTCGATCAAACATTGTCAAGCTAGAGAATATGCGAGATTATTTAATGTATCATTATCAAGTATAATCTCCCTTGACAAACAGTTCTGTTACGAATAGTATATAAGGAATGTCTCACACAATATATAATTACCGATTAAAATAAAAGAAATTAAAGATTTTAAAATAAATATGCAAGAGTTATTAGTCGAAAAAGTACTATACTATTAAAAAACGCATTGACGACAAATTCGAAAGTTTTAACAAATACATAAATATCTCTTATTAAAATTGTATTTTATCTTCAATTATGTGCGATTCAAATTGAATGTATGGCTGTTTTACCGCTGTCAATGCCTGGTTCCCTCCCACTAATATAGGTCACCTTTCAACCCGGTGAAACTGCAAAAACCGTCGGGCCTCAGTTTTTTTTTATTTAATTAGCTCGAGAAAAAAAAAAGAGCCTGGATTGGCAATTGGGCCCCCGGATCCCAAAGATCACCATACATAGTGGGTATATTTTCAGTGGTATTATATGTGAAGTAACATACATAGTATATAGTAGCATGCACAGCACCGCAGCCGGTCTTCAAGAAAAGTGTAGGCTGTAGTAGTGTAGTCCATCTTACCCAGCCGGGGCGTTCATTCGAAACTGGAATTGTGTCAAAGATAATCTATACCTAAAAATGGTAGAGCCATTTTTAGGTATAAATTATCTTTGACTTACCAACAAACTAACATCGATTGGAAAACGTCTACATACTTCGCGCTCGCAGTTATTTGTCGACGATATGAAACCCGGCATGTGGCCGTGAAACAGTAGCCACAGAGCGAGCCCTAAACCAAGTAGGGGCAAATTGTCCACGTCCTGCGAACAGCTGATCGACAGTTAGCGTTGTTGGCCTTTGCCAGTCGCCCGAGCGTTCACATTTAGCGGCGACCCCAAATCTATTGTGCGATGTGTCGCAATATAAACTTAGCTATCCACACAGACGCATACTCGACATTTCAGATTGTCATCACGATTCAGTTGTTACCGCTATTTGGACTTTGCTTAAATATATACGATTAAACAATATAAAAAAAATTGAAGATATATATTTTTTATTACATTGAGAGTAACAAACGAGCACACAGTTCATCACCCGATGCCAAGTGATTCCTGCGGCCCATGACATCTACATTCATCCTTGACAAGGAATCATAATGCAGGTGCGTTGTCACCCTTGAGGACTGAGATGGTAAAACTCGTCACCAGTAATAAACGTCGACGAAGACAAAACGCAGCAACAGTATGCCATGCTGCTATTTTACACTGGTATTCTGTGTGGTCTTGGTCGTATCCCGGTCGAGCTGACCCATTCATTGTGCAGCTAGAAACAAACTGCAGTGCAGCTCCTAGCACAGTCACACTGACACGGCCCAAGAATATGGGACGGTCGCTTGGCGTAGTGATCGTTAATCATGTCATCAATTAAACAGATGTCGGGAAACAAAATTTTACCAATATTAGGGTTTGAAAGATACAAGACATATGCACACCAGACTAAGTGTTTTGGGTGTGTTCCGAGTGTCCGACACTAGAAGATCTAAACCTTCCTTCTATCTTAATGTACATGTTTTTCTGCTATATGGAGTGTCGTATGTGAAAATTACAAATCAGCAAATTCCTGATTCCTGCCGTCCAGTCACTCATATCCCATGCTCAAAAACGTTAGTCAATTGCCTAATGGTTTAGGGTACGGTCTGCTTAAGGTCTTAGGTTCGAATCCACCATTCGACTATTATCATGAACCTTCTCCTTGCACAAGCATTTTCAGCTTAGTTGGGAGTGGTTATCCGGAATATTAGTAATGTTAATATAATTTCTAATATTCTTTATTTAAAAAAAAATCATAATGCAGATGCGTTATCAACAATAATAAGATATCGGGTATCCTCCTTTCTATAGACGAAACAACAGAGTTAACAACTATTTAACGCTGGTATTCCGTAAAGCCTAGTCCTAGCCAGCTCGAGACGACCTATTCGTATTACAGCTAGCTCATAACTGTGACGTCATAACCATAACCGGCATAACCTTTCCACATGAAATCTATATCCACATGGAAGTATAGAAGTTACACGTACAAAATAATAAGAAAATAACAGATCACTTTTGTTCCCGATAATAAATACAATGTTATTTAAGTACCGATCTAACTTGAAAGGTTGGTCGAGATTCAAAAATCGCAATTCAGCTGAACATCTATGACTCTACGAGTAGGTAAGACATAAGCCCTTTGATCAAAGCAGCTTCGAATCAAGAGCTCCCCGTCCTAAGCTCTCGAGACGTAGCCACAGGGTAAACTAGAGCAAATAAAAAAGTGCCTAATGATGTCATATTAAATCCACATCTCTTAAAAGTTGTTCTAACGTAAAAATACCTTTCTCATTCAGAAACCCGATGATAAATAACATCAGCGTATTTATCAAAATAGAATATAATTATACACGAAATGTCTTCACTGTAGCAAGCAACTAGTGGCTTATGCTTTAAGATAAACACGGGCTGCATTTGCATGATATTTATTGACAACATAACCAATTTCTCTCCAATACTCACACTTTTTTCTTTCACTTGTCTACTAACAGGATCTTACTACGATTGATTTCAGTACTATCATTGTACCTTGATTTGCAAATGGTTGTCATTATTATCATGTATTTTATTGCTTCGTCGGTACGATATTGCTTTCGAGTTCAAGCAATTAATTAAAAAAAAATAGCGGCATATATATGTATATATATACACACCATATATATATACAATGTTGGGCCTCTTCTCCAGAGTGTGTTAAAAAATAGTTCAACACGCGGCTTCACTACGCATTGGCGGATTTCACGTCTTTTATGTTATACTACTACTTTTAGTTTTATACGACTAATTTAATAAAAAGCAATTAATAAAAACGTATACATTTATGTCTGTATATCATGTTCTTTCATTTATCTCTTTTCTTCTGTCAACTGTACGGCACATTCGTCACACCAGTTCCTCGAATAACTCATAATATCTTTTCATAAATTATTTCTTTATTTAGCCATCGTTTGTCGTAAACCGTGTCTAATAGGTTATCACTCAGCATATTAACATGGTGAAACCACAACTCAGGTGTTCAATGATGACCGCAATTAGGAGTATACAGTCACAAATGCAATAACATATACAGGTTACAAAATTCTACTCCACCAATAGTGAATATTCTTGACCCGGATCCTTTCACACCGAAAAATGTTGAAGATAGGCGGCAGTTTTATACTTTATCAGTATCAACATGAAGTATCATGTTATTAAGTATGTATTATATGTATGTATATATATACTAATATATTTATTTATTGTATTATATATTATAAAGTATTATATTTTAGGTATCCTATATATTTATTCTATTCATATATACACAAAAGTATATTTAGTATATTATTAGAAAATATATGTTATATTATGTAGAGTAACTGTTATTTTTCCCATTTTTATATTATATGTGCACCTACTAGAAAATGCTTTTAGCATTAAGTCCGCCTATGTAGTTTACTTTGTGCATAAAGTTTAAAATAAATAAATAAATAATTAATTATGATGTTTTAAATAAGGTAATTAATTAATATTTCACGCAACCAGTACCATTTTTCAAGTCTATATCAAGGCGAATTCTACACGGGATTCCGGATATAATTTCCCGCGAGCCATCCGCGCTCAACTCCAAATTGAAGCGATACCCTGGCGGGGCGTTTGGAATGATTCAACCAACGTGAATTACGTGAATTTTAATTGAAAATATTTTTTTATTTGAGGATGCCTTTTAAAATTCACGGTGAGTTAACTTACTTAGGATATTTATTAACTTCTCGTCCAAATACCGCATGATATAAATACTATTTATATGTTGTATCGCTTCGTAACGTAACATCGTGCTTTATGGTAATCTGTGAGTTTCTGTCTGTCTGTCCTTTGTTCGGAAGTTCAGAATAACGAGCTGACGATGATGTCGAATATAAATATTAATCTTCTAGCAGCTTATTCAATGTTGCCGCACCTTATTACTAGTAGTTATTTATTTGTGTCAAAGTTATTTAGTTTCATAACGTCAAAACTAAAAGTCGCTATCAAAGTTTGTTTCACATATGGAGAAATAGTAAAAGTAAAAAAAACAAAAAGGAAAAAAAATTATTACAGCGCTAGAGAGATATACAGCGTAAAATAAAACACAAATAAACATATTTACAAAAAAAAAACATCCAACGACTATTTTATTTACACTTGCGAGTTAACTGCAGCCTTCACTTTACTTTTTTTTTAATAAAAATATTTTAAGTATCATGGCTACAATAAGCAAGTCGAGTTTACAGTTAATACGGTTTTAAACTAATATTGATGCGCTTTTTAAGTTCTTAGATAGTGGGATGCTCGTAACACCCGGCGAGAGAACGTCTGGATTATGCCAGATTCTGCTCCGGAACGGGTTTGATGTGGTAACCAAATAAGAACCTACACGGCGATCCTATGGCGCTGGGGTGGTCCATAATGGCCGTCACTGTGAGGTGTCGGTCCCGGTGGATTCAGTGAGTCCAGGACTGCAGGGGTGGGCGACCTGTCTGCTAGACTTACTGAGTGTTTATATGTTTGATTTATTTCTAATTATAACTAACTAACACAGTTTCTTTAACACGTAGATAACGTTATTTACACACTTTTACAATTGAAATTAATAAAATATGTTCATATAATATAAGTAAACCATTTGTAATACGATCACGATCAACAAGTCCTTGCTTAACTAACGAATTGGTGGTCATTTTCCCTCTTTAATCTAATTTAATCTTTAATAAAACGTGTTGTTGGAGACAAACAGATTCAATTTTACATGCAAAGTAGTATTTGAAGATTTTTTTTCGCTCCACGGTGATCGGCAATGTCCTAGTTACCATATAGAAAATACCTGTAGCACAATGTAGGAACGAAAATGTATCGTCATTGCTCTATAACACTGATAAGAATTACAATGGCCCAATAGGAAGTGTGTGGAAAATGGTTTTAGGTAGCATGGTAGAACAATTAAATTTTAGCAATGGCAAAGACACGCTACAGCTTGTTTCTTTCTAGCCGCAGGAAGTGCGTTAAACGACGTATCTACGACGTTTTTTTATTACATTGCCAGTAATAAAGGAGCACACAGTTCACCTGATAGCAAGTGATTCCTGCGACCCATTACATCTACATTCATCCTTGATAAGGAATCATATTGCTGATGTGTTGTCACCCTTGAGGACTGAGATGGAATGTCTCTTCACCAATAACGAAGGTCTCCCGATCCCTACACTCACCAAACGAAACACAGCAGCACACACTGACTGACTTTTATAACATTTATAAAAATTTAAACACATTGGCCGGCCATATCGTGGCGATGAAAATGTACGGTACCAGTTCTACCCGAGGGCATTACTTGATAACGGCTGGTCAGATTTCGTTCATATTTTTTTCGTATGTTTGTAACAGTCCGAATTAAGTTTTTATGGAGAAAAGAAAGGTAAAATTGACATATTCCGGAGAAACAGTTTGCGTTTTCGTATGAATTCACTATTCGAACAATGGATTATTTTCAGAAATTGACAAAACGATCACAAAATATTATTGACCACGATCCCACCTGATGTTAAGCGGAAATGCAGTCCTGGATGGTAAGGCGCACTAGCTCAGTAAATGCCTATTCACTCTACACTTGAAAACACCCACATTGTAATCGGAGGGATAGACAGACGCGGGCAAACTATTTTCCAGTCCTTTGCTGTAGGAATAATGAAAGTCGAAGCAAAGCGCTTCGTTCGGGTTTTGAGGGATGTTCACAACAAAAGGATGAAATCCAGCAGTTCGTCGGTGGTGTCGGTGGTGGTGGTGTTCAGAAGTCCGATGGTGGAACGGGGATGGGGGAATTAGATCATATAATTCCTGAGCACACTCTCCAAAATGCATCCTGTAAAACACTGAAAAGCTAGTCACCTTACGCCTGTGCTCAAGACTGAGCAGATTGGTTTCAGCTGCTTCACCAATAAGCCTCTTAGCCCGCCTTTCTACCGAATCCAAAGCTGAACATACAAAATAGAGCAGAGAAGACGTCAAGTTCTGCGATCACAAATCCACCTATGTGCACCAATAGACTATAAATAAGCTCTAATGAACCGCTTCAACTTAGGATAATCAAGAGTCCAAGAGCAAAGGGCAAGCTTTAGGAAACCTGCAAACTTCACTTGAATCGATTCCAGAATAATGTCTCATTACATACATTATTCCAATAAAATCTTTAAAAAAACATGATTATCCGGCATATGTTTTAATTATTCATTTAATAAGAGTGCCGTTAAATAATATTTTATACTCAACTAAACTACGAAGACGGTGAGAGTAACATAGTTACTATGCAAAGAATCATCTGCACTCGGCGACGCCCTGTCTCGGATCAATGTTTAAATTACAAACAGTTGTAGTTGACAATGTATTCGATCTCGAGGGTATATATCTACGTTCTAATTAGTTATAAATAACTCAATAGCAAGTATTTATATAACTGATAATAATAACGCAAATTGGGGTCAAAACAAATTGTGGAAGCGACGCTTGTGAACAAGTTGTTTATTGTGTGGTGACTCTTATCATATAATAGGACGATTTTACAATTCTTTATAATACTATGTTTTTAGAGATTCTCTGCAACATAAATTCATTTAGTTCCTTCATAACCTTACTACTCTTTCATAATAAATGATATATAAATAAATACACACTACAGTTTTAAATTACAAGAACATGAAAAAGAAAAAACTAAAGACCCAATTCTTTCAGTTGAAAGAATTCGGATAATGCTTATATTTTGAGTGCATATATTGTAAAGTTAATTTTGTATTTTTCTTTGTCGTATCGTTTTCAAAACTTTGACATAATAAACACATAGAGGTGACTAGAGCGTGAGGTCTACGCTCATGTGTATATATATATATATATATATATATATATATATATATATATATATAATACGAGCGTAGACCATACGCAGACAATGTTCGCTGTATAGGACATAACCACTAACTGGTGTAACCAGAGAGATGGGTTCTAGGAAGAACTGATCTCGCTCACTACTGAAGATCAAGCACATGCGGAAAAACTAAACCAGGGCAGGCGGAACTGTGATCATCGTCGTGGCTAGCGCGCATGATGAGATTTACTGCACCGCCAGAATAGCCCAGAATGGTACACTCCATTCAAAGCATCTCCGCAAGTTAGACGTATTATTTTGAGTCGTAAAGCCACGTTGTAGTCGACAGGGCGTGTTTTATTGCAGGGGTTGTCAACAAGTCGAACAACCGGTCTATCTTGACTACCCATATCTCGCTGGAATGCAATGAACCTTATACTGAAACATAGTGTATAAACATAGTATGCATTTCACACTGCTTGTTCCCCCTTAGACTACGCCTACGACAACAAGTGGATCGCGACACACTTTTAAGATAAAAAGTAGATCTTATATACAGAAATGTTGGCAACCCCAGCTTTATAGAATACCAACGTAACATACCGTAGCAACTACTTTGGTTCATTATAGCGAGTAGTGAGTATGGGAAACCGGATACGCAATTACGGGTAAAGGAGCATTTCATCTCAACCCTCAAAGTTATGACAGCGCATGTGCATTGCATTGAATTTTTGTTTAGGAAAGTTTTATTGACGCCAGGAATATCTTAGCATCAGGTCAAATGTGTGCTTATTTTTCATCCTTACCAACATAGTCTATATTTAAAAATATAAGTAAACGGGTATGAAAAAGATATTTTTTTATGACATTAATAGTTAAAAGCACACTATTCATGTGTGGTGAATGTTCTAAATACTAAATTCTTCCTCGTAAATGCATTTTTTCAGCCCTGACTTACTTACGATGGAATGCCTCGTCCGGCACCAGTGGTTAGGTCTCTGGATTCCTTTATTCATCCGACGAAGCGCATTAGTATTTAACTTCTATTAATGCTGGTATTTTTTTATTACATTGAGAGCAGCAAACGAGCACACAGTTCAACTGATGGCAAGTGATTCCTGCGACCCCTGCCATGACATCTACATTTATCCTTACAAGGAATCATAATGCAGATGCGTTGTCACCAATAATAAAGGCCTCCGGATCCTAGCACTCAGCAGACAAGACACAGCAGCATTTTTTTATATCATTGAGAGTAACAAACGAGCACACATTCTACTTGATGGTAAGTGATTCTTGCGGCCCATGACATCGACATTCATCCTTGACAAGGAATCATAATGCTGATGCGTTGTCAACTTTGAGGACTGAGATGGAATGCCTCGTCACCTCTAGTAAAGGTCTCCGGATCCCTGCACTCACCAGACGAAACTCAACAGCATTGTGCTGCTATTTTATGCTAGTATTGTGAGGGCGTGGTCGTACCTCGATCGAGCTGAATCATCAATTCTACAGCTAGAAACAAACTGCAGCGTAGCTTCCACTGTAAAGTTGGTATTATGTAGAAGCGTGAAGGCGTGACCGTCCCCATTCTCGGTTGAAGAAGCCTATTTACGCTAAATCTAGTTTATACTTCGAATGTAGTTGTAGAAAGGATAAATAAGAAGTGATGAAATGATGAAAAAAAAATGGCTACGGTTCCGCGACTCATGACGTATGTTAAAATGGTCGAAATCAAATTTTGATATAAAAATAACATAATCATAACAGACATATTGTACCTACATTATAACTAATAGTTATTATTTCAAATTTTTTATGTTAATTTCGTACATGAATAATAGTTTATATAAAAGTCGACAACTATAAATAAAAAGTATATATATATTTTTAGGAAACCTTTTCGTTGTAAGTACAAAAACATTTAGTTTCATGTAAATATTAGTAGTAACAATACTAAATATTTTCATAAAACTGAAACTTCACCAACGTACCTCGTGCAATAATTAGTTTTTGAAATATGTAGCGCCTCATGTGCTCAATATAAAAAAAAGACAATTACCAAACCGCGGCCACGCAATACAACGTACATGCGTACATCAAATATAAAAAGAATTGAAGCAATTACAACATTGCATTGCAACTGCGCTGATGGATAATGGATATGATGTCACCGGATGATCAATATTCAATTCGTTTCCCGTGTGTATTGCAAAGTACCTACAATATACCTACAGGTTACAGTAATTAATTTTTTGGACATTTTTACCTTTGATTATATCGTGTAGATATTATATCTCAACTCTGTTTAATAATACGTTGAGGCGTAATGTATAACTAATAGTTGGTAAAAAAAAATATGACATTAGGCTTGTCAAAAGGGACACACAGTTCACCCGAATATAAGATTTTTGAGCGCGCGATACCTTCGATAAGCATAATTCATTTTTAATAAGAATTCATAATACTGATGCGTTAATAAGGGCAGCGGCGATAAACTCGCACTAGTGAAGAAATTGAGTTCCACAAGAGTGAATGTGTTTTCTTTCATAACGTAAGTTGATCGGCAAAGTCTTGTCCGTTATTAATCTGGGTATATTATCAAAGTTATATTCACCCTTATATCCCCCCCTGCTATGAAGTTTTATGAAGCTATAACTAATTACAATCTTTGTATACTAAGCGAAAAGAAAGGGGTTCTCTGGGGCGCTGATTGCTAAGTCAATGCATACTAAATGGCTAATAAATATTTATTACTTTATGTTACAGTACTGTATTGCATAATTGAGAGTTGTGAGTGATTCGGATTAATTTAGAAATACGATGTTAAAATAAAAACGTCATAGTTATATTTCCGTATTTTTGAGAAAAAAAATAAAATTCCTCATACATGCTTGTTATTTGAACGGGAAATATCTGCAAGGAGTTTGTCCCACCTCGTACAATATAATGAAATTAACTTCATTTTCTAACGTGCGGGCCCGGTGTTGTATAGAACTGTAGTGACACTATAACCGTGTCATTAGCGCCATAGCCAACACCCACTATTGACGCATTGTCTATTGAGAAGTTCGCGCCAATTCCGGCTTGTTACCAGTAAAAAAAAGGCTGTGACACAGAGTATATAATACAAAATAAATTTATGCATGATGAAATTGACAGAGTCTGACGTGAATTAATTGAGAGCTTGAAATTGTACACCGAGGGACGCAGTTAACCATTTCGTGCTCTCACCAAACGAAACACAGCTGCGCCGAAATTCCGGGAACGGGGACCATTGGGTCCTGATCAATCTACTTGTTATCCCGTAGTAATTATTCATTATAATGTTAATGAATGCGGAATAATGACTTTGTATTATTATTTTTTTACTACTACTTTTTAATAAAATTTGTGGTTTTGTTTTCCATGGTTTCAAACTTCTTCTTGGATGCCTTGGCACGGATATGTTAAAGAACCAAAAGTAGCCTATTTTTAAAATAACTGTCTAATGTTATATCTGTAAAAATATTAATCCCCCATTAACCAAATATTATAACACAAAGGTTTTAAGTAAAAACTAAATAAGTAACTAAAGGAAACAAAATTTGTGAAAAATTTACAATAAAAATACCTTAAAAAATCTTTACCATCACCGTACGTTAATTATAGGATCTAATATATTAACTCTATGGGTCAAAAATAATCTAAGTATCAGCGTTAATTTAATATTACGTTCGGCTTTGCATATAATGATAATACATAACGCGTGCACGAGTATGCAGCCTTACGTATTATCGCAGTACATACTATGAAAATACAAAAGAAGTAGCACGTAAATTGTGGGCTTTATTTGCTTCCTGCGCGTGGCCTAGCATCATTGTGGAAATAGATCAGTGGAACGCGAAGAGTAAAAACTTCATTACGACTGGCGCTTCTGGTTCGGACGCGACTATAAAAAGCTATTGTTATGGCAGATAAAGTTATTTAATATATAAAAAATTAAATGTAGAAGATTTTACAAAAACTACAGTGTAAATGCACGATGACAAACTTAAATAACAAACACATATTTACATACCACCATAATAGACGGTATTGTGAGTTAAATATATGTAGATTTAATTTACTTCGTACAATTTAATATTCTTATAAGCTTACATAACAATGTGCCTATTTAATCCAATGGAAAAATCCTCCCTTTAGATAGCGATCCGAGTCGAGGTTTCGTACCTCCTTATGAGGCGCCCTCGGATCGTATTATCGTCCCCCTCTGTTGTCGTCAACGTCCTTCGTCCACAGGGGTCAGAGTGCAGCAATGGTGCAGCAGCAGTCTCCGCTCCAGCTTCGGAACATCGTCGTTGTCTCCCTACTCAGCGGGCCTCCCGGTCGCGAGTCTAATTAAATAAAGCTGTAAAGATCGCTGGACCAACAGCAATACTCACAAATAAAAAAACCTCCATCCATAATCCATGTGTTTATACACTCTATTTATTCATGCTCTATAAATAGATGTTACGTATTTGTTTAGACGTATTTTTAAATGAACTTATGTTATTGGTTTAATAAAACTTCGACAACATCTTTAAATGCCTAAATGTTCCTGGAAGAAAACATCTTCCAACCGGAGACACGGCCAGTACAGATATTAAATTAAATATTTTTATGTTACTTAGCGGTAATTCAGTGGACAGCAGATACGTATGCCCTGCCGGCCAAAAGTTTAAGACCGCACATAAACAACATAATTATCCATCAATTGTAACAAAATCCCATAGATTAAATAAAAGAATTGCACATCTGCCATTGTTAGTATCGAATATTTAAAGAAGTCATTCTTTTGTTTACTTTCAAGTTATTGGACAATAAACATCTATTGTTTTCAAACACCGACAAACGCGCTAGAGCCAGGTGATAGAGTCGTAATAATATTTTTATAATATCCTCATTACTAATAACTTTGCTTTTGTTACGTATTGGTCAATAATAAATAAATAAATATAATAAAAAATAGGATTATTTAGCAAACCTCCTGAAAACACGTGTTTCTGACTTATTACCCGAATTTATTTTTTTCACAAACAATCTCAATTAGTTTAAACTTATAGTAGAGTCACTGTTGAAACAGTGAAGACGTCATAAAATGGGAAAAGCTCGAGAATTTAGCAGTGAAGTGCGTTCTGCCATCGTTGTTTTACATAATGAAGGCAAATCCAAACGTGAGATATCTTCACAACTGAAGTTATCGAAGACTTGTGTTCGAGGCACAATAACTCGATACAGGGAGACAGGCAGTTTTCAAGATCGTCCACGCTCGGGAAGGCCGAGAGCTACCTACCACGTGTAGTGAAGATAATTTCATTGTTGTTATCAGCAAGCGCAATCGACGCTTAACAACACCTGAAATCCGCGTTGAAGTAAACAAAACCCGAGTTAAACCTTTATCATTGACTACAGTAAAACGGCGACAGAAAGATGCGAAGTTGTATGGTCGCGCTGCCGTTCGAAAACCGAGATAGGACTGAAGAAGATTTTAAAAAAGTGCTTTGGTCCCATGAATCCAAGTTTGAACTATTCGGTTCAAAACGTAGAATTTACGTTCGACGCAGTGCCCAAGAAAAGATGATGTCAGATTGTGTAGTCCCAACAATCAAGGATGATAGTGGCTCAATTATGGTCTGGGGCTGCTTCTCTAGCCAAGGAACTGGCGATTTGATTAAAATTGAAGGAATTTTGAACATCAGTACAAAAACATTTTAGAACAAAATGCCGAACAAAAAGAGATGAGGCACAAGGGGTGTTAAAAACAAACATTTAGCCTACTCAGAGCACGGTTCTCAATCCCATTGAACTTTTGTGGGAAGTGCTTGATAGGAACGTCCGTAATCGTGGCTCATCCTCACGAGAAGAAATGTGGAATGCTTTATACGAAATTTGGAACAATATATCACAAGACACCATTAACAAATTGATTGCCCGTATGCCGAGACTTGTGAAAAAAGTCATAAAATGTAAAGGAGAATTTTTTGATGAAAAATCAGTTTAGCTAACTATAGCCTTTTTTGCATGACTGGTAATATTTCTTTACCATTTTAACGTATATTGTTTGTCAATCAATGTTCTATTAGATGATTAAACAGGTTAATTAAACATTTAATATTTTATTGGAGTTTTACTTTATTTTCCTAATTTAATTAAGGTTTTATTTCTTAAACTTTTTGCCTGCAGTGTATATCTTAACGATGTTTCTCTTCACTGTAGAGTTACAAATCAGCACTTAAGTGCTTCTAGCAACTTCATCGATGCCAGCATCGGAAATCGGGGTTCTAGGAAATTAACTGCCATGACTATCGAACTACCATATGAAGATATAACTAACAATCAAACTGTAATTAATTGATGAGTCTCTGAAACTTTATAATTATTATCATATCACAATCCTATTGTCTCATTTGTTAATTGAACTATTTGCAGTGGAAAAAATCATTACTTAATAGGCCAGAGGAACATTCGTCCACGTATTTAATTGTTATTGTTTTCGTTCAAGTTTATAAGACATGACGCATTCATCATAAACTAGATAAAGCTAAATTAGTTGTACCACAACTGTATGTTAATTGAAACGTGAGTACAGTAATCAGCAGTTAAAAACACATACACGTACATGTTTGTTATTAAACTAAAAAGGATAAAGAATAATTTCCCATATGATTCCCTCTTCTTTAGGCACATGTAACGTAAACTTGATGAATGACGGATACGGTCTATAAGTTTTTTTTTTTATGATATGTAAAACGAGCATATATATCGCTTGATGGTAAGTGATTCCTACGGCCCATGACACAGACATTCATACCTGTTAATCAATGATAATGCACTATCACCTGGCGACTAAATTGGAAAAGCTCGTTGCCAGTAATAAAGTCAAAGATTTCTTTCACACACCAAAAGAAACACTTGTGGTGCTATCATGTAGAAAAAAATGTTGGATACTTGTACTTAAAGAAACAACGCAAAGAACCCCAATATCATTGGTACGAATTCGACATCCACAAGGATCCGGATTAAGGACCATTAAAATTTAAAAAAAAAAACGTTTAGGGTACGGTCTGCCAAACTTTGGGTCGTAAGTTCGAATCTGCCGTTCGACTATTGCCGTGAACCATATCCTAGCACAAGCATTTAAGCTTAGTTGGAGTGGTTAATGTTAGTAATTGTAAGTATACTTTTTAAAAAAAAAAAGCGAGTCCATTACGACCGATAATGGAGATAATAGATTTAAATAGGTCTACCAGCGTACAATAGCAGCATTACGCTGCTGTGTTTCGACTGGTGAATGTAGGATGATATCGGATCCGAATCCGAATATCTTTAATACTGGTAACGAGTTGTTCCATCTTAGCCCTCAGAGATGACATCGTATCTGCGTTATTTATCTAGAATGAATTTGGATATCATTGACCGCGTTAGTTACTTATCATCATGAGCACAGTGTGCTCGTTTGTCACCCTCTATTAAATTTAAAAATAAATATATTAAGTCCAGTACCTCCTCTTATTAACACTTGATGGATGGGAGCATCACTACATAATATTCGAACTAAAGATACCCGGCCCCAACTTCAGTGCTTTTTTTTTTAATGATTTGGGAAGAGATCCGGGTAATCTTACGTAACGCATCGGTACCCTGCACTGACCCGAAGCACGAACGATCGTGTGGCTACGATAAATATAAAAGTGACCGTTGTAATTAACAATGAATATAAATAGAAGCTTTGTCACATTTCAGTAAGACTCAAAGAAACCACAAAGAACGGGGAACATGATCAGGGAGGAAGGCGGTGCTGGCGGTACTATTACAAACATGCCATATTAATGGCTAACTCCCAAGGTAAAGGGGAAAAGCCTACCTGCCATGGATTTAAATGGGCGTACTTCACTTTTTTTAATAACGTTGAGGTAACCATCGAGCACACAGTTCACCTGATGGCCCGTCTATCGACATCCTCGTACATCCACAACTTAGAATAGTGACTAGGAAGTTGGAATTAAGGTCTTCCTGGTGGACACCACATATGATTACAATTTTCGTATCCTTAGGTACAAAAATTATTTGCTTACATTTAATATGTTTGCTAACCTAGACCAGACCAACGCCTGATAGACAAATCGGTTTTAAATCCGTCTATGACGGTTATCCTGTCATTGCTTCTTGAAGGTCGACGACTTACGGACATACATATGTATCCCCATATTCTAACATATGGCGCACATGTTTGATCCTGGACGTTCGTCGGTGTTTCAAAATTAGCTTTTGCCAAGGGTCCATAGAACGCACTAAGTATTTAATTGACGTATCAAGTCGAAACTCGGAAGTGTGTTTCAAAACTGTACTGAATAATGCCTTAAATGATGGTCTTACTTGGATCAGTCTCGAGCGCGTCTAACGCGTACCTAAAGTAACAACTTAAATTCCCGCACTCAAGCGACAATGTGGAAAAGTAAAATTGATTCTTTTCTGCCCTATACTTATTACATTTTACATAACAAGCTTATGGTAAAATGTTTTATCATTTGCTATCTCTGTCTATCCCACTTGGAATAAAAGCCAGGGGAGCATATGATTAATTTTTAAAAACATATTTTGATAAGTAGAAGGCTAAATAAAGGGAGAAAGCCAACCTCTATTTTATAGTACATATGTAGGTTGGAGCCTATATACGTAACAGCCTGTCAACATATAATCCATCACAATAGATCAAAAAAGCAAACTATAACGATTTCCGGTGAGGAACCCTCTTTAACTGGTACTATATAATGCCCAGCTTTGCACTTTCATCCACACTTTTCACTATCTTTAGCATTGCTAACAACTGCATGATGTTAGGAACATTGAAGTTTTACTGAAATTTGTCAAGCTAAAAAATAACCTTTAATATATATTTTTTTATTTTTACAAAATATTAATTGAAATTTAGACGGAACTTTTTGAATGATTAATTATAAGGTCTTATCCAAATTTACACTAAAACTAAGGTCAAAATACTATTGGTGATGTAGAATCAGTGATTTATAGATTTCGTAATTTATGTTTTCAATTAAACTTAGGTATAAGAAAAGACATTGTAATTTTAGACATTTTGTTACAGTAGTAGTAGTAGTAGTAGTAGTAGTGTAGTAATAAGATTATGTTTATAAAATAAAAAAAATAACTGTCAACTCAATCAGGATACTGCTTATCCTGATAAAATACTTTCTATTTTGCAAATCAATTGCTATCATTTCTGCTTCCTGTTAATATGGTGATAATGTAAAAACCTCAAACTGAAATGCAGATACAATTTTGTTTTGTAGTGAGAAAAAGAATTGATTCATTATTTGAGCAAAAAAGTAAGTACCAAATGTAAGTAGCATTTATAGTTGTTACACTATCCTCCTTTGACAGTCATTCCGGAAGAGCTCTTAAGTAACTCTTATTAAAAGTTATAATCGTAAGACTTTTAGGTCAACTCCTATATGAAAATAGGAATTTGATTTTGATTAATGTATGAAAGATACTTTCAGGAGTCCACTGATAAAATGAATAAATAAATGGTGCATGTAGCATTTGCCGCAAAGATCATACATTCATTTATGTGTACATAACTTATCATCAATAATCTACAAATAACTCATGCTCACCTTACATGATAAGGTCAAATACAGTCACACAGATTTTTGAGAAAAGAAATTAAATGAAGTACTGCAATGTTGCAACAGATGGGGATTTTGTAAAACTTCCATGCACAAAGTACTTTAATTATTATAAGACTAGATATAAAGTAGTACCACAAAACAAGGTTAAATACTGTCCATATTGACATTGACACAGAGTAGTTAAGAAGGAAAAGAATGTTCAACAAATTTTATTAAAACTTAATATGATCCTTATATTTTTCCTTATAATCTATTCCCACAAACATTATATTTAGATATTAGTATTGCCCCAATCAAACTGATTTGAAATAAGATTTCAGATTAATTTTGATAAAAATATCACTGTGTTACCTTTTTTTTTGTGTGACCATCACTAATATAAAAGATGCACATCTTATGTAAATAAGAACATTAAGTAAAAATAACATCAATATTCTATTATAAATTGATTGTCGTTGTTTTTTTTACAGTTCTTTCATTAAATAGATCATTTAAACAGTTACATAAGCCAGTGTACATAATACATTTCCTAGCTCTAACTATTGTTCTATGTATCCATATAACAGGCTAGTAGCCTTTTCACATTTATGATAAGGAATTATATATATGCATTATTATGTCTCTATATATATATACAAATTTGTATAAATTGATTAGTAGTACTATTGGAATGGTTTTTGTATTAAGTCTTCAAAAACACAAATGCCTTTATAAATATATATTATTAGAATTTGTTGTCTATATACCTCTTGCTTATATTAGAAAATATTTATTTATACTAATAATTAAGTTATTATTTGGAATATGCTAAATAATAATTGAAACTGTTGCATAAAAAAATATAAATATAACAAAATACTTATATTATTTATATGCAACATTTATGAATAGCATAACATGGCTGTGTTCAGCAAGGATTGCTGCTATTGACAGACTGATATGATTATAATAGTATACCAACACAATAGTAATTTTGACACTATTTTTTAATACATACAATACAGTCAAGTAATATGAAAATGAGAACCTAATCTTATTTGGTAAATTAAATTAATCAAATTATTTTAAAGAAATTCAATTAAAAATCATTATGTATATCTGTTATCAACTTATACCTATCTAAGTGACAAGTCAACATCACAAGAGGAAAATAATATCTATTTTGCATGTATATATTCATTTTCATATGGTGTTAAAATTTGGATTTGAAAAAGAAATCATATAGGGTTTTTTAAAAAAGCAATCCTAAGCATAAAGAAATCCTTAGAGGCTGGTTGTAATTTATTCACTTATTATATGGGTTGAACTTTTCTGAAACTATAAGAAATAGGGAAAAATACTCACTGATGTCTTAGGGCCAACTTTAATAAAAATTTAAACCACATTATTATATATTTTTTAACTTCTTTTCTTAGTAGGAATCCAAAATGTAATATTACACCAAACAACAGTACCGTAATATATTTTAGTTTTCTTAATTTAACCGTCTCTGATCAATTGTCAAAAATTATAGTTATTGTTTTCAATACTCAACTGGATTTGACTACTGAATAATTGTACAGCATTCAGAGTCACAAATTATTGATTCTGTTAAGAATATACTTCAAAACACAGATACAATTTTATCATACATTTTTTTGTTCAATTTTCAAACTTGTCTAATTTCCTTTTTACATTCACCATTATGCCAGATACAATAATCTAATTGCAATAAAATTTTGGCCAAACTGCTTAATTAACAACACATACTATATAGTTATTATGGGCTAGAGCTCCATCTTGTTGAAAAAATAATTGATAGACCCAAGATAAAAAAATTATCAAAACACTGTCATAAATTTTCAAATAACAAATTCCCTCCTGAAGGATATTTATTTTGAAAAATATATGTTTTTGGTTATTGGCAAAATGTTCAATTTTGAGGTTATACATAATCTATTATAATTGGTAAAATTAGTCACCAAATTAAAGTACCATATCAGTTTGAGTGATACTTCTCCAATGACTAAATATGCCTCCATTATATCAAATTATTCATCATTGGTTATTAAATCCATTTTAAATCACAAAAACCTAGTTCCAAGTATTAATTGTTATAAATTATATATAAGATATTATGAAAAAGTACATGAAATAGTATACAAAGAAATATCAAATATAACAATGTGATATTGATATTCAAACAGTCAAACAGACCCTTATTGCAGCTAGAAACTAGCTGAACAACCATTATGTGACTCAGACTTGGGCTGCATGGTATTTATATGGGAGGCAAAGGACCATAGGATAGGATCATAGCCTGAGAAGACAGTGATAACAACAAAAACCTGTGGAAATTTGTAGGAAGGCAATTGAGTCAGATGGATGAAGGTCATAGCAGTGATCTAATAAGGGGACAGACCTATGATAGTACACATATCATCTATTGAAAAAATCTAATAATTATAATTAAATCTATAAATTGAAATCTAAACAGTTATGATTACAGTATTATGATAACAGTGATAAAAAGATAGAGTAGAATTACAGTGTATTAAAAAACGAAAGACACTTTTGCTTGGCAGCTCCAGTATATTTTTGTTTTAATTCAATTTACAATATTAATATAGAAAGCACAATACTGGAAGGAACCAGCACAAAACATCAATGACATCTCTTAAGTTAACATTTTAATGTCATTTCTAATATTACTATATAAAAATGCAATAATAAAATATGCAAAAGTGAAAACTATTGCACTAACAAAAAATATAAGACTGAACCATTGATGGCCTGTTGATATGTGGAAATCTTGAATAGTATGGTAAAACTGTACGTTATTCGTTTCGCGAACGCAAATTGAACGCACATTATAATAATTTTATACATATTTTAATTAATTTCTAATAAGATTGTTTTGAAATGGTAATCATTAAGCTTATTAAAGTGTTTCAAAATATGTATAACTGAACGGTTAAAAAGTGTAGTTTTTGTTCGAGCGGCTAACAACATCGCATGACCAACAATGATATTATGAATGATAAACCATAGTAGACGTACTCATCATATTCGCAACGCCCATTTTAGGGCTCAGATCTAACACTTCAAATATATCCTAAATAGGTGTAGGATAATAACATAAGAACACTTTTAAATAATTTCACCCTCATACTTACAGACTTAATAATGTCTAAAGAAATAAAATATTGTAAATAAGTCAAATATATTATAAACCAGTACACTCACCCGTTCCACCCAAGGAAGTCAACAATTACTCGAAGTATGGAATACACTGAACGATGATCTTGACTTTCCTATAACGCAATAACTCACTGTATAACAACGCTTTTATCACTATTTTTCCAAATTGATAGAAATTCAGTATTTCAAACAATTCAATACTTTGACCGCCGCTATAACCGTGCCACAAAACGAAAATGGCAGCGCTATATATCCTAAACTTAAAAATGTGCAGAGAAATCTGACAACACCAAGAGTAGGGCAGTCCGTTACCAACTTTTATTTTATCTTATAAGGTTTAATACCATGTAAAAAAAATATATCGGACTTATTATCATATTAATTATGCAACTAAACTAAACTAACTACATTTAAATAATCGATAATTTCAAACATGTTAGTAAAATAATAGCAAAACTTAGGAACTATTTTAGCTTTTTTAATTTAACATTAAAATACAACAGAATATAAATAGATTTTTAGGATATACTGTGTGCAAATCCTACTATTTTGTATAATTCCTATTTTTACGTTTTTGCATTCATCACCCCACACTCACAATTAAAGGAATATCTTTATAACCTTTAAATTTTAAGAACTGTACTGTATATCGTATTTATAAAAAAATCAAGTCGTGTTTTTAGTGAAAGTTTCAGGAAATATTTCATAAGCTTGCCAAGGCATTGAAATAAATTAATTTAATATTCTATAAACTTAAGATTTTAAAGTTAAGGAGTCTGTAACCACAACAGTATTTATTAATTTACCCTTAAAATTTTTAATATAATACTTTAATTTTCTCTATATCATCATTTCTCAACCAGCGGTTGCGATGCTCGCGAGGATCTACCCTCATATCGCCCCCGCCGACGGCGAGGGCGTCGCAAACAAAGTTATTCGCGATACCGCCATGTCACTGGCCGGTTCTCTCCAGTCCATACAGATAGAAGCGTTGCTGGAGTTTCTTGCGCCACTTCTTCTCCAGCGCCAACGCATTCTGAAGTGGTGGTACAGGTAGTTAATAATAATAGTGATATTAATTAAGATAATCCTCTGTCAGAAGCAACTGACCGAGCCGAGGTTCGGCCCTCTTGGGCACCCTCGAGTCAGACGCTCTCGCGAAACAGGGTAACGGTCCAAGCCGAGGCTCCCTCTCGGGAGCCCTTGCGCTGGTTACCCATATATAGAGGTCTCGACTGAGAGCCATAAGCGCTCGGTCACCTCTCAACCCGGTGAAACTGTAAAAGCCCTGGGGCTAACAGCGGCCATCAGCCCGAAAAAAAAAAAAAAAAAAAAAAAAATCGCGAGGATCTGGTCGATAAGTAGGACTTGTTGACTCTCTTTAAACTCATTAATTTAACCATTGTCAAAAACCAGACACAAAAATTGTTTAATAGTCCCGTTCAGAAGCGTGGAGTAGTAGCGAATTCGTATTTATTTTTAAAAACCTTGCGATTTGACAAAAGAGTTTCGAGCAAGAAACGTCATCATAGACCACATACACACAGTGCAGCAGATAGTACAAAAGAATATAATCGGCGCTTATGTATTTACATTGGTTGATATACGCTTTATTGTCGTTATGTACCTTCTCCTATGTATAGTTAGTCCTGTGACAAAAGTCATCTAATTCATGCCTAACAAGTTTTATAGTTTATGACGATGTATAATATTCAACATGGAATGTCATACTTTATGTCAGGGGACCACGAACAGAAACGTTCCTTGCTCAACCACAGATTATAAGTTATCTATCTTGCAAATAACGTAAATTCGTAAAGTGTGCAGTGAATAATAGCATGAAAGTGATGTGTTGTATGGTGAGTATAGAGATTCAGGGACCTAATTGCAGGTATCAAGCCATTCCATCGTAATCCTTAGGGGTAAAAATGACAGCGTTTTAGGACACTATTTAGGGTGGTTGTAAATGTTACGGGCCGCAGTCATCACTTACCATAAAGTAAGCTGTGTTCTTGTTTGTCACTCTACATGATATAAAAAATGAGTAAATTTAAATTATAATTAGAAAAATAGAATAGAAGTTTAAAAAAAATCTTCATTATAAAGTTCTGACACGGCAAATAATTAAAGTTACTTGGAATGGGAAATTTAAAAAAAAATTAAGCGGGAATAAAATTCAGTGATTGGTCTTTTCAATAATTGTTTTTACTTGGTCTTTTCTACATAAACATTTATACTACGTGAAAACCAACCTTTTCCAGTTCCAACCATTCCACTATTCAAAGTTTGATAAGTCTATTTTGAATCTTGCGTTATTTCTAAAATATTAAAGTGTTGCAGCAATATCATAAACTTTTAGTCGCACAGACTCATGTATAAACATTCGAATTACAAATAACCAACATTTATAATTAAGTGAGTATTAACTTATGGTTACTGTAAACAAAGTGCATTGCTAAATATATGTCAAAAATATAATAATCAATCAATGAGTTTATGATGTCAAGAAATTAAAAACAATAGTATTAAAAATAATAAAAATAAGTTATTTTGCCTTCTTAACCCTTGTGTTAATATAAATTGTAACATACGAATATTATCAATTATGAGAACCTTTTCAAACCCGGTATAAATTGTTTAAGTTTGAAAGCTTTCATTGTGAATAGTGAATACTCTATGACAAAGCATTGTAAATAAAACATTATAGCCAAATAAACATTGCCAGTTTTTGTATAGTACACTAAATACGCACACTTGAACACTCAAACCTTGCCGGACTGCGCGCAGTGCGAAGCAATACGTCAGCGATTTGTAACGTCATTATTATACTATGAGTGGTTAAAAATAAGGTGAAATATGCCGTCGTGTGTAGTTAAGTGGTGTAAAAATAATTCAACATCACAGAAAAAATCCACTGGAATTACTTTTCACAAGTAAGTTCTTAAAAATTAAATATTTGAAGGTATTTACAACATTATAAACTATTATTCTCGAAATATAAATACCACCAGTGTTGCAAGATATTCAACAATAATTTACCGCAAAGGTGAGATTTTTTTGTTATTTTTTAACTGTTATTATTTTTTAGCTTACCAAAAGACTTGAGTAGAAGAAAAGGATGGGTCGAGATAATACGCATTTGCAGAAATGAAAATAGTTGGAACCCCTCGAATTATACACTCATTTGTAGTTCACACTTCGAGGACAGTGATTTTTATATGACTAAACAAGGTCTTCGTCGGCTGAAAAGAAGTGCCATACCGAAAAAGGTAAACCGACTTCTTATCTATGGAAAAAAACAATAAGTAGATAGCCGTACCAATTGATAGTTAAAAAACATTGTAGAGATAATACCAAAATACACTGTACCTATTCTACTATATTTTAAATGTTAAAAAACTCAACATTAAAATATTATATCTGAGAAAAATGGTGTAGTGTTTTTTTAATAAAATTTGGTTTTTATTTTATTATTACTACTAAGACTGGAGAAAATCAACTCAATAGTTTAATTGTTTTCTTGAAGAGATTTTAATATAAATATATGTCAATGTATTAAACTTTTAGACTTTATTTAATTCCTCGAAAAACGAAAAACCCGACGCCGCAGAACAGCGAACGTCTGTAAATACACAGCAAGTATGTAAATTTTTTGTATGGTCCTGTTTTTCGATAATTTTTTGTGCATAGTAGTTCAATATTGACAGTTCACTTATCTTGTTTTTGTAGGTCCTACCGGTCTCATCGTATATCGAATTTGAGGTAGATATTAAACGAGAACCCTCCATCGACTCGCAACAAGTACGTCAAAATAGATTTTTAAAAATAGTTAGTTCCTAGATATTATTCTTCGTTTTATTTTTGTCCTTGTGTTTATGATATTATTTTATTTTTAGGTGTTGTTTGACTCATCAAACGTCGTATTTAATGATAACTCGAGAAATAATTCGCTAATATGTGATGCGCATCATATGGAGCAACCAACAGCGACTTGGCCTGTGTCACCTTTAACAGATTTGGAAAGACAGACGGTTTTTGACTCACCTAACAAACAATATTTAATAAATCAAGTAAAAAAGCAAAACAACAAACTAAGTAACAATAAGAAGAAAATTAAACTTTTATTCCAAAAAGTTAGAAGACTTGAAACTAAAAATAAATTATTAGTAGATATTACGAAACGTTTAAGAATAAATGCATTTCAGACTCTTAATGAAAATATTGTAGCTGCAGATTTATTTAACGCCCTAAATAGAAAGAAGGGTAAAAAAATAAAATTTTCTCTTGCGACAAAAAAATTTGGCCTTACCTTATATCACCATTCACCAAAAGCTTATATACACGTTAGAAATACATTTAATATGTGTCTTCCACATCCAACGACTTTATCAAAATGGTATGCAAGCATTAAGGGAACACCGGGGGTACAAAGCAATCATTCCGAAACCGAAATAACGGTTACACCATCACAGCCCTTTAAGTACGCCAATATATGATTAAATTAGTGATGGCTTCGTCAATTTTCAAGGAATTGGAACTGTAGTAAGTACGTAAGTTTATAAGATAAGGGCTAACTAAGCATTAGCTCTTTTAGATTGATATTTTTTGAACAACTTGACGAGAATGTTAATAATTATAAAGTAATTTAAAAAAACATTGTTTATTAAATTATTTGTGTAGACGCTGTGCGTTGGGCTTGGACGTGTCCATGCATTAATCATATTTTCTGTCTTGTGTTTGAAGAAAAAAATATTTTTTCAATTTTGCTTAGATCTGTGTTTAATTAAAAACATAGATTTAAGCTCCTATCTAACTATTCTTAGTAAAATCAATTAAAGAAAATATAATTATAATAAACGATAATAAATTAAATATTAATAATTGTCTTTCAACTCGTGTGACAATCGCCGGGACTGTATTGTTAGAAGTCAAGTTTGTTTTCTAAATTAACCGAAAATAATAGTTTTTAAATAAATATACATCATGTTGTATTGTTTAATATTATAAAAAGTAAATATATTTTAACATATTACATTTCTTTCATTGTGGTAAACGTCACCGCAAACTTATAAGTGCCATTAATGTTACCCTATGTTTTACTGAGTGTAACAAATCTGGTGGCATTACAGTTCATAACTACTTTTTATAGATCGGTAGTGCGTCCTACTGCCCACTGAACTATCGCCATCTTTTTTACGAATTGATAAAACTAAATTATTATTATTTACTGCTAGTATAAGGGCAAAACCGTTTTTAGTTGGCAACTCTCATAATATTTGGTATAGTACGCAAGGTCACCCGTACATTTACGTACCCGGCTTCAACTTCATTTGTTTCTTTCGTAATAGTCTCTATCCCTCTCTATTGGGTTGAAATATCAAGTTTATTTCATTCAGTTAATCGCCTCCTTAGCAGTAGAACGTATTAAATTTAGTTCGAGTAGTTAGTACAGTGTTCATTTTCTTTCGTGTTTCTGGAGACGTTACACGTCCCATAACTGTACAATTATTTTTTTGATTATGGAAGGTATGGATAGAGTAACAGTAATTGCTCCTGTTAACATCGCCGTTATTAAGTACTGGGGTAAACGTGACGAGAAACTAATTTTGCCTATTAATGATTCCGTTAGTGTTACTTTGGATACAAGTATAATGTGTGCTAAAACTTCAGTATGTACGAGGCCTGAATTTATCGAAAATGAAATTTGGCTAAACGGAATTAAGACTACATTCTCCAATCCACGTCTCATTAATTGTTTGGAAAAAATTAAATCCATTGCTGCTGCTCAAAATAGTGTGGAATCAAATGTGCTATCTTGGAAAGTGCGTGTGTGTTCAGAAAATAACTTTCCGACTGCTGCTGGTTTGGCATCCTCTGCAGCTGGTTACGCTTGTCTGGTGACTGCTCTTGCCAAACTTTATAAAATAAAAACAGATCTAAGCGTTTTGGCAAGAATAGGGTCAGGAAGTGCCTGTAGAAGTGTTTTCGGTGGATTCGTACGGTGGCATGCTGGTGTGAATCTCGATGGCAGTGACTCTGTGGCTACTCAGATAGCAGATTCATCTCATTGGCCAGGGATGAGAGCGTTGATTCTTGTTGTATCTGACAACAAAAAACACACAAGTTCCACAATTGGCATGATGAATTCTGTAAACACATCTGATTTATTAAAGTATCGAGCCGAGTACTGTGTACCAAGAAGAACTGCACTAATAAGTGAGGCAATATTAAACAAAGACTTTGTTAAGTTCGCAGAATTGACTATGAAAGACAGCAATCAGTTTCATGCAGTTTGTCTTGACACTTATCCCCCTTGTGTTTATATGACAGATGTTTCTCACAAAGTTGTTGAAATAATCCATGCTTACAATGAATTGTGCGGAGAATTAAAGGTTGCATATACTTTTGATGCTGGGCCAAATGCCTGTTTATATCTACTAGATAAAGAGGTTCCTAAAGTTTTAACTCTTCTCAAACATTTATTTCCTTCATCTAGCACTGATTTTGTTTTAGGCCTTGGTGACGTAGACAAAGTTGATAACAAATTTTTGACTTCATTTCCTATACAACCTCAACTGAAAGATATTATTAAATATGTTATTCACACTAAAGTTGGTAAAGGTCCAGAAATAGTCATGTCACACTTGTTAGACAAGGAAGGTGTTCCATTAAATATAGGAAAATAAAACATCACAAATATTAGATATAATTTAAATAGTTGTTTATAGGGCAAAGGAAATCTCTAAGGGTCTCTCTAATGGTGCAATTGAGGATAAGAGTAGAAAATTTTAAAGGTCATATGACATATTTATTAATAAATAATGTACTTGTAATGCTAAGTAAATGGTATATTATAGTTAAGCTACATTTATCATTTTAAACATAATTGTATAAGTAATTATATATTTTGATAGTGTGGTCATGATTTGAACATAACTTATTATTTATTACATGTGTTATTATTTTTGTACATTGAATCTCTATCTTGACTGATAAACACTTATTTTATTTTAAACAAGCAGTATTCTCTTAGATTACATTCCATTTCTAATATTGCTAGTGTAAATATGAAGTTATATGAGAAATGAACATAAAATAGTTTGTTTGGAGTCTGTTTGAACAAATGATAATAAAACTATAACTGTAAAGTAATATAGGATAGTGTCATTGATACCATTCCCAAAACCACAAGGACCCCATCACAAATGGGACTGAAGTTTATATTTTGTTTGAATATAAGATTTAGTCTCATAATGGTATTAAAATATTAAGGTTGTTGAAATTTTTAAAATATACATTGTTATTGACAATTATATGTGGAGGTTGTGCTTAATGAAATATACATTTTGATCTTGAATATGTATTTATTCTGTTTAAATAAGATATATTTAAGCTGGGTTGGCACATTTGAACTTGAAAATATAAATGGTATATTATATTGATTTACAGTATTAGAGCCACACTACAGATTCTTTCTCAGAATCAAAATGAGTCGGCTCAGCTGGGGTCAGACAACACACCTTCACAGAATACCAAACTAAAATAGTATCTCAATGCTGCTGTATTTTGTATGATGAAATTCAGAGAACCCTATTATAGATGTTGAGGCATTTTCATCTTAGCCCTCAGGGATGACAATGCATCTACATAATGATTCCTTATTGTGAATGAATGTGGGTGTTTTTAAAAATAAAATTTAAAAATAAAAGAGTAATATGCATTGGAGTAAATGTAGAACAAAAATGCAATGCAATAGAAATGTTCATGTTCATTTAATCCACTGAAAATAAACCTTCCTCCTATCATATGATAGGAGGAAGGTTTAATATCTTATGATGAAGGGAAGATAAGTGGGTACCTGTTTGTGCAGATGCTTTAGGCACTGTAATACTTGTTTGTCACCTTCAATACAATTAAAATGGAGACAAGTGCTGGACCACTTTTTAGGCACCAAGATTATTTTTAATTGAGAAATATAAGTAAAAGTTTAGTGGCAAAAGTATAAACAAAATACTTAAAGCTGTCATTTAAACTTATACAAGCTACAGTTTTATTATTTGATATTTATAATCTTATAAATCTGATATTTATAATCTATGTTATGTTATAATGTATATAATATAACTTAATTATTTATATTTTAACAAAACAAAAGTAAAAATATGCACAATACAAAACTCAGAAAGATTCATTATTAGAATTAAAATCTTACAATTGTTTCGTTGTATAAGAAGGCATTAATCACAATGCTACAAATAACAAGGTCATTATAAAAAATCTTTTACACAATGCGTAATTAAAGGCAATATATTTATTTATGCTGCCTGAAATACAAAGTGCATAATTGAAATAATAATGTATTATAGAATACAATCTACTAGAATGTTCCACCAAGAGGATGAGCTGGGATTTTAGTGTTAATTTTTCAGTCGATAAACTGGTACATGATAATCCAATATAGGCAGTATGTTCTTTAATATCTGGTAGCATTGCAACATTGCAGTTATAAAGTAGGTTTAGCTATAAAAAGTTGAATGATCGCAGAAGCACCGCACAACTTACTCCTATGACATATTATATTTGAGCACTGTGTTTGTGCCAGAAGTATATGATATCTGTTCGATTACAGTCGAGCAGTACGAAACCCAACCAACTGCAGAAAGGTCTTCGACAGGGTGATATAAATATCCACGAATGGAAACGATACGATATTAACATCGCTGAAGGACCTTAGTAATATGCTCAATGACCTATAGTGTCTCCCAAAGGTTAAATCTTAGTTTTTTGTCGATCTTAGTCGAGTTGAAGGAACTTCGACTGGATCAATATGCGGACCCAACTCGTTCGGGAAATTGCATGTATGTGAATTTGTGTATCTACTTGATTCTAAATCAACTAAAATATTGATTACCAGAATCATTACGACATCTAGTGTTATGTGCTTAAATAAATATATTGTAATAAATTCAACCAATAGAATTATTTTGACTAAATTAAAATTTTATTCAGAGACATTATTCCATTAAAACAAATCCAACTCATCTTAAGTTATGAAATATTTATTGTAATTGTATTTAAAGCCAATCTATTTTATTCTTTTATACATGTATGATATAACTAATCCAATTGTATTGTACGTTATGAGCTGTGTTAATGAAATAGTCCGTGTTTTTGTTCGAATTTTTCTTAAGAAAATGTACTGTGCATAAATCATCCGTATACAGATATAGCGCAGTTTCCTGTTACACCTGCTGTAACATAATTCTAAGTCGATCTGAGAATATATATAAAAAAAATCATAATATATTTATATTAACAGTCAGTAAAAAATGTGGCATTACCAATAGCGTCGGCGTATATTAAAAAAAATTACTACGGAATTGAAACTCTATTGGCCGTATGTGCAAGCTGCCACTCAGCGATCGAATATTAATCGTGGATTTCCCACAGTTGCTATGTGGGATGACCAATTTTGCGAGAAGTCGATGGATGCTGATGGCACAAGATTGTGCTATATGGCAATCTACGGGGAGGCCTTTGGGACTATTCATATGATGATGAATCTGGACAAGCATGTGACTACAGTACCAGCCTCTATAAATGATCCAGCAGCAGTCTATCAATAGCCAGAGATTGTTCGACAAATTCAGATGGAAGCGTGAATTTGAAGTTTGAATTCATCCTCACATAGATTTGATCTCGTGGTTCGTTGCGGTTTCTGTGCTTTATTCTTGTGTTACAGATAAATTATCGATTTGTTAGATAGTTTTATTGAATGTTATGTAATAATATGTTTATTACATAACATTCAATAAAACTATCTACCTAAATCGATAATTTATTCAATTATACATAAATTCAAAGAAATAATTACGGTATATTACTTTCAGAATGAAACGCAGAATGAAACGAAATTTTAAATCTAAATAAACTCTAATCGTTAGAATATATCTGTAGTTTGATGCTATGAAAAATTTCACCATCGTGCCGGACAGCTAGTACATTTTGAAAACATAATAGCTATAGGCACTAATCGGCGACTGTCGAAATCTTAGATCATATATTGTCTAACGTAGGTAATAAATAATGCCCTTGAATGTTTTTGATTTTAAAATTCGATCCAGTTTTATCAGCACTTGATTCGCCATTCACTTAAAGAGGTATTATTCTCTGTTACATTTAATAATACTGCTGTGTTGTAGTTTCGACGTTCGGATTTAGTTTAGGTACTAAATTTTAAATCACCTATTAGTCCCGTATAAGTACGTTTTATGACATCTAAGTCTATTATATACAAGTAGTGGGGTAGATATACCTACCCAACAGAAGCAAAGATAAGAATATGTTATATACATATGATTAATAAAGAAATGAAGTTGCAGTCTCAAAAAATGTCATTTAAATGATTAGGTATATCGTACTTGCGGCATGTTTTACAATGCTAACGAATGTAATATTTAAAAAAAATTACTGTTGTCCGTTGAGTGGTTATCAATAAATAAATAAACTTTCAAGGCCTAAGTAGGCGGCTTACTGCCATATGTAACAAACAGTTCATTATATCTAGTTTTAATCATTGCTTGTCATAAAACAGGCAATTGTTATTTTTTAAGGTTAGTGTGCAAACAAAAGTGATCTTGTTCAACTATCAAATGTAGTCACAAAAATGTTATAACCAGAAATGACAAGAATCTCAACTTCACAAAAAATGTGCCATTGCTTTTCTAATATATATTTGCATGAAAAAGTAACCGATAAGTATGACAATGGGGTTCAAAGTCAAGTCAGAGAATAATTGATCTTACACAAATTAAAGTAACTTTATTTACATGATAAAAGGCATACAGAAATGTACAATATACAGTCAATACTTCTCCACAATCACTTTTTTAAATCTAAAGAGATCTTAAAAAAAAACACTAATTTAGTTTAAGCACAATTCCATTTATTTTTATACCTCAGTCAATGAATGAAAAATATTTAAGATAGCACAAAAATAAATGAAATCAATTTCCTCCACTTCTTATCTCGCTGAGACTGAAACCTGCCAGACTCTAATAATATTGTCTGAGTATCCAGCAAACAAAGTCTGGCCATCAGTAGACCAAGCCAAGGACAAGCATTGTGGTGGATCGGCCTTTGAGTTTTGAGCTTGGTTAATAATTTCTGGTTTGAGTTCTTCAACCATCTCCTTGCTTTCCAGATCCTGTAAAATTATTTTAATATTAAAATTTTTAACTAATAAATTCCATAGTGAATTGCTATTAGGGTAGGATCACATGATTTTATGTTCTTTTATTATTATTTATTTGTTATTTGTACAATGGCATCAAACATTTGTCTTCTAGAGTTAAAGAAATAATACAAGTCGGTAATAATATCAAGAATTCTTACCCAGATCTTGATGGACGGCCCAAAGGCAGCACATAGCCAGTATCTGTTTGGTGAGAAGCAAAGTGCTGTGATGATGTCATTGTGATCAAGTGTGTGCAAGTGTTTGCCATCATTAAGGTCCCAGAGCATGGCCTTCATGTCCTTACCACCGGAGGCACAGAGAGAACCATCAGGTGACACTGTAACAGTGTTCAGGTACCCAGAGTGGCCAAGATGGTTGATCTTGAGCTTGCAGTTGGTCAAATGCCATACCTGGAGGTGAGACAATAATACTATAAAAAGACACTCCTTCATACTATAAAAATAACACTTGTTAATAATTTTTATTCACTTTAAAGAGTATGATACTGCTATAAATCTATTATATTTTTTGCTCTATTCATAGATGTATATACACTTTTAAAAGGGCATTACCTAGATAACCTTAATAAAATCTATACATTACAGAATTATAAGTTTAACTGCAGTATGGAGTATTTGGCATTAGTGGTTCCAACTTTAATTCCAAGTCAATATTCATGATTTACAAATTGTTGGTTTAAGAGTCATCTGGACTATGTGTATGTTCCATGTCTTAAACACTGCACCTAAATATTTCACCAATGTTAATGTTAGGGATAACAAGTACCTGTGTTTGTATTAACATTTATGACACTGTATCATAAAGTTAATATCCAGTAAGAACTAAATGGATATTGCCACAGTCAAAAGCATTAAAATGGTCTCTTTGAATTAATGTGCTAGTAAGCATGTGCTGGTTCAATAGTAATTTGAGAAAAAGAGTTTATACCTTAACAGTACGGTCCCAGCCCGCAGAGACAATGATAGGGTTGGCATGATTGGGTGAGAAGCGTACACAAGAAACCCAGTCAGTGTGACCATCATCTTGAATGGTGTACTTGCACTCTGCTAGTGTATTCCATAGCTTGATAGTCTTATCACGGGATCCAGACACAATTTGTCTGTTGTCTACAGAGAAGGCCACCGACAGGACATCCTACATAAGAAACAGATACATTCACTTTTATAAACACACTTAAAATTAATAATAACCTAGGTGTTGTATTCACTTTTGTGCAGGATGAGATATGGTTAGTGAAATTTTTAACTAATCTTTGCTGTTAATAATTACTTGTTAATCCAAATGAGCTTACATGAATTTACTTACGAGAACGCGACTGGAACGTGACACTTAGCTACTCTTCTGCCTCGCAAAGGCACAAACACACGGTCTTCTGCCTCGCATAGGCACTAGCACTTTACCCGTCTAGAGGCACTAAACCCTAACAAATTACAAGTTCTGTCACACCTTAGTATGATCTTCAAAACGCCTGGTGGTCTTTCCGGCAGCGAGATCCCACAGACGAAGAGTTTTGTCCCAAGAACCGGATAAGGCATAATTGCCATCGCTGGATAGTACGACATCGGAAATGAAGTGAGAGTGGCCGTATAAACGCTTCTGAGGTACGCCGTAGTTGGTCTCGTCTCTCGTCAATTTCCAAACGATGAGGGTTTTGTCTTAAATATAAAAGTAACATTAATAAGTTTTGATAACAAAAATAAAATAGCAGTGAAAGTAGTCTAACATTATCAGCCCCATATCCGCTTGCCGATCAGACATCACGTGGCAAAGATTTTTGTCATCATAGATTTAAATATAAAAATATTACATAAAGTCAATACTATCTACGATATAAAGTCAATAAAATCATTGGCATATTTTAATAATTACATATTTTACAAGATTAACTTAGATTGAAAATGCCACCTAAAACGTACAAGTTAATATCTACTATTTAATATCTTACCTCGGGAAGACGATAGAATCATATCAGGGTATTTAGGGTTTGTCGCAATTTGCGTAACCCAGCCATTGTGCCCACAAAGGGTGCCCCTCAGCTTCAGGGTTTCACTCATTTTTTACAAACTGTGAACAACCAACCACCGGGTAAACCAAGTTGTAAAAGAAAGAATGATATTGATTCCGCAATGATGTACCTTGTGTTGCCAGTATAGCGAATAAAATCTACCTGCTCATATATATACATACATATATATAAATATAATATAATTATACAAACTTGATTTTTTTAAACTATTATAGCAACCATTTACAACAAAGGGTAAAAGGTTTTTTAATATAAAAAAGTTGTTTGTTTATTTGATTGTTAAAGTTTTAATATTTTCATAACCTTAAGCAGACCAAGTTGCAGAAGACGAATATTTTTACAAGTAATTAAATAAAACATATTTTTAAAGTTTAATAAAACGAAAGTCTTATTAAGTATATAATGATGTATTATGATAAATTTACAAATTAATAACTTCATTATTTTTCGTCTAATTGAATAATTTTATGGAATATATCGTCTACATATATTAAAAAAACAATATATTTATGACATTTTCTTATGAACGATAGCAAATTTTCAATTGAAATATCATATTCAATATAAAAATATAATATATAAATTTAGTTTTCTTCGTCAATAATTTTAAAAGTAAGTATGCATCCAATCTTGTTAACAAGTCTAAGTGCTCCGAAACACGTGTGAATAGGAATCATAAAAAAATAAGACAATTCATTTAGAAGATTTAAAATTGATTATTATTGATTGTAAATATCTTTGAATTTGTTAATTCGTGAAAGAAATAATTTATCTTGAATGCGTCCATATAGCTCTATAATAATTATTAAATTCTTTGGTCATTAAAAGATAAATTAATTATTTACCCTTAATATTAGTCTTAGGAATAATTTCTATGATTAAAATTAATATTTACAGATTTAATTAAGTATGAAAATGATAATATTTTTTTTATAATATAATAATAACGATTTATTTTTAAATGAACGTAACTTAAGAATGGCATCGTATTGTAGTACCTGTGATTTCCGCTGGGGGATTTCGTTCTTTTGAATCAAATTGACGTCACGCAAGTGATACCTACGCCATTTTGTAAGTGTCTGGTAAAGTCAGTATTTCTGGGCGCAGTGTAAATTACATATTTCGCATGGTTTTGTGTACGTTAAAAAGTTAAAATATCACAAATTCAAGTTAACGTCTCGCACGTTAATTTCACAGACTCAAAGTATGGAGGACAAGGCGTCATTAAAGGAACTGGACCAATGGATAGAACAGCTAAATGAATGCCAGCAACTGACAGAAAACCAAGTGAAAACGTTATGCGATAAGGTAATGCAGTATTATATTAACTTTTAATTTAAGATGCAAAGAGACGATCGAGTTTGTTAGTTGTGTGAACGGTATTATAGGTTGGTGTCTAGTTATCCTTATGTTGTGTGATTCATGTACCTACACAGATGAGAATCGAGAACGCGTATGTAGTCGTTTGTAGTCAAAGCTAGTCCGTCGGCCCGTAATCATTACAGTATGAGGGTTGTTAGAAACTATTACGATTTGGCGTTACGTTGATTTTTGAATTCCCATCCCAGCATTAGGAAAAAACAATTCGATTGATTTCGGTCTAATTGAACATGGATATTTATAGATTGGTTGCGGAAATGATATAAATCAATTAACACTAAATGCAGGACATAGTTTTCGTTATTTACAAATTAATACCATATAGAAAACTTTGTTTGGTTTACCTGATTATTTACATGGGTATAACATTATCGTTTTTGCCTTATTAACTCATCAAACATGATAAAAACTATTATGAGTCATGCTTACCTGTAAGTGGTTAGATTTTAACACATTTATTTTAGTTTTTACATTTTCATCAAGGTTATTATTAATATAAACAAATATTTACTCAATAAACAATATTTGAATAGTATGAAAGTTCCAATTTATATATTGAATCTCTTGTTTGTTGTTATTAGTCTATAATATAAATGTTTCAAGAACTAACAGTATACTAAACACAGTAAGAATTATTTTTAATAGTTTATGATACATATAACAGATGATAAGATGATTAATTAACTATAAAATATGATTATAAACTTTTATATAGAATAGGTAATTTAATAATTCCTGTAACTACCAAAAAACCAATAAGGTTGTTATTAGTTCTTATCAATTAGATGAAATAACCTAATTTTATTAGATAGCTATATTATTATTCCAATAGGAGTTTTGTATGTTATTACTTGATAAACAATTTTTCACATTTTGAATGGAAATTTGCATAAGTAACTTGACTATTAATCAGTTATTTAATTCAAACCTACCTTTTAAATAAAAAAACCTTTAACTTGTGTATCATAATGGTAAATACAAAAAATTAAGTTAGTATCATGCAATATAAAATGTTCTCAGTTTGTTTTAAACTTATTGCCTTTGATTTAGAATCACTAAAGAGGCTTGTTGTTTCTAAATTATTATGCAGCTTACACATTATTTCCTGTTTTTTTTTATAATATTAGTGTTGACAAATGACAAGTGATGACTATAGTCCGTGACTTCTACATCTATCCTCAATGAAGATTCAAAATACACTTGTTTTGTCAATCCTGAGGACTCATATGGAATGACTTGTAATTAGGTCTCCAAATGTATCTCACCATATTAAACAGCAATGTTATTTTGCACACTGTATTTATAGTTCAAAGAAATGTGGTTCTTCTTGTAGTGTAATATGGCTTCTTGTAGTATTTGGTTTCAATGCTTGGATTAAGTTTATAATTAATTCAAACATTTCAATCAGGAAAGAATCAAATTTTGACTATAATTTCAAAATTTGAAGGATATGTGCTAATTGTTAGTTATATACTAATTCCATTTAAATTAACATCCTTTGCAATATACACCACTATCAGTTCCTCTTTTATCGAATTTCTCCTGGGGTAAGGTTTTTAAAGAATTGTAATAATTGTGCAGCAATTTTTAACCTAGCATTATTAACCTCTAATATAGTAGATTCAAGTTATTACTTTAAATTATGTTATACAACAATTATGTTAAAGATACCATTCATTTACAGACTTAAATATGACTACAGTATAGAAATTTTTAAATCTTGAGAAACTTTTAATATTGCAATTTTAAAGGCTAATAATTACTTATACCATATGGGTCAGACAAATATTGATCCAAAGAATTGAAAAAAGAATTGTTTATTAGTATAGTATAGTATTATATTTATAGTTATTTTTACATTAAAAATCATGCTTAGCTTTGTGGCAAATCTAAATTAACAAACTAACACTGTAAAGTGCTCAAGATGTATAAGTGTATCAATAAGTATAAATAAAAACATATACACAATCATTCTTTGCCTTTCCATGTCAGGACTGGTTGAAAGGTCATTTGCAAATCAATTATAAGAACATATTATAATAACTTATTTGTTTTGTCTATTTGCCTTCGAGATTTGAGTTACAGTAGAGTGGTTCACATTGATCTGGTTATTGAATGTAGCTGTTCACACTCTGTTAATTAGCTAAGTATAATCATCAATCAAATATTTAAATTATTTTATATTAACAAATACATCATTTCAGTATTTATTATCTATAGTCATTAAATTAGTGATTTATTTTTTATTTAATAATATTTATAATTCCTTCTTCTTAGTCTATATTTTAATGTAATACGAAGTATATTTTTGTCAAATAATATATATATATATATATATATAATTCTTTAAAATCAATACAAATCATTACAACATAGGATTAAAGTTTTTTATAATTTTTTGTCATTTTTTTTGGCATATTTGAACCTTGGCTGTTTTCATGATTTGCATCTGTATTATAATATATTTAGAAAACGAGTCGAACGGGTCACGAAAAATTTATTGGTAAAATGTGCGCCATCACAAAGGTCAGTGTAGGCTGACAGTTGACCGTCGCTTGTTTATAAATATTCGTCTTTTATTAGAACTTTAGTAATTAATAATGGTGTAGGCGAGATTTGGAGTGGGGACAGCGTTTAAGCATACGTAATCCTACTATGGCTAAGACGGTTGGCAGCAACTGGATGCGTAAGATCTGGCTTAGTGGTGTTCATTGGACGAGGCTTATGTCCAGTAGTGTTAACGGTTATAATGATTAAATTAATCATAATTAAATTACGCTACAAATGATATATCACCCACAACGCAGACCTTATATATATATATGATAATACCCTGCCTAAATATTTAGACATTACAATTAATAACCTCAAGAAATCCCCTTTTTACTAATTACCAAAAATTCCAATTCCAGTTTGATGTTAACGTTAGTTTAAACAAATCGAACTTCATTTATCAAGAAATATTTTTCCGCCCTTATTGAATATTTAAATGATTTAACCTGTAATCAGCGCTTGTTCAATGCGAGCGAAAGTCCATGAATTTTTACAAGTGTGGGTTAAAAACCCCGTCTTTCGTAAGTAGAGGATTTCAAGATAGATGCTGATGATATTAATTTATCCCTAATGGGAAAGGCAAAGGACTTTAGTCCATACAGCCAGGTCTTGTTCATATGAGGTTGGTCTGAAACTCGATTTCAAGATAGTATTCCGTTGACTGACTATCTATTTCATTAAGCACGGCGGGAGGTTTGTTTACAGCAATCTCTAATTTATTATTCTTTGTTTATAAAATTGTAAATACAATGTTTAAAATATTGTATTTACAATATTTTTTAAATAATCTCTTGTTAATCATAAAACAACTGAGAGCATTCCAGTTTTTGATTTAAAAAGTGCACTAAGGTTATTTATAATAGGCTGCATAGTAATTTTTGGATTTCCATAGTACCTAATATTATTAGGTTATGCTATTTTTGGAGGATGATTGCCTCATGTCTTTGCCTTTCTCTCCCATGCCTTTGTTTATTACAATTAGATTTACTATATATATATATATATCGGAGTTTACTATATATATATGTATATCGGAGTTTTCTTTGTGTCGAATTTTATATTTCTGGCTAATAACTTGTGCACCATTTACGTCGACGTACGTGCGATGCCCGTTTTGTAACGTTCAATCATTTTCTTTATTTCCTTGTCCTATAAATGTTGTTTAGGTGTTATTTTTAAATTTAAAAATAACCATTGCATATTAATACAGGTTATTAGCACCAGCATATTAATCCTTAGTCACGTTTCGGTCGTATTAGATTTTTATTTTTACATAGATTTATAGCTTTTCCGAGCTTTCTTTGATTTTAATATACCACAAACATGGCAATCAGTGAAATGTATCTTAATAAATATAAAATTCTTTCGTTTCCTGCCCTCGTCATTCATTCACATAGCGTGTCGCTTGTTTTTTTGTACATCCATTCAGTATGGCACAATTATTTTCGCAGTAATATTACAACGCCATAATTTCTCTAGAACTTTTTCATTTTAAACGTTTTTAACACTTGTACCATTTGAATACGCGAAATAGCGACGTGGTTTTTACTATTCATTTCAGAGTAAATAATGTTATCATCATCATTTGGCTTCAGGATTAAAACAGTACCGTGTTTATATAAATGTTCGTAGCGTTGTTGTTAAATTTATTTTTAACTATACGTTTGTCTACTTTGACGATTAAGAGGCATGTATAGGTAGTATGTGTTCCGTCGTCTAGCTCAAGCTTCGGTTGTAGAGTAGGTTAATTGCTAAGAGCATGTTCGGATAAGGATGGGATGGCTTGTACAGCATCACTGGATTCAAGGATGTCATTTTTTCGTTACATTGAACTGTTGTTATAACAAACTAGCACACAGTTCATCTGATAGCAAGTGATTCCTTTGGCTTGGTCATCCTTGAGCACGAATCATGATGCAGATGCGTTGTTACCCTTGAGGACTGAGATGGAATGCCTCGTCACCAGTAATAAAGATCACCGGATCCCTGCACTCACCAGATGAAACTAGGCAGCATTATGCTACTGTTTTACATTTGGTATTCTGTGAGGGCTTGGTCATATTTTCATACCGAACATTGCCTGTTACTGTCATCCAAGTACTGCATGCATATTAATAGGTAAAAAAAGCAAAACCCCATTGCAATGAAAGTTGATGATTCTTGAACTCAGTCAATACTAATTTTGTTATCCTGCAAACAAATGTAACTATTAAGAGAAATTGTTGTCGAGCAATCCAGTCAAATACTGGTATTCATATGGTGCAGCTTATTTATAGCAACATGAATGGGTCGGCTTGACCAGGGAAACACCGCATACTCAAAGAATAACGCTGCTGTGTATTGAATGGTAAGTGTAGGGAACTGGGAAACCATTTACAGCCATTCCATCTCAGTCCTCACGGTTGCCATCGCAACTTGAATTTTTATTGCGTATATGTATGATGAAATGTGTATTACTACCAGGTGAACTGTGTGCTAGTTTGTCTTCCCTATAATTATTAAAAAAGTAACACTTTTTTTTTTAAACGAAATTCTGCAGTCTATTTAGAGTGAATTCTTCTGAAGGTGTCCTTTTTCAGATGATTATTCAGCCGTATGGATAATATATCATCATTACTATAAGCGTTTTAAGTGTAATGGTTTAGGGCAGGGTTCGGCAACCTTTGTTGGCCGCGGGTCAAAATCAACGAAAATGTGAGTGAGTATTAAAAAGATGTTTGGCTCAGAGATATTTTCGTATTAAAACAGTCTTTAATAAATAATAAGATATATTCTATATAGAAAATAATAATTATTTATATTTTTATATATTATACCTTTTTTTCGGAACTAAAGCGGGTCACTTGAAATTATCAAATGGGACACTCAGTGCCCTGCGGGTTATAGGTTGCCGACTCCTGGTTTAGGGTATAGTCTGTAATTATTATCGTAAACCATATAGCTTAAGTATACATCTTGTTGGTGTGGATGTTTCTAAAGTTGTACTTGTAACATAGCAGTATATCTGCCGTGGCTATTCTGGTGAGTGAAGGAATAAGGATACCCTTATTATTGGTGACAACACATTCCACCTCAGTTCTTTTTATTACATTGAGAGTAACAATCGAGCATACATACACCTGACGGTAAGTGATTCCAGCGGCCCATGACATCTAAATGCATCCTTGACAAGGAATCATAACGCAGATGCGTTATCACCCTAGAGTATTGAGATGGAATGCCTCGTCACCAGTAACAAAGGTCTCCCGATCCCTACACTCACCAGACAAAACACAGCAGCAATATGCTGCTATTTTACGCGGGTTGTCTGTGAGGGCGTGGTCCTACGCCGGTCGAGATGCACTCACTCTCACTTTCTGGCTGCGGAGAAACAAACTGCAGTGTAGCTCTACCAATGTGACTTATGGGTGACAACATATTTGCATTGTTATAATACCTTATGGAAGATCAATATCACTTTACAACTTACTTGCACTTTTGTCACTCTTGTTATTCCTATATCACAGTTCCCCTAGCTGGGTCTCCTACACATGGGAGGTGGGAGTGAGTGATAAATCGTTACGCTTTCACCATAAGACAAAATTAAATAGGAATAGAAGTAAATCGTTGTCAAAATAGCAAAAGTCGAATTCCTACTTTCATGAACTCCCAAAGTGTACTAAGACATTTTGCAATTTGCTTTGCGTGTTAAATCAGAATTAATAAGAGAGAGTGTTTTACGTTTGTAACCATAAAGTTGTTCCATTGACAATACTTAGATATTTTAACATCTTATAAAAATATATGCTATGTAAGTAGAAGTTTATAAAACTACGAACCTCAAGTAATAATTAAATATCATTAAAAATATTGAAAATATCCTGAGTACCGTCACAAGCAATTATTAATTATAATTTGTTCTTACTAATTTTTATAACTTTGCCGCTTAAATAAAATTAAGAGTGAAATATAATTGCTCATACAAAATTGGAATTACTTGTAAGCGGTAATTGGGTTTTCAGGTTATGCTTTATGTTGCTATTTTGTGAGGGAGTGGTTCTTCTCCGTTTGGGCTGACCCATTCGTGCTGTAGTTAGAAATGAACTAGAGTGGTTGACCTCTTGGATACCAGTGTAACACTGTTCTTATAAAATGGTACCCACTTCAACCGTACATAGACATGTGAGTGTGTGTTTACATGTTTTTATACTAGATTTAAATGTGGAATTAGGTTTTGATCGCAGCACATATATATTCATCCGCTCCACAGGGGACCTGCCG